>CM008283.1:2605000-5005000 GCA_002319775.1 Fagopyrum tataricum
GGTTGGTAGTGGTAGTAGACTAGTACCTAAAATATTTGCTTTGGAAATTTAGAATTTTACTCTGTACTTTGGATTCATTTCAAGTTGTACCCCAAGTTTTGTAGAATTCACAGACGCGCCCCTCTACATCCCTTGAATTGATCAGCACTTAAAATCTTAAACTGAGCCAACAAGCAATCTGTTTAATTGGAAATTATCACTGACTAATTCCAAATAGAGGCCACTTCGATTCTAATCGAGCTTCGAATCCCATGTCCCAATTCACAAAAACAATCAATATCATACGCTTTTTTATTTGAAATGCAAATTTGATGTTGAGATACTGCTGGGAGTTGAAATTTTGGTTGTCTCTCAGGTAAAATTTTGCCTATTATAAAATATGTCAAAATTGTCAAAACTGATGGCCAATGTTTTAAATTTATACAACTTTGGGATACAACTCATAATTGCTGAAATTATAGAGGCACCACTTACAATTTCCCCCTAATGCCCATATGCTTTGGGTGTAAAAGCGGCAACTGGGTGGGCAGGCGGTTCAACAACGTCCCTTTTCCGGTGCTTTGTCCTTGTACTCAGACCGGTTTTAATTTTCACAATTTTACATGGACAGATTTAATGATCATCTGTATATCTTTTGCCAAGTCTTCATTGGTTTAATTCACAAAATTGTCCTATATTTTACCAGTTTTTTTCGATTTTTACGAAGGAGCACAGGAGGACCATATAAATCACAGAGATAGTAAAAAGAGCAATCTTTTCATTGAGGCAACTGTCAAAGTAACTACAATAAGGTACACGGGTAAATTTTACACAACAAACTCAGAATCGCAACGGTGGCAACGAAAAACACAGAGAGAAGAAGAACCTACAATGAATGAACTTTGGCGGTACAAACTACAAAGAGAGCAAAGGCAAGGATAAATCTCAAAGCAAGCAATTGTTGCAGGAAATGGATTGCTGTTTTCTTTCCATCTCTTTAAGTAGCTGCCCATTCCTTACGAATGTCGAATGTGTAATTGATCTCCAAGTAACACTTGTTATCGTCGTCTACAAACTGCAACAAAAAAAAAAAAGCCATCCAA
This sequence comes from Fagopyrum tataricum, assembly GCA_002319775.1. Classification (NCBI taxonomy): domain Eukaryota; kingdom Viridiplantae; phylum Streptophyta; class Magnoliopsida; order Caryophyllales; family Polygonaceae; genus Fagopyrum; species Fagopyrum tataricum. The sequence goes on from CM008283.1 coordinate 2,606,083, forward strand.
ATCAGGGATAAGTTTGTGCTACTCCGGTGTAAAATCCAGTAAGCAAAACCTAAAGCTCCTGCCAAAATCAAATCATGCTGTTTGCACGAGCTAAGGCGTAATATGAAAGGGGTACCAACAACATTAAGGTAGATTATAAAATCATTGGACAATAGAAAAGAGAATTTCGTCAACATAACTTGAAAGTTGATTAAACGCTGGTGCAAATATTGATGTGTGATTGTATAACTGTAGATGAAATTGATTGATCTTACCTTTGATCTGGACGAGTATGACCCTCTTGCAAATAAACCAGAAGGTGTAGTCTCTTCTGGCATCTCATACACGTAGGGTTCAGCTTGAGGGCTAAATGTTCCAAGCATCTCCTTTGTGCTGTAAACTGAATTACAGCAAACAATTATACACAAGGATGATTATTCAATTCCTTTTTTTTAATGATAAAGATGGATGTAAAACTAAACCTTTGACACCAGTCTTCCACACGGCATTGGTGTACTTGAGGCCGGAAACAATGTTTCCAGAAACTTCGAATGTGAATCTCAACCTGTAACGGCTTCCTTCCTTGAGTGTAAACCACAACCCTTTTGGTTTTCCACCTTCAGGAACAGACAGAAGCATGTCTGGTCTACCTGGTGAGAGGATCGCAAGACTGATGATCTTGACTTCCGGTTCCAATGATTCTACATAAGATAAACCAGAATAAGTTTATCAAATACATCCATTTTCTCTTTATTCGATAACTTGAGCACAACAAACTCTTCAAACAACCAAAAACATTAACCAACAAAATGAAGGGGTCCTGAACCCAAAATCCTCATGTCACAGAGGTCATTGAAAAGATTTGGACAATTTTATCAACTAAAATTGATTTCAAAACACGGGTCTATGATCTTACACACTACTGTGGCTACAAATGACCTTGAGTTGAGCAAAAGATTTTGAATCATTCAAATAGAAGGAAGACGGACATAGGGTGTTACCTCCAACATTGCTCAAATCTACACTTCCAAGAAGCTGCTCCTTCCACCGTCTCAAGCTTTCATCATCCTACATTGATCAATATCCGCAATTAACCCAGATTAAATGAAACGCATACAAGGAAAAACTTTTTTTTTTGGCTTCTGAAAATATAATTTGATGGTTAAGAGATATCTATTTGAAGTATTATACATCCAACTAGAAGAACATAGAAGAAATGAAACCTTATCTTTCTCTAATTGTTCTTTAATGGTATACTGTGGACCCAAATCAAATTGCTTCCCTTCGACCTCATCTTCTTCTTCCTCTTCAGTTGCACAAAGAGAAGCTTCACTCATCTGTCTGCCAAGCCTCTCCAAATCTCTCTCTCCTGGAACACTGTCATTCTCCACACTCACAGTTCTGCTCTGCTCTCCAATCTCCCTGTTCTTGGGCTCATCAAACCCCATACCTGCAGCCTTCAAAGAAATAAAAAAAACACCACTCAATTTGCTAAACTGCCAATGTGTGTGGCAGGAAACTCAAAATCCTACCTAGAAGAGCAGAAACCAAGGGAGGAAGGTGAAGGTTGTGGTGTAATAATCGTGAACCCTCAAATGTCCAGGTAGGAAATGAAGATTAAAAGCGAAGGGAAAGTCAAAAGGCGGACCTGGTATGTTATACTGTTCTGTTCACTTGATCTGAACTGGAATGAATGGGTGGATGTTGGATGATGATGATCATTGCCTAAAAACCAAACAAGAGATCGTGGAAGGCACTACTAGTTGTTAATACTTAACGGGCCCCCGAATGTTTATTAACAATTAGTGTCGTCCACGATCTCTCTTGAACTGATTTTTCTATTTAGCCAATCATCCAACAACCTACCTCCGTCACAGAGCAAGACAATTAGGTGATGCAAACCGGTTCAATCAGACCGATATTGTGTGAAAATCAGTTACTTTTTCCTGGTCCGAAAAATAGGCTTCTTTAATCACACAGTTTCTCACACATTGCAACTTTGGAAAACTGATTCGCAACAAAATCATATTTCACTACATATCCGGAGAAACATTTAAAATTTTAAAACACACAATTGCTTCATCACTACGCCAAAAATTACATAATCAATGCCCCAACAGATTATACTTGAACAATTGAAGCCCCACATCGTCCCAAGAACTCAACAATTATTGAGAAGTTTCGAAGCCAAAACAATAGTACAGAATACCATACCTCATTTACAATCGGAGATTCTCTACTTGCAGCACCACCATCAACAGAGACAGTGTAATTGCTGGAGCCACACTCATCGGCGCCACCTTCCTTTGCCGCCGGAACCATCTCTATCAGAAAGAAAAACTTCTCGAATTATCCGACTAGCAAATACCGGTACACAATCGCCGGCCGACGTTGACTGAAAAGACTAAAAATCGCAGATCGTCAAAGGAATTGAGCGAGAAGATCGAGAAGGCGAAAAGTGCGCAGGGAAAAAGGGGACAGGGAGCTCAGAGCTCAGAACTAGGGTTTCGAAGAATGAAAGGACAGCACTGAGTAATCAGACCAAAGCCCCAAAAGAATAGACAAGTAAAAAACAATATCCGATCCGTTTTACTGACAATTTTCATTTCAAACCTGAACCGGATTTTAAGAGAACAAGGAAAGTGAATGGGTCCGGTTCAGTCGTTTCGAACCGATTTTAATTAGATTTGTGCACCTCCTCAGTCCCCACAATCCAAGTCAATATTAAAGAGACTAAACCAGGATAATATTTTCAATTTTAATTAAATTGTGTGCACCGATATGAACAAAACTGTGCAGCCAATCTACATTTGTGGATATAAATACATATATTAAATCGAATAAAATAGTATATCAAACAATCACATAAGTTATATTGTTTTTAGAAAAAATAACATAAAATAATAACAATTATCAATTGAATCTAAAATAATACTAACTTTACAAATTACTAGAAGCGATATAAACTATTAACTTATTTATCAAAAGTTGAGGGGTTAAATGGGAGAGTAGGCCCCTTTTGTATAAATGATCACTAAGTAGGCTCTTTTTCATATAAATGGACTAATTAGGCCTCATTTACTTATCTTTAAAGATTAAATGAAAGGACAAATTAGGAATATGAAATTACTTAAGCTCAAGCCCAATTGGTTTAATGAAAGCTCAAGTCCAATTATTTTAATGAAGGCCCAAGTGTTTTAATAAAAGCTCAAGTCCAATTAATTTAATGAAGGCCCAAGTGTTTTAATAAAAGCTCAAACCCAATTGGTTTGATGAAAGCCCAATCAACTAAAGCAGAGTGCATAACTGATGACGTGGCACGTTGTGGTGCGAGTATTCGAAATGGAGCTCTCTCATTAATCGCCAGAAAAACCTTTATTTTTTAAATTACTTAATTAAAATTTTAATTTCTTTTAATTGGCCTTGGACGATTTCTTTTTAATCTATTTTAGTTACAATATCTTCATTCTTTACAATTTATAATTTATTTTGTTTATATTGTTTTCTTTAAGAATTTTGTTGAATTTTAACGGCACACATCCAATTTTCTTTTTCATTTAACTAATAGTTGTTTTAAATTCTTATTCTTAATGATTCTTTATTTTTAAATTGTTTTTACATAAAAAAAATCTTAATTGTTAAATTATTTTAGGCATCAAATCTTTTATTTTTAAATTACATTATTTTTTGTAACCATTTCACGTTACTTTTTATTCTGAGAATGATTAAGCCCAATCAATTTACGTTAAATATTTTCAGGAATTTTGCTATCCCACGTCGACTATATGTAAGGGTGATAATTTGAGAACTTCTATAAATAGAGATTTTTGAAGATTAAACAAATCATACATTTCTTGGACTTTTGACTAAGTTCAAGTATAATTTGTATTCGTAGTGGGTCGTTAACCTACTATTTTGTGGGTTGTTGACCTACTATTTTGTGGGTCGTTGAATATGTGAATTTTTCTTTCGTTGATCTAATGTATATGTGGGTCGTTGACCTACCGATATTAATCAATCAACATAAATATACTAAAGTATAGTATATGAATGTTGACGTGACGCGTTGTGAGGATTATAAGCCCAATCAATTTACGTTTAATATTTTCAGGAATTTTTCTATCCCACATCGACTATACGTAAGGTTGATGATTTGAGATCTGTTTTCAAGATTGAACAAATCATACATTTATTGGACTTTTGACTAAGTTCAAGTATAATTTGTATTCATATTATCGTTAAACTACTATTTTGTGGGTTGTTGATTATGTGAAATTTTCTTTCGTTGATCTAATGTATGTAGGTCATTGATCTAATGTATTTGTGGGTCGTTGACCTATTGTATGTGGGTATATATATATATACTAAATTAATCAACATAAATATACAAAAGTAGAGTGTATGATTGTTGACGTGACGTGATGTGAAGCGAGTATTTTGAAATAAAAATCTCTCATTAAAAAGCTGTAAAAAAAACTTTTTCAAACAAATACCCGTGCACGACATGGGTCCTAAACTAGTTGTTTTAATAAAGGTTACGTCCAATATACAAGCTTTGGGTAGGGCCCAATACACAATCTTTGGACAGGGCCCAATACACAAGCTTCGGACAGGGCCCAATACACAAGCTTCGGATAGGGCCCAATACACAAGCTTCGGACAGGGCCCAATACACAAGCTTCGGACAGGGCCCAATACACAAGCTTCGGACAAGGCCCATTACACAAGCATCGGACAAGGCCCAATACACAAGCATCAGACAGGGCCCAATACACAAGCTTCGAACAGGGCCCATTACACAAGCATCGGACATGGCCCAATACACAAGCATCGGACATGGCCCAATACACAAGCATCAGACATGGCCCAATACACAAGCCTAATAAATCTTATAGTTATTGGGTTTTGAACTCTAGATGAGAGACCCGCGTCTGGATCCAATACACAAGCCCGCGCCAGGGCCCAATACACAAGCCCGCCCAGGTCCCAATACACAAGGCCGCGTCAGGGCCCAATACACAATATTAATAAATATTATAGTTATTGGGTTTCGAACTCTAGATGAGAGACTCACTCTCATTCCAATTGGACTAGTTGAACATGTGTATTCCATTATTGTTTTTTATAATGCTATACTTAAAACCGAATGTTAATACACAATACACAAACATATGACAGAGCCTAATACTTCCACTGTAAGTATGATAACACTATTAGGATAGAAGCAACAAAACTTATAATCAAATTTATCATACAAAATTAACTATACATAATCGAAAAAACATAACATAAAAGGATCATAACTCATGACTCATAGGTTAAAAAGTGTTATAAATGCCGCTTAAACAAAAACATAGTAGTGTGATACTGTGATGGGTAAATTAAGACCTTGAGAATCATTTTTCTATAATTTGTATCCCAAACTTCAGTAAAAACTGCCTATATTGATGAATAATAGAGTATACAACAAGCACTAATCACAAAATTGGCAACTGCAATTTTTGCATCTATAGAAAAGATGTACATTCCAAAAGACTTCACACAAACAGAGCACTCAAAGTATATGGAGTGACCATCTGGTACAATTTTTTTAAGTACAACATTCCAAAAGATGCACATTCCAAAACACTTCACAACAATTAAAAATCCCAATAGCAGCAGCCATGGTCAAAGCAAAGAAAACCTACAACAAAATTCACAAATTATTCACAACTTTTGTAGATTGGTGACAGAGTCAAATGTCTGTTGTACACCCTAATTTTCATTTGGCATTCTGGGTAACGTCAAGAAGTGGGCATCCCATAAAATTTAAACAGCTCTCGAGTCTGAGTTCTATGATCTCCTATTTGAATCCCATTTGTTCACAAAATTGCGGCCGGAATTGAGCACCACCAGCGGTGGAGGCGGCCGGAGCTGACTCGAGGTGGCCGGTGGAGGGTTCGATCGGACCGAGACGAGCTGTCAGAGGGCGTACTGCAGATCTGGGCTCGCGCAGGTCTGGCGGTATGCGAACAGGGCTCGCGCGAGAGAAGGCAGCAGCAGGTATGGCTCGGTGGCGGTGGTCCTGGGCTCCGGCGGTGGCGTGAGCAGATGCAACGAAGGTGACTCGCGCAGATCTGGACGGAGGCTTGCGCAGGAGGAGGAGAAGACGGGTTGGCTCGCGCAGGGGGTCCGGTTTGGTGTTCCGGAAACGGGGCGGCAGCGGTGGATTTGTCCGGCTCCGACAACAGCAGGTGGAGGTGAGGCTGAAGAAGAGCCGTTCGTGATTTTTTACGGGATGGAGAAATGCAAAAGGAGAGAGGAAAGGTGGAGAGAGTAGGCATAGAAGAAGTTAGAAGTTAGGGTTTTTATTTTTTAGTTCCCTTATACCCTTCTAAATAATAAAGGTTAGATTTAAAATTTATAAATAAAAATAAGAGGGCCTACCTAATATTAGTAAAACGAAAAAAGCTCACTCCCTCATTATTCTCAAAATTGAGGTGTGTGACGTGGACTTTTTGTATTAAAAAATCAATTAGTATTATATGTTAAGATCTTAAATAAAATGCTTTTTAATAATTATAATATTTTTTTAAAATATTTTGAAATAAGTTTTTTTAATCTTTTTTTTCAATTTTTTTAAATTTATTATATATAATTATTTACTTCGAGTAACAAGGGAGGGAGGTAACAAGCTACGGCGTCAACCTTTTCAGAATTGCAAAATTGATCCTCCTAAAAACAATATTTGACGACCTTGGAGACATAATGATATCGTGCAAGATCTGTTGCACCCTCTCGATAATCTAAACAACATCGGGCGTTTGGTGTTAAAAACAAACATAAGAAACACATATTAAAAAAATGTAAAAAAAAAATATTTTATGAAGTAATAATTTTTTAAAAAAATTATATTTAGAAAAATGTAAAAAGTTTTCTTTTAAAATTCATTAATCGTTTCGGTTCTCCTAATTAAGCGCAATATTGCAACATAGTATGCAAGTGATTGGATGAATTTGTGTGCACCTAATTGTTTAATTAACATTGTAGATGCAACTCTTAACTAACTAACATGTATGGTCCCACGTTAATGAATAATTATCATATAAGCAAAGAAATTAAAGTCTTGTTTGGTGTCCTATTATTAATAATATTAGCTAGCTAAAAATATTATTGTGTAAGTACAAGTTGTTGGTCTTATCACCATCCAAACTAGCAATCTGAAAACACTGCATCTGAAAACAGAAAACGTGTTTTCGTATTATTCGAGTACCAAGTGAAAACAATAAATTCACTACGGTTAAATTTGCGGAAAAAATTAATAAACAAGTGTTAGATAGCTTACTATGTTGGGCTGTGATTATTAGTCTATATAGCTTTAACTGTAACACATCGACTTTACACTTAATATTGATCATAATTGATCTCATTTAATTAAAAACATGGATATTAGATAAACCCATAAAAATTCTTTATACGTAACTTCAACTTCACATGTGAGTTTAGAAACTATATTTGTATTTGGGTCTCGAAATGAAAGCCGATCTCAAGCCGACACCAAGTTAATTAATTCCACGTCTAGTGGTCAAAACTGAAAATGTTTCGAAAAATTGAAAATAATGAACTCCGCATTAGGCCTCGAAGCCGGAACACTTTAGGATCCCCCTCCGCATTTAGGCCCCAAAGCCAGAAAGGCTTCGAGGGAAACAAAACTCAAACTACATGTGGGCCCAAACGTTGAATTGGTTTCACTTTCGGGGCCCAAACTCAAAAATATTATGGTTTTGGGTTCAAATGCAAGCTGTTTTGATTTTAGTTTCGGCTTCCAAACGCGCAATTGTTTAATCTTTGGGGCCATGTGCAAAATTATTTCGGCTACAAACGACTTCCACCTCGCCTCTTCGAAGACCAAATGTTGAATTGAAAATAAAAACAATACACAAAGTGTGAAATTAGATAATTTTAGAAATATTTTATATGCATACGTCTATTAACGATAAACAAACTCATTTTTAACGATGTGCTTAGATTAGTATTCATAACTTACCCCGTCCTAAAACTATTAACAATTAAAATATAAAGTGATTTTAACGATGTGTTTAGATTAGTGATCACAATTCACAACATTTTTTGCAGTTTTAGGGTAAAAAATACAGATGTCGCATAATTGTTAAAGTTTCGGGACCATGTACAAAATTAATTTGCTCATTTTGGCTGCAAACGGCTTCAACTTTGCCACTTCGGTGACCAAATGTTAAACTGAATCGAACATTAAAGTAAAACTTCCACACCCAAAGGGTGAAATTTAATAACTTTTAAAATACTTTATATGGATACCTCTAATTCTATTAGAAGTAAACAAACCCATTTTTAACGATGTGCTTTGATTAGTATTCATAACTTGTCCGTCCTAAAACTATTAACAATTTAGAAAAGGAAAAATGACCAAAAATAATACAAACTATGAGATATGAACCAAAAATAATACAAACTTTAAAAATTACTATTTGGTATACAAACAATTTCACATTAAACCAATTTTGATAGGAAGTAAAATTGTAGCCAAATTTTATTACAAAAAATAGCCCATACATTTTTTTAAATCACACAAAATGACCCCTATATTATATTTTCTTTCAAAAATCATCCATGTTATTGTTGTATACTTAACAAATTATATAATAAAGTTTAGTCATCATTAAATATTCATAACTTACGCCGTCCTAAAACTAAAAAAAATTACCGAGGTAGGATCGGGAGATTTGAACCCGACGTGAATCGAACACGCAACCTTCTGATCTGGAGTCAGACGCGCTACCATTGCGCCACGGATCCTCGGTGTTTGTTATTACAAACAAACTGTATATATTATAAAAGACTCAATTATACAATGATTTAACGGTCGATTGAAGCCCAACCATACAACAATGTCGGCGACTCTAATGATAAGCAGCGTCGCCACCGGCAGTAAGCCGGGGAAAGGTGGGCGAAGAGGGAGGGGCGAGATTTACATCGCAACGACGCCGTTGCGTGGCACGAAAGGACCCGCACAGCTCTTCCTCTCCTCGGCTTTCTCGCTGGGCATATGGGATTTGCAACACTATATGCTCATAGTTAAACCTTCTTCATCCTCTCCCCCTCTTATCTCTCAGGTTCATTGCAATTTTGTTTCATCGGGCAATAACTTGGCGATGTGGGTTTTTATTTATTTTTTTATTTATTATGATTTTTTTTTTTTTTCAATTGCGAATTCGGGTGCGAAATAGGAAACCGAGTTATTGAGAATTGATCTTTGAATGAAGAATCTCATCGAACGAAAATGAGTTTCCATACAGAAATTTTGCATGTAAGACATGATTAAATCCATTTTCTGCGGGTTGAATTAGCGAGGTGGTAATGAAGCAAGGATGTTAATAGTTAGTATTTACAGTTTGGAGCTAATAGAGGTTCGAAGTTTAGAATTTGATTTCACAAGTTACAGCTTCATGAGAAGTTCAGTACTGATTGATTCTGATGAAGTTCTGGTGGAATAATCTGTGTATCTGAGTGCACCATTGGGTTTTGGCGTTTTTCAGGCAGTGGTTTTTGATTTTCAACCTGAAGATCCCGAAAACATATATGTTGCTCTTTCTGCTCTATCTGGTCAACCCGTACCAGGTTAGTCCTTGCTAAAAGAAGCCCTAAACTCTCAAATCCAATGCTTAAGATATGTAAATGAAGTTGCAAGTTCTGAGGGGGCTATTGCTCCTTCTACCTGGTTATTTCTCTTGTTTGCTTCCTTTTTTGATTGTGCAACTGCAACACATCTCCCTTCCAGGGGCTATTCTGGAAAGAAAGATAAGTAAGCTTCCGAAGAACAAATGTTGGCTGGTTGGATCTTCCATTGCTGATGCTCTAGATGAAGCTCGTGAATTCAATCTCACCTGGGAAACTGATCTACGCATTGGTCATCATGATTGTCGTGATTATGTGAATGGTGATTAGTAGATCCTTTCCCATGCCAATTTACTCTTATTACATTTATAATTTGTTTCTTACCCCTCGAGTTCATTTATATTCTCTGGCATGGAAATTAAAATGGGAAAGTTCAGCTGTGGAACTGCCACCTTCTTTATTATGTTAATTTCTTCCCAAAAACCTCATGAGAGTATTACTGTGTGACTTGCAAGGGTTGGCTGAGCTACTGACAGGGGAAAAGCGTGTTGTGGAGCAACTCAGACACAAACACCAGTTCAAACCCTTAGTCAGAAATGATCTTACATGATGATAATGTTGAAATAGTGGTCAGTACTCCACGTCTCCACCTTGTACAAGATTTCATTGTCATCAGATTTACAAGTTGTACTCAAACGAAGTTTGTGACTACTATTTCTTAATATTTTAATAATTTTATACGGCATCTAAATACAAGAGTCTGTTATATCTGTTGTATCATTAAGCATCCTTTTTTGTTTTATTATTTACTTGCTTTTGTTGATGGATGTCAAAATTGAATAGTTTTCTCAGATTAAGCACATCCAGAGGAACTTTAGTTTTCTCAGATTAAGTACATCCAGAGGAACTTTAGGCCTGATCCTTATCTTCTACTGTAATGGAGAACATATGGACTTTCACAAACTGAGGTTTCCGAGGAATATTTTGTAAGTGTAACAAGCAAGGGAATTCCAATGCTTGAGATTCCCGTCATCTATGTGCGGTTCGCCAAATATAGAACGCAATGATAGCACTTTCTATTTCTACTTATGAAGAATTTGTTCTTTTCTCCATTAATTTTAATGGATACACTACAACCTTCTAATGCGAAATGTGCAGGTCAGTTATTTGTGCTTATGATTAGCTGGGATGCTGAGATGATTGGCCAGCAACAAAGCATTTGTTTTATTCTTGCCAAATTGCCATCTTCACTTATGTTGTCTTTGATTGGTGAAATTGCAGGACCACCATTGGATCTGTATGGTGCTGATGGAAAGATATTCCAAAATCATCATAGTTTTGAATTGTTTTATTCTAATGAAGTAGTGAAGGAAATGCTTATGCAGTACAAGTTGAAAGAGGTATATGATTACTCCTTGCAATATATTCTGAATTTTTGTGATCTTTTGATTCATCACCTTGTTTAAGCACCTTAAATTCTACATAGATTATGAGAATGCTTCTAATGCAGTTGATGATCATCTTTGTAGTATTCGTATCTATCCCGACATCTTACATTGGAAGACAACTTGGTCCGGCATATGATGCTTTCCACCCATAGTGGGAAGAAAAATGAATGATAACCATGTCTTTATATTCTTTAAGGAGAGTTTCTTCTGTTTCCGGAAGAAAGTAGGGATAGATCATGCTAGTGTGGGGATGCGGACGTGGATAGCAGAAAAAAAACTCAGGCAAGTTGTGTACTATTCTTCCTTACCATGTCGTGTTTTCAACTAGTTTATCATTATTATTTTCAGTTCCATCTTACTAGGAATTTATCAGCTTGGAGTTACATTCGACTAAAACAAATAGATAACTAAATCGCGAATACTCTGACTTGTCACTTGCTAGTGCTTGAAACAGCCATTATGCAATTGTAATGTGTCTTTCTCTAAGGTTGACCCTTCTGGTTTTTACAGGATACTAGACAAGGTTACTCAAATAGTCAAATGTTGACTTCAAGCCTTTGCTTGTTGCCTGGCTTGTCAACGATGTTGACAAACCAGACATCAATGTGTTACATTGATTTTTATGACAAACTGACGCTGGTTGCCTTAGCTTTTTCTCCTTTTGAGTTCATGAGTTTCTTTTTCTGCATATCAAATTATCAATCTTATACCCTGAAACTTGCAAGTTTATGAATCTTTAATTTGATAACTTCAGGAAGACAACCATTTTAGCATCATGTTTAAAATCTAGTGGGCAGCTTGACTAAGATAATTACGATTATTGCAGGACTGATTAATTCCTTGGATTTATTACTTTATTTATGTTTATAAGTTCATCAGGATTCCTCATATGGCTAATTGGCTATTTGGGGTTGCATTATTCATGTCCACCTAAGCAATTTAACAATTCGAAACATCCATTAATACTACCAACACATCTGAATTATCTACATATAGAACACACAAGACACTTCTCCTAAGGACACCACATGGATTAAGCAACCATACACTACAGCTAAACGAACTGAACGAGTACACCGAGCTGCATCAAACATGAGCTGCCCATTACAAGTGCCTTCATTTTTTTACATCAAAATTGCATATCTCATACTATCACTCACCATGAGATGATCTATCTCTGAACTTCTGATGGTTTCTCCAGTTACCCAGATCCCGTCAGCTCCATTTCCTTGCTGTTGGTAGAAACAAGAGAGGACTGAAACCGGAATACGGATTATGCTGTAAATAGTTGCAAAGACAATCCATGCTGGTCCATGCCGGCCTCTATTGATCTCATGAGCACGGTCTCGCCTTCCATGAAACATGCTCTCATCAGCTACCTTTGGACTCTTTCTCGCGCTCGGAAACATGTTTATGGAGAAGACAATTGAGGAGAAGATGGTATGCAAATCACGGTAATAAGGTTAGTGTTTTATATGTGCTTTAGATAATGGCATATGTTGGTGGCTGTCTTTAGCAAAGCTATTTGCTGGTAGTGCTAGTACCCATCAAAGAGAAAAGGAGCGTATATGGGTCTTTGCCTTTCATGGATGATTAATCTATAGTCAATTTTATATACATTTATGGTGGGTCTTTGTGATCCCCTACAAAGAGGCCTAATTGCATACTGATTGTGACTTGTTATTTCGTTTTGATTGCTAATGTAGTTGTAAATCTTATTCGCCGAAGTTATGAACCTGTAGTTATTGAAATATGCTAAATTTTGGTTATTTCTTCCTCCTTTTTTCTTCTGTATACTGATAAGTAATCAGCTTTAAGCTCTTAGCACAGGATCTAGATATCATTAGAAGAAAATTTATATGCTTTCCTGTCTGGATTTGTCATAATTAGACTTGTCAATCACGAGCCGCCCAACCCAAGATATTGGGGTTATGGTTGAGCACTCTTTGACCCATATCCTAAAACTACTGTATATCATCACATCAAAAGAGATTTATAAGCTTATCCATCTGAAAAATAATTCCCCCCTCCTATTACAGGCTTCTTGGGTCTACAGTTTATCAATGAAATATTACGGGTGTGGTCGGCAACGCATTTATCGGTTGTTTCTCATTGAAAAACTGTGGGTCCAAATAGTATATAGTGAGAGGAAAAATTTATTATTATTATTTTTTTAAACAGTTTTAAAATGCATGGCCAAACACATCCTATATCTATAATAATCTAGATTTTATTTTATTTTATCCATGTTTAAAATTGCAAAACCCATGGAGGTCATAATACAACCTATTACCTACCTAATCTAGGAAATTTAGGCTTTGTTTGGACCCACAAATATCCAATAAAAATACAAACTTAAGTGGCAAACAAAGCCTTAGGATTAGTGTTGAACACCTCTTAACCCGTGACCGGAAATGACTCGAACCTAGTAGTAACCATTGATCTAGTTCATGAAATATCAGGTAGGAATCTGTTCCCATCAGTCAGATAGGGTGAGATTCTTCCTTTTATAATATGTGATTTTGCTTCATGATACATAGATTTTTTTAGGAGGATTCTTGAGGAACACATGAGAACTGTACTTGATGGTGTACAAGAAGAAAGCTTTATCATTTGTAGTGGCTCTTTAGTGGTTGGTAGGGGCCATGACCTTGAGTGAATGTGACAAATACTTAACCATATCACTTAACTTTTCCTTTTCTAAGAAGGAAACATTCTCTTTCATCTCCTTAGTAGCTTTCTTCCTTGTTTTTTTCCTCTTATCATGCAATGAGTGAATTTTTCCTTTAAGAATTCAAATCTTTTGGAGTATAGAATTCAAGTTCTCGAATTCTCTTCACATGTGTAAAGTTTATTCATCTATTGCTTCTTGATTTGTTGTTGAAATCTCATTGATCAACTCGGTTGTTTGAGCTCTCACATCAACTGTTTGATCAATCAACAAGTCTAGGGCTTTAGGATAATATGCTATGAGTCTATGACAAATGTGTGTGAGTTGGGAAGGTGTGTGTTTGCACTTGTGCTTAATGGTGTGGACATGGTTTTGTTTGTGGGTTGTTGTGTTGAATCAAGGGTAACAAAATTATGTTGTGTTGGGTTCCACATCTGAAGAGCTTTAGAAACAGGATTGAGTTATTGGCTAAATTTCGGTGGGTAAAATAATGATCCGAACTGTAAAAGTCCAACACAGAAGTCCGGACAAATTTTATGCTAAAACCAATTAATAATAGGAGAGGTAGAGTGTAATCTGTTCTAATTACACTCCCCTCATGTGCGGATCAAACCCCGAAGCGAATCATCTTGATAACACGGTAATTGGTAATTCTAGCGAGTCAAATAACGTTAGGATATGCACGTCTATATATTTTTCCTTTTCACGTGTCATAAGGTCGGGATCCCCTTCTATCGCAAAAGTCAAGTTTAATGATAAAACCAATACTCAGTTGGTCTAGGGGATGTGGTGCTAGACTTCTTAAGTGTTTAGCTTGGAGATTCGAGTTGGAATCCTCCGGGCGACATGTATGGAAAAATTGATATTGGGAGGGTATCCCAGCAACGGACCACGACTTTCTACCCGATCCGGACGTAGAGCGGTTAAGCCGATCGAACCGGATGGTCTACGAATTTACTATTTATAAAAAAAAAACAAGTTTAATGATAAAGGTCGGGATCAACTTCTATAACAAATTTTCTTGTTTTGGGTTGATCATTTAAATCGCTTTGCAACTCGAAGCTAAATTACTTAAGAGTAATTTTTATATCAGGGTTGACCAAACTTTTTATTTGTACTTGTTCCTTATTCCCCTAATTGGTCATGTATATATTTTATTGAATGACATTTAGAGACTTTCATTTTCTCACTTTATCAAAAAAATTTGATCAAAAACCCAATATATTTTATTATTCTAATCTGGGCATTGCTTAAATTTATATATACTTAATAGGAAAAGTTGCTAGAAAGATTAAACTTTGCCAATAAGCATTGCTAGTACTCATCACCATATACACAAGAGGGGGACATCAAAATGAACGTAGGCCACAAGAAAAATATACCAAATTCCACTAATGATGATATTTTATTGAAGAATAAACGTAGCCAAGCTTGGAACCACAAGATCATCATTTGTTTAAGCGTGACACATTACAATAAATATATTTTAATATAATATTTTAGGTTATAATTTAGCCTAATTTATATGATTTTGCTCCTAGTGATTTATTGATTAGTTATTGGGATATCCATTAATTACAATTCATAAAAAAATATAAAAATTATAACATATACACTATTTCATTTATAAAGATAATTTAAACTATTATACTACTGTACATCGTATATGATAGTTTCTTGCCATTGTTTTGATGTATAATCGCTTTATGAAACAAAATTTATGATTTATATCGCATTTTTGATGCAAGTGTTGTTTGGATATCCTCTAATATATTGTATCATTATAATATTTCTAATAAAATACATTTTATAATGGAAAAATAACCCAAAATAATACCAACCATCAACATTAAACAGAAAATAATACCAACTTTGAAAATTATTAGGAGCGATACGAACTATCAATATATTTACCAAAAATAATACATCATACTCTTCCGGCAATAACCCTAATATATTGTGAATCTTTTGAAAATTGTTTTTTATTATATATTTTAACTAATTTTTAATAAAATAATTCTTCAAAATTGGGAAAAAAATTTGTTTAGAGATTAGGTTAAAAGACGATTTTTTTAAAAATAAATTTGATTTTTTTACAAATATTTTTTTAGAATTAAAATTTTCATTTTATACAAAAAAAAACCTGAAAATAAGTCTGATAAAAAAAATTTCGAAAAAAATTTATTTTGAAAAATCATTTTTTTTAATCATTAAATTATATTTTTTGGAAAAATAAATATCTTTACATTTTTTAACAAAATTATTTTTAAAAAATGTTCAAACTTTATTTAAAAAAAAAATTTTGTAAATTTTTTTTAAAAAAAAATATTTGTACATATTTTTTTTAAAAAAAATTATGAGTTTATAGTATTAGAAATAACAAATTTTTTATTTTTTAATATTTTTAATATTATTAAATTGATTTTTTTAAAATAAAATCCACATCACACATTTTATTCATTTATATGATGACATGTAACATTCCGGCTGCCACATCATCGTCGGCGTTAAGTTTTTTGCCGGAATAGTATAATGTATTATTTATGGTAAATACATTGATGGTTTGTATCGCTCCTAGTAATTTTCAAAGTTGGTATTATTTTCGGTTCAATGTTAAAAATTGGTATTATTTTGGGTTATTTTTCCTTATAAAATATAAAGTCATTTTATTTTATGTAGTAAAATAAGTTGACATCAAAATTTCAGTTTTTATGCATAATAACGATACAAATAATACATTTTATTTTGCAAAATTTATACAGGCGAGATTTTTTTTTTGTCCAAACTTACTTGCAAATTGATTTATTTTTCGATTTATAAACTAAATGAGTTTATACGAGTTTATAGTTTTTTTTTCGGGTTTATTTTTCAATGGGTTTTATATATATAAATCATATAAGGTTGTTTACCTGTAGTTTATTTTTGTTCAAAATACACTTATGTCCCTACAAAAATCGAAGAACGACGGAAAATACATAGAGATGAACAAAAAATATCGGGTTGGAAAAGTATAAGGCCAAAATCGGGTTTTAAACAAAAATAACCTTGCTCGGATAAGTTTATTTTAAGTGGTTTATAAACCCGAATAAACTAATAGAAAATTAAACCAATTTCCAAATAAACATGCACAAAAATTAAAATTAAATTTTATAAACTAAATGAAATATAAATATACACATAATTTTTTAATATTATTTTTGGGTGAGATAGACACAGAATTTTTTATGGCATTGGGTGAAACAAGGATATTATAGAATTGTATATATGATTTTCTTAATAAAAAATCTCAGTCATTTAGTTTATGATTTTCTAAACCTTATTTGATGTTTTCGTATATAATATTGCCTAATTTGAAGATAAGGAGAGGTCAAAAAGTCAAGAGCATTATAATGCTTTCTTTTAAGGCTTGAATGGCAAATCTTAACAATTTTGAGTGGTATGACTATGAGTTATGAGAGAAATCTCTATCTAGCATAAACACTTGTAGATTTTGTCAATATTCTAAATTATCGGATCCTTATGAAAGAGATTTGACGTGTTATAATGCATCAACAAAATACAATCATGTTATTACTTTTAAATTGTGGTTGAACCAATCTTTAAGTTCTATGTATCGACAGTAAAATAATTTTGATTAAATAAATGTTAAGATATATAGCAAAAGAATAGATTTGGTTAACATTGACCGGCTGATAGACGGATGGATATGGGCAACCCTCTCTTCAATCGGGTCAAGCCCGGATACGCATGGTGATTCAAACATTTATTTATATATTTGTTAAACAAATGAACTTTCCCCCCCCCCCCCTAAATACTACGGGATTCGAAAGCCCACCCGAAGATAAAGCCCGAATTTCGGGTTCAATTCGACCCGAAAAATGGAGAAAAAATAATAAAAATAAAAGAAAGAGAAAGTGATTTTGTCTGATATGTGTTTGCCCAATTCTATTATGCAAAAGTATTTAAAATTACATTGTCGTGTAATCCCAATTATTGGTTATGTAGATCAACCAACTACTACTTTTATATGTAAATATATAATAAAATCTAAACATGTTTTGCCCTAAGTGCATCAATTTCCCAATCAAATCACAAAAAGCTTTGTTAGATTATTTGTATTATATGGTTACCGCTTATATATAGTTTATTATTTGGAAAGAAGAGGGTTTTAATTCACTGATTAAATTAATATAAAAAAAATTAAAACGATAATTAGTATTTTTAAAACTAGAGAAAAAGAGATGTAATATAACATAGAAAATAATTTTTTTGACAATAAATACACATAAAAAATAGTAAGACACCATAGAAAAGATATAGCTAGTTTTGATTTAACAATGAGACAAACTTATTTAAAACCACTAAAATTATAATTAATAAGGAAAAAATAAATTCATGCATGCAAGAATGGTCCAATAGAGAAATTTACATAAAGAAAACATAAATTTAGTTTCTATTATATTGTCGTCAAATAGAAAAAAAAAGAAAGAAGAGTTTATCATATATGTTATGCTTCCAAGTGTTGGTTTTATATTAACCTTTTCTCTATTACAAACAATAATTTGTTTGTACTAATCTTTAAAAGTTGATAAAGTTGATTTAAAAGCACTAACCCTATAATATACTATATATAAAGCCATGCCTCTAGACTCTCTAGTATAAAGCTAGTTATTTTATTTATGCAATGTCACAAAAATATCTTGCTTGTATAAAGTGTGAGTTTTTTTTATAAACAAATTTAATTAAAGGGTTAATTATTTACAATGATCTATTTTTGAAAAAATTGCGAACTCTAAACTTAATTTTAGTCGATTTTGCAAACTATCTACTGTAGTCAAGGTTTACTTCCCTAATTTCCTTACATATATTATATTCCTATCGATTAGGGGGTTAATATGGCGCCTGTTTAACATAATGTCCTTCGATCCTCGTCCCATATATGTTCGGAGATTAAATGTTGTACTCATTTTTCTTGAATAACCGTTTCATTGATAAATTCCATATACACGTGCCTAATTTTCTCCATTTTTAGTTACCGTCGAGTTTTTTCGGGAGATTTCTTGTTAAAATTTCAATTTGTAAATTCACATAAGTTAAATACAAGAACTCATTTATATAAATAATATATTAACATAAAATAAAAAATAATAAATCAATGTAATAAAATACGATCATAAAAATATTAATAGTATCTATAAATGTTATTAGAAAATTATAGATCATTATTAACATATCCAATTAATCTAATTATCAGTGATTGCCGTGGTAATCAACGGGACCGGGCAGAGAACTTTAATTCCGTCCTCGTGCATTTGAATTGTTTTTCATCCCTACTATCATAGTTCATCGATCAAGCCCAAATCTAATATAAGAGCCTGTTTACTTATGAATTGATTTATCATTGTATTTATAATCTAAATGAGTTTATATGTGTTCATAGTTTATTTTCAAGTTTATTTCTCAATAATTTATTTATATATAAGGTTGTTTGCTTAGAGTTTATTTTTATGTAAAATACACTTAAGCCCCTAAAAAATCGATGAATAACGGTGAATATATAGGGATGAACAAAAAATATCAGGTTTGAAAAACACACGATAAAAATCGGATTTTAAAAAAAAATAAAAATTCAAAGTTCCATTAGTCTTATAATTTTAAATTTTTATTGATTTATAAACTCTAATAAGCCTAAACAAAAATATAAAAACAGGGCACAAGAATTAAACTAACTTTTTATAAATTAAGTAAAACAGAAATAAACTACAAATAAAAAGGCTCTAAATAAAAAACTTTTGCGTATCTACACGATTGACCCGGTTTGAGTCGTTTTGAACCGGACATACAAAAGATTTGGACCGTCATTGTAATGAATTTTGCCTTGTTATTAGGATAACAACAGGAATCATAAATAAGTATGTATGTAAAGAAGAAATTTCTTCATTTTATTGATTTGAAATTGTTGAAACCCTAGACACCTTGCAATATTCAATAAATTACAACAAAAGGCTCTAAAACAACTCAATTACAATTCCTGGACAAGAATAAACAGGAAATAATTAATTAGGCAGTTGCAGCTTCAGCAGCAAGTCGAGTGCAAACCGGCGGGATAATCCTCCCCGTCGTCTTAGGCTTAACGTTGGCACACTCCGACACCGCGGGCCGGTTGTTGAATGTCAAGTCAATGTCCTCTAACTCAATTCCCTCGCACCGGACTCCGCTACTACACACGAGTTTTATTGCTGCTGGGCTCGACCCGGATCCTCTAATGTTCTTGAAGCTAACCTTACTCAGTTTCACCTTCGACGGCGCCTACAATATATCACAAAACCGTTAGCATTTTGACGGATATCGATTAGGTTAACCGGATTGTTTAGAATATAAGATCATATGTATACTTGTTGTAAGCAGTGATTGTATGGACAATAGTGTTGATCGACGACGATCGGTGTGCTAACGTTTTCGATGACAATATCCTCAAAGTGCAAATCCTCAGCCACAGACGGATATGAACCCAACCACGTCTTGATCCTAACGCCGTTATCCGCGTTCTTGACGGTGCAATTGGTAACATACACGCCGGAGATAGCTTCTTCGTTCTTGGATTTTCCGAGGCTTCCGATGCTAATTCCATGGCCTCTCCCGCACGTGACCTTCTCGATGGTGAGATTCCTCATGCCATCGCCAATCGACACACAATCGTCTCCGGTATTTATTACGACGTCGACGATGTTTACACCGACGGATTTCGCGACATGAATACCGTCGGTATTGATGCTTTCGGGTTCAGCGTAGATGTTCATTTTTGTTAAGGTTAAATTCTTGGCTCCTATAATGCCAATGTGGAATAGCTTGCTGTTAAATGAACATATTCCACTAATGACCGAGTTTGTGACGAAATTGAACCTGAAGTTCTGCATGGTAACGGTATAAAATCATTGAGAGTATATGTAGTGTGTGTATATATATATAGCTAGGTATAGTAGTCTAGCCTTACATAGGGGAGTTGCTTGCACTTGACGTTTTTGGCACAATTGTTCATCGTCCAAGCCATTTTTCCTTTGCCATCGAAGACTCCACCTCCAGACGCCGAAGTGATCAATAAGTGGTCGACGTAATTAATAGTAAGCAAAGCGTCGTGTTCACGGAAATCAGCAGGATCCGCGGGTGCCTTGACGTTCCCTGCAACCTCGAGATGAATCGGGCCTTTGCAAGGTCCCCTAAGAGTCATTGGCCCCATTAAGTATTCTCCCTTTGGGATGACAACCTTGACATTAGCCGGCGAAACACAAGCCTCGTTCCACGCCTTTGATAAAGCCTAAAAGATCAGAATACAAGAACATTAACAAAAACCCGAGGTGTTATTAAAAAAAAAACCCAGAGTTCTAACCTGGACGATATCCCCGCCTGGCTTTGCGCCAAACTCGGTGATGTCGATTATTGAACTATGGTGAAAAGCATCAACGCCGAGGTTCGCGTTCAAGGTTGAAATGCACACATGAAGAATGCCCAAGAAAACTAAGGGATTATTCATCTTGGCCATTCTCCAAGGAGATTGTTTTTTTAATTATTTTTTTTGGGGTGATTTGCAGTTTGCAACGATGGAAGTAATTATAGGTGATTGCAAGAGAGAGAAAATCGAAATTTAGTATCGAGATTACGGAATCATGGGGGGTGATGAGCACAATTAGCCATTTCTTGGCTAATCTTGAAGAAGTTTTATACTTTTATTTAAGGAATTAATTATGTGGTAATCCAATTATAACATGAATTTGAAACTCGGTTTTGTTCAGTATGACTCGTGAACTTCTTTGTGAGTAAATACTCATTGTAGTATCATTTAATCACGACGTTTGGATTGTTTTGCGAGTAAATATTGGACGTAGTAAGGTATTTATCTATAGATTCTTCATCTTCCTAACAGTTTGAACATTGAATGCTCGTATTAGACAATTTCTTCGTCTTATTTAACCAATTTATTTAGAAGCTAAAAGTTTTTGTCTCGACCGGATTGAAATAATAAGTTATTTTTTGAAAGGTTCGGGTCCGGACCAAACCGATTATTTTAACCCCCGTTTGGTTGTAACTCCGAAAATGGAAATGAATTGGAAATGAGTCAAGTCCACATGTGTTCATGAAATCATTCCATGCGGTTTCATGTAAAATGCAATTGGTTACCCCATTTTGTTACCTATAGGGTATCAAAACTAATCAACTTTTACTAGAAAATTTACTAAAACTTCGTAAACAAGGATGGACCAATCTTGAAATCGATCAAAATCTTACAAGGATGGTTCTTAATAAGGCTGTTCAAACGGTTTGAATTTGAACCGGATTGAAATTTACGGCTCAGTATAGAACAATAAGTGAAACTTGCAAAATAATGGAATATGGACCGGATTAGACCATGACAGCCACAATCCGACTTAAATCACCCTGTTTATAATTTTATAAATTTTTAAAAATTAATTTAGAAAATTGGATACACAAGGGCGGTTCAAATTGTTCCGGACTGGATTGAAATCGTTAAAAATCTCACAACTTCACAAGGGCGGTTCATACCAAGGGTGACATATTGAAATAAGGTTGTTCAATTCAAAATCTCACAAGGACTGAACCGTACGTTATTGGGGTTCACGGTTCAAAAATCATACTAGTTTTTGTTATGTATTCATTGCAGTCGTTATTTAGGCAAGTTCAGATCGTTCTTCATAGAATTTTTATGCCGAGTAATTTTTGAGTTGGGTTATTTTTTGATGTTGCCTGGATTTCAAGTCCAAAATGTTCTTCATCGAGAAGTCGAGTTAAGTCGTTGCTGAAACGATGTATCCATATAAAAGACAACAAGTATAAGGAGAAGGATCATCATCTTAATGATTTTAAATCGTAGAGGCCTTGTAATGTTAACAAAAATTCATCAAACATATAGGTTCTCTCAAGCAACTCGATATATTACAAATCAGGCAGCCGCAGATCTAGCAACGATATCCTTAGTACAAGCGGGCGGGTTAATCTTGCCTGCCGTCTTAGGTTTAACGTTGACACATTCCGACACCGCGGGTTTGCTATTGAATGTCAAGTCAATGTCCTCTAGCTCGACTCCCTCACACGGCACTTTGCTGCTGCAATCGAGCTTTACCGCTGCTGCGTCGGTTGTTGACCCCCTTATGTTCTTGAAGCTTACCTTGCTCACCTTCACCTTTGACGGCGCCTGTAATAAGCCACATGCACAAAAGCTCAGTGTTTCGTTCTAAAACCAAAAACCAACTGACTATATATATATATATATATATATATATATATATATATATATATATATATATATATAAGTGCAAGTAGTTACTAACCTGTTTCTTGCAATTGTTGTATGGGCAATATTGTTGATCAAGGACGATTGCATGGGTAACGTTGTCGACGACGACGTCCTCGAAGTGCAGATCCTCAACTACACCGGGAACGAGTCTAGCCATGTCTTGATCCTAACACCGTTATCCGCGTTCTTGACCGTGCAATTCTTGATGTGCACCCCGGAGACGGGTTTTTCGTTTGCGGACTTTCCAAGACTACCGATGCTGAGTCCGTGGCCTCTTCCGCATGTCACCTTCTCGACAGTGAGGTCCTTTGTGCCATCACCAATTGAAACACAATCGTCTCCATGACCACGTCGACAACGTTTATTCCTTCTGATTTCGCAATGTGCATGCCATCAGTGTTGATGCTCTCCGGCTCGGCGTATATGTCCATTTTTGTTAACGTTACGTTACTGCATCCAATCACACTCATGTGGAATAGCTTGCTGTTTCGCGAGCTTATTCCGCTGATCACCGAGTTCTTGACGAAATTAAACCGGAAGTTCTGTAGGGTGAAACGTATACAACACATTAACCGTTGATCACCGAGTTATGTTACCTTATTCACTTTCAAAACAAACCGATTATGAAATTTAAGCGTATTCATTTAATTAAACAAGACAATTTTATACTGTATATTAAGCTCAACTAAAATCTAGTCTCCAACTCGACTTGATTTTAATCAAACGAGCCGAATATAAATATACTTAAAGCTAGACTAGTTCACCTAGAATAACAACCTTAAAAGGGGAGTGTAGTATAGTCTTACGTAGGGGAGACGCTTGCATGCATTGCTTTTGTCACAATTGTTCATCTTCCAAGCCATTTGTCCTTGACCATCAAACACTCCTCCCGGCACCGCGGTAATCGTCAAATGTTCGACGTAATCAATCGTGAGCAAAGCATCATGACCCTTGAAATCAGCAGGGTCGGCGGGTGCCTTAATATTCCCCGCAACCTCGAGTTGAATAGGTCCCATGCAAGGTCCTTTAAGAAGGAACGGCCCCATTAAGTAATCTCCCTTTGGAATCACAACCTTGTCATTAGTTGGCGATACGCAAGCCTCGTTCCATGCCTTAGATAAAGCCTGAAAATGTGTCATGTCAAAGTCCGATACAGACGGACAGGGTAGAGCGGGGGTCGTGTGCATACGAGCGCACATGCGCGTTAGGCCCAAGCCCAGCACACAAACCCGATGAGGTTTCATTCTAAAACCAATTGGCAATAGGAGAAGTAGCCCACCGACCTTATATACTAGGTTGTGTAGTCCCAATCTTTCGATGTGGGACAAATTATCTCCAACACAACCCCGCAAGTGCAACTAGAGGATATAGACCGAGTTGCACTTGTCCACAAGTTAGGATCGTGAGCCACATAGAGGCTAACCGCTCTGATACCATGTCAGAGTCCGTCCGATACAGACGGACTGGGTAGAGCGGGGGTCGTGTGCATACGAGCGCACATGCGCGTTAGGCCCAAGCCCAACACATAAACCCGATGAGGTTTCATCCTAAAACCAATTGACAATAGGAGAAGTAGCCCACCACCCTTATATACTAGGTTGGGTAGTCCCAATCTTTCGATTCGATGTGGGACAAATTATCTCCAACATGTCAAAACAAAAACAACCATCAATTTCACGACAACATTATGAGGATTATTAGACAAATTAAAGAACCAAAATACCCAACCTCGCCAATATCCGCGCTTGGTTTTGCGCCATACTTGGTGATGTCGATAATTGAACCGCTAGCGGCGACACCCCCGCAAGAGGGGTGACCTTAGCGTTCAAGGTTGAAATACAAACATGAAAAATGACCAAGAAAATAGAGGGATTTGTGATCTTGGTCATTCGTCAGGGATTTATTATTATTTTTTTTTTGGGGCCGATTTGTACTTTGCAATTGAGGAAGTACTTATAGACTATTTTTCATCTTTTGGGAGAGGCAAATCCAAATTTAGGATGGAGTTCTCATTAATTGTGTAATTGATGACGTTCATAAATTCATAATATAGCCATTAATTGCTTAGTCCAAGCTATTTATGGTTGATTTTTGGAGAGTTGTTTTCTAAACGATTTGATTAAGGGTGTTTCTAGTAGGAGGGAAGAAGATGACATAAGAGTTAGTGGATTATTTACACAATGAAATTGATATTCACCCAAACAAATAACGTTATTTAAGAAGTATCCTACTTCCATTCTAATCACAACTTCTGCTTAAATTATGTTTTTACTTCTATTGAGATACCATTCCCTCTTCTTAATATTTTTAAAAGAACTTTTTTTTAACTTAGATTAAATTTTAATTTCATTGTAACTACAACTTTTATTTAAAATAAGATATTACGTACGTCTACATTCTATGTCCGAATATTTATAAAAATTAAAATACATAAACTTTAATTTCAAAACTTTTATAAAATAAAATATTTTTTTTATATTAAATCAACCGTACAAAAAACCATTAAACTAGTAACTTGTTATACTAATGGACAACAATGCTCTATTATCCAATTTAGTTTTCTTTATTCTTAAATTCATATTTCTATTTATTTGTTTACTAATTAATTATTCATATCAAATATGATTCATATATATATATATACACCGAAAAATCCTTATTTTCATTAGGGTAATTGCAAAAATACCCCAATTTTTGGAGCATTTATGAAAAATAGGAATAAGTTTCAAAACTGCTGAAAGTTATGGATTTTTTTTGAAATTAGATGATATTTTTTTAAAAAATATCGGATAGGCATGTGAAATAAATAAGCTCGATCGAAGTAAGCAGTTTCCAACTTTGACATGCTACTGCGCTCGAATAAAGTTACGGACTTTCTAATCAGGTAAACTATTTTTTAATTTTTAATTTTTAATTTTTACTGTATGTATTGACTATCCTGAGATTGTAGTTGATATTATATTTCATATTTTCATGACATAAGGGAGTGAGCTTCCCAGCTCAATTTCTACTTAGCTCATTTCTATCTTAGTTAATTGTAAATTTTGATGTTCTTGACGCATTCGTTCAGTTTTGCCTTGACGGGTTTTCAGGCTTTGTTGAAGGCGTGGAACAAGGCTTGCATTTCGCCCCTTATCCCAAAAGGGAGATTACTTAACGGGGCCACTGAATCTTAAGGACCTTGTAGAGGCCCATTTCACCTCAATACACCTGCGAATCGTGCTGATTTCCACGGCCATGATGAGTTGCTTACTATTAATTACGTCGACTAATTAAAACATGAAGTGCAAGAGACTCCCTTATGTAAGACTAAACTGCCTATACTATATCAATTTTATCTTGATTTTCGGCATTTACGAGTTTGATGTCAAGAGTAAATTTACGTAAACATGCAGAACTTTAGGTTCAATTCGTCACAAACTCGGTCACCAACGGAATATGCTCATTAAAAGGCAATCTATACCATGCACATAGGCATAATAGGGCCAATAATTTAACATCTTGACAAAAATGAGCATCTACGCAAAACCCGAAAGCATCAATACCGACGTCATCCAAGTCGCCAAATCTGTTGAAAAAAAACATCGTCGATGTTGAAATTCAACACCAAAGACGATTGTGTGTCGATTGGTGACGGCATGAGTAACCTCACCATCGAGAAGGTCCCGTGCGGGAGAGGCCACAAACTTAGCATCGGAAGCCTCTGAAAGTCCGAGAACGTAGAAGCTATCTCCGGCGTGTACGTTAAAACCGTTACCACTCCGGCTGAAGAGTTACATTTTGAGAACATTGTCATCAAAACCGTTACGACTCCGATTGTCGATTAATATTATTGTCCATACAATCACTTCACACAACAAACGTACTAAGACTCAACTCTTTAAACAAATTTCTAACTATCATAGTGCACATACTATCCCTTTCTCAGTTTCTCACCTTATAAGTTCGTGACATATTTCAAGCACCATCAAAGGTGAAACCGATCAATGCTAGCTTCAAGAACATCAGAAGATCTTGGTCACGCCCAACAACCATAAAACTCGTGTGTAGCAACGTATGGAGTCCTGTGCAAGGGAGTCGAACTAGAGGACTCACTTGACATTCAACAACAAACCCGTTGTGTCGATCCCAAATATCACTTTCGAGCAAGAGCCTTAATCTCACGTATTACTACTCTAATTAACATCTCCGAAATGTTGATTCAACATTATGTTCATGATTCACCATATCATTCATTAGAGTCATCCATTAATCTATCTACTCGACACAAACCCTAAATTAACCTGATTCCGTGATCAAGAAAAAGCGCTTTGTATTAACAGATTGTTTTTGCTGACTCTAATGATTGATACGGTGGATTATGGGCATGATGTCGAATCATCATTCTTCGATCGTGGACAACACTCACAAGATCTCTTTTCCCTTTCTCCAAATTGGGCCAAAATTAATAATCCAAAATCTTTCATTTCTAAGCTAGAATTATGATGGTAGACTAGTAGCAGAGAGATTAATTCTTTTGGAAGAGAGATAGTTCATCTTGCCATGCCGGAAATCTGACCGAGCTTTGTTTGAGAAATAACTGAACTACAATTTTGGGTGCAACTCCGTCACCGCGGGTTGGTTGCCGCATGGGGCTATGCTTTTTGATAGATTATGGTCGAAAATTCAAAATATATTGTATTATTATGACTTTTATATAGGATTACGGGACAATAAAAGTAGATAAAAATTAAAAGGATAAAAAAAACAAATATAAACTAACCTAGAATAAATAGAAAATATTTTTATCTTCTTAATCAATATTTGCAAATATGACATCACATGTCTTTCAATACGCTTCCGTAGTCAAAGCGTGGATAAACAAACGCCGCTGAAGACTCTAACATCTCCATTGACAATGAGCGATGAAATATCGCTCATCAAAACTCAACCTAACAAGAAAAGTGTACTACAATGTAATGTAATGACTTATTGATTCATTGTGAAACGTTCCCTAAGGGACACGCGCACTTATGAATATATATATGTATAGAGTTAGGAATCCTTAGCAGCAGCAGCAGCAGCCGGATCAGCATGAGCTGTGATGTGTTTGGCAGCATCGGCTTCAGTAGTGGCCTTTTCGCAAGCGACTGGAGAGACCTTGCCTGTAACCACAGGTTTGACGTTACAACACTCGGACACAGGCGGACCCAATGGTCCGCTGTATGCTATGTTGATGTTTTCGAGATTAACGTTATCGCAAGGAGCTCCTCTACTGCACACAAACCTCATCACCGATGGGTCTCTTGCTGTTCCTTGGATGTTCTTGAAGAAAACATCGCTGATCTTTACCTTGGACGGTACCTGCATGAATGCATATATGCATGCAAAATGTTCATAAAATTAAATAGATACTGACGTAGGATGAAATTAGTAACGGTTGTGTAATAGTACCGAAGCGTCGCAACTAGCGGATGGACAATAGGCCTGATCGATGAGTATAGGGAATGTAACGTTGTCCATGATCATGTCCGTGAAATGCATATCTTTAGCGCAACAAGGTTTCGAGTTGAGCCAACTCTTGATTCTAACTCCGTTATCGGTGCTCTTGAATGTGCAATTGCTAACGAAAATGCCTTCGACATTATCCTCGTTGTCGTAACGCCCGAGACTTCCGACGCTAAAACCATGACCGGGACCACAAGTAACCTTCTCGACAGTGAGGTTCCTAGTTCCGTCACCAACGGAGATGCAATCATCACCCGTTTGGATTTCGACGTCCTTGATCGTGACACCCGTGCAACGGCCGATATGGATTCCGTCGGTATTATGACTGTCTCCTGGTGCTATGACCTTGATGTTGTGGATGGTTAGGTTGTAGCAGTTGATTAGGTTCATGTGAAATTGCTTGCTATCCAATGAGGTTATGCCAGTGATCGTTGAGTCGTTCACAAAGAAAAACCTGAAATTCTGCAACCATACCATTTCCGTTACTATTAAGCTATCTAAGAAAACCTTCTATTAACAATGTATATTAATTACGTACGTAAGGAAGACTTCCGCCCTTGGCATTTTTGTTCTTATACGCGTCTTCACCGTTGCCATCGAAAACACCACCACCGGAAATGCCATTGATTGTCAATCCGGCGACCCTCTGGATCATGACCCAAGTGTCTTTACCTTTGAACTCCGCTACGGTATTCGGGGCTTGTAAGTTACCGCATATGTCAATAGTGATGGGAGCTTTGCATGGGCCACTTAGATCTATCGTACTCATCGTGAAATTTCCCTTTGGCACCACAATCTTCGACGGTGATGTACACGCACAAGCTTGTGCCCACGCTTTCGTGATAGCCTCCATTACAAAAAAAACAACCAATCATTGTTTAATCAACCCTTTCATCTTCATGCATAAAATTACACAACAAGACTAAAAGATCACATCTTAACATATACTCCACTTACCGGAGCAGCATCAGACCCAGGTTTAGCGCCGAGCGTGGTGATGTCAATTGGTCCTCCACCGCCTACGGCTGCTGCTCCGGCTGCCGCGGGATCTGCTCCAGCTGCTCCGGCTGCCGCGGGAACTGCTCCAGCTGCTCCGGCTGCCGCAGCGGGATTAGCCTTAGAGGTCGAGAAAAACACAAACGCATCAATAAGAAGCACGAAGAGTATAATATATGATTTTCTCGCCATATCTATATATATTTTTTTTAATGTGTATTGTTTTTTTTTAAAATGATTGTTTTGGTTAATGGATTTAGATGTTGAGATTGAGATGTATATATACTACATCAAGATGACAATTATACTAAAAGAGTTCTTGTTAGTTGCTATTTTAAGTTTCCTATTATGCAGTACTGCCACAAATTGTTATTACTCTCTCCTTGTTTAGTGGAGCCTTTTTTTTTTAAAAGGCAAATCAAATTAAATAGGAATGAAGAAAAGGATTTACAAAGATAGGTTATCAACAATTCGTGGAGAAAGGAGCAAAAAGGCACAAGCCAATAACAAAGATTTCAAGGGAGAAGATTGTTAACATCGGTCGAGGCAATCTAATTAATTTAGAATTTTAATAGACAAAATTAATTATTTTTTTTAAAATTAAAAATGTAGTCTAAATTTTAATGAATAACTATATAGAAGGAAAAAAAAACTGAACTTTTCATCGGAAGTGTAGTATAAGTTGCTTGATTGGTGGTGTATGAACCCTTTGTTAAACCACAATGGCACAATCTATGTTGACCCACCCTCATATGTAAATCCTATATGCAGAGGAGGAACAAATCCCGCCAATCTCGGTCGCGTCCTAGGTCCATCTCGATCCCGTCCCGGGTCTATCCCGATCCCGTCCCGATTCCGGTGGGATTTCGTTCAACAATTATAAATCCTGTCCTGAACCCGTCCCGTCAAAAACTATCCGGGACGGGATATAAGCCTTAACTTCTTCATCCCGCTAGGCCCGTCATGTCCCGTATATAATAAAGTTTTTAATTTAAATTAATAAATATAAGTAGAATCCTAAGTATTAGTGAAATACTTGTATAATTGTATAATTGTTATATAGTTATGTTTATATATTTTAAAAATAAACTACGTTGATCAAACCGTTAAAATTGACAAATGTACCAAATTAATTTAGATGTGTTTTATTATATATAATTGTAAACTTTAATTAAAATGTAATATGTTATTATGAAAATTTTGAAAGCTTTAATGTTTTTTGCGTTTTATGTATGATATATACGAAAATTTTGTGGATAAAGCGTAAAATTTAAAAACATTAAATAAATTAATGTGCAAATGGGATTAGTCCCGTCCCGTCCCGTCCCGGTCCTAACCGCAATAGGACTCGGTGAGATTCAATTTAAAATGACAAAGACCCGTCCCATTTAAAATAGCCGAAACTGGACGGAGATGACCTAATCCCGTCCCATCTCCACTCTACCTATATGTATCCTGTCAAGGCAAATCTATGTAGAGTTCTTTGGTAGAAAGTCGTTATACGGAAACTATGATTTCAATTGCCTCACTACAAATTGATTTTACAAGGCAACAAATTTTCTCAATTGATGGCGCCTATAAAGGCTGTGAAATGATCTCTCTTCTCACAAGACAGAGAGCTTTGGTTTCTTCAATGGAGTTGCATTATCCATATATTTGACACTTGTACACCAAGCGTCACTTTATATTTGAGTGTTTTAAAAACCAAATATATACAAATATATCTTCTGTAGATTATGAAAGCAATTTTTTTTTCATTATTTATAGGAAAATGACGAATGTGTATAAATTATTTTGTTGATAGGTATTACTAACGAATGTGTATACATTCAATTTTGTTTTAGTTTTTTAGGTATGTATAAGTATATATATGGTATTAACCAATCAAATTCTGAACATAGTAAGTTATAAACTGTAATCCGTTTTTTTATAATTACACAAATTAAATCAATAATCACTTTTAAAATTTCAAACCCTTATATTTTCAATTTGTTCCCTTCGAAATTCATCTGGAATATATCTCATTAAAAATGTTCTTCTTGATCATATCTAGTTAAAATATTAGTCCCAATTTTATATTTTAATTCTGTTTTAAAAAGTAATCATTTGAAACATATCTAATTAAATCATCATTTATTTTTATCTGTACAAAATAAATATGTTTAGCTAAAAATATCCGATTCCATTGTTTATCAGATATTAAAAAAACGAATTTAGAACAAAATAGTTTGGATGATTATAGTAAGTATGGTTTTTTTTTTAATAATGGATAGGAAGTATGCGCTTATCATAATAGTTAATTAGGAGAAAAAATTAACTTTGGTTACCCACGTACCTAACTTCACTCACGTACCTAACTTCACTCACGTATTCAATTTTGGTTACCCATTTCGAGTTTCTCTCCTCCCACTTTTATCCACACCTCACCCTCCCTCCCTCTTTGGAAGAGATTTTCTGGCACCACCAACCCTGTCTGGCACCACCAACCCTGTCTGGCACACACTCACCGCTAGAAGGCTCCGCCGTGCCACTGGGAGCACAACGCCACCGGCCTCGTCAGCCGTGGCTGCAAGTGCTACCCAGGAACAAGCTCGACAACAACAATGTTGTGGGGCTTCTCTAGTGTGTCGCCACCTTCTACCACCAGAATTCCACCGCCTCCACGCTGCTTTCCAACACAGGCAACCGTCCCTCCCACTCCAACCACAACAAGCTTTTGACCTCCTTGTGTGTGATTTGGGTTGATTACATATTCTCTTTCATTATTAACCCTATTAACAAATTATTAAAAATCATCATTAAACCTATTAACAAATTATTTAAAAATTTCCAGATAATTAAAAATTGTATACTTAGTGTACATAATAAAAATTAGAGGGCATATTTAGTCTTCATAATAATAAGTGCATTACTAGCTCATTATTTTCAAATAATTTTATTAAGTTTTAAAGGTTATAAATTTTGAAAATTACATTAACAAAAACAAGATTTAGATGATATCTAGATGATAAGAATTGAATGTTGAGTGTCTTCCCTGCAAGCTAGCAATTTGCTTCACTAAACAAGGAGAAAGTAATAGCAATTTGTGGCAATGCTGTATCATAGGAAACTTAAAATAGCAATTTACAAGAGCTCATCTATTAGTTTGCCATCTTCGAGGTATTATATATACATCTCAATCTCAATATCTAAATCATCAACCAAAACAATAATAAAAACAACAATACCCATTAAAAAACAAACATGGCAAACAAAACTTATCTTATGTTCTTCGTGCTTCTTATCGATGCATATGTGTTTTTCTCGACCTCTAAGGCTCAAGGCCCTGTAGTTCCAGCAGCACCAGCAGCGGCCGGAGCTGCACCAGGAGCGGTCGGAGCAGCACCTGGAGCGGCCGGAGCAGCACCAGGAGCGGCCGGAGCAGCACCAGGAGCGGCACCAGCAGCAGCCGGAGCCCCTGGAGCTGCCGCGGCTCCCGGAGGGGGTGGAGCTGCAATTGACATAACCACGCTCGGCGCAAAACCCGGGTGTGATGCTGCTCCGGTAAGTAGAAAATAACAAGTGATTCAGTAATTGTTGTTTTAGTACGTATGCATAAAGATGAAATTATTGATAAAAGAATGATTTGTTGGTCGTTGTAATATAGGCTATGTTAAAAGCGTGGGAACAAGCTTGTGCATCTACAACACCGTCGACGATTACGGTGCCACAGGGAAATTTCACATTGGGTATTTTATATCTTTCCGGGCCATGCAAAGCTCCGATCGCTATCAACATATGCGGTAACTTCGAGGCACCAAAAACGGTAGCGGACTTCAAAGGCAACGACACATGGGTTATGATCCAAAGGGTCGCCGGATTGACAATCACAGGCAGTCCCGGTGGTGGCGTCTTCAATGGCAATGGTGCAGATGCATGGAAGATGAAAAATGCAGAGGGTGGAACCCTTCCTTACGTACGTAACATATATACATTGTCAATAGACGAAGGTTTTCTTATATTTATTGTAACGGAAATGGTATGGTTGTAGAATTTCAGGTTATTCTTTGTGAACGACTCGATGATCACCGGCATAACCTCCTTGGATAGCAAGCAATTTCACATGAACGTAATCAGTTGCTATAACCTAACCATCCAAAGCATCAAGATCATAGCACCTGGAGACAGTCATAATACCGATGGAATCCATCTCGGTCGTTGCACAGGTGTGAAGATCAGTGACGTGGAAATCCAGACCGGTGACGATTGCATCTCCGTTGGTGACGGAACTAAGAACCTCACTGTCGAGAAGGTCACTTGTGGTCCCGGTCATGGGTTTAGTGTCGGCAGTCTTGGACGTTACGACAACGAGGAAAACGTCGAAGGCATTTTTGCGTCCAACTGCACCTTCAAGAGCACCGATAACGGAGTCAGAATCAAGAGTTGGCTCAACTCGAAACCTTGTTGTGCTAGTGAAATGCATTTCACGGACATGGTCATGGACAATGTTACATTCCCTATACTCATCGATCAAGCCTATTGCCCATCCGCTAGTTGCGACGCTTCGGTACAATCAAACATAACAACCATTACAAACTTCATCTTACATCAAAATCTATACTTAATTATATAAACATATTACATGCATGCAGGTACCGTCCAAGGTAAAGATCAGCAATGTTTTCTTCAAAAACATCCAAGGAACATCAAGAGACCCGTCGGTGATGAGGTTTGTGTGCAGTAGTGGAGTTCCTTGTGAAAATGTTAATCTCGAAAATATCAACATAACATACTCCGGACCATTGGGCGCGGCTGTGTCCGAGTGTTGTAACGTCAAGCCCGTGGTTACCGGCAATGTTTGCCCAGCTGCTTGCGCAAAGGCAACTACCGAAGCCGACGCTGCCAAACATATCACATCAGCTGGCGGTCCAGCTGCCGGTCCCGTTGCTACGGCTGCTTCTTAGTTAGGTCTACACATTTATATTGTAATCGATTATTCTTAATTAAGTTTTGGGTTTTATAATAGGTTGGTAGATCGGGAAGAAGTGAGTATAGTTAGATAATAATTACGTATTAGTTTGAAATATCATTGATCATCAATATTACTTATATGTATTTTGGAGATCAAACCGTTGTTAACTTGATGTGGTATGATCAGTGATACTGAAAATAACAGTTTTACGTCTTATTGTTGCAATATGCAGATATTTATGAACTGAAAGCTTGATTTATTCATTGATCGAGTAACATATTTATAACACGAGTGAATGATAAAATAATATAAACTAAGAACAAGATAGACTTAAACTAAATCTATCTAATCTATCATCTAACACTCTCCCTCAAGCTGAAGGTGAGGAAGAAACAACTTCAAGCTTGTGAATTAAGAAATTGAATCTAGTGGGACCAAGGGTTTTGATCATGATGTCAGTAAGTTGATGTGTGTCAGAAACATGCTGAGTTTGAATGATGACTC
Organism: Fagopyrum tataricum; assembly: GCA_002319775.1. Classification (NCBI taxonomy): domain Eukaryota; kingdom Viridiplantae; phylum Streptophyta; class Magnoliopsida; order Caryophyllales; family Polygonaceae; genus Fagopyrum; species Fagopyrum tataricum. Next base: position 2,641,062 of record CM008283.1, read on the forward strand.
TCTGAATATGTTCTCTAGTGGTATGACAATCAATCTCAATGTGTTTGGTGCGTTCATGGAAGACTAGATTGTTGACAATTTGGATGGCGGACTGGTTATCGCAATAGAGGCGCATGAGAGCCTTGAGCGAGAAACCAAGGGAGCTGAGCAAGGAGGGAAACCATAGGAGCTCACTTGTTGTTGCTACACAGCTTCTATATTTAGCTTTAGTGGAGAATCTGGAGACAGTAGCCTGTTTCTTGGTCTTCCAAGAGACAGGAGAAGATCCAAGCAAAATAAAGTAGTCATTAGTAGATCTGCGAGTTACGGGGCAAGCTTCATAATCAGAGTCGCAATATGCATGGATGCATAGTCATTGGAATGTGAGAGAAAAATGCCTTGAGCGGGGGCAGATTTCAAATAACGAAGAACCTTCAATGCAACAACCCAATGACCAGGGTGAGGATTGACCATGAACCGTGACAAGATGTGAACACAATAGGCAAGTTTGGGGCGTGTTATGGACAAATAGATGAACCGTCCAACCAAGCGACAATATTTCTCAGGATCATGCAGGTGTTCAATGGAGTCTGTGATCAACATACATCGGAAAGGAGGCATGTTTGCAACCAAGGAGACCTGATTCCGCAAGAATGTCAAGAGTGTACTTCCGTTGGTTAAGCCATAAACCAAACGGAGTACGAACAATCTCAATGCCTAAGAAGAATTAATCGAAGGGGTCCAAGATCCTTCATATGAAAACATGCGTGGAGATAATCTTTAAATCTGCAAATAGTTGCATGATTGTTGCCATTAATAACTAAATCATCCACATAAATAAGGATATGAAGAGTGATACCAAATCTATGAAACATGAAAAGAGAATAATTAGCAAGGGACTTACTAAAACTATATTTCAAAAGAGCATATGTGAACTTCTGAAACCATTTCCGAGGAGCCTGACGAAGCCCATATAATGATTTCTTGAGCAAACAGACCTAGGAGGAATTGCGAAACCCAGGAGGCGGTAACAGGTAGACTTCTTTATCGAGATCACCGTAAAAAAAGGCATTATGAAAATTCATTTGATTAAGCTTCCACTTATGCATGGAGGCAATGACTAAGAGGAGCTTTAATGTGACTAGTTTAGAAACGGGAGCAAATGTTTCACTATAATCAATGCCCTCTAGCTGAATATTGCCAAGAACAACCAGACGTTCCTTATAGGACTCAATTTTAACATCAGAATTATACTTGATGCGGAAGATCCATTTAGATCCAATAACTTTGCGATCAGGAGGAAGGTCAACGTAGTCCCATGTATGGCTGCGTTGTAAGGAAAAGATCTCTTCTTGCATAGCTCGTTGCTAGTGAGGTTGAGAAACTGCTTCTTTGAAAGAGGTGGGTTCATGTTCATGATGTAAGGAATTAAGAGCAGTAACATATGTGGGTGAAAAGTGATTATATGATAAAAAAATTCATTATGGAATACCGGGTACCTAAGCTCGGTGACGAAGAGGATTGACCTGTTTTGCAATTAAAGTGACTTGTTGTTTGATAAACAAAATCCCGGAGTTTGGTGGAAGGTTTGGATAGTCGAGCGCTGCGGCATGGTGATAGAGGGGTTGCCGGATCAGACGTGGTCGAAGGGGCCGGTGATTGTGGGTTGTCGTGGAGTTTGGATTTAAAATGGGTAAGGGGTTAGAGGAGGGTAGTATATTATTAATGTGGGATGAAGGGATTATGTAGGTTTCGATTCTATGTCCGTCCTATGGAGAGCGTATGGGCCTCTGAGACAAGGCTTGGGTAGGTGGGTATTGGTAAAAATAGGTGGTTGAAAAGTAGCAGATGTGGGGTCCACGGTTTGGGTAGGTAGAAGAGGGGTATTAATGGAGGGGTCCATGGTCTGATTTCATGCAAAGGTGGGAACCTCGGTCTTGGTAGGTGTAGAGGAAATAATAGGGGGCTGGGAATCAATAGGGTTAGGTAGGTGATAACATGTTTTTATGCTATCTTTTGTAGAGTTGTTTTCATGTATTTTTGGTAGAATTGCATGGGTTTAGGCATTTTACTTCTTTGCTAGAGCTAATTTGCATCAAAGAATGTCTACTCCCGTTTGTCTCTTGTGCTTAGGTGGTTTTAGGTCAAAATGGAGCATAAATGGACATACAAAGACTCAAGAAAACAACTCTTTCCTCATCAAAGTTAGAAGCAAGAAGGAAGAAGCAAAGAGAAGCTCCGGAGCATTAAAGTAGAAGAAGGAATGGAAAAAGATCATTCGGAGATGCTAGTCTAGAAGGCCGAGTTGCCTAGGCAACCCTACTGAAGGCTCCCCTTCACTCGCACAAAGAAGGAAGAACCGACTCGGGCCTGAAGACTTAGGCTCTCCCAGGAAGAAGACATCGAGCCAAGACGGAACATATGTCAAGCGTAGCTCAAGTGGCGGTCGAGTCAGACAACCCACTCGACTCAAGAAGACAATAGTGTCACCGACTTACTTTTCAACGTGAGTCGAGTCACTTCAAGGTCGAATCGATCGATGTGTTGTGCCGTTGTAACCAACTCGCCACGTGATGACGGTTACAAGGGAATCTTGGTGTTGATGTTGGAAATCCTTGTTAGTTCTTGGGGGCGATCCGTGCCAATTTCCTTCCATTCCCAACCTATTTAAAGAGGTTTAGCTGCATAAGATCAAATACCAATTCACTACTACACAAATCTCTCTTAGTTTCTCTCATTTTCGGAGCCGAGTCTCCTTAGTTTAGGGCCGAGTTAGTCCGAGTTGTAAGAGTTTGTGCCAAGTTGTGGCTGAATTGTGTCGATACAAGATGGATCTATTGCTACTATCCATAATTGTTTGGCAATTCAATTATCTCTTAGTTCTTTTGATCATCTCTCTCTCGATTCTATGGATTCCATGATTGTTTGTTCAATTGTTGTGTTTTCTTCACTCAACATGAGTGAGTATTTCTATATTAGGGATTAGGGTGAAAATCTCAATCCGAAGCTATGTAGTATTTATACCGTTATAATGCCAAGAATTTATGTTAGTATCAAAGCATGATAGTAGGCATATAGGGGGTTAAAAAAACGATTATAACACTAGGATCCATGTTTAAGCTAATATGAAAGTGGGATGCTAAGCGTAGCTTTGATTGTTCCTTTATGCATTTTGTTTAGTTCTTAAGCATGATCTTATGTGTTGTTAATTGGCTGGCTAGTATGATGAGACTCATAAGTAATTTCATATTCTAGTGATGCATTTGTAGACGTCTATATTGCTAAGAATAGTACTTCAATTATTCCAATAGCAAACACCATGTGAGGAATAATTGATTGCTAATTTTTGAAGTGTAAGTCCACTCTAGATCCTTATGATTTATGAAAGCCAATAGCAAACACCATGTGAGGCTCAATTACCTTGTATTGATCACTAGTTTGAGACCGTAGTTGACTGGAATTTTACCAATAACAAACACCATGTGAGGTACTATGTTGGCTTGACTAGCATGCTTAGACTTGCATTCATCTATCCATGCATACAACCGTTTAGTCATCAATTTATTTGAGCACTTGAGAAAATAGTTCTCACCCTATGATATTATAATGTGTATAAATATTATATTAGCAAGGATTGAGAGAATTAATCTCAACCCCTAGTCGTTTCTCATACTTGATTTCATCTTTTACATTTCTCTATTTTTGACTCGATCTAAGTTAAAAGCTACAGGAAACTCACTCGGTCGAAGTTGTCAATGTAACTCGATTGAAGTTACCAGGTGGACTCGGCTGAGGTCACTTAACCAACTCACTCTTGAAGTGTCTTAAGTCGACTACTTGGTCGCATCTTTTTGGTTTATTTTACAACACTTGCATCTTTCCTTGTAAAGCTTCTTAGAGTAAGGGGGAGGATAACATAGTCTTCAGGGAGAAGAGTTGGCCGGGTACTATATATTTACGGTGAACCGACCCTTTCTCTTGGGGGTTATATGGTCTTCATCTAGAAAGTACACTTGTTATACATGTGTGTTGACTAGTTGAACCGAACTACACAACAGTAGGGACATGAAAATTAATGGGGTCCGCGGGTGGGGTATTTTCTACTGGAATAGAGGGGGTAGTTGTGTCAGTAGGTATAGGGAAGGAGTCTGAGGGGACAATAGTGGGAGTAATGTCCACTATCGGGGTAGTTAGGAAACCTGTTGGGTTTGCAAGGTCGGTGGGAACCACTGCCGGGGTAGGTGAGTGGGTATTTGGGGAAACAGTGTGGACCATAGCAGGGGAGATTTCTGGGTAGGTTCGAAACTCACTGTTCGGGTAGGAAAATGGGATTTGGTAGGGTGTAGGTAAATCTGGTTCCGCAAATGGAAATATAGTTTCGTAAAAATGCACATCCCACGTAATGAAGACAATATTAGTATCAAGATCTATATTTTCCAGCCCTTTCGAGAGAATGGATATCCAATAAAGACACACTTTCTACCCCAAGGTTGAAATTTATCCGAAGATCGAGAAATGATAGAGAATTAGGCAAGACAACCTAATACTCGGAGGTGGTCAAGGTTAGGTGGAGAGCCGTGAAGGAGCTCATAAGGAGTTTTGTGGTGGAGGACAAGGGTAGGTGTTCGGTTAATAAGGTAGCTTGCGGTGAGGGCGCATTCTCCTCAAAAAGAGATAGGTAATTTCCCTTGAAACATAAGGGCACGAGCAACATTGAGGTTATGAATATGTTTACGTTCTATCCTCCTATTTTATTGTGGGGTATAAGTACAAGAAGGTTCTAAGTGAATGCCCTTAGAAAAAAAGGTCGAAGGCTTTGAAATTCTTTAGCGTTGTCGTTGCGAAAGGTTTTGACACATGTATGGAATTGAGTTTCAACCATGACACAAAAACTTTAAATCAAAGAAGAGACTTCAACTTTTCTTTTTATTAGATAGACCCAAGTCCAACGAGAGTAATCATCTAAAACTATACGGAAATACGAACAACCACAAGTAGAAAGGGTATGATAAGGATCCAAAATGTCTAAATGAACTAACTCAAATAAAGATGAGGCATGAGAAATGCTAATGGAAAAAGATGATCTAGGTAGTTTTTTCCATGAGACAAATGTCACAGGGAGAAGAGGCTTCATTGTATGCAGGATGACCAAGGCGATTGTGAAGGGTGGAGGTGTCGAGTTTGGAGAGGCATGAGCGAGGTTGAGATATGTCAATAATCAAGCGAAGCCAATAGATTTCATCACGACCTTCACCCACCCCAATCACCGTCTTCGAAGTGTGGTCCTGTATTACACAAAGTTGATTAGAAATCATAAAGACACAATTCATATCCATAGTTAACTGATTCAATGATTGAAGATGGAGTTCTAAGCTTGGAACTGATAACACTCGAGGTAAGCGAAGGGAGGCATTCAACTGAAGAGTCCCTACGTGACTGCAGAAATCAAAATGCCATTGGGAAGCTTGATCCGACATTTGGTGACTGGTTTGAGAGAAGATAGTAATGAGCGATCTCCTGCCATATGAAAAGAAGCTCCAAAATCAAGGATCCAAGGCAAGAATATTTTATTTGAGGAGGTCTCGTGAGTGGAGTAAGAGCAATAAGAATTCAAGGCAGTTAAGATGGTGGTTCATTGAGCATCATCAATTGCATGACCAATGGCTTTGACGATCCTGAGAAGACAAAGGAGCGACATAGGCGGAGTTGGCAAGGCCGGCTGTCCTTGTAACCCCGGATGCAGATGCAGATGCTTGAGAACTTTTGTTGCCATGATCAAACCGTTCGTTGAGATCTTCCCATAGAAGATAAGCATTGACGCAATAGCCAACCAATTTTCGCAAGAAAGGCTCCATTGATCGGAGAATCTATCAGAATAGTTTTCCGATGAGGCATCAAACTCAGTTGTTGTGCCGTTGACGAAGGTAAGTTTTCGTTTGGTGGCTAGGGAATGAGTCATGACAATAGACCAATCCCTATAATTGTTGGTGGACAATTGAATAGAACATATTTACAAACTAGAATGATGAGAGGGATGAAAATAGTAGATCGAATTTGGTGAGAGGGTCGAAGGTTTTTCGTCGCTCATGATGAAAAAGATCGACAATATTGCCTAAATATATGGAATATCACCTTAAGTTACTAATTTCATAAAATCCCATTTTAATAATTCTTACTATTATTAATTCCATCAATTATATTTCAAAACAATTTATAATCTAAATTAAAAGGCACAACAGTTTTTTTATTAAGTATTTTGAAGAAATCTAATTATAGTATTTCAGCCAAAATCGTCTAATATGCTTTCAAACAAATTTATTGATTAAGTGAGCTAATAAATCTGTTTTGTTATTTGTAAAATATAAAAAGTTATTTCATTGAAAATTTTTAAAAATAAGGGGCAAGTATTAAACTAGTAAGTGATAAAATACCAATTTGGCCCGAGGTTATAGAATTGGAGAAGTTTAGTTGTAAATTTTACGGACATTGATAATATGTATAAACTATATTTTTAGAAAATTAAAATACTTGTAAATTTTTTGGGGGAAAAGTCTATATAATTTTTAAATTTGACTATGTCTATTTTCAGATGTACAAATTAATGTATATTTTTATATAATATATTTGTTGTAAGATTATGAATAAATAACATAATACATTTTTAATTTATATACAAAGTCAAGCATATGGAAGACTATGAGTGATCATATTTTCATCAGTGGCGGCCTTACTCGCCGCTGTTATATGCCTAGCGGCATCGGCTTCATTAGTTTCCTTGGCGCAAGCCCGTGGGCTAACCGATCCTGCAGTCGTCGGCTTCACGTTACAACACTCCGACAAAGCCTCCCCACGAGGTCCATCGTACATTATGGCAATGTCTTCAAGCTTAACATTTTTGCAAGGAAATTTACTGCTGCATACAAGTCTGATCACCGATGGATTAGTCGCCGTTCCTTTGATATTCTTGAAGGTAACGTCGCTAATCTGTACCGCTGACGGAACCTGCATGCAAGCATATACATGACATTTCATAACGGTGTTGTAAAACGTTACTGAAGTTTATGGTGATTCAATATCGACGTCATATTTTATTAATGTGTAAGGCGTTGGAAACGACATAAATTTACCGACGGTGTAAAAATGTTAGTGAAATTTATGACCTTCGTAAACGTCATGCATAACTTTTATTTTTGTATGGAGATTCTAAAATTTCATAAATAATATGTGATCAATAGTTTACCGACGTATTTTGTATAATAAAATGACATTGTAGATGCCTGAAATGTCATTTAAGAACTTATATATAGTAGCGATAAATGCATACCGAGGCGTCGCATTTGGCGGAAGGGCAATATGCTTGATCAATGAGGATAGGGTTGGTAACATTCTCCATAGTGATATCTTGGAAGTGCATTTCACGAGCGGAACAAGGTTTGGAGTTGAGCCAACTCTTGATCCTGATTCCGTTATCAGCGTTCTTGAGGCTACAATTCGTCACGAAAATGCCTTCAACGTCATCCTCCTTGTCCATCTTTCCGAGACTTCCTATGCTAATTCCGTGGCCAGGACCACACGACACCCGCTCAATCGTGAGGTTCTTGGTTCCGTCACCAACTGAAATGCAATCATCTCCTGTCTGAATGTCGGTGTCAAGGATTCTAATGTCCACCGAACGAGCCACGTGAACTCCGTCGGTGTTCCGGGAGTCTTCTGGTGCCTTGATCTTCATCTTTTGTATGGTTAAATTTTGACACTTGAGTATCATCGTGTGAAACTGCTTGCTGTCTAAAGAGGTTATCCCATCGATCACGGTGTTATTTGTGTCGAAGAACCTCAAGTTCTGCATGCAAAATACATCACATTACGTCCTTGTCATATGATCCAAATCATATATATATATATATATATATATATATATATATATATATATATATAATCAAATGTTAGAAAATAGTTTTTAGATAAGATTTTAAACTTAAGCGTTGAAAATAAAACAACAAAGAAAGTATTAAATCACGTACGTAAGGTCTTGTATCACAGGTTCCATCTTTAGAGCATGAAGGGTGGCTCCATACATCTTCACCGTTCCCGTCGAAAATGCCGCCACCGGAGACGGCGGTGATGGTCAAACCCAAAATACGCTGAAATTTGACCCATGTATCTGAGCCATTAAATTGATTCACATCCTTTGGAGCCTGGAAGTTCCCGGCGATCTCGAAAGTGATCGGAGCTTTGCATGGCCCAACAAATTCTATACAAGACAATGTGTAATTTCCGGCTGGGATTACGATCTTCACCGGTGTCGGAGATGAACACGCTTGCTCCCATGCTGTCTTCAATGCCTATTAATTGATGCACTTTAGCATTTGATTAAGGTCGTCTACGTAATTTGATTTTATTAAGAGATTGAATTACGTATATGGGTATTGTAGTTGGAACCGAATTCGAGCCACCATAATTACGCAGAAGTCAACGTAGTAGAAAGCAACGGTCGGATTCTGAAACTTTCATATAACTTCGGGGGATGTTCGTTCTTTTTAATCCGGGTTTGGTTCTATTACTCATGTCAAGAGCGTAATGGTAGAGGATTTGTTCACCTTCTACTACATGGGACAAGTGCGTAGTAAATGGCTCGAATTCGGCTTCAGACCAAAATCGCAACCCATTTGCAGAACAACGCCTAATACAATTTCGATAAAGATTGAAGAAAATACATAGATACGTCTATATATATATATATCGATTACCGGGGCAACATCGAAGTCGGTATTAGCGCCCAATTGGGAGATGTCAATGGCTGATTCGCTAGCCGGTGACTTGCCAAGGATTGGTGCCCCAGTCGGTGTCGCAACGCCCATTGAGTTGCTAGGCGGTTCCACTCCGGGTATAACTCGCGCAGCATCGGCGCCCGTCGTCCCTATGCCTTCCTGAGCATTGGAGAAGGATAGAAACACACATGCATTAAGAAACACCAATACAAGGATTAGACTTGATTTTGTTTCCATACCAAATGTTTATTTTCTTTCAAATTTTGTTTTGTGAGGATATTAGGGTTAATGGATATCCATGGGAATTTTTCCTGCGCCTATATACTTGCTCGAGATTCCTACACCAACCAGGCAGCCAGACTATCAAACCCAGATTCACGCTCTAACAAAAATTAGAGGATTTTTTCTTCTATATTTAACAAAATTATAAATTTAAAAAAAAACATCGAAAGTGTCCACAAGTATTTTTGAAAATAATTTAATTAGCTAATTAACAGAGAAGAGAGAAGAGAGAAGAGGTTCTAACTGTTGGGATGTAGGGAATAAAAAGCAAAGTATTTCACATCGATATTACGAAAGCACGTGAACCTAGCATATAAACATTAGGTTACTCCTCCTACAACCAATTGGTTTTAGGATGGAACCCCGAATGCTTGTATGTGTGGTTCACTTGTGGCGTGCGTTCTCCACGACGTTTGGTCCCGGAACGGATACAAGAAAAAGTTAAGATGGTATCAGAGCGGGTCTGATTCGGATCCGTTTTCCTGACTTCGGGAATTAGCTTTGATCCCGGAACGGATACAAGAAAAAGTTAACACTACTAAGAGGCAAGAGGATGCTAGGTGGTACTACTGATGCCGAGAGTAGACATCCATTCTTTGCTACACGGAGGAATGCTTGCGCCAAACAGCTATAGCGAGGAGCTTGACGTGAGCCATGATGGTGAGAGCCGTAGATGTCACATTAATGGGAATGCGTTGAAAACCATGGTTCCTGGGGATGTTGTAGACGTTGTTGGCATTAATAGGTGTTGGAAGCACCGATTACTACTTCTTTTTTTTCAAACCGAAATGGTTTACGTGTTAAGTAGTGACAGAAAAGAGATTATAAAGAGTGAGAAGTAAGGGAATAAGAAAGAGAGCAAGCAAGCAAGCAGGAGTTACGGTTCAAGATTAATTCCTAGAGTACGCATCCAGCGAACATCACGAGGCTTGTTGTGGCGTCATTGTAAGAGCCTTAATCTTTAATGTTGAGCCAGGGTTAGCCGCCCCTGTGGGTCCAGAGGGCCGATCTTGCGTGAGCTCTGTGTTCCGTCCTTGCGGCTTAGGGAGTCTGCCCTTGCGGTTTCCTGCGGCTGCAGCCGGCATTATTGACTTTTGACCGTGCTTTACTCTTCTCTTTCCTCTTTAATCATCTTCTTTGCTTCAAGATAAAGGGTTTCATTCTTCTCTCCAGCTGCCTCACGTTCTTCTTCTCCCCTTCTTTCTCCTTTGATCATTCTCTTGTTTCTCCTTGGTTTGGAAGAGAATTGTTGTGTGGTTTTGGTTGATGATGATGTTGGATGTTGATGCTGAGCTATGAAAGCCAGCTGAGGTGTTGATGTTGATCATTTCCATCCTGTTTAGGCTACAATAGTGGTGACATTCTTCTTCTTCTTTCTTTCTTTCTTCCTTCCTTCTTTGTTTCCTTTCCTTCTCTCTTAGCTTAGGATTGAATCTCCTAGGCATATATGTTGATGTTTACATGTGTATATTTATATGTATGTGTATGGTTTCTGGACGTTGAAGACGTAGAGAGTTACGTGAAGAAGTGAAGAGAAGTTGGGAATCACATTGTGCACTGTCATCGCCCCAGCGCCCTAGCGCCGCCGCCCCTGCGCCACCTGTGTCACCGCCCCTGTGTGGGAGTGCCGCCGCCCCTGCGCCTCCCGGTGTTTTGCCCCATCGTCTTTCCTGTCACGCAGGTGTGTCTTGTGCAGGACCTACATACCTAGATTGGTATGGATCCTTTCCTTTCCTAGTATGAGTGGGTTAGTGGCATGCTAGGTGTGTGTATGAGGATTATGATATCGATATGTGTTGGTTATGGCTTTGAGGTTTAATAGGTTGTTGAGGTTTATAGGTTGGATATGATCCTTATGGATCCCATGGGTCTAGGTGTGACCCCTTTGATTGATAGGAGATTTGATATCTCTTTATGCCTTGTTATTAGGCAGTGTTGTTCTCCGGATTGGAGTTGATCGTGGTTGAGAGTATCTTGAGGTTGAGGTAAGTCCGTAGGACTTACTTAGCTACCATCCTTATATCGAATGTATGCATGAGTGGTGTTTGATATATGCTTGATAGCATGCGATGTTGATTATTACCGACCTATGGTTTATTGACCACCCATTGTAGTGGCCGTGACAACTTGCCCTTTCATCCCGTAGTGGAGTCTGGGAGGTTCTTTGTAGTCAGGCCAGATCTGGTATACGGGATGGACACTTACCACTCCCTTAGGGTATACAGGAAGGTGTGCCGACACCACTCCAGCTGGCTATAGCACTCAGAGGCGGGGATTATATATTCCTCGTGTCACATATATTCATATACATATATATATATATATATACGATTTGAGTGTTGGACTTTACAAAGATAATTAACCGGGTAAATGTGTGACAGCATGATTATGTGTTTATGATTCCATGACTTGTGTTTGTGCTTATGCATTATCTTATATATGAATGGTTAGCTAACGGTTATATACCGTGTTGTAGATGCTTTGCAGGTTAGGAGAACTGCAGAGTGATCCAGATGGGGTGATCTGTTGAGGGCTCCGTACACTAGGATTATGCGTGGGATATGGGGTGTTTTGTTATGTATGGATACAGGTTTTGGTTTGTACTCAACGGTATTTTGTAAACCTTTTGATGTATATATTACAGTTTGATGTTTTTGTTTTAATCTATCTGTGCCTTGTTGTAAGATCCAGAACATGAACTTGGTGTCAGGCTAGGGTCAGGATCCATTGTGAAATCTTAGCCCAGTAGCGCCCCGAGTCCTACGGATTTGGGGTATTACAGTCATAGGATCCTAGATTAGGATCCTAGATTGAAGTTTGACGTGACTCGTGAGCAATGGTCTTAAGGGCGGTGGAGGTGGCATCGATGGGAGTGTTGTTGAAGACAAGATTATTCATATCCTTCCGAACGAAGTTTATGAAGGTGGTGATTGAGGTAGTAATGAGTTGGGCTCTAAAGTTTTTCTTAGAGTTGGTGGAATCCATGCCAAGCAGTCATGGAGAGAGTTCCAGCGCGTGGAGATGAGAAGCCATTTGAGAATAATGTCGAGGGCCTTTTTCGGTTTAAGGCATTAGAAGAGGATTGGGTCGATGGTTTCATCATGGTTGAGGCAAATGGGGCATGCATGAGTTAGAGTTGGTTAAGTCCTAGGAGAAGAGTTTGGTTTTGGTAGGGAGCTTGTCCAGGGCAGCAAGCTAGTCAGGTGGTGAAGCTACATCTCGGGGAGTTAAGGTGGCTCCAGATACAGTTATTCTACCTGATATTGGAGCCAGCTGGAGGTCTTAGGATTTTGTAGATGCATGCTTGTAGAGTTGAAGGATTTTTTATGTTGATCATGAGGTGGGAGATGACACGTTGTGGCCCATGAGCGATGAGGGTGTCTCGGATCCGAAGGATCAAGGCCAGATCCAACTGTGGAATTGAAAAAAGGATGGTAATCAAAATTTGTATGAATAAACTTTTTAAGTGTATTTTATATTTAAAAAAACAATTTAGATGTATATAATTTGATGGATAAATAATTAACTATGAAAATACGATGGACATAAACTTACTATTCGAACGAGTTTTAAAAGTGGGATCAATAAGCGTTTTTCGTTAATTAAGAGTTCACAAATAAATTGCGATTTAGGGTTATAGGCAGGGCCGTCTCAATGATTTTCGAGGTCCTGCTCAAAGAATAATATTAGGCCCCTTAAATAGCGGGAAAAAAAAATCCGAAAACTATCTATACAAAGTACGCTATTTACTAATCCAGGAAAAAATCGTTTAAAATTTGATTTGGAAAAGAAAAAAAAAAGTTCAAAAGAGGGAGCCATAAAAGTAAAATAAAATTTTAAAAGTGACGAGTGAGGCTCGAACATAGAAAAAAACAAAAAAAAGAGTAAGACGTTACCATCTAGACTAAGCAATTTTTATAATGTATATTCAACTTTTTTTATACATTGGGGCCCCAAAATTTTTGGGACCCTATTCGAAGAAACCTTATGAACCCCTTTCGAGCCGGCCTGGTTACAGGTGGTATAGTGTAACAATATATTGTTATGATAAAATAAAGGATCAATAAGCGTTTTTTCACGAGGTGATATTTTGAAACAAAACCCTTCTTATGAGTTATTTTCGTTAATTAATAATAGATGGACAGTTTGTTGTATAATACTTTTAATTCGTAAGGGTAATTTTCGATAATTTCGGCTTTATTCTTCATATTTATAAGTATATCCTTTGTACATTAAACACTCTACAAATGTCTCTCACCAAAAATAATCACTATAAATTTTGGGTGTACCAAAGCTGTGACTAGCTAATTCCTACAAATTGTGGTGTGTCGGTAAATATGATTACTGCTTTAAGCACTGTCGGCAGTTATTTTCTTAGCAGCATCAGCTTCTGTTGTTGTCTTGGCGCAAGCCTGTGGCTTCACCGTTCCAGTTATCACCGGCGTCACATTGCAGCATTCCGACACAGCCTCTCCGGGTTGCGCTCCTTTGTAGGCTATATCAATGTCTTCAAGACGAATGTCCTTGCATGGAAATCCCCTGCTGCATACCAGCCTGATCACAGATTTAGTGAATGAGGTTCCTTTGATGTTCTTGAACGTAATGTCGCTAATCTTTACTTGTGACGGAACCTGCACGCATGCATAAAAGAATGTGCGTTAAAATTTCCGTTAAATGTAACGTCGTGAAAGTATATATATATGTATACGTACCGAGGCGTCACAATTTGCAGAAGGGCAATATGCTTGATCAATGAGAACAGGGTTGCTAACATTGTCCATTGTGACACCTTCAAAGTGCATTCCGCTAGCGGAAAGAGGTTTCGAGTGTAGCCAAGTCTTGATTCTAATGCCATTATCGGTGTTCTTAATGGTACAATTCTTCACGGAAATTCCTTCGACATTTTCCTCCTTATCGTTCTTTCCAAGGCTTCCGATGCTAATTCCATGGCCGGGACCACACGACACCCCCTCAATCGTCAAGTTCATGGTTCCGTCGCCAACAGAAATACAATCATCCCCTGTCTGAATGTCGGCGTTGAGAATCTTTACGAACTTCGAACGAGCCACGTGCAATCCGTCGGTATTTCGGGCCGTCGCTGGGGCTCTCACCTTATAGTGCTGTATGGTCACGTTTTCGCATGAAAGTACCATCGTATGAAATTGCTTGCTGTCTACAGTCGTGATCCCATCGATCACTGAATTTTTTATGTCGAAGAACCTTAGGTTCTGCATGCATTAAAAGGCGATTTTGTTATGCATTTTTCACAAATTTGTCACTTTTTAAAAATAAAACCACTATTTTTTTATATTTCTTGAAAATATTGAGTACGTTTAATTAGAAATTTATCATTTATAGGTTCTGCATGCATTAATTAAAAGGCGATTTTTTCTAATTATTTTTATTTGAGAAAAATAATGTTACAAAAATATTAAATTAAATAGTTAATTATAATGAGAGTATTTCAATCATATAATAACAGTGTAATATGTAATTGAGAATCATATGGTCGACTAAATAAAATTTATAAAGTGATTACTTTAAAAAAAAAACAAGAAATAGTTTTTGTCAAAACTCTAAAATAAATAAAGTGGTTTTTATTGAAACAATAAATTCCACTGTACTTTTAGAAATTATTCTCCCGTATATAAAACTCTACAAAAAAAAACAATTTAAACATCCTGAAAATATTTTTAAATGTATATAAAGAAATACCACTCTTATATGACAAGAAATATATATATATATATATATATATATATATATATATATAAAATAATAAAAATTACGTGCGTAAGGTCTTGTAGAGCAGAGACCATTGTCGAAGCAGGCGGGGTTGCTCCATACTTTTTCGCCATTACCGTCGAAAATACTACCGCCGGCGACGCCAGTGACGGTCAAGTCGGCAAGCCTCTCAAACTTGACCCATATATCCACTCCCTTGAACAGTTTCTCATCCATCGGAGCTTCGAAGTTGCCGGCGAATTCGAAACTGACAGGAGCTTTGCAAGGTCCTGTAAATGCAATAACGGACAGTGTGTAATTTCCTGCTGGAACCACAATCTTCACCGGTGTTGTAGATTCACAAGCTTGCTTCCATGCTTTCTCCAATGCCTATAATACAATTATTCTTCAATTAATAGTAATTAAGTTCAATTGTGCTATTTATAGTAACTTGAACTCGGTTTGGACTCTCGTTCATCTAACTAAACAAGTGAAGTATTAACATATTTTGAAGATTGATATTCGTTTAGGATTAACTTTAGCTAGGGAAGTTATATGAGTCGAACGAGCCATGTTATGATCGGCTCGGCTCGTTTATAAACGAGTTTGAGACTAAATTTTAGCTGTGTTTTAAAATATGTTTATATTCGCCTCGTTTAGAAAGTAAACGAGTTCGATTAAAGATTTTTCCAATTCGAGTAGCTTGGCTAATATAACAATCCTATAGGGTTATTCAAGCCTAGAATCGCCATGCTTAATCTTGTTTATAAACGAGTTGAGCCTAAATTTAAATCGATCTTAAAAATATGTTAGTACTCGCCCCATTTTGAAAGTGAACAAGTTTAATCCGAATTTTAACATATTTTAAAGCTCGAATCTTTAGAAACAAGTCGGGTCTAAATTTTAATCTAACTTTAAAATGTATTTATTTATACTCGGTTCGATTAAAAAATAAACTACCTAATATTAACCTATTAAAAATCTACTCGTTTCGTCTTGAATATTATACATACCGATCAAATAATTCAATTATCGATTAATAGTAGTTACCGGAGCAGCATCGGCACCAGGTTTGGCGCCCAGCTGGCCGATGTCAATGGTTGAAGCGCCGGCGCCGAGGACTGGTGCACTACCTGGCGCGCTGCCTGGTGCGCCTCCTGCTGCGGCGGTGTCTTGAGCGTTAGAGGGTGATAGAAACAACCATGCGTTAAAAAGGACCAATCCGAGGATTAGATTAGATTTTCTTTCCATAGCCATTTTTTTATTTTAATATATATATATATATATCTATAACTATATATATATATATTGATAGAAAGGAGAGTAAAACTCTCCACGCTAAATATTTTTATTTGTAATCAGGGTTAATGGAAGTTCCTTGGAAAAAATGTGTGTATATATACATTTAATTTTCTTTTCACATTCCAAATTTCTTTCGCGAATTTGTAGTATTGCCATAGATATTTAGATTGACTTTTCGTGGCCGCAATTAGGCTTTTCTATTTTCTATCTTTTGACGTATCTTTTGCCTAAAAATAATAGGAAAAGAATTGGTAAACAAACCAATATAATTTATAAAAGGTAAAATTAAGAGTATAACCATGTGATTGTACGGGATAATTGGATAAGATAGGTAATGAAAATGTATTCTCTTAATAAAAGAGTTTGAGTTATCCATCTTCGTCATGTTATAATTGTGCTTTTAGTTTTGACATTGGTTATTGTGTATTAACTAACCTCCGACGATATAATGAATATTATTGATGATAATGTAAGTTGTCAAACTATTTTCAAGAGTAATGACACTTATCTATTTTTGTATATACAAATAAATGCGGTTAGATGTGTGGATCGGACCTCCATCAGAACTTATGTGAATATACATTCTAGGAGTGTTGTCATCCATTCACTTCGTGTGCGACGCTAATGCGGGAACATCCTATTATTTGCCTCTAATCAATCTCATCCAACGAGGAGTGTTATTCGGCCCAACAACACAAGTCCCGTTGTTTTGGGGTCCATAATATTTATTTTTAGATTTTTTAAGAAACAATAGTGTGTTTGTCAAAATGGTAAGAACTCAATATTTGGTAGAATTGTTTAAGAGTTCAAATTTCCTTACTACTTTGTTTTTATTTTTAAAATTTTTATACATGATATATTTTTGTTTATCTCCTCTTTTGTTTATTTTTTCTCCTAAAAATATTTAAAGTTAAAGAATGATCTTTTCAGTAAGATTGTACAAGAAATGGAAGTTGCTTTTGATTTGAACCATAGACAGAAAGCGGGTTTAAAGTGTCTACAATCAGTGCATAGCCAAGATTTTCTTCTTGTCATACCCATTGATGGGCTTGGTTAGTGTATGTCTCCGGTTGAGTATCGTTCGGTCCTTATGTATCGCCTAATGATTCCACTTTATCCGGTTGATGGGAGTTATCCTATGTCCAACTGTCGAAGGGGTTTAGATGAGTTTGGGGATCGTCATGTACATTGTAAAGAGCTTCTTGACTTCATATACATGCATGATCTGGTCCGGGATGTTTTGTGCGACGTGTTTAGGAGAACGGGAGTTTCGGTTAAGAAGGAGGCGTCGATGACCTTCTTGACTGATCCACGTGAGGGAAGATCTACGTTGAGGCCGGCGGATGTCTTAGTATTTGGATTGGTGAGTGGGAAACATGCTTGTGTTGATTTGACAAAGGTATTCCCACTAGTTAGTCTGGGCAAAGGGCCTTTTGTGGTGGGTAAGCTGACGCTTAATGCCGTATCTACTAAGGTGGCTAAACATGAGAGAGCTTGTATCAAAAACCAACATGTGGTTCTTCCGTTCGCTTTTAACACTTTTGGTTTTCTTGCGCCCGATGTTTTGGAGATTCTCAAGAGGGTGCAACGGGTCTTGCACGGTAACATTATGTCGCCTTGCCATCTCGGTCCGAGATCATGGAATCTCGGCCGAGATCATGGACCATCTCGGTCTGGTCTGACCGAGATCAGGCCATCTCGGTCCGAGATGCGATCTGCTTCGTTCCTTCGCGCCTTTAGCTTGATTCCTCGCCCTTTCCCGTGCACGTACGCTCGCTCCAATGCATCCACTTCGAGGCTTGATCCTCAAATACGTCGTTTTAGCTTCATAATGTGTCAAATCACCTTCAAAGCCACAAATAGCGTGTATAGACATCTATTCTTGCAAAGTAGAACTAAACAAGCATAAATGACACAAACTAAGGCTAAAACATGAATGTGGACAGGAAAAATATAACTAAATACATGACTACAACAAGTCGATAAATCATGTTATCAAAATGCGTAGTTACTGGATTTCGAATCCTCTGGACGACATACACCCCCTCATGCCCTTATATCAACTGGACTAATCGAACTTTATATTTTATTATTGTTTTTTGTAAAGTTATACTCATCAAAACCGAATATTAATACACAATATTAATGCACAAGCCCAAAATAATTTAGGGTTTCCTAGTTACCCGTGCCTCTCGATTTATTTACACAAGCCTCTCGATTTATTTGCACAAGCCTCTCAATTTATTTACACAGGCCTATATATTTTTTTACACGAGTCTATAAATTTATTTACATAAGCTTGTAGATTTATTTTTACAAGCAAGATCCGCACCACTGTCGATCCCAGATCCGCATCATGCCAACCGAGGCTCTTTCTCTTTCGTCATGAACTGGAGTGGATAACCAGAAGCCGCCGGAGGGGAGAACTCCGCTTGCACCTTCTCTCTTCGTCATGGAATGAAGTGATTAAGCATTAAGAATCAAAATAGACCGAAATTCTTACCTGGTTTTAGTAAGAGTGAGTTGAAACATAAGTAATCGAGACGAGTGTGAGGAACCGGAGTCGTCACAGAGAAAGGTGTAACCGGAGTCGTCGCCGACGCCAAGGAAGGTTCAACCGCTTGCGAGGATGAACCGTCGACTGTGAAGGGTCGGAGTCAGTGGTTACAACGGTTTCCGCTCGCGAATATGACAAATGTTGGATGAATCGACTAGACGGATAGGGTTTCGAGAAAACATTTTGGCTGGAGAAAATCCTAACCGACAATTGAGGGTTTTTATAGAGCTTTAATTTTTCTATTTACCCTTATACCCTTTATTTATTTAGATTCAGAAAAATAAAGAAGACATTTATTTTATTTTTAGTTTAAAAGAAAGTTTTTACGCCCCATTATTCTCTTTAAAATCACTTTTAAACTCCGGCTATGTGATTTCACAATTCACTCCACACTAAAATGTTATTTTGGTAGAAAAAATTGTATATGTTATACTTATTTTGGATACAACTAAATTAAAATAAAATTACATTTGATTAGTTTTTCTAGAATATGTTTTTATGTCAGGCTTTTATGTTATGAACAATTAAAGGAAAGAATAAAAATAAACAATTGATAATCAAATATAATAAGATTGATTTTTAAAATATAAACAACACAAAATTTCTTAAAATTTAGAAAGTAAAAATAAAGATCACAAAATAAATAAAAGAATAGAATTTGGAAGGTAATTCGGGTTTTCCGACCCGATAGAATATCCGCGGTTACAAAACCTCCCATCACCACACTCACACGACCGTCGGAGCAGCCATGGCAGCCTTCCAAAGGATGACTACCATGGCCACTTCTCTTTCTCTTTTCTCTCGCGGCTACGGTCGCTTCCTCGCAAAGCTAACCCCTTCTACCTCCTCTGCTTCATCTAATTTCAAAGTCTTCTTATCCTCCACGGCTCCTCGTAGAAGAAGGGGTTTGAGCAAAGAACTCACCTCTCTTTCCAAATTGGAGAATAAGAATGCCTTCTGCACCTCTGCTACGGGAACTGTGGTCAGTGATTTGGAAGAGGAGACCAAATCGCAGGATTTATCCGCCTCCGACGGAAAAATTGTGCTTCCGACTAACGACTCATCGGAGAAGCTCCTCCGGATTCGTCACACGGTATATTTCAGTTTCTGATCTCGTTTTCGATTCTTTTAATTCGTTTTATTGTTGCGATTAGTGGCATATTCTGGAGAGAATCTCCACTCCGATTAAAAATGAAATCTCGTAATTTATCGTTGGGGAAGCATTTGGTTTGTCTGTTCTGGATTTGCCTCTGAGGTGCCGATATCAAGCTGCATAATTCTTTGCTGGGAAGTAATATTGGTTTGTGTTTTGCAGTGTGCACATGTGATGGCAATGGCTGTTCAAAAGCTCTTCCCCGATGCCAAAGTGACTATAGGTCCTTGGATAGAAAATGGGTTCTATTATGATTTTGATATGAAACCTCTAACAGACACGGACTTGAAGAAGATTAAGAAGGAGATGGTTAGTGGATCTTCTCTGTTATCATCGTAATGATGTAGATATGAATTTTACTAGGTTTGTAAGGTTCCATTATCTCATGTTTTCAGGGTACAGAATTTATTTCTTATATCATCTGTAGGATCGGATAATAAGTCGAAATCTACCATTAGTAAGAGAAGAAGTTTCCAGAGAAGAAGCCGAGAAGAGAATACTGGCTCTGAATGAACCTTACAAACTGGAGATTTTAGAAAGTATAAAGGAAGAGCCCATTACCATCTATCATATTGGTGAGAAGGATTCTGCTTACATTATTACTAAGTGTGTATATCATGCGCATATCGAATGATGTTGAAGAATGTTTTCTAGTTTCTGAATACTCACTATTTGATTCTTTATCTGGTCATTGTCTGATTGTCTCCATCTGTCTCTCTAGTCTCTACATTTATATGCTAACGCCTTTTCCTGGGACAATTATCCTGCGATTGTAGTTATTGCTCATTCTGTACCTAGTACACCACAGTTATGTTGCTGGTCTTTTTAACACAAGTGTCTTCGTTTTCATGATAAAAGGAAGGAGAAAACTACTTATAGGCGTTCTAATCCTACAAGTATTATACTACAGCAGGTTCTTATTTAGCAGCATTGTGAACTTGCCGTGTTGCTTTTTGCAATGTATTGAAGTATAATATTCACTGTTTGAATAGGCTGAAACTGGCAATACACCTTGCTTCAGCTGGTTGGTTACTGTATTTCTTCTGTTTTGACATGAATGCAACTTTTGCATTTGTTGTCTTTTTCATGAAAATCTTATTTTGCCAGTGGTTACAAGATTGGCTCTCATGGATCCTGCTGCCTGCTCAAATTTTTTTCCCCCTAAACTACTGCCTGCTCAAAGAAGCTACTAGTTTTATCTAAAATATCTTCAACCGACCTTTTGTTTCTTTTCTTGTTTGAAAATAGTGCTTACCATGTTTGAAGAGCTACTTTTCTTTTTTAATACTTATTTTCTCTATTTTGTGCATACTATTCTAGTATTCTCTACTTGAAATTAGTTAAATTTACATCCATTTTTTATGAATCATTGCTTATCATTCTCTTTAAGTGATATATGTGGATCATTGCTTCAATCTGTTATTTCATATGGATGGCCATTTTGAAGTATCCTGTCTCTGCAATAAACCCTCCAAATTCTCACGGCTTTAGTTAGCATTGAACCTAGATCAGCCAGTCAATTTTCAACTTCTGTTCTGGGGAGCGCTTTTTTTCGTCGGTGGCCTTGTTCTTGTGCTATGAGTCCTATGACTATGACAATTCAAGTTAGAGGATTAGAGAGTCAAATTTATTGTTGGTACTCTGGTTTCATTTTGCCATGTTTTCACACTCTTCTTGTGCTATGTACAGGGGACCAGTGGTGGGACCTTTGTGCAGGTCCTCATGTTAAGACTACAAGAGACATCAACGCGAAGGCTATTGAACTTGAATCTGTTGCTGGTGCATACTGGAGAGGTGATGAGAAAAGGCCAATGCTGCAACGCATTTATGGAACAGCATGGGAGAATGAGGAGCAACTGAAAGCATACATTCATTTCAAAGAGGAAGCTAAACGCAGGGATCATAGGCGTCTTGGCCAAGATCTTGACTTGTTCTCGATACAGGTAAATCTAGCTAGCAGTGTACTGTGGGGTTGGTCCTCCATCAATCATACAAGGACTTAACTCATTCCCCTCCCTCAAGCCAAAAGAAAGAAGGGTGATGTAAAAGAAAATGCAGTTTTTACCATGTAGGGTAATACCCATAAAAATGCAACTAGCGTTTTTAGATTCTTCCGGTTCCATTAGTTAGATATTTGTGTTCTCAATCACTCTGGGAGTCACATATTGATGCTTCATAGCTGTGGGGAAATCCTATTTTCTGATAATAATTCCAACTGAAATTTATTTATTGAACACAAGCAATTATTATTGAAATAACTTTTTATTTTTATTTTTAGCCATGAATAATGCTTTATAGCAGTGGAGAAATCCTATTATTGGTTCAACAGAAGGTCTCAACTAGACCCCATTTATATTTATATCTGATGGATGTTTCACCACAGCTTCTTGTTTTTCACATCAGGAAGAAGCTGGTGGAGGACTGGTATTCTGGCATCCGAAGGGGGCTATTGTGAGACACATTATTGAAGATACATGGAAAAAGATACATATAGAACATGGATATGACCTGATCTACACTCCGCATGTGGCAAAGGCAAATCTTTGGAAAGTAAGTGGTCACTTGGATTTCTATAGGGAGAATATGTTTGACCAAATGGACATTGAGGATGAACTTTACCAGCTTCGACCGATGAATTGCCCTTACCATATTTTGATTTACCAAAGGAGCATGCACTCTTATCGAGATTTTCCAATTAGGGTTGCAGAGCTAGGAACAGTGTATAGATATGAATTATCCGGAAGCTTACATGGGCTTTTCCGTGTCAGAGGTTTCACACAGGTATACAAGTCCTGGAACGTTTTTCTTTCTAGCCGTATTGTATTTCCTTTTTAATAGGCAATGTAGTTAATCATTTTATGCATATTTTCAGGATGATGCACATATATTTTGTTTGGAAGATCAAATCAAAGATGAAATCAGGGGAGTACTGGACCTAACAGAACGAATGCTACTACAGTTTGGATTTGACCAGTATGAAGTAAACCTCTCTACAAGGCCTGAGAAATCAGTGGGAGGAGATGACATATGGGAGAAAGCAACATCTGCCCTTAAAGATGCCTTAGATGATAAAGGATGGAGCTATGAAGTTGATGAAGGTGGTGGTGCCTTTTATGGCCCAAAAATTGACCTAAAAATCGAAGATGCACTTGGAAGGAAGTGGCAATGTTCAACTGTTCAGGTTAGCTTTAGAAGATTTTTAGCTCAACTATAAAGACCGTCTACTGGTGTTTTCATATAATATGTTGTGCACAGGTTGATTTCAATTTGCCAGAGCGCTTTGATGTCACTTATGTAGATTCAAACTCGGAGAAGAAACGTCCAATCATGATCCACAGAGCTATTCTTGGTTCTTTGGAAAGATTTTTTGGTGTTCTTATAGAGCATTATGCCGGGGATTTCCCTCTATGGCTTTCTCCGGTTCAAGTCCGAGTTCTCCCAGTCACAGACACTCAGGTACCGTTACATCTCTCTATTTTGCTGCAAATAACAGGAATCAGATACTTTAGATTTTGATTATTTTACTATGATGTCAATCAATCGCTACAGCTTGAGTACTGCCACGAGGTCATTAAAAAGCTGAAAACGCGCCATATCCGTGCCGAACTATGCCACGGAGAGCGGCTGGGTAAACTTATTCGTAATGCAGAGAAGCAGAGGATTCCATTGATGGCAGCGGTTGGACCTAAGGAAGCCGAAACTGGAACACTTACTGTAAGGTCGAGGTTTGGAGGAGAGATGGGTACTATGTCTGTGGGTGAGTTCATCAGCAGAGCTCAGATAGCTGTTGAGAACAGGACATCGTTTTGAGTCTTTGACACAAAAATACACGGATAATTATGTTAGTTTTGATGTTTGGCTTTTGTTGTACTTTGTTTTGTTGTAATAACCGCTGTTATCTATTTCAGTTGAAGACTGATGCTTATAGAAACTACAAACCAAATACATAATATATATTTATCACCATCGATGTCATAGCTAGAAACGTCTATACAGATAACTGAGATGTAACACGATTCTTCGTCTTCTTACATCCTAAAACCACCATCCACGTCGCTTCTAGCAGAACTGCAACGCAGCCCAAGACGATGATCCAGATGGTGTACATCATCTTTCACTTCTTGCCGGGATCTAGAATGTCGAGGCCCTTGAAGACGTTAATGATGCTCAGGACGATATACATGGACATGAATAAAGATACGGTGTTACGTCATCGCCAGAGATAGAATTTTTGTCGGAAGAGTAGTGCATTAGTATACTGATATTTAAGCGAATCCATATATTTACTTTAAACATCTTCTCTTTTTATTTTTGGTAAATGGTAAATTTGTAGACTATCCGGTTCGATCGGCTTAGCCGCTCTATGTCCGGATCGGATCGAAAGTCGTGGCTCATCCCTTAGTGATTGATTAATTTTATACTTGGTGTCCGAAAGCAAAATTAAGTTTAATCAATTAAGCACTTGGTCCACAAAACGGAATTGGGTTTGATTTAATTTTACACTTGGACCCTATAACATAAAGCGGGTTTAATCAATTTAGTACTTGATCACCGAAAACGAAATTGGGTTAATCAATTTCGCACTTGACCCCAAAATCGAAACATTTTTTTTTTTTGTTTAACACGAATTTGATTCCGCACTTGGCAAACTTCGCAATGGCATTGCATTCTAAAATCACATTTGATGGAACAAATGTGAGCAAAACCCAGAGTAAGATCTAAACCAATACCATCGTCCGTGTTATATTAGTTAAACTGATTTGCATTGGCAAATGAAATTGACATATTAGGGAGATACAATCTTAATATTTGAAACGTCCTCTATATATCAACTTAACTTTCAGACTGCATAATTCAAAACTAAAAACATTGGTAGTATATATCTTTCAGCTGAAAACAATTTCCATGTCATTTAAAAAAACAAATCTGAGAATTTAATTAACATATATTGTTCCAAATAACCCAGAACAAATATCAAATAAAATACTATAGAAAGTTAGAAACATTAAACTTGTGATTCAGTTATGAATTAATATTTCTTCAAACACAAGAAAAATACACTCTATTCAACACATTACACCAAATCTTAATTCTCAATACGTAATATCATCTACACAGATAACTGAGATATAACATGATCCTCCTCCTTCTTCCTCCTTAAAACCACCATCCACGTCGTCGCTTCTAGCAGAAGTGCAACGCAGCCCAAGACGATGATCAAGATGGCGTACATCATCTTCCACTTCTTGCCGGGATCTAGAATGTCGAGGCCCTTGAAGACGTTGATGATGCTCAAGACGATGACCGAGTAGCCAACGGACCAGTGAAAGAGGTTCCAGTAAATCCGATACTTGTGATCCTTGTTGGGCCTGAATAGAGCTCCGACGATCACTTGAAGTGTTGCCATGCAGAGGAGAGTGATCCCAATGTTGCGGTGGGCGTCGTATGTTATCCCTTTCGAGTCATGCCCAAGCTTGAGCCCCGTTCCGCAACCTGCGATGCCAATGAGGTAGGCTGAGGACTGGATGAAGACGTGAAGGTAGAACCAAGCTGGGTTTGCTGACTTGAAGACTTTCAAGTATCTTGCTATCATTGCACCAATAGGCATCATAATTCCCCATGCCACTACGTTTATCACTCCATGAACCTAATTATTCCAATATAATACATAAATAGAGAGTTAGAAAGAATAAAATAGCTAGAGGTATTATCAAGAAAGAATATTAGTAATTAGGGTTTAAGGCTATGTTTGATAAATTATATATAGAGATAGTGGTTTCTAGGGTTTGTGTTTTCTAGAGTGTTTGTAATTTAAAAATAATTACATTCTTCATTCTGAGGCGAGAGTTACCGCCACCGGAAGACAGAGCGATCCCGGTGGAAAAGTCGACGGCGCCTTGACAGCTTTGGTGGGCATTGTCCAATTCATGCATGCCCGGAGAGCCTAGGGGACCCACTTGCCACACGTGGTTGAGGGTCGTGCTGTTACCAGGCAGTTTCACGGTGGCGTAGATGATCATCTGGTTGTCGGAGCTCTCCGCCTTCAAATCCGAGACGTTGAAACTAAGGTTGCTCTCATCCAACGTCGAGATAGCTGTGCTCTCAACTAATGACATGTACGCTCTCATCTCGCCGTTAGAGTTCTTGTATGCGACAAGCGACTGCGTTAATTTTGTAAGCTCGTTAGACTATAAAGTTCACAAAATTTATGAAGATAATTGTTAATCTATGTTTTTATATACGACGAATATAACACGCATAGGGTTCTTTCTAAAATCAATTAGGAATAAGAGTGGTAAACCTTAAATTCACTTAGTATCTTAAATTCACTTATTATTGTATTATAGATGATTGTATTGTTGTTGAGGGTGGGAAATGTGTCCCACGTCGACAATATGAAATCCGTGAACCTAACATATAAGTACAAGGGTTACTCCTCCTATTGTCAATTGATTTTAGGATGGAACTCCGAATACTTGTGTGCGTAGGTTCACTTTAGCGTGCAAGATCCTCCACGTCTTTGAGATAACGGATCCGGATCGGACTGATTTAATTTATCTTTTTACATATCCACCGGGTATAAAAATCTAATCTTTATAGAGAAAGTGGAAGATTCTTGCTTACGGGTTTCGGATCCGTGACGAGTTTGAAATCGTGACAAATTTGATGCTGAGTTAGGAAATCGCTTGATTTATAAAGCCCGTTTTTCATTTGACACAAAATTGACAAATCAACACTATTACAAACAAACAAATAGGCAAAAAGAAAATTCAACACTCTTCGAAGACGAACGAGTCTTATTTTATTTATCATAAATGGGCCTAATAAATAATGATAAAAGTTACATATAAACGTATCTTATAACATTAGACTGAAATGGAGAGTAAAAAACATGCAACTATAACAGAAAATATATTCTTGCCGTTGAGGTGAAAATTGGCGCCGGCGCTGGAGGGAGTGTTGGCGGTTGTGTTGGTGGTCGGAGAACTGGCAGTGGGAGTGTTGGAGGTGGGAGAGCTGGCGGTTGTGCTGGTGTTCGGAGCACTGGCAGTGGGAGTGGTGGTGATGAAGTTAATGGAACCAAAGGAGGTTTGGTGGGCGGTGGTGAGAGCGTGGATCGCCGGAGCGCCACTGGAAAGGGGACCGAATTGCCAAACGTGGTTGATGGTGGTGGTATTACTAGGTAGCGTCACTGTAGCGTATATGATTATCTGACTGCTTGAACTCTCAGCCGTTAAATTCGAGACGGCAAAGCTTAGTGTGCTCTGCGTCAGCGTCGATATGCTGGTACTCTGTACCGACGATGTGTACGCCGTTAGCTCCCCGCTTGAGTTCTTGAAAGCTACTAGCGCCTGTACGTGTTTTTTATTCAATCAGCACTTCGTACTATTCGACCCGGTTAAAGTTTGACATCTAGATAATTTAAAAAATTTTGTTAAAAATATTTTTCTAAGAAAATTGAGTAAAAAAAAAACGTGTCATTCCCAAAAAAACATAATTATTTTGTTTAAAATATTTATATTTAGTTAGTTAATTGATTTAAAATACTATGACACCAAATAAACTTAAATAATAGCTCCGGGAACTTTAAAATTTTAAAAAGGGATTATTAGAAATACCAAAAGAAAATTAGTATTTGGCATTATAACTATGCACATCGCGTCAACTACGTATATGGAGTCTGTAGTTGCATATGGATAGTGCGTAGTAGAAGTAAATAAATAAATAAATAAAAATTAAAACTACTACTACCCACTCCATATGCGTAGTTGAGTGAGTTCTCAACTACGTACGCGAAGTGCGTAATTATAGTGACAAATAATGATTTTCGTCATTACGTTTATAACCACGTTAAAAAGGTTAACTTTTGTAATTTATATTAGTTAAATCATCGGATAAAAATTATTTCATAAAAAAGAACATATTAATAATCATATTTTAAAATTTACATATAATAGAAAAATAGTTGTACCTAAATACCTTATTAAAATGGATAATTTAATATATTATTTATTTTTAATGGTAAGGGAATTTAATATATAAATTTTCTTCCCGTCAAAAGAAACAAAAATAAATTTTTCTTAAAAACTAAGGCTAAAAGTAAAATTATTTTTTAAAGAGTATTTTGGAATGTCAAGAATATTTATTGAATAATTATTCAATAATATACCCCAGATAAAAAAATATATTTAAAAAAATCTCTAGAAATCAAGGAGGTGAATCAACAACAAAAAAAAGGAAAATAGAGTGAAATTCATAATAATTATACAACATATATTTTGTGATAAAGAAAGATATAAAAACAAACCTGAGCACCGGTCATACCGGAGCCAGTGGGGTTAAGAGCCCAAGCAGCCCAGTTACCGGTGGAAGATACGGTGAGGTTAGTAGCACGGAATGCTATGTCGACGGTTCCAGCGGCGGCGCTGTAGTTCCAGTGAAGATAGCAACCGAGTACCGGGAGGGTAAGACACATGTCATACTGCTTGTTGTTGGAGAAAGTGTATGAGCACGAAGATTGGCCTGAAACTACAGTAAGACACAGCAAAAACATGGGAAAAAACAGACCAACTGAAGAACCCATTTTTTATATTTTTTTTAAAATACAAAATTATAAAGAATGGATGATTTGTGAGAATGGGGAGAATTTGGGGTTATATAGAGAAATTTAAAAGAAATAATTTATTTTTAAATAAAAAGGGAGAGATTGAAACTTCAAAGAAATTGACGGTGTTGAATAGTTTGTGTGGGAAAGGAGAGAAAAAAGGAAAATGAAGAAATTGAGTGATTGACTTTTTTTAAATTGCAAGTTGGAGAATCAAACATTTGAAGTTTGCTTTCGTTGAAATTGGCTCCAACATGAACGATTCATGTTGATTTTTTTTTTATAAATGGTTTGATATATATATTTATATTTAATATTAAAGAAAATTTAGCGAATAAAAATATTAGTATGGAAAGGATAAAAGGTTACAAAACCTACTGTTATATCTCCTCTCGGAATCCACCACAAGTCCTAATCTTGGAGTCTCCTCCGCCGCCACCATTGAGTGGGCCACCGGTATTGGCCCATCCGCCACCACATGAGCCCGCCGGTAATGATCTAATACTTCCTGCTCATTCTCCACCACCCGAAAGTGATTGTTCTTTTGACTCTTAATACGCCGGGCAAATAAAATTTCTCAAAAAGATCGTAGAACATTCTTTTGAGAAAGAAAAGTAAAAAAACTATAGAATGTGTAAATGTATATATAATCATCTCATAACTCTACCTAAATGCCCAAGGCCCATATCATATCGAAGCCCAAGGCCCAATATCACATACAAGTGATTGTTCTTTTGACCCTTAACACATTTATACCCGTTCGAAGACTTCAGAGTACGAGAGCGACACAGGTGATGATCTGGTTGAGGCCATGGTGTTACCGGGCAGCTTCACGGTGCGTAGGTGATGATTTGGTTGTCGGATCTCTCCGCCTTCAAATCGTCGCCGTTGAACTTGAAGCTAAGCTTGCTCGATTTGATCCAATGTTGAGATAGTTACGTTCTGAGCTGATGACATAGACGCCCTCATCTCGCATTTGAGTACGTTATCGTATCTATACGAGTGAGGAGTAAATAAAAACTAGAGAAAATTGGAAGAAATGTCCACTTTCAATAATCAAAAGGAAGGGATTGTGCTCCTCAATAATTTAGTTGTGTGTAGTTAGAGTGTAGATAGATGAGAGAATGAAAGTTAGTGAAAAAAGGGAATATATTATTAATGGTTTTGGTAAGGAAAACGATTAGTATAACCTATTACCGAAAAGTATTAGTTAGTCAATTTACCCTAAAAACTATCCCATATTTGTGTTTATTTTTCATTATAGGCCCAATATCACATACAAGTGATTGTTCTTTTGACCCTTAACACATTTATACCCGTTCGAAGACTTCAGAGTACGAGAGCGACACAGGTGATGATCTGGTTGAGGCCATGGTGTTACCGGGCAGCTTCACGGTGCGTAGGTGATGATTTGGTTGTCGGATCTCTCCGCCTTCAAATCGTCGCCGTTGAACTTGAAGCTAAGCTTGCTCGATTTGATCCAATGTTGAGATAGTTACGTTCTGAGCTGATGACATAGACGCCCTCATCTCGCATTTGAGTACGTTATCGTATCTATACGAGTGAGGAGTAAATAAAAACTAGAGAAAATTGGAAGAAATGTCCACTTTCAATAATCAAAAGGAAGGGATTGTGCTCCTCAATAATTTAGTTGTGTGTAGTTAGAGTGTAGATAGATGAGAGAATGAAAGTTAGTGAAAAAAGGGAATATATTATTAATGGTTTTGGTAAGGAAAACGATTAGTATAACCTATTACCGAAAAGTATTAGTTAGTCAATTTACCCTAAAAACTATCCCATATTTGTGTTTATTTTTCATTATAGGCCCAATATCACATACAAGTGATTGTTCTTTTGACCCTTAACACATTTATACCCGTTCGAAGACTTCAGAGTACGAGAGCGACACAGGTGATGATCTGGTTGAGGCCATGGTGTTACCGGGCAGCTTCACGGTGCGTAGGTGATGATTTGGTTGTCGGATCTCTCCGCCTTCAAATCGTCGCCGTTGAACTTGAAGCTAAGCTTGCTCGATTTGATCCAATGTTGAGATAGTTACGTTCTGAGCTGATGACATAGACGCCCTCATCTCGCATTTGAGTACGTTATCGTATCTATACGAGTGAGGAGTAAATAAAAACTAGAGAAAATTGGAAGAAATGTCCACTTTCAATAATCAAAAGGAAGGGATTGTGCTCCTCAATAATTTAGTTGTGTGTAGTTAGAGTGTAGATAGATGAGAGAATGAAAGTTAGTGAAAAAAGGGAATATATTATTAATGGTTTTGGTAAGGAAAACGATTAGTATAACCTATTACCGAAAAGTATTAGTTAGTCAATTTACCCTAAAAACTATCCCATATTTGTGTTTATTTTTCATTATAGGCCCAATATCACATACAAGTGATTGTTCTTTTGACCCTTAACACATTTATACCCGTTCGAAGACTTCAGAGTACGAGAGCGACACAGGTGATGATCTGGTTGAGGCCATGGTGTTACCGGGCAGCTTCACGGTGCGTAGGTGATGATTTGGTTGTCGGATCTCTCCGCCTTCAAATCGTCGCCGTTGAACTTGAAGCTAAGCTTGCTCGATTTGATCCAATGTTGAGATAGTTACGTTCTGAGCTGATGACATAGACGCCCTCATCTCGCATTTGAGTACGTTATCGTATCTATACGAGTGAGGAGTAAATAAAAACTAGAGAAAATTGGAAGAAATGTCCACTTTCAATAATCAAAAGGAAGGGATTGTGCTCCTCAATAATTTAGTTGTGTGTAGTTAGAGTGTAGATAGATGAGAGAATGAAAGTTAGTGAAAAAAGGGAATATATTGTTAATGGTTTTGGTAAGGAAAACGATTAGTATAACCTATTACCGAAAAGTATTAGTTAGTCAATTTACCCTAAAAACTATCCCATATTTGTGTTTATTTTTCATTATAGTTCCTTCGAAAATAAAATAATTAAATTATTTTTTAAAATAAAAAAAAACTATCCCACACCGAGTCAAATAGATTCAAAGTTTTAAAAAAAAATTATGTTTTGGAAAAATGTTATACCACATCAATTACAAATGAGAATAATTTTATGTGGTACCTAATATAAAGGTGGTGGGTAACTTTTTTTATGTAAAAATAATCGCTCTTAGTTTCTATCACATAATGCTTAACATTAATAATTATAAACCCAAACAAAATTATATAGATTATAAGTCCAATATAGATATCCTTACTACTCTATAAGCGACACTTTCTATTTCAAACAGTCGTTTTCCATTTTTGCCCTTCTGTTAATCTGAGCCCATTTACAACATGTTTTGTCCCGTTTGTTTTGTCGATTTTCAAAATTAACTTTATTAAGGATTACACGTGTCTCGTGTCTGTACTCTGTAAACCCAGTGAGGCGTGTTTTACCTTGCCATATCTACCACCTGCTTCACCGCTTTAACCTTCTCTCTTTCCATCTTCCTCTCCACGCCTTTTCTCTTAAAAACCAAACAACTTTTTAATTCTCTCACACCAACCATTTTATGTTCTTATCAAATAGGTCTTCGATCTTTAGGTTTCCGGAATCGGTTGCGCCGCTCGGGACAATAGTTCTCCATATTGGTGTATTCCATGGCAGTTCTTCATCTCCTTTTTTAGGTAAGCTTCCGATTCCTATTTCGGTGTACAATTTCTGCCCTGAACAACTTTGTGCGATTGATCTTGTTATACTAATCTCTTTCACGCTCATGTCACGTCGAGGTACTGCAGAAGAAAAAACTACAAAATCCGATCCAATTTATCGTAATCGATTAGTTAACATGTTGGTTAACCGTATTCTGAAACACGGAAAAAAATCATTGGCTTATCAAATTATCTATCGATCCGTGAAAAAGATTCAACAAGAGACAGAAACAAATCCACTATTTGTTTTACGTCAAGCAATACGTGGAGGACCTCGTCTTGCTCGTCCTATAAAAAAAAATGATGCATCTGGTGAGAAGGAGTAAAAAGTCTCTTCCGAAGCAGCAAGAACTTACTCATTTATGGACTGCGTATTTTTCTTTTGAAGCAAGAGTACAAAAGGACATATTATATATATATATTTGTATAAAAAAATGATAAGAAAATAAAATAAACACTATATCAGTTCAGTTGTGTACTGTGATAATCTTCGTGTCAGAACCACCAACTGAAGAAGGATTGAGGGGAGGTGACTTTTACTTCTTCAGTGAAAGAAGGGGAAATAGAGAAGGCTAAGGAGTTTTTCATGGAGATGAAAAATAGGAATATTTTTTCAAATGTCGTCTATAATTCTTTGATTGATGGTTTGTATCATTCTGGACGATGAGGATGCAAAATCAACGGTTGGATAATATGATTGGAGATGGCATTTTGCCAAATGAGGTGACTTGCAATATTATAGTAGATGATGTGACATACAACATATTCATTAATAGTTACATCAAAGATGGGATGCATAAAGAAACACGTAATTTGCTTGTTGAAATGGAAGTGAAGGGTTATAGGACATTAATTGATGGGTATAACAAAGCAATGATGCTCGATGTAGCATACAATTTGCTCCTTCAAATGGAAGTCAGGGGTTGTTCCCCTGATGTCATCACGTTTAATACATTAATGGATGGTTTTGATAGAAAATATAAAATGCATGACAAAAAGATCAAGCCTGAATTGACCCCACATTTTAATGCTCATTTAATAGGGAGTGTATCTGAAATCAATATAAATCATGCTCAAAGTTGACAAGAACTGGCCATTGACAATATAATGTGTATAGCTCATCAGCGATCTTAACCTGCATAATGTGTATAATGTTGTAACTTGCGTATTCCTTTGTTATCTCAAACCATTTATAATAAAAAATAAAAAATCAACATGGATCGTTCATGTTGGCGCCAATTTCAACAAAAGCAAACTTCAAATGTTTGACTAACCCCAACTAAGAGAAGAATACATGCACATATGGGAATTGCAGTAACAAACAACATAAAAAAATATCTATGATGCCCGATTATAAACGGGCGAGTAAATAAAGACACTTTTAATAGCGTCATCTTAAAAACTAGACAACAACTAGCGAAATGGAAGGCTTCATCCCTCTCTCAAGAAGGTAGAATAACCTTGATAAAAGCCAACCTAAATGCAAAACCAAGCTACCTAATGCAATCTTTCATGCTTCCTGCAAGCATTCATAAAGAACTTGATCAAATAAATAGATCTTTCTTATGGAACAAAGGACCAAACTACCATCCCCTCATCAGCTGGGATAAAATATGTAAACCAAAAATGCTAGGAGGAACAGGAATCAGGAGAGCAGAAGATATGAACAAGGCCTTACAAATGAAACTACTATGAAAAATAATGGCAGAACCAGACAACATTTGAGTTAAAATTATAGAAGAGAAATACCTCAAAGGAACATGCTTATGGAACTACAAATCCAAAAACAATACGTCATGGCAATGGAAAAAACTAATAAATCTAAAAGAAGACTTTGAAAAAGGCATCCGATGGAGTGTTGGTGATGGAAAAACCATTAGATTCTAGAAAGATCGATGGATAACCGACCAACCTTCAGAAAACTTGGTGAATGACAAAACAATGATCAATACGGCTGCTCTAGTAAGCAATTTTATAACAAATAAACAATGGAACCAACAAGAAATTCTTCAACTAGATAGTCTATTACCACATGACATTATTAGAAAATTAAACACGTACAACCTTCCTCAAAATGAAATACAAGACAAGTTGTATTGGACGCCAAATGAAAAAGGATGGTTTTCTACCAAATCAGCAATGGACCTTATCCAACACCATAAGATGGGAACACAAAGTGATAAAACATGGATTTGGGATATCAACATAATGCCAAAAGTTAAAAACTTTCTGTGGAAATTGTCCCTAGATGGTATCCCAACAAAAGAAAACCTAGAAAAACAAAAGGTCGCGGTCTTAATGCACTGCGAATTGTGCCAACACCTGATAGAGAGTGCTAAACACCTCTTTTTTAAATGCCCGTACACTCTACACAATATTAAAAATGATATAATTAAAACTCTCTTATCCAACTGTGATCCAACATTCCAAAAAATAATGGACATTATTTTGGAGATAAAAGAAATATGTAACCCGACAGAACTAAGAGAAATAGTGCTCACATGGTGGAACATTTGGATAACGAGAAACCAAACAATTTTTAACAAGAAAAAAATGCCCCAAGACTTAAATCCCTTAATCCAAAAACAAATTAATGATTGGGATGAGGCAAATTCAAAAATACCAAACTGTAATACAGGGTCCCAACGACAAAGACGAAAAACAAAAAACATCAAGTGGAAGAGACCAATTTTGAACTCAGTCAAAATTAATTTTGATGCTTCTAAAAACTCAAATGATCAATGTGCCTTTGGCTTCATCATTCGAGACCACAATGCTTTAACACTTGCTACCGGAATGGGTCGATCTAATGCAGAAACTATCCTTCAAGAAGAAGCTTATGCTTTGAGAGAGGGCCTCCAAAAGGCCATAAGTTTAGGACTCAACACTATTGAAATCGAAGGAGATAACCTTGAACTTATTAACTCAATTAATCAGATTTGGAAACCTCCATGGGAAGCGGATATGATCATCTCCGACATCTCCATTTTGATCTCAATGTGTACACAAGTTAGAGTCCAACATGTCTTTAGGGAAATCAACGCCGTCGCAGACAAGCTTGCATCTCTTGGCCATTACTCGGATACGGGTGATGGAGATCTTCCACGGGACGTTGAAGACCTCATCCGAAAGGATGCTCTTGGACGATCAACTTCCAGATGTTGATCCTTCTTGTTTCTCTTACCTTTGTATCAAAAAAAAATATCGTTTATCCACCACAAGTTCTCATAGTTCTCAATCACCTTCACATATTGCATGATCCTGGGTTACAAAGCCTATTGTTATATCTCTTGTCGGAATCCACCACAAGTCCTAATCTTGGAGCCTCCTCCACCGCCACCATTGAGTGGGCCGTCGTTATGGGCCCATCTGCCACCACATGAGGCCGTCGGTAATGATCTAATACTTCCCACTTATTCTCCACGTACCACCCGAAAGTGATTGTTCTTTTGACCCTTAATACACCGGGCAATTAAAATTTCCCAAAAAGATTGTAGAACATTCTTTTGAGAAAGAAAAGTAAAAAAAACTATAGAATGTGTAAATGTATACAAATAAAAACATCCGCAACTCTAAGACAAATACAAACAAACAAAACTACAAGAAAATGGTGATTCATCTTAACCACTTTCTCCCCGAGTAAAAAAAAAGCAAAATGGGCTTAACATATAGCCATATCATAACTCTACCTAAAAGCCCAAGGCCCATATCATATCGAAGCCTAAGGCCCAACACTAACAAAGAAAACTCTACCCCGAAGGCTGAGATCTCCTGGTAGTCATTACCATAAGTCGTAACCTTAACATTATACCCGTTCGAAGACTTCGAGTACGAGAGCGACACAAGTGATGATCTGGTTGAGGCCGTGGACGAGATCACACAACAGAGAAAAATCTTGGTCCCTATCTCGGCCGAGATTTTGACCGAGATTTTTCAGACGCTGAAGAAATTGAAGTCATATCCAATATATCGGGCCCGATCAACCCGAGATCCCGACCGAGATTCTTTCCTGAGCGTTATATTTTATTTACGGGATTTTTCCTATTCGACCCAACATCTTTTAGCTAAGTTTTGTGTATAAAAGAAAGTCTTGGATTCATTCCAAATCGTGATGGGATTCGCCCAGAAATTACCCTAGAGGGAGAGTCGTCTCCAAACCTGCCGTCTTTTTCATTCATCGTTCTTCTTAGTTAGTTTATATTAAAGTTGGAGACTTTTGCATTCAAATTTGTTCAGAACGTTGCATTCAAGATTGGTTTCATTCAATCAAAGTTGAGTACTTTCTTTTCTCCATTTTGTTATTCAGTTGTAGAATTTGATATGATTGTTATTGGTTACTTTGTGGTTCCAAGGTAGATAAAGATCTGTTTATGCCTTGGACTATGATGGATTAGATTGCGCTTAGAATTGGTTTTGAATTGCTTAAAATCCTAATGGTTGGTTTGGACGATAATCTAGGTTAGAACCTTCTAAACTAGTAACCTGAGTTGGAATTGAGATATACCCGGTGATATTCCTCTTGGATACATAAGTGATTAGTCGTAGGTAATAAAGGTGAAACCTTTATTGTTTTGAATGTGCTTGATTGCTTTCTAAGTTGGATAATTCCGGAGACTTACCCGGTAAAGGGTTACTTGATCCTTAGTTAGATAATCTAGTTTGTAGTTAATTTTCACCCTTTTTACCTTGAGACTTATCCGGTAATAGGTAATTAGTATTGAAACTAGATAATCTTGAGACTTACCCGGTAATAGTCATCAACTTAGAATCGCTCATCCTTGGTTCTTTTCTACCATTTATCCCTATGAGTCATCCTAAGTCCATATGTCATGAACAATGATCTTGATCCCTTGGAATTAATTTTCTTCCCTTTAATTTGATTATCTTTTATTTTCTTTGTTTTATAAAACTGTTTTCAATCGAAGGTGACATTCGATTGCGAACAACCAAAATCGCCAAAAACATTTGATTATCTTTCCCTTATCTTTTCCAACCTCTTTCTTAGTCTAGATTTATTCTATATTTAATCATTGTTGCAGATTAGATCACCTAGTCTTCGTGTTCGACCCTGTAATACTTACTCTACTTCGTACGATCCATACATTGTGGGTTCGTTGCTATTTAGGGGATTTATTTACAGGTTAAAAATTTAAAACTATCCCTCTCTTGTTTTGTCAACCTTTGAGTTTCTGTCACTATTGACACGGATTCTTAGGGTGCAAAACCAGCGAACAAGTTTTTGGCGCCGTTGTTGGGAACTTAGTCAGTTTGATTTGCGTGCTTTGATTATTTATAGTGTAGATCTTTCTTGTTACTTTTGATATTGTTCTCTTTTTGTCTTTGCATTCTCCCAGGTTTAACAAAATGGTTATGAGAAGCCTTCGAGCTGAGTTAGATGAAACCTTGGAGCAGATTGATTATCTGGAAAGGGAACTGGAATATGAGATATTTTAGTGAGCTGACTAGGAGAAATGAGGAAAGCTTAGAGTAGATCCGTTATCTAGAGGATGAAATTATGTACCAGAGATATAAAGCAAGACGACAATGCCAAGAATGTGAATCATGGTACAAAGATATTATGGAGAGAGCCGAAAGGATTTATAAGAACTTAGCTCCCAGGGAAGAGGCTCGACCGAAGGACGAATATTTGACGAAAGACAAAATCTCGACCTCCTTCGCCTCCATCTCGGCCGAGATCATACCCATTTCGACCAAGATCCCACGACAGAGAGTTGACATCTCGGCCGAGATCATGGCTATCTCGATCGAGGTCCCATTACAGAAAGAAAACCTCGGACCCATCTGCACTCATCTCGGCCAATATTTCATCCAGTGCTGCTCGAGATCTACTAAAAGTCGTCTTGAAGTTTTCCATCATGCTCGTGTTGCACTTGAAAGTTGAAGGGCGGTTCCGACGGAACCTCCTAAGGTTAGATTGAAGCTTCTCCCTTATCAAAGAAGCTATCATTCAAGTATGGGGGAACCCACAAGGTTACTATTCTATACCATTCTCAAGTACTGGAAGAGTGGAGATCTTCCACAAGGACATGAAGAGAGTTCTCAAGAAGAAAATCTATAGGTCCAGGAATGAGTGGTTGCAAGGTCTGGATGAGCAGTCCAAGGTTTTTGATGTAAGTTGAAGCATCCACGGAATTGAGTCTGACTAGAGACCTTAAACCAAGCGCTTCTCGGGAGGCAACCCGAGGTATTAGTCTTTCCCTTTCTTGCTTTTGTTTTTCTTTTTGCTTTTTGCTTTTGCATATCTGCGCATTTTGGTGTCTTTTGTCTTTTCAAGTCTTAAGTAATAAACGAAGAAGAGATGCTTGAAGAGATTTGCACTGCTGCTTTCCACCACCACATCCACATGAGTCATATCACATTTTTACATGGTGAGTATTCTTTTTCACTTCTATTTATTCTTCACATTGGGGACAATGTGAGTTTTAAGTATGGGGTGGGATACTTGCAATCCTTTAGCATGTTTCCTTTCATTGCATTTAGATAGTTTGAATTTTCTAGTCATATGTTTCCTTTTAGCATGCATAAAAAAAATTGTGCTTCTAGGAATGACATGACCCCTATGATGATATTGTGTTAGCAAATTAGCCATTGATTGCTATTTTGAGCTCAATTTGATTAATGTCATATATGGATTTGAATACTTTGCTTGAATTTTGTGTGATTTATGAAAATTGTCTTGTCTAATTGAATTGAGTTTGGATAGTTGAAGTTACATGATAAGTTCTTATACATTGCAAAGGAATGATTTAGGCAATTCGATTTCATTCTTCTTCTATCTTTATCATGCTTATCCCCTCAAAAATGAAATTTATTGCTTCCTATCCGGGAATTAGGAATGTTTAGTTTGAAGGTGTGTGCCTACATGTTGTGTTGTGAATTGTATGAAGAAGTATGAATGATGTGGAATGTGATGTGATGATGTGAAAAGCAAAGCTTTTAGGGGATTGTTGGTTATGAAAGATGAGTAATTCGGTACCATTCACATAGTCGGGTGTTTGTATCTTGTCAAAGTCTGATTAGCTAAATGCCCTTACGAGTTGATTTGGTATGTGCATCCAGTGTGAGGTACGTGAAGGAAACTAAGCACCAAGGTTTTGGCTACTGTGCACCAATTCCACTCACTCACAAAAAGAAAGAAAAGAAAGAAAAAGAAAAGAAAAGAAGAAAAAGAAAAATGTATGCAAAGGTGGTGGATGTTGAATTGAAAAGATGAAGTGTGTTGTTGTTCTTCCCGGATTAGCACCACATGACTTAAAGAACATCCTACCTTATCACGTTTCTTGGCCTTTTCTTTATTAAGTCCTTTTGATCTATGTACACATGTATTTGACTTGGTAGACTTAGACTTGAATTTCTCATGATTCTTAGACATTGGTAGTTTTGATAATGAGCATGAAATTCTTGTAAAGTGTGATTATCCTCTACATGCCTATTTTGTTTGACCTTAAACGAGTAATATCTTTGGCTATGAAACTGCACTATTGAGGGTGATCATAATTAGAAGCACTACAAAAGTATGTTTTGCATAGATGATTCATGTTATCCTATCTTAGATTTACTATTTGCTTAAGGACAAGCAAATATAATTAAGTATGGGGTATTTTGATAACATGATTTATTGACCTAGTTTAGTCATGCATTTTGTAGATTTTCCCTTTCCGCATTCATGTTTTAGCCTTAGTTTTTGTCATTTATACTTGTTTAGTTCTACTTTACAAGAATAGATGTCTAAACACACTATTTGTGGCTTTGTAGGTAATTTGACACATTTCGGAGCTAAAACGATGTATTTGAGGATCAAGCCTCGAAGTGGATGCATTGGAGCAAGCATACATGCACGAAAAAGGGCTAGGAATCAAGCTAAAGACACGAAGGACGACATAGAAACATCTCATACCCATATCTCAGCCCGAGATCCTTATTTCTGGACGAGATCACACAAAAGAGAAAAATCTTGGTCCTTATCTCGGCCGAGATTTTGACTGAGATTTTCCAGACGCTAAAGAAATTAAAGTCAGATCCAAAATCTCGGCCCCGATCAACCCGAAATATGACCGAGATCCCGCCCGAGATTCTTTCCTTAGCAATATATTTTTATTTATGAATTTTTTTTCCTTTTCGGACCAACATCTTTTAGCTAGGTTTTAAATCCAACGCTGTTCAAAGACGAACCGAGTCAACTTTTATTTATTTATCATAAATAAACGTCTTTTATTGTTTAAAATTCACAAATAAACGTCTTTTATAATATCAAACTGAAAAAAAGAGAAGAAAACATGCAACTAAAACAGAAAATAGATTCTTATTGTTGAGATGGAAATTGGCGCCGGCGCCGGAGGGGTTGGTGCCAGAGGGAGTGTTCGCGGCGGTGGTGGAAGAGTTGACGGACGGACCACCGATGGTAGGAGAGTTGGCGGTGGAGATAAAGTCAATGGAACCCATGGAGCTTCGGTGCTCAACGGTAAGGGAATGGGCTGCCGGAGAGCCATCTGAGAGGGGACCGAATTGCCAAACATGGTTGATGGTGGTGGTATTACTGGGCAACGTCACTGTAGCGTATATGATGATCTGACTGCTTGAACTCTCGGCCGTTAAATTCGAGACGGCGAAGCTCAGTTCGGTCTCCGTCAGCGTCGATATGGCGGTACTGATCACCGAAGATGTGTACGCCGTCATCTCCCCGCTCGAGTTCTTGTAAGCTACTAGCGCCTGTGTTTTCAATTAATCAGCATTTTGAGCACAATCACTTATAAAATTTATTTTTACCAAATGAAATTATCGATATAAGATATATTTTGCATAATTAGAGAAAAAATGATATGAGAAACAAACCTGAGCGCCGACCATGCCGGAGCCGGTAGGGTTAAGAGCCCAAGCAGCCCAGTTACCGGTGGAAGATACGGTGAGGTTAGTAGCACGGAAGGCTATGTCGACGGTTCCGGCGGTGGCGCTGTAGTTCCAGTGAAGATAGCAACCGAGCGCCGGGAGGGCTAGACACGTGTCATACTGGTTATTATTGGAGAATGTGTATGAGCATGGTGATTGGCCTGAAACTGCAGTAAAAGACAGCAAGAATATGGGGAAAAACAGAGCAGCAGAAGAACCCATTTTTACTTTATTTTTTGTTCTTGTTGTCAGTTAAATAATATTTGTGAGAACTGAGAAGGGGAGAAATTGGGGTTATATATAGAAATTCAAAGGAAATAAATATTTTTAAAAAAATAAAAATGGAGAGATTCAAAAGAAATTGACCGTGTTGCAAAGTTTGCGTGGGAAATGTCCTTTGTTAAGAAGGTCAAGTCGACTATATCTAAGTATACACGAGTTTTATTAGGATGAAACATACTTTCATGTCTTCGATCTGTTAAATATAAAAATTTTAATATTTTTGTAAGAGATTTATGTGTATTAGCTTGGAAAGTAGAATTGTTAAGTGAGAAGAGCTATTTGAGTTTGATTTAGGTTGGACTTGTATATAATATGTTTGATTTTATTTATGTTTTAAAAAGTTGAATATGAATATGATTTGAAAACTCGTATAAAATTTCAATTCAACTCGTTTATAAACAAATTGTGTTTGAACATGACAATATTGAGGTTGTTATGTTAGAATAACACTATATGAACATTACATTATTTGAGATACTTGAATTCGGTTTGAGCTCATTCACTTTGTAACTGAGTCGAATACGAACACATGTTAATGCACGTTCAAAATATAGACTCGGGCTTGACTCGTTTATCAGCGAACCAAACTTGATCATGTTAATGCTAACATCCTTATTGGAAAGTTCCGAACATAATTTATTAATTTTGATAATAGAAAGTTGTTTGATACATTGGATTGGATGACACGTCATCAATCATTTATTGAGTCGAACATTCGGAGAAATCTGACTTACGCGCTTGTCGTCGTGAAAAGAAAAGAAAAAGTATATCCTTGTTATAATGATCTAAAAACATGGAGCTCTCGAAAAAAGGAAAGCGACCAAGTTACCGGTAAAGAGCGTAGCGTCCTCCGTCGATATAGAAGGTACATAAAAAAAACAACACTAAACATAAAACACTTCAATTATCTCAGTTTA
The DNA here is from genome assembly GCA_002319775.1 of Fagopyrum tataricum. Classification (NCBI taxonomy): domain Eukaryota; kingdom Viridiplantae; phylum Streptophyta; class Magnoliopsida; order Caryophyllales; family Polygonaceae; genus Fagopyrum; species Fagopyrum tataricum. The sequence goes on from CM008283.1 coordinate 2,683,207, forward strand.
GAGTATAGTTTATCATGAAGTTAAACGGATGTATATAATCTCATTAATTATATTCTCTCTTTTTCTTTTTAAATTTTGTAGAGTTTTATTAACTTATTACCACAGACACTAAGAGCATCTGCATCTCAGATATTGTGAGTGTCTTCGTCTATTTAAATTTGTAAAGTTAAAAATAAATATCTGAATGGGTGACGAAACAGAGGCAATAAGTAGAGAGAAGTTTATTGAAGAAGAAATGAAATATGACAGGTTTCTGTCAACTGACGTAATTCAAGAGTAAAATCAAATTTGTTTATGTTACTTTTGCTTAGATGTAGAGAATTAATCGGTGTTTTATTAAAATTTTATAAAACAAAAAATAATTAAAGAAGTTCTAGTAGATTTTAGTAGATTTTAGGATGAGAAGAAGAATTTTTTAACTAATATTACACACGTAAAGTAATAGAAAAATTAGAGAAAAAACTCATTTTCAGTTATCCGACGAAGACACCCTAAGAAGTGTCGTGGTTTGGGCCTTTTGGGGGAAGTGAGAGTTGGTCAAACAATTGAAGTTTCCCTTTGAGTTGAATCGGTGCGATTATCAAAGATGTTGATTAGGGTGGAAATGGTATCGGGTGAGCTATCCATCCATCCATTCGTAGTGTTTAATAAGCATACTTATTTATTTCTGATTGGATGGATGGGTTATTTAATTGATGAGTGGTATTCATGACTACTTCTACGCTTCAATTGATATGTGTAATATGAAATAAAGTTTTGTAACATATATTTTTTTTGTCATTAAGATATAATGACAGAGAATAAAATGTTCAAAGAAATCATTGATAAGTAAGTTTTGACATATTTATTAAAAGAAAATTTTGTTTTGAGTAGAAATATATAATTATTTGTAGGTGATTTTATTAAAATTATTTGTCAATGTTATGACGATTTATTTGTTTTTATGTGTATCGAATTCGTTACAAAGGGATTTAAGAAGTAAGGTTGAGGAACAAGATCCTTGTTTGGTCTACATATATTCTTTAGATGGCGTCTAAGGACGCGAATTATCTTGGCTAATCCAAATGATATATAACTTGAGTGATGGTTGTGTAATCGAATCATAAGTAGCTATCTAGTCGGTTCTTTGGCCTTTTTGGATCAAATTCGACTTTTTTATCCACAAAAACTACTTTCAAAATTTGTACAATAAATAAAAAATTATCCTATAAATAATCGATAAAGCTACTCGATGTTAAAGAGTTATTTCAACGGTATCATAAAAATATAGAATGAAGTCTTCATGAAATACTTCGAGAAGATATTTATGTAATTTTTTTGTATATTATTTTACGTCACAATTAAACTTAATTTTGAATAATTTTTTTTTAATGTTTTGTCCTAATAAGGTCAAATTTAATATTTTATACATAATCTAGATTTATGTTTAGTTAAAAAGTTTCTCAAATAACACAAATTTACTATAAGAAAATGATCAAAAAAATCTATACTGTGTTGGTATAAAATGCATTATTTTTCATAAGAGATTATAATATTTATAAATGATTTTTTTAATTAATTCTAAAGTGATTTTTATTTTTAAAAAAATAAGAAGAAGAAGAAGAAGAAGGAGATTGCAATAGAAGGTTTGACAAAATTGTAGAAAAAACCCTAATAAAAACTAAAGTTACTAAACCACCCGATTAAGAAAAAATAGGAAGAGGGTAATCCAAAATAATAGAATGTGTAAATCCATAAATATATTACATAAATAAATACATCTGCAAATCTAAGACAAAAACAAGCAAGGAGAGATATAAACATCTCTCTTGACAAGAAAAAAAATAAAAATAAAAACATCACAACAAAATGGGCTCCAATATACACACCATCTCATAACTCTCCCAAAAGCCCAAGCCCAATATCACATCCAGGCCCAAGGCCCAATTCCCATCACCATTCACCAACCAAGAAATCTCTATACCGAAGCCTGAGATCTCACGGCATAGGCATTACCATTCCCGTTACCATTATAACCATTATACCCATTCGAAGACTTAGGCTCACGAACCTCTTTTTTCCTCTTCAAAACTATAGCCCAAGTCGAGATTTCGAGTACGAGCGCGACACAACCCAACACGATGAGGATCACAATGTATATAGTCTTCCACTTCTTCTCGGGATCCAAGATATCGAGTCCCTTAAAAACATTGATAATGCTCAAAATGATAACCGCGTATCCAATGCCCCAATGGTAGAGGTTCCAATAGAATCTATGCTTGTGATCCTTCTTCGGCCTAAGCAAAAGTGCGAAAACTTGAAGGGTAGCAAGACAAAATAGAGTGATCCCAATGTTACGATGAGCATGGTATGTTATCCCAACGGAGTCACTTCCAAGCTTAAGGCCTGTGGCCCAACCCGCAATACCGATGATATAAGCTGAGCATTGGCAAGCTATGTGAAGGTAGAACCAAGCCGGGTCTGCGGACTTGAACACCTTTAAGTATCTTGCTATGATCACACCGATTGGCATCAACGTTCCCCAACTTACCGCGTTCAACACCCCATGAACCTAATGATATAAAATACAGATTAGACACAACACACAAGTTATCAAACCTATTAACCTAACATGTATCAAACCTTGCAATTAAGTGAATGTGACATGTTTGACTACCACCTATAACATGAAAAATCATATTCAAAATATGATTCCTCACCTAACATTTTGACAATTAGGTATCACCTGGAAGCAAAATACGCGTCTTGCCAATACTTTATTTGAACAATAATTTCAACATAATATAAAGTCGATAAATATGCACTTATTTTTGGTATTCTATAGTGTATTGTGACGGGTTAGAGAAAGTGATACTTACATTCTTCTTGTGGATCCGGGAGCCGCCGCCGCCGGACACAGAAGCACCGGTGGTGAAGTCAATGCTACCCTTGGAGTTCTGGTTAGCGGAGTTCAGGGAGTGGGTGGTCGGAGATCCGCTAGATGAGAGGGGACCCACCTGCCACACCTGGTTGACGGTGGTACTCGGCAGCTTGACGGTGGCGTAAATTATGATTTGGCTGCTGGTACTCTCAGCCGTCAAATTCGTGACGGCGAAGCTCAGGCTGCTCTCTGTAAGAGAAGATATGCTAGTGCTCGCCACCGACGATGTGAACGCGTGCATCACGCCGGTCGAATTCTTGTACGCCACCAACGCCTGCATTTCCGGCACCCAAATCAGCATATTAAACCAAAGACTAATCTATAATCACTAATTATATTGCAAATTTCCATGGTTTGTCCTTATTTGAGCTGAATTACATTTTTTTTTTGGTTAAAGCTGAATTACATTATTTTGGGTTTCTTTAACGTAAAGAAACGAACTTTACAGAGAAGATGAGAAAATCAAACCTGAGCGCCGGCCATGCCACTCCCACTAGGGTTAAGAGCCCAAGCGACCCACTTACCGGAAGTAGACGCCGTGACTCCGGTTGCTCGGAAAGCGATATCAGCGGTTCCAGTGGTGGAGTTGTAAGTCCAGTGAAGGAAACAATTGAGCTGCGAGAGGGAGACACAGGTGGTATACTGCCTATTATTCGTGAAAGAGTAAGCACACGCAGAAGTGGAAGAACTCTGGCCGGTGACCGGCGAAGAACAAAGCAAAAACAGGGGAAGAAACAGAGCAATCGAAAGCAGAGCAGGTTTCATAGACATGGAAGCCATTTTTGAGGCCCTTTGAGAAAGCCAAATGTTTTCTTGGGTCTTAGAGCTTGCTGGATTTGAGGGGGTTGAGTTTGGTGGTATTATAAAGGGGATGAAATAGGAGAAGAGGGAGGATTTGGGATTATATAGAAAGATTCAAGGAAAGTGGGCTGAAAAGGTTGGAAGTGGGAAATGGTGGAAAGTAGAGAGAAGGTGGTGGTTGACTGGTGGGTTTGGTTGTGGAGAGAGAGAGGTTGAAGAAACACTTTTGATTCGCTGAGGAGGAGCAGATCACCAACTTGAATCCCTTGTTGGTACTTAAATAGGTTTGAAACAACACACGTGGATTCCGGTTTATGGTGGATCGGTTTCGGTTAATATATATATAGGGACAGGGACGGACGTATTTTGGTAAAAACGGAGCGGTATGTTAAGAATAAGAACGATTATGGAATGTTAATTTAAAAATTCAACGGTTGAAATATTTTTTTTTCCCTCACTTAAATTTCGTTCTTATTTGATATTTTTCGTACGTATATCATGTTGTAATGGGATAATCTCGTAGCGTGAGAAATGAGAAATAACATAAGTGATCATTAATGTATACATATTAGTCTCGTCGAGACGTTAAGAGACTATTCTCGTCTAAAAGCAACTACATAATGTGTTAAAATTTAAGGATCAATAACAGTTAACACCGTGAATCATAATCAACAAGTTAAACCGGATTTTTTTGGGGGACATGTTGATGGAAGACAGAAGATGAGCTCTATTAGAAATTTAGTCAGGATGGTGACTTCTCAGTTTCTTCGGCTTACTCAATCCTCCCATCTTCGACGACCATGGATTTGGGAAAGGGTTCTTTGTTCCCTACTATATTTGGTATCTACGGATTCAGGAGCGAACACACCATTTGATTTGGAAGCTGTGGGTTGGAGGGGTGTTTTGCAGGGAGGAAACACATCGTCGTTATGTCAGCTCGTCTTTCTTATGTCCATATTGTTCCAATGAGACGAAGTCCCTACAACATTTATTTCGAGATTGCTCTTATGCTCATGGGTTATGGTCCGGGCTGCATGCGAGTATTTTTATGGACTCTTTCTATAACCTCCCTTACGCTGCATGAATTAGACGTAATTTACTTTTCTACTCGTGTTTTTGTTAATGATTGTTTGTGGGGTAAGGTTTTTAGCAGTGGGTTTACGGTGGACGTGGAAGTGGCGCAACATGAAGCTTTTTTACGGAACTCACTCGGATATTGATCGAGGCAAATTCGTCAAAGCAAAGGTTATGGAGCATGCAGAAGTTTGGTCGGATCTTCATTGTACTAAAGTACGTTCTCCTAGGGTCGTTACAACTTGGGAATCTCCTCCAATAGGTTTCGTGAAGATCAACACGGATGGCTTGGGGCGAACTGATGGTCATGCGACGGCTGCAGATCTCATTAGGAATCATGAAGGAGTGTGGTTGTGAGAGTTTGGTGTCAATCTAGGATTACGTAGTGTTCTTATGGCTGAGCTATGGGGGTACTATATGGTCTTAAGATTGGTTCAGAGAGTGGTTATCGATCGGTCGTTTTAGAGACGAACTCTCAATTGGTAATTACTCTTCTTAATTGATCCCTCCCTTGTCACCACTCTCTCTCCAGTCTGGTACGTAAGTGCCAAGACTATTTACAAAGGGATTGGACTATCTAGTTCCGACATATTTTCCACGAGGCGAATAAACCCGCGGACTATTCTTGCAGCTTGACTTAAGTGTATTGTTTGACCCTCTAGAGGGTGTAGTTGATCTCATTTCTACTGATATAAGGGGTTGGGCTATCCCTTGGTTGATCACTTAACCTTTTTTTTTGTATATTGAAAGCGCGTTAGATGCGCGGAAGACCTCCGGCTCAGCGACTCTCCTTCCCTTGAAAAAGCAAGTTGAACCAAATAAAACTTCAACTTGGTTAACCATTTCGAAAATTATTAAATGGATAAAAACACTTGAAGTATGATTCGACGTTATATAACACGTGAGAGGAGTGACATATATTGAAGCATAAATTGACGTGAACCCTTAAAATTTTCTCCGATGTTTAACTCGACATTTTGATTTCATTTGTCTCATGATTGAAGTTGTTTCAAGTTCAGCTCTACATTATTCGGAGATCTTCGTAAAAGAATATGGATTATGGTCTCTCTATTTTTATAAATTTGAAAAGTCTAAACTCTTTTGCATTTTAAGGTTTATAATTTTTTTAAAATTTAGTATTTTACTATTCATCAACTTTTAGTACGTCAAATAATTCAACAACTAATTTAAACCAACCAATTATACTTGACGATAATTACTTATTTCTTAATAAAAGCAAATAATTCAAGTATGTTTGGTTAGTTTAACAATAACCAAGCTAACATCATGCAAAAAGTGCCTTATGCACAAAACACTTTGTTCCGAATAATGTGTTAGTTATTGTTACATTATAGAGTACGTAACCAATAAAATAAAATTACATTCTATTATACGTAAAGGTTACATTCAATATAATGATTTATACACATTTTAAAATATTCGACTTATTATTCCGAGACACCTTTTTCACTATTGTTTATAGCTTAACACACTACCACGTGTAGTGTAACGTAGAGAGCCTAAATTTAATGAAATAATTGATGTATCATATTATTCCTCTTTGACTTAGTGGTCGACTAGTATTATACACATATTAGAAATATAAAAAAAGGAACTTTTTAAAAATTAAAAAAATCTTACCATTCAATAAATTTGTGATAATTAATGTGTATTATTCTCAAGTTATTATTGTATTAGAATCATCAAGTTAAAAAATACATTAAAATTAGAATCATCAAATTAATTTCTAAATTTTATAAAGGGTTGAAATGGGAGAGTAAAAAAAAAGCATTGAGATTTTTTTGATTTTCTTATAAGGGACAAACTAAGCCCATTTTATTTACTTATAAAAATAAAATAGAAAGGCAAATTGGTAATTTCAAGGTAAACCCAACCCAAAAGAAAACCGTAAATCCAACCAAACCCAAACCCTGAACTGAACCGGAACCCGAGCCGACCCTGAACCGAACCGAAACCCGAACCGATATTGAACCCGAGCATGAACCTGAACTCGAACCGGAATCCGAACCGGAACCTAAACTGAAAACCGAACCCGACCCTAAATAAATTCTATTTATAGGGTTTTATTTTAACTTCTCTCTAAAATTTCCTTTATACCCTTGATTTTAAAATTAAAAATAAGTATGAAATTACTAAGAACGTAGTTTGATATCAACAATACAAAAAAGGTTCTATTAACTCACTATTCTCTTTTATAAAGTGACACTATCATTACTTAAACCTATGATACAAATTTTTTAAAATTATTTGCTGAGATATTATCTTCTGTATTTATTTTCATCAATAATTACAAATTAATTAATAAAAAAATATAGTGGTGACATAAATGTATAAAAATCCATCAAACTGTAATTGTAAAAATAAATAAAAACTCAATACATGGGACCTTGTAAATTTATTCCTTCAAATTGGTGGAATGGTGGTAATAATATAGTGTAATATATATTTATTTACATATGCACAATAAAAACGAAACAAAAATATAAATATAGTAAAGATATATTAAAATTTTCTATAAAATTGTAATCATAAAAAATATGAAAATTCAATATAATGCAAGATCCTTCATCAATTATAAATATAATTTTTTTTAATTAAATCACATTTTAAAATGAAGAATTATTAGAGAATGAATAGGCCATCCAGAAGACTAGAATGTACTATGTGCACTCGGCGATATATTACAATTTAACAACATTAACATATAAAAGGTACATATTTTTTAATAATTAAAACTTTTGATGATAGATTGGAGTTTTGACCGAATACATTAAACTTGTCAAACACAAACTAAATATCTTAAAATGTGTTTGAAATTTATGTCTTTAAACTCATCATTTCAAGAAAAAAAATGTCTTCAAACACATAATATCAACCAATGTGTAAACCATAACCAACCATTGTTTTTAAGATGGTCACTTGACCGAATAGGATATATAGTTGTGGTCCATTTTAAAGATACCCTACTAATATTATTTTTTTTGTTTTTGTAGTTGCCTACAAACGGGGCCTTAGGGAAGCTACACAGTATAGTTTGAGAGTTGAGCAGATCATTGAAGACATATATACTAGGGATGCACATTTTCGGATATTCAATCTGAAACTTAATTAGATATCCGATAATTTTATAAAAGTTCGATCCGAATCCAAGAGTATCTGAACCTGATATCCGATCCGACTTTTTTCTTAAAAAAATTCCTCGGATTAGACGGGTAGGGTATTTTTGGTCACCCTGGTAAATACGTGTATGGGTGATGCATTTGCAGTTGGAATCGTAAAGAGCAACCATATTAACGTCCCTTGTAAGTCAAATCAAACAACGTGTTAGACTTTGAACCCCATTTGTTCTACACAACTATTTACTATATATATTAATGGGAAACATCGAGAAGTTGTCGTTTGGGGCTGACTTAAAATGGAAGACTTTTTCTTCTTTGTTTGTTTGTATAACATTCTACGTAGACAATTTGGACTTCAATTGTGAACGTACGTACGATGCTTCACATTTAGTTTTAGGGTTTTGGGTGCCTCCTAATATAAGCAAGTATATTTTTTTATAACTTATATAAATACAATAATATATAAATATAATTATAGAAACATTCAAATACAACTTATACTAAAACGTATTATACGTTATTACATCTGCATTATAAAATAACAAAATCCTAGTAATTCGGAATATGAATTCTATAGATACTCGGTGACAAATTTTTAGAAATTTTTTTTTTATATAAAGTTTATTTATTTAATATGTCCTGATATAAACAATCTTATATATATTGGGTCTGTTTGGCTCGTCGGAGCTGAAGCTGATTGTAGCTGGAGATGAAGCTGGAGATGATTGAAGTAGCTGATGTTTTTTTTTAAAAATTTGTTGAGTGTTTGGGAATTTCGATCTTATCGTAGCTGATTAAAATGTAAAATGAAAAAAACGGCTCTATTATAATTTTTTTTTTTTTGGTCACTTTATATAATAGTTGTTTGTTATATAGTAAAAAGATTAGTACTACTAATATATTAAGTGTTATACAACATTTTGTTATAGTTATTTTTCATAAAATCATTACTCCAAAGTTAGAGATTATTAAAAATTATATTTAATTATTTAATTGTTATAATTACAAACAAAATCTTATATTAGAGTACTAGACTAATATTAACGTAATTATTGAAGTTAGTTTGATATAATTTATTAAGAAATTAAATATAATTATTTGAACAGTAATAATTAAATATAATTTATTTAGTTTTAATATAATTTATGCCTAGTTTATATTATTTTTAGTGCAATGATAGAATTTTGTTTTAATTATAAATATATTATTAATTAATAAATGATATTGTTATATTTTGGAGGTATTACGTCAACGTAAACTTTATCTTCTAAAGTTCAAAATTCATATGAGCATATTTTGTGGAGCACCATGTAATGTATGCCTGATTGTGTAGTGGCGTATCATATCCGTATATAAAATAAAAAATTATTTTGGATTATACTAGTAGTACTCAAATCCGTGTCATGTACGAATCAAAGATTTTAAATTAATATATTTATTTTAATTTCTAGTTTAATTCTCGTTCCAATCGGGTTGGCCTAATATAAATAATTTATTTATTTTAAAAAGTTTTATAATTAAAGTTTGCGTATGGAAATTTTATTAACGAAAATCTAAATAAGAATTAAATCTAAAAGTATGTATAAATGATTTGATATGGTTGAAAAAATATATAAATTGTATGAATAAATAATTTAATAAGTTTATTTATTTTAAATAAGGATGAAATCTTTTTAAAAACTATCTCTATTTTATTTTTAAAAACTATCTCTAAAAGTATGTGTTGTAAGGGTATCTTTTGTCCCAAAAAGTGATTCAGCTACCATAATCTTTCATGCCGTTGCTTTGAGCAGTTTATGGAATTGGGCAAATTTCAACTACCATCGGCTAGCTTCATCTCCCTTCAGCTACCTCTGCTAAACACCAACTTTAGAGAAATAGTGTCAAATTTCAGCTACTTTAAGCACCTTCACCTCCCTTCAGCTACCATAAGCTGGTTCCCAAACGGGCACATTATAGGAGTAGTACTTCTTGCCACGTGTCACGCAGAAAAATGTTAACTGTCACGTGTCATTTTAGGATTTAACCACAACCCACCAAAATATTAATTAAGTTTATTCATTAAAAAATTATTTAACAAAATATTAAAATCAAATCTTAATTAAATCCATCTCAATTAAAATCTTAATTAAATTCACTTTTAACTACTAAATTTTACGACTTTCATCCTATGTTGCACGGAAACGGACACGGATACAGGAAACGGACACGGCGAGAAACGGGGAAGCAGCAATCCTAAAAATCGTAGGAAACAGGGACACGCGAAAAATATAAATAATATTCTATTTTAAAGTTATTGCAAAGACAAATTTATATATAATAAGAAGAGATGCATAGATGATATCACCAATGACACATGAATGTGTCATTAGTTGTAGAAGTATTGATAAATAAGAATATTGATTGCGTTTAGTGATATTGAGGTAGTAGTCATGAATGTCTTATTCATCTTGAATTCGAAAAAAGAAACCAAAAGGTAACGGTCATTGATGTCTTGTTCATCTCTTTTGTATCCCTCTTTTATCCCACATTGAGCCGTCATTTTTTATCATGATTTGGATGTGTCCGGGCCATTCCCGGTGTTGAAAATGTGTCTTGACTGTGTCCTCACTATTTTGACCGTGTCCGAGAAGTTTTCGGAAGCTTCCAAGTTTCCGACACGGGAGGAAACGGGAAACGGCACTTTCTAGAAGTGTCCGTGCATCATAGTTTCATCCCTTCCAATCACTTTTTTTTTGTTACCTGAGATATGTATAACATATTAAAATCATATCCATAACAAATTTTAGCAGTACAGAAAAAAAATCTACTAAGATATTCAACAACCGTATTAGTATTAATTAATTTTGATTATAGATTGTGTTATTTATTAAATTAATTTTTATAAAACAATTAATTTAACATCATATGCTACCAATGTACTATTTCTATTAACATATGAATCAGTATAATAAGGGGAGAAAAATCAAAATATGAATTATTATACGAATGTATTATATAACATTATATGTAAAGTGTACAAATATCTATTGCTTATTATATACTCTACCTAATGACAAAAAAATAGTTTATATATAAACCCTTATAGAAATATAATAACAAATAATATTTTTATCAAAATCCGGGTAATACACTAGTATACCTATTGTTTGTTATAAATCAATACCACTAATATTTAAATTAAAATTGTATGATATTTTTATATTTTTAGAATTGTTTTTTTATAAAAGTTATTTAATATGTTCATGTATTTAAAATTCCCTCCTATAATTGTTATTTAGTTAGTTATAAAGATGGTGACTATTAATAAATAACAAAAACAAAAGATATTTTATTAAAATAATACCTTATATTTAGATGGCATCATACATTTTTAACGTGACACCGTTAATATTGTAAACTGTAAATAGTATGTGAACACCACACGTCAACACACACTATCAATGTACGTGACATATAAATATTTTTTTCGGTATATTTATTTATGAGGCACGTAGTACAACAAAAACATAAATAATACGTAGTATACATCCACCCAAAGTCGAAAATATCTATAAATAGGAAGAAATAAATCTATTATAAATAGAAATGAGGTTTTTTAGCGTGTGGAAATGGGAACGCCGAACGAAGCTCATTTGTCCAAAGCAACGACGTCGTTTCGATGGTGGGTAGGACTTGTTATTCACACGCGCCGTCCTCCACACGTCACACGGCTCAGTCAATCTACGCTCTGAAAGGGACCCTCCATCTAACCTCCACATATTTTACGCTTACATGAACGACTAAAGGTTTAGAATAATCATAAATAATTGCAATTTAATGCATCAGTTTATATAAATTTGTACCAAAACTACAGTTTTATTTATTTTTAAAATAAGTAAATTTATAAGTTAAACCAATTTCTTACAAAAAAACATCTGATAATTTCATTGACCTATTTTAATCAATAACTAATTTATCTATAAGATGGATAAATCTAAATTTAATGTTACATTCATATCTCATAAAACATATCTACGTACTTTTATTAACCTATTATTATTAATTAGAGAAAATTGCTGCATGTTTTTCGTTCATATTAAAAATAGTTAAAATATACTATTTATTATATTTAAAACTATTCTTAAAATCGGGAAGAAAACAAAATTCAAATAAAATAAGCAAAGCACAAATCCCAGTTGACACGGAGGCTTTGACCAAAGAGATTTTATCACCCACGTAAGCAAGAGGTAAGCTTACGTAAAAGCAATATTATGGGCCATGGCGGCCCACGCTATGGCCCATTAAAAATTATAAATGTACGCGTCACACGAAAATGGCTACCTTAACTATGTAACTCCAACATTATATTTGAACTACCCTCATGTGATATGCACATGGAAGAGAGATTCCCAAGTGAACAAAATAACAAATGTCCCTAATGGATAGCTTGTTAAAATGAAATGTGATAAGAATAAGATAGACCGATTCGAAATCAAAACATTCCGACCCGACATATAAGAACAAGAGTACAATGGGTTTGTTTGGGAGACGAAATTTACAAGTTTATAGAGATTATAGAAACAAAGTATGTTGGATAGTTAGTGTTTTTGATTGTTCAAGTTAATAGTTTATGATAAGTTATATAAAATTTTCTATTTCATAGCTATCCAGAGAAATTTATGATAGGTTATCGCTATATTATAAATATAGTTTTTTTAAAATGAATTTTAACAAAATAAAAAGTAGAATTTTTAGTAATTTTACGCCTATATCAACTTTGATTATACTTTTTGTTCTTGTAAAAACCCATCAAGCTTATAGAAAAGATTTTTTATTCATCTAACTATAAGCTTTCGACTTAACTTCAACAATCAATAAATTTTAACTTAAGCTTTAATAATCCATTGGTTTTTACACGGATTCACAATACTATCGGATTTCATGTATTTAAAGTTAAAATATACATTGAAATTGGTGAGATAATTCATCTAGAATATTTTGAGAAACAAACTAGAGAATGAAAAACACAAAAATACCAACAAAATCTAGCAAGGGCTGAAGTACATAAGAGTTTTAGAAAGTACAATGAAATACCTTGAATTTTCATTATTATAATGAGGTGAAAATAAAGTATTTCGACTTCCTACAAATTAAAACTTTGGTGTAACAAAAATATCTATTCATAAAACTTAAAAAGCAACTAAATTATATCATTAAAAAAGAAGAAGAGAAAGTTGTGTTACTAAAATAAACTAATTTAATGTTTAAATTAAATATTTAGATGGCGAGAGAATGTTTAAATAACCTAGTATTTTATAATAAAAACATCAATAAACTAGTTTAGAGTGTTTTTAAACTACATCTCATATTTTAACATACACTAATTCATAGCGACGTGAAAACAGACCCATTAACCGAATAAATTTCTTAAAAAACCCGAAGTAGAAGATGAATCATGCAAGCCAAAGATCAAAGTACAAGTTGAAGCAAGATTGTTGGTAAAAGAAGATAGAATGTTCTAGAAAGAAGACAATTGTAAATAAATGAAATGAAGCACCGAAAAGAGAGAAAAACTCGGAGAAGACTAAAGACCTTTACAACTAAAGCTTGTACATGGATGGCTGTTTCCTACCTACTCCACTCATACGTTTCAAAACCTAGCTTTTCTAGCACATTTTTGGTGACCTATTATGCTCTCAATTCTTTGTTTGTTTCTTCAAAGCAAGACTATACACAAATAAACATAAATTGGTGGAATGACTAACCTTCTAAATGTATTTGGCATGTTTTGAAAATTGGTTCAAAATCAAGACCGGAGATGAAAGGATTAATAATACAATATGAATCTTAATATCGAAACTTTTTAATTTAGAGATCTTTTCAAATCAAACGTGTTAACCTGTATCATCGACTCGTTTTCCATGCATACTATTTCTTGATTAGTTCCTTGTAGGAAATATGTTCTATCTTGAATAGGTTGTGAACTTGGTCTGCCAAAGAGTTTTGATCAAGTATTATCGAGCTCATGATTCACCAAATCCCCCTCCTCTCTCTAAAGCTTCTTAATCATTCCACCTAACTCTTTTGCCTTATGTGCATGGCTGCTAATCAACACTTTAACCAAACCTTGCTTTGATTTTATCAATAAAAAGATAGAGAAAAAAAACCCCTTTGAATTATGATTAGATTACCTAATCCCACCCATGTATTCATGTCTTTTTAAAAGCTTTCACATCATGAGTATAGTTAAGCTACCATAAGCTTCTATGAATAGTAACATAACTAGATACTTCAAGTAATAATTCATACATTTCTTCATCTCTCATAAAAAGTCATAAGTCTAGATCATAAAGAAAGTTTACCTTGTTCTAAAAGATGTTTAAGTTACACTCATGATGGATTGAATGCTCATTTTCTAGTGAAGGGTATACGATTTTCTTAGACGGATTTTACCATCGTTGATCAATGTAGTATCAAAGATTTGACATGATTAATATAAGAGGATTCGAACCCATGACCTTATACACTATGACCTAAATAGGTGAATTCGAAGATGTAACCTTGTGCTACATGTCCAAAGTAAGATTTGAGCATGTAGCCTTAAGTCTTGCTACTTGATTGGATACATTCATTATCATTTGACTATGGAGCCACCAAATTTGAATGACTTGGATTCCATAAAATGAATTCTCAAATAAGTATCTAAAATCAAGTTTGTTCTTATTTGAAAACTTCTCTTTCAAGAAGCAAATGTTCTAGCATCGCATCTTATACATTTATTTGTTGGACCACCACGAAATCTTGTGCCAAAACACAAAGATCAATACTAACTCTGAACTTTATCGTATATTTTCAAGTTGGTATTTTTAAGAGTTGAACATTTGTGGGTGGGGTTGTTAACTTACACGAGACGATTTGTTCGGAATCGGTTTGAGAAAATCTCGGTTCAAGCTTGTTTGTGTTTTTAGATGTTTCGAATATGAACATTTTAAAAAGCTCGATTAAAGTTAAAACTCTATTCGGAACACGCCATATAATAACACTCTAGCCTCTAGGTTTGTAATATTACCGATCTACTTGGACTCGGCTAGAACATGACTAAAAAAAGCTCGGTTCAAGTTCATTCACATTCTAAACGAGTCAAATATTAATACATTTTAAAGCTCGATTAAATTTTAGACTTGACTCATTTATAAACGAGACGATCTTGAGCACATCAATGATCAACACGTTCAGCTCATACAACAACCCTACGTGTGAGATAGTTTTATCCGCACGATTACATACCTATTACCCACACCTTGATGATTAAACCAATGACTTCTAGCTAGGAACTGTTGAGTTGATAAATTCTAGCGTCTAAAGTTAAAATTTTTACTATTTTAATATATAAGATCGGTGAACTACTCATTCAATTAGTTTTAGAAGAAGCTCTTGGGTTTGTGCTGGTTTTGAACATTTTGCATTCATATCCACACGACCCCTAATCTATGGCTCCACTGTCCGTGTTGGACTTTAACAATACAAAGGCTAATTCGTTTACGTGTTAACGAGAATCGAATATCAGTTAGCCTATGAACATGCAAACTAGATCGAAGTTGAAAAATCATGCATACTTGAAACTAGATCGAAGTTGAAAATCTACCAAATCATGACATACTCTCATTGAATCACAACATACCACACGAATTTTCATGTTCGTGGCAAAGCTTTTACATGAAAGAAGAAGAAGAAGAAGAGAAAATATAAAAGTAGCTTATTCATTAGGAACCCTAGTTCCCTCCAAATGTTGCAAACTAGGTAAATAAAATCAACATGATCAGAAGTATCCTACAATCTCCGAAGAGAAAAACGAGAAAACTCAATGATCAAAAGTCTGATAAACTAAAAGAGTTGGGATCCCCCTGTGCCTCTTGCTACAAGCTCTCTCAGCACAAAAATGAAGTATATTATGAAAATAAAAGGGGGGGGGGGGGGGGGGGGGAGAATTCTTCTTTTTCGGTAGTCTATCCCTGTTGTGTATCAACCAGACGCACGAGAGAGTGTGCATGATACACATTTTAACTATATCCCGCAACCTCATTTTACATCTCACTTAAAACAAGAAGTTATCTAAATTAACCTGGTAAAAAGACGAAAACCCAACAGCAGCAACTCAAACTCAATCCATAAACGAAAGAAGAAAAACAATACCTCATGTGCTACTAAAGTCTAGTTTAATGCTTCAAAAACAGCGCGCGATTCCACAGTCAGTTCAGCTTCAACTGATTCATTTCAATTGGAGTTCTGTAACTAGATTGAAGTGATAGTGATTTTCATTTGTCCATCTGGCAATATTGTCTTGATCTACAACAATGTCCAAATATCTCAAGCTTGTCATTATGTTGCAAGTCCTGCAACAAGTAAGGGAAAGAATAGTATCAGTAAATTTTGAGCATTTGAGTATGATGTTTAAGTACAGTAATAACCATCAAATAATCACGTAAAAGAATATATTGGTTATGGACATCTGTATACATTTTACCGGTTGAGACTGCCCCTTCAAGTTATGATAGAATTAGATTTGAAAAAAAAACATATAATGATATTTTGAGACTCTTAGTAGGAAACATGATATGGGAAGTTTTTGAGTTAGCTTGTCGTCGTGGAAGCTTAGCTATAGACATTGCTGGTTGAGGACTTACCAACATCGAGCAAAGGCAATATTGGCTTAAAAGAGCCAATTTCAATAGAAAATAACAGAAAACTTAAAATCTTAGAGGGAGTCCAAACACAAGTTCATAACCAACTTGACCTTTTCAGCAAATCTGTATATCCAAAGGGGTATTACAAAAAATCATGTAATAAGGGAGCAAGTTCACCAGCATATTGTATTAAATTGCCACAACATCCTGGTTGTTGATTGCTTCACAGAGGAAATTCTCCAGAGAGAGCAACTACACTAAATCAATACACACCAGTGTACAGCATGTATCCGAAACGACAGAAAGTTGCAGGTATTTTGGAGGGATATGCCCCAGTGAAGGATTGAGGTGAGCTGAAGAAATATCTTCGAGTCCAATGACTAATTATATGAGTGATTCACTAACTATTATAGGTAAAGTGATTATCAGCTGTTATACAAAAAAAAACTGAACAGAGTTTTTATCCTTCTTTCTAGTTCAATTAACTCTAAAGTGGCTCAATATATGGCACCAGCAACTTTTAGAATAGCAGATTGACAAGAAAAAAGAAGAAGAAAAAGCATGACATCAGAAACACGCGTATACCTATACAAGATCCCAAGTTCTAGTCTGTTATTTTTTCACTGTGAGTTAGCTATCAAAAACAACATACTGATATACTGCTAGTTCTTAGTAGATTGCCTTAGTGAAGAACCCTTAACCAGAGGAATTTCAATGGTTTGGCAGGCTCCATAGAGACAATTTGAACCAATTCCAAATCATTGCATGACATATGAAGCATTTGGACATCTATTTCTTAATGACGTTGTCTATGCCTTCTTCCTCTTAGGAGTAAAAACTTTCCTCTAACCAGCTAGCATTCTTACTCCAAGCAAGGCGATCAAGGCCTACAAATAGGTCACCTATATTTTTCCCTCTAACAAAAGAAGAAAACAACTCTTGTATTAAACGCTTAAAAGTTCAAACCTAAAGAGAAGTAGGACTAAGTGACTAATATTACCTAAAATGGTGTAAAAGGAGCAGAATCCGCAGACTGAAGAGTCCGGAGATATAATTTGATGACATTTCTATGGTGGACTTGTTAAATGCATAAACATATACCACTTATTAGGAAGAGATACATTCCTAATTGGTGGAACATCTATTGCTGCCCATATCTAGCCAAGAGTTTTGGGTTGTACCAAAGAAGCAAGCAAAAATCAAACTTCACGAGTACGCAGAAACTCAAATACATAGGGAAAGTAAGGGCATTATTGCATGTAACATCATCATCAATCAAGCAATTGACAAATCCCAAAAGCTTAGGTATTGCAAGAACTCTCCTGAATGGGTTTATACTCAACAAAAAAAAGACCCTTGAGGTAACAATATAGGATGTCACATGTGCACTAATAAGTTCAAATCATGTGATCATGTGCTGAATCATATTTATGAAAAACGGAGCTAGAAATGAAGGCATCTCGTAGGCAAAAGAATTCAAACACCACGTGGAGGAACCAAAACACATGAAATCCTATAGTCAAAATCTACAACAATAACTTAAAAAGAAGTTTACAACATTGCTTCAAGAAAGTTACATTACAAGAATAATCACACTAACACTCAAATACATGTTCACACATCTAGTTTACCTGCAAAAGTTCATATTTAGTTTTGGTGAAACAAGCTTAATTGGTGGATGCTTATTTTCAAGCATTTAGGATAAACTATCTTACATATTCATCTCTATGTCATTCTAATGAGTATAGATGAGATTACAGAAAAATCATGAGCATTGCACTCTTTCCACTTGCTGCCTAGAAAGTATGCTGTATAGTACTTCTATAATTTAGTCTAATTAGGAGATAGCTAATCTAGGAATGAAGTGTGTAAATTACCTCTGTTGGACTGTCTTTTTATTGATAGCATATCCGCCAATATAACCAGCAGAACCTTTAGGAGAAACATCTGCTCCTGCATTTCCAAGCCCATAACTGAAAGAATTAGAAGCATCCCTCTC
Source organism: Fagopyrum tataricum (assembly GCA_002319775.1). Taxonomy (NCBI): domain Eukaryota; kingdom Viridiplantae; phylum Streptophyta; class Magnoliopsida; order Caryophyllales; family Polygonaceae; genus Fagopyrum; species Fagopyrum tataricum. The sequence goes on from CM008283.1 coordinate 2,701,807, forward strand.
AGGTGTTGATCTCCATGTAGAGTCCCCGTAGATTGAAGAAACCACCATAAAAGTCCGAAAATGCCTCATCATAAGCCCAATCGAAGAACCATATGCTGATGATGTTGGGACCACACCGTTCCCATTATTTCTACCATATGATCCTCCACTCAAACCGTAGCTGTTATCAACAGCACTATATCCAAGATTCCCGATATTGCTATCAGGGTGTCCTCTACTCTGGCCAGCTGAGGTTCCCCCAGTTCACATTATTGTTGCCCACTCCAAAGCTTCCACCAGATGCTGCAAAAGTTATTGGAGTTGGAAGAGTTTGTACCATAACTGAGAGCACCATTTCCTAATAAGTTCCTTGTAGCTGAGCTGAAAAAGGAATTCCCTCCACCATTTCCATTTTCATAGCCTATTGGATGCCAAACCTATTTGAGTTACCCATGAAAATAGGGGTTGAGGCCTCTTCCATAAGTAGCATTGTTGCTAAAGTTTCCATTAAATCCAGGTTCAAAGTTCATACCTATTCCGTATGGAGAACCAAACGGAGGAAACCCACTTCTACCACTTGAAATTTGACTGAATCTTCCATCCATTCTAACTCTATAACCTCCAAGACCGTTTGGACTATAACCCCGGTGTGTAACCATTGAGGAAGTTATTAACCCTACTCAGACCATAGTTATAGCCACCAAGTGGGCTTTGAATCGGTCCTGGTGACAGCTCTTTAGGGACTGCGCGCTTCACTTCTACCATCTTACCATTCAGTTCATGGAAAGTTTTTATCAGAACCCTATCAACTGCTTCTTCGGAATCATAAGTGATGAACCCAAACCCTCTTGGCCTTTGAGTGTTGTGATCATACATCACCACCACATCTGTGATTGTTCCAAACTGCTCAAAGTAGATCTTGAAGTCATTTTCAGTGACTGTGGATGCTAGACCCCCCAAATATCTTTCTATGTGCGAGCTGGACTTGGCGATCCCTGAATGCTGCCACTGTTCCTACTTATGATGCTCTGATCATCTCTAGGAACTGCCTTTTTTGCCTCAACCTGAAGTATTAAGGCACCGCCCGTATGAAATATTTAGATACATGTATTCTAGCACTATTGATTAAGCACATTGAACAAATGAAAGAACATTCAAATGCAGAAAAGGAAAGAAAAAATCAAACAAACCAAAGAAACAAGTATCGTGTTTAATTTTCGATGAAGAATAGGTACAGTACAATCTATAAGATACTGAAATTAATCCTATTTAGCTTTTAAGACATTCCGAAATGAAATAGGTATTGATATCAATAAATGAAAAACAGCGGAAACAGGCAGATGAAGGATCAAGATAGTGCAAGTAAATCACCATTCTTCCATCAATGTTATGCTTCTCTTGAACAACCCTCTCTGCAACATTGGGGTCTGAAAAAAACAACAAAGCCAAATCCGCGAGCACGACCAGTTGTTCGATCCTTCATAATGACAGACTCAACAACCTCCCCAAAGGTGTTAAAATACTTTGAGGCGTTCCTCATTTGTCTCCAAGATATTCCACCAATGAAGAGCTTTCCAAGGTCAGATTGCATCGTTTCTACACATTTCGAAAATCATATCACACCACCCAGATCCATAAAAAGCCAGAAATTCCACAAAACAAACAGAATTTAAATGTTTTAATTACCAGTATCGTGCAAATTGGTCATTCAAATCAATCACTTCGCTTGAAAATTACTATAACTACATCATCAAATCGCAGAAGATAGCGATGAAATTTAAAGTTTGGATGATTAGAAGATTCGAATCGACAAACTTTATAATGGATCCCAATCCATCTATATGACAATTGACAAATTCTACCTAAGCATCAGCAACAACAGTAATAGTACCCACATCACTCATCTCAAGCTCAATACTCGTTCATTGACCAATGCATCAAGAAGGGGATAAATCGGATTTAAATGTGGACACAGAAACAAACAAAAAAAACAGCAGTAAGAAAAACAATCACCTTATCTGGAGAATCAAACAATCAGTGCCCACAAAATTCCACAGCACAAGATAAGAAAAATGCGACTGATATCCAATTCAAACAACAAGCATAGGATCCCTTCAGCCGATCACAAAATTGAGAAATGTTGAGCCCAAAAGACACACCCTGAAAATTACCGTTCACCAAAAAAACTTGATTCAGAATTGATTCTTCGGATCAGAGAGAATTCAGACATGGAATATAAAAAGCGAGATCGGGCAACATAAACCAGATTTGTCGCTGGAATCTCTCAACAGATTGAAGAAGACCAAGAATCGAAATCGAGAGAGAAAAATAGGGAAAAAAGAAAAATTTTAAGATCTGAGAGGAGGGATGAGGGCATGTTCAAGCAATCCTCCTCAACACAGACCAACACCTCCTCAAAAGAGAGAAAAAACAGGAGACATGTAAAAAATGATTCCCGTATATATATGCATTTTCTTGGCGTTTTCAATCCCAAGTCAATTAATATCCTATTTAAGAAATCATTCAAGTAAATTACCAATTTTGGAAATTTCAACAAAATAATAATCTTTAATATTAGTATCAAAGTTTTTTTTTTTCTTCGTTCCTTTTACCGACCAAAAGTTTTTTCAATTACAATTCTAATTATAAAATATAATTCTTACAAAAACTTTTTTGGTAATATAGGTTTCTTCAGAAAAGTAATTTGATTTGGCATTAGATTTTACTTTATTGTCACCCATGTAAGAAGGTAGACTACTTTGACAATTGACGATATAGTAATTTCATTGTCATAGTTTTCACAATCTATTACCTACTTCATCTCTCTTTGAAGGTCCAAATTGTAGTTTTCTTTGATATTTTGCATTCATGATGATTATTACATATTTTAGTTTAGAGAATTGGTTGAGCCAATTACAAACTTTGTGTAAACAAAGACGATACACCAAAAAACAGACATGGAAGCAATATTTGTTGATACATCAAAAACAACAATTGTGTCTATCTTCCCTGAGTATTGTCAATAGAAAATAAGCTCCTGCCTGCATTTTCCGAACGAGCGGAATTGAAACCGTATATGCACGAAAACCCGTGTTCTGATCGTTTGAGCTCTCGGATGCACATTCGACACTCTTTCGGTATCTGTTGATAATTATTTAAAACAAAGAATGCTTTGTCAACAATTTTAGCATGCATACAAACTGATTATCTTAGATCATTTTCAAGTTTCAAGTAAGAAACATACATGTATAAAAACACGAGATCTCCATATTGAACCCGAGTCTTCTTGTAACTCCTTCCTGATTTCGTGAATATGATGATGGATTTGAGGGCTCGGTAGCTAGCAAAGAGATTCATCAACAGAATTGCAATTGCATTTCACTTACAGTTCAGAGCAGCAGATGAAAGCAAGGCAGTCAACCCAGTAACTGGTGCATAAACACATCAAATGCACTATCTTTATCCTCACTCTCATATACACTTCAATCTTTCTGCAAAACTCTTCACGAGTCATAGGGTGTTCTGCCATAATCGGAACGATAGTAGACCAACAGAATCTTGGCTGCAAAGTTACAACCTTGCAATTCAATCCCTTATTACATACTCTGAATTTTCCCCTTCCAACAGATAATCACATCTCTCTTTCTTTTTCCTATTCATCTTCTTGTACAATCTTCGAAAAGCTATTTTATCCTCACTCTTATACCGCCTAAGTAAGAACTGATCCAAGACATCAATACCATCCCCAGCCCTAACATCTCCATCCAAAACTCTTATCAATTCCGGCATGTATTTTTTTCAAATTTAAATGGAGTAACTGAACTACAAAGAAAGTGGAACCTGCAGTTCAAAATCTACCTTCGAGATCGACATTGGAACCCTTGCCTCATTTCCATGATCTTCAACTGAACTTAGCGGACAGCTTTGAGCCATTCTAGGCGATCACATATCTTGGAAAGTAGCCGAGTTGGCGCCATAGGTATCCTCTTCGAAGAAGACGAATCGAGAGCTGAGAAATGAAGATCTAGGGAGAAGAAATGGCGAGAAGAATTGCCCGGAGATAAAAGCATGGTGATCGATTTAAGGGTTTTTTTATCTACGTAGATTCATGTGAAAGAACTTTAGGGTTTCAGATTGGGGGTTTTAGAAGATCGATGGTATACGGGGATTTTCGTCTTGCTAAGCCTCTATGGAGATGGTATTCTTGATCGGTGATATGGATGAAAACAAGATTTTGGGTTTGGCAGCAGAGAATGGAAAAGAAGATGCAGAAATTGGGGACGACGATAAACAAGCAAGAAACGACACGTTTTGATCCGTGACCATGAATTGGGCCTTTTGAAGCCCTTTCCAGTAATGGGCTTATACTAAGCCATGAATTCCAAATAGATTGTAGTAACTAACCAACCCTTAAGAATCTAACACATAGAAACCTTACAACTTCATATTCAAACTTTACAAACCAACATCCACATACTAAAAATCATCATATCTTAGAAGTTAGAATACCAAATTAAACCACAATATCAATGCAAATTTCAAGTCTAGGAATAGCGAAAGATATGAACGCAATAAATCTGGTTGCGACGATGGATCAACTCAAAGACACCACATCCCCGACTTGTAACAAGTTGTCACCCGTGAAACTTGACCATCCATGGGAAAAATGGGTCGAGTCTGAACCCTTTTCACGTACACTGTCCAAGTTTTAGTGTTTGGATCGTCCTTCTCCTGTAATGTTACCTTGTTTGTTACCTCTAGGTGGTTTCGGGCGTAACCCCTCGGAACCCACTACATGGAATTACAAACCACAACATAAGTAATAGATTGGGTTTTTTTATTCGTTTTTCGATTTGAATTGTTACTCGAAAACTAGAATGCATACCAATCGAGAAACATTGCCGGGCTTCAAATACCAATGAGCTAGGGATACAACGAAGCTAGGATTGCGACATTTCAGTGCCTTGGCTTTCTTCAAGTGCCCTACTTATCCTCCTTTGAGTCCTTTCACCTGTAAATTTTAAAATAAAATTACATAATAAAAAATCAATAGTGATTAAGCCAAAGTATTGTTCTTTATATGATTAAAATCATGCAATATCTTGATCACTTTAACCTTTTATACACTTCTTACGCTTGCCTCGTTTTTTTATAATTCTCGTCTTTATCATCATCCTCTTCTTCATCCTCGTCATCATCTTCATCCTCTTCTTCATCGTTCTCATACTCATCTGTTGAGTCGTCAGGTATCCGTATCATCATACTTATAGTACCCATCATTGTCGTCTTCTTCAACCTCATCATCATGATGATCCTCATCTTGATCCGATTTTTCGTATCAAGGTTTCGGTAATCAATCTCCATACAAGATTTGTCGAAGATGAAGACGTTAAACTCTGAGTTTTCTTTGTATTGAAAAATCAAGAAGTATCCATAATCGAGAGAATAATAATCAGCAAACTCTTCCCAGCCATTGCTGAACCAAATATGTTTTTTCTTCATTTCTCAGAATTACTCTATGTTCTTCACCTCCTGGTGCTCTAATACAAACATGTCCTAATAATGAACTTCTGAATTCCTTTACAAATGCTGGAGGAATTCTCTGTCAAATATGTAACAATTTTGAACCCCGAAAACTTATTAATTAATATACATATATATACTAATGAACGAAAAAAAGAAGAAAGAAAGTAAAACTACTTACAAGCTTGTGAAGATCAATGGAGGGAGAAATGATGATCTTAAAGAAACTGGGAGCACTTGGATCAATCTTCATTCTCGATTCTTCGCCTTTCCTTGCTAAATATTTAATTTTAGTGATTTATTTTTTGTGAATATAAACAAAAGGCTATCAAATTGGATATATTTTTCATTAGAAAGTTTTTTTTATATTTAAATCAAATATTTTCTCCACAAAAAAAAGTTCTGATTTACAGAATATTATAGGTTTCAAGTGGTGTACATATATAAAAGTGTGTGTGTGTCACAAATTGTTTGTTCATGTGATATTTTTAAAACATATAAACAGAGCATTATTTTGATTAATATTACTCAAAGTATGAGCCATGAATAGACGAAAAAAGGGGCAAAAATCGTAATTAATCGAAAGTCAATAAGTATTTTTACCGAGAAAAGCTGCTTGACTTGTAGCCCACCTGGGAAGACAGTGCGTGGTGGTCCGGTGGCGGCAATAGAAACTCCGGCGAGACGGTGTGGTACGTGGTGGTGAGCTCTTTTCTCTTCCAGATCTCTCTAGCTAGTCACTTCCTCTGCAGATATCATCGATCATTGAGCTTTTACTATGGCAGCTAGCTAGCTTTAAAGAAACAATTAGAGAGGTACCCATATTTTTGGCAAACTTGGAAGACAAGATCAAGTTTTACAGAGATCTATTACGGGTAAAAATATGGCTGGAATAATATATAAAAATGTACTTGAACAGTTGAACTTGAACCTATCGACTCTACGTCTCTACCTTAAATTTCAAAAATGAGGGACGTGGCATCACATATTCAAGATAAAACAATCAGTGAATAAAATGCCAGAAGTAAAAAAAAAACCATTATTGGACAAAGTATGTATGGTGTTTTTCGATATCCTTACCATTTTTATACATTAAAAGAAAAAACATTATCGGATATCCGATATTTCGTATCAGATATTCAAAACACCGGGAGCGGTCCTGGTCCGACCATAAATCAGATTAAGGTTTGTGTTTGTTCAATAAATTACATATTATTCCTCGTGTTGAATATATAGATTACTTTGGGTTTAATTTGGTTTGATACATACTAACTTATGTTTGATTGACAATATTATAGTTCAACCCGAATAACGATCATGTACCGAACAGTAAAATTCAGTCCGGGTCAGTTTTGCACATCTAATGATATGTCAATAAATCACAACAAATAAAATAATAAATCAAATGCACCTGTATTAATATTGTTACAATTCCCATTTCTAGTCTTTTTACAACTTTTCGTTGATTCATGTATAGTTGTAAATAAATGATGTTTTTTTTATTAATTAAATGTTTTTTTTTAACTTTTTGGTACACAATATCACAAACGGACGACTTTTTGCCAGAAAATTGAATTATTTTATTTTTGAAAATGATGATATTTTATATAGTTTTTTTGAAAATACCTATATTGAAGGAGAAGTTTTTTTAGTCATATATTTATAAGAAAAGTGTCAATAAGTGAGCAACAAAAAATGTATAAACCATCTCAAATCCTCTAAGGGCCCGTTTGGTTTAAACTCCGGAAACGAAAACGGAATGGAAACGAATCTAGTCCATACGTACACCCTTGTTCATGAAGTTGTTGGGAATCATTTTTGAACTAATTGTAGAATTTGATTAGTTTTTAATACCCTATAGGATAACAAAGTAAAGGGATGCAAATGCATTTTACATTAAACCAACCGGAATGATTCCATGAACAAGGTATATATATGGACTAGATTCGTTTCCATTCCGATACCGTTTCCGGGAGTTACAACCAAACGGGGGTAAGTGTGGTTACTCGGGTTTGTGACTCGACGCAGAAGATACGGACCTAGTAAGTGTGGTTACTCGGGTCAATCAGTTCAAACACACACACATCTCCGACCTCCAACCTGACAACGATTTTCCATCCCGGAGCAAACCTCTCGTACTCTTGCTCGAGGTATTCTCGGGCGTAAGTCAATGGCACCCGCTACATAAATTCACAACACAAGACATCTTTTCAAATACGAATAATCTCTTAGTTATTACCTAGAAGTTCTTTTCCTTGATTCAGTTGCAGCTGGTTGTGGTCCTGAAGAATTGAAGATGATTCAGTAATGGGCGATTCTCTGTATATGTCACTCGATCTCGTAGATGGGTAACGTTTGCTTTCTCTGATGACTCTTTAATGGGGTATTGTGTTCGATCATTAAGGTTTGTGAGCTGTAAAGAGACAAATAGGTACATAGTGACATGTTTTGGAAAGCTTGTGAGGATATGAGCAAGCTAACTCTAGAGGACAAAGACCTATTATGGGTATAAAACAAAAGAAAAGATTTTAAAGTCAACAACTATAAACTATAAAGATCATAAATTCATAGATGGATTAATTGAGACTTGAATCATGTGAGTATTGAACTTATGCATAGAACCTGAAAGAACAAACAAGAACAAACTAAATCACAAGTCACAACAACTAACTTACCAAAAAACTTACACAACAATCCTTAGTTAGCTTTAGCGATTCACAGGAATCTCATCATTGATGTTGATTTTGGGTATGTGACTTGAATTCCGTCGAGTATTGTAGAGATTTGTGAACCAAAATTAGTTAGACGTCGACAAAATATTTATAACTTTATAACCAGTGAATATTTATAACTTTATAACCAGTGAGAAGGATAAGTTAATAACAAAATAAGATAAAAATAAATTAATAAATAAAGAATAATCTCAATTATAAAGATAAACCATCAAATAAAAGATAAAGTCCAAATATGAACCTCCTTCCTTTATTATATTGGCGTGATATGATGCTGGTAAATTGGGCACTAGAACGCAGGTAGATTAGCGTCTAGGATAGGTTTTAGCCTTAGTGTATTACCCAATAATCTAACAAGTATCGAAAAAAAAAGTTGTGTGATGCTTAGGATTCAAATAAACAAACGGGTTTGACATTAGATTTGCATATTGCATGCTCATCAAATTAGCAAATTCCGGTTTCATTAGAATCATCTTACGGTCCAGGAGAACAAACTAAACCACAATAACTTAACATAACAACACTAGCTAGCTTTAGAAAATAATCGACATCTCATCAATATTGATTTGGGGTCTAGTGACAACGGAAGATATGAACCCGGTAAGTCTGGTCTATAGGCTTGATCAGCTCGAAAACGCACACATCTCCGACTTTCAACCCGTTATGGACCGCAAAAAGATCCCATCCATGAGCCAAAAAATTATAGTTGCTTCCTTTCGAGATCATCACATTCCAAATTTCCTCAGCTTCTTGCTCCGCCGGCTCGAGTTGAAGGTGTACAGTCTTCTCCCCATCAATGTGGACTTGAGCGAAACACAACGGGATCCACTACATAAGATTACGACAAACAAGTACAATGTAAGTATAGGCAAACCGGATAATCGAGTTTCATCACTCTTCTTCGAGTAGGGTTCACATACCATACGATATTTTCCATCACTAAGATATGATCGAGTCATCTTAATAATGAAATGCGGATTCTCGCAGTTTAAGTCCTTTGCTCTTTCAAGAGCAATACTTATCTTCTTTTTCCCTACAAAATCCAATACCACAACATAATTATCAATACTAAACCATGCATGCAATTATGCAAATAGGATTAAAACTCGAGATAGATCACTTAACCTCTATCCGACTCATCATCCCTGATTCCTTCTTCATCCTCATACTCATCTTGATCTGAGCTTATCGTATCAAAGTTTGTGTAGTCAATCTCTATGGTTGATTTGTCAAAGATGAACACGTAAAAATGAGAGTCTCCATTGTATTGGAACACCAGAAAGTGTCCAAATGCGAGCGAGTAACGATCAGCAAAAGTCTTTCCAGCCATTAGTGAACCAAACATGTTTTTTTTCTTACTTAAATCTACTCTATATTCTGCACTTCCTGGTGCCCTAATGTAGGCGTGATCTAGGAAGGAGCTTCTGTATTTTTTTTGTGAATGCTGGAGGAATTCTCTAGCAAATATATATATACATGTATATGTCAATATTACAAGTTTGAAGCAGGAAACTCACATAAACTAACATGTTCATTGTTCAAAGACTTATTTCTACAGAAAGAGAGAAAAAAAATACTGAAATTAAGAAGATTGATGAGAAGAGAAAGAAAGACGTACTAGCTTGTGAAGATCAATGGAGGGAGAAATGATGATTTTGAAGAAACTGCCAACATTTGGATCCATTTTCATGTGTTCTTTCACTTTTGTCTTTAACTCTCGAGTAAGGTCTTATATATATAAAGAGCCAAAGCTAGGTGGGTAGTTTAATGTGATCTGAAACAAAACCCTAAAAGCTGATGTCAAGTCACATCACCTTTTACTCTTTTAGCATTGAGCCAACAACAAACATTGATTTACGAGTACGTGACTGTATGTGGATAAGAAAATCTTGAGTCCTTCATAAGAATGTTATATATAGTTCCAGGGAGAAGAGAAGTACTGCAATATATTGCACCCTAGCTAGGGTTCATGACTTTCGCGGCTTGAAGTCCGACGAGTGTCATTGTGGATTGATGTTCTTGGTATGAATTCGATTGTAAAACCATTGATACAACAGGCTAGGACTGAATATAGTAAGCAAGAAGCACTTGATGGATCAAATATCATGATATGAAATTTAAAGCTACGAGATCAAAGTACTTGATATAACTAAAATCAACCACCATACATATATATTACATAAACGCTAATCGGAAAACGTGGTATCGTGTCTCGAAATCTACTGATCACGTAAGATATGAACAAGGTAAGTTTGGTCCGTAGGGTTAATCAGTTCAAAGACACATGCATCTTCCACTTTCAAGCGGTTTTGTGATTTAACACCGCACTTGTGTGAATTCTTAAAAATAACTGAGGAATCTTCTGTCAAACCCAAACATGAATCTTTGTTAGTGTTACTCCAATTTAGCCCTAAAACCTCTTGTTTTGTATCTACAAATTACAGTAAGCTAGAAGGTTTTTATGGGATGATTTATTAGTGATATTATATATAGTGTATTATTCGTATTATTGTGGATATGTTTACATCTGTAACCCTGGGGTTTTTACCCTCCTATATATACGGAATTATATAGCGAGTCACCCTTTGAGGGATTTTGACGATGATTGATCCGTAGTCTAACATGATTATGACAGTTTTAGAAAATTAGAAATTTGAAAACCTAAAAAAGAACAAATCTTCTGTACTTGCTTGCAGTTAATTGTCTCAGTAATCTTATGTGAAACCCAAACATGAATCATGTAGTGTCACTGTAATTGATAATATTATCACACCTCTTCTTTTGTATTTACAAGATAGCAAGCTAGAAGATAAATATGTATACATAGAGAAAACTAATGGGAAAAGAGAAGAGGAAGAGAGACTTACACATTCTTGAGTATCTGGGTCGTGAGTAATCTTACAGAAAATTGAATTACCGTCCATCTTCACTGTTTTATAGCTCCTCAGTCTTTATGACTCTTTCTCCCTCTGATATCTGTCGTTCGATCTCTTTCTCTTTTGTCTCGTATCATGTGCTGGGGAGGATGATATTTTATGTAAATGTGGTTTCATTTTTTTTATTTTTAATAAATAATTGAAGCTCATCTATATTAACCTGTGGGTATTGTAGGTTTTGTTTGACCGTGAGAGATATTCATATATATCTGGTCAGTTTGCAGTTTTTTTTATTTTATACAAAGGTAGGAGTACAAGAAGGGTCAACGTCTAGAAGTTGACCGTCCTAGAGCATCCTTTCGGATGAGGTCTTTAACGTCCCGCGGAATGCTCCGTCATCCGTATCCGAGCAATGACCGAGATGTGCGAGTTTATCTGCGACAACATTGATTTACCTAAAGACATGTTGTACTCTAATTTGTGTACACCTTGAAATCAAAATGGATATGTCAAAAATGATCATGTCCGCTTCCCATGGCGGTTTCCAAATCTGATTGATTGAGTTAATGAGTTCAAGATTATCCCCTCGATTTCAATGGTGGTAAGTCCTAAACTTATGGCCTTTTGGAGGCCCTCTCTTAGAGCGTAAGCTTCCGCTTGAAGTATGGTTTCTGCTCCACAACGACCCATTCCCGTAGCAAGTGTTAAAGCATTATGGTCTCGAATGATAAAGCCAAATGCACATTGATCATTAGAGTTTTTAAAAGCATCAAAATTAATTTTGACGGAGTTCAAACTTGGTCTCTTCCATTTAATGTTTTTTGTTTTCCGTCTTTGTTTTGGAGCCCCTGCGTTAGAAACGGGTGTTTTTGAATTAGCCTCATCCCAGTCTTTTATTTGTTTTTGAATCACTTGATTTAAATCACGTGGTATTTTTTTCTTGTTAAAAATTGTTTGGTTCCTCGTTAGCCAAATGCTCCACCATGTAACCACTATTTGTCTTAGTTCTGTTGGGTTGCATTTTTCCTTTATGTTCATGATGATGTCCATTACTTTGTGGTATGATGGGTCACAATTGTGTAAAATCGTTTTAACTTTTTCATTTTTGATATTGTAAAGTGTGTACGGGCATTTGAAGAAGAGATGTTTAACACTCTCTATCGGTGATGGCAGAGTTCGCAGAGCATCAAGACCGGAACTTTTGCTTTTCTAGGTTTTCTTTTGTTAGAATGCCATCAAGGGACAATTTCCACAAAAAGTTTTTAACTTTTGGCATTATATCGATATCCCATATCCATGTTTTGTCACATTTGTGTCCGGCATTCCGTTGTTGGATAAGATCCATTGCTGATTTGGTAGAGAACCATCCTTTTTCACTTGGTGCCCAATACAGTCTATCTTGTATGTCATTTTAGGGTAGGTTATACATGTTAAATTTTTCAATCACGTTTGATGGTAGCATACTACTGAGTTAATGAATTTGTTGTTGGTTCATTGTTTATTTGCTATAAAGTTGCTTACTAGAAGCATCCGTATTAAATAATATGTAATTTTCTAGGAATAATAAAAGGTACCATATCCATATGTATCCACAAATTCACACTACTCACCACCTTTGCACATACGATTTTGTCTCCAATTTTTCATTATACAAACATATTTTTTATAACTCCATGTATCCTCATGGATAAATTTAAGAAAATCGAACAGGAAAAAAATTTCTAGAAAATATTTAATTGCAATACTATTTATAAATACTTATAGCAATTTGAATATAATACGGTTGCTTTTATTAACTTGAAGGATAATCCATCATTTTTTTAGTTTCAGTAAGGTTGAATTTTTGTCTTAATTTTAGAGATTTTTTTGTGTAGGAAGTAAACTAATATAAGGTTTATTTTAATAAACATATATAATTAATTTGAAAGGCAGTTTTGTGAAAACTGAAAAGTAATATACAAACGGCAAGCTTATAAGATTAATTTAGGTAACTTTTTTTTACTATAAGGTTGAAATGAAGTATAACATGAATGTGCATGATAATGAACAGCACTGATGATAGTCATCTTCAAGATAGTTGCATCATTTACTGATGTTGTTTAGAAGTACTTCTGTCCAGTGCTTCCAACCATGATTTGTCCTTCCAAGGCACAAATGAATCCGGCCAACACACATACTGGAACAAAGAGCAGCAAAAAGGAAACATGCACGAATTGAGTGTAACAACAGCAACTCATGATATCTGATCAGAGAGAAGAGAAAGTAAAAAAAACTGTATCATAAGTGAATACCTTCAAATAGAAAAATAACCCTCGCAAGAGATTTAAGGCCTTATGCAAGTTATCACGCTGTGCTGCTTTCACTTTCATCTTCAGCTCTGGAATGTCAAGAACTTAACAAGTCAATGACAGATAAACAGATAAACTTTAATATGAATGTATATTATCAATTCACAGTAACAGCAAGAAATTCAAAGTACCCTTGTGAGAATCCAGGTATGAATCAGCCAGTTTATCTTCATCACAAAATGGGACACTTCGACCACGTATTTCTTTGTAATGATATAGTGGATTTTGATGCTCTGCATCTTTCAAAAGAACTTATATTCCTTTGGATCATATGGCTTCTGAAGAATTGACATTAACCCGCCCCTGAACTGAGCAATTGAACCTTCAGCGTCAGATGACTCGTCTGCAGATTCTTCATATCTCAATTCATTTCCATCTTCATCTCTGAAGACAGGACATCCTCTAACCAATTTGACACGACCAAGAAACCATGAATAGCTTCTGTCAATCTCGAGTGGACTCCCAGCTTTCTGAGATTGCACATCAGCAACCTTTGGAGCAAGTCCTTTACTACTTGATGCAAATTCAGTTTTATTTTTCACAACAGGCTTTCTCTGAGGCTTCTGCGAGTTCATCCTACGTTCATCTTTCTCTTCATACTTAACAATCACATTCCCCATCCTTCTTCCAACTTCAAGCACATAAACTGTCCCACAAGGCTTTAGATTTTGAAAGAAGAGCTTGTAATCGGGATCATAATCATCATCGTTGATAGCAATATCCTTCAGATGATCCGAATTCTTCATTATAACGTAGCTCTAGTCTAGAAACTTCACGAATCAAATAAATCCCCAATTATACCAGCTACAATCAAATGATACAAGACATCAGTGGATTCCCGCCGTATAAAACTACCAATTGCATTCCTATAACGCTGAAATTGAAAATTAAGAAGCCAAATTCATGATCAGAGATGGAGAAAATCCTTGATTTCAATGAAGCAAGTAATTGAAGTTATGTCGTTTTGAACAGCCCTTTGTTGATTTGAAATGTGCTGATGTTGTGCATTGAATCAGAAATAAAAATAGCGTGGTTAGGAACACACCTTTGCAGATGTCCGAAGAAGAAGTGAAGATTGAAGAAGCAACTCAGCAAGTCAACAACAGATCGACCGGAATTAGGGACTGCGAAGGTTGCGCTCGCCGGAGGCCGGAGGAAGGTTCGACAACCGCGGCGACGGTAACTGCAAGTTTTAGCTAAGGTTGCCGCTCGATTTTATCGTTGAAAGTTGAAGTAACCTAATTTTTATAACTTAATTGTTTTGTAATAAGGTTGATTTTTACAGTTTTAATTATAATAATGTAGAAAGTAACGTAATCTATATTTAATGTAATGGTTCAAACGTTTAAATAATAACCATGTTACTTTTTTATATTAGAAAAAGATAATTTGTTGTCCTAGTTCTCGTTATAACATCAAAAAATACAAATTTTAGCGTAAAATTGTTTAAAATAGTTATGGTTTATTTTTTTTTATCATTTTGTAATCAATTTATTTATTTTTAATTATCCTCGTGAACATCTTACTTCCTAATCAATCAATCTATTATTTCTATAGGCATACGAAATTCCACCGCTAGCTCAATAAGAGCTTCTACACCATCTTCCGTCTCAACACCATAAATCACAAATCAATCTTCCGCTGCTACCTCCTTCTCTTGTTGGAGGACTCGTATCTCGGTAGTCGGTACCTCAAACAAATAATCATATTTTTATAATCCTAATTTTAAAAATGGATAATCTTATAAAAATTATCCACTTCATGTGGTGACATAAACATTAAATCAAAACAACAACTTCTAAAATGGAATGTTAACTCATTATCACAAGAAGGCATAAACACCCTCATAAAACATAATCTGGCGGCTAAATCGACCATAGCTATGCAAAGTTTTATGCTCTTAAGCGATAATTTGGAGGCACTAGATAAAACATATAAAAAATTATTGTGGAACAAAGGAGACCAACACAGGTCAATCATTGGTTGTGATGTGATTTAAAAATCAAAAAAAGAATGGTGATCTTAACCCAAGGAAATTTGTAATTACGAACAATTTCTTACAAATGAAGCTTTTGTGAAAAAATTTGGCATAACCAAACAATATGAGTTAAAATTGTCCATGAAAAACCAAAATATTCTCCACTATTAAAATAATGGACCAACATCTTGGCAATAAAACAACTTTATGAAGATCAAAACTGAGTTAAAAAATAGCATTATTTGACAGGTCGGAAATGGTAAATCCATCAACTTATAGCATGATAATTGGGTAACAACAAGAACACTTATAAAAATGGTCCAGAATATCAATTTTATTGACACAAATATCAAAGCTACTCACTTTATATACAACTCGAGATATTGGGATGTCACCAAAATTGATAACGACCTACAAAATAACATCAACCATGATATTAAGAAACAAATTAAGGAAACAATTTTACCAAAAAAATAATTTAAAAAATTCATGATATATTATATTGGAGTTGCAGTAAAAATGGTTGGCTCACTACAAAATTTGCTTCGGAGATGATTGAGGAGGATTTTAGCATTTCTCCGAACAATGCTTGTGATTGAATCTGAAAACTTGATACCAACCTAAAAATTTAAATTTTTTATTTGAAAAAATTCAAAAAAAAACAAAAGCAAAGCTTGACGAAAGAAGAACCGGCGTAACAAGGCGTTGTGAACTTTGCAACCACCATCTCGATGACTTATTCCACTTGCTTATTGAATGTCCTCTGAGTAGACAAATCATTGTCAAAATCGATAGGTCAATCTTGAACGAACTTAACAACATTAGCTTTCAAAATAAAGAAGCTCATGACCTCATACAAGAAATAAAAAACAAAATTGGACTTAACAAGGTCGCATGCCTCGCAAATATGTAGTGGAACATCTGGTTCATTAGGAATAAAATTATTTTTAGTAATGAGTCCATAGGTCTTGGTAATAAGGTAATCATTTTCATTAAAAACCAAACACATAACTTAAAAACTAAAATCATTGACAAGAATGATTACAATATAAAACAAAATTAAAAGAACACTAACTCTACCAAAGGGGGAAAAACGCAATATTAAGCGGGATAATAAACTTAACTTTAATGATCAAAATTCAATTCGGGAGTAACATCCATTGGTTTTGTTTTTTTTTTTCGATAACGAAAAGTGATTAAGTTGATTGTCTTCTAGAAGTGGTCCAATCTAAAAATCTCTGCATATAAAAATCGAAATTCAGGATCATCGAAAAAATTAGTGTTAAGATTCGAGATTCAAAATTGGTCAAACGGCCATCAATACAGTTTTCCTCAACGTAATAACTTTTTTTTTTGAGCAAATATATACACCATGACCTAGATAATATAAAAAATCGATATTTTAATATTTTGTAGGTATATTAATTTATTATGTTAGATGAACTAAACACCTTTTTATAATTTATGATTTTTTCACTTCTCTACATCTTCATATATTACAAAGTGAACTTTCACACTTTCAATATTAAGACATCATTACGATTAACAAGTCATTTAACTTGGTTATTTCTAAATTTACGTGTTGGAAATTTAAATTGGTATTTACGTTGGATCTCAACAATTATAAGTATTATATTAATCTAAGTATATTTCATAGTTATTTACTTATTTATTAATAATTCACATCTAATTGAACGGCATCGTGGGGTGTTCTTTGTTAATATAGTTTACGTCAACTGTAATTGTGTTTGCTTAATTGATCCTAAATCTTAATCACTAGAACAATAAAGCAGAAACGGACGTTGAAGGAATTTGTAAGGGCAGATGGACCTCAAAAAGAAAAACAAGCGCAGGAAAACGATAAAGGAAAAACATGAATCCAGAAAATAGGACAAAAGATTTGTATTTTCTCTTTAATTATTGAGGCTTCTCTTTTTCCAAGTTCATAATCACAGCGTTGCTCTGCTATCTTCATTTTGTTTTCTTCGACCTTTGTTCTTCTAGTCCCACTTACCTATTGCCCTCAGCTAGTCCTTCTTTTGCTCTAGATCCACTTTCCAGGGTGTACTTCCAGTGAAAGCGATAAGCTTCACACCTAAAACCCTTGGCTATTAATCAATTAGTTTTTGTATTTACACCAGGACATTCACTGGAAACTCAATTAGGTATCAGTTTTTTCGGTTTCGAATAGATTTTCACTTGGATATTCATTCATTGCCCTGATTACTGCATTCTGCAAACAAATTTTGTTACCTAATTTGCTTATACTTTTTTGCTTCTTTGAATTTGAATATATGTCTTCAAATAATGCTTCTACTTGGGTGATTGAGCTTTTTCTTATTGCTGGTTGTTATTTGTAGCTTTGAATTGAATTGCATGCTTTGTTGGCTACATTGTTAAAGGAATGTGTTTCTGGTGAATAAATTCGAGGTGGGTTATTGAAGAACTTTGAATTGAGTTGACAAAGAGAATGGAAGAAATACAATCTCAATCAGACCATTGTTATAGGTCATCATCTTCCTCAGCTAGTAGCCCAGCAACAGTAGGGTTCCTTCTAGTAACTTCTTTTACCTTAGGAAACCAGGTTATGTTAGACAACCTATTTCCTTTGAAGATTCACCAGAGTGGGAGGATACTACTGATGTGGGTGTTAGGGTTGATGAGCATGAGGGTAATGATTCTATCCACGTGGCAACCACCCCTGGATCCCCTTCTCTTTCCAAAATCAACAGTGGTTCCTTGCCTTCTCCTCGTCTACCCGAGGGGACGGTGGCCAGGAGGATAGCTGGGGCATCCCTTGTTTGGAAGGATTTAACTGTTACTATTGAGGGTAAGAGCAAATACTCTGATAAGGTATTGAAGAGTTCAACGGTTACGCGTTGCCTGGGACAATGACAGTAATCATGGGGCCTGCCAAATCTGGGAAATCGACGCTGCTCAGAGCTCTTGCAGGTCTTGATCTTTGATATTGTCAAAATGCTAGTTGATTTCAGTTCATTTCCTAATGCTAAATTGCTAACATCGTGTTAACTTCTCTATTTCTAGGAAGGTTGCTCGCTCAGCTACAATGTTTGGGGAAATCTTTGTGAATGGTGCAAGTCTCACTTCCGATATGGTACTTATGTAAGTTAAAAATCTGAAGATGAAAGATTTATTTGGTTTCACCAATTTTACTAGCTAGGCCTTTATGTAAGTTTGTAAATCTGAAACTATTATATGCAGGGATATGTGGAGAGGGAAACAACACTTATTGGGTCATTAACAGTTAGGGAGTTTCTGTACTACTCTGCACTACTTCAACTTCCTGGATCCATTTGTCAGAAGAAGAGTGTGGT
This sequence comes from Fagopyrum tataricum, assembly GCA_002319775.1. Taxonomy (NCBI): domain Eukaryota; kingdom Viridiplantae; phylum Streptophyta; class Magnoliopsida; order Caryophyllales; family Polygonaceae; genus Fagopyrum; species Fagopyrum tataricum. The sequence continues at coordinate 2,720,578 of CM008283.1, forward strand.
AGAGGATGCTATTCTTGCAATGTCTTTGGATGATTACGCGAACAAATTGATTGGTGGCCACTGTTATATGAAGGGTCTTCACAGTGTGGTGAGCGGAGACGAGTTGGCATTGCCCGAGAGCTTCTGACGAGACCACATATCTTATTTATAGACGAGCCTCTATATCATCTCGACAGGTCTGCCTGATTTACTTTAGTCCTAAAGTTAAAGTTACTTTTTCATAAAATATTGACTTTTTGTTGCTTATTACATATTCATTAAGTATGTGCATCAACTTATTTGGCTTAAGAATTGCGTAAATCTTGAAATTTCAATTCTCTTGGTTGACTGTAAGTTTGTAACCATCTCTACTCAAAGAATAATTTCTTCCTGCTTTTGAGGTGATGAACTGTTGTCCAATGCCTGCAAGAGTTTAATCAAGCTGTCTAACTGTGTTGCTAAATCAGTGTCTCTACACTTCTTATGATGGTGACACTGAAGAAACTCTCAAGTATGGGTTGCACCCTGATTTTCACGATATACCAGAGCAGCACAGAAGTATTTGGGCTCTTTGATCGTATATGTCTTCTCTCTAATGGAAACACACTATTCTTTGGTGAAACACTGGCCTGTTTGCAGGTGAGTAACTTTACTACTATGCTAATCATTTTCAAATAAACTTTTTGGGCTATCACATTTCACATTTGAAACAGATAAATTAGAGATAAAATTGCTGTTAAAATAGTCTAGCTCACTTATATGACAACAATTTCTAACCATTTTACTGTCACTTGGAAAGGGATCTCAGGATCTGATTCTCTCCAGCCACTCTAAATGCCTTTGTAACTCAGGATCTTGTAAAAAATGTATACATTTATAATTATGTTCTATAATTGATGAAATTTTGTTGTTCTCCTGAAGCACTTCTCAAATGCTGGATTCCCATGCCCCATTATGCAAAGTCCTTCCGATCACTTTTTGCGAGCGGTTAACACAGACTTTGACAGAATTATTGCAATGTGTAAGAACTTACAGGTACTTACAGCATTGCAAATACTTACTTCTTTATGCTTTGTAATTGTTTTTTCTTAGCATTCAAATTTGGAAAAGAATGATGAGAAAAATCCACAGGATGAGCATGGGATGTTTCATCTGCGAATATGGATACTGCTGTTGCAATTCGCACCCTCGAAGCAACATATAAGTCATCTGCAGATGCTGCTTCAGTCGAGACCGTTATATCAAAACTCATTGAAAAGGTAAACAAAATACCTCTATTTGTTTCTTTAGGTGTATACAAGTATATCATCAGTAAGTGCTTTCAATTGGATGTGTTAGGTTTATATTTCACTAAATTGGGGCTGAGCTCATAAAGCCATCAGTTGGTTCTTTCATTTAATATTATGCTTCCATATGGAGGGAAACTTGCCAAGAGTAAGAAACTAATTCAAAAGTTGGAATGATATCATTCATGCTAAAAGTGACATTTTGAGCCTTGGTTAAATTCTTAGTCTCTTTGCATCTGTATGTACTTGCAGGAAGGTCAACTTCTTAAAAGCAAGGGGAAGGCTTGCAGTATAACAAGAGTTGCGGTTTTAACATGGAGGTCATTGTTGATCATGTCGAGAGAATGGAAATACTTCTGGATACGTCTCATCCTTTATATGCTCTTGACCATATGTATTGGGACAGTATTTTCAGGTTTAGGGCATTCACTGTCATCTGTTGCTGTAAGTCAATCCACTGAATCTATATTCATTCTCACGCAGTGCATGTCAATATTATAGAAATGTTCAGAGTGTATATTGAATTTCAGGAAATAATTTAGTTTTTATTAACTTATTTTCATTTCTGATTTCCTTGCTTTCAGACAAGAGTTGCAGCCATATTTGTATTTATATCATTTACATCACTTTTGAGCATTAGCGGAATGCCGGAACACCTCAAGGAAATCAAGGTATGCATGTCAGCTTCAAGATTTCATCAAAGTTCCACAATGTGGTTTTACCCTCATTTCTACTTGTATTTTTATTTTATTTCCAACTTTATTGACAAAATGTGTTAACCTGCTTCATTTTGTTTCTCATTTAGCTCAAATTTTTTTTTTACAACCTGCAGATATATATGAGTGAAGAGTCAAACGAACATTCTGGAGCAATAGTTTTTCTCCTAGGGCAACTTCTATCCAGCATACCGTTTATGTTCCTCATTTCCATCTCTTCAAGCCTTGTCTTCTACTTCCTAATAGGATTACGAGACTAGTTTAGCTTGCTTATGTACTTTGTGCTGAATTTCTTTATGTGCCTTCTTGTTAACGAAGGTCTTATGCTTCTCATTGCATCCATCTGTCTAAATGTTTTCTGGAGTACCCTGACACTAGCGTGCATACATGTAAGTGTGGTTCCTTTTATATTCACGAGTGTGACTTTCTATACTCCCTAGCCTAAGTTATTCAAAAGGATATGGAAAGATGTACATTTTTTTTTCTATAATTTACTGATATTGTCGAGTGCTAACTCCTTCCATCTTTGGGTGCTTGTGTAGGTGGTGATGATGCTATCCGCCGGCTATTTCAGAATTCGTCGTGATCTGCCAGGACCAATTTGGACCTATCCTTTATCCTATATTGCTTTCCACACCTACTCTGTTCAGGCAAGTAATATCAAGGATATAATTTTTGGCACACAATTAACAAATTATGCAACGATGATTATGCTGGTTTTATAGATTTACAAGTTGCTGATTTTCAGGGGCTGTTGGAAAATGAATATCTAGAAACCAGCTATGCTGTCGGGCAAGTAAGGACAATATCAGGGTATCAAGCTCTTCAAAGCTCGTATGATATCTCGTCTAACAGCAATTCCAAGTGGGATAACTTGTTGATACTATTCCTGATGGCCATTGCCTATCGTGTTTTGGTTTTCGTTTTTCTACATTTACGCATTACCACTGCCAAATACGGCTTCAAGCTTTTGTTATGTAAGTCTACTGTAAGGTGAAAGAAGATCTTGAGGTTTTCGTTACATGGTATCATTGATTTTCTAACTCTGGTGTTACTGTCATGGAATCAAGGCAATACCCAAATTGAAATGGGTAATTTTGGTTCATTTTGAAGAGACTAATGAAAAGCTCTGTATAGAGGCATGTCAAATTATGTGTTACCTGCATGATTTGTGTCAATTTTCTTCTTCTTCTTTTTCCACTGGTTTTGGCCTTCTGGGGTTGGTATGCTGTCTTTGTATGAGTTTATTTAGTCTCGTTCTTTGGGTTTGAATGGTGTATGTATTGAAGTCTTCTTTTGACTGGCTGTAAAATGAAGTATGACATTGACCAGTATTGTTGACATACAGCTGTTAAGAACTCTTTATTTGTAACTTTTAAGTAACGACAATATATATAAAAAAAGGTTACCTAACAGTAGGTCTTCCTTTAGTCCATCTGCCCTCGAAGATAAACCAGACATGTCCGGTAAATCGAGTTACTGCTCTTTGTTTAGAAAAATGAGAGACATGAACTTTGGACTCCTAAATCCTGATTGTCTTCTGTTGTATTTCATATGAAAAAAACTGGGACAAATGAAAGCTTCCTCAAAACCCTAATTTTTGCAGAAACTTCCTTGTTCCCAGCAAAAAAAAAAAAAAGAACATGAAGACAAGGATTACAAAGCCACCGATTTTGATAGCTCGTGAACAAAGAAAAAACAAACAAACAAAAGATACTTGATCAAGGAAACTGCTAATGGGAAATGAGAATGAACCTAACACTGTAAACTGAGTCCTGAACTTAAGGGTGTCAACAGGACACTTGCTGTGTTAGCAACACTGCCATGCGCAGGAGGCAACCAAGTTCCTATCCCTCCATCCAAGGTAAAGTGCACCATCTTTCTCTTCTAGACTGTATTTAGCACTGTAGTTTCTCAATAACATCTTGATTGTAGTATTTACCAATGAGCTCAAAGGATATGGCCTGAACCCGGCCATAAAGAACCGCAATCTCCACTTTCCCAGAAGCTCTTGGCGCTCAACTCTTTCGGCTCCTTCACAAGCTATCAGGTTCACCACATCTCTTGCTAAGCAATGCTGCTCAACATTGATCCGGTCTTTGTGATCTCGAGCAAGAGTGAAATCCATTGACTCGAACATAGCTGTGTAGTAATCTAGCGTCTCTACGAATCTCGGGAAGAAAGGAGCTGAGTTTGTGTTACATTCTTGCTCTACTAATGTTACTACCTTAGGTGATAGGCTATGAACGAGCCTTAGAAGCCGGTCTCTGTGGTTTTCGGTGCTTACGCTCTCGTCTGGCATGTGATGGAGTGTGAATGCAAAGTTGACAGCTAAAGAATCTCCGGGTTGAACCCGAAGATTCTCGAGCTCGACTTCACACCCCGACATGGCTGCTGCATGGAACTCGAATGGCACGTTGAATTTTGCAGCAAGCCTTGAAAGTCTCTGACCCACAATGTTGAGCCCGCCTCCACGGGCATATGCTGAGTACACGTCGTCGATTCCGGTTATCCGGATTCGAGGTGGCCCACCTGGACGAGCTGCGAATGCTTGGATCAGTGTTACCCATTGGCTTCCTTGACCGATTTGGAAATCAATTATATGAACTCTGTTTTCGTCCTTCATCGCCTCTGCAATGGCTCCATTAGCTGACATGTATCCAAATTTGATATAAGGGCAAACCTCATAGAGTATATGCATATAAGACAGCAGATCAACACTCGCGGGTTCCTTGCATCGTAATGCGTTGTATAACGAGCTTCCGGATGACGCCTGCCTTGCCACAAGCCCTTCCAACATGTAAGCGCCCAGCCTCTGGATCGGTTCACCAGAAACCGAAACCATTTGACGAAGCTCCTCCATCAACCATTGAGTCACCAAAGGGTCATTATCCGAAACCGCTTTTGCACAAGCAATTAGAACACGTTTCAAGTCTTTTCGAGCAATCATCTCCATCATTTGCCCCCAACTGTCCATTTCAGTAGATGAGTTTTGCATTCCATTACAATGAAATCCGCTCTCATAGCTATCAATCAGATCAGCATCAACATCCGGTCCCATCATCGCTGTTTCAAGTTCCCTCAGCTTGTGTTTAAGATCATTCATATCATCCGTTACACATGAACCACTCATTGGCGAACCATAAGTGGTGTTATCAGGAGAGTAGTATTGTTTTTCACATGGGTATGGAAGTGAATAAACCTGCGACACAGGGCTTTCATTGGATGAGAAGCTTATAGTTGATCCGCAGTCGTATACGTTACGATTCCCGGTTGATGTTGAAGATGATTCCAGAGTATACTGATGAAGGGACATCTTAGAAGAGAACTGATTTCCATGGTTTACATGATTTTCAGAAAGCTGCGGATTTATGGACTGATATTGAGGAAGATAGCAAGTCTGAACTTCATGTTTGGGTTGATAATACAAACTATTCGACATAGCTTCTAAATCCTCTTGCACTTTGAAACAGGCATTAACAAGATCTATAATACCCTCTGCACAAAGTAGAAACAAACATCAGGAAACTCAAACATGATTAAGAAACACAAAATCATGTGGTGATGGAATTTCATAATTCGTCTGAATTGATGGGTGAACAGTGTTGAAAATTAAATCAACAAATCAAATTACATAGAACGCTACACATATGACGACGAAAGTCCAAACAGGGTAGATCGTGAATTACTTATATTTTAAGTCTTCAACAGAACAGCAGATTGACCAAATTCCCATTACAACCAAATAGAAAGTTGTTCACTTTTTGAAAACCCATAAATCATTTGGCCTTTTGTCAACCACCCTAATTAGTAATTTACCCCACAATTCAAGGACCTTAAACTTCACGGTTGAAAAAAAAACAGAGGAAGAAGAAAGAGGGTTTGGTATGGCTTCAGAAACATAACAACAAACAGCTTGAGTGCAAAACACACTAAGAAACCAAAGTTTCTAAAGGATCTGTTACAACCCATTTTTTGGAAAGTTCAAGAACACATACCTCAAAACTATGCAACATAGCTACTAAATATCAAATAGGAGAATACCCAGAAACTTAGTCCAGTGAAATTCCAAAAGAATTGGCTTCCTCACCTCAAAATCACTCCTCAGTTGAGCCCCTTTTTGAAAATTTTCAGGAATCTCAAGTAGGGCTAGAGAGGAAGAAAGTGATATTTTGAAGAAATGGGCCTGTGCAAGAAAAGCACCTGTGATTATTAAAAAAATCTGGGATTGTGAAATGAGGGGAGGTAGAAGAAAGAGTTGGGTCTGGTTTATAAATTTATAAATAAAAATCAATTTTCATTTTTATTTTTTTAAATAATGTTAAAATACTAAACTGCCACTCTTCTGTTCATCTGAACTGACACTTGCAAGCATTTGGTATTGATCAATTACTAAAATACCCCTTTTGATTATACGATGTGGGTCGGTTTGAGTGTTACGTTTAAGTCCGATTCAATGATTATACTTTTGCACACCCATGAAATCATGAGGGATTGAGGATCTATTGGAAGTGAAAGAAAGGAAAACGAAAATCTATAAATATAAATAATGTTGATGAGATAAAGGTGCAAGATTTAATGGAATTTTATTTGATTGCATGTTGAACTTATGCATTTATTCATGATTAGGATCACAAGATAAGATGTAACATAAATTAGGTTTTTAAAAGATTTTATGCTAGTTATAAAATTATAAGTTTTTGATATAAGATAATAAGTAATTTAAGTATGTTTTAATTTTTGAAGTGAGTTTATGATGGTTACAAGTGCAAGTTTTTTTTTTTTAGAGGGAGTATGACACATAAATTGGTGTAGGTTTCGTACTAATTAAAATCAATTGACAATTAGGGCTATTTAAACGGTCCGGACCGGAACGGACCGTAAACCCAAGGACCGGACCTGACCGTTTCATTTTTGTATAAAACGGTCCATGAACCGGACCGTCCGGACCGTCTTGTTTTTTTTTCGAAAAAAAATAAAGAAAATATATATTTTATATGGAATAAATCCGGTCCGGGTTTGAACCGGACCGGACGCAATTCCTGTACAAAATATTTAAAAAGTATAAATTACGGTCCGGTTCAAATGTGTGCAGCCCTAGTGACAGTAAAAGAACTAATCTATCAACTTTAAATATTAAGTCATGTGCGAGAACATTAATCCTACACATAAACGTGTATATCATGAGAACCGACGGCGAAGAGCATCACAACAATCATGGTTTTTAAAGGGTCCGTTTGGGAACATAACGTATCAAGCTTATGAAAACAAAATATAAGGTACATGGAAGAAGTTTATGTTTTATGGTTAGGATTGTTCATCCTGTCCGGACATGAATCGAAAATTTATTATTGGGCCGAACCTAGATCGAACATTCAGGTCATGTATAGGTATGAACCGAACCGGTAGAACCAAAATTTTAATACTTAATTTTGGGGCTTTTTTGCACAAATTTGATCCCTTTACAAAAATGACGAACGGGGTCAAACCAGTTAGGACCTGAACATTCAATTCATATGCAAAAAAAAAATTCGATTTAGTTCTAGGTGAACAACCTTTTTATGATATAAAAAGATTATTGAATGATATTTTACATATAAACCTAAAAAAAATACTTTCAAATTAAAAAATAAAGTATTCTTTTAGTAATTTTACAAATGGTTTCAATTAATTTTGTTATTTTCAACACCCCAAACTTATAATTAAAAATAAAACATATAACTTCAATCATCTACCTTTCAACTATCAAATAAAATTTGGTTGCTAGTTAGCTTCATCTCCAATTGTTCCGGTAAGCTATTGTTTTTAAACTGATCCTAAAAAAAAGTACAATCTAGTTACAAGTTGAACAAAAATTGTGCGTAAATTTCAATCATAATATAGCAAAAAGAAAATGACACAACGAACGGGATTATCGGACATGAACAACATGCCAAAAAAATGTCACTCAACATGATACGAAGAGCATCTTCATACATAAATTCATGAATCTAATCTTGTTTCATAGTATAGTCGGTGAGATTATTTCATGTCATGTTTTTAGCATATATGATATATCATACATAGATATTCATCTGGTATATTTGTACAAATTATTTTATAAAAAAATTCTTTTATAAAAAACATAAATATTCATCTGGTATATTTGTTCCAATGTGAATATTTATTTAAATTATTTTGTGATGATTTTCTATTGAATTATCACATTCGAACCATTCAACAGTTTCATACTTATCTTCTTACGTACTCCGTACTTTCCTATCGTCTTTGTTAGTATTTGTACGTATGAAAATCAGAAAATGCACGTACGCAAAATTTGTATTGGTATCCTCTATTTTCTACAAATTACATAGAGTGGAAATTTATTTGGGGAAGTGTGTCTAGTGTCATCTTATCTTTGGACCTAGTTTGGTGCAATCAGGATTTTCTGTAACACTGTTACATGTATTTCTCTTAAGTGATTGGATGTAGCTAAATAAATAGATATTAAAATATTAGTGTTTTACGAGAAAAATAATAAACAATATAAAATTCACCAATCACGTGAAGGGGATACAAAGAATACAAATATGAGTGATATAAAAGATCTTGACTGAGTTTGGTGACCGATGCCTTCCATTGTTTATAATTTCACCGAGTTATTCAATAAAACTTTTTGGGTACGAAATTACAAACAAAAATAGTACCTTGGTAAAATATAAATCTTAATTAAATACGAACAATAATCCGTCAATACATATAAATGAACTAAAGTGAAATTTTATTTAACATATTTTAATTTTTGTTTAAAAATAAAACTTTTCTTAAAAATCATAATTGTTATAATTCTTTTTTTTTTTATAATAACGGTTTGATTTTTTATTATTTATTTTTTCACATATTTTACGCTATTGTACTAATATATATTGTACTCTTGAATATAAAAAATTATTAATAGAAAGAAATGACATGGAGATATTCCAGTATACAATCAAACAAAATAAGAAAAAAAAAGCACAACAAATTAGATCATAACTTATTAAGGAAAAACACCATAGAAGAAGGACGAACAAAACGAAGAAGAACAATGAGAAACTATCAGTAAAAAGTAGTAAAACTCTAACTATTTACCGATAAAAACCTTATATTTAAAGTCTTTTTAGAATTTCAATCATATATTTTAGATTTCTACTCCGAACAAATTCAACTCATCTTTCAATGAAACTAACATAAATAAAAAGTTTGTGTATATAAAATATATTCCCTTTTATAAAATATAATTTGATATAATAAAAGTATTTGAGGAAAGGAAAAACGAAGTGATGAAGAATAAAAGTGGGTCCTAGCAGTTAGAGAAGAGGAGAGTTTGTGGCCGTTGATAGAGAGCTTTAAGTACAATTTTGTTGGTTATTGATAGAAAGTAAGAGGTGAGTTGTGACGTGGGAAATGGTGCTTTCCACTTAAAATAAGTACATGCATCTTCCCTCATATATCCTTAATCATTCATTAATGTTAATCTTCATTATTATAATGTTATCTAATTATGTATTATGGTGTCTTGTTGATCAAGCTACATGACTCTCTACGTAGCTACTTGCTAGCTACCCCATATGGCCATATGGTGGCTACTAGTTTTTTTTTTAATTAGGGTTTTGATTTGGTTCATCGTCGTTCGTTAAGTTGAATGATGTGTGTATTGATTAGATTAGATGGTACCATTGGCGGGAGTTGTATGAGCAAGAACGAAAAACTTGTCCGCAATGTTATTGATTTTTCCGAAAAATATGAGAAACGTAAATGTGATTAAAACCAACAAGGAGCGCGAATATGTCATAGACGATGACTATCTTTTATAGTCACCTTCTTGATTTTCATATATCTTGTTTTCTGCGATTTGTTGGAGATAATAAGTAAGTAATCAAATTTAAATTTGAAGACATTCTTAGTGTATAAGGTTGACGAGCTACTCCTATTATTGTTAATACTTTTAGTATGAAACCTCGTCGAGTTTATGTGTCGGGGCGAGTCTAACGTGCATGTGCGTTCGTATGAACACGCCCCCAACTTTAGATGTGAGAACTTATTATCTCTAATATGTTCCCGCATGTGCAATTAGGGTATAAACCTAGTTGATATTTGCCCATAAGTTACGATCATGAGTCAAATAAAGGCTAACCGCTCGAGTTGTCGAATGCACATGCGCATTAAGTGTAAACCTCACACATAAGTACAACAATATTTCATCCTAAAATCAATTAAAAATAAAAAGATATTCCATCAACCTTATACACTAACTCAAAAGGTCACGTTCAAAACGAAATGTTTCCCTTTAGATGCGGAACGCATTACAATAAATTACTAAAAAGTACACGTTACTGATCATAATAGAACAAGAATTACATAGAAATTTTATTTTATTTTTAAATGGGTTTAGTTTAGACCTAGGATAAAACTATTTCAACCTAAATAAATGGGACCGATATAGTATATTATTAAAAATAAAGAAAAACAAGTGGCGAAGTCCAAAAATTACATATTTTTCGAGCCTAATTACTTAAAATAATAATAATAATACTTTTAATAAATCCGATGGTATATGATTAGAAAGAAGTTAACTAATCTAACGCATGTAATCAGACAGTGATTAGTCCTCCCAAAATACATTAAAAATAATGAATTAATAAATAAGAAAAAGCTAATTTTAACTTCAAACCCATCAAAGGGTATCTTATGGCTATGGTCCCACATCGCTTGTTTGCTCTCCTTCTTGAGCAAATAAAGATAGGAACTTGACGCTCCAAAACCTAGGGAAGAGAGCTCTTTTTTATTATATTTTTAAACAATATAATTTATAACATTACATTTTTTTTATCGTTTTAGGGTCGGAGAAAACTAATCCAATCCGGATATTCAGTATGAGAATCTGATTATTCAATTTGAAAAAAATAAGGAAAAAAAAAAGTATATCCATTTCGATTTCATCCCGATAGTTTTTTCAGATTAATGGATGCGATCACAAATTTGTATTTGGATAAAATGACTATTAAAAATAATTAGTTAATTAGAAAAAGAAAATAATTATGTATGTTTATTTTGATTACATTATTTGACTTATAACTATTTTCTTAATAGTTATTTAATTAATAAAGGTATAAAATTATATTCGCATATTTAATTTTAGAATTCGGATTAAAGAAAATGTCCTATATAAGTATCAGATTCAATTGACATCGTATTTGGATGCCTAGTTTTAGAATTCAAATTAAACGGATGGACTGGATACTTGTAGACAATTAACAGATCAAACCCGACTATAAGGTGTTGGCTATTTAGCTAGAACCGGATGTGGATCGAATGTTTCCAAGAACTTCTATTTTAACATCCGATATTCGACTTGCCGTCTATCCCTATTTCGCTTGTTGTAACTTATATGATTTGTTAGTGATTACTCGCCTTGATACAACTCAAATTACAAAGGTTGACACTGGATTTTACCCAAATGAAAACGTTAATCAATTGCTTAGTTTCATAGCTTTATTCTTGTTCGTAATGAATTCGATGTCGAGTTTTGTAGTCTGGATCACATCACATCGTTGTCTTCGGTTTTAAAACTTTAAGACCCGATTTCCATCCTCGTATATATTGGTATGCCATGTTCTTGTGTTATTCTTCTAAGGTTATCTTATTTGCTAAATTTCTAACCTCTAAATACACTGATCATCAAATATTAAGAGAAGAATGGGCTACTAAAGTCTTTTTATGTTTATTATTCGATGGTTTTGCACACCTATAAATCCCTATCAAAAGCGATATAAACTCATAGGGGTAGCAAAACAAGGAATGAATAGTTTTAAGTTTATAACTTGTAATAATTTCCCTAAATAGCAACGAACCCACAGTGTATGGATCGAACGAAGTAGGACAAGTATTTCAGGGTCGAACACAAGGACTAGGGAAGGGGGTTGGAAAACATAAGGGAAAAAAGTCAAAAAGTTTTTGAGTTGATCTCAATTGAATGTCACCTTTAATCAAAAGCAGTTTTATAAAAAGAAAGGAAAAAAAAAATAATCAAATTAAAGACAAGAAAATGGATTCTAAGGATTCAAGATCATTGTTTATACAAAAAAAATCAGGACAATCTCACAAAGCATATATGATTTGAAAAGCATACAAGGATGAATGTTTCTTAACCTGTGTTCTTTTACAGTGATGTCTCAAGAACATAAATGTCCGCAGCCTAATACCTATTGTTTTCAAGGTAAAGAGGGAGAAATATATAAATAAACCTTATTCTTTCAATCAAGGAAACACAATAACCCTTTACAGTTACGTTTCAAGAGAAGGAATAATGACACATTCTATCTAATAAAGGTTAAACCTTTATTACCTAATAACAAGCTCTCTTATGTATCTAAATAGGAATATCTCAGTTACGACTCAATTCATACTTAGGTTAAGGCGGTTTAGATTGAGTCTAAACTTGTAAAAATCAAACATTTTCATAGGATTTAAAGCGATTCAAACAATAATAGGGAACAATTCCTCATTGATCTTTGTATAAACAAATCTCTATTCTTCCCTGAAACCACAAAGATCTAGCCAATAACAATCATATCAAAGACAAACAAAGATATAACAAAAGGGAGAAAAGAAACTACTCAACTTCAATGAATGAAAACCTTTAATCTTGTCAAATCTCAACTCAACAATGTCTTCCCAACAAATCTGAATCTGAAAGTCTCCTACTTTATACTAAACTATGAAGAATGATGAATGGAAAAGACGGAAGGGTAGGAGATGACTCCTTCCTCTAGGGCAAACTAGCCCCCTAAAATCGCACATCTTGGAATGAATCCAAGACTTCCGTTTTATAACAAAAACCTAGCTAAAAGACATTGGGTCAAGGGGGGGGGGGGGGGGGGGGGGGGGGAGCCCGTAAACAAAATATAACGCTCAGGAAAAAATCACGAGCTGGATCTCGGCCGAGATGGTCAGGGTCGGGGCCGAGATTTCGTCTTCGATCTTCAGCGTCATGGATCTCGGTCAAGTCACCCAAGATCAAGGCCGAGATTTTACAGCAGTAGCTCCCAACTCGACCGAGGTGCATGGATCTCGATCTGATGCCCTATGGTCTCGGCTGAGATTTGGTAAATCTCGGTCTGGAATGGTTGATCTCGGCCGAGATTGAATCTGGTCGTTCCTTCATGTCTTTAGCTTGATTCCTAGCTCTTTCCCGTGCACGTATGCTCGCTCCAATGCCTTGATCTTCAAATACGTCGTTTTAGCTCCAAAATGTGCCAAATAAACCTACAAAGCCACAAATAGTGTGTGTAGACATCTATTCTTGTAAAGTAGAACTAAACAAGTATAAATGACACAAACTAAGGCTAAAATATGAATGCGGAAAGGGAAAATCTACCTAAATGCATGACTAAAATAGGTCGATAAATCATGTTATCATTTATCAAAAACAATTTGGCCTCTCAATTATTTGGTAAAATTTTAATTCAAATTTTAATTAATAAAAGGGGTAAAAACAGAATTTACTAGGGAGGTTAAAATAAAAAAAAAACTATAAATACGATTCTTCAAGTTACAAGAAAACCTAGTCCATTCAAATACCCTAACCGCCCATATCCGCCAAACCTTACAACTTTTCCGCCTTGTGGCCGTTGGAACTGCCGGGAACTCATAATTGCCGAGAATTGTCTGCAACTGCTCGGAACTACCTGAAACTACTCAGAGGAGTCAAAGCTACCACTATCGTCCTTGTAGGTTTAGCACAGTGCTCCCACCGCCATGGATGAAAGCAAATGGCCGACGGTAGCCGGGTGCTTTCTCTTCCACCAATGTTGTTCCACACCGGCTTTGGCATTCTCCAACGTTTTTTGCCCCCTCGAGCATCGCCGGAGATAACGAGTCATTGATAGAACTCTCGCAACCATCAACAGAACCGTCGCTACCCTCGAAACCGTCATTCTCCGGAGAAGACGAGTTGTCACCGTCGGAACCCACACTAGACTCGAACCCACCCTCACAACTCTTGTAGCCGTCCTTCGCCGGAGAAGACCAATCTTCCAACGGCGTTAATGGAGACTCATCCACCGTAACACTCAAACCGTCCTTCGCCGCCCCTAGATCTCTCACCATTGCCGGCCTCCTAAGGTGAGAGGAAACCCTAGATCGGGTCAAAGGGGTTGTTAACGGACTATGAATATATTACAAAAAATGGCCCAAACTTTATAATTGCAAGCATGTCCCGAATTTCTGAATTTGTATAATTTTCCCTTAATGCGATAATTGCAGAAAATGGCCAAGACTTATTTTCACAAAAATGGCCCAAAACTTTTGAAAGTTCAAAAAAATGTCCGAATTTGAGTAATTACAAAATATTGTCTAAGTTTATAATGACATAAAATGACCCAAACTTATGTAACTCGATGTACATGGGACTTATGTAACTCCACGGACCTTGGACTTGTGTAACTCGATTGGGTTTGTGTGCTTCCATTACTGACGGGAAATACACAAAATTCTCCTTTAGCTTCTTCAACTGCGGTATAGGTAGAAGGAGCTAGTACGGAAAAACCTTTTGTAACTCAATTGGGCTTAGACTTGTGTAGTTGGACCTTTTGTAAACGACGAACTTTTTGGCTTGTGTAACTCGATTGAGCTTGTGTAACTCGATATTGTGTATTAACATTGTGTATTTGAAATTGTGTATTAACATTGAGTATTAATACTCGGTTTTAACGTTACAAAAAACATAAATAGAATACACAATTTTTAATTAGTACGTCTAACTGGTATAAGAGTGGGAGAGTTTCTCATTCAGAGTTCAAAACCACTAACTACAAGACATGAGCTTTATTCAATCGATTGGTCTTGAGATTGTAAATTGAAATTACCAATTAATTCTTTCAATTAATTTTTAAAATAAATAAAATATCGTACCTTAGTACTTGTATAATTATTATTTTTTTGTACGATGATGTCTTGTTGAATTTTCAATACAATGTACACATATATTCCTTTTCACTAATAATTTTTATCTTAATCTTTCCTAATTTTAAGCACATTTTTTTCAAATTGTTTAGTTAATGAACATAAGGCTTAAAAAGTTATCGTTGTCCCATTGTGTTTCCTTTAAACATAGCACATTGTTCACACTTGTCATGATATTCATTGTAAAGACAACACTTATCCCTTTATTATCACCCTTAAGAATCCAAAGTGAAAGGAAGAAAACAATATGCCCAGACAAAAACTTTGAAACCCTAAATGTTGGATGAGATTCATGTACGTGTTCACACAAAATCAATGTCAATAGGGCACAAAGTGACTTCGTAGTTTTTTTTAAAAAATTTTGGTATAGGAATTATGGTGTACACATTGATACGACGTCTAAGTATCAAGGATGTTATCGATGATTTTCTGTTTCAGATGGAGAATATTATTCCGTCTTTGTTTACGTTGGTTTTAGAGGCTCAAGCTCATCCAAACTCGATGAAGTTTCAGTCTAAAACAGATTGTTTATGTGGGCTCGGTCTCAGCTCGTTCGAAAATTTCACACTATATTAGTGCTATATTTTCCGAACTTCTTGGGCTCGACTCGTTAAATTTCAGTTTGAGTTCGTTCACCTTCCAAACGAGAAAAATAAAAGTGAGCACATTTTAAATATATTATTTAGAATTTAGACTTGGTTATAATAAACAAACCGAGTTTGGTCTTAAACATGTCAATGCTCAACTCGTATAACGACGATACTTACTCGTCCTGGATTCCTGGACCATCCACATTTAGTATTCTTCTCGTGACAAAAGCTTCATTATCCGTGAGAATATCTTAACATTAATGTCCTTTTCAAGAATTTAAGGGAAAATTAATGATGCATGATTAGAATAATTTTTATTTGTAAAAAGTTATAAAAAAAAAAAAAAAAAATTTTGAACGCGTTTTATGTTGTGAAGAAACCATGTATGAAACCCTACTTGCTCTAATCCCGACAAAACTTGCAGCCTTCTTTACCGATCAACAAAGAAACCATAGTCAAATTCTAAAACAAAGAACAAACACAAACTTGCCCATTTTTCCAATATAAATATTTTTTTAAAAAATCTCTTCATGTGAAAAGCACTTATATCAAGAAGACAAATATGTAAATCCAAGACAAAAAAATAAATAAAAATCATGTACTTGAAAAAGACAATTTATCCCGTTCGTGTTGAATAATTATATTTTTGTATTTTATATATTTATTGTGAAAATAAAATTTAAAAAAAATTAAATAAAAGAGTGAACTTTTTTCTAAAAAAAGTATTAAGAGGGTCCATTTTATTATCAAGGAATAAACTAGACTTTTTTTATTTATCTATAAAGATAAAATAGAAGGCCAATTTAGTAATTTTAAGGTAAACTCAACCCAAAAGAAAACCCTAAATCTAACCAAACTCAAACCCTGAATCGAACCGGAACTCGATCCGACCATGAACCGAACTAGAACCCCGAACCCGAACCCGAACCCGAACCTAAATAAATCTTATTTATAGGGTTTTATTTTAACTTCTCTCTAAAATTCCCTTCATATCCTTCATTTTAAAGTTAAAAATAAATATAAAATAACTAAAGACCTAATTAAGTATCAACAATACAAAAAATGCCTTATTAACTCATTATTCTCATATATATATATATATATATATATATATATATATATATATATATATATATATATATATATATATATATATATTACTTTCAGTTCTTCTTGAAATATAATTATTTATATGGAGAGGCATGTGTGAATTTATGTGAATTTCATAGTATTGTTTAAGCGTATTATATTTCGATAAATCAATATAATGTGATGTTTTACGTATTTAAAATTCTCATCATTGATATTTTCATAAATTTATGTAATTCCGATGAGCTCTTTGAAAAAGTTATTAATAAACTTGTTAATCCCGACGCTATCAGTTATAGAGTAACTCCTAATAAAGTTGTTACTAGAAAAAATAAAATAAAATAAACATCGATATCAACTATCAATTTCAACAAATCTTATTTTTGAAACTTCAGTCAAGCTACCCCGACCTATACATATGCTACATCAACTTGGATTAATTTAATTAAAACCCTACGCACGTTCAAATAATAAAAATATATTAAATAAGTGTAAAGCAAACTTTTTCACTAGTTAAAATTTTGCATAAAATGAGCTTCTTACAAAAATTTTACGCATTACCTTTATATATTAGAGTTTTGATATACAAATGATATTATAATTATTATTTTTATATTATTTTAAAGATGTATGAATTTCACATAGTATTAAAATAGTTTGATCCCTTGAGTCTAGGATAATTTGATTTCTCAATCCTACAACTCCAATCGCGGACGTAAATCAGGTAAATAACGATAATTCGTCTGATTGGACCAACCTGTTTTAGACATGTCATCAAAGCTCAACTGAGCCAAACGGTATGTACTTGAGGGGTGTAGAGTATTAAATGAATCAAATTGATGATAAAAGGGGTAACGGGTCTATTATATAAAATTAGTGAATACTCCTATTACCAATTGGTTTTAAAATGAAAATATCACTCAACTTATGTGTTGGACTTATATTCAATATGTATATACATTCGAACGTGTGATGAACTCCACGTTAATTCTGACATAAAATTTTACATAATTATTTCAACTTGCATAAATTATATAAGCTCTCCTCGGCTCTAGTCTCTCAACAACCCAATCACTAGTTCATTCTCCATAATCTTCGTAAACATGATAAGTCTATATCTTATCCGACCTCAGACCAGATCTTCGTTTCTTTGATGAAGTCCTTATTAGACATATTTTCGGGGAAATCAACTATGTTGTTAAACGATTGACACATCTATTAATATCGACACCCAACACCAACCTTTTTAAAGCTCTCGAATTTCGTATTTTCATGCACATAAATATTTTAGGTTGTTAACCTCTAGGAAGTAAGTCAATCTAACCGCTTCACGTTTTTAACAACATGGATAAAATTCTTATAAATTATCAAAATTCTATTAAAAAATGAAGGGCTAGTATATAGTTGTCTCTATCTTAATAATTAGACCCCACCATGGATAAGGACCTGCACGTGCGACCAAATTATATTAATGAAATTATTTTCTTTGAAACTATAACTCAATGGTAGCACTAACACAATACCACGCATGATCAGAACATACAATAGTCCAAATTTCATATTATCTTTTTTTTCTAGAGAAAAAATATATATATATATAAATACTTTATGTAAATAATAAACTAAGCTTTATTTGGCAAAACTCCATTACGTTAAAAAAAACAAAAAACAAATGATGTAACTTTGGACTTTCCATGTACTTGTCCCTAGTATTACGCCGACCATGTTCGTGCTTCATTATTATTTTATTTACTAACTCGTAACGTTGGGTGTGGTAGACGTAATCATATATTGTTCGTATATAACTAAAATCTCATAACGACTAAAATAATATATTAGCATTTGAAAATCGGAAGACATTTTTGCAGATTTTGGATAAGCAAATTTAAATTGTACTTCTTCCGATCACAAAAAAAAAAAAATTCTAGACATTGACACAATTATTAAAAAAACTATTAAACAACTTTTATTTTTATAAAAAAAAAATTCAAAATTTTAAATCATTAAATGTTCACCACCCTTTTACATCAATATAAAAAATAAAAAAAACTCAAATTTACAAATCATTAAATGTTCACCACCCTTTTACACCAATGAGTGAACATTTTATTATAAAAATATTTAATAAAAACAATTTTCATAAACTATTCTCACAACTCTCTTAAACTATAACCTTAAAAATATAAAACGACACTTAAACTTGATCAAAATTTTGATGCTAGAAAGTCATTTATTTACGATCGGAAAGTAAATTTTAGTGCCCATCACTCCTCTCGTGTATCAATTTTGTGTTGCAGTCTTTTGATTGGTTAATTCGCATCCAAAATTACTATTTTGAGATAAGGGTAAAAAAAAATTGTAAATTTTTGGACTTTAAACATTTTTTTATTTGTATTATTTTGGAATGGGCTAATGGGCCTTGCGGCCTTACCAATTTACTTGATCAGGGTCCCACTTTGAACCAACCCGTTTTTATTTTTGATCCTATTCTGGTTTGACCCAACTTATCAAATTTAAGCCACAAATGACTTGCTTGAAAATAGTTTTAGGAGTTTTTGTTGTTGTTAAACATAGTAATTTTATTTTCAGGAAATTGAAATTTTATGTAAATTAGGAAGGAAGTGTTTGGTAAACAATAATACAATTATTTTTTTTCTCAACCAGAGAGACTATGTAAATGAAATTCCATAATTTTTAAGGAATTGAAAATATCCAATAATATGGGTTTTTAAAATTTACTTTTTATGACCAAACACATTGATTGATTATCACTTTTTTAGGTTAATTTAACTTTAAGAGTTTTCATATCATCCAAACAAGCACTTACTAGTTACTACATGCCTAATGTATGTTTGATTGTTCTATGTTTGACCATTTTTGGAAGGGAAAAAAGCCTAAATTATTTTTGGTTATTCCTTTCTTCGTGATATACATCAAATCGAACGTTGTCTCGATACACTTCTCCTTTAGAAAGATATATATATATATATATATATATATATATATATATTTTTTTTTTATATATATATATATATATATATATATATATAGATAGATAGAGAGAGAGAGAGAGAGAGAGAAAAAAAGAAAAAAAAGAGAGAAGAAGAGAGAAGAGAAAAGAAGAGAGAGAGAGAGAAGAGAGAGAAGAGAAGAGAGAGAGAGAGAGAGAGAGAGAGAGAGATTGATTTTTATAACAAGTAAAAATAAAAAATTAGATTTTTATTAATAAATATTTCCAAAAATTAACCTATTAAGGAAGAAATTTTTCCGGTCAATCTTATCCAAATATTACTTGAGCAGGACTCGAAAGAAGTTCGATTTAAGCTCGTTCGCTTTCGAAACGACACATATGAGTACGTTTTAAAGTCCGGTTAAGTTTAAGATTGTCTCGGATTTTATTCATTTATAAACGAGTTAAACGCGAACATGTCAAAGTTGAGCTCGAATAACTGTATTAATTTTGTGAGTCAAGCCACTCAATCTCTATCTTCACTCGGACTCAACTCAAAAAAGTTTGGTTAGGGTTCGATCACTTCTAAACGAGTCAAATATAAACATAATTTAGAGTCAAATATGAACATGACTCGAATTTCTTTATAAACAAGCCGGATATAAATATGTCAAAAGCTCCACTAGTTTAGCTCGAATGAACCGTTGAACAAAACACATACTCAAGTCACCCAACAAAAGAAATACATAATTCCAATGCATATAAATGATATAATCATAGATAAATAAATACATAGGAGGATGAGATGTTCTCTCTCTGTAGGCTGCAAAGGAACGATAAGAGTAAAAAAAAGGAAGCAAATTCAAGCCAATAAATTAATAAATCTTACATCACAAACTTATTGAGTTTATGAGTTTGTGCATAGCTTTTCAAATGACCCTTCAACAAGATTATAATTGCAAGACAACTTAAATCGAGATTAAAAACAATTAGATTTTACAAGTACAACTAATGACAGAAAAGAATATAAAGAAGAGGTAGAAGAAGAAATACTCTTTCTGAACAGCAACCAAATCACATGACAATCTCAGGCTTCAAAATGCTTGATTTGATCTCCTTATGAGGCAAAACCACACCTCCATTGCTGTACACCTCATCACCCACATGAACATCCTCTCCTAAGATGGTCATGTTCTCAACCCGAGCCCATCTTCCGACAGTCGAGTGCCACCCGATGATACTCCCAGAGATGCACGCGTGTTTCTTCACGCGTACTCCACGCATCACAGTACAGTTAGAAAGACGTACCCCAGACTCAATCACGCAACCTGGACCAATAGCGACGTTGGGTCCAATAAGGCACCCTTCTCCGATCTCTACTGTCTCGTCAACCAAGACGTTACCAACAATGTGGGACCCATTTGACAGCTTCGGTGACTTCTTCTTCTTCAAGGAGTCAAGATAGAGCCTTAACCCTGTGATGTAGTCCTTTGGTTGCCCTATGTCCATCCAGAACCCCTGCAAGACCATTGCAAACAGTTTCTTTTCTCCTGCAATTTTCGGGAAAACCTCCTTTTCTATGGATGTAGGCCTTAACTCAATCCGATCTAGAACAGATGGGTTCAGTAAATAGATTCCTGCATTGATCTTGTTTCCTACGAATATCTTTGGCTTCTCCACAAATTTGTCCACTTCTCCAGTTTGGTCGTCCATGACAACCACGCCATACTTTGATGGCTCATCCACCTATTACCAAATCCAGACATCAAGATCAACACCATTTAACGCGAATGAAAAGTAGTCATTTACTTGTTGAGTTTTCTTAGTACCTTTGTTACCATAATGGATGCTTCTCCGCCATGAGATTTGTGGAATGCTATCATGTCATGAAGTGGGTATTCGCTGATAACATCACTATTGAGGACGAAAAAAGGATCACCGGAGTCGTCAACTAGTTTGTCCCTTGCTAAGGCAATAGGACCAGCAGTGCCTAGAGGTTCAGTTTCTTGGGAGCAAGTGATCTTTATCCCAAGTTTGGCCTCAAACTCTTTCAAGAAGTTCATCATCATCTACACAACGAATTAGAGATGTTATCATTAAAAATAATTCCAAAAGTTTGCCAGAAGTCATAAACTGGATAAAATTTTAGTCAGATGAAATCAATCTTACCTCTGGCTGGTAATTGATAGCCAAAACAACTTCAGTAACTCCAACAGCTTTCAGTGCTTCTATCTGATACAACATATGCAAAATATTTCTATCATAAAAAAGCTTAATTATTTGACAAGATCATGTTACACTCCAATATAAGATGCAACATTGAAGCAAAAAATATGACATAAAAACAAACAAGTATTTTCAGGTAACTGTTCTGTCAAATAGATGAAAATGAAGGATTACCTGGTGCAAAATCATGGGTTTGTTAGCAAAGTCAACGAGTGGCTTTGGGACACTGAGTGTCAATGGTCTCAACCTTGTTCCAAACCCACCAACAAGAATTAGTGCCTTCATGATCTTGAAATGTTCTTACTATTCCCTGTTGATTGAAAATCGACTTAGAAGGATTAGAGCAAACACCTGAGGTGGCCTTCATATATAGAAATGAAAGATGCTCTTGAATTGAATAGTGACAGTTCACATGATTGTTTTCTTATTGAACCAACACAAGCAAGAATCATTAATGCCTAATGAATAAAAACCTATACATGATTACTTTTGGGTGAATCAAGTATAGGGATGGCAAGGGTATCGCTATACACAGGGATAACGTATTCGGTTTTCACGGCAAGAGATTCGCGTAACTTGCGGAACACCCACTCCTACAAGCTTCAAATGACATCCATCATGATTTGAACAACACAATACATGAATCAAGGAAAGGAAAACATGATTTATCCTATTCGAGCAAGACATGTAGAGCATTGATGTCCATGTGATCTACATACACAGTGCATAAATTGCTGAAAATAAAAAAGGATAGTTATGAACATTTCCAGCCTTATAATTAAGATGCAAACCATTTCTGTTACAATAAATAGATCTAACAGTTAGAATTCACATATTCAGGAAACGGAAACACATGAAAATCAGCAATATTATCCTGATCTCCCCTCCCAGCATTGTTTGACAATTAGAAAGCATAGGAGATCACAATTCAGAAACAATATGAATCAGGAAACAAAATTCAAGGACGAGCAGCTAAGCAGTTCAAAGATCTACCCGTGAAATTGCAACGAAATGATGCAAATTCATACCCAATACACAGATTCAAGAAAAAAAACAACTATAGATAAGCGTATCAGACCCAAATCCAAACCTAAAACCTAAAAAACCCATCACAGATCAAGGGCTACAATGTAATTCCAGTGAAGACCCACAATTCAAAACATCAATTAGAAGGCGGAAAAGTGTAAAATTGCTGAAAAACAGCTCAATGAAGATCAAGACACAGACCTGCGAATCAGTGCGAATGAAGAGAGAACGACGTAGAAGAAGAGTTGACCCAATTCAAGTGAGATCGCTCAAAGGGTCGTCTCGTTGGTCTATAGAGATCACGAAAATTAGATCTAGAACGAATGAAGGAGCATTATTAATGATATATGTATTTATATGGAGAAAGAACAGTGCAATCCTACCGGCAACCAGCACATGGATTATGATTTCTGTATATTTGACCATCTAAGTCAAATAAAGATGGGTGAAATCCACGATATTATCCCAAATTTTACATCTAAATAGCTTTTATAGACAAAATCATATTAAATATCTATTTATCTATATTTTATGAATTTAGGTAATCGATCGTTAAATAGTATGCATGCACCTACTCGGAAATTGATATTTAATGTATTAATAATCTTAATCCTTTAGAATTTCAAGTGAGTTGGGACACCCGAATTTGATTTGTACTCGGTTCAAACTTGTTTTCTTTTGAGGTGATTACATGATGCTTGTTAAGCTTTGTTGTATACTTGTATTAGATGAGCTACTCAAACTTAACTCGACTAAAAAAATTTCAAAATTGTTCCTTCGGCTATAAAAATTAGTAATAATATTTTAACCTTAATTAAAATTTCAAATCAGATCACTTTTAAATAAATTGACGAGCTAATTCTTTTTTATTTTTCTTTTCTTTTACATCTATGGTTAGAGTAGGTAGATCATATAAATGAAGATGCATTTTTTTAAAATCACCATTTTTGGTAAAGTCTTGCAATTGCCTTTATTTTTAAGTTGCTTCTATGAGATATATAAATATACTTTTTTATGATTATGAGGTAGAAATTTTGGTTTCTTGCACTTTCAATTTCAAACATTTGAATCGACAAGCACGTCTCATCTCTTTAAGTAATATTTCTATTTTATGATGTTAAAACTATTATATTAGGCTCAAATTTTAAAAAAACATGTGAAAAAACATGTAAAAAACAAGGGCATTGAACAAATTTGTCTAGTTACCATTAATTTCTTGACCAAAACAACTCTTACCTATTTTTTTAACAAATAATCATAACGAGTTAGCAATAAATTTGTCATTTTTTGACGAATATAGGCCGAAGTACATTTAAGATTGGGACGTGTAGAATTCTTGACAATTATACCTATTTATTCATAAAAGATCGATACGTTCAATATAAATATGGAAGACCATCCGTTTTTATGTGGGGCGGATGTACGAGTTCGTATACAATGTGCAAACATAGGGGTATTTTTATACATATATATTATCCCGATTTTTTACATATTCGAATAGTTAATACATGTATCATATATTCGATAATTTACAAGGTGTCTATATGATTTCAATTGTCCGGAAAAAAAAACTTTAAATTTGATTAGATTTATATCAACCATAAATAAAATTATTTTACTAAAATTTGTAGACAAGAAACGTAGACTTATTAAATAGAGTTGGTCGAGTCATAAACTTTTGCTCTCTATATTTGAAACTTATACACACCTAAGGGCTCGTTTGGTATCGCTATGAATCATTTCTGGTAACGAAATGATTCCAAATCAATCAAAAACTATATTTGTTTAGAGGTCTTTTTACACACGAAACTAACCTAATCTTTTCCATTTACATTCCTTCCCCTTAACCGATTCCATTCCGTTTCCATTCCATCACTCCAATCAAACGGGACTAATTTCTAAAATAAACAAAGAACTATTTATTTATTTTTTAAAAATCAATATTATGCAACAATGAAACACGTTTCGTAATGCAAATTCATGTGATTTTGTGGTTTACAATGGTACACCGACACTTGAATCACCTTCAAATACTATACTCCATTATTTTTAATAATATTAAAAGATTCTAAAGATTAACAAGTTAACATTACCTTTGGTGCTGACTGCCCAACGTGCCCTCTTTTTCAATGGAGCTTTGCGTGACATCTTCATCTCGATTACTAGTATGTGCTATTCAAGCTACCTTCTCCTTTTTTTTGTCGTCTTACTTTTCCAAAAATAACTTATTTATTCACCAATCTTATTTACTAATGTGGTTTTCTTTTAATTTTGGGTTTTGTTATTTATTTTTTTGATAAGTGTATTTTTTATAAAATAATTAATTCATATGTTCATTATAATAAACCTCAATTAATCTTCTCGTAGTTCAACAAAACGTCCAATTCCAAAACCTTTTTCTCATTTAATATTTCGTAAGTTGACTTGTGAATAATGGGCCTAAAAAGGACCTAGGCACCTAGCTAAGATTTCTTATTAATTAACTTCATGTGGTCAACTTAAGCAATCATATGTCACATTTGCGTAGACCAGATCCAATCTAAGGTCAAAATAAATATAAATATCAACACTATTTTATTGTCGACGGTTATTCTTTTCTTACTTTAATTCAGGATTAGTCCAACTCCTTACATTCCGAGATAAAAGGTCTACTACCCGTTCTCTTCCTCATCATCACTCTATATCTAGTATTCTAGTTCGTTACGAAAATACCAGAATTTTTCTGATTTATCCAGTTCCGATATATCTACGGAATTTTTTTGGTAAGTTTTTCTTATAATTTGTCTTTTGACTTAAGTGTATTGATTGACGTTTCAGAGGGTGTAGTGGACTTTTTATCAACGGATGTATAGGGTCGGACTACCCGAGTGATGATCTCCTTTTTTATGCACGGAGGTACCGGAACTTATTTAAATAAAAAAATATTAATAAAAGAAGAAGTTAGATTACCTTGTTGTGTTACTTTATCTGTAATCTTCGAGATATATGAACACTAATTACCGTATGATAAAAGTATTAAGCTTTCAACTCATAAATAAGCTAGCCCGTTGGGCTATATATATTGGGCTTACATAAAAGATTCGGCCCAAAAAATAATTTGTGCTTTTTTTTTTTTTTTTTTTCTTCTTCTTTTTCTTTCTACTGTCGTCTCTCTAATCTCCATCTCTGCTTGCGCCGGAAGCTCAAGGAAAGCCAAATCACGAATACAGCAGAAAAATCGAGAATAGCTGGGAAATAATTTTGATACTATCTTATTTTGAATTGAAGAACAACGCAAGTTTTGTTATTACGATTGGAGAAGAAGAGCAATCGTGAGCACAAATCGATCACCCATTTCCTGAATTCTGAAAGTGTTTGATCTTGATATGACAGATCGAGACAGAGACCACGTGGAGATAAATATCTGAATGCATACAGGGATTGTGTGTACTTAATGGTGTTTGATCTTGATAAGACTGATCGATCGGTATGCTATGTATTAAATTTCTATGAGGATGATGGCGTGGTCCTTATTGGGCATTTTTGGGAGAGAAGATATTTGTTGGTTGCATTAGTTCTGACTTCTGAGGATAACTGCAAATCGCACATTTGCTATTGAGTCTTCACGTGCATGGTGCATGCATTCGTTCCAGTAGAAAAAACTGATCATAACGTGCTTTGGCTATCGATCCTAAGTTAAGAGTCCGTCTCCAAAAGAGTACTTAGGGGCGAGGGGCGAAGGTTTATGCACGTCAAAATGTGAACCATCCTATAAGAATTGACCTAGAATTTATGTAAGGTTCACGTATTTCATATAGTCGATATAAGACACATTTTCAAACTCAACACACTCAGACCACCTTTATCTTGAATAGAGTTCCAACGACTCAACCATTACTGATGATATGTCCCAAGGTTCGCAATAAATCCTCAAGTGTCGATTGATCAATCGACAAGCCCGTACGCGTTAGGTCTGAGGATTCACATAGTTGAACCCAATATATAAAGTCGGTTTTGTATACTCTAGTCAAATAACTTGGAGTTTCAAATGTTCGAACGCATATATGGTAAGTCGATCTGAAACTAACACATAAATACAATGGAGTTTCTTTCCGAAATTAATCGATTTATAATTCTCATACATATGGAGCTCAAAATGCAAGAGCTTGACTAATCCCATGACACTTAATCAAAGAAGTCGTGTTACAAAGATTAGGCCTAACAACCTTAGCATTATTCATAACAACCCCAGCTTTCCCATTATTAACAAATGAAAGCATTCTTCCCGGCACACTCGTCGGCAATATCGTCCCCGTCGGAAACCGAAGAAGATTACTAAACGCAAGAGCCGACGGGACAATATGACGAAGAACGAATTCGTGAAGATGATCAACACCAACACCAACATCGGACAACACTTGATCATCGGGAACCAAGAAAGTAACATCGCCATTCTTCAAAGGTATCGAGCTAACGTTAAGTAGCTTGACGAGGATGACGAATCCATAGTAAGATTTGCTTTGCATATCGGCCATGGCGGCTTGGAGATCGGTCTGGTTTGTTGGAGTTGTTTGTTGTGAAGTTGCGTATGTGATGAGTGTGAAGAAGATGAGAGCTTGAAGGGACATGGTTGATTGTGAGAAATGGATATGGAGTGTTGATAGTTGAAAGTATGTATTGTGAATTGTGATCGGGAAGTGTTTGGTGAGTTGAGTAGATTGGTCATGAGGGTTATATGGTATGTGACTTGTTTGTTGTGTGTTGAATAGCTCAAAGGGTTTAATGCATGAACGTATATGTGGTAAATTTGTAAGTTTTTATGCAATTGTTATTTTTGGATTTGATCAATTTAACTTGTATGTGTTAAAGGTTCAAAAAAATATCACGAAGTTCATGAATCATCAAATGTGTTAATGTGGGCGGTTGATTGTCTCAGTTAAATTAATATGTCGGTAAACGATTTACTTTACGTGGAAATATAGTTAGTGTGAACTTCTTGAAAATATAGAACATCTAGCATGAGGTCAAATATAATCATCTCGACTCCAACGATCTTGAATTGTCTGAATGAAACATAAATTGTCACCCACGATTTATGTCATTTGAAGTTGTAGTTTAAAAGGCTCTTATATGCCAACTTTTAGTGTATTCCCTTCCGCATGGAATACGATTCCAAGTTAATTTTATGGCACCTAGACTCACTATTTCGTCATTATGATTTAGGGTTACAAATTCAATAAAGGTTTCTCCATATTGCAATCTAGATATGTCTGAAATTTTATTCGTAGAACCATGCATGGTTTGGATTTTTTTTCATTTGATATGTTCCCTTTTGAAGGCTTGTTTAATTTGTACATGATAGAGATCGAGATAAATTAATGGTTATAATATGAAATAAAAATAGCTTCAAATATAACCAATCCGATAATTGAATCTTAAACATGGGGCCGTTATGTGACTAAGGCGAAGAAGATGAAATAGAGTTTCAATCTCATACTTCCTAATTCCTATAATCTATTAGAGGAAGATTGAAAAAGAAAAAATAGAATTCACCATAAAATTCATCTCCTTCATATAATTTTCCTTTTTTTGAATACATCCATGTCAATTCCATTTCTCTCTTCTTTAATTCATCTTCATGTTTTCATTTCAAATGATCAACCAAACGACGTACTCCTCAAATGGTCAAATTTATAACTGGTCTCATCTTACTAATTAACCAAGTCGAAAACGTACACTTAACAAATAGATTACATATTCGAAATTAACATACGACAAACTCTCAATATCAAGAACGAAACTTGCGATTTACTCGATAATAACCCAAAAACCGGAAGAAGAAGAAACATCGGCATACTATATATTTACATAAAGATGAAAGCCATCTCTTGACACTTGAAAAATGTACTTAGCTAAGTGGGCAAGAATCAATCAATCGAAAGTCACAAGTGACACAAACAGAAGCCTTACTCTCACCAAACAACAAGTTACATGAATCCAAGAATGAAAGACGTTTAGAAAGTGAGTGATCTTTGCATTACAATTGAAAAAAGGTGTTTGCCTACCTGTTCTCATCTGCATTCCTATTTGAGTTTCTGTACATATGCATGTAAGCAACGTAAATAGTAGATTTCCATTTGCAATTGCTCTTTTCTTTTTGTTTTTGTGGGTATGTATGAATTTCATATCATAATGTTTCTCTCATCCTTGGATTCCAACTACATTATTTTAGACAGATCAATCAATCGGTTTGTATTGGTCAATGGTTGTATTGAGTACCAATTGGACCTGGCTTTGAGTCGAGGGCCCATTTATTTAAATTAAATATTGGCAAAAAAAACAAAGGATAATTTCGCATGTGTTTATATAATTTATATTTTTTCGGATTATGTACAAGAAAATTTCATTTCTCGGATGATATTTTTAAACCTTATATTTTCTTGAAATGTATATAATCCATAACTTAAACCATATAAGGAGAGGGTAGCGTGTATTAGTTATTATTAGTAGTTATATGTTGATGGATATTTTTTTTGCTCACTCAAATGATGCATAACAAAATATTAATGCATAACGGGAAGATATATTCGGAAATAAACTATAAAGATCAGGGCATTATCCGAAAGTTACAAATTTATTGAGTAAACATGTCGAAAACCTTTTTTTTCCTAATATTGATGACCTCTTAGCATATCAATAGATTAATCATATCTATCCAACATAACACACATAATAAAACAAGAGTACGACGAAAATGACAAATAAAACACAATTACTTATATTAAGGTTTCTTAATCAATACTCAATCATATAAACAAGTCATTGTAGTACGTAGGAAATCTAATTTGACTATATATATATATATATATATATATATATATATAGCTATATTATTTTGTATATCAACTATATATAAAGATATAGACTACTGCATATAATTATATGAATTATTATTAAATTACATGTTTGGACTCGAGCTTAACGCGAATATGTGATTATTCATACACGACCCTGAATACGAAAATTTCACAATATATATATATATCCACTTGTCACGTCAAACAAACGTAATGTACATAATATTATCAGTTGAGACGTTGTTTTCAAAATGTGCTTCAATAGACAAATCCAACCTATAAGAAAGCAACGTAAGTCTCTTCTTCTTCTTGGCTTCTTTAGGATTTGTGTTGATAGATAGACGGGGGCTAGGGTTTATTTTATTTTACAAGGATTCGACAATGTGTCTAGAATAGATTGTCTATGGTGTATTTGCGTAATAAAAATGGGAAAAAAACAATTCAAATATAACTGTATAGTTCTTAATTAGGCAAAAATAAGAGAGTAAATCCTCAGATTTGTAAAAAATTAGGGTAAATAACACAAAATCACAGTCTGATCATTAAATATATGTAATCATACGTTTTTATTCATCAAACACAATGGTAAATCGAGAGGTTGAACAAAATCGACAAGTAAAAATAACCTAATAACAAAGCAAACAACCAAACTAACCGTTATAAAAGTACAACAAGCTAAAACACGAATATTGTATTTCATTTTATTTCTCTTAAATACTCATGATTTTTTGTTGTTTATCTTTAGATTGATTTTTATTCCTTTCTCCTATATAATCTAATAAAAGAGCAATAAAAATATAATGAAATGTTTAATACATAAAAAGCTGGTGTGGGTTTAACAAAAGTACATAAAAGGGTGATTTCCTACAAATCTTCTTAATTAGTGGATGTTTTCGTAAATCAACATACTTTAACGGTGATTTTATGCTATTTACATTATAATAGATAGCATAATGAGCTTAAAATTTCCCTCCATTCTCTCCAACCAACCACATCCTTGTGGGTTTTGCATTATTAAAAAACAAATAATAATTAATTTTTGTCTCATGAGACTTAATAATGGAAAAGGCTTTCTTTTGAAGGCCAAAATCCAACCCCATAAGACAAAAAATCTGACTATTGAATAAGACTACCCTATCTATGTACACATGATCTTTATGATAGCTTCTTGGCTAAATAGTCAATAGATATTACCGTTAGGTACATGGGAGTAAATAAGTTAAAATTTCAATTAGAGTATCCTATTGTTATAATTTTTAAACATGTTAAAATGTCAACTAGAATGCATGTTAGTAAATAAGTTAAAATAGTCTAGAAATATTACCGTTCAAATGACTGTTTTAGATGATATCATAAACAATTGAAAAAGTAATCCGTTACCAATTCCTTCACGTCTGGCTTGACTGGCTTAACTCATCCAAAGACCATAACTCCTTCATCCACCAAGTCCGAGCTTCTAGTCTTACCGCCTTTGTCTACCACACTTGAAAAACCAAAAATGATGCTATCTTCAATAACAAAACCGCCTTTGTCATTAACTGTGCTCACACCATCATCAACACTGTCAAACATCATACTACTGTCAAATGGAACAAGAGAACCAACGGATCCACCACCTGGACAAACTTGTTCAATATTTGCTTTGATTAATCTCCTCCCTACTCCCCTTTCTTTTTACTTGTAAGTCCACTTATGTCCCCTTCTAGTGATTCCTGATGTACACTTCCAACCCCTTTCTAATATACGTAACCCTTTCAAAAAAAAAAAAAAGTAATCCGTTAGAACGAATATGCACGTTGGATTGGATTCAAACCCAATATATAAGTTCAATGAAATTTTCGTAGAGTTATTTCTCAATATTAATAGAATGTTAATATTTGAATGTTTAACATTGTAACCTCGATAATCCCTTGACCTATAATATTTATATAATTAACAGTAAAAGTAATTGACTTTAACCCCAAATAAGCCTATAAAAAAAGGTTACAGTCTGTAATAGTAAATTTTTGTACAGTCGATTGACTTTTTACCCAAATGGCCTGAACACAAAAAGACAGCCATGCAAGAAGAACACCGGAAAATAGAGCCAAGTAACGAGAAACTACAAAACATATAGAACCAAATTAAAATATAATTAAAATATTAATTATAATAGTTTTGTTATATATGTGCAGGGAGCAAAGAACATCGGTAATTGAGTTATTGGACTTGGAAGCTTTCCCTTTGGCCCTTTCTCCTCTTCTCTCGATGCTCTTCTTCTCTATATTTCCCCTCTCAAGTCAAATCATTCTTATGCTATTACAAAACAAATATATTATTTCTACTTGTTAATATATTATAATAATACTAAAATTACCTCCTTTTGCACAACTTATTGAGTCTATTATAAAATTACTTTTTATCCGCAACTAATTTTATAATTTAATTTCACTGAACTAGTTCATACCATCATTCGATAAATGTTATACAGTTAGGTGATAGATCTACTTTGCATGTTTGAATGTACAAATGTATTAAGTCCCAACACAATGTATAAGCTCAATGGTTTCATCTTAACCAATTTAACGTAGATGGGTAATACACCGACTATATATATATATACTTCAGTCACAAATTTATTTATTATTAATGTGAGATGGTTTTCACACGTCCTTCCAAGTACAATTAGGTTCTTATATGAGACAATATACTCGGACTCGGCTAGAAAAAAAATTGGGTCAAATACTTTTATAACGAGCAGAATAGGAGCACATTTTCAAGTTCATTTTAAGTTTAGACTCGGACTCAACTCGTTTATGAATGAGCCGAGTTTGAGAGTGCCAATACTCGACTCGTTCAGCTAAAGCTCGGCTCATTTGACTAAAATAACACTACATGACTGATATATTAGCCGAGCTACTCAGATTCGGCTCGGAAAAAGATCGGCCAATGACGTTGATCACATACTTCGTTATGAGTGTCAAATTGGGATTGTCGGTTAAGAAATGTCGTCAAGTGTCAACCGAACACTTTATAACGTCGCAAATCTTTCCATTATAATACGTTTAATGTGTCTACGCTAGCGTCGGGTTACAACTTACAAGCTAACTTTGGAGTGTGGGCCTTAGTCATTGGATTAGTTGAAAGTGTATTTTGGAAGCTTTTATGTAACAAATGGTATAAGTTAACCTTAAATTTGGGTATTCTTACATTTCACCTATAAAACGTGAAATTACTTATTAATAGTTTTTTAAAGCTTTTTATGCATAAAATTATTATATATTTTATTTTGTTAAAATAAGTAATGTTTTAAGAAGTTTTGTGCAACCCTATACCAATTGACCTAATTCATGTAATTTATAAATAAACTATTATAGGGGGCAAATTAAAGACAAAAAGCAAAACCCAACTAGCTAGGTGAACGTTAATTTTCACTTTTGTTCACATCAAGAAACAGAACATTTAGAAAAACGACACCGTTCTGTTTTTTAAGCAACTCTAGACTTTTTTATTATTTATTTTTCGTGCAGTAATAATAGAAAATTAATAAAATATTCGTTAAATTCCTTCCTACAAAAACCCACCATCGATCTTCAATCTCCTTCACTAAACCACCATTGTAAGAGAAGAAACATGGAAGAACAGCAGAGGAGAAAAAGAAGAACGAGACCAGAAACGACGTCGTTCTCCATAAACGACCAAGCAGATGTTCTTATAGAGGTTCTAAAACGCCTCGACGCTCGCTCACTAAGCGTGGCCGCTTGCGTATGCAAGCTATGGAGCTCCCTCGCAAAAAACGACGTCGTTTGGGAGTATCTCTGTTTCCGCCACGCTGAGCCCCCGACATCTCAAGCTGCTAGAGCCCTTATTATCTCCCTCGGTGGATACAAACGGCTTTACATGCTTTGTGTCCAGCCGGCTCTCACTTCCCTCAAGCACCGCCGATTCCGAGCCGAAGCTGAACTGACTAGCCGAGTATGGACCAAACACGGTGCTCAGCTCTCACTCTCGCTCTTTTGCGTCGATTATTATGAGCGGCTTGGAGCCGCTCCGGTTGGGATCCGCAGCGACGCGTCCACATTATCTCTCATGTTCCTCTGCAAGCCAGTGAACGTTTGATTATTGTTTTTATTTTTAATATAGTTTGGTGATTGACTGATTGTCGGAGTTTGAGGTAACTTAGGGAAGGACGTTTAAATTGATTAATTGGATTGGTTAATTCTTAATTATATAGATTTGTGTAGTAGCATGGAATAATAATACCACAAGGGGTTTTATTTAATTTTATAAATTCTTTAATTCTTCTTCTTCTTCTTCTTATTATTACTATGGTTGTTTATCATTAATTTTTATTTTCATTTATCTTTTTGTTTTTCTATACAGGCCCCTCGGCCCCCTCCACGGTCCCTTGCAGGCTCCATGGCCCCCTCTCTGTTTATTTTTATTTCCTAAAGAAAGACTTCTTGTCATTGCTAATATTTCTTTTCCCGCTTTATTTTTAACATATCATCTTATCTATTTTTTATTATATGAATAAAAAATAATGAACTGCATTAAAATAAATATAAATTATCTATGTGGACATGGATGTTATACAAATCAAAGTAGACAACAAATGATAAAAAACCAACGCAAAAAGAAAAACAAGAAATATAAAATGAAAAAGACTCGTAGGAATTTCTTGTAAAATTAATTTTAATGCCTCTAGAAAATTCGTATGATTAATATGTTTTTTTGTATATATTATTCGAAATAACCTTGTCATTTCTCTAGCGGTAGGTAAGGTAAATGTGATGCAAAATTTGTTTTAGCGGCAAAAGCTTTCGTTTTTCGAGAGAGTCTTCAAAAGGCAGTAAGTCAAGGATTTTCTTCAATTGAGATTGAAGGAGACAACTTAATGCTCATCAATTCGATCAACCATGTATGAAAACCACTATAGGAGACGGACATGATTATATCAGATATCTAATCCATGATTGTTAGCTTCGCACACTATAGAGTGCAACATATTTTATGTGAAATCAACACAATTGCGGACAAGTTGGCACTACTTGGATACATCTCAAGTGCAAACGTCGACATCATTCCGCACGATGTTGAAGACTTCATCCAAAAGGATATTTTAGGGCGGCCATTTTCCAGAAACTAACCCACCTTTCTCCTTACCCTTGCATCAAAAAATAAAATAAACAAGTGTTACCAATAAGTTTATGTGGAAAAATATGATACTTTAGTTTTAAATAAGACAAATATATGTAAAATGTTTATGTAAATATATAAAATTATTTTAGAACTTATAAGTATTTATTAATATATCATGGCCTTAAATGACATTTTACAAGAAGTTAAAATTTGTAAATAACTACTAAAGCAATGTACGGGATGTTGAAGTGACGCGAAGTGGGAGCAATATTTTGAAACTGAGCTCTCATAATTAACGCCAATAAATATTTATTTTTAAATTAATTTTTAACCATCAAATCTTTTTATTTTAAATCACGTTATTTTTTGAAACGATTTCATGTTAATTTTTATTTTTGGAAGGATTAGATATTCATTTTTTAGGTTATTAATTATAACGAATTTTCCTTATTATAATCACAATATTAGAACGTTAAATACTTTCAAGGATTTTTCTATCCCACGTCGATTATCATGTAAGTTTGATAGTTTAAATAAATCATCAATTTTTTGGCTTTTTGGCTAATTTAAGTATAATTTTTATTATATTGGATTAATATCCGTTTGGTGACTCGTTGACATACTATTTTGTGAGTATTTTAACCGTGTTAAAATATTGATGATATTATCATAAATTTCCATTTTTTTAAAATAAAATATTGTTTTGAATTTGTTAAAAAAACAAATGTGAAGTATTTATATATACTTAATGTATATTTATATGAATATATAGAAAAAAAATATAACTTGAGTTTGAGATTAACTAATAAAATACTTTTTATTTTAATAAAATTCACATAAAATACGGACACTAAACTAGTAATTTGTAAAAAGTTAATACATATTTTCGGCTAAGAATAATCCTTCAATAGACAAACTTTCTCTAACGAAAACTTATGTATGTGAACTAAAAACTAAGTAAGTCCGATTTTTTGTTGATGTTCTATTTTCTAAGTTTGTATTTGAACAATTTGAGTCATTTGACTTCAATTTATCTATTCAAATAATTAATGACAATATTCATTAAACAATGTGAAGTCAATAATGGATGAATAAGTTATAGTTCAAAAAAACTAAATGAGTCCATTTTATATAATATAAAAATAGAATATTAAAAAAATACATCACATTTTAGATAGTTAAATATATACATTTTACAAAATAAATAATATTATAATAAATTGTATATTATAGCCCGATGCTTATTGTCAAATAGTATAACAATTTTGATAACTTGGTATTATTATTATTTGTCTATGATAAAAGTTGAATAACAAATAGAATAATGGGTTAATAAGACTTTTTTTTTTTGTATTTTTGATACTAATTAGTTCTTTAGTAATTTCACACTTATTTTTAATTTTAAAATCAAGGGTATAAAGACAATTTTAAAAAGAAGTTAAATAAAACCCTATAAATAGGATTTATCTAAGTTCGGGTTTGGGTTCCGGTTCGGGTTCAGGTCCCAGTTCGGGTTCAGGTTTCAGTTCGGGGTTCCGGTTCGGGTTCAGATTCGGTTCAGGTTCCGGTTCGGTTCAGTGTCGGCTCGGGTTCCGGTTGGGTTCAGGGTCGGCTCGGGTTCCGGTTCCGGTTCGGGTCGGCTCGGGTTCAGGTTTCGGTTCGGTTCAAGGTCGGCTCGGGTTCCGGTTCGGTTCGGGTTCGGGTTTGGTTGGGTTTAGGGTTTTCTTTTGGGTTGAGTTTACTTTGAAATTACCAATTAGCCTTTCTATTTTATCTTTATATATAAATAAAAGGGAGTTAGTTTGTCCCTTAAAAATGAAATGAGCGTACTTAGTGCTCTTCCTTACAAAAAAAGATCGACTCTCCCATTTAACCCAGTAACAAATCCATAAATGTTTTTTTTGTTCAAACAAATATCCAACCCTAAATAGGTGTACACTGGTGTTTCCGATCTTTCTACATGTGTACTATATTTGAAGACGAACTTTGTGATCACTGATTCCGTTAGATTTGGTCATCTCTTGATGTATTTTTTTTGTTTCTTTTTTTTTTGATGTTGTTTTTAATGACGGTTAGTCCGTCTTTCGA
The DNA here is from genome assembly GCA_002319775.1 of Fagopyrum tataricum. Lineage (NCBI taxonomy): Eukaryota > Viridiplantae > Streptophyta > Magnoliopsida > Caryophyllales > Polygonaceae > Fagopyrum > Fagopyrum tataricum. The sequence goes on from CM008283.1 coordinate 2,757,469, forward strand.
TTTTTTTCGGTCTTTTGACCCACTCGAATCACTTTTCTTTATAAAAAATATCCGACCCTAAATGTCAGGGTATATTTCGAATTGTTTTTATATTTTAGGATATCTTTGGGAATAAACCTGAAAGTTAGGGTACTAACTGCAAAATTTCCTTTTTCATTATTTTTTTTTTCTCTCTCGTTGCGAAATACAAGCCCCTTCGCTGCTTGATCGAAACCTGTCATGCCGAAAAGAAAAGCAATGGATCCTCGTCTCTGGCACAAGGTCGCCGCTCTCTCTGGTAATTTCTGCTCTAATCTCACCTTAATTTTCTCTCTTATAAATTTTATCTGAACTGGATTCGTCTCCATTGCTTGATCGAACTCAGGAGTTGCAGCTCTTGGATTGGGCACCTATGGCTCCCACGGTTTTAAGCCCCAAGACCCTACTTACAAACAGGCAATAAACCCTATCTAGCTTCTCTCGAACTCTCCACCATTTTTAATTTCGATCTCGCTATCAGCAAATCGCTGTTCTTGTTACCCTAATTTTGACTTCCCCTCTCCAATTTTGGGGCGGAGTTTTTTTGCAGGTTTGGCAGACGGCTTCTCTCTACCATTTGGTTCACACGGCTGCACTTTTAGCTGCTCCTATCACTCGCAATCCCAACGTTGTGAGTTTCTTTTCATCATTTAGCTCGTTAGTGATGTCTAATATCCACGTTAACCATTTTTGCTGTCGTCTTTGTAGTTTGGAGGGCTTTTGACAACTGGGATTGTTCTTTTCTCCGGCACGTAAGTTTTGTTTTCGATTCGTTTGTAGGTTGATTTCTTCAATTTGTATGTGTCAATTGATCTATGCTCATAAGAGTTGACAATCATATGGAATGCCACATAGCCTATAGCCATGGTTTCTTTGTTAATTTATGAGTTGAAATTTACTATTTTATTGATCTAGTTGGACTTTGCATGTATAAGTACTTGACTAATTCACCTCAGTCTCTTACTCACCTTCACTTTCCAGGGCATGACCATGATCCCTTTATTTAAAATTAAAATGATGAAATTGGTCAAGGTACTGAAGTTTCATGAATGGTTATGATTGCAATTTGCTCCGAGTTTCTTTCCGTTGAGAATGCACTTCAGTTAGCTCTCAATGTTGAATTTTGGAAGAAAGTGTTCTGAGTCTTTGAATGCAAATCTTTTGAAACAAACTTCTGATAAAGAGTGGCTAAAACCAAATATCTTTCCTACTTTTTGAAGTAGATGAAATTGTTGTAAGATGTAAACTTTCATTTTAAACTTAAGATGATCTTCCCTTTTGTTCTTTGCCGAGTGGTAAAATTTGCAAGTGTCTATGTAATTCATTTATCTTTAGAATTGATGTCTTAATGGTTGGCTTTCTTTTCCGAATGATTATAGATCATTGAGAAAGAGGTACCTCGTATCAACCTTTCCTTTCTACACTAGTAAGCATGTAGAGTTTTATGTATGCCCGCTTGTGGTTACAGATGGAATGACAGACCCAATTATCTCAAAAGTTTTTTCTTGTTGAAGTTTATTCTTTGAAATAGGTGAAATATACACAGATGTTAAGACATTCATGTTATGCACTTATGCTTGCAAAGGAACTCTTAGAATAGTGCACTACTGCACTGGGTTGAGCTTCAGTTGAACGTAGTGCTTTTCTATGTATATACTGTATACATGATAAGTTATGGATATAGCCATGAACATATTAAAAGTTTACTTCTAGTTGAAGTTTATTCTGTTGAAAATTGAAATAGGTGAATATTCGCAATTGTTAAGACATTAACGTTATGCTTGCAAAGGAACTATTAGAATAGTGTACTGGGTCGAACTTCAGCTGAACGTCTGGATTTCTTGTTTTCCCCTATCTCTGTATTGGCTAATAGGGGTAGCCTTGGGCTGAACTTGTTTTTTCCCCTCATTATCCATTAGATTGTTACACTGTTTGGTTTTCTTCAAAGAGATACTACTGATGAAAAACAATACTGACAGGTGTTATACCGTGGCATACCTAGAAGACAGGAAATACGGGAGATTGGCGCCATTTGGTGGTTTTGCGTTTATCGGCGCTTGGGCCAGCTTACTTTTCTAATGCTATAAACTCCTCAGCTTGATTCATGTACATGTATGTACTCGGACAGTTGAAAATATGAATTGGGAAACCTAAGTTAAGTTTAAAATGAACCATCGTGTACTTCAAGTCTTCAACTTCAGTTAGCCATATATTCTCAGAGACTCTCTCGAGGATTATTGTTCTTGTAAGCTTGTTTCTCTTGACTGTTCTTGTACCATGACATTGGAAGGGAGCTTATCAAAGCTTGCAAAACGAGCAATGCTCAAGCTATTCAAAACAAGCTAGTGAAGATTATAAAAATCTTATTATTGCTCAAGCTATTCCAAACAAGTTGACGAATAAACAATGCTTATTGTTGTAAATACCCGTTCTTTGTCCCCGTAATAAACATCTGATAATTTTTTTAAAATAATCTGGTTGAATTAGCTATCTACTACATTGATTTTGTTGGTTTGACCTCCTTCCACCAAATTGTTAAATGAAGTACAAAACCATTCCTCTTTGTATCCGAGTTTGTTTGTTATGAACACAACTAGAGAGACGGGACCAACGCAGAGTGGATTATGTATAATGGGTAATCCCGGTCTTGTTCTCCTAGAATTACTCTAGGTGAAGTTCATAAACATAATCTAGCCATTAAATTATCATTCAATGGTTGAGATTCATTCAATTCTAGGTAAACGTAACTAAAAAGATTTAGTTAGCTTTTTGCAAAAATATACGAGTGAGGGTTTTTTAATGGAAAAAAAAACCTTAAAAGAGGCGATATGAGCGTTGTTGTGTAAACTTGCTTAGTTTGTTGCAAATAAAATTTAGGCCAACGAGCATATGTAGATGAATTTATGGAAAGGAAAAAAAAATAAAAAATAGATGTATTAATATATTAATATCCAATTCCACGTAGATTAATTTAACTTTTTTAATACTAGTTAATTTATATATAAACTTCGGTTGTAACTTGCAAGGACAGATAGCAAAACCCAACGGAAAAAGTCCCAATCTCTATTTCTAGGGTTTATCCGATTTGCAAATATTAGTTGCTGAATCGGGAATACGGATTCAGGCTTAAATCTCTGTTCGTTTACTGCTGAATTGCTCGCGAAGAAGTTTCTTTGTTTGCAGAATCGATGGGTCGTTCTCGCGCTGTCACTCATTCTGCTGACGATGATCCGGCCCAGAGGTTTGTTAAGCTTGAATTTAAAGTTCTTATTGATTGAGCAAATTTGAAGTATAGATTCAATATTGTCCCCTATATTCTCTTTCTTGGCTCTGAATCTTTGCGAATTGCACTCAATTTGAACTTTTGCTTACTGCTAAACAAATTGCGTTTGGATGTGTGTTTGTATGTATGCCATAAAACTGTGTGTTTTGCATCAGCCATGGGTAATGATGTGTATGTTTATGCACCTGAAACAATGGATTACGTTATAGTTTAGTTGTTGACGATATGAGAAGGCCAATGTTCATAAAGGGAAGCGTGTACGTTGTCACACTCCCTGCCTTCCAAAGGTGCTTAGAGGACGGGCCAGACACAGCAGAGCGACGACTGAGGTTTTGAGTAAAATGCAGACCACCACCACCCATTAGTTAGGGGGGGGGGGGGGGGGGGGGGGTTCGAATGAAACTGCTTTTAAAGATGAAAGCAAATTTAACCTCTCACTATAGTGTTCAATTAAGCCACCACTAACGTCCTTTACCGTTTAGTTGCGGTAAAAAACCTTTGGTTTTTGAAAGGGTTGATTCACCCTTTTTAAATGGTAACTAAAACAGAAGTGCGTGTTTGGGTGGTGATATGCAAGTGGATTCCAAATCGATGGCTAAATGGAACTTCTTTACTGGTAGTTTTGTGCATACCCCTCCTGATGAACGGATATATATGGGTAGTGTACCCGAAAGTCTACCCCAACATCTATGATTTTTCAGTTCACCCCACTCTTATCCCCTAGGTGGACCTTTTGAAGTTCTATTTAGCTTCACGACGTAGGATGTCATGCATATATATTATTCCATATACGATTATTTGTATTATTCTCTTTTGCAGTTCTTGCAAAACCTAGTCCTTGTTGTCATCTGTCACTGGATAGTAAGAAGACCCAAGGCACATGCTCATTGCAAATAGAATAGATAATAGAATAGTTGACCGACCATATCACATCAATGTCAAATTTGTTTGGTTGTTGATAGTGAAATATTGTCTACCTGTCTGAATTTTTGTAAGAAGTGGCAGTATCATAGGATTTTCAGCATTCAGTCTTGATCTGTCAGTGTCTTGTAGAAACTAAAATGCAACTGATTCAAAGTCTCCCTCTGTTTTTTGAGCAGCACTACCTTGATTGCATGAGAGGAAAAGTTTACACATTTAAGTTGTCGTAAATTCTCTTGCTTCAATTTTCAAGTTTGTACTTAGGATTTTGGGATCTTTAACAACGAAGAATATAACCTCCTTATATTAGTTTTATGTATGAAGATGATTTGCATGTTTTGTTCAAAACAACTTTTGGAGCATGCTCCTAGCAACATAAGAAAATTGAGAAAACATCTACTTCAGAAGTTTCCATACTCTATATTTGTACGCAGAATAAGATTCTCCATCAACTAAAGGAAAATATGTAATAGAGTGTGAGAAAAAAAGCTTTCATGCCCCTGAAGTAATTTTCCCCCGGTTGACTCACCCCCCCTTCGTCCGATCCTCGCCAAGAGAAGAGTTGAACCCCTTTGTACCTTTACAGCTTAGAGGTTTTTTGCTCCCACAATCTGTTTTGTAGTGATTTAATTTAATCAGGGAGTGAAAAATTGTGATAACTTTAGGATCCGTGAAAAGTAAAAATTCATGACAAGAATTAAATTAGTCAATTGAATAGTGAACGATCTGCTGTTTGCCTTTTGACTTATGTTTTTGGATAGTTCTCCCCAGTGCTTAAGTGACCATTTGATCCTCTGCTCTTGACTGTCTTAATCTAGGATTTACCTGAAATGTTATTATTTAGTTTATTTATCCTTTACTGTGCACTTTGAACTTACTGATTAGTTTCAGCTTCTCTTTGAGTGAATTGAGAAAAGAAAATACAGTAATAGTGGTTCATGATGTATAAAGATTGCTATTCTTTCTACGACAATTATTGTTACCCACACAGTACCTCAAGGAGGATCAAAGTTTCATTATGGCAGCGATAGTTCAATAACATAGTAGAAGAACCTACAAGGATGTTTGATCCTTATAGTTTGTAATTCATTTTTGTTTTTTATGGTATCTTCCTGGTAACGTATTTAATGTCCTGAAATGTTATTACTATATTGGGTGTTCTTTTCTCAACTTAATTTTGAATATAAGCCTAGATAAATCCCCTTACTCCTTGGGTGGAATTGAAGGGCTTATTATTACCCCTGTCATCTTGTTTTCACCATTTTACTGAATATTATATTTATATGCATCATCATTTTCTAGACATCTAGAATTTCATCATTGTTGACCTGGCTGCTATGGATATGTGATATCTATCTCAAAAAGTAACTGCTAATAGCAAGCTAAAAGTTAGTGATAGCAGAAGAGAGTTTGTTGTTCACAAATTTGGTTTGCACATCAGACTGAACAATTTGATGCAAATAGATATATTGTCTTGAATCAGTTTGCATGTTGTATCCATGAAATGATTAAAGTTGTGTCTCAATTCCTTATTCTGCTGCATATCTGAATCAAGAGATTGGCATTCAGTAGGGCTAAGTGTTTTGTTTATTTAGGTGTTACTTTTACTTTTTCCATATTTTGCCTCAAACTGTAAAACTTAATCCTTTTATTCCATCTTGTTAATTTAGTTATTTCCTTTTTTCTAGTGAACTTGTCACTTCTTCATGGTCTTTCTGAATAGTTTATGCAGGCATAATGTTTATGGCCTCCAGTTACTCGGTTCTTATCTAATTGAAGGTATTAATTTCTGCAGTAGGTCGAAAAGGAAAAGGATGGCCTCAAGTGCAGAGAACATGGACTCAACAACAGCAGGTATTGTTCAGTGACTCAAGCTTAGTTGAATTAAGAAATTTCCGTCTTCAGCAGTTTTGGAGAAGTAATGTTTTATAGGCAGCATGCTTAATTTGTTTCTATCCTAGTCAGTTTTGTGTTTCAATTCCGTTGGTTCTTACATTATGTTTCCCTTTCTTATTTGTTTGAATTCTCTTATTTTTGGCTATTTTCTTTGCTGCTTCTTTGAAAAGTAAGTGGAAGCATGATTTTATTTTTCTTTTCTATTGGGTCACATGTTTGTTTCTCTAGGTTTCCACATTAAAAAACAGTTTACAAGTTCTTCTGATTTCAATATATGATGTTGCACAGTCAAACTTGTGCACTTGTTCGGGTATCATAGGACATAGATGTATCTTTGCCTCTGTTTTTTCACTTTTTGTTTCTTTTCAACTAAAATGGTCACGGCTCAAATTGAGCCGACCTGTTGTATGATAATTAGAATGCTGACCTTCGCCTTTTCTTGCTGCTATGTGTCAACTGTCCTATCCATCTAAATTTATACTTTTTACTGATGCTGTAGGTCAAGTCATGAGTGATGGTAAAAAGGCTCTGTACCATTGCAACTACTGCAACAAAGACATATCAGGAAAAATTCGGATTAAGTGTGCGAATTGTGCTGATTTTGACCTCTGTGTTGAGTGCTTTTCTGTTGGAGTTGAAATTGATCCTCACAAAAACTATCATTTATACAAGGTTATGGTAAGTTATCTGGTTCCAAAACAAAATTCTGGTTTTTACATGGGAGTGTTGGTATTTTGTGTCTTCCCTGCAAAATTAGATCTCATGATGCTAGTTGATTCTGATGATCACACCTTTAAGTTAAGAGAAGGGGTGGAGGTAGCAAATTCTTGGGAGTGACATAGGAAAAGGTGATGTAAGATTTTTATATATGTTGGCACGTAGCGATAGAATTTGGATCGAGTGCAATTGTTGCCTCAGTGCACTTAACATTTGCGACACAAATTAGGATCAAAGTTTTTTTCACCTAAGAAAAGCCCAAGGGATTCGTGCTTCTCCACAAGCTACAAAGTTGGTCAGCTTTAGAAATGCTTCCCCTCCACTGCTGTCAAACTTGGCCATAGGATTCCTTTTTTTTAAATTTTTTTTTTTTTACATATTTTCCTTACATGCAGTTGATCGGTTGATATTCATTTTCTTCTCTTAGGTTTGACGCAATTTGGTTCCTTTCGCGCTAACTTTCATTGATCTGTTTACATGTGATTTTAATGATACAGATTTTTTATTGATCAGTTATTTTTATTTTATTTTCATTTTCACATTTATATCATGCATTTACACCTTTATATTGGGTAAGACACTCCACATATCTGTCCCACTGTCCACATCCCATGCCTTGGCCCTATGGATGGAGTTAAATCACTGGATATGCGAGGATAGTGTTAGGAGTCATAATCAGTGATAATTTGGTCAGGAAGTCTACTCTTTGCCACTGTGCAATGTGCACCAGGGGCTGCATTTACAGCTTTTTGCTTGTGTGAATTATGCCTGTTACTTTCAAATGGAGTCCCCTGCATATTTTGGCTTTGTCCTTTCTGTGAGAAATTTAGAAGATTTTTATTTTATGCTATATGTTGGATTTGAAACATCTCTACTTTCGATAGAAAATGGATGCTCAAGAGCTCATAGCCTTTAAATATATTTTGCAGGATAATTTGTCCTTTCCTCTGTTTTGCCCTGATTGGAACGCCGATGAAGAAATGCTACTTCTTGAGGTAAACTTATTTCTTCGACCAAACTCATGTTATCCTCATGAGTTAATCCGTTATGCTTCGTATATGTTTGGTTCTTGATTTCATAATAATGCACTGGAACCTTGACCATGAACGTTGCTTTTGTTGCATATTCAGGGAATTGAAATGTACGGACTAGGTAACTGGACTGAAGTTGCAGAGCATGTTGGAACCAAAAGCAAATCTTCATGCATTGATCATTACAATGCCGTTTATATGAGCTCGCCGTGCTTCCCTCTTCCTGTACTGTTGAAATGTTATTCTAGTTTTGATTTTGTTCGCTATGAACCAAAATCAATATGCTCATAGTATGTATTGCTTATGCTGGTAGGACTTGTCCCATGTCGTTGGAAAGAATAGAGAGGAACTCCTTGCTATGGCTAAAGAACAGGGTGATCTCAAGAAAGGTCAGTTCATGATTAGAGCTTTTATTGAATTTCCTATTAGTATCATACATCCATGCAACCATGTGTCTTCTCAAGGTAGAAAACTTGAGTAGGACCAACTAAGTACGAAAAAGAAACTACTTCCTGATACCAACATTTTATTTGGCCTGGCCTCTATGTTTAATGTTGAAGTAGAAGTATGTCTTATAATTCATTTGAGTTCTTTATTTGTTTCTTATACGCTGTAACTTTGCATCTTTCTTTTTTCTGTTCTGAATATCTGAATTTGCTGATTGTCTCTGCTTTGTTCCAATTTTCACTTCTGTTGCAGCTGGAGAAGGATCAAAGGAAGATCCTTTATTGCCTGCAAAAATCAAGTTTGTCTTCCAGACAATATTCAATTGCAGTATTTTTGGTTTTGCAATGTGCTTATTTACTAAGTTAGTGGTGCATGGTCAGGGTTGAAGAACTTCGAAAGGATGGGTCAGTTGGTAGATCTACAGGTAGCTTGCTTTTTGGCATTGGACTTATTTACTGAAAAACAATGATCAGCTTTTTTGTTGGCCTTTTAAGTGCATGAGTCTGTTTTTCTTTTTTTTAACAGAGGCGGCTCTTGGGGCAGGTTCTACGACTGCTGAAGCAAAGGCTGATGTGAAGGATGATGCCAATGTCAATAAAGTAGAAGGTATTATGCGTACTGGATGCTTGACTCCTCGGGCTGTATTAGTACCTAGCTTATTTAAAACACTCAGATATTTATGCAACTCTTATCTAACCTATATTTGAAAATTGGCCATGATAACCTATTCTGTCAAAAAAAAGTTATAAGAACAAAATCTTTTGTTATTGCTTAAATTTGCATCTGATACTTATCATATATGACACTTGCTATTCATTGTCAGTTGAAGTCTCTGATTGAGTAAGATTCGTAACTTTTGGCAGACAGAAGCATTGGCGAGAAGAAACCTAGGACATCGGGCGATGATGGGCCTTCTTTAGTCGAGTTGAGTGGGTACAATCCCAAGAGACAGGAGTTTGAAGTTGAATACGATAATGACGCAGAGCAACTATTAGCTGATATGGAATTCAAGGAATCAGACACAGAAGCTGAACGTGAATTAAAACTCCGTGTGTTGCGCATCTACTGGAGAAGGTTTATAATTACTTTCTTCTCTTCAATTTTTGTACTGGAAGAATTTGTGTGGTGATCAACTTGCAAATGACATGTAATGGGGAAAAAACAAAACAGATTGTTAGGAAAGCACAATTTGCAGGTCATGAATGGAAATCACAGTTTGTTGTCCTCAAAGAGGGGTGTAGGATACAGATTCTTGTTGTGTATGGAATATGTATCTATGATGAGCTTTTGAATTCAGAATTGCTTTCTTATTGAACAAAGAGAACCTACGATCTATTTAAATTGAATGGATTCGATGTCATATATGCTTAATCGTAAACTGAACTTAATTCCAGGCTTGAAGAGAGGAAGCGTCGAAAGGAATTTATTCTGGAGAGGAACTTGCTGTATCCAGATCCTTTCGAGAAAGGCCTGTCTCCGGAGGAGAGAGAGTTATGTCAGCGGTACAGAGTCTTCATGCGTTTCCATTCAAAAGAGGAGCATGAAGATCTGCTTAGAACTGTCATTGATGAGCATCGGATACTTAAAAGAATACAAGATCTTAAGGTATTGTGAAATGTGAAATATAAGCTTTTGTTTGACTGCATCTATATGTTACTTGCCTAGCTCATGCTAAGATAGAACAGCAGCAGGAAAAAAAAAGGAAACCAAAAATGACTGCATAGAGATAGTAAAGATGAAGAGCATCCGTCAATGTCATAGAGACTTATGTATTAAGCAAGCCCAACACTTGATTGAGTTCACATAGGGCATGGTTAAATGCCAAACATATGTTTTCTAGTGCACGTCTTAATTGGAAATCCCAAACTTCCTAATTGTGTTATAGTCATGACATCCAAACGAAAATTTTCTTACAACCAAAATGGCTAATTATTCAGGAAGCTAGAGCTGCTGGGTGCCGCACTTCAGCTGAAGCCGAACGATATATTACTGTCAAGAGAAAGAGAGAAGCTGAAGAACATGCACGTCGTGCGAAGGACAGCACTGAGGCTGGCTGTGTACCGAGGGCAGGGAATGTGAAGGAAGTTGAAGCCAGCCCACGTGGTGTTAGGAGTTCTGGTTCCTTCTTGGACTCCTCTTCAACAACCGCAAGCCAAGCACTTCTAACTTCCCTTGATGAGTGGGATATCACTGGTTTTCCAGGAGCAGATTTGCTATCTGAAACCGTAAGTCTTAAAGGCAGCACTACAAATTATCTTTATGCAAGATATCCATGTTTATACATTATACATAAATTTTTAAGCTCGTAAGTGGCATTCTTGCTGTGTCAAATAGAGTTGTAACCATTCCTTGGGTTTGTTTGAAGATTTAGAGTTATGGTTTAGATTCAATCAAATGGAGCTGATCCCTGAAATTGCTGATGAAAGCTCTAAATTTGACTACTGCCAAAAAAAACTTGCAATTCTAGCTAAGCTCTTGATTGACATGATGATTGACTACTTTGTTGGAGTTCAGTTCTCTTTTCTATCAAATGTGACTAATTTGAAGTCTCTCAAGCTTGGATCTTATGTCACTTTATTGCAGGAGAAACGGCTCTGCAAAGAGATGAGGTTGTTGCCCTCACATTATCTGAACATGCTTCAAGTTATGTCTGTGGAGGTAATGAAGGGGGCCTTAACAAAGAAATCTGATGCATATGCCTTATTCAAGGTTGAGCCAGCAAAAGTTGATCGAGTCTACGACATGCTCGTGAAGAAAGGATTAGCTCCACCATGATTGGATTTAACTCCCATCTCTATCGGCTCAAAGTTGTAAGATAGTGATTGATAATTTGCATTCTGCTAATCTTTCCATTCCCTTATATATATAGAAACAAGAAAAAGACCAAGAAAATTGTCTATGTAGTCTCTGTCGAATTATTTGGCATGTTATATCATTAGGGTTCTCAGGAACAGAAATAATTTAACGTGTAATTTTGGTTTTCTTATAAAATTGCAATTGCTAGTGTTTCTCTGGAACTTAAGTTTACAAGACCTTATTACCTTGATAATACAGAGCTCTCCTCTTCATAACACTACATACACTCTTATTTCGACTATTTCTTACACCTTGATGATACAGAGATGGTTTTGTTACACTTACATTTCAAATGAGATGTGTAAAATCTAAGCGTTTTACACCTTGACGATACGGAGATGGTTTTGTTACACTTACATTTCAAATGGGATGTGCAAAATCTAAGCATCCTCACCGCTCAAATCTCCCCATCTGACATTGTATTTAGCAGCAAGGTAATGAGCTCCAACCGGGCCTCTGCTTCCGTAAGGATAGAGCTCAGGTGCGATCTTTCTCTCTTCGAGCTCGTTCAGCAATGGTGTGAATAGTGACCATGCAGCATCGAGCTCGTCGCTTCTAATGAATAGCCGTCTTTCTCCTTCTATTGCGTCTAGGAGCAGTCGTTCGTATGCGTCTGGTATCTCCTTCGTATACCTTTAGCAGGAAATTGATTGTTAGAATCGATCATAGTTGATTGTAGTTAACATATGTATTTTAATTAGGAATCTTTACCTTGTGCTATAGAGAAGGTTAAGGTCACTTCTGTCTAATCTCATTCCGAGACCGGGTACCTTGTTGTTGATCTTTAAGAAGAGGGCTTCATCCGGTTGCACTCGTATCACAAGCTCGTTTGTAGCCTTGTCTAGATCAGTTCCGAAGTTCCTCTTGTACAAGTTACCCGGAACATGTCTGAACTGAACTCTGATTTCTGCTCTGCAATTTTTGTCAAAATGTATTCTCTGCTCATTCTATTACTCTAATTTGGAACAGACCTAAAACTCTAATAGCTATGCATTTGCGAAAACTATCCAAAATAGAGGAAGAATGTTACCTTCTTGTGTGAAGAGCTTTCCCTGCTTTCATTAGAAATGGAACTCCGTCCCAACGAGCATTGTTTATGAACAACGCTGCAGCTGCAAATGTCGGAGTGATACTGCCTTTTGGTACAGTCGGGTCATCTCTGTAACCAGGGTGTGATTTACCGCCCCTGCTGTGGCCCTTATACTGGCCTACAACTACATCTTCGAGTAGCAATGGTTTCATTGACCTCAAAACTTTAACCTGTAACGAGTGATAGACCAGTCATCGATAAATCCGTTAATACGTATATAGTTCGTGCTCAAAGAAGAGTAAAATGAAAAAAACCTTCTCATTCCTGATGTCCTCAGCATCTAAGCTGACTGGAGTCTCCATAGCAAACAGAGCAAGAATTTGCAGCAGATGATTTTGCATTATATCACGAATAATTCCGTAATTATCAAAGTACCTGCAAGGAATATCAATTGAAATGAGTAGATGATTTGTAGAGATGAAGAAAAACACACAATGGTAGTATAATTAACCTACCCTCCCCGTCCTTCTGTACCAAAGTCTTCAGAGAATATAAGCTGGACGTTTCGGATGTAGTTCCTCGACCAAAGAGGCTCAAAGACGAGATTTGAGAAGCGAAGCACTGATAGGTTCTCGACAAGCTCCTTCCCCAAGTAGTGATCAATCCTAAACAAATGCATTAGTTATATATAGTTGTATCAGAGTTTAATGTCATAGCATAATGCTGTGGATACCTGAATATTTGTTCCTCAGTAAGATACTGCTTCAAGCATCGAGTTAACTCTCCGGATGATTCGGAGTCACGGCCAAATGGCTTTTCAACTATAACTCTAGTCCACCCTTTATCTGATGAGGCTTTGAGGCTCGCACATCTTACCACGTCGACAAAAATGTTTGGTGGAATTGACAGGTAAAATAGCCTATTTGGCAGTCTTTCTCCCTAGATAAAGTTTGGAATGAGAATCGAAATGATTTTTGAATGAGTCATTCTAGCCAAAGAAGTTACTGTGGAGGGGTTACCTCCTTTTCTCTTAGCTTGACATCAAGTGCAGAAAAATCCGCCTCGGAGTTGTACTGTCCAGATTGGTAGAAGCATCTTTTCAAGAACTGAGCCATTTTGTCATCGCAATTTTCCCTGTCAGTGCTCACTATGTAACACCAAATGCCAGGCAACAAAAGATGCAAAGAAGACAGTTATATCACTAAAGAGTGTTTTTAATACCGCTTGTCAATCCTACAGGTTAAAGTTGTGCTGATCATATTCCTCAACTCCTCATCGCTCATTTTGGTTCGTGCATAGCCAAAAACGGTAAAATCCTGGATACAGATTGACATTTACTTAAAGACTCAAACAAGTGTATGATATGGATCGTTGTTGTCATTATTAAAGCAGACCTCAGGTAAGCAGCCCTCGTAATAGAGAGCGAAAAGTGCTGGGAAGATTTTCTTCTTGGCTAGATCTCCTGATGCTCCAACTATGGTTATGCTCAGAGTTGACTCGCCTTTCTCTGAGTCATTGATGTGAGGAAGTACTTGTTCTGCCTGTGGCCCTGGCAGCTTGCTAACCAGAGGATTCCCGGGCAAATCTAAATAGAGCCAAAAGTTCAATGGTTGATCGGTGAGGATCAAGGAGAGAATGCAAAACTACCAAAATAGTCCATCAGCCACAATTTGATCAACAATGATACCACTTTTGCACAGATTCTAATTAGTCTTTATTTATTGTTCATTTGATTGGAATTTTATTCAGACACAAAACCATCATACAACCTCGCTACATTGATAAAACTATATCATCTTAAATTCCTCTATATGGCATGTCATGTGATAGCGGGTGAGGTACTTCAAACGCACTGTTCACACACGGACTGAGTTTTTCACAGATTGGCGGTCTATAATCCTTTGATACCTTATGTCACATTCTTCAATTCTCAAATAGACACTCAACTATTTGTAAACAAAACTTTGGTGATAAACTAAACCTGCATCCTCAATGAAATCTACACTGCTACTTCACATTTAACAAACAGATCTTCTTTGAATAACTCATGATTCACAGTGGAAGCAACCTTCTTCAAAGCATAGTACCAAAAACATGTGATAGATCAGAAGTGCTGCAATTAGAGGCATAGTACAAACAACAAGTGAATGTTTAATCATGTCCCAACCTGTCCTTGAGCAAATAGTGTCCAGAAACATTTCAAGCAAAATATTTAATTGCCTAATTCATCAATTAGAGCTTATTATATTGTATTGTCAGTTTTCCTGACATCCAAATGATATCCACCAAGTTCAGTAAACCTAATTTGTTCAGATGATGCTAATAGAAACAGCACATCAGCCTCATAGAGTCATAGGCCTCTATGCTAGGTCTTCAATACCGTACGTACGACAAAATTTACACTACCATATCAACAACATTCATGTTTGCTGAACCACCTTATAATGAACTAAAAGCTTTATAACCACTAAACACAAAGTGCCCTACAAACATGGCAAACTAATTAATCAAGCAATTAATTAATAAATAGGGCTTATTTTAATGCACTGTCTATTGGCCTGGCACCAAAACAACACCAACCAAGATTATTAAACCCTTTATTTTAAATATACTTTCTGTCATATGATGGTCATAGGACCAGCAAATCAGCATCATATCATATGCCTTAATGACACAATAAGGATGATTATGATTATGCTACCATTTTGTTGAACACACGGAATCTTCTTGGCATTGCTGAAACAACTAAAAAACAAGTATTAGACTGCAAATTCTCCATAAATGCTACGGTTCAGTACAATGCACTCTAATCAGTAAGAGCAACAAAGAAATCTTGGATCAGAATTTCTTGATTTGGATAAATTACTCATAAGATCAGTTAATCAATGCAAATCTCATCCACTTGCTTGACCAACCAAATAATATCACAAATTTGTTTCTAGAAGCATAGATTACACATACACCAATCAACCAATTAAGGAATTTTTTTTAATACAATTTAGTTTACCTAACAAAATAAAGGGATAAAAGGATATTTACCACTATGGGAAGGAGCAATATTAAGAGGATGCCCATTTGTGCAGTTTAGCTTAAACTGACTGTAAAAGCTTGCCCCTTTACGAATTTGAGAGACCCATTTGCAAGAACCGGAGCTCCGACGAACAATGGCGGATCTCCAAGTGGGATGAAGGGTTTTGGCTGAGGAAGATGAACAGCTACCCACATGCCCACTAGCCATTGATATCGATCTTGGGCGAAATTTGAACTGTAATTGAGATTGATTGAGAGTAGATTGAAGATCAACAAGTAGAATCTTGGAAGATATTTTTCTTGGTTGGATTTGTGAGATATTTTTGAATGAATTTTGAAAGTTGCAACCAATTAATGCTTTGGTTTCAAGTTAAACGATTGAATGGATAGTGAAGTTGCCGAGCTCGTTTCAATGTCAATTATGGAGCCTCATCTTTTTTGTTTGGTTGTCGATTTTTCAACTTTTTTTTTTCTTTTGAAAAAATTATAGGCTTTCATTTTTCTTTGTGTGAATAATTATAATATAATTATGAACTATTTCAATTTTATTTTATTTCATACATATTTTAACACTATGAATAACTGTTATTTTCCCATATTAGTTCATTGGTCTTTAATCTTTGTGTTGTTTTTAAAATAGTCTCTAAATTTTCACTTAATCTTTTTAATAATAGTTGATTCATTATAAAATAGTCCCAATTAAAAAAATCAATTTAATTCTTAAACTATTAATGCTTTGTTTTGATCTCAAAACATTTTACAAAATCACCCATAAATTTAGTTATTTCATAAACCATCTAAAAGATAAATTTTATTGCAAATAACCCCACAAACCTTCGTTATGATCAAGAAATATATAACAATATAAATTTATCTTACTCTTATAGATTTTTCATTACATTGTTTTATAATAAGGTTATATTTCAAAACATAAAGTTGTAATTTAATGTTAGTTTTAATAATTAAGAAGATATAAGTGGTTTTTTTTTTAAAAGTGCATGTATATGTGTGTGGTTTTATATAGTTTATAAATTTATGGATGATTTTGTGAAAAATACCTTAGGTGTGTTAATAGTTTTAATAAAATTCACAAATTAAATAAAATGAAATGTAAGAAGTAGATTAGGATTCGATTTAACATACTAAAAAACTTAAGAATCAAAATAATAATAATAAATTAGTTACAGTTTTAAATGACTTATAAGTTATAACTAAAATAAATTAAAATATTCAAATTTAGAGATTAAATATGCATCTATTATATAATTATCTGTATAAAGTATGACTCCGGAATATACTTTTTCGATTTATATGACATAATACAAGTTTATTCGGTCTTTTTTTCAAAGCATACACGAGAAAAATATACTTTTAGTTTATTTCATATCAACGTGTTGTACTATACCATCGTGCCAACTTAGTAATTGAACTATACCAACACGTCTTACGAGTTGTACTAGAAATGTTCTTCTGTTAATCACAACGACTCTCTTGAGTTATTTTCTTTTAAACTGAACGTACTCCCTTGCCGTCTGGAGGCGTATCTGCAACTCACGCCACCCGTCGTACGTACTCTAATTATGTTCGAAGGCGTATCTTCAAGTCACCCACAAGGTGCGCCTTGAGATTAACTATAGCCTTTAGGTGATATCAACTTTAATTTCTACATGATTGCAATCTTGACAACTTTAGAATACTTGAGGTCACATTAGGATTGACTATACGAAGTTTTTAGAATCAAAATTTTGGTGAAAGTTGTCTTTTTTTAGCAAAATTCAACTATAAGTATTACGCGTTCAAACATTTAACGTGTTAGATCCGAATTACAATAAAAACCGAATTGACTGGCCCGGAAGTCCTAGTTGACCCGAATAAGTTATGTTACTATTCAAACTTCGTTAGATGGTGGTCCATGTTGACTTGGAATTTGGACCTCCCAAAAGAAAACACCCACCTAATTTATATTCAATTTTCAATATTTGTTGGTTACAATAATTGCATTATAATTTCACACTTACTGTTAATAATATATAATTACATTTTTAGAGAAATATATTGTGTTTTGTGGTAAATTTTAAATTACTTTTTCTTTATTGTGTACGATTCTAATTTCTAACTATAAAAACCTAGATATTATAATGAGTACTAGATAAAAAAAAGAAGTAATTTTATGATTTTTAGATTCACTAAACGTCGTGTTTCGAATCACTCTCCATTATTAAAAGCGTAATTTTATGAAAAATAAATTATGATTGATATTTAATAGATAGGGATTAGTTTATTATATTCCAAACCGTTAGCAAACTCACATCCATGTACTAAACAAAATCATCGTGAAAAAATATTTGATAGAAAAGTCACAACTTTAACCCTAACTAAAACTTATCTAAATTTTCATATATATATATATAACCTATTTGGTTTTTGACTCGTTGAAAGTCTTATATCCCTATATAGGTTACTTATCAAAATCAAGCTAAACGATTAAGGAGAAAAAGTTAGTTTTCACTAGCATATGAACAATAAATATCCATAAATATTTTGTTTCTCGAACTTATATGGGAAATTTGGTTAAGGGTGTTTAATTTATGGATGGTTTTAAACAAATATATATTTTAAGGGTGATTTTGTGTAATTGTTTAAAGTTATATTAGCTCCACTCTTTTTGTTTCTTTTATTTTTATTGGATCTATGTACTTTTAATATTAGTAATACTCATTGACTCAATATGTTACTGAAATAATTTGATTTTTTCTTGTATATACCAATAAAAAAATACTTGTAGATAGTGGCATAAATGGTAATTAGGAAAGGGAAAAACAATATATTCTCAAGTGAGATGACATTTTCTTAATAACTTTAAAAATTAAAATGAAAAACCTTAGTAGAGGATTCAAGATAATAAAAATAATAATTGCTAGATACATTGATTTTATGGTACATTTTCATAAAAAGAACTATTTTTAAAAATATTATAATATATGTAAAAAGACATGGTCAAGTTAGTTGAATTGGTCTTTACTCACTAACTAAACCTCAAAAGCTCACATGATTTGAAGCTTCCCACAATGCTTCCTTATGTCACCTAAAAAGGACACTTATTTTTATCAAATAATATTTTAGCACCAAACTTTATTATTTTATATTATTTATTCTTTTTCAAGGGCCCAAGAAACATTCAACCTTTGAACTTATATAAATCACTTGCCTTATCAGTCTTTCACTATCATCTATCATTCCCTTTCATCAACAACCCTCAAAAGCCTTCTTCTCCATTTCATCTTCTTCAATCTCTAATCTCTTCTGCAAACATACACACTCAAAAAGTCCCTAAAAATGGATGTGATCATGCACCACCAAAATGAATTCAGAAGTTCAAGCTCTCAATCCGAGAAGCAGTTTAGCTTCTGGGTTTCGCGAAATCGAGCAGTTTTAGCCTTCCAATCAGCTTCTCTAATCTTCTTCTTCTTCTTCATGATACTTTTGTCTTTTAGAGTTGATTTGTCTTCATTCTTCAGCTTGGGTAGGACCCACATGTTCATCCTTTGCAATGGGATTGTAGCCATTCTTGTTAAGGGTTCAGTTCTTGCTGACCCAAATGAAGATGGTGAAGTTGAGCTAAAAAAGATGAAGAATGCTCAAGTTTATGAAGAAAAATCAGTGGAAAATGAGAAAAAAATTGTGGGTATTGAAGAACAAGGAGAAAAATATCAGAAAACTGAAATTGAGAGTATTTTGATTGTTGAAAGAGAGAAGATTGATGAAGAATTGGTTGAAGAAGATTTGCAAGAAGAAAGAAAGGAAGAAGATGGATTTGATGATGAGTTAAGTATTGAGGAATTAAACAAGAAATGTGATGAGTTTATTAGAAGAATGAGAGGAGTTATCTCTAATGAAAACTAAACTAATTAGGTCATTGTGAGGTGCTTGTTTGGCTTCTTTACACCCTTTTGGCTTGTAATTTAGGGAGAGAGTTCAAATTATGTCTCCAATTAGAGAAAATTAGATTGTTGTCATGTAAAGTGATCATTATATGAAGTAATGATATTAGACTACATTAGTATTCCATCAAAGTTTATACTCTTGAAAAATTACACTTAAATTTTAGTTTTTTTCGAATTATATTCAATGGTTTTTAAGGTTTTAGATGGTGTCTCCAATCTTTATAATTTTTTCAAAAATATACCTTTTGACCAACTATAAATTAATATTTAAAGGTACAAAAGATAATTATCATTTAGTAATTATTATTAATAGTCATTTTAATGTATATATAATTTCTTTGAAAATAACTTGTCTCTTTTTATTCCTCTCATATCTCATATCGTAACAAAAGTTAACTTGTGAATGGATTGAAGGATATTTCTTAGAATTATAAAGTCCAAGGACATTATACAAGGTACCATTCAAAATTTATCTCTCTACATATGTATATATTATGATTATATGAAGCAAAAATTAAAATTTTCAACTTCAAAATAAGTTATAAACTTGCTTTTTTGAGATCATTTTTAATTTGTTGGTGCTACAATGTACTTGTAAACCGAATATATATAAAATTACAATAAATGAATATGGTAGCAACTAGCAAGCTATTGAGCTATGTAGGAGAAGACAAGGAACCAATTACCAAAAACTTGTTAGATCTATCATCATTAATTTAGGTAATATAAAACAATATACAAAAGGTGTTATGAGTAACATAGGGAAAATAGTATTGAACATGATTGGAATTATATAAATTTTCTATTGTTATGTCAACATATGGTTTCAATTGTCTTCAAAAGTTGGCATGCACTTAGATTATTCGACTAGGCACATCGCAATTTCTAGACATCTAAGCCCCACCTTTGCCTCTTATCATAAATATGTTGTTGCTCTTTCTTCTTCAAAATTGTAAATTATTTTTCTAATGTTGCATGGACAAATTAATGGATTCATTGAAAACCTAATAATATAGCAAAATATTTAAGATAAAAACTTTTTAATGAGGTATGGAGGTATGATTGTCTTCAATAATTGAATTGTTCTTACCCAAAAAATAAAAAGTTAAAAAAAAACTAATTTTAGTAATTTTTATAAGTTGAATTTTAAACTAATCTACTGAACTCTTGTTTAAACAAAATAGAAAATTTTCGTTTTCAGTTTTTATTGACATTCGTCGACAAAGATTCGATAAAGATTGTGAATAATTGTTGACAATGTATAATTGTACCGTCAACCGACCACCTTGTCAAGCAAAAATTTTGATTTATTTTACTAACTGGTAGATTTTAATTTCACAATTTTATGTGGTTATTCTACCAAATTCTTTCTTTTTGGATATTTTTTAAAATAATATTTAATAATTAACGCGCCCTAAATATATCGAGTTGAACTTCATCTAACTTATTTCACGATCTAAACAAAACAAAAATGTTTAGAATAATATTTAACAAAAAATTTTAAACCCAACGATTATAGCTTTATCTAGTTTATTTCACGATCTAAGAGAGACGTATTCTAAATAGAATGAGAATCCAAATGACAAGAAGAAGCACTAACATCTTTGAAACATGCGTGAAGCAAAGGTATTGAAGATTTGTAAAAGTAATAAGGGGATCAAGTACTAGGAGACCAAATCATGAGTCTCGTAATGTGTTGTGTGTGTGACACAAAGAGAGAATCACATGACTAAGGCACGAGCTTAGAACAACCAATCATACTTGAGACAAAATCACTGCACTCGTGACCAATCCATGTAAATATGTAAGCAATATCTACAACATATATCATTTTCACACAAATCTGAAAATCTGTTTCGGGATCGAAAATTCACAGCTTCAAAGCTGTTTTCTGCTCTATAGTCGTCTTTCGTATAAGTATATAAGGTAGGTGGACTACTGACGTGAAACTACACCCGTGTTATCTATATGGTTTTGCCTTTACCCAGATCAAGATTCTGATTCCTTATAACCAAACAAGGTCCAAACAAAGGAGGTAAATTATAAAGGTGAGTTACCTAACAAAAGAGTACAGTATAAACCCAAAACAACATATTACTGACAGAATTAAGTTTTATATTGCCATGAAGAAGGGGCAGATGGTCTTCACCAAGACTATCTGCTTACAATGATGATACCCAAACAAAGAAGGTAAATTATAAAGGGGATTTACATAGCAAAAGACTACAGTATAAACCCAAAACAGATTACTGACAGATTAGTTCATTACTGACAAATTTAAGGGCAGATGGTCTTCACCAAGACCATCTACTTCAAATGATGATAATCCATTTGGAATCTGGATAAATTACTCAATTGAACAAATGTATCTAGACATTTCACACTGAAAAGCTCCTACAGGAGTTCAGCAAAATAACCTGTAAATTCAAGCTTAAACAGACAGAAAACGACAGTGCTCGGAAGACGAAGGAGAAATGTACATCCAGATTGTACGTTTCTCATAGCAGTAATGTACATGTACAAGTAGTGAGGGTGCAATACTACATTGATAATGCAAGCATCCATACACCTTGAGTCATTAGCCATGTAGCCATACACCTTGAGGGTGAAACAGGCCCTAAACGAAATCAAACTAACAATGGGAAGTTGAAGAGAAGGAAAGTGACTTATCTTTCGACCCTTCATGTAGCCATACACCTTGAGTCATTAGCCATGTATTTGCAGGATGCATAGATGAATGCGATTTTGATAAATTTTGTTAGCTGTCAATTTGAGAGGACTTCACCGGTAGCAGGTATATTTCTAACACGATATATCTAGTAGTAACATGAGCTCTCCATGAATATAATTGAATCTCTCCTTTGAATTCAACGATTCTGCTAACAAGGCATCAGCTAGAGAATGCAAGGATTGATAACACTCTTCATTTGTTCTGTGAATGTTTTGCTGATCTAAAGATATCATGGAACTATCCAAACGCCACCGAAACGAAAGATACTTGTCTAGAACTTGAAAATAGTTATTTGTTACGAGCACACGGAGTGAATGCCTGCACAAGGTCCCGGAATTTTCAAATTCTTTGCATGTGCAATGAATCTGCTCGTCTTCTGGAATCCAGATGACAAGGCATTCTCTTTCCGGTTTCTTATAGTGATGCACAAGATATGATCCACTTGCCAATTGTGTCACCGCACATTGCAGTGACAGAACAAGTTCATTTTGAAATGAATTGAAGCGTGTTCTTCAATAGGCATGCATGTCCTGTGAGGCACATACTTCAGCAGTTCTTTTGCCATGTCTCCTATGTTTGAAGGAACTGAAGCAGCTCCAACCTGCAATGTAATGACAAAAGGAACAGTGATAAAGTATGTCTAAATACAAACAGGGAGAAAATATTTATCTTCCACAAAATTAAACCATACCTGCTTTAAAGAACTCTTGCAAACATGTCTGTACACTCAATATATTGATCAGAAATGCATGTAATGATCTCGTGTATTCGGCAGTCATCAAATGGGCTAGAAAGTAGGCTAAGTAGCCTCTAATGTATGAAAATGACCAAGACGCTCGATAAGAATAAAGAAGAGCAATGTGATTATTGGAGCCTAAATTGAACTGGGCAATTGAATGATTCCATTGATCTTCAAATTCCTCTATCTTCGCAAGATAGGACAACATCTCAACTCAGATTTAAATTCTGCATACTGTAATCCAAGAAACGAAGAGAACCAGCTGAATAGTTTAGACATAATGTGCCATACAAATATGACATGCCTTGTAGTTGCCAGTTTATTGGCTATGGCATCTCTAAGCGCAGAACCCATGTCTGTTATAATAGTTTGTGGATGTCTTCCTCGTATAAATCATTTATAAAAGTCTTCCCAGAAGAAGAAAGCTTAGAAATGGAACAATGAATGCATGGAATATGATCACAGGGTTCATAGACAAACATGTAAACCCATACAAATGAATGAGAAGCTTCATCTCGCAAAAGAACACAGCCAAAAATAATTGGCTTGCCCTGATTGTCTACACCAAACCACAACCCCAGGAGCATTGCAATGGGTTATAGAACTGTACATGGTATTGAATATACCGACGTCACCAAATAATGCATAGGATCGGACAGAGTGATCGTATGACCATGCAATGTTTTCAATCTTTCCTTTCCCATCTCTAGTAAAATCAAAGACAAAATCTACATCTCTCTTTCCCATTGACTTGCAAGCTTCAAGCAACTCAGCTGCATCATTTTCCCTTTTCTGATTGAGCATAGCATCATTTTCTTGAATGCTTTTCTTGCACATTCGGACAAAGTTCCTTATGTCCTTGTCTATAAATGGAAGTTGTCCAGGTTGTAGACCCTTTTCTGATTCCAAAACCTTCACTATCTTATTGACAGCAATCCTACTTTAGACAGTAAAAGGTTGCGCTCTTGGTCAGATTCATGTATTTTTCAGTATGCAGGAAGTAGACGCACTTGTTCATCTTCCAAAAGCTCATGGTTATGGACATTACCAAATTGAGATACATATCATTGACTAACATCATTCACGTGTTCCTTTGTCAAATATAGTTTCGCATTGCTACCACATCGAACTGATTTGCGGTCCCTAGGGTGCCCTGTATGCCTTCTTTCTTGTTTGATTAAATCCTGAACAATAACAAACAAAATTTATTCTGTAAATTTCAAGATTCGGACTTCCAGTAGATCGAGCTTTCCTGATAGAAAAACCATTATGCCTTGCAAAGATGTTGCAGTACTCGAATGCTTCATTGTCACTTTTAAATGTCTGGCCAACATAAGGAGGAATAACAACCTCTGTTGGCGAAGATGATGCCAGCCCATTCTGCCTAACCATCCTGCTATTCACTGATTCAGAACCTGTTACATTTTCCTCATCCGCTTCATATCTGATGTAACACTTTAAGCATAACTAGACCCTGTAGCACAAACTACTAGACCCTGTAGTACAAACTACTAAAACTAGCACAAAGAAAAGACTATTCCTCAAGTCAATGCCACTCAGGAAGATACTACAATTAGTTCATCGTCCTTGTTAAAGAAACACCACGTAACTGAAATAGCTTATTTGCAAGTAAATGACAGGAAAATCACACAGAGATTACTTGCAAGTAAATGCCACATTTCAATCAAATAGTTCATGTGGATGATGAATGAATTGTGAAGGAATTCTCATATCTTCAATTGCACAAACTTACTGACAGAGAGCTGAGGTTTTTTGAGAAACTGATCACTGAAACTAGCAACATTTCCCTAAGCTATTTCAGTTATGCCTAACCCAAACCCAATCCGAGTTCGCTTTTGTACAGGGAAGAGCATCCAACAATATCTCTATTTTAGAGAATTTTGGACTTGTAAGCCTTATTTTTTTAGGTCCAACAAATTCTCTATTCAATTTTCTAAAATATAGAATGAGGGTGAGAAATAGAGTTGTTTCTCTAAATTTAGAGAATTCCTCAAAAATTTAATTTGATGTAAAAATAATTTGGAGATTATTACTTTTCTTCTCATTTTGAAGAATGGTACAGGATTCTCTTGGAATACTCTAAAATTTAGGGGTGGGCACAAATCCCGCCAATCCCGATCCCGTCTCGGGCCCATACCGATCTCATCCCGATCCCGGCGGAATTCAATCAAAATTATAAATCCCGTCCCGAACCCGTCCCGTCAAAAACTATGCGGGACGGATATGGGCCTTAACTTCTCCATCCCGCTAGGCCCGTTCCCGTCCCGTATATAATAAATTTTTTAATTTAAAATGATAAATATAAGAAGAATCCCTAAGCATTAGTTAAATACTTATATATATTTATATATATAGTTACGTTTATATATTTTAAAAAATAAACCATGTTTGTTATACCGTTAAAATTGACAATGTACCAAATTCATTTAGATATGTTTTATTGTATACATTTGGAAACTTTAATATGTTATTATGAATATTTGGAAACTTTAATATTTTTTGCATTTTAAGTATGATATATACGTATATTTTGTAGATAAAGGGTAAAATTTAAAAACTTTAAATGAAGTAATGTGAAAACGGGATTGGGCTCATCCCGTCCCGTCCCGTCCCGATCCCAGCCGAAATAGGACCCGGTGGGATTCAATCTAAAATACTCAAGGCCCGTCCCGATCCCGTCCCATTTAAAATAGCCGGGACGAAACTGGGATGACTTCAATCCCGTCCCATGCCCACCTCTTCTAAAATCCACTGCACCCATCCAAAAAAAACCTAGGATGAACATAGTGATTTCCAATTTTGCCCTCGCCTTGATGAAAAAGCCTTGAAATGAAATCATGACAATATGACATTGGTCTAAACGCAACGTTTTGGGCATTTACATTGCTCTTTTTCCTCTTACAACACGCTTACACATGCCTTTTCACTTATCTCACCCGCCTGTCTTCTTCTTTTCCCGGTGGATTTTGAATTGGGTTCAGAGGGAAAACAATACACTTTCAATCTCCAATCGCCGGCTATCTTCAGGTCCTTCTGCAAATTCAACAATGGAAGATCTCTTCTAACCTAGTTCAAGTTCATATGTTGTACACACTGCTAGCTGTTGGACAACTAAGAAACAAGAAACATTAAACAAATAGCGATTTGGCGTCAAGTTCTATTTTTGGTTCGGAAATCTGCGAATTAGGGTTTGTGGGCGAATCTTCTTGTTCAGGCAGGTGAATTGCTTTTCAACCTCTTACTTTTGCAAACCCTTTTTCCTTTTTAGGGTTTTCGATCTGCAGATTTGTGTCAAAAGTAATTTGAATATTTTATTGATCTATGAACGAAGTCATTCCTGCCGTAGCTATAAGAAATGTCACCCCCGCTTAATAGACAAAACTTAGTCATAGTGTGAGCCTTTTTCAGTTATATGTCCCAAGCTTATGATTTTAGAGTAATTTCTTGAATCTTGCTTGCTTAATGCTTACAGGCTCAGTGATTTGCTAGAGTGTCTTGGAAGGATAGGCATTTTTGACACTAAGCCGTGCCTTTGGAGCTTCTATAGAAACGACGAAATGTGAAGCATGCATATAAAATAACGAGAAATGCAAACTTAACAAGTATGATAAAGCTTGTCGGTAATAGAAGATCCATAAATGACCACAATTAGTGGAAAAGGCTTGGTGTTGTTGTGTTGGTTTGAGATGGGTGTATATAAATTATCTTGTAGAGCATTGAATATGAGGGTGAATTTGTTTTTAATTTGTGGAGTTAGATTTTCATTATGAGATGATCTTTTTTTTTATCTAATCAATATCTTCTTGATAGAGAGTGGGAAAAGAGTGCTGAATGATGATTCTCATTCACATGTAGTTGAAGGTTCTTGGAGTGTTTGGGCGAGTGCTTATATCCTTGTAATTTTGTTACTTGTTCGTAGGAGTTTTCACATTGTAACTGGTTTTCTTTCAGGAAGTTTATTTAGAATTCAGAATCATATTGGTTTACAACATTAGCATTTTATATTAAGACTTGCTCTGTTGGCATCACTTTATGATTTGTGGCTTTTTCACCTAAGACATATGGGAGCTACATCTCGAACCGCCCTTTCTTGCTTTGTTGGCATCACTTTATGCATTTAAAGTTAATTAACTTAATTGTGGCGCTTCTTTATCATGATTTTGCTCTACTTACAATTTAGTTCAAATTCCGGATTCAATTGCACGGACTTTGATACAAGCTATTTATTTGAATCAGGTTCTGGCAGACACAAAAAAAGGCCAGGAAATTCTAAGAACTGACTGTTGGCTTACATGCTTATTCAGCAAAAGAAAATCTGTGGATAGTAAGGACTAATTTTCTATAAATGGAGTGCAACAAAGATGAGGCTCTTAGGGCGAAAGAGATTGCAGAGAAGAAGTTCGGAGTTGAAGATTTTGCAGGGGCAAAGAAGTTTGCACTGAAGGCACAGAGCTTGTATCCTGGGCTTGAAGGCATTTCTCAAATGTTGGCAACTTTTGAAGTGTATATCCTCGCATCAAAGAAAACAAATGGTGAGGTTGATTGGTACAAGATGTTGGGTGTTGCCTCTTCAGCTGATGCTGAAACAATCAGGAAACAGTACAGAAAGTTGCTTCTCACACTTCATCCTGATAAAAACAAGTCAGTTGGAGCTGAGGGTGCGTTCAAGAATATTTCGGAAGCTTGGAGCTTGCTCTCTGACCAATCTAAGCGAAATTTGTATGATCAGAGAAGGAGCCCACAAGTCCCCCCAAAGTCTACACCACCACCTGGGGCTAATAGCTTTTTCGACTTCAGCAAATCAACTTTTATCCGTGGTGAAGCAAAGAGAGAACAAAATGTTTTTAACTTCAGCAATTCAACTGTTTCTAGTGATAGAGTCAACTTCAACAGTTCTAGGGTAAGTTATCGGCTTCTGGAACAACTCAAAAGCTAAACCTAGATAGTTTCTGGACCGTGTGTCTCAAATGCAAAATGCAATATGAGTATCTCAATGTTTATCTTAATCAATACCTGATGTGCCAGAATTCTCACCGGCCCTTTATAGCAAAGGCTGCAACTGGTCCAAACGTTAAATTTGGTACTTCAGGAGGCTTTGCAGATGGCAGTAGGACTCCATTCTCACAAGGTGGCGCTTCAGCGAACACTTCTCAGCAACAAAGGAACTCAAACAATAAATCTGCTACTTCAGGAGGCTTTGCTCAGTTTGCTGATGACAGCAGGGCTCCATTCTCACAAGGTGGCACTACAGGGAACTCTTTCCAGCAACAAAGAAACTCAAACATTAAATCTGCTACTTCAGGAGGCTTTGCTGATGGCAGTACGGCTCCATTCACACAAGGTGGTGCATGGAAAAGAGAACACGAGGAGGCATTTCCGGAGTACTTCAATTTTGCAAACAAGAGAAAAGATATTGAAGGAGCTCCAGGAATTGGAGTTAGCATTTCAAGTGTGCCCTTCGGGCATGGATTTACGGGAGCTTTGGCGAATAAACTTCATGGTGTAAAGAACTTGTCCCAGATTCAAATTCGAGCAATTTTAGTAGAGAAAGCTAGGTCAATTATTCACAAGAAGATTAGTGGGGAGAAGTCAAACAGCATGCCAAAGATTACAACCTCAAGAGACAAAGTTGGAAATAAGGCCGAAAGTGACTGCAGAGGATCGGAAAATCCAGAAGTGTTCAATCAGAAGAAGTCCGAAACTTCCATAGGTAGGAACGATGTTTCAGCTGCTGCTGCTAATAAGCCTAACAAGTCAACCTCGGAATCACAGGCAATTGATGTACCGGATTCTGATTTTTATGATTTCGACAAGGATAGAAATGAGGAGTCTTTTAAGGAGAATCAGTTGTGGGCAGCATATGATACTGATGATGGGATGCCTCGGTTTTATGCATATGTTCAATTTGTACAGTCCCGACATCCATTTAAGGTCCGAATCAGTTGGCTTGAACCGAAGATAAACACTGGATCGGATTCACGGCACTGGGTTGACTCGGGATTTTCACAATCATGTGGTGAATTTAGGATCACCAAATCTGAGCTAAATGATTTCCTAAATTCATTTTCTCACATTGTTAGGTCGTTGACAAAGCGTCCAAGAGGTGTAATACAAATCTTTCCCAAGAAGGGAGATGTCTGGGCTTTATATCGGAATTGGTCACCTGACTGGAATGAGGAGACCCCAAAAGATGTAGTTCACAAATATGACATGGTAGAAGTATTTGCAGACTACGATGAAGAAGCGGGTGTTGTTGTTACCCCACTAGTCAAAGTCGATGGCTTCAAGACAGTATTCCGTCAACCATTGGAAGGTAATCAGACCCACAGAATTCCGAAAGAGGAGATTTTTCGGTTTTCTCATCAGATTCCTAGGCACTTGCTTATTGATCAAGAGGCTTCTGATACTCTCAAGGGCTGTATGGAGTTGGATCCAGCTGCTGTATCAATGGACTGATGAAGAAAAAGACACTCAACCCTATTTTCCATCATATTTTTTGTTCTCATCTCCAAATTTGAAGCTTCTATGGAGCATTACTAAGCCGTCTTCTGAGCAATTGCATAGATATGACTGCTCTGAAACCTTTACAGTGTCTTTGCTTACTCTTTTGGGTTTAATACCGATTTAGAATGGTATAGTGTAGTTGGAAGTATGTTCTATACATACCACAAGCTTATAGATTAGTTGCCTGTGATGAATTACCATCTTTTTGCCTGATTTGGTGGTCATTTTTTCTTTCTTCTGCTCGTCTTCTTTGTCTGCAAGCTTGATTTACTGAAGGGTTTGCATTGTATTGTACATGTGATATCTTCTTACATTTGAGTACATCCAACATATGCCAATCTCGACTAGACATGTTCATATCCGGGTAGGCTGTCTGGTCCGGGCCTGCAGGTACGGCAACCACTATAGGCCCGTCACCTGGATCGGCCCAGTCCGAATAAACGGGCCAGAATTCTATAAAGTCCGGTCCGAGCCCAGAGATGAACAGGTATAATCTTGACGAATGGTTATTGTTCGTCTCATATAACGAAATGTCGAAACTTGATATCTTTTTCATTTGATAAATGAAAGGGAAAAGAATTCTATGCATTACGAGTTTGATGTATCGAGAGGACATAAATTACAGCAAACGGGCTAGCACATTCATCAAACACTTGTTGTTCAATTGAAGCATTAACCTCTAATATTCCATTAAGTTAGTAGCATGCAGTAACACACGAAATTACATGGAAAATCTTCGTGTGAATTGTTTAGAAGCATCTGTACAAAAAAGCAATACTGTCAAACCTTACAATATACGCCAAATGTTACCTGTCGTGTTAATGGTAGATGGAAGCAAACACCAAGCACAGCTGACGATCCCTTTCGTCTCCCCAACCTCCCCAGCCCTTGAAACCGGGTTGATAACCCGGTTGATGGGAGTACGTATCAACATCCCAATTAGGATCAATGTTCACAACCTTATCATTCTCTTCAACTTCAATATTAACTTCACCATTATCAATACAAGCATCCTTCATCCCCTGTCCTTGATGCAAGCCACACTTCCCGAAATGAAGAGCACTCGCTCTAGGCCCACGTAACGAGTAGATAGGCCTTCCAAATGACGGAAAAACAGTCGACCACATTGTTATATCCCAGTTATACTCATCAAAGTAACAAAACTCCTTAGCTTTGAGATGGATTTTCCTCCACACAGATCGGTCAAACGAATACCCTACATTCCCCATTCTCTCAGCAATCAGTGATTCCGAATCTTCTCCTCTAGACTTGACATCCCATGGTGCTAGATTAGAAGCAATACAGTCTGGACACTTTCTAGGCCTCAGCTTCATAAGCAGCTGTAGATTACGGTATGCATTTGGAAATATGAAATGGTCTTCTTCAATGAACATCATATTACCTGAATGGTTATGAGTTTCCTCTAATCCATCCCAAACAGTGTTCATCATCCACCACCAATGATGCTTCAATGAAACAGTCTTTGGAGACCGATGGTTTCCATACTGATCAGCGTTTCCTTCACATTTTTTCTTAACCGGGTCATCTTTACCCTTGCAATCCTTTGGAGAAGTACCAGGAAATGTACTAGGAAAGTTGTGAGGAGAGTAAGGTGCGAAAATCTGCTTAACTTGGCAAAACTGAATGCCTCCAACAACCTTGTTCATCTCTTCAAAGTAACCATCGTGGCTGATTATAAGCAAGGTTTCATTTATCCCTACCACATGGGACAAGCTCTCCACGACAACCTTAAGATACTGAGGGCGATTGTGAACATATAAAACAATCACAATGTGATCCTTGGCTAGATTAGGATAAAGCTTCATATTACTAGGAGGCAAATGGTTTCTCTCTATTAGTTTCTTAGAAACTGCATTTTGAAGGAAGAAGGTCATGTTTGGTATAATCACAAGACCATCATCTTCAACAGACCTAGTTGCATAATCTGAAACTGATTGGATTCCAAAGACGGACGCTAGTAAGTATACAAATAGGGTAACCACAGAGATTACAAAGATTAATCTGCCAACACTCACATTTCTAAAATAAGAGCTCATGTTAAGAGCCATAGTACAAAAATACACCAGTATCCAGATCTTAATTTCGCATACCAACAAAACTTCAATGGTTTATCAACATAGATAACTTCGAATTCAAAATCAATCAAATGATCATGATAAGAACCTTCAAAAACCTGAATATTATTCCACTTTTCAGCTCAGACAAGATAACCCAAATCAGCAACCAAGCAAACCATCAAACCAGGACTGGATATCTTCAAAGAGGACTCAAAATCTCAAATGGAAGCTTAGCTTAAGCAGCTGTAAGATCTGAGACTTCAGCAAGTGGGTATTTGGGAAAATCAGTGTATTGAAAATTTGCAAGCGACGAAGAGCTAATGAGCTCGTGGGATGAATATAGATATGAACTATGAATTCTCCGGGTATCGAAAAGAAGCAAATGATAGCCGTTCACAACCTCGAGGTCTATCAAGCTATGGAGTTTTGAAGGAAGGGAAGAGGGTTGGTGAGATAGACCATAGACCGGAACCTTGCTTCAAAGCAATGGCCAATGGATGTCAGAAGTAAGAACAACACTCGCAACAACCTAGCGTTGTATATAATCACTGAGATTTTTACAAAACTACTGTTGTTTTAGGTGTTTTAACCCCAACATTTTGGCTATTTTCCTTCATTAAACTACTTTTTTTCCAATAAAATCTATTTTATTTATTGAAAATCCGTACTATATAATATATACACTGCTGAAAAGCATAAAAATAAGTAGCTGTAAAGAATATTTTATTTGATTTTTATAGGGGATTGTTAGACGTACCGGTGAAAATTACTATTTGTAACCAAAACTACGCACTTCGTGTGCGTAGTTGAGTGGACTTCAACTACGCATATGGGGTGCGTAGTTGGAGTTCAGAAAAAATTTAAAAAAAACTGAACAAAGTGAACTACGCACTTGAGGAGCGTAGTAGGAGTAGGGAAGAAAAAAAAGAATTTTTTTTTTTTTTTTTGAAACTACTACTACGCACTTCAAGTGCGTAGTAGTAGCATAAAAAATCACGTTTTTATATTTTAGAACTTTTCTAAAAAAAATATTATAGATCTTGTTCACAATATATCGATTAAAAAACAAACATATCCAATAACATGTTAGTCGAAATACATGTTGAATCATAAGAATTGCGGGTGGAAACCACGTGTATAAACTTTCTAATATAGTAGCATAAAATAAAAAAAATTTATAAATATTTATTGTTTTTTGTATGATGTTATGAAAATGGTAGAGTTTAAGGTAATGAATAATTTCTATAAAAATATAAAAAGATACAAATATGTACTCAAACATATACTATTGAAAATATTGATAAATTTTGTTTGATGAGAGTAGTATTTTTTTTTTGGAAGCTTTATATCATTTATCATACAAATTATTCTTGACCAAAATATGAAACTCAAACGGAAAAACCGACGTCTTCTAGACATAATTAACCGAGACAAACCCTACCACTCTGGTGTGTGCCACAACCTAACTTGTTGATCAAACCTTTAGAACCTGACTCCACTATAATCTTCTCCCACTCATATGTTTTAGCCCAGGCCATTGTCCGCACCAAAGCTTCTCTCACCCATATGTTCACAGAGCCATCACACAAGGGCGGAGACAAGGGGGGTAAGGGAGGGGACTGTGTCCCCCTTGCGGCAGGATAATTACTATGTAGTCGGATATAATTCATACTTCTTTGTTAGCTCATTTGGTAGATGGTGGGAAGGAGGGTCTGGAGTGTAGGGTTCGAGTCCCGGAAACTCCAAAAATGTACTTTTTGTTTTTATTATTGCTTAACTTTTAGTTAATCTAATGTAATCAATACAATAATTCATCAACCACTATCTAATTTATTTGAAAATTTCTTTATAAAAACAAATTAAATATATAAATTAATTTAAATATCATCTAAATAAAAAATATATATACAACGAAAAAATTCTAATTTATACTAAGAAAACTTTAGTACAATTTTTTTATTTAATTTATAGATTTTAGTGTTTAATTTTTAACAAATATGTCAATTAACATGCAAATTAATATTCAAAATGTCTTATACGAACAAAATTGCCCACGACGTTGAGCTCGTCCTGGTATCGCATGCACACATATATGGTGATCGGTAAGCCGACTCGACACGCCGATAATCATCGATAAAGTTCTTAGCCTTTAGAGGGTTATCCTCGGGCTGTATTCTTCTTCCCTCGAAAACACGAGTATTCTGACCTTTTCATAATTCCCACACTATGGTAGCCCAGTCCAAGATCAGTGAGGAACTTAACTGTCACTGGATGAAGTTAGAGACCTTGAAAACCACGCCACCCATGAATGGAAGCAACTTCCAGACATTATAAGCGGTTGGACAATGAGCCAAGACATGAATGTTAGTTTCCTCGCGCCCGCATACATCACACCAGGGGTTGAGAACTGCCTTATTCGTTATCAGATTTTCCTTGCAAGACAATACTCCCTTACAACTGCGTTGTATGAAGGACTTGACCATTGGTGATATCTTTAGCTTTCACATTGCCTTCCACACCATACCCAACGGATTACCGCCTGAAGTACTAGTACCACCCGTGTCTATTTGATTCAAATCCAGCGCCAGGTGATAAGCAGTCCAAATAGAAAATATGTCATTATTCGAATGAAACCACTCCACTTAATCCAGACATTCATAGTTGATAAGATGAATATTGAGAATAGCGTCAACATCACAATCGGCCAACGTCATTCTAACCAAACCTTCATTTTAGCTGCAGTTAGTCCAATCAATAAGCTCTCCCACCCAAAGAGACATATTTGCATTAGTAGGAATGATTGCCGGTCTGAAACTGAGTGAACGGGAAAGCCAAAGGTCCTTCCAAACAAAAATCTCTTAACCATTTTCCACATAATAAAAAGGCCTTTTGATAATATATCTATACCCTTTAATATGCTCATCCAAGTGAAGCTTGGTCTATGCACCTCATACCATCCATAAAAGAGCAACGGGTAGTAGCGTTGAGAAGCTTAACAATCAACGAATTTGGTTCCATCACAAGTCTCCACCCTTATTTAGCCAATAAAGTAAGAAAGTAAGGTTAATGGTTTTCATATCTCTAAAACCAAGACCACCCATTTCCTTAGCCGATATAGCTTTTTCCATCAAATCAAGTGAATCTTCCGCTTATCTTCGGTATTACCCCACCAAAACTTACCAATCATACTCTCAATATCCTCACAAATGGTATTAGGCATTTCAAAGCGAGACATGGTGTAAGAAGGGATGGCTTGCACAACAGACTTCAATAAAACCTCTTTCTCCGCTCTACTAGGTCGTTTCCTTCCAACACTTTGATTTTCTTCTAGACTCTCCCCTTACATGATAAAAGATCACATTGATCTCCCAACCATCGTGAGAAGTAAAATATACTTATCATGTTTTGGCATATTCTTCACACCAATGATTCTACATTATGACTGAAAATAGTTCAGACTTCGCAAGGTTCACCTGTTGTCTCGAAGCTTCTCCGTATTGGAGTAAGATATCATCAATTTTAGTGTTCGGTTGACAGGAAGCCTTAGTGAAAAAGACACTATCATCAACGAAAAAAGAGGTGGGAAATGTGTGGGGCACTCGGAGTGATTCTACTACCAAAAAGACGGCCCATTCGCTCGCCCTTCTAATCAGATTGGACAACCCCTTATCAGGAAGGATCACCTTGACGTAATCCACTGCTGGACGAACTCAAGAGTAGGAGTGCCATGATGAGAATAGTGGTATAATACAAATAATTTTGCTTTTTAGTGACTATACAATACTATTATAAATTCATGATTAAATTTGATTTTTTAAAATTATAGACAATACTTGTTGTTAATATCTTAATATATGATTTTAATACACAAAACAAAATATTACTCTCATGTCATTATATTTAAGAAAAAACACTCTAAATTATTTTATAGCAAAGTTCAATTGAATCAAAATTTTAAATTTGACATGTCAATTTCTATAATTCAAACAATATACAATAGTAATATAACTTTTTAAATAAAATATTATAACCACATTAATCATTAAAACTGATAACTTATATTATATATCAATTAAAAATAAATTAATTAAAATAATCAAGCAGATATATGAATATCCTCAATTGTGAACTAATAACATTCACTTTTCACATCTTAATGATTTTTTGGCATTTACTAACTAAGCCACGAATTTATTTTAAAGAATGTACAAAACTTGCTCATCGATGATATTATTCACATAATCAAACTAAATATTAAACGTTTTCAAAATTTGAGTATCATTATGAAACAAATCTTGAAAGTGAAGTAATAAACAATTTTGCAATAATTCACAAATTTTAGAAATCATTTGATAGGATGTTGTAATAAACAAGTTATTCGGGTTAGCTTCGAACTCGGTCACTTTTATAAACGAGTTAATCCGAACACATTTTAAAAGTTCATATAAATCTAGACTTAGCTCAAACTCAATTCGTTTATAAATAAGTCAAAACTCGGTTTGTTTGGTTAATATTATTAACGTGTATTAAATTGTTTCCGTTATTTGTCTCTTGGTATTAGTGTGTATTAAAGGTTGATGTTACAAGTCTCTTGATATTAATGTGTAGTTATGGTTGATGTTACAAGTCTTTTCATTTGCATATACTTAATGTAAATAGGGTCATTAGTTTAGTCTTGTAACTTGTATATATAAATTACTATGACTAATGAAGGTTATGGGCCGGAAAATTGTTTTCATCATCATTTTCTCTTTTAAACATTCACATGGTATCAAGAGCATAGGTTCTCTTCCTCATTTTTTCCCGGTAACCTCTTGCCATCCCCACCAGTCTCATCATGACACACACTGATAACATGATTTATTGACCTGTTTAGTCATGCATTTAGATAGATTTTCTCTTTTCGCATTCATGTTTTAGCCTTAGTTTGTGTCATTTATGCTTGTTTAGTTCTTGATAACATAATTTATCGACCTAGTTTAGTTGATCATATAAGTAGTTTTACTCTTTCTACATGCATGTTTTAGCCATAATTTGTGTCTTTTATGCTTGTTTAGTGTTACTTTGCAAGTATGAATGTCTACACACGCTTTTGGTTACTTTGTAGGTACTTTGGCGTGTTTTGGAGTTAAAAAGATGCATTTGAGGACTAAGCCTCGGAGTGGACGCATAGGAGATGTCATACGAGCACCGGAGAGGAGAGAACTACGCTTTAGGAGCAACCGAGACAAGTTGCCCGAGATCATGAAGAATCTCGGTCCGAGACGGGAGGCTTGGAAGTCACTGCAGTAAAATCTCGGTCACCATCTCGGGTGACCAGACCGAGATCCCATGACGCTGAAGTACGAAGTCGAAATCTCGGCCCCGACGTCGACCAATCTCGGCCGAGATCCAGACCGAGATATTTCCCTGAGCGTCAAAATCTTATTTTATTTCGGACCTTTAGCCCAACCCGCGATTTTTGAAGGGTTCCAGGTTATAAAAATTGAGTTTCGAAGTTCAGAAAAAGGACGGCCGCCGAAGAGAAGAAAGAAGATTGTTTAGGTTGTGAAAGTGGAAGTTCGATTGTTGAAGGAAAAGTTTGTTCTTTTGTTCTTAGTTCTTTTTCACCATTGTTAGTTAGTTAGTTTTTGAGGAAGATTCAGTGTTGGAGTTTGTGTGAAAGTTTGTTAGAGATTGCAAGTTGGAAGACAAGTTGTTTTGATTCAATAAAGTTGGGTACTTTCTTCGTCCCCCTTTCCTTTTTAATTTTGTTGATTTCCCTTTTCAAATCAAATTCAGGATTAGCCATGAGCTTTAGTGGCTAAAAACCTTTTGTGGTTCCAGGGTAGATAGAGATATGTTTATACCTTGGACTATGATGGATTGAATTGTTCTTATTTCTAGTTTGTGTAAATCGCTTTAAATCATATGAAAAGGTTCGGTCTTTGCAATTTTAGACTCAATCTAAACCACCTTAACCTAGGTAGGAATTGAATCGTAACTGAGATATTCCTATTTAGATACATATGAAAAGGTTTAGCCTTTATTAGATTGAATGTGCCAATATTCCTTCCTTTAAGGCAATAATTCTTGAGACGTAATTGTAAAGGGTTATTGTGATTCCTTGATTGAAGAAAATGGTTTGTTTTATATTTCTCCTTGTATTATCTTGAAAACTATAGATTTTAGGCTACGGACCTTTGTGTTCTTGAGACGTCACTGTGAAAGAGCATATGTTAAGAAACATTCATCCAAAGCGTTACATTCTATTATATGCCACGTGTGATTTTATTATATCCTGAGTCCATATGTATAAATAATGATCTTAAATCCCTGAAATTGCATATTTTCCTTATTTGATTCTTGTTTGATTGCTTTTGACTTTCAATCGATTTTGATAATTGATTGCGAGTCCATAAAACCTTCAAAACTTTTTTGCGCCTTCTTCCCTTATCTTTTCCAACCCCTTCTTATTCTAGATCTTTACTATTCTTGATCAATTGCATAGTCATTAACTTAGTCCCCTAGAGATCGACTCCGGAATACTTAATCTTTGTTGCATCCGATCCATACGTTGTAGGTTCGCTGCATTGAGTAGATATTCGGAATATAAATTTAAAGCAGGTTCGACGTTTTATGCATCTTGTGGATTTCTCTCTCTTTTTTATAGGAGTTTATAGGGTGTGCAAAACAAGCGAACAATTCTACTTTGCAAGAATAAATGTCTACACGCACTATTTGTGGCTTTGTAGGTGATTTGACACATTATGGAGCTAAAACGACGTATTTGAGGATCAAGCCTCAAAGTGGATGCATTGGAGCGAGCATACGTGCACGTGAAAGGGCAATAAATCAAATTAAAGGCATGAAGGAATGACCAAGGAGTCATCTCGGGCGAGATTGAAGCATCTCGGCCCGTGATCCAAGCTACTGTTGTGCATCTCGGGTAATTTGACCGAGATCCATATGACGCTGAAAATCGAAGACGAAATCTCGGTCCCGACAGTGACTGATCTCGGCTGAGATCCAGCCCGAGGTTTTCCCTGAGCGTTATATTTCGTTTACGAGCTTTTTCCTTTTCAGCCCAATGTCTTTTAGCTAGGTTTTGTGTATAAAAGGAATCATTGGATTCATTCCAAAGGGTGTTCGATTTTGGCTGGGAGTCGCCTAGAAGTTACCCTAGAGGGGGAGCCGTCTCCTACCCAGCTGTCTTCTTCAACCTTTGTTCTTCATAGTTTAGATTAGTTTAAATTAAAGTTTCGCACTTTCGCATTCAGATTTGTTGGGAAGACATTGTTGATTCGAGATTTGGCAAGATTACAAGTTTTCATTCATTCAAAGTTGAGTTCTTTCTTTCCCTTTCGTTATTTCTTTATTTGTCTTTTGATATGATTGTTAAAGGCTAGAACTTTGTAGTTCTAAGGTAGATAGAGATTTGTCTATGCCTTGGACTATGATGGATGTGATTGTATTTAAGTGTTTAGAATTGCTTCGAAACCCTAAAGGTTGATTTGGATTTAGCCAGGTTTATAATTACTCTAAACCATCAACCTAAGTTAGAATTGAGTCGTAACTGAGATATTCTTTCTTAGATACATAAGAGAATTGACCTTAGGTAATAAAGGTTAAACATTTATTGGATAGAATGTGTCATTATTCCTTCCTTAAGGTTTGTTTACGATTTCTCCCTTTTTACCTTGAAAGCAATAGGTAATAGGTTGCGGATTTATATGTTCTTGAGACGTAACTGTAATAGAAAATTAGAGAAGAAACATTTATCTCTGCATGCTTTTCTTATCATCGCTTTACAATTTGTCCTGAGTCCATATGTCATAAACAATGATCTTGAACCCTTGCAATCCATTTTTTTTCCTTTAATTTGATTATCTTTTATTTTCCTTGTTTTAGAAAACTGTTCTTGACTGAAAGTGACATTCAGTTGAGGGCAACCCAAAACCTCCAAAATCTTTGACTTCTTTCCCTTATCTTTTTCAACCCCCTTTCTTATTCTAGATTTATATTATCCTTAATCATTGCTGCAGATTAATCCTCTCAGTCCTTGTGTTCGACCCTGGAATACTTGTCCTACTTCGTACGATCCATACACTGTGGGTGCGTTGCTATCAGGGGCGGAGCCAGGAAAGTTTTAGGGATGGGCAAAATTTAATATAGCTATAATATATAGTAAAATATCCAAATAAATAGTTTATTGCAGTTTTAAACTAAAAAGGTTCGGTTCGGTT
This sequence comes from Fagopyrum tataricum, assembly GCA_002319775.1. Lineage (NCBI taxonomy): Eukaryota > Viridiplantae > Streptophyta > Magnoliopsida > Caryophyllales > Polygonaceae > Fagopyrum > Fagopyrum tataricum. The sequence continues at coordinate 2,796,940 of CM008283.1, forward strand.
CGGTTTCGGTTCAAACACGACGATTTTTTGCCTTAGCAAAATCATCGATAACCGATTTATGTCAATTTTCCGAACAAATTTCCCTTCAATATAAATTGTCAAAGCGTCACCAAGAAACTCATCTGTCATTTTATTGCGAATGTCGCACGTGCTTTATTGCTGAAGCTCAAAAAAACTAAAATTAAATTCAATTAAAATATATTAAAAAAATAACAATTTGTAAAATAATTAACATGTATTATATATTAATCTAATACTTAATACTTAATAAGAAGTACTTTATTTCAATGTAATAACATAAATTTAAATTTTATAAACTAAAATTAGTAGAAATTAGAAAAGGGTTTGTAGTGGTGAATGGTGACACAATTCTAAGTGCGTAGTGTAGACGTGTAGTACACTAATACACAATACATTATATTACTAACATAATTCTAAAAAAAATAGAAATAAAAGGTCAACAAACTAGACTCAACAAGTAATTCAAAAAAAGATTGAAGTAGGCTAGTACGGAATAACAGTCACATAAATCCAAACTAGTATAAAAGTACCGATAAGTACCTGTAACATGATGTAGATTGAAGTAAGCTAGTATGAAGTAGCAGTCAAGTAGAGAGTTATTAGAGACAACCTGCTACTTTCTCTCTGTGCTTGCAGGGCAATTTAAAAGGTCTGCAAACTTATAACCTAATCTAGTTTTAAAAAATATAATAGTACACTAAAAAAATATTATTTTTTGGATTGGGCTGGGCGACAGCCCAGTGTCGCCCAGCCCTAAATCCGCCCCTGGTTGCTATTTAGGGGATTTATTACAAGTTATAAATTTAAAACCATTCCTTCCTAGTTTTGTTATCTCGTGAGTCTCTATCTCTTTTGATAAGGATTTATACGGGTGTAAAACCAGCGAACAAACACCAACAACACTACCGGTTCCTTGCTTTCCACCGCCACCTCCTCCTCCACTCGAAACTTCAACTTATCAAACCTCAACATCAAACTCGATCTACGTAATTACTCTTTGTGGAAAAGCACGATCTAATCGTCTCTTGAAGCCTTTGATCTCGATGAGTTCATCCTCCCAACCGCCACGCCCCCGGTTTCCACTTTTCAAGCTAAAGGAGAAGATGCTCTCAAACCCAACCCGGACTTCTCCGCGTGGCGTCGAAAGGACAAAAATGTTCTTTTATGGGCTCGTATGACTCTTTCTGAGTGTGCCCTTGCCCTTGTTGCTCGCTCGAGCTCCGCTCATGCTTGGACCACCCTCGAAAAGTCCTACCAGTATCAAACACGGGCCCGTCGTATGGCCCTTAAACAACAATTACAAACACTTACAAAAGGTGCTCTCTCGATGATCGAGTATGTTGAGAAGAAAAGGTCAATTTCCGATTCTCTCACTGATAGTATGTATATCGTCTCTACTGAAGATCTTGTGGGGTACATTTTCAATGGTCTTGATAGCTCTTATGGCCCTTTTCGTACCGCGTTTATGATGCGTATAGATGATCCGACTATTGATGACCTCATTGGACTCCTTCTACAAGAAGAAGAGCGTCTCTCTATTGACGTCAACCAACTCACACATGTTGTTGAAACCTCTCCTGCACAACCGCTTCTACCCACTCCTCTTGCAGCTAACTACTCGGCAACCACCAACCGGAGCAACATCCGTGCCCCCTCTAACAACCGTGGGCGCTCCTACCCTCTTTTCTAGTCTAGTGAACGCCCCCAAAACCGTTCATATGGCTTCCAAGGATCTGATTGCCACCCACATGCTTCCTCTCTTGATTCCTACGGCAGGCCCCGAGTCCCATGTCAAATATGTGGCCAAACAAATCACCGAGCACTCAACTGCTGGAATAGGCTAAATGAGATGGACTTTTCGCCTCGCCGTCGTAGCAACTTTTCACAACAAGGCTCTTCGGTTGCTTCACCCCGGTCTGCTAACTCCGCTAGTCTCTCGTCACCCTCTTCTGTGGTTGATCCATCATGGTACTTAGATACGGGTGCGACGGATCATGTCACATCGCAATTTGCGAACATGCATATGTCGGAGCCATATAGTGGCGGTGATCGTCTTCAAGTTGGGAACAGTAACCATTTGTCAATTTCAAATATTGGCTCTTTTACTTTACCTGCGTTGCATAATTCCATTAAACTAACCTCCATTTTACATGTGCCTTCAATCGCAAAAAATCTCCTTAGTGTTACCAAAATTACACGAGATAATGATGCTTATATGATTTTCTTTCCAACCTTTTGTCTTGTCAAGAATTTACAGGGTCAAACCATACTCCGAGGCACCCTTGAAAATGGCATATATAGTCTTCACCCTACCGCGCCCTCACCGTCCAACTCCCATGCACTGCCGAGTTCACGTACCTCTCTAGAAGGTTGGCATCGTCGTCTTGGTCATCCTCACGAGTCTGTCCTTCGCTCTATAGTATCTAAGTTTAAACTTCCACTATCATCAAATAAACTCCCACATGTGTGTGGTGCTTGCAAACTAGGTAAAAGTCACAGGGAACATCTTGCACCGTCTCATGTGCCGTCTACAAAACCGTTTGATTTAATATATTATGATGTTTTGGGTTCTTCTTCTATTCTTTCTTTGAACGGATCACATTACTTTGTGTACGTTATTTACGATGCAACTAAATTCTTTTGGATATACTTCATGTCACAAAAATCACAAGTACGGGATATCTTTGCCGCGTTCCACAAAATGGTTCAAACACAATTTAAGTCCTCCATTCGCTTTGTACAAACCGATGGTGGAGGGAAATACCGCTCTCTTACAAATTTTTTCACCTCCCAAGGTATCCTTCATCGCATCTCGTGTCCTCACACTCAAGAACAAAATAGAGCCGTTGAACGCCGTAGTCGTATTGTTATCGAAAAAGGTCTCTCCCTCTTAGCCCACGCCTCTCTCCCTCAAATCTTTTGGGAGCATGCATTTCATACCGCCACATATCTTCGTAATTGTACCATATTGCCCACTCTTAATTACAAACCACCTTACGACCTTCTCTACAACCGTACTCCCGATTATAATTTCCTCAAGAGTTTTTATGCATTTGCTATCCTTTCCTCCGCCCATATCATCCTCACAAAATTGACTTTTGTTCTCTTCCGTGTCTCTTCCGTGTCTCTTCCTTAGTTACAACTCGAAACACAAAAGATATTTTTGTTATCATCTTCCAACTTCGAGATTGTATGTGGTTCGGCATGTCGCTTTTGATGAAACGTCCTATCCCTATCATTTACTCATAACCCACACAACCTCTCCTTCCCGCCTTAACCCACCTGTCCATATGACATTGGATAACCTACTACCACCTGCCACCCTTAGAGCCTCCTTACCCACGCTTCCCGTGCAGCCCACTCCCCATGCGATGACCGAACAACCTGTTTCAAACACTGAATAAACCGCCATCAACCCTATACTACCCTCCTCCGATACCACTTCACTATCCCCTACAAGGTCCCCTCATCCCCTACCTCCTCCTCCTTCCCTTCTCCACTTGTCCGACGCTCCTCCCACTCTCAAACACCAAACACCCGCCTTCGTGATTACGTTTGTTATCTTGCAGATCAAAACGTACCCACTGAACCAAACACCTTCCTTTTAGCCTCTAAGCACCCTAAATGGTAGGAGATCATCCTAACAACCAACAAGTCATAAGTTCAAACCATGGTAACAATATTTTTTTCAATTCTATAAAGATCTGCATATAAAATAAGGTTTTAAAGAACTAAATGCTCTCATTCAACGTATTATGATCCTATTTTACCACATGCTATATAATTAACTTAACTCTCTCATTTTTTATTTTTTTAACTCTTTCATTTTTTTAACTCTTATTGTTGTAGCTCCTAACATGATTACTCAATTAATTCTTCCAAAAACATCATTGCTATGACTAATGTTAGGAGTTAACTTGAGATATTCAATTGGATAATCAATGTTATGAGTTTCAAAAACGTCAAATATAATTTTTTAAAACCTGTAATAAAATTTTACCACATGCTATATAATTAACTTAACTCTCTCATTTTTTTAACTCTTATGGTTGTAGCTCCTAACATGATTACTCAATTATTTCTTCCAAAAACATCATTGCTATGACTAATGTTAGGAGTTAACTTGAGAGATTTAATTGGGTAATCAATGTTATGAATTACAAAAACATCAAATATAATTTTTTAAAACCTATAATAAAATTTTACTAAATAGATAGACATAGATAAAAGATAAATAGATAGATAGATTACTATGACTAAATAGATAGATAAATAGATAGACAGATAAATAGACAGACAGATAAGATTTTACTAAATAGATGTTTTATAGATTTATAGATTTATAGATATAGATAAAAGATAAATAGATAGATAAATAGATATAGATAGACAGATAGATTACTATGACTAATGAAGGTTATGAGAAATTTTTGTTTTCATCATCATTTTCTCTTTGAAACATTCAACATAACACTAGAGTGGTGGCATATAAGCTCGGCTCATGCATCTTTTAACACAAATATGAACACATTTCAACTTCTTTTAGACTAAATACAAACTCAATTAAAAAAGAAAGAAAAAATTGACATGGACTCAACTCGTTTATAAACAAGTAAAAATTATCAATGTTAGACTCGTTCGTATAAAGATCCAATTATCTAAACAATACTCTTGTGCAGGAAAAATAATCGGACCAACAACTAAAAATGATAAATATTGAGGATATAACTTTTCTTGTCTATTTTCCTCGTTGAGTTTTAATCGCTAAAAAATAGGTTTAATTTGTGTCTTAAATTATGCTTTTTGGTGTTTTCTATTGATTGTCTATAAATGATATTTAATTTGATAGAAGCAAGTCCATACCATTACAGGCGCCCCCTCCCCCTCTTTTTTCTCTCTTTCATATCCAAGCTTTTGCTCTTCATTTCAATTCTTAGTTATTGTTGTGAGAATCCTCCCATTTCGATCAAGGAATCTCCTTCGCTTGAATATCCTGCTAGAAATTTGCGTTTGGGTGGTGTTCTTGCGGGGGAGGGGTAAGATGAGCGGTGGCGGTGGTAGTCATGGGTTTAGGGTTTCGACAATCTCTATCAATGTCAAGAAGATGATACAGAACATTAAGGAGATCGGCTGCAATCACAGTGAAGAGGAGATTTATGCAATGCTTAAGGAATGTGGCATGGATCCTAATGAAACCGTTCAAAAGCTCCTTCACCAAGGTCTCTTTCACTGTCTCTCGGCTTTGACTTCTTTTTAGCTTCTTGACATTTCTTGTTCGACGTTTTTATCACATTTTGGTGATTTGACGTCGTTTGCTGATTTGTTAATGACCTAATTTTAGTTTTGTGAATTCATACTCCTGATTAGTGCATGCGGGTTTGTTTGCGCTGTTCATAGGTAACCTAATTAGGGCATGTTGCTTTTCTCTTTCTCTTTGTTGTTGGTCAGAAAACCTAATTAGCCACTCATAGGAGTTAAGCTTTTTGTACTAGTATTTAATTTGGAATCTGCTTTTAAAGTGTAAAGGAGGCCTCCATTCATTTGAATATGGGCTTGTGTGGAGTCTAGGATCTCGATGAACATATAAGATATTCATGTTCTTTTGATTATTCATCTTCTTGAGTGGAGATGCCTTTTTTTTAATTCACAATCTTCAGGCACATGAATTGTGAAAATGGTCATTGTAGGTTGTAAAATGAACTTTTATGCATGCTGGTGTATTATTGTACTTTCAGTGACCACTATATTCAAAGGAGTAGACTCATGCTGATGTAACTGGCCTATTATGATGTTGCAGATACCTTCCATGAAGTAAAGAGGAAGCGGGATAAGAAGAAAGAGGTACTTTCCTTTTGTGCTTCTACAAAAGGAAGTTATTTGCGTGGGCTCATCTCTTATCTCTTAATTTCTTGTATTGTTTCAGAATCTGAATAATCGAGAGACTGTGGATACAAGATGGAGGCCTGGCCCTCCTGGACGGGTTGGGAGAGGAGGGCATGGAAATATCCCATCTCATCATCCAGCTGGTATGTTGAATTGCTGTTGCTAAAAGTTGTACTGACATATTTTTATCATTAATGGTCAATACTAAATATATCTGCTGTTAAGATTCTTAAGATAACTAATAACACCAGTTTGGAATAAAAATGCTTTAATATTCTGATTGTTATAGGGACTTGCTTCTGTCAGTCAGTTTTTGTTGTATTAAGGGTTTGGTTCTTGTTCTTTGACATCCTTGCTTGTTGTTCAGCTAAGTTGCAATGATTACCTGTATCCTACAATGATAGTAGCATTCCCCTTATTTGAATAATCTGTGTACTTAGAAGTACAATATATCCTAATTTTCTGTAGACTTTTTTACATTAATCACCTTTTTCTGTTAGATGCTGGTGGAGGAAAACATTCTGTTTCTGCAACTGAAAATGGCATTAAGAAGGCTTCAGAAAGTGTTGTTTCCAACACACCTGCTTATGCGGCTAAGGAGGTCAAAATTAAAGACACAGCTTCTGCTAGGTATGTTCTATCTGTTTCTATTATTTATTTATGGCTGTTTATTTAGTAACTTATGTGCTCGTACTGTTTGCACTTTGGTTTCTGTGACTCTGTTGGAAAATGGTCTGATTCACATTGCATCAGTTGACTGATTAACTTCTCACATTTCTAGCATAATTAGCACACAGCACACTGAGGTTTTGTCAGCAGAGCAACCACCTGTTTCTGCAACTGAAAATTTTGCGGTGGCGTCAGGAGCTGGGACCATCAATGAACACATACAGCCTCAGCCATACGCTAGTAGGAACCTAGGGCCTACCGCCTGGACTTCAGGCGGTCATCGTTCAACTTCGGATCCTGTGCTTGTACGGTCAAATGAGTCTAGGCCCCCAGGAGCAATTGGTGCTGTTAAACATGGAGTTGGAAACCACAGATCTCGTGTTGAATCAAATTCTAATGCTTCTGTTGAAAGCAAATTGAATGCTGGTATACACATATTTCGTATCTAAGGTTGTCTCTTTTGTTTTTTTCATTTGAGATCATGTTTGACATATTTTCGCTTCAAAATTTAGCAGCTCATGAGATTAGAAGTTCATCTGCACATGGAAAAGTGGGTAGCAAGGTGCACGGAGCTGGCAAGAATCAACTTGCAGAGTTCTCAAGGCCCTCCTCCTCATCAGGTCATGCTGGGTCATCATCAAGTCGTCCTTCCTCAAATTATGGTAACCGGTCACAACAAGTAATTGGTCCTCCTAAAGGTATATAATGTTGCCTTATTTAACTAACAATAAGTTCTCTTGATGTTCTTTTCAATAATTCCGTCTCTGGCTATTGGATACATGTGTGCATTTTTAATTTTTTAGTAGTAACACTTCAGAGGCACATGCTTCTGTCGGAGTACATAATTGTGTTGGGGCATTTTACCCTTTAGGAGGACGGAGTAGTGGTTTTAGACTACAGGGTTAATCAATGCCTGCTTTAATCTAGACAACTGATATTTCGTGGGTTGACTTACATCAACTGAAAGGACAAAGTGTGTTCCTTTTAGTTATTCATTTCTGCATGCTGTTTGTGGTAAATTTCACTAAGTTTAGCTCTGGTCGAGTGTTTCAAACCCTTTGTTCATGCATGCATTTCTACAGGGCACAACAAGGAGTGGAAGCCCAAGCCAACTAGTTCAAGCAATCTTCTTGTGTCAAGACCCTCTGCTGCACCTGAGCGTTCTTCTGATGTACCTGAACAATCTCCTGCTGCACCGGTGCAGACTTCTACTGCAGCCAACACTGTTGAAGAGGTCCATGTAGTAAATGATGATATCTCTGCTTCTGAAGAACCTGCATCCAAAGTTGAAAAGGAGATGGAATGCTTACAAATCAAAGACACCCAGCATGTTATTATTCCAAATCATATTCATGTTCCTGAAGCTGTAAGGACTAGTCTAACATTCGGAAGCTTTGAAGGTGCTGTGGTGATTGGTACATTAAAAAGCTCTGTACATACTTCTGATTCAGGTCCAGTTGAAGATTCAGCAGTTGAGCAGGATGTCAGGTTTGTAAATTCTGTTTTCAGAATTTGTTCATATGTTTTTCAGCTGTTCCTTGCTGTACATTGACTGTAATTTAATGTTTGTAAAAAAGCCAGGATGACTACACCCATTAAGATGCAATTTTCACATCTGGGTTTCATGTTGGTGTTATACTTTGTAGGATTCATGTTATTTTGCTTCTCTATGGAAAAGGTTTTATATGATATATTCAAATGGTAAAGGCTCCACCTTGTCTGTCGATAGAAGGGTCAATTTTTGTCCTGCAACATATGTTGCATTGTTTCTCCTGTTAAATCCATCGTTGGTATTCGAGGCTATTTCATATTGGAGTACGGATAGTTTCATTTGTTTCATTCATCGTAGTTTCTTGATTTGGGGCCAACAGAAGTATATTTATTTAGGTTTAAGTATTTCAGGATCAAATGAGATGTTAGATGTATCCTACAATGCCCAATATGTTAATGTTGTGGGGGGTACATTAAGGGATCAAATGGGATGTTTTTCTTTAGGTTTAGTCGACATTTTCAAGAATGCATATTAGATGCTGCCTGATGGATGAAGCTTCTGGTTGAGATGTTCTTGCTTACCTGGTCAAACATTCCTGCTGACCTCTTGACCAAGTCACCAAGCTAGCGCCTTATTATATAATTTTATTGGTTTTGAAACTGATTGTTTAAATGATTATAGTAGTAGTGTTTCACACATGAGCTTATAACTTGGTTTTTGTTCTCCAAATGGGAGTAAATTAGTACTAATTAGCATTACCCCACTGTTGATGAAGTTTTATTCAGTTTTAACTACTATGTTTGCTTGTTTTGGGAAACCTAAATATGATAAGAATGATGTCCTGATGTGATGATACAATCTTTTTTTTTTTTTTGGCTCCAGCAATGACAATGTAGTGGCACTTTCTGAGGAAGGAGATTCATTTGATCATCCACAAGCTCCTCATGTTCCAGAAAATGCATCATCTGTTGATGCTGATGTTCCCTCTAGTTCAGTGTCATGTTTTGATAACTCGAATGAAACATCAGGCTTCCCTCAGCATCCCGTGGTTCAGCCATCTCCTCCTACCTATAGTTATCCTGTTGTGCCCATGCCTGTGCCAGTGCTGGAAAATACAGCACCATTTGATAGCTCTGACACTCAAGGACGCGATGCTTCTAGGGCTCCTAATTTTGTTGTAAGTGATCATGGTCTTTTTACCTTTCAACACCGGATCAATTATCCATTTAAATCTGTACAATTCTATCGAACTGGTGAAGTTGATGGGCACATTTCTCCTTTAATTTATTTGGATGCTGCCATGTATGTCTGCATCTTTTTGGTGCAGCAACCGATGGACCCTGCTACCGCTAACTTTTATGCACAATTCTATCGAACTGGTGAAGTTGATGGGCGCATTTCTCCTTTTCACTCACCTGGAGTCTCCTCCAAGCACAATGGGAATGCTGCATCCGAGCCCGCACAAGAGGTTTGTATCATTAACGCAATGCTCTTGCTTCGGCTTTTCCAAATTGAATCTCAATCTCAGAGATTTTATCTGCCATTGATTGCTGTTTTACCGGCTTTTGGAAAGTGAAGTTTCAATGTACAATGATTTATCTGCTATGCAAAAGTGAATGCATTAAGATAAGGTGTCATCTTGTATTCTTAGAACTTTAAAATTTATATAGATGGGGGGGGGGGGGGTGTGAAGCATGTAATATTCTTTACTGTTAGGGTTGAAGCTCCAATTAGCTTTCTGCAAGTTGGGGAAGGTTGTGGAACATTGTCTGTGTTTGTCTATTGATGATAAATTGTGACGAGATTATTTCATCTTTATCAATTGTATGTCAGTATGTGTAAAATAGTTTTTGAAAACGTGAGTTCATATGTTGCTGAATTCTTTTGTGTTTGTTCTTTTTATCTCTTTTGTGTTCAATTTGTCGGTTTAATAAAAAGGAAATTTTTACTGTAAAATACAATGTGTGTAGTTGTATGAACACACCCTGTTTACCTCTGTTCTGACCTATACCGTTAATACTCTCATCCCCTTATTGCATCTCTTTATCCTAACCTTTGCACTGACACTCTATCATCACTTGAACGCCATTCCTCTTATTGCCATTTGCCACTAGTTAAATCCACAGTGTTACTGATTTACCACCACCATCCTTATAAGTGGTATTCAATCTTATTATGCCCTTGCTACTAGTTTCAGATATAAAGTTATCAACAGACAATAGAAAATGAATACCGGGCTCCTAATGTTTTATTGATGCCTTTCAATAATGTTTTGGTTAGGTTTAATGTTTATATAACATCCTCTTGCCTTAACTTCTAAATTACATTTATGTGCTCCAATCACAGGGAGGAAACCCGATGGCATTGTCTACCACAGGACAAGCTTCTCTTGCAAGTCAGGCTGGTTTGATGCCAAGCACTCTAGCCGTGACTCAACAAGCAGTCCCTCTATTTCGTCAACCACCTGGGCTGCCTATGCATCACTACCCTCCGAACTACCTCCCATATGCGCACTACTTTTCCCCTTACTACGTTCCGCCCCCAGGCATCCACCAATTTTTGGGCAATAATGCTTTTCTTCAACAAGCTCAGGCTGGTACTGTTTATCCAGGTCCACCAACCGGAACTGCTGGTGGAGTGAAGTATCCACTTGCTCAATTCAAGCCTCCTGCTACCAATTCCGCGAATCCTACACACATGGGCGTCACTGCCAGTTATGGACCATATGGAACCTCTCCTTCTGGGTACAATGCAGGTTCAGCTTCAGCTGCTGGAAACTCTACTTCTAATGAGGATCTTGCTGGATCACAGTACAAGGACAATAATGTGTACACTGTTGGACAGCAGGTTGGTTTTCTTTTCTCTCCAAAAACAAAGAAAGAAAAAGGAAAATTAGGGTGAGAGAATAAGAGTGAGTATACAAATTCATGGAGGCATGTTGCTTATTGCTTTATTCATACATTTTTGGGATCCTATAATGAGTATAGTGTCAAAATTGTAGATATGGAGTACTCCCATAATAAAACTCGGGATCAAGGCCTTGTTCAGAATGAATAGGTGTTTGGGTAGTTGTTTTAAGAGATGATTGAAATCTAAAAATCTAGTAAAAAATCTAATTCAGTGCGTTTGTAGATGAAGGCAGTTTTGTTGATGTTTTGAGTAAATTACAAAAAAGGGTGAGAAGATCATTAATGGGGGTAATTAATAGGGGTAGCGGAGATTAAAAAAAAGGTCGGTTTTGGATTTATTTCAGACAGCTGTCCAAACTACTCTACTTACCGAACACAAAATACTAGCCTCTATGTGCAATTTTACAAAATATGTCATTTTGTTTAGCTTTTAGGTTGGCCATTTTTTACGGGCATGTTTTTTTTCCCCCTACTCTATTGTTTTGCTTGCCAAACTCGCTTTTGGTCTCTTTCACTTACAAGACACCGTTTTTTCTCAACTTTTCTTCTTTATTTGATTGCAATTCAGTCCATTTCATCAATTTGCCTAAAACCGCGTTGTGCAATTTGTGTCAGTTATTTTTTTTGATTTGTTTGTTTGTTACGGATGCCTTGATGACATAGGAGTTCATTATTTTTGCAGACTGAAGGCTCAGCTGTCTGGATTACTGCGCCAGGTCGTGAAATATCTGGTTTGCCGGCCAACTCTTTCTACAATCTTCCTCCTCAAGGTCAGCATATGACTTTCACACCCCCGCAGGCTGGTCACGGCTCCTTTGCCAATATGTACCACCACCACCACCACCCTGCACAAGCCGTGACAGCCGCAAACGTTCACCCTCTACTTCAACAATCCCAAGCAATGCCTGGGGGTGTTGATATGGTGGGACCAGCACCCGGAAGTGTATACCAACAACCTCAGCATCCAACACAAATGAACTGGCCGAATAACTATTAAAAATAGGAAGTTGGGTTTTATTCGTTTCTTGTAAACCAGAAGGGGGTAAACTTGTGAAATCCAAGCATAAGTTGTCTTGGTAAGTTTTGGGAACGTGAAAGCAAGTTTCTTGGGATGGAAATTTAGTGATGATACATGATGGGGTATGGGGGTTTAGATATGGTGAGAGTGTAAAGTTGAGATTTAAGAGTGGAGGTTGGAAAATTAGCCTGATGATTATCTTCCAGTAACATGGGTGGAGGATAACTATATAAAGGAGAAACACTCTTTGCCTATGTCTGATTTGACCAATCTTAAATGAGCTGAAGTTAGGTATTCTCAGTTTTTCAATCTTTCTGTTGCTATATTTTTTCTAAGCTGAAGCTTTTTGGTTCAGTCCAAGGATGTGTTCATCTCCTTCTCAAGAATTGCAGGACTCCAACGAGGTAAGTAGTAGTTTAGAAAAGATTCACTGGATTTACCCTTTTTCATTCTTTTCCATTTTACCTGTAAGGTGAATTTTTTGAATAGCAAGACCAGGAGATGTACGGCGAAACTGTTGTATTCCTCTTATGGCAGTAAGAGTAGTTCAACAGTTTACATCGTTCAAGCAATGCATATTGTTTCCTACATCGTCTCTCTGAATTTGCTTCTATTAGGTGTTCCGAATTTTGCATACATTGACAAAAGGTGATTTTGTGACAATGAATGGTTTTTCTCGAGTCATTCAAGGAGAAAACTTGTTATATGTTTTGGGTAATCTTTTGATTCGTTGTCTATCGAATTGTTGTGACTAAGTTACCACTACGGCCATGGCAGTTATACGTCAACCTTTGTATGTCCGACAAGCATTGTTGTGCTCATCTTGTGTTTATCATGAGAGTAACATGCAACGTCTTGTATCATATTACTTCTGGTGACTGGTGGCAGTGTCCGTGGACCGAAAGGCAACATAACTTACGATTTCATGACTTAATCTAGTAAATTTGTACAACTAGATCCTTACCAATTACCATTCACTAAAAACATTGTATTGGTACAAGAGTAAATACTGTAATAAATTGATTTCATAATGCGAGTCCCTGCCAAGGAGAAATTTATGATGTCAAACTATTGAGCATGTTGACCCTAATTGTGCTGGTTACCAATGTGAAAACGTGATTTTCACGTTGGGCATAATGTGGAAATAACGTTTTCGTACCGAAGTCAATGTGAACAATTACGTTGGGCATCAATTGTGGAAACGTTTTCATGTTGGAAGTCAATGTAAAAATGTTTAAATAACGTTTTCTCATGTCGGAAGTCAATGTAAAAACGTGGAAGTAACGCGTTCACGTTGAAAGGCCACTTGGATTTTCAATTCGCAAGTTTGACTTACAATGTGATTATTTTGTCCCTCAACGGTACGAAGGTTATTTTTATAGTTTATGAAAAATATAGGTCCCGATTTTCATTTTTAGAGGGCTGTTTGTTGTGATATCGGAGAAATGATTACTTATCCATCCGTACTTGGGGGAGTTTTCATAATTTCTAGAAGTTTGGGTTATTTTTACCCCACTCAAATGTTAGTTATTTCCCGCAATTTGAGAGAAAAAGTTCCAGTGATTGCAAATTTTGAGTTCCACTTAGCACAGTGTACAGTCGAGGGAGCGGGGGAGAGGGAGACTGGAGAGAAAGAGGAGTCTCTCTATTCGAACAAATATCAATTTTTGTGAGCTTCGACGCATCAGGTTTGTTGGATCTACCAATTTTGACTACTCCCTGCGATTTTCTAAACTCGTTCGAGTGACATGCATTATGGAAACGCAGATCTGGCTGTACTTGATTGCATTTGGCACGTTCGGAACTAGATCCTGTTGATTTGGTTATCTTTACAAGGTAAGGTTTATCACGAATTTCATATTGGCCAATATGATTGCATTTCTCATCGAGCAATGCTGTACTGCGAATTGTGTTTCCGTTGTAATTCACGTGCATTTTGTTGTTTATAGGTCAATTAGGCTTTTGTAGCTTAGAACTTAGAAGCCTGTGGTTTGAAGATGCAAGGACGGTCGCCGTTTCTTCGAAATGCTAATCTGAGACCGGAGAATTTGGGGCAACATGCTCTCTCAATGATTGGAAATCTATGTTTCACAGTTTTTGTTGGTGGAGTGTTGATCTTCACCATTATAGCTGCTACCTATGAGCCTGAAGATCCACTTTTTCACCCTTCTGATAAGATCTCCGATTTCCTGACATCAACATCCAATGCCACCTTCAAATCTGACAACATGGTGGTGAAGACGGGGGAGGATTTCATGGCTCCCAATCAGACGGTGTTCACCACTTTCATAAACCTCACTGATGTTGCTGGACCTAACGAGGTGGGTGGGATTTCAAAAGCTGATTGTGAGGGTCAATTGGGGAAGCCCATTGACTGTAGGGACCCAGAAGTTTTTCATATGATGATGAGAGCTACCATTGAGAAGTTTAAGGATATACATTTTTACCGATTCGGAAAGCCAGTTCGTGGATCGGATGATAATAATTGTGATATGGCATGGCGATTTAGGCCCAAGGAGGGGAAGGCAGCTGGGTTTTACAAGGATTACAGGAGGTTTGTGATTTTAAGGTCCGAAAATTGCACTTTTAGTGTAACTGGTATTGGAGAGTATCATACTGGTGTTAATGCAAGAAAGAAGAAGAAGAAGCATCAGGTTTTCGAGAAGCCTGGACAGACGGAGGATGCAGCTGGCTTGCCTGTTCTTGGGGATATAGTAAATGACACCCTTCCCGTTGTTGAATCCGAAGATGCATTCAAGAATGGAAAATACTTGATTTACTCTGGTGGAGGTGATAGGTGCAAGAACATGAATCAATTTCTATGGAGTTTCTTATGTGCTCTTGGGGAGGCTCAGTATTTGAATAGGACTTTAGTTATGGATTTGTCTCTTTGTCTTTCATCAATCTACACGAAAAGCAATCAGAACGAGGAGGGGAAAGATTTCAGGTATTACTTCGATTTTGAGCACTTGAAGCATTCAGCATCAGTGCTCGATCAAGCTCAGTTCTGGATGAGTTGGAATAAGTGGCATCGAAAAGATGGATTGGCGCTTTATCTAGTGGAAGATTTTAAGATCACGCCAATGAAGCTGAATGATGTAACGGATACGTTGATAATGAGGATGTTTGGAACAGTTGAACCTGACAATTACTGGTATAGAGTATGTGAAGGGGAAGCCGAATCTGTTATCCAAAGACCATGGAATCTTCTATGGAAATCTAGGAGATTAATGGACATTGTTTCAGCTATTGCAGCTAAGTTGAATTGGGACTATGATTCTGTCCATATTGCTCGAGGTGAGAAGGCAAGGAACAAAGATTTATGGCCAAATCTTGACAGAGATACCTCACCAGATGCCCTTGTATCGAAACTGCGTGATAGGGTTGATGAAGGAAGGAATCTTTATATTGCAACTAATGAGCATGACAGGTCAATCTTTGACCCATTGAAAGACAAGTATACTACTCACTTTCTTGATGATTATAAGGATCTTTGGGATGAAACTAGCGAATGGTACTCGGAAACTGCAAAGATCAATGGTTCTCCAGTTGGATTTGATGGTTACATGAGGATATCTGTTGACACAGAAGTGTTCTTGAGGGGTAAAAAGCAGATTGAGACTTTCAATGACCTGACTAACGATTGCAAAGATGGAGTAAACACTTGCAGCACCAGCTCCTCGCGGTAATTGTATCAGGAAACAAGGTCTGTTTGTTATAAAATTCATCTATTAACTGTTAGATACCAATTTCATACACACATATCTTGGGTTTTGATGGAAAATCCATACTGAGGAACAAACTATCAAAAGTCCTTTAGAAATAACTTGGTGCCTTTCCACCTTAATTGTTGTCAACTCAGGTTCCACTTTCATTTGATTATGTTAACTTGTTGTATTTTCCTTACTCATATTAGGGTATGCTTATCGTCTTATTTAGAGTAAATTATTTTCTTTTCTTATATTGAAAGGCACAAACTAATACTCTATGGTTGGTTTAGTGTTTATCTATGAAGTGTTTTATTTTTAAAGCCACAATTTAATGTTCTGCTGTTGATTTGCTGGTTTTATTTAGACTTGTCCAAAAACGGTTCGGGTCGGATATAAGACCCAAACCCAAAATCAGTTGGTTTAGAATTGACAAATTTTGCCCAACTCATATGATTGATGATTAAGTTATAATTCAAACCCATCTTTATGTTTGTATGACTCACTTGACTCTTATCAGGATCAAGATTCTAAGATCAGTTTGCTCGAAGCCTTTTCGGATCAAACCAACAAATGTGTCATTTTAAGACACTCAACTTCTTCCTATTGCTCAAGTAATTTAGTGGTAAGACATGGAAAGTGTTGTGGAAATTTCTACTAGCATCATGAAGCTTGTTAAAGCTTCTCCTGACCTACCAACATATTCATCCTATCCAAAGCAAGTGCAATGAACACTTACCCTGCTTTTTGTTTTTTAAAATTGTTTCTTTTGAATTCAACTCGAAGTTTCTATTGACAATGGACATCAGCCAATGAAAAATGTATCCACTTTCCATGTGTTTTAAGTTTTAACTGAAATTTGTGAAATATGAAGAGCTGCAGCAGAGATGAGTGATAGGGCCGAAAGTTTTATTTGCAAGGAGATCCACGTGAATTTGTTTTTTTTTAATTTAGACAAGATAAAAAGATTCAAATTGTTGATGATTGATTATCAAAGCGATAGAGCATATGGGGTCATGCATCTGTCTTCTTTCTTTTTTTTAACATATCTTTAGGGATTGTTGCTAATCAGCTTGTCTACACACTTTTCACCCACCCCCAACACCAATGGTCTTTGGCTATACACCTCTAAAAAGATTATGATGGGGTCGAGTTAGTAAAAAAAAAAATCAAATTCCCGAAAATCAAACATTCGAGGGATCGGAAGAAACGAAAACCGAGGGAAAACGAGTCAACACTCGGGAAATCTGTACTAGAGGTAACAATTGGTCATTTGAATCGGGTTCGGGTCAATATGTCTTTTGAAATATTCGGGTTGAATCGGGTTCAAGGTTATTACGGATTTGAACTACAAATCAAACATGCCACATTGTGGAAAGTGGGAATCAAACTCGTTGAGACAATGCACCTGATTTTGGAACTGATCAAGAACTCAAGTTGCTTAGAACACCACAATTCAGTTGCAGAATATATACAAGAAAGAGCTTACACATTTGGTGATATAACCAAAAGGGCTCATCCAACAAACTGTACACTGACGGGTGCTGATGCTAAGCATTGCTACAGCTACAGCTACTGCTTCTACTATGTACAAACACACACAAAGGCGGGGGAAACACGAGTCAAGACCAGCGTCTCGTTCGGTTCATCTTCACCAAACATGGCAAAGGGTGTCATCTTCAGTAGTCACTAAAGGTGTCCTACAAAGAGGGCAAGTGATGTTCCAGTAATCCAACCATTGATCTAAGCAACCCTTGTGAAAAACGTGTCCACACGATAAGTCGTTGATCTCTGAATCTGGCTCAAATCCGCAAAGACAAACCGCGCAATCTTGTTCTTCGGCTTCTTCGTGTTCTTCTTTCTTGCACACTGAATCAAATCTTACAGCTGGTGTTTTGCTCCTGAACTCATCGAGGTATGAGTCACTTGAGGCTAGCCGGTTCGAAGATATGTCTTCATCTGAGGTATCCACAGAAGAAAAGGCCGAATCCAAGGGAACTCGAAGTATGAAAAGCAAAGCTCGAATGAGGTAGCCTACAATGGTGAATGGAACTGCAGTGTTCACCAAGATTACACATAGTACACCTTCTGATGGGCTTGGGAGTGTTGCTAACCCCATAATGCCTTCTTAATTCTGTTAAAAAAAGGCAAATCAAGGTATAAGCAATCTCTCAAGGTAATTGGCTAATCTTAACAGATCAAACAAAAAGAGGAAATAATGCTTGAAACAAAGAATTTTCTTGAATAATACTGAATGATGTCATCAAGTCAAAGCCCAACTCTATCATTATCATCATCAGCAGAAGCAAAATACAAATTGATAAGATCAAGTTCAAATCTCTAAACATTGAAAATTCCATTACGATACTCAAGAGCCAAAGCAAAAATCAGTACTAATTTGAGTTAAACCAATTCAATTGAAGAAACCCAAATCTCAAATAACCTGTTAATTTAACAGAAAACAAGAAAAACAGTGAAAACACTTTCAGAAATGAAACCAACTCAATGCAGTGAAGAACAAACCAGCACCTCATCTCCACAAAACCCTAAAAAATCTAGAATTATTACTTTGGAAACAGATTGGAGTTCCTATTTTAGGGGATTAAAGCCACACATATTTTCAGATAAAGATCCAGAAAAAGAAGGGCAAGAACAAATCAATGAAACATTGAAACCCACCCCATAGATAAAGAGTAAAAGAGCCAGATCCATGATATCTATCAAAGAGATGAAAGAAACTTACATGGAGATTATTATCTGTTTCTAAGATCCAGATCAAGCAAAGAGAAATCAGAAATGAGAATAGATTTGGGTTTTTTGAGGAGATAGGATGTGATATGAAATGATAGGATGGATTATCCAAGAGGCTTGGCAGAAGCTTTATAGTAATAGACAACAATTCTGTAAAGAAGACAAAGCACTGAAAACAGAACCCAGTGCCCACCCACATCCAGCTCCTACTAACCAGGGTTACTTGCTACTTAACCATGGTTAATCCTTCTCCACCTTTGCTTTGACCAGGGTTACTTTGGTTCTTACATCATAGAAATATGATCACATTAGCAATTCTCTTAATATTTCAAAATATTTAAACTACATAATTAAAAAAATATATGTTCTATTAAATTTACAAGTTTACTGTAAACAAATACTTTACACTTTTAATTTTCTATAATGACACAATGCTATTATATTGAAATGAATAGTTGAATTTGTATTAAGTAACAAGCTATAGAATATGCACAAAAATGTGGAAACTTTAGTAGAAAATGGTAATATTTTCCACATATTTGCCGTGTAAGGTACACATTTTTCTAATGTTGGATTTATAACATTACATTGGTCATTATGACTTGTAAAAGGGTTTGCTTCCATCCAATTATAACCCATAAATGTATGACTAATTGACTAGCACTTAGCAAATAGCTTGGCCCACAACTACTAATATATATTTCATTTCTAACCACCACTAAGGAATTAAAGAGAAGAAATAAAATATCATTACATATCATTTCATTTCAAAAATAGTTATCATTATTTAGCTACTTTAATTTTTAATTTTGTATATTTGTTATTTACTTAGTAATTGGTTGTAAGTAGTAGGTTTTAAGAAAATATACTATGAAATAATAATAATAATAAATATTATATATGATGATATATATAGAGATGGAGAGTGGCCATTTAATGATCATCTAGGGGCAAAATATGTATTTTTGCATTCTAATTAATAAAGTAGTTTTCTAAATTATGGGTATGTATTTTGGGTATAAAAAATCTGGTATTTGTTTTGGCTCAAAATAAAATTTGTTCACATCATTTTTTATTTAACTGGCAACAAACCCACTAACTTTCATTTGTTGGGATATATATTATTGGATTTTCCTAACATGGGATATATCCAAAAATTCTAATATATAACAAGAAAAATAGTAATTTTCATTAAATGAGAAGAAAATGACCAATAAAGGACACGTTAATAGCATAAGAATTTCACGTGGCCGTCAATGGCTGTTTCTCGTGCCTCCTCGTGCTTCATTTCACTCTCGATGGCTAAGTTTTAACTTCTTTTTCAAGCCTTAATTTTAAATAAAACTAGATTCCACATTACAAAATGAATAAAAAGATCTCAATTTACATTATTAAAATGGTGAAAAAAGAATAAAATCTGAAGACAAGAATATATTTTTGAGATTTTCATTTTTCTGGTTTTCCATGTTGTCGGAAGGCTTCGATGTGCACTAACCTGGACATGCTATGAATCTAGACATTTTATAATTACACGTATGAACTATGCAGTACTATTCTGCTGAAATTTTAGGACTTTAGCTTCTTAAAATTTAAGGTTGAACATAGCATTTCTGATTTGTTTGGACTTATATTACTATATTATAAGTGGTATATAATTTTATTTAAACTTTTAGTTTTGTGAATGTTATCGTATCATACGTGATAGTTTGTGTGTGCCATCAATTTCATTTTTATTAAATACATGTTACAAAATGGTTACGAGGATGTTTATTGTCAATTATTTAAGATCACCAATCAACTTTAGATGACTAAATAGCCGAAAAATGTATCTTTGACCATGAAATTATCATAAGCTTTAAACTTAATCGTATATTAAGTTAAAGTTTGCAAAATTTCACGACTTATAAAAGTATGAATTATTAAAAACCTCTTTTAATTGAATAAATATCGTCAAAACTTAAAAATATGGGATTTGTCAAATTTATCATACTTGGGCCCATTGGCCCAGGAAGAGACGGAAAGGCCCATGTAGTCCAGGAAGAGACGGTAAGGCCCATATAGCCCAGGAAGAGATGGTGATGGAATGTTCTACTGCAATTTTGCAACTCCTTTGCTGGCTTCAAGCTTACTGCCGCCTTGTTCGTTGAATTCAGTCAAGACTCAAGAGAGCTTTAGAATCGACTGTTGTCTAACTTGTCTTATGTATGTTTTGTAGGTTTTTGTGTTCTTTGCATATCATATGGTTTCTAGTTGTGAGTTAGCCTTTGCAATTATGAATTGGCTGAAGCGTGTATGATTTTACAATAACTTTGAAGTTAGGTTGATTGCTGAATTTGTGGCGCCTGGCTAATAGTGATGTTGTGTTGAATCTTGTAGTGTTGAGCCAAAGGAGAGAACAAGTCTTCGATTCAGAGTTTAGAAAGGCTTCAGGGCAGTCAAATGAAGGGGCTAATGAGGTTTGCGCCAAGTCTTTCTATGCTTATATTCGGTTTCGATACATTTATTGTCATTTTTAGGTCATTGAACTCGAACACGATAGAATACTTGGCGCCTAGTATTTATATGCTTGTGTTCCGTTCCTAATCTGATTTGATTCATGAGAAGCCTTGAAATTTGTTTTGTTTTACTATCATCCAGTGAAGTCAAAGGCTGCTTGAAAACTACTAGTAAGGAAAGAACGCGGATACCATTATGATAACTTGAATAAGATTGATAAGTAGCTGTATAATCAATTAAATAATTCTAATGATAGTAGCCAAGAGCTTCAATAGGGTATATGTGTAGGGGAAATGGTGCGTTTGCGCACTCACACACTCAAATACAACCTCACTTTGTAGCCTTTTATCAAATACACATTTACTTTCATACCAACAGCCCACTACATCTATTTATATTGGATGCAATGTCGGTTAATACTCAACCCAAACGCACGATAATTATAGATTAATCCTTAATTTAATCACTAAAGTTACTGCAAAGAAGAATAATCTAGAATATTCTTCCATTTTCTTGAATTCCAAAGCGCTCCTCTATTTTAGGCCATGCGGACTAGTCTGAAATATCTGGCCCATAATGTCACAAATATTAATCAGTCCACTTTCCTTAATCAAGGCCTATTAATCCAATATTAGAAATATGAATTTATTTCCAACAATATGGCATCTGTTAAACCTGCAGAAGTCACCATTTCACATAAGTCAACTAGCATTTACTTATCCCAATCAGGTTACCCAACCAGCCACCAACCACTATCAGATCTAGATCAATGGCTGAATCAGCTTTGTTCAGCCTTGCTTCCAAGGTCTTAACCACCATCATCTCCGATTCATTAAAGATGGCTTATGAAAAGACTCGTTCTATTAGAAAAGCAAGGAAAGAGCTTGAAGAGCTTAGAAAGACTGTCCAAACAATCCATCCTTGTTGATGCCGAGAAGCGGCAGCAAGACTCCACTGCTGTTAAGAATTTGATGGACAGGGTTCGGGACGCGTTGTATGATGCAGACAATCTCTTCGACGAGGTCATCACTGATGACCTGCTCAAGCAGCAAAGGGGAGTGTTGAAAAAGGTATGGAGTCCTTTCTCTAAGCTGAAAACAAATGACTCCATTGCTAAGAAAGTCAAGGATGTTAGAAAGTGTTTTGATAGCATCTCAAAAGATATGGCCCCCTTTAATTTTGTGAAAATTGAAAATGGGAAACCAACAATTGGTATGATGAGAGGAGTGGAGACCGGGGCTTTTGTAAACCCAGATGAAGTCATAGGTAGAGATGAAGACAAGAAAGTCATCCTTAGATATGTTGAAGATAGATCATCATATGCTGACCAAAATATTTCAGTTGACCAAAATATTTCAGTCATTGCCATAGTCGGAATAGGGGGAATGGGGAAGTCTACTCTCGCTAAGCTAGTTTACAATGATCCAAAGGTTTCAAGTGGTTTTAGAAAGAGGTGGTGGGCATGCATTAATGATATTTCTAATGAGAAAGAAGTCACTGGGAAGATCTTCCAATCCATAACCAGGACCCCGTATCATGATTTAAGCTTGAATGACTTGCAGATGGGGATTAGGGAATACATAAGTAAGAACGGCAAGTACCTTCTCGTACTGGATGATTTATGGGATGAAAATCACGCTGCAGGGAGGGAATTGAGGTCTTTATTAAGTAGTGATGATGCCAAAGGTAGTAGGATAATTGTAACTACAAGGTCTTTGTCAGTTTCCCGGGCTGTGGATGCTGATAGAACTCATGTATTAAATGGCTTGTCAGAGGATGCTTCATGGAAACTCTTTAAAAGTTTAGCTTTTACTGGAGAAAACCAGAATGACAAGAATTGGATTGCACTCGGCAGAAAAGTTGTGAAAAAATGTGCAAATGTCCCCTTAGCTATAAAGAGTATAGCTAGTCTTCTATATACAAAGGCTACCTTCCTAGAATGGAAGTCTTTTGAAAATGAAGAGCTCTCAAATATAGAATTGAGTCACAATCCCGTAATGTCTGCACTAAAACTGAGCTACCTTCACCTATCAGCAAACTTGAAACCCTGTTTTGCTTATTGTTCCTTGTTTCCAAAAAATTATAAAATTAATAAAGATGAATTAATACATCTTTGGATTGCCCAAGGATACGTTGAGCTGAATAATGAAAAGCAAACTGTTGAGGAGGCAGGCCATGGATATTTTATGGAATTGGTTCGGAGATTTTTCATTGAAAAGGCAAGAGAAGATATAGCTGGTGAAGTCTGGGAATGGAAAATGCATGATTTGATCCATGATTTGGCACAAAATGTGGCTGGGGAGGAAAGTAGTATATTGATTCAAGGATCGAATAAACTTTGCAAAAACAATAGGCATTTAAGCATTGGTTCTGAGACAAATAGCTCATGGAACATTCCACCCTCACTACTCATCAGTTCTAGTAGGATACGCTCCTTTCTCTTTGTGTCTGCTGGCTCACCTAGTCCGTTGGTCCTTGATCATCTATTGACAAAGTTTAAGTTCCTACGTACACTGAGTTTGAGTTGTCAGGGTATTGAGAAGGTTTCCTGCTCTATTGGAGAGCTGAAACACTTGCGATACCTGGATATTTCAGGGAACAATTTCTCACATCTTCCAGATTCTATCACAAAGTTGGTGAATTTGCTTATTCTAGACATCTCTCTGTGTGCAAGACTTGAAATGTTGCCTAGGGAATTCAGTAAATTGGTTAGTCTCAGGCATTTGAATGACAAAGATTGTTATGGGCTAAGGTATATGCCGTGTGGTTTAAAGAAATTGACTGGTCTACAAACCCTTCCTTGTTTTAAGGTGGGTAAAGCAATGGGAGCTGGTGAAATCAGTTGCAGGGTTGATGCATTGGCTGCATTGAAGCTCAAAGGAATGCTGGATATAGTGTTTGACGGTGACGTAGATGATTGTAATGGCGATGAATGCTGTCAGTTACCTGCAACCCTATCAATTCTCACTATATGGAATTGCACATGGATGAAAATTCCACAGTGGTGGCAGAGGGCAGATCTCCCTTCCAGCCTTGTTAAACTGTATGTTGATTCATCTTCAACGGTAGAACATCTCCCACCACTTCGGTACCTTCCATGTCTCAAGCTTCTTCAACTTTCGAAATTGACCCAAATGAAATACATAGAAGATGATGATGAGGAGAATGAAAGGATAGCAGGCACTGTCTCTATAGAATCATTATCCTTTCCTTGCCTGGAGAAGCTTGTCCTCTGTGAAATGCCACTATTAAAGGCATGGTCAAGGCAAGTCGAATCAATTTTAGCAGCAACAATCAAAGACGAAACAACAGAGGGTGATGATTTTCTAGATATGTTAGATATGTACAAAATACCAGGATTTGAAGCAACGTCAATGCTAGAAGAATCAATATCAGCAATAAGGAAAGGCAAAACAGTGGAGGATAGTGATGATTTTCTAGATATGTTAGATATGCACGAAATACCAGGATGTGAAGCAACGTCAATGCTAGAAGAATCAATATCAGCAATAAGGAAAGGCAAAACAGCGGAGGATAGTGATGATTTTCTAGATATGTTCGATATGTACAAAATACCAGGATTTGAAGCAACGCCAATGCTAGAAGAATCAATATCAGCAATAAGGAAAGGCAAAACAGAGGAGGATAGTGATGATCTTTTTCTCCTTCAAAAGTTGCCTTCACTTCCTGTTCTCTCAACTTTGCATATTTCTGACTGTAAAGAACTCAAATGTATGCCACGATTGCCCCGCCTTCATAAACTACAATTGGCAGGGTTATCCGAGGGTTTGGTTATGCAATTGTTATCAACTTCTCTCCGCCCTATTTCTTCAAGCAATAGTTCTCCATCATCATATTTGGAAACTATATCAATCACAAGGTGCTCTTCGAACAGACTTCGAGCTATATTTTTTACCACTCGGCTTCCCAGGTGGTTGGAATCGTTCGATGAAGTAAAGGCGGTGAACTGGGAATCCTTCCCTAATCTTCGTCATGTAACTCTCGGTGTTTATCGGAAGCCAACTAGGCTCCCCGATTGTCTTCAACGCCTTCAAGACCAGGGTATACTCAATATCTTCCTTGAGACGTAAGTTGTTTCATATTTCAAATTGATTCATATGGCTTGTACCTCTACTGGATCTTTGTTTTTCTCCACACACATTGCCGCCTTCTTCTTTTTTCTGTTTTATTTTGATTTTTCAAACTTCTTATGAGCATCTTTTGATTTTTATCCAGACCTGTCGGTGAATTATTCACCCCGACTCAAAGACCAACGCCTTCTTCCACTGGTAGGCTTCCTCTCGATTGCTTTCCATCAATGGATTATTACAGCATTTAAAGGAGGTTTAAATGGGTGGTTTTCTGTAATTATGTAGAATTCCATTTAGTTTCTTCTATCACTGTATTGGACCTTTTACCTTTCTTACACAGTGGCACTCATTGGCTTAGAAAATTACCATATCCAACCATTTTATTCAGTTGTTTATCTCATGATTCGAGGATCCAATAAGTAAGTTGTTTATTTATTTGTAAATGTGCAGCGGATGTCTGCAACTTGATTCTGCCAGTGAAATCGAGGAGCAACCTGATTATGCCAGTGAAACCGAACCTTATTGGACTTCATAGAAGAAGATGAGGCAGTCTCTACAGCATCATTATTCGTTCCCTCACTAGAGAGTGTTGTCCTCCGCGGCACACTAGAATTGTTGGCATGGACAAGGCCAGTAGAAGTAATATTAGCAGCACTATACAAACGCAAAACAGGACAGAGTGGTGATCATATTCATCTCCTTGAGATTTTACCCTAGCGTCACTTTTGGAACATTTGAAAACTCTGTCAACCTCAGAGTGCTCTTTAGGCAGCTTTCTGTTATTATGTTGGGTTACGGAGCTTGAAGTACTGGTACTGGATCCTGACTACTGTCGTCGCCGATCCATCCGACTTTTAGATATTAGGTCCATTAGATTTGATCTTTTAGTTTCTATTTTATAGATATTATTGACCTATTTAAATCCATGTTGGTTATTATTATATGTATCACAATAACATAGTCCAAAAATCTTGGCTTGGTATTGTCCACAGACGTAGTCACATATAGGTGGCTAACTGGTAACCAATTCTCGTGTTTTATTTATCTATGGAGTCTTGATTGCATTCAAAACCTAATGTCGTCAATTTAGAGAGAATTGAAGCAGTTGTGCTTGGTGCATTGGAAATGTCGTCAATTTAGAGAGAATTGAAGCAGTTGTGCTTGGTGCATTGGAAATGTCGTCAATTTAGATAACGTGAGGAATTGAAGCAATTGCGCTTGGCGCCATTCCAATGCGACACCCTTGAGGAATTGTGGTTTAGAGACTGTCCAATGTTAGAGTTGTGGGATGAAGAGTTTTGGACTTTATACAAAGTTCAAGGTAATGTCAACCTTTGAGGAATTGTTGATGGGATTTGCTTGCTGATTCTAACATACTTGGTGTCATTTTTGCCGGATTTAGGAACTAAGATCATCCTTCACAAGAACAAAGACGAAAGATGGCAATATTCGACCAGGAAAGGTCTCTTTAGGTATGGTTTGTGAAGCTTGGTGCCATATTTGTTGGATTTACTACATTTGCTTTAGAAGTTCACTTGATGAATCCGAGCTTTCTTAATTTTCTTTACCAAATGCCATTCTCATATTTCAAAAAATATGTAAGGTTAATCGACAAAAGTTCTCCGGCTTTTACGCGTACACATGGTTAACCGGAAACCATAACAAACTAAAATCTATACTCGTTTCTATTTTCTTGTCCAGAAAACATCAATTTGGTTATGCGCTAAAACTGAGTAATCATACGATCAACAAGATCTGTTTGGTGCTCATTATTGACAGAAGAAAAAGAGCAAGAGAAATACAACCGTAATGTAGACTCAATCTTCAACAAATAGTAGCAATAACAATCTTCGGTTATAATGATTCCACAGCTAAATAAGCAATTTACATGGAGAGAAGACAGCTACAAAATTACGGGATCCACCACCGACACACAGTCGAGTTTCGAATCTTATGTTACACATCACGTACGAGGAATACGTGTAGTTACCCTCAAATCATTTAACGTACTGAATCTAGAGCGCTATACATGATACATCTCCCATGCACAAGGATAAGGAAACATGTACAATCTTCAGCACCCAAGAAAGCTACATACAAGCCCACCATTCGTTCCGGGTACCATGAATACGCGATTCTAATAATCATGTGTTTTTTGTTTACTATGGATCAAGGCATACATTCATACCTTCTTCAGTGCTCTGGTTGGATTTTGCTTTTGACTCCCACGTTGTATGTATGTTCATTGTCATCAGCTCTTGGTTTCCCGGGTTTCCATGGGCAAGAATCAGTTCCCTCTCGTCCCATCAGCTCCAACCGGATACCCGAGACATTACACCCGACCAGAAAACCCGGCCAGATACAACTCAACTGTATCATCACAAAGAAACATAGTAAGATTCACAACTCACAAGACCAATTTTGTAAAATGATGATGTTTCGAATCTTACGCTTTAGAAGCTTCTTGTTTGGCTCAAAGGATCATAATCATAAGCATCACCTGCCTTGACAAACCGGCCCTTAACTCGCTTCCTTACGTCGGCCCTTTCTTTGCGAGATGCGTACCTTACCCTCTTCTCGAATCTGTTGAATCAAGTTGAGTGCATTATATTACAAAAGTGACTTTGTATTGTAGTGAAATATACAAGAGGAAGGTGCCTTACTTGCGGGTTTTCTTCTTTTCCTTGTATCTCATAACAGCATTGGATCTACTAGTCTCAGGAGCAAACCAGGGAGGTTCAGCAGGTAAAAGCATCGAAGAAGCACCACAGTCTTGATAATCTACACTACCACTTGCCTCACGACTGAGACCCGAATGTCTTGGCCCCAAACTAATAGCTGGATCAGTTTTAATAGTCATCATTGAATCAGCAGAAAAAGCATTGCTGTAAGCTGGCTGTGTTGCATTAGAGACTCCCATAGATGATCCCTGAAAAAAACAAGACTTTACAATGTTACACTATTGACAATTGCTAGCATTTATTTGGACTTATAACTAATCACAAAGATTCAGTATCAGCATAAAAGAACAATCAAGAAACATGTTGTAGGTGATGTAGTTTCAAATATGAAGAACAAACCTTAGGTTGAGTTCCACCCTGACTGCCAAAACCAGCAGGAATTCTGTTCTTTCCTTTAAATAAGCTGTCGATTCCACCATTCTCGAGGAGATGCTCAGAATGAGTGAGAGTTACACCAAAGAGCTCATCATAGTTTTCGAAATTTATATCCACTTCATCCATATCAATTTCTGCATAAGTGTCGTCGTCATCTTCAAAAATCCCTATGCTTTTGCTCCCAGGTGAGTACGCCTGTATATTGCACTCAAAACAAACAGGTTAGAAGCAGAAACAAGGAACATTTTTTTATATTAAAACTGGAACATGAGAAATTGAGAACAGTAAAGATAAAACGATTTTAAAAACTTAAGTTTTTCAAATAGAAATCTGATCACACATCTCTAAAACACCAAAACACTATCTAGTCTTCAAAGTAGTACAAGAAGCGCATAAAATGTCAGATGAAAAACGAAAGCATCCGATATGAGCTGAAATGAAAACGATTTAAACAAATTACCTTTGGAGAAGCCGGGTTTTCAGATCCCAAAGGTTGATACAGACACAGTGGAGCAAATTCAGGTACAGATGAGCAACCACTCCAAATACCTGATTTATCATCCAAGTTGTCATCATCATTTCCGAAATCCAAATCATCTAAGCCACTACCTTTCTCAGAGATATCCGAACCATTCTTTGCGCCATTCTCAGCAATGGTCAGTGAACCAAATGCACAGTTAGTAGAACCATCTCCCATATCAAGGAGGAATGACCAGATTTTTGACAGCTCAGTTGCTGATGGACAGCCAGAGTAACAACTTATAGGTTGTCTCTTATGCGACGAAGATTTAGTACCATCATGTTCCATTTTATCACAATTCTGACACATTGAAAGCCTTTCTTCAAGACACCTAACATATGCAGGCTGAATATTGCATTTCTCGCATACAAGGATTCTAGAGTGGCGTTTGGAGAGGGCGTTCGCAGAGTGAACGTTACGGTCACATGACAAACATAAGTATGCAGCATCAGACCTGCAATAAACCATCGACCTTTGCTCCCCACAATAATCACAAGCATATCCCATTTTGGTCTTTGGGAATCCCAAGCTTCAGTTCACCAAAAATACACTTGTCCTACCAAATGAAGATCCTGAAAATTCAAAGAAGCCTAAACTGAAAAATCAATTGATGGTTCAAAGATAACATAAAATTCATGAATACCCTTAAGACACTAGCTCACAGAAATAAACACAGAATAATAATAGTAATAATTATAACCAAGATTCCTAATAAGTCATGAATGAGATTAGTAGCAAACTCCTCAAATTGGATGTTTCACAGACTCCTAAAATACATCAGAGAGAGAGAGTTGTATGGATAAACTTAAACTAATGATTAAACATGTGATTAGACAAAAACTTACAAAAAAAATGAAGAAGAAAAACAGATTTATCCAAAAACCCTGATCCTAGACAAAGTCAAAACTGGATAACAGGTCTAAGATTCACATAAAATTTTGGAAATTAGTATACAAAATCACATACTAGATAACTAAGAAACTGAAGAAAGCTGACAAGCAGCAAGAAATCAAGAAAATACCAAGAAGAAAAGAAAAAACCTCCAATTGAACAGAAGATTGAAGACAGAAAAGAACCAATCAAAGAAGAGAAAAGAAGATATAATAAACAAGACACCAAAGGAACAGAGGATAACAAAGAGTTAGGAAAATTACCAGCAAAACCCTTGTGGGATTGAGAGAGCAGAAGAGAAAAAACACAACTAAGCAGCTCAATGGCAGCATAAAAAAATGGGTGGGGAAGAATTTTTGAAGAAAATATTGTGATAAAAAGTGCAAGAGAAAAGGTTGGGGGAGTGGGTCCCACCTCCCTTTCGAAAAAGTAATAAAGCTTAGGCTTCCCTTCCAGTCTCTCTCTCGTGCTCATCCTCTTTGGCAATCCTTGTAGCCTGCCACGTCATTTGTTTTACTTTTTTTTTTATTTTATATAAAAAGAAAACATATACAATGGGGTTTTGAGGACATTTTCGTAATTTTGTGTTTGTATAAATATCTGGAAGAAGATAAGAAAAAAAACGAACAAAATTGTAGAATATATTGCTTTCTTTAACAAATATCTTAGGCTGTCCAAAAAGGTCCAACTTATACCCTGATTCATTTCTTTCTAAGCTATTGGTATAAGGGATTTTTTAAATTTGGTTTATATTATAAATATAACCATCATTAAACTTTAAAATAAAATATTTTTTATAAGTCTAAATATATATACTTACTATTACTTCAAATTCATTTATTAAAAGTGTATAATTTAATACTGTATATAGTATTTTCAAAAATGAAAAGATGCACTTTTTCACTTGTAAAATATGAAATTTATACAAATATTGGATACTTAGACTTTTATATTTTGTATTTTTTTATAATAAGAAAATGCATCACCAAATCTCTTATCTATAAATATCTTACTATACTACGTTTTAGTTTTTAAACAACAAATGCATAATTTTAGGGACTATTTTTTTTGGTACATTTATTCGATGACTATATTTATACTTTTTGTTTATTACATGAAAATAAACATATAACACAATACTCGAAATTTTGTTTTTAATATTTATAAGTTTAACTGTAATAGTGACGAGTTTTAAAATATGAAATTGGTTTTAAAATATTAAATTCATAGTTGAATGAACCATATAATATTGAATAAATTTTTAAAAAAATTTATTGTTTAAAAAAAATCTATTTAGAAAATAAAAGTAGTTTGTAATACAAATCCAGTCACCATAAACAACAAATTTTATTTCATCAACACATAAATGTATATATTTGTTTCAAAAAGCTAATATGTAAATAAACTTATCTATCATACTTTAATATATTTTAAAAAAAACTTTTGAGTCCTGAGGTTGTAGGGGTTGGTCCATACACCAATTTGTTTGTGTGTGGGACAAATCACAAATGTATGTCTGCATTGATTATGTATATCTATAGGCTATAGTATACCTCTTAAGACATTGTTTGGTATATCAATAAAAGAAGGTAGGAAAGTCATGTGCTATCATGCTTGCTTTCACTTACATGTGTTTTTTTTAAAAGAAGTTATTTTGAAGAGCTTTGATGGAAAACTGTTGAATCAAAGATTCCTATATACCTTTCTATTCCTTGATAATTGTTACTCTTATCCTCCTATCTTGAAGGCATTTTACCTTTTTAAAATTTTTTTTATCAATATATAATTATGTTTTATTTTTCTAGATAATGAGTTAAAATTTTGTAATTATTTATATATTTTTGACTTTTTAGATGATTTTGATTGGTTGTTATAACTATGATATTAATAAGATATCAATATTATGAAGGGTTTTTTTTGGTTTTTTACTACGTTTATTAAAAATTATGTAAATTTGTATTATAATTGTGAATAATGATGAAATTGGGAATTCAAATAATAAATGAAAGATATAATTTTATTTGAGAAAGTTGAAATATTAATAACACCTATAATATTATAAATTGTTTATTAAATTTTTACTCCAATTAAAAATATTATGAATAGGATAGAGTAAAATTTTAAAAATTGTTTATTCAACTACAATATTTGTATTTTACGTATATATTTTCTAATCAAACCAATGACCCGGGTTGTCACATTGATATGACTTTGAGAATTCATGGGTTTTCAAACATGGAAAAAGTAGTTCTACTTTCCCAAATGACGTCATTAAAAACCACGCAGATGGATATGAACTTGAATGAAAAAGCTTGTCAACTATAATATTTAATTCCAATAAATCGATCTGCTGATAATCCTTTTTCGATTAACTTTTTAAATCACCCTTTCACGTGATATGATAATTTCTTAATTCTAATAAATAATATTTGTGGATAATTTTTTTAATTTAAGTTTTTTTTTTTGAAAAAAGAGAATATTTTACATAATTTATCCTTTTTATATAATTTTTGGAGCAAAAACCCCTTCAATTTTGAATTGGATATCAATACATTATCTATACTGTAAATGAAAGCTCCACAAAGAATGGTGGGCTTACGAGGGGACCTCGATATAGATATTTTTCACGTATATTTTTAGTAATCAACTTTCTCAATTAATTTTGCCAACTTTCTATCCGTACAAATGAAATACATGTGATATGATACAAGAAGCTCCTGCATGTCCCATTTTCCATCCCAAACTGTCACCAAATTACAATAAAACTAAACAACAAATGTTAAGCTAAAGCTAAATTACATAAATGGCCCTCTAGATTTCCAACCTTTACTTTATAAGTCCTTAAATTTTGATTTATTCTGTTTAGATCTCTAGACTATGTGATTTGTCCTTGTTGGGCCCTAATCTTTAAGTTTTCTTAATTAGGCCCCTCATGACTCATATACTGAAACATGTAATCAAGGCTGTCCAATCAATTTTAAAAAGTCAAATTTTTTATTTAAATTTATGTGATAAAAATACTTTTAAGTTTTTTTTCCATCATAGTTTTAAATAGTTAATTAAAATTAATTTATACATTGATTAAATTTAAATGAAAATAGATATAAAAGAGATTGTAATAATGAGAAAAGGGACCTAAATAAGTAAAAAATGAAAATATTGTTGGAAGAGGTCGAGCAGTAGGCAAGCAAATAGAAAATATAACTATTTTCACTCAGTCAACAAAATCAATTTTATTTAATATATTTCTTTCAAAATATTTATTGAAGTCCTAAAATCTTTGTGTCAATTAAGCCGATTGGCACACCCCATGAAAATATACATTGGATGCAAAAAAAAAAAAATAGAGGTTTTGTTCCATTGGACTGAATGACACGCCGTATTGAACAGGTTTACACGTAATTTTTTAGTAGTTGTCATTTGTTCGGTGAAGAATAACCAAAAGAAAAGGATAAACGATGACGAGCAATATTTGATACAAAAAGTTTTCAATGATTAAGAAAAACTTTACGCTTTAGGAATCTAAATGGAACAACTCAAAATTTGTACTCAAGGAAAGCACTAAAAAGTTGACGTGATTTAATCGATGAACTAAACTACATACTCAATCATTCCACTACTAAATCTTCATTGAAACGGAGAATGTGACAGAGAAATATACCAACGTGATTATTGGCAGTGATTCATATCAGTTTCATCTTCTGCTACTACCAGAATGAATGGCGTTCGAAACGCAACGACAAAGACGTAGTAATCTCATATACCCACCTCGCAAACCTGCAATAGCAGCTTTGATCTCGTCCAACATTGATTGAGAAACTAGGTTTTGTTTGTCACTTGAGGCATCTCGGACTTCGTATGGAATGATCTCAGATGGATAAACTCCACTGTAACACAATACACGGTTAAAAGTTAAAACCACTGTTACAAGTGATTTTTTATGAATGGCGACTGCAGGGCAAGATAACAAAAATATCTCCCAACTCCCAAGATATCAAAGGAAATACAAGGGAGAAGGGGAAATATTCGACAATGTTCAAAGTTATTTTCTACCGTCAGATTGGTTTAAAGTATAATAAATAGTGCAGATTTTTGAACAATTGCCAGGCTATACAGTGCTGCAGATACAAGCAAGCATAAATGCAGATTGTGAAGGTCAGACCTAATATTCTTGGGTCCAAGAAACTTTGGGGACCATGAAGCAGCAAATTATTTGAGACGAATATTCATATTGGAATATTGGATGCAACGATTCGTTTATGTACAGCAAAAATGATACGTGTTTCGTTAAGTCATTATGGTTATAAAGGACAAAAGTATAGTATTTGCATACTGCTGATGTTTTTGCAGCTGCAAGATTATGGGACAAGGATTAATATAGTCAGGTGAAGTAGAGTTTAGGAAATAGTCTCAAACATGAACGATTTTGTTTCGTATATGTATGAACAAAAGGGCTTGAATAAACCTTTTAAAAAGAGTAATGAACTGAGCTTTTGTGAACAGGTTGACTAGAATAGATGAGATGGACCACCAAATGTGTAAAGAGCAGCATTGTAGTAGTAACTCTTACCAACTCAAACAGCACATGTCGAAAGTCAGTTCTACTTTCCTGCCGTCTTTGTAGTTGATAAACATGAGCTGGAGATCAAGCCTCCCAACTGCAAGTCAGAAATTCGTGAGCCTTTAATCTATAGAAATACCAGCTTTACATAAAATCTTATAGGAAATGCTAAAAAAAAGAAGGTAAAATATGTCTAGTAGCATTCTCAAGAGATACGTCAGCATCAAACTCAAAGTGTACAGATGCATAGTAAACAGAAGCTAGCTAATGAAAGGAAGAGCAAGATATAAGTTACCTGAGGGTAAACAAAACCTTGACTTGGTCAAATTAGTTAGCTCTATTTGCGCTAGCTTTACTTCTTCAAGAACATCACATAGGTTACTCAAGAGTAAACTGGTCCTCTGCATAGGACACAACCAAAATTCTATGGTAAAATAGTAGTAGATGCATTGTACAGATCCAAGAAGCTGCATGATTGAATATAACTTGTGATTTGTATGCCCTAATGTATTTTGCAATTAGCAACTATTCAATGTTTGTAAGTTACTAACAGACAGTACTGATTTGATACCTAAAAACTTTATAAAGTTCGAGAGCAGCGTATAAGAGATCCGTTGCTTATAAGTCCTAAGAATGCAACAATGGAATTATAAATCATCCACTATTCATTTTGCTTTTGATATACCAAATAAAATGTGCACATGATACCATGGGTGAAAAACTGCAACTGTATCAAGCCAACAAGGACCAGGTGATAGACTCCTTATTTGTTTTAGCAGCAACACTATCGAAATTACTAGGAAGTGCCCACTACCCAATCTACAAACAAGAGGTAACATAACTCCAAGTGCACAACCTTGGTAATATTTATCGCGACACATATCAAGCCACAAGGACCTGGTGATAGACTCCCTTATTTCTTGCACTAATAACACACAAAATATACGAAGAATACAGGTTATTTGTTATAGCAGCAACACTATCGAAATTGGAGGGGGAAAATAAAAAAGGCCAACCACTCAACCCACTGATCAACAAGATAACAATATTTAACCCATCAAAAGAACAGAAGTTTATAAACAGAATCCAACTACTACAAACAGCAGTTAAAGCAGTTAAAGAAACATACTTGTGTTTCTTGTGCAAAAATGCCAGGACCGGTATACTTCAGGGTGGTTTTACCACTCAAAGCAAATTGCAAAGCATCGGAAGCACTCATGTTAGGCCATGTCTGGTATGAGAATTACATGCATAAGAAAAGTGAACAATCAGAAGTTAATAACCTTGAAATTTTGTATTTATTGGTTGGACAAAATTAGGAAAAGTTTAACCTTGGCTATCCTAGTACTGATGAGTTCAGTTGAGATGGAAATGCTAGACTTGGGCTTATGCTTTAGTTCAAACCTGAAGTCGCAAATAAGAGAATTATCATTGATCACCAATACAGAGTTTTCAAGCAGACAGAAGTTAGGACACTGACACTCGAACATGAAAGTTATGAATTACAAAGTACACAAACCTCTGAGCAATAAGTCCGTCATAATTCAAGCTAACATCAAGCTGGCCATTCTTATTTTCTGCATTATCAACTTCCCACAACTATGGACAAGACAGTAAATCTCTTTAAGACTACAGCTTCGGATGATGAACAATTAAATAAATAGCAGTAACTTAAAAATAACAGCACCATAGAACCTGGAATTCCTGCTGCAAGAACCAGCAGGGCGCTTTTCTCTTTAAATAATCCATAACAATGGCAATTGTTTCATTGCTGTTTGGTTCTCTTGGTATTTTTAAAGAGGTATGGAAGGAGTTCAATAAATTCTTAATTTTTCTCTCTGAATCTTCAAGGGCATTCTTAAGTGTAGAAACGTTGTCACCCATAGTCTGCACATTAAGAACATAGATCAACTGAGAGTCTGGAGATTGAAAGTTTGAAGTTATAGGTTGAGTCACATATCATTACGTCTCATTTGCATTTATGGTTTCTTTTTCGATTGATTTCATATCACATGCTCCCGGTCCAAGTAATCTCAAAATGAAAAATTGGACCATTAACTTTTAAGATACAGAGAACCTGTACAGCAAGAAGCTAGCAATCGTTTCAATCAAGCAGAAAAAAGCAGCAGGCAGGAAAGTGCGTGTCATAGTAACACCTATATGGTAATATACGCGAATGATAAGCTTCATTTTTCCATTGCTTTTTAAGTGAGCATGCAAGATGTGGCATCATGAAGATTTGAAGATATGCTAAGTCTATCACAGTATCACCAATGAAAGAAAGACCAGCTATAGACAGACTGAAACCACAATTATAGAGAACTTCAACATGCTATCAATTAGAGGTTGCACTCACCTTGTTTTTATCTTGATCTGTAGAACAAGATTGTGAGCTACAGGCAGCAACCTCGTTAACTTGATGAATGGAACCATGCAATTTCCAGCAACAATTTGACTTCAACAGTTTACTTTCTTGCACAGCAGATTGTAACAACTCTATTTGGTTCTGGGGAAAAAAAATGTTGAATATTCCAACTAACATATCTAGAAGAAGGAAAAAAAGAAATTCCACGACAAAATACTACCACAAGTCTCTTCTTCTTTAGATGCGTCAACTTCAATTTCACCTTCCCATACAGTGTTTTATACATCAACAACTTTGTCTCAGCTAATCTGCATTAACATCATAATGTTAGCGTCAGCACTGCTCAGGCTCAACAAAAAACTACATCTAGTGCAAATTCACCTTTTAAGCTGAGCATGATCAAATTCTTCTGACACTTTCTGCAGGAGAAAACACAGTTAAGTGGCACTGAATTATACATTACGTTATGCACTACAAAACCAAACATCTAGAAATCTAGACGAGGAACATTAAACACTAACATTATAGAAAGATTGTTTTCCCTACACTTCTGCAAGAAGGGAAAAGATACTGAAAGGAAAAGAGGCATAAAGCTCTCATCATTGTATCAACTTAACTGCAAATCCAGCTTTGTATATGTGCATTCATTTATCTTACCATTTATAGCTGCCAAAAAACTAAAATGCTTACAAAAATTCACTTTCAAATACAGATATCATCTGAAACCCACAAAAAGATAACTCATATGTCTCCCTAAGCAGTACAATAATGACTAGCATCATGCACGACCACTAGATTTGACCACTTGACCATTTCATTTGATTTAATCTTCCTTTATTTCTTTTGGACTTGCTCAAAGTATATTTTCTATTAAATGTCTCCTCAAGGTTTTTTTTAATTTGCATAGATTCCCTTCATTTGTCTGAACCCTCCATCACTCAAGGGAATCTTAGGAGATGCCATCAAGTTCTAACATTCCATAAGTATACCGTTTTAAGTTGAGGACTTCTGCAAATAAAGATCCAAGTTCTATGTGTGTCAAACACATGCACAAGCTATGTATGATTTCTTTGTTTTCTACTTTCTTGACATAGCTAGCAAGTAAAAATTGCATCAGACACATTTTCATGGTGTAACACTGCGCATAGGAAAAAAGTCAGCATATTGATGCACCCCTATAAAAATACAAGAATCTTCGAACATAACCCTAAAACAATTGAGCTTTATTACAAACCTGAGCATAAATGTTAGAGCATATAATTTTGCTAGCTGCAAACTTCTGCAGGCTGGCCATGATATCTTCCCATTTCTCAACCTGCAAGAGAGAAAGAGAATGATAAACTACTACTTAGATCACCTAAATATAAAAACAGGGTATTTCTCAGCTGAAACAGATATTGAGAAGATAACTTGCCGAATGTGTATCAAGTTTAACAATTGATGAAGAACACCATTTTTCTGTTAGTAGGTCGTAGTTTCTGAAAACCTGCAAAGTAAAAACGTTGAAAAAGGGCACTTTAAGCATGTTTTATCAGGAAAAACTAGGATGGAACAGTTAAGACCATTCAGCAAGCTATGATGCATACATCAGTCAAGTTCTGTTGTCTTTCATCACTCCCAGTACTTTGTGTTGTGTTAATCTCATTGAAGCATCCACTGTGAAGCTCTGCAGACTGATTACAATCATTCAGTAAACTATGATATGTATGCAGAATGTCAGCTGCTTTTTCCATATCTGCACCTACTTTCCCACCCATGTTCCTCATCTTTATGGAATAGTTTTCATCATGTTTGTCAATTGCATTCAGGAGGTTACTGGCAGCATTTTCTATACTAAGCTGATTGCAATCAAGAGTTAGGGCATCCATGCTTCTCACTTCAAGCACCTCATGGTCATGTGCTGAATAGCATGGTTCCTCCATGGATGACAGGAGAAATTGCTCGTGTTGATTATTATTACCCCTCTGTTTCATCAAACAGTGAACATCAGTAAGTCATTCAAAAAACTCAAAATACAAAACTCGTATTAAAGATGGTAATCATTCAACAACAACAACAACAAAAAATGGACAAGGTTAGCCTGTACTCACACGTCAGCAAATGCAACCGAAAAAGGGAGGCATAAGTACTATGGAATAGCCCAAATCTCAATATTATATTTTGCATTACATAATTATATGACAAACGTACACCAAACTAAATTTTGTCAGTAAGTTTGGGACATCCTGAAATTTTGGCAATAATTACAGCCTATGGATAGAACCAAAGACATACCGTGGGATGTTCCTCTGCAACAATAGTTGTTCCTCTAACTTTTCTGATGCTTTTATTCGAGCTACTAGGCTGACGCAGTTCAGATACTCCATGCCTCACTGGAGTTTGGGCATTTAGCTGCAGATTTGTGAGGACGTTTTTTTTATCGTTTATGCTAATTTCAGACGAAGCATTTACAAAATATTTACGCTTGGAGACTGAACCAGAATCCGACATGCCACAATCAATCAACAAACCAGGATTTTCAGTTTCTGAAGCTGGATTGTCTGTCACCTTGGCATTTGCAATTAAATTTCTACCTTCATGCAAAGTTACAGTATGTGGCTGATTCGGAGTCTCCAGAAGACTCTGCTGATATTCCATAGATTCTGAGGTTACCGGTTCCTCTTCTATTACTGAAGTTAAACCAAATGGTGTGATGGGAGTTGCAATAGAATGTCCATCTTTGCTCAAGCTGGCAGCATATGACTGAGTTGGAGTCTGCAAAAGAGTTTTAGAATTATTTGGAGATTTCAGGTTTGCCGGTGTTAATTCATTTTGCAATGGAAGAGCTTTGGCATGCTTCCTATCATCCAATGTGATCTCAAGCAATGAGGAATCACTTCCTGAAGAAAGTAAATTTACTTCTGCAGCATTGTCAGTTGACAGGTGATGTTCAAGTTCTTGATTCCCCAAACTTGTCATGCAAAATAAAGGAACTCCTGCAACCACCCCTTCTTCTGAAATAGTGGAACCATTAGCTGGAATTGACGGTCTATTATCTTCACTCATATGTTCAACTCTCACACTCTGTCTAGTAGATACAGCTTGATCCAGCATCTGAAAATCATTAATATCATTGATTTTCTTTTCACTGTCCCCACATACACTCGAGAATTGCTCTTCCAAACAAATCACAGGAGCATCCACATGCTTGAATTGTTGATTTAATCTAATACCATCCAATATACTATTCATAGAACCAGATAAAAATGCTCTTGAACGAATAACTCCACCCCCCTCCAGAGAAGCAAGAGGAGAAGGATCAAGCCTTTTCAACCTAGAAATGCTTTTTTCGGGTAGTGGCAAACTGAAAATGAGCCTGTCACTTCCCTTCTTACGAAAAGATCCAGATTCTTTCAGCAAACGAGTTGAAGTCTGGTGATGGTCGATTGAATTGGTCACGTCCTTCAAGATTTGTCTCCTTTTAGCAGATAGTGATGAAATGGATCCTGTCAAGAAGAATCCAACTTGTTTCTCAGTATTCAAATCAAATAGTGTGCCTAATTGATCAAAGTCAGCCTTCCGCTTGCTTTGTTTCTCAACATTTGTTATAGATTCTTGGACAGCAGAGACATCCTACAAAGACAAAGGATGTTACCAATAGGTGATGTAGGTAGAAAAAATATGTATCACATTTTTAAAAATTTAAATTTAGAGACAGCATGAGCAAATCATGAGGCCAAGGAGAACAGCTAGAAGATGTAAATACTTCATTTGCAACCAAATCGGGGGGGGGGGGGGGGGGGGGGGGGTGTAGTACCCAGTCTCTGTCCCAGCTTATCCTGAGGTGACAATATATACCGATTAAAGGCAATAACTGATTAACCTTCTTCTTACCCAACAATGCAAATCAATTAGCAGGCAAAGAATAGACACGAAACCTATTGTGGTGACTAAACCCTTTGCAAACACCTCTGGAGAGTAGAGTCACGGATAAATTAGCCAGGAGTTGACTATGAACTGAATATAGTGTACCTTAAAACACAATATTAATTTGAAGTAAAAAAAAAAAAAACTTACTTCCATCTGATTTGGATTTGTACCAATGCTGTGCTTGTCCGTCTTAGGAACATATTCTTTGATAAGTGAGATATCTTGAATTCTCTGATCCACAGGAGATTGTGCATAGGGCACATTTTCTTCCTCCTTAAGAGCAGGAGATGGAGAAACTGGCTCAGAAGGTATGTTAAGCGTATGGTCCATCAGGTGTAGAAGAGTACCATTCTGATAGACACCATCAAAGTTACTTTCCTGCTCCGTATAATCAGCTGAGAATGGACCTTCAAGTTTGCTGGATGTCAAGACAGGTTTTACATCCTTATGGCCTTCAGCTAAAAGTGCATCTAGTCCAGGAGACAATCGCCCATAGTCGTATCGTTCTGAATTTTCTTGAACAAGACTCATATCATTAGAATTACAGCTGCCAGTGATCCTTTCAATAGCTGGAGACGAGAGAGCAATAGGGCTCTTCACCATGGTCAGGACCATTGAATTTCCAATATTAGATGTAGCAGTTTTAGTCTGAGAGATCTCTCCAAATGCAAGCCGAAAATCAGTAGGGGTTTTAATTCCTCCTCCTGAATCTGACTTTGCTAGACTGCGAAAGTGCATAGAAAATGTCGCTGAATCCATTGTAATGTCATGGTTTGCATCGTCTCCAGCTGAGTTGGATAATCCACGTTTAATGAAATCTGCTGATATGGGTCCAAAATAGTGTTCTTCTGCACACAATAAAAATAGAGGGTAGAGAAAGGGGAGAAACATCAGTTCTTCCATATAATAAAGCTGAAAATGTGTTGAGAACTCAATCACTTTCCCTCCCCTCTCCTAAGTTCGTCTGGTTACACTGACAATGAACAAGTAATGCATACCTCCCTCCCATGTACTTGTTGCACGGAATAGTAGATATTTTACTGTATGGAATGCACATTGGAGGTGAGGATCCAGCAATCGAGGGTAGTCTTTAGTCAAGCACTCAATCAAACATACAGGCTAGCATTTTTATCCCTCCGTTTGCTCGCTTAAATACATTGTAGCTCCGAAATACAACAAATTCTTCAACTGTCTAATATTAACATGCTTCAAACATGATATAATCATTTCCTGTATTTTTGAGTAAAGCTTTCTTGTTTTTTCATGTTTAGAAGATGCATGATTGTCAGAGTATGTATAGATGACATTTGTAAAAAGAAAATGGAAATATTCGGATGAAATTTGAACTGGCACCGCTTATTAATTGCAAAAATTAACTGGACAGGAACCTCATTCGAAATTTACCCTATCGTTTTGAAGACATGAAGTCTTTATAACAAATCTACCAGGTTCAAATCAAACTAGATAAGATAACATGAACGATTCTAAACAGATATTTAAATATGCTGATGAAAACCAGTAATTTGGGGCATGTTTGACCTAAAGGAGATCTCAATTGAATCGTTGCCTAACTGCAGCTCTTTACTCCCATCCCTACCAAAAAAAGAGCTGTTTTTACAAACAATTTGGCTTGACAGACACTCGATTTAGAAGTATTTCTACATCTCCATTTGAACAAAGCAACAAAGAGGAGACGAAAACCTGATCTATGTATTTTTTGGTATAAAACGAAAACCTGATTTATTCAATCAGAAGGCAAAATTGAAGTAAGATATATAGAGAACTGACCATCATTGGAGGTAGCAGAACCAAAGGTACTACTGGCGGGCGACGGCGATTCAGTAGGCCTGAAAAATGACTTCCTAGGAGGGCCTTCATAATCGTCATCCTCCTCTTCAGCGGATACATCATTAGCATGTAGAAGCGCCATAATCTCATCACTTTCTGTCCTCCTAAGCCAATCGTCTTCGGCTGCTTCAGCGCTCGCAGGCGTCTTATCGCTTTCTTCATCCCGGTCGAAGAAGTGAACGGCGGTGGTCTCGGCGAAGCTGACTCTACGAGC
This sequence comes from Fagopyrum tataricum, assembly GCA_002319775.1. Taxonomy (NCBI): domain Eukaryota; kingdom Viridiplantae; phylum Streptophyta; class Magnoliopsida; order Caryophyllales; family Polygonaceae; genus Fagopyrum; species Fagopyrum tataricum. Next base: position 2,839,401 of record CM008283.1, read on the forward strand.
ACGCTTCTTCATGAGTGCAATGGTTTCCTCCTCCGTCTCGGTGTTGCAGTTCTCGTCCGGATCCTTGGACGCCATGCTCTAACTGGTCCGATCTTCGAATTTAGGGTTTAGAATTTGGAGTTTGTTGTCGAATTTGGGAAGTCGGGGCGTTTGCCTGTGTGCAGTGCTCAGTACGCTCTACTCCTTTGTGCGGGAAGATGTGAAATTTGAAAGGGGAGACTTTTGGGGACTTTTTAGTCCGTTTATTATCAAGTACTAGGGTAATTACACAATGCTGCCCTTCTATTAGACCAATTTTCATAACATCATCCATAAATTTTGAAACTTTTTAAATCCATCTTTAAACGATATTTCAAAAGTTGAAATTATCAGTTTATTCTTAGATATGTTTACTTCAATTGGTCATAATAGCTTAATATAATTTACTTACCATATTTTGATCAATAGAATGACAATTTAACAATCTTTATTGTTCCAAGTAAGAAACCATCAACATCATGTGTTAAATCTTGAAGAAAATCCGACTACAAATATAATAAAAATAGACTTTAATGTGCATTAACCAATTTGTTATCTCTATTTCAATCAACGCACAAGTTTACAATACAAAAATGTAAATTTCAGAAAGCAATTTCACACGTATTGAACTTTCAAAATTCAAACTACATACATATTAAGACTAGAGTCCGTGACACAAAGACGACCAATCTCTAAGCCATGTTTTCACCATTAAGCTCACCCGATTCGTTCCAACGTCTGTCGTTTGACACTCCGTCTTCATCGAGGTTATTTCTAGAAGTTTCCACCACGTAGTTCATCAAGACTCCGGTCTTGACAGCCTCAAGGTATAGAACCTTCACTAGCTTCTGAAACCGACGTCGAAATGTTGGCATCCTTGACATTGATCCTACTATGCCTTGCAATCTGCAATACATTAGCTTAATTCTCATTCACAAGTTTTATAAGCTCATCATTTCAGGTTTCACAAAATGAACATAGATGTAAGAAACTAATTAACCTTCTGATAATTGCTTGCAATTGTGCCCTTCGGACGCTATCGGTTGACGGGAATCCAGTGGTGTTCCAATCCTCCGGCCTCTGGTTGTTGCACGTCATAATAAGCTGCCTAAGACATGCGGTTTCGTCTTCTTCTAAGCTTAGCTTTTTAATCTGCTCCTTCATTATCAAGAGTGGTCCTATAAACCATTGCCACACTTTGTCTCTCGGCCAACTGCTCTTTAACACCTCGACGTCTTCAGCTGAAAAGGAAACATATCATGCTCATTTGACCAAAGAATGAAACAAACGAACAATCGGGTCCGGGCCACATACAAATAACCAACCCAGGTGAGTCGGACTCTGCTGAAACAAGCAAGCATTTCAAGATGCACCAAGCAGGAAGTACAACGCCGAGTTTTTTGCAGTTCCCGTTTACGACACAGTCTTCAATGTCCTTGACATCTATTAGCCCGTCATGGAGAAGTTTCCTACCTTCCACTTCACAAGATTTGAACAGCCAATCTAAAACCTAAGGCAAAACCAAAAGTCAAGAAAAATTGGAAGATAGGATAATGCAAGAGAATTTCATTACTTGTATTGGCTTGTAATGCTGGATTTTCCCCTTCAGTGTTCTAGAACGTTCCGACATCAACTTCAAACTATTTGACCCTTCGTTCCCGTCCTTGACATACGAGTCTCCTTCCCGGAGACTATCCGGTAAAGACGGGTTCGTATTCTTTCGGTATCTCGGCCTGGCTGTCCAAAGGATTTTAAGTTATCAGAATCAACTAGGCCAGACAAAATAAAACTCGATTTACATGAAACTTTCATGGAGTACCTAGGAATGCATGATCCCTCCCTCAGGTAAAGTTGATCATTTGCATATTCATCAAACAGGGAAATGACGGCCACAATATACGCAAAACCCATCTTAATTGAATCTTCCTGGAAACAACACTGTTTTTTCTAATAGAATACTTAAGACATACAAATATGAACAATTAGATACTTGTCAAACAGTGGATGTACCTGATGAACGATGACTCCGGCATATAAAGCAAGGAAGAAGCTAGAAACGAAAGCGGCGATTACTGCCCCGATAACTGCAGCTGGCCATAGCATGATGGCGAGTCCAGCAAACGGAACACATACAGTCTCCAAAAAGGGACCTTCTCTTCCAACAAGATCTTCTAGAAGCCGTTTCCATCCTCTGTACAGCATGTATGGGCTCTTCCATAGAGCAACTGCTGTGATTGAAATCACATCAACAGGCAAGGCAACCACAGTAACCAGAAAAGAACCGGGTAGTCTCGACAACCTGAAAACAAAGCCATATTAACAAGTTCTTTCACAAAACTACAAATGAGTCAGGAGTCCCCTCACTTGATGTCTATAGTCTTTATATCTGATGGGATCTTTTCAATCAACTCATCCATGAAGGAGAAGTATGAGTGGAAGGAAAAATCAGTGAAGTCTCTAACAACCGTGCAGCTTCCTTCCAACGTCGACCATATTCCATCCTAATAAAAACACAGTATTACAGTCAAACTATTGATCTACACAAGTTATCTGCTGACTGAATATGGATGATGCTCTTCACGGCTTCAGATAATCATGGGGTTTTCATCTTCTGGGTCATTCTGTTTCTATTTGTTTTGATCCAAGTCTGTAACTTATCAACCAAAACAGTTTTTCCGGTACATGTTTGGTTGTTTTTGTTATCTTTGTCCGATTTGTCCCACACTCTCAAGAACAAAAGTAATTCAAGAAAGTGACAAGATACTCACCATGAAGCAATGGTAGAACTTGTCACTCACATTTTCCCCAACAGCTTCAAAGGTTGCAATCAAGGTTGCAAAGTACCCGTATGCTACTCCGCCTACCACGCTCCCAATGATCCCTAATACAGGCCAAAGCACCAAAGGAATTGGTAGTAAAAGCAATACCAAACTCCTTAAAACAAGTCCAAGCTTATTTGTCCTGAATTGTTTTCCCAAATGAAAATAGTAACTCTTCAGAATAGAAGAATAACCGAAAATATACTTAAATGGATCAAAGCAACAATTTAGAGTTGTAGACAGATTTATACTTCAACACACAGTAGTATGTCCAGATAACATGAGCAGGCCAAAGGCCAATGATCACTGCAGAGTTCCCAACTCCGATAACGCCAAGCACAAGCGGGGCAACAAGAAGAGCTGCAACAATTCCGAATAGAGAACAGGAAACACAAATGTTATAACTCTTTTTCCAACAACTCAGCAAAAACCATTATGCAATGACAACATTAATATAGTTAATCCCTGTGTTCCAGCTCACACAAGAATGCTTTTAAAACTAGCTAATCCAAATCAATCTAAATTAGGGTCCATTTGGTTGCTCCATTATGAAATGACAAAACATTAATATAGATACCTTTCTGTTTTCCGAATGAAAAAACAAATGAACCCTAAGAGCAGTAATCTCCCCTAATTCAGTTATTGCAACACATTTAACACAATCAAAGTCTAAGATAAGAATATGTCCTAACCCTTTCTGGCCAAAAATACCTAAAATAAGGCTTAATATAATAAACTCTTTCTAATTATTAACCCATTACACAATCGAACAGACATGCCACACAACTTGTCAACGTCATTTCAACTAGTAAGTAGTAAGCGACTACTTCGTACGATAGAGCTTAATAAAAGAGATTATGACAAAAATCAAGATATAAGAATGAAAGACTACTAATTTATGATTAAAAAAAAAAGAAGCAGCAAATTAGAGAGGAAGGAAAAGACCTTTGAGATTGCCCAGAATGAGGAGAGAGAAGAAGTAGGGCAAGAAGCAGAGAAAGCTCCAGAGCTTCCCCAAGAACCCTCTTGGGACTTCCATAGCTTCGCAAACTTCAGCTTCACTCTCTTACTTCTATATCCTTCTCTAATTCTTTGCTCCGTTTTAGACAGAAGATGACGTGGCGTTCTGTGGGTGGCGTGGCAGTAAGGCACGGGAGGGAGTTGCCACGTGTCAGAAAGGTATGGCGTAGGTGGACAAGACCGTGACAAAAGTCACAAATTATGGTCACGACTCACGAGAGAAATGTTGAAGGGTAGATGGTACGTACCGATGTAATATGAGACAAGGTTCGAGTTGTGTTCGGTTTATTTAGGCTCGAATTTGATTATTTTTTAAACGAGTCGAGTATTAACACATTTAGTATAAAATCTAGGGACAAATCATTTATTAATGACCTGAGTTTGAGCGTATAAATGTTCATCTCTATTATTTTTAGCCGGGTTATTCAGGCTCGGTTCATCAAAAGCTCGAGCTCGTTCACTTTTTAGACGATTCAAATATGAACACATTCTAAAGGTCGTATAAAATTTAGTCTCAGCTCAAACTCTGAATTATCAGGCCATTTTTATCAAAACATCTACGTATCAAGTTCTTGTATACCTTTTTTATTTTATCGTCAATTCACTTCACCTTTTTCATTTTTTTGATTTTATTATTTGTTGTTTTATCTCAAACATTTCTTCAAACATCCCTTCAGTAGGCAACAACTTTTTAGATGACAACCATTATGCAATGACAACTCTCTTTCAAACATCCCTTCAGTAGGCAAGAAAAACTAGCCCAAAGCATCCCTTATACCGCTATTGGTATCTCCCTGTAAACTACTCTCGTGGGTTGGCGCGGTAGATCAATCAGAATTTCTGTTAGGCAAGAAAAACTAGCCCAAAGAACTTGAGCCTTCAATTCACGCAGGCCCATCTAAACCACTTCCTTTGCAACGTATATGATCCGATTCAAGTGATTCTATATCCGGGTTTTGCTCAAATCTCTAAGTGTTTGGTTTGTACTTCTAAATACATCTCATAAAGGCCCAAGTCATAAGTACAAACCAAAGAAATCCTATATTTACGCCGTCCAATAGAATTTAATTTCGGGTAAAATACAGACAAACTTGAATGTTACTTAACTACATTATGATGGTACAAAAAAAGAGTCTCAAATCCCATATATATACCCCGTCCTGTGCAAAATAGCAAGGAGACCGCTTTCTTTTATGTATGCAAACAAGAAAATTTTGAGGAAGAAAACAAAAGAAGATCAATTACACAAAATTACATTGAATTTGACGGGCTGAATCAAAGATCGCTAAATAATTAATGACCCGGTTTCTCGTAAGCCAAGTTGAACCAATGTCGAGTGACTTCATAGAGATCTTTTTCGCACGTCAAGAACCAATCCATTTTCGAACTCAATGTATGGGTGTGCGATAGGTGGGTCGCCCTCCTTTGTCATCCAACTACACAAAACGAATAAGGCTTTGATGTTGATGCTAAATTCCGTATGAAATGGTTCACATAGTCAAAATTGTGCAAATAAAAGGAAATTAAGGGTGTGTTCGGTAAAACACAACAACTTTTTAGATGGTTTAACCTATCATAATTTATTTATTTTTATAGATTTGTGAATAAACATAAAAATATGAAAATAGGTATTTTTTTCCGTAATAAACTAAAACTCTTTATTTACAAAAATCTACTCAATACCAAACATCAATGAAAATTTAAAATTTTTGGTAACCCACAATAAACTAACGAATAAGCAATATCGAATATTGTCTTAATGATTTACCTGAAGTTTTGAACAAGATGATGGAGGAAGAACGCGACTTCTACCTTAGCGAGTTCAGAGCCGGGACAACACCTTGTTCCTCCTCCGAATGGAGTGAACTTCTTACATGTTTGATCTTGGTTCTACAACACAAACAATCCTTCAAAGTCATTTCTTTCTTCAAAACCCTTAATTTTCACAAGAAAATCTTAGACTAGCCTAAAAAACTGGATACCCGTTTTAAAAACTAAGATATAAATCCTGACAGGGAAGGATGGAACATAGATTACAACATGTTAGGTTATGATCTATTATACATATGTAACAAAATAAAGAAATAAGATAAGACATAAGTATAAAAACAAAGAAGATGAAATGATACCTCCCATCTCCAAGGGTGGAACTCGAGGGAATTTGTATGAAGAGATGGGTCCAAATGAACTGCACTGAATACTGGTAGGACTTTCCAACCACATGGTATTAAATAATCTGCAATTTTTATTAAAAATAAAATATAAGTGGAATATATATAAGTATTTATTAATATTAAAATGTTTATATGTATGTGGATACCCTATTCCCTAATAAGATATGGGTAAAATATAAGACCAAAACATACACAACAATGAACAAAAACTATTCATCACTTGTTTAATATGATTATCAAGTCATTAAAAGCATATTAGGGAAACCATTAGAGTAAAAAAAAAACTCCTAATATCTCCATTTAGATATTAGTTGCTCTCTATAATCACTGCATAGAGAGTTTACATTCAACATATTTGTTTTAATAAATGTATTAAATACCTTGAAAAATATACTTATTTTTTTCTAAAATTAATTTACCTCATTTTCAATCAATTAATCAATGGAAAAAAAAAACTTTAATATTCGAGTTTTAAAATGGAAATATTAAGCCCCTAATTTTATTTTATTTTTAATATAAAAAATATTTTATTAATTCATTAATTAAGGGATTAAAAACCAAAATATAAAAATTAGGTTTAGATTTTCAATTTCATAACTTCACGTGATTATTACCCTGTCAACTTTTCCATCCAAGAAAATGTAAAACGTCTTGTTCAAAACGTAAAAGTTTCCAATATATTTAATCGGTTATGTCGAAAGTTTATATATATATATATATATATATATATATATATATATATATATATATATATATATATATATATATATATATTCAATATCAATATCAATATCAAATAATTTATGAGTATATTTATGGAGGTATTGAGGTGGAAGAAATTTTACCTTTGAACTTAACATCTGTGAGAGCTTCTCTATGGACAAATTTGACAACATTTCCAAATCTAAGTGCTTCACTTATAACCTAAAAAACAAAAACCACAAATGCACAACTTGTCATCATTGCATGCAGTTTTACAAGAAGCTTCCAAATATGCCCAATTCAAAAGAGAAAAGACATTATTTCCATCAAGAAAGCATTAATAAAAAGGTTTTATTTCATGTTCAAGCACTTAGACAAATTATATCATTTTTGTTGAAGTGTTCAACTTACATTTTGTGTGAAATCCATCTTTCTAAAGTCATCCCATGTCAAATATTCATCTCCTTTCTTCATTTCTCTGATCTCTTGATGCTCTTCCTGCACATTTTTGGAGGAAAAAAAAAAGAGTAAAAAATCAAGCTCAATATTCCATACTCTTTCTGAAAAAGTATATAATATATTTTAGTCTTAGAAATTTGATTAAAAGTTTGTATTTTTTTGAATATTCAGTTATAAAATTAATGAAAATTTAGAAGCAAAAAAATATTTTATTAAAAATTTTGTATAAAATATTAAAAGCCTTACGTAATTGATAGAATAAGCCATTGATTTTGTTTAACATTTTTATTATGTTCCTTTTGTGCTTCTTCCTCTGTTTAAGGTCTCGAAGTAGATTGGCCCATATGGGTTGGAAGATGCACAAAGAAAAATAGGTTATCATTAACTTCAAGAAATTAAAAAAATATGTAATTAAGCTTAAGATAAGCTAAAGTTTGATCATATGTCAAAAAGGTTTAATAAAGTCCATTATTCACTTCTAAGGTTTAACTTTAATTACTCAAATAACAATGCCTTCTTATAGTCTAAATCGTCAATATTGTACTCTATACCCTCAACTATCCAATGGTAAACACTATTTAAGTTGAGATGTTCATGAAAGTATCTAAAAAAGCATTAGATTCCAATCTAGATCTTCGACGCCAACTCGATTTCTGAATCCGAAAACCCTTAAAAGGGTTTTCGGATTAAGATTATCGCGAATTAATAGCTATATTTAAAAAATAAAAAATTACCTTCAATTGTTGAAGAGCACGAGGGCACTGGCCCAGAAAATGAACCACCATAGCCATCAATAGTGAAGTGGTCTCATAGCCACCAAGTAAAGAATCCAACACAAAGCTGACTTTTTCATCTTGAGATAGGGTATCCACACACAACAAAGTGTCAAGGAAATCATTCCTTTTATTATTACAACTCTTCTCATCATAATCATCACTACCACCATTAATCCTTGCTCTTCTTTCCTCTATTATTGACTTGACAGTAGAGGATATTCTACTTCTAGCCTGTAAAGAATTCATTCAAATAAATTTATAAAGAAAAGGGTTAATAAAGTTGGTCACATCACATGCTTCTCTCTTTTGTTTCCCCCTCACTCACATCATAGTGCTAATGCAACACAAAATCATCATAAAAGCATGCTCACTTTCTTTCTTATGTAAAGTTATTCGACTATTAGTCGTTAGACATGTCTAGTGTATCGAAACGCGAAAAAACCCACCTGAACAGCTCTAGCATAAGGAGTGCCAGGGATGTACAGTGGTAAAGAGATCAATCCTCTCATGAATGTAAGAAAATCTTGAAGAATCTCAACTGTTTGTGGCTCATCTGGTGTCAATCCAAGAACTTGCTTCACTATCACATTGAATGTGAACTGTAGATGACACACCCAAATAATAAAAAGACAAAAAATAGTAAATAATTCTTGATCATGCTACCTAAAGTATGGTCACTTTCAATATAAAAAACAAGACAAAATAAGGCAAAATTGTTTTTTGGTAAATAAATTTCCACATACATACATACATACCTTTCTAGCTTCTTGGCAAAACAAGACTTGTTCTTTACCCTCCCAAGACTCAAGTATTTGAATAGCAGTTTTCTCAATGTCATTGAGAAACTCAGGCTTAGACTTGATTGTATTAACAAGTGAAAGAGCCACATTTCTAAGCCTTTTATGAGTATCACCCACAGCCACAAGCATAGAGATTTCTCCAAGGATTCCATGGATTGGCTTTGGATAGCTGCACTGGAAAAGCTTGTCTTCATTTTGTAAGATGAAGTAGTTCAACTCTTGATCACAAGACACCACTGTTGGAGAGAAGAATAAATGGGATTTGAACACTTTCCCATACCTGAAATTAAAAATTACCCATTTCATTAAATTCCGTTGTTTCAATACCCATATCTCCATTTTTACAAGTTTTACTTACCTAGAACAATGGCGTTGAAGGAAAACCCCAATAGAATGAGATGGATGAGGCTTCAAAAAACTAAGTGTTTCACCCAAAAGAGGCCATCCAAAGCTTCCTTTAGGAAGGCCAAGTCCACGGTGTATGTACAGTGGAAAGTAATGGTTGAAGATGAGCCCTAAAGCTAGAAAAGCTATGGCAACCAAAACAAAAACCCAGAAAGTATCAAGAATTGCCATGGAAGAAGAAAGAAAAATGCCCCGGTTAGAGAAATGCTCTAATTGTATGGGGCTAAGAAGAAGAAGACCTTGAAATGGTATATATAGAGAGAGTAAAGGCAAACTTTGAGGGGCTTTTAGATATATACTTTTTTACATGTTTTGTAGCTTTTGTGTTCTTCCTTCATTTTGCAGTAAAGCTAAAATAAGTTGGGCTAAAGTATGAAATGAATCATCATAAGAAACATGGCATGGTTTTGTTCAAACCATTTGACTTTTCAAAAATATAAAAAAATTTGAATTCAATGGGTTTTTTATTCTTATTTTTAATATGTACATAATGTGTTTCATATGAATAATATGGAAAAATTATTCTAAAAAAAGGCTGGAAATTGATGTGTTATATTTTTCAATGAGCTAATGTAAAGTATTGCTCAGCGTGGTATGGTGTAATGAGTAAACTGACCCCATATACCAAATCTTGTATAATGCTAGCGTGCATACATAAATATATATCGAGTAAAGTAGATTCACGAAATCAATTTAATTACATAACTTAATTTATAACCCAATATATATATATATATATTGTCTAATGTTTGAAAAATTATAACGTGTTCATGCTAAATCTCATATGGACTAACCGATTCTACGTTTAATGTCATCATGGATTCTATAGACCCATGATCAATGTCACTTAGAAAGATATAGACATGTGAAATTCCATTGGACCTAGATTAGGGTTGGTACGTACGGACTCGCATTTGCATTAAGCTCAAATATGATATACAAGTCTAGATTAGGAGACGACGTGAATTGACTCGTGTGAGAAGTCGTTTTACATGTTGTTCAACTATAACATCTACCTTCACGTTGTCTTACATGCATGCAAATAGTTGAAGATAATAATTAAGTTATCGATCACATTTAAAATGAAGTAATTCTTAACCTAGTGTATATAAAATCGGTGATTACTACTCCTGCTATCGATTGTTCACACGCATGCGTTCAATACACACGACTCTCCCTCTATATGATCCGTTTGTGTCGAACTTTTAAAAAGTTTATCATCTTCATAGTCTATAAGTATTACTTTTACTCGCGATTTCACATGACGATAATGTTCATTACTTTTACGCGAGATTACACAAGACAATAATGGGTTAATCGTCCTTGTTCCTCGTATTAACTCCCAACTACTTTTTAATCGGTCATAACTTATCGATCATCGTAATTAATCAACTATCAACATATGCACAGAACTATTTAACTTTGGTTTTAATTGTTGAGTTATGAATCACGATGTTTTCTTATACATACAATATTATCTTCGTTTCATTGAATGAATTTTGTCCTTCGTCGCCCGATACTTCGTTGTCATTCAAAGCACCAATGAAGGTGAAAACAAGTACGAATAACGGCTAGTAGACGTACGTGGACCTATACATCATCGATAAAGCCTTAAACTTAGGGCGTGTTTGGAACCGGTTTATAAAGAACGAGTTTATGTTAATTTATAAAATCTTACAAGTAAAAAGTTTATGGTATTTTATCGATCATAAAAGTTATAGTACACTAAAATTCAAAGTAATAACCTAATTTTCATTATAATAAGAAAATAAAGAAGAAAAAATATTATTAATTTTCTTTGTTTTCCGTCTCATTTATTTTCAGTTTTAAATTCTCTCAATCTTCAACTTACATGCTAGGAAATAAGGTTTAGGTTTTAATTTAAAAAACTCAAATACAATGTTTTTATATTGGGTTTAACGAATAAAATGTTGAATCATTTTTTTAGTGTTATTTAACACAAATTTGAATAAAAAAATTAGAAAAAAATACATATAAAGCGTATTGTATTTGTAATTTACTATAAAATAAGATTTGAATTTTCTTGTGGTGGGTTAAAGTTCAACACAAACGAAATGTATAACGAGAGTTAATTTGCGTGCATATACGCTAATATGCGTTTTAAGTCCAAGTTCATCAATATCGTATACTACGTTTATAGCTAGGTTCTCTTTATTACTTTCAAATTGTAGGCTGTAGTATATCTTTTGTATAATTTTATATTTATATTAGATTTATAAACAAAAAAAACTCTTTCAATGAGTTATTTATTTCTAGTATGCAAATAATTTCAGCTTCAACTATCTCGATTTAAACTCCAACTTCCTCCCAACTCTACAAACTATTGGTTTTCGAAAGGATCATACGACAAATTAAATGTATTTAGTTGCGTTATGTGGCGTACGTTTGGAATAATGAAGGTGGTGGTTGAGAAAAGTAAAGAGCAAGAGAAGATGAATTTAGTATGAAGTACAGAAGAGTAGAAGAAAAATGACATGCACGAGCATGAGAAAGGTGATGACTTTAAGCCTAATAGTAGGTATGCAGGTGATAACACTCACCAGTGCAAGACTTGCATGCATAGGATAGATCTTCATACTTTGTCTCTCCAATTTCTCTACTTTTTCATCCTATTTATACTTTAGGGAAATTGTGAAGAAAAATAGCTCTTTATAATTATTATATTTTTAAAATAATAATACTTCTTGTTAAAAACTAATACCTTTTTTTTTTTTAAATACCTCTTTATAATTATTTTATTTTTAATGAATAATTTTAAATTCTATTTTGTATAAACGCTTTTTTAAAATTTAAGTTTTATATTATAATTATTTTTAGTTTGTTTATGAAAGGGTTACTTTTTAAATAAGTTAAATAAAAATATGATATTTTATTATAAAAATATTAAAACGTTTATATATCTATGTTTAAAATATTTATTATAATAGGTTTGTTATATATATATATATATATATTTTTTTCTTTGTAAAGTAATTATTGGTGGTTAAACCCACTAATTTATTAATAGAAAAATAGTCAATTCAATACTCTTAAGTAAATGTGTAAACTAACTTCAATTTTAGTTATTTTGAAAATTAGTTTAAATTCCTTTTTCTGAAAATTCGGCATGTATGACTTTTTTAATTAGGAAAACGAATTTCGAGACATCTAATATTTTTATTTTTTTTTATAAAAGCAAACTCCATTAAAAGGTAACATCGTCACTAACAATATATAATAACTTTAAAGGTAGATCCATTTCACCCTAACAATATATAATAACTTCAAAGGTAGATCCATTTCACCCTGATAAAAGGTCACACTAGGAGGAAAAAGGCGAGCTAACCAGTGCGCTGCCGCATTGTCATTTCTGCGCGTGAACTTCCAAGTACATAATTCCAAAGGTTTCGCTGTCGCCTGCAACGCTCGAAGAGTCAACCCCAAAGGACCACGATGAGGAGCGACGTTATGAAGTTTCGCTATCACCGAAGAGGAATCTGATTCACATATAACTCGCATCCAGCCCCTATCCATAGCCGTTTCAATCACCCATAGCATAGCTTCGGCTTCCACATGTTCCACACTTCGAACGCCTGATAACACCTTCGCCGCCGCACACAGGACCAACCCAACATTATTCCGAGCAATAAAACCTATCCCAACACGCCCGAAAGAATAAATCGAAGCATCGCAATTAAGTTTAATCACACCAGCAGGAGGAGTTACCCAACCTTGAACCTGACTATCCTCCCGAATGAAGAATATTCCATTCAAACGGCTATCATCAATATCCTCTTCCACCCTTTTTTGAACATGCAACATATAATCTAGCTTCCGTCCCACACAACACCTTGGAAGATTTCACGATTCCTAGCTTCCCATACTTCACATAAAATCATAGCCCACCTATGTAAAACACCACTGGAAACAAACGAAGCCAGACTTTCCATCCATTGTAAAGGTGAAGAAGCCTTGAAACCAAGCTTTCGTACCTGAGGGAGCGTAGACCATATCCCCCCAAGACGAGGGCACCGTAAAAGGGCGTGCATGGAAGTCTCCTCCCTCCCACACGCTGAGCACCAAGGATCGACAACAACTCCTCTACGGCATAACGCCATTTTGCAAGGAAGAACCTCAACACAAAATCTCCAAAGGAAAATTTTCACTCGTGGACTTGTGTGAAGCCTCCAAATCATCTTCCAACCACAAGAAGAACTGGGAACAGAACCACCTGCACTTCCTTCCCACTTCCTTCCCGCACATCCCTAGCGACTCTATATGCCATTTTCACACTAAAGATCCCATTATTTGAGTGAAACCAAGACAAATCATCCTGCATATCAGCACTAATCAAAGGAATATTGAGCACAACATCGCTATCGACTTTATCAAAACTTCTCATGACCAGATCCTCAATCCATGCCCCTGTACTCCAATCAATGAGGTCAATAACACGTGTGCAGTCGTCCACAAGCCTTGGTGCGTAGATAGGTTTGAAACCAAACGGCCGAGGAATCCAATGATCCCTCTCGATAGACATCTAATAATTGAAAATAGTATAATGGACATCTATTAATATACAAAATTACTTTATAATGTACATTTGGTCGTGAATCACGATTATTAGTTGATAAGGATTTCACATGATTATATTATATAAGTACTCTTTTCCGTTTATAATACTGTTTTAGCTGCGAAAAATCTACGTATCACATTTTCTGATTTATATTGAAAAATAAATGCATGTTTAGTTTATCATCAATTAACTTAAGAAAAAATTCAAATACATTAAATTGTTAATGGTATTAAAGATACTGTTTAAAATTTACAAACAATATGATACAGTTTAAGAGAATTTCAAAGTTATCATATAGTAATTCATATTTTGTGTATGTTTCAAAACTTCATTTATCTTATATTCCCCAAACAATATTTTACTAAAAATTCTGAATAATTTTATTGATTATAATTTTATTAATTAAATAATTTATAAGTTATATCTTAACGTTAATTTTTATTTTCATATATTTTACAAAAACATATATTTTGAAGTAATTTTTTTTAATAAATTAATACAAGAGTCTAAAGTAGATCATAATAGCTAATTAGTTGGCTCTTCGGCGGGGTGGCAGAAAGGGTATGTATGACTTCTTTACAGGGAGAGCACCATAAAAGGAGGAAAGTTTTGAGGATTTTTTTAATACATAATAAACTATATTATTTTTATAAATAGATAAAGAGAGCTTTTTTCATAATAAATTTTATTTTAATCTAAATTATATCTATTTCACGACACTTGTTACCCTGCTAATTCACGCATTTAAAAATAATTAAAAGATCATTTTAAAATATAGTTTTTCTTTTTTTACATTATCAAATGTGTAACTGACAATGTATCAATAATGAAAAGGATAATAATTTAAAGTCATAGATAATAACCAAGTCTAAACTAATAACCATTTAAAACAAGTTTCAAAAGCTAAATCAGCAAGTTATTATTAATTAAAAAATAAAGACCCAAAATAATATCAATTATCAACATTGATCAAAATAATATCAATTTTGAAAATTTTGAAAATTTTATGAGCGGTACAAACTATCAATGTATTTACCCTAAATAATATGTTTTACTTTTTCGACTCCTTACTCCGGTGATGACGTGACAACCGGAATTTACATGTCATCATAAAATAGATTAATTGTGTGATGTTGATTTTATTTTGTTTTTAAATCAAGTTTTATTTTGGCAAATACGTTGATAGTTTTGTAACACCCCAGTTTCTAGAAATTTGGGACGTTACGAGCTAAGACATCACAATGGGTCCTGACCCTAATCTAACAACAATATCACATAATCTTTTACAAGGCACAAAAAGCGGGAAAACAAATAAAGTCTAAACATGCATAAAAGTCATTAAAGAGTAAAGACAAATGTCAGTGACTCTACAAGTGACATAATCCAAGGACAAGGAACGAGTCTAGTCATAAGAAAATGATAAACCCAAACTCGATCCAGACTACCATGTACAGGAACCTTGCTGACCACCCTACTCCGGATCACTTAGCAGCTACCCTATCCTACAATGTATTTATCACATGACGGTATAACCCGTTAGCTAGCTATTTGGAGTATTAGAAAGTATGGTATAGCACAAACACATATAATTGCGGAACTTAAACACATAAGCATGCTTACACTCAAACCGTTTTATTATCTTTATTAAGGTGATTCACTTCTATTAGTTCAATTTATTTTGTGGCACGAGGATCTCCCGAACCTCGCCTCTGTCCCGTATACCAACCGGAGTGGATCCGATGCACCTCATTGTATGCAGATATGAACTAGTTGCAAATAACCTCTCAGTTTCGTGACAGAGTTGTGTAGTGATGCCACAACCTAGTTTTCATACACTTGAGTCTAATAAATGGTAGCGTTGTCATAATCAAGTTATAATTAGAGATCACTCAACATACACCACTATAACAATACATGTTAACACAAGGAAGAGTTGTCTAAGTAAGTCATAAGACTTACCTGCATTGGTCCGATGTCCAACTAACAATAAGTCCCGGCCCACTCGTATATGACTTCAACAGTCTGGTCATAACGAAAAACGTCTAAAAAACAATGTACCAACATCTAGGAATCTCTAGGAAGCTTATGGACCGATAATCAACATTGTATCGTTTACGATTATATAATTAGACGTTAATAAATTTTTTTATCATTATCATTATAACTAAAAATGCGAATTTTGTCTAGTTTCTCATTAAAAAAAATAAAAATAGAAAAATGTATAATTCAATGATATTATACAATATAGTTAGGAAATATTAATTTCTTATAAATATACCTAAAATTTAGTTATAATAATACAAAACAAATATTTGACTTAATAGGATAATAGTGAAGGTTGTAATTAAACTTGGAAGTATGTAAGTTAAACTTGGAAACAATCTTCAAAAATCAAAATTATATAAATATACGATATATTGTTAGAAAGACACGTGAAAATATCTCATGTGGCTAATATGGTTATGTCAAGTGTCAAAAATCCGTTGTGGTCTAACGTAAGGGTAATATGTGGCCAAATTCACTTCTGTTTTAGTATTATACTAGTTTTAATACCCGTGCCCTGCACAGATTAGGCGATAATTGTGTGTCAAAAAATATTTGAAAATTTATTATCTTGAGAATTTTCTTAATTGTTTTGTAACACTTGTTGTAAGGATGTATTTTTCACATTATGAATGGAATCAAGCAAGAACTCAAATCCTCTAATAACAATCGGAAAAAGAGGATTCCGAGACAATATCATTTGAGATACTCGATTGTCAAAATTAGTATCAATCCTAAAAAGAATTAGGTTTATTAAATGAAACGTTAGAGTACGTGATTTGGGTTAATGAATAGACGACACTATAAAATTGATGAGGTGACCGCACGAAATTACGTCAGGTATCAGTTAACGGGTTGTTTTATTATATAATATAGATAAGAAATTATATTTAAAACATAAACAAAGCTATAAAATTAATGACGTGGATTCATCGTACTGTGCTACATGTAATTATCTAAGTTCACGAGTTGTTTTAGTATAGGCGGATGGTAAACGTAACACAATAAAAAGAATTAAAAAAAAGTAGAAAAATATCGCGACAGTGGGCCTGAGAGTCAAACCTGATGATAATGGCACATAAATCGAGACAGCACGAGGAGGTGTCAGCTAAGTTGGACCAAGCTACGACTGCGACTTCTCTTTGACTTCCCCCCTCACTTACCTACCTATTATATATTCCCCTTTATGCCCCCGTTTATTCCCTCTAATCTCCGCTTTATCCCAATATGCAAAGACGTTAAAAACATAGGAGAGGAATGTATACTACTTTTTATCGCTTTCTTTCTACATGCAAAGAATAGAATCCTATGTTGTAAGAACATACTCCAATTTGAACGTCACATTATTTTTATTCAACTCTCCCAACACGCACCAAAAATGTACTCATATTTGTACAGTTGTACCATATCGTATACATGTTACTATTTGTCATGATAAGATTTTATCATTTGCCATTAGGGTGTACCAAAATTACCGAATGGACCACTTTGAATGAATGGCGAACAAAGGGTAATTTTGTCAATCGGGAGTAAAATTATGCAAATTACATGTTTTATAATATGATTGTTATAATCTACATGTTTTAATTTAATATTAAAACTATATAATTATTTTATAATACATCTAAAACAATTTATAATTTAGGACGTACCACTCATTTGGGTCTTATTTAGTAGGATTTGAAGCAAATTAAAAAATTGTTATTGAACTTGCCTTAGACATTGACAAAATTTTTAGGTCCGGATCGATTTGATTAAGTTTTTATGAATTTTTGAGCTTTATGAGTCCAAAACTACACCCTTTAGGAAATTGACAAACAAATCAAACCGGACTACTGAACCTGAATATTTGAGTCCAAGCCCAGTCCTATTACAAATTTTCGATCCTATTCTAGTTCGAACCGGAGTTTAAACCGTCCTCTTTCAATCTCTTGTAATTTTCCCTAAATTGAGCAATTTCACGAGTTACAAATTAGGATATGTTACAATTCTCTTATATATCATGAATAATATTGTAATACCCGGAATTTTTATTCCGAAAATCCGGTCGAGTTACCGGATTTTTATCTATCAAAACCGAGTGTAATCGGTTTAAGTATCATCCCAATACCTTGGGCCAACCTTCTCCTTCACTTGCTCTAGTCCTTTAATCGGGTCCAACTTCTCCTTGTGCTAGCCCGCTGATATGCCGGCCCGGTTTTGTGATCTTTCTCCTTCTCTTATACGGCCATCTTCTCCTCCTCTCTGGCGTAAGTTTGGCCGATCTACTCCTTTCTTTCTTACTTGGCCGACCTGCCACAATGTTGGTGAACCAAGGAATCCGGGGCCTCCTCCTTCCTCTCCTCTACCCGAAGACGACAACATACCTGCATCCTCCCGATCCACACTAGACGGCCTTTGCAAGCACCACCGGGAACCAAGAGCACCGGTGATCCCTACACAACGAGCCACTCTCCTCTTTGGCACTACAACGCGAGCTTCCTTCTTCTCCTTCTTGGTTGTCAAACGTGGAACAATACAAACGAGTAGAGGTGGAGATCACCACCCTCCTCTCTTCTACTCCCGGTTTTCTGCAGGAGCATCGAGTGAGTGGTTGATAACATGATTTATCGACCTATTTTAGTCATGCATTTAGGTAGATTTTCCCTTTTCGCATTCATGTTTTAGCTTTAGTTTGTGTCATTTATGCTTGTTTGGTTCTACTTTGCAAGAATAGATGTCTACACACACTATTTGTGGCTTTGTAGGTGATTTGACACATTATGGAGCTAAAACGACGTACTTGAGGATCGAGCCTCAAAGTGGTTGCATTGGAGCGAGCATACGTGCACGGGAAAGGAGTAGGAATCAAGCTGAGACAAGTTCTCGAAGAGAAGAAGCCATCTCGGCCGAGATCCATACATCTTGGACCAAGATTTGGCTACTGTTTTCTATCTCGGTCGGCATCTCGGCCGATATTTACACAGTACTGACCGAGATTTTCCCAAACGCTGAAGAAATTGAAGTCAGATCCAAAATCTCGAGCCCGATTAGAAAAAAAATCTCGGCCGAGATCTTTTTACCTTGGACCAAGGTCATGACCAAGATTTTTCTATTTGCCCGAGATTCTTCCTTGAGTGTCTTATTTTGTTTACAGGCTTTTTCCTTTTTGGCCTAATGTCTTTTAAGTATATGATTCTTTTCTTTTCTCTATTGTATAAATTGAAATAAGTGTCAATGACAAGCTGGATTATTGATTCTCATTTATTATTATAATCATTATCGTAAAATATAATGTAAAAATTGTAATTTAGTATGTCCGGACACGATCACTTATTTTTAATGAATTGTCAATTCTCGTAGTTTTCTTTTTTCTCTAGATTATATTTACATTTTAATTCTAACAAAATCATATACCAATAGAAAGAAAATTACAAAGAAAAAGACCTAAATTTGATTTGAGTTTTTTTTTTTTTTAAGAACAAGATGCCTAGAATCCAATTCGCCAATTTACAATAAGCCCTCCTTCTGAAGCTTCAAGTGCCTCTTCGATCCATTCGTTTCTTTTGCTACTTGCCAAGGGAAGCAGAATCCAATGAATCAAAACATATGGGAATTCATTCACATTCCTTTGAGATCATATTGCATAAATGTAAACAATTGTATATGTTTCGGGACCAAATGACGCGAAAGATACACGTTAAATGAGTCACAAACAAACACACGGAGTTTCATGTTAAAAACAATGACCAATTGAATGAGTAACTCGGGTGGTTATATATTAGACTCATGTACTTTGTATAGTCAATGTAGAAACAATCCACTCATCTCAACACTCTCCCTCAAAGATTAAGTATTAAATTACATGAACTAGTTAACGCTTGATACACTTTTTTTTCCGGGTCGAACATCCCAATCTCTCTATAGGTCACCCATAATTTTTTGTTGAGTTTTGTATCTCATTCTACTTTTAGCTAATCATGAAGTCAGGAAAACGATCTGGATCGGACCTACTCCGATACCATGTTCATTTGTCTTGGGAGTTAAGTAGTTAACGCTTGAGGGAAGTGTCGAGATGTGTGGTTGTCCCCCATCGATTATAATAAAGTGTGTGAGTCTAATATATACAAGTTCATTGATTACTCCGCATATTTTCGATTGATTTTATGACGAAATTGTGTTATTATGTGGAGGTTAACCGAATATGTATTTTAAAAAACCCTAATATGTACCCTCCACGTCATTTAATCACGAAGCAAATTAAGAACATAAATAAACTTAATATCACGAAATAATATCTTATTCTTCTAAAATTCCTATATTCTTGTATATCTTCCGATGTTGACATGATTATAAAAGTTAATATTCTCATTTTTATGAAAGTCGTTGATATGAGTCATTTTCTCTATGTATTGATTGATATAAAGTAAAATTTTTCTTTGAAACCTAAGGATAATGTGCGAATTCGCCGCATACATTCATGTAAAAGTAGATGGATTATCAATCTCGAGTTTCAACCATATAAATCCACATCATTGTTTGTGAATATTCCATTTAAAGGTCATCGAATATATTGTAAGGATAATTCACTTCAATTATTATTTTATGTGATTATGCATTTTCAACTTTTAAGTAATCATCATACAAAGATGATCGTAGTAACTTTATAATTTTCATTTGAGACATCTATTAACATTGTTTTTTCCCCCAAAGTTATAGCATTGTTAAAGTTTGTAGGATATGAAATGGAATGTTAATTTTTCTTGCGAAATTGAGAATGATGTAGTGTACTTCAAACTTTTTCGAAATATATATAAAAAAATGTATATTTGAACTGTATTCTTGATTTATATTTTTTTTGGGAATTTATATCTTATAATCAATAATTAAATTAAATTTTTTAGAAAAAATTATTATTATTTACTAGTTCTTATTAATAATCATTCAAGATAACTTATGAATTTAATTGATCTTTTTTGAATCATGTTTAAGAGATTTTCATTTTTTGAAATGATGTCCTTGAACTTTTATAATTTTTTGAAATATATTCTTCAATCAATTAATATTTAAAAAAATAATAACTATAATAATAAGTAACATTTATTAGTAATTATTAATATTCATTTCAATGTCTATATAACATGTTGGATAAATAAATTATCTTTTTGAATCATGTCAAAGAGGTTTTAAAGTTTTTAAATGGTGTATTTAAACTTTATAATTTTTGTAATATACCCTTCTATTATATACTATGTTATCATCCACAAATTAAAAATTGAAAGAAAAAAGATAATCGAAAAAAATAAAGTACCGAGACACTGCCCTAAAATTTCCATTTTATTTATTTAATACTAAATGTTTTTTTTATACAAAGGCAAGAGATCAAAGAGGATCAACATCTAGAGGTTGAGCGTCCTTGAACATCCTTCCGGAAGAGACCTTCAACGTCCCGTGAAACCCATCATCCATATCCGAGCGATGTCCAAGAGATGCAAGCTTATCTGCGACGACATTGATTTCTCTTAAGATACGTTGGACTCTAATTGTGTATACCTTGAAATCATAATGGAGATGTCAGAAATGATCATACCCGCTTTTCATGGAGTTTTTCAGATTTGATTGATTGAGTTAATAAGTTCAAAGCTATCTCTCGATTTCAATGGTATTGAGTCCTAAACTTATTGTCTTTTAGAGACCCTCTCTTAGAGCGTAAGCTTCTGCTCCAATGATAATTTATACTCCACATCGACGCATTTCCGTAGCAAGCGTTATCGTATTGTGGTCTCGAATGATAAAGCCAAAGACACATTGATCATTAGAGTTTTTAGAAGCGTGGTTCTAAGCATACCGGCGAAAATCTCTAGTAGTAACCACAACTACGCATTTCGCGTGCGTATTTGATAGGGTTTTCAACTACGCATATGAGAAGCGTAGTAGTACAAACAAATATATTTGGGGACTACTACTACTATACTCCCATACGCGTAGTTGAATTTTTTTTGAATTTTTTTTTCATGAACTTCAACTACGCACTCCATATGTGTAGTTTAGAAACCACTCAACTACGAACACTAAGTGCGTGGTTGTGATGATGAATAAAGAAAATAACCGGTACGTCTATCATTCCCCTTGTAAGCATCAAAACCAATTTTGACATAGTTCAAACTTGATCTATTCCATTTTTGTTCCCGTCTTTGTTTTGGAGGCCCTGTGTTACAGTTTGGGGTTTTTGAATTAGCATCATCTCGGTCTTTAATTTGCTTTTGGATCAATTGATTTAAATCATGTGATATTTTTTTTCTTGTTAAAAATTGTTTGGTTTCTTCCTAGCCAAATGTTCCACTATGCAACCACTATTTGTCTTAGTATTGTTGACTTGCATTTTTACTTTATCTCCATAATGATTTCCATTATTTGTTGCATGTTGGATCACAGTTGTATAAGAGAGTTTTAATTTTATCATTTTTGATATTATGAAGTGTACACAAACATTTGAAAAGGAGGTGTTTATAACTCTCAAATGAGTGTTGACAAAGTTCGCAGTGTATTAAGACCAAAAGTTTTTGTTTTTCTAAGTTCTGTTTTGTTGGGATGTCGTCGTGGGATAACTCCCACAATTTTTTTTGGGGATTATTAGACGTACTGGAAAAAATCACTATTTGTCACCGTAACTACGCACTTCGCGTGCGTAGTTGACTAGTTTCCAACTACGCATATGAGGTGCGTGGTTAGAGTCCGAGAAAAAATATAAAAAATTGAAAAAATTGAACTACGCACTTGGTCGTTCCCATATGGGGTGCATAACAACATCAATATTGACCTTCAAATGACCGGAACGTGGTCGTTCCCATATCTCAACGGCCTCGACACTAGCTTAGATGAAACGGACTCTTGCACGTGCTTAAAGTCTGTAACATACTATTAAAGGACTGGACAATCATACAATCCCTCCTTGGAGATTGTTGAAAAGTACTATTCCTGAATGTCAAGGCTATCCAACAATGAAGTGGAAAAGTTTGCACACCCGCTTTCCCATGGAATCCCATAACCAAATCCAGAATATCGTTCATAGGAGGTTCAAGTTGAGCCATCAAATCCAAAATATCGTTCATATGAGGTTCCCATAGGATACCATAATCAAATCCAAATTAGAGAATTAGTGCAAGAAAAAATCATATGCCACGTGTGATAAGCTCCCAGATGGCGATGCCATTCGTGTTTCCGGCTAAGAGGACCCGACAAGCGGCATGTCTGGCCATGACATGAGCTTGCCCATTTTGAGTCATTTTCCTTAGTTATTTTCCTTTTTTTTAATTATGTAGTAATATAAGGAATATTCTTGTAAAATATCATCTTCTAAGTATCTTCATTGGTCGTCCTTTAGGCGTATCGTACTTGACCATAGTTTATGACCTTTTGTTATGACCCCATCCTCTATATAAGAGATGTTTGACCTTCATTGTAAAACATGTCTACGTTGAATCCAAGTATTGAGAAGGGAAATCCTCCTACTTGGTTTGGACATCACTTTCACTTCCATCCTCTCAAATATTTATCTTGGATCTAGTCTTGATCCAAGACTTCGCATTCGACGATACTTTTGAAGTATCAATTATCCCGCTTCACTTCGTGGATAATCCGATCAACCTTGATCGTATCGACCGTACGCTTCCGCATCCAATTCATAGATTTCACCGCCAATTTCTACCGTTTGATCCGCCACGAACAATCAAGAAGGAGTAGTTGAAGTTTCTCCTTGATCTAGACCCGCTATTTCTATCGTTGGTATTAGAGCTCGGGATTGAGGTCAAGTTCCTTACCTTTTTTCTTGATCGTTCATCTTTCGTTCTTCATTGTTCTTGAATTTTCTTTGAATGTTCTTGAATGATCTTTGAACGTTCTTCAGTTTTCTTTGAAAGTTCTTGAATTTTCTCGAAAGTTCTTCATTGTGTTCTTCGTGTTCATCATCGTTCTTCACCGTGCATCATAATTCATCATGTTCTATGATGATGATGATATGTTTGATTTGTATGGTGAATGATTGCCTTCTACGGAATCATTAAAACTCAAGGCATACACACATGGCCACCGGCGGTATCCATATAGCCGTCGGCATGCCTATTTTAAAGATGAGGAATGGTTGCCTCTTCCGGACCCACCAAGGCCGAAATTTACCAATGGCGGGCACCAATGGTATCCTCACCGACAATAACAAACTTTTTTTTGAGGATACCTATGTGCTCCAAGATGGCATGCCTATGACGAAGAAGTTGGCAAAGTTGCCCCCCGACGGCATGCTAGTCCCCAAGAAGAGTATCCCTAGTCAAGACAACAAATGATGCTAATTGTGAAGGCACGAGTTATTGTCCGCAAGACGGCTACCCAACCCAAGGAACACCAAGCGGTGCCACAACCAAGGTGTGAGTTGGTTGTCAAACCGTTGTGTGATGAATTCAAAGATG
The DNA here is from genome assembly GCA_002319775.1 of Fagopyrum tataricum. Lineage (NCBI taxonomy): Eukaryota > Viridiplantae > Streptophyta > Magnoliopsida > Caryophyllales > Polygonaceae > Fagopyrum > Fagopyrum tataricum. Next base: position 2,863,634 of record CM008283.1, read on the forward strand.
TGGGCAATGTCGTTATTGAAGATAGCTCACCGGTTCCTCCAAATCAAGTTGACAACCCGTTATATGACAATGACGAAGAAGAAGATGAAGAAGAAGGCACCATCATTGAAGATTGCACCCCAGGCCAACGCGTCTACTTAACTTTGTCAACCTGTTTTATGATGAGTTTTTTTTAAAGAGGGCACCGTCATTGACAAGTTTGAATCCATCTTTGACAAATTTGAAGCCGTCATTGACATAGATGAAGACGTCAACCCCGACACCGGCGCCATGATGTTGATAGACTACAAATTTGAGCTGCCGATCCGAGGTTTGTCTTTGTTGTGTCATATTATTTACCTCACGGCTCGCCTTTTCATCTTGTTGGCATTCCCCGATGTGCATTGTCAATGTTGTTGACGACATGGTAGACAAACTCACCGGCAACACCATCCACATGTACTACAAGTTTGAGCCGTCCGATCCGGAGTTTGTCATTATTATACCACCCGGCTTGCCACCAATCAAAGGATTTGTGCACAACTTCAAGGAGTACCGGCGCCATAAACCACCATCAATCTATTACCGACACTTGTTCCCGTGCCTTGACGGCACATTTGACAAGCTCGGTGGCCCCATCATCTTGAAAGATTACAAATGCAATCCGCCCGACTCCGAGAATGAGCATCCAAAGTTCAGTTCTAGGGTCATGTTCTGAATGTTTCTCCTTTATTTTTCGACCTACAAACGAGGACGTTTCACAACCAAGAGGAGAATGATATGCCCCCAAATGATGATGTCATCCGAGTTTCTGGCTAAGAGGACCCGGCAAGCGGCATGTCTAGCCATGTCATGAAGTTTATCCATTTTGAGTCATTTTCCTTTATTAATTATGCTAGAATAGAAGGAATATTATTGTGGAATATTCTCTTCTAAACATTTTCATTGGTCGTCCTTTAGGCGTATCCTATTGTACCATAGTTTATGACCTTTTGTTACGCCTCCATCCTCTATATAAGAGATGTTTGACCTTCACTGTAATACATGTCTAAGTTGAATCCAGTGATAGAAATAGTGCGGATTTAGATCGAGGAGAAACTTCAACTACTCCTTCTTGACCGTTCGTAGTAGATCAAATGGTAGAATGTGGCGGCAGAAGCATAGAAATGGATGCGGAAGCGTTCGGTTGATCCGATCAAGATAGATCAGATAAGCCACGAAGTGGGCGGGATAGTTGATCCTTCAAAAGGATCCTCAAATACGAAGGCTTGGATCGAAGACTAGATCCAAGGTAGATATTTGAGAGGATGGAAGAAGAGGTGATACCCAAGCCAAGTAGGAAGATTTTCTTCTCAGTACTTGAATTCAACTTAGATATGCTTTACAATGAAAGCCAAACATCTCTTATATTGAGGATGAAGCCGTAACGAAAGGTCATAAACTATGATCTAATAGGATACGCCTAAAGGACCAATAAAAATGCTTAGAAGAGAATATTTCACAAGAATATTACTTAGAGAAATAACTAAGAGAAATGACTCAAAATGGACAAGCTTCATATCATGTCTACAGATGCCGCTCGGGTCCTCTTAGCCGAAAACACGGATGACATCGCCTTCCGTTACATATGAGTTTGAGCTTAAGTTTAAAGTAGATACCAATTAATTAAAAATCAAATATAACTCGCTAAGATCCGTGATAATCAATATAAATCTAAGAAAAAAGAAACAGTAACAAAATATAATTAATGAGGATTGGGCCACCAACAAATAATATCGTGTATATACATTACATAAGAAAAAAAATATTAGTACATAAGTGGTGCTACAAATAATATATGGCTTAAAATTAGTTATAAAAAATATTGACGAGTTTAAATACATAAGTAATATAAATTTATAAATATTTGATTATTGACTCGATCAGTTTGAATCCACAAAGTTCATTATAAATTTTCGGTTTACCAACTCAATAAGTTTAGAAAATGTTTAATATTGTTATTATTATTGCTATTTGTTCTAATTTTTATATTTATATATAAAGGATATAGTTTTTGTTATAAAATATATAGATAAAATAAATAACGTTTTTTTTTATGATGAAGGGGTAGTGGTTTTCGGTAGGCAAAGTTCATTATAAATTTTCGGTTATTTTATTTTATTTTATTTAAAAAACTTTAAAACCGACGGTCGTCGGTTTTCTATTTTTAAAATTTTTTTTTCATCTCGACGGTTTACCACAAACCGTCGGTTTAAACCGACGTTTATAGCTTCAGCCGGTTTTTCAATTTTTTTTAATAATCCGTCGCTAAACCGGCCCGGTTTGGGTTTAAGTTTGACCTTGGACCAAACCTAAACCGCCGGTTTATAAATCTAAACCGACGGTTTAGGTTTTCAACCCGACCCTAGTTTTCGGTGCATCTAAACACGCTTTCAATAAATAAGAAAGAGTTAAGTAGTGCGCAAATATGAGATAGCTCGACCCTTCCATGATAGGTTAAAATAGTCACTATACCCTTATGTGAATCATACAATACATGTAAACTCAAAAGGAAGTCGCAGACATAAGAAGCAAGATAATCAGCATATTTATCCGCATATCTATCGGTCAATTACAATAAAAATAACTGAAATATTAGGCAACTTGTAAGACAAATTGGGGCAATTATAAGTTGAATCAACATATTGGGCTTCTTGGGCCATTGAACTTCAACCAACATGCCTACTTATTGCCATTCGAGCTTTTAGGCCTAAAATTGAGCACACGTGTATTATAATGCTTTTGGGCCTGCCAGAAGTGCACGACGACCGGATTAGCCCGAAACCTTTTTTACGGTCTTGAACTGAACTGAACCGTTGTGGGATGAGGATTATCAAGGGACTCGGGCTCGTTCACTTAATGTCTCATGAATAACTTGTGGCCATGTACACTAAGGCGTCGTTGGTCGTCACATGTTTGTAATTATTACCTCGCGCTTAGGGTCTCGTCGCGCGTTTAAGATAAAATCACATTCATAATGCGTTTCTAATATGTTCCATATGTCTAAAAGATACAAACTGAGGATTTCACCACATCCTTAAGTTATCCCGTTATACGATATACATAAATTGTTATTACAAACAACAAAAATCACGAGATAATCGACCGATAATGTTAAAAATGGTCGGTTGATGCCATTGGTCCTTGGGCTTGTACGGTGCGGTTATTCGGATTCAGATCCAAAAACATAATGTTTGAGTTCGTTAACTTTCTCCAAAAGTTGATATGAACACGGTTGGGTTGAATTTATTCTTGATTGAATTTATATAAACCGTCCATTTTTATAAACAAACTAAACATAAATACATTTTAAAGCTCCGGAAATAATTTAGACTTTGATTGAATAACTTGTCCTATGATTGAATAACTGTCCTATGATTTATGACGAAAATTTGATACATTTATTCAAACTTAAAACTCAAATGATTATACACAACCGAGTTCTAAGTTTTTAAAGCAATAAATAAAAACTCAAATCTGGGAAAAAGCAGAACTCTTCTCTGTCTCACCTTCGCGCTCTCTGTCGCTCGCAGGGTTTCTTCCTCTTTTCAAACGGCCAAAGGAGGAAGAGCAAAAAAGCAAAACAACCTCTTGCGTCCAAAATTTTATCCACCGCTATCACAATTGGTGTTTTGTTTGTGTAGTTTCATAGATCTGAGCACCGGCAATGTCTTACGCTTACCTTTTCAAGTATATTATCATCGGTGATACCGGTAATCTCATATTTTTCTCTGAATTTTGAGATTTGATTTCTATTTTGAAGGAATTGCTAATTGTTTCCGTTTCTAGGTTTTATTTAGAACTTGTCGCTTGAATGATAATATCATATGTTGGAATGCATTTTTGAATATTTTCCGCAATTTCTTGTCATGCACTTTTATACTATTGAGAATTGGTCCGTCGTTTGTGTGAAGCTTGATTTCCAGTTTTTGTTGTTGTTGTTGTTGTTGTTGTTGTTGTTGTTGTGAATAATTGGGTTATGTTGTTTGAATCAGCGTGAGATTCTTAAGGTCTTCAAAATTCTATTTTGCTTCTGAAGATTCCATATTTGTGTTGGTTGAAACAGAGACACAGAATTTTCACTTCTGCTGAGTTTGGATGCTATTTGTTGCTTGCATTATAAATTCATGTCACAATTGTAACTCGAGTTGACGTGCTAGTCTAGCAATGACAATGAATCCTGTAATGTGAAATTGATAATCCATTTGTTAACACATGTCATACGACAATGACTTAAAAATTTTAATGTCTCAGGTCATGACATTCAGAAACAACATTTTTTTGGTTCAATTCACGTTTCTGAGTTTCTTATTCCCTAAGCGAGGCAATCTCTTGGAAAAAGTTGATGATTAACAAGTAGAACCTCTTTTGCCCGTGGCTTTGGCATATTTTTACAATGCTTTTGATAAATTAGATCTTCTAGTTATTTGTTTCTTGAAAAATTTAGTGATTTAACTGAACTTCTACTTCGAATTCTCTTTATATATATGGATGTTGTCAATTAAATCATTTGTATTCACTGTCACCCTTTGTAGTTTGCACGTGCATGCCCAATCACATTGTGTTTGCTTTTGTTGGAAGTTCAGTTTGTTTGGTTTAGGACAAGGAAATTGCCTTGTATGTAACTATGAATTTGCAGGAGTTGGGAAGTCATGTCTTCTATTACAATTTACGGATAAGAGGTTTCAGCCTGTACATGACTTAACCATTGGTGTGGAATTTGGGGCTAGGATGATCACAATTGATAACAAGCCAATTAAGTTGCAGATATGGGACACGGTTTGTCTAAAACCTCTTTTTTGTTGCCCTGAACGACTCATTGATCTAGTATATCCAACTTTTTAACTTGAGATCTTGATACTTGCATTTGTTCTGTAGGCTGGTCAAGAGTCATTTAGATCTATTACAAGATCCTACTATCGAGGGGCTGCAGGTGCACTTTTGGTATATGACATCACTAGGTAAGGCTTCTTCTTAATAGGAGCGGAGAACCAGATTATGCGGTATTTTATTTCCTCTCTTTTGTTTTTAAACTTTGGTTAAGGTTCTTCAGCTAAATTTCCAACTCTTATTGTTCCCTAAAGAAAAAGAAGAAGAAGAAACTAATTGTCAGTTTGTCACATATCTGTATTAGCATAAGGTCATAGGTGTAACATTTGCTTACTGTGAATCTCTTATGGGTAAAGCTCACTAATCACGTCCTTCTGCAGGAGAGAGACTTTTAATCATCTTGCCAGTTGGCTGGAGGATGCAAGGCAGCATGCGAATGACAATATGACAATTATGCTTGTAGGCAACAAGTCTGATCTTGCTCACAGAAGAGCTGTGAGTACAGAGGAAGGCGAACAGTTTGCGAAGGAACATGGATTGGTATTCATGGAGTGTTCCGCTAAAACTGCTCAAAATGTCGAGGATGTAAGTGGTTTGTTGGCAAAGGGAATATTCTTTATGTCACATTGTTCCTCCTGTCTATAGTAGTTGGTTTAAAATAACAACTATTATTTTGTTGTATCTTGACCATGTTATCATCAATCCACTGTCACTTCTTGGCATTTTGATGTTGTAATCCCTGCTCTTCCTGTATAGGCATTTATAAGAACTGCTGGAACAATCTACACGAAGATCCAGGATGGGACATTTGATATTTCAAATGAGGTTAGCCCTCTAACTTGCTATTATGTACCACCTTATTACTTCCTCAATTTTTTTTAGAATATTAATGGCGACTGTGATGGTTAGCATTTTCATTTTAAAATTCATCAAATTTGAAGAATGGTGCAAGTATGGTGACAAAACTTGTAACCATGAGCTTAATGAACTTCATTGTCTCTTACTCTCTTTATTTAGGCATACATATGCTAACAGATGTTAGCTTATAGATGCTTTTGGAATCAGTATTTTCTAATATCTCTTATCATATTAGTGGTAATTGTAGGTTCTTTTGTTTCTCAGTACATTGTCTTGCAGATGTCTTTTGGTTGCATTTGTTCATACTTCATATACATCTTGCAGAGTTCAACATTTTAGATATTGTTGTAATCATAATGCAAAAGGACATTATTGAGCGACGACATAATTGACATTCATCAAAGTTTCTTTGGGTCCTGGCAAATAAATGCTACTGGCAGTGATCTTTCACTCTTGATGTGCAAGATGCTATTTGAATTGTTTTTCTCTCTGGCTACTGAGTAGTCAATGTAAACTAGCTCGTACCGACCTAAGTAGATCGTCTCATATCACAGTCCCACTAGAACCATGAAGTTTTTCATTACTTAGGATTTTTATTATTTCCTCTGTTTTTGACCTTGCAGTCTTACGGAATCAAGGTGGGGTATGGAGGGGTTCCAGGAGGAGCAGCAGGGAGAGATCCCTCGACTTCTCAGGTAGGCGGATGCTGTTCTTGAAACCCCTCGGTGTCGTCCTCTTCCACTCTACCTCATTTGCTGTTTATGTTTAAATGAATTTTGTTCTTTTCCTTCCTTAAATGTGTAGTGATATATACTGATATGAACTTGTAAGTATCAAAACAGACATTTCCAGTGTAACTTTTCTCTTTTTAACTTCGCATTTACGTTACAATACTTTCGCAACTTTTTATAGTTCACTTACATTGTCAATGGGCAAAGCATTCCGCAAATGGGAGCCCGTATCGTTGTTCTTATTGATATGAGCTAGCCCCCACGTGAATTATTAGCAAAGCTGCAAAGGAGAACCGTTGGTTCCCATGATACGATCCGAAAGTAACTTATTGTGGTTTCGGATCTTTATTTATGACGTGTCGGGGTGTCCCATACCCTGTGATTCCTGTATCCGACCATGATTTTGTATCTCCTGCCATCCCAGTGCATCTCTCCCATCTCATGTTTCCAATCGTTATTTTATATGAATAGTCACGTTCATTGTCATTTATAATTTTTGGAGATCATTAATAATTATGTCAGCTATTGATTTTATTCTTTGATACATCGGATAATTGAGTAATTATTTTTTCTTTTGATGAACAACTACTAAACCTCATTTTAGTACCAATAAATCAATAATGTCTTCCAACAGTACATCTAGGTTGAATTACTTATCCCCGTTTGGTTGTAACTCCGGAAACGGAATGAAAACGAATTCAGTCTACATGTGTACCTTGTTCATGGAATCATTCCGGGTTATTTAATGTAAAATGCATTTGCTTTCCCCTATTTTAAAACTAATCAAATTCTATTACAATTAATTCAAACCACAAGAAATTATTTTTTCTTAATGAAAATAGTCAAACCTATAACCAGGTCCGGTTCAGAGCCGGTGTAGCCCGTTCTCATGAATAGGGCCTCGATTTTTTTGGGCCTCATTATGAAAAAAGGCGTTAGTACCAATGTTTTAATTGCCCGATTGATAAAGAGGGTATTTGTTTAATTCCCTTGGCGCACATGCGAGTTAGACCCAACATTTGATGAAGTTTCATCCTAAAATCATTTGAAAATAAGAATATTACCGATTTTATATAGTAGACTCAAATTGCCTCCGATGATCGATGTAAAACTTATGATCCACGGGCCTTTGAAAAATAACGAGATTTGAGGAGGTTCAATCGTCTGAAATAGATTTCTAGATATATTTTTAAGATAAATTCATTAATTTTGTTACAGTTTAATAAAAAAGATTAACGACCATTGTCTTAATTTTCCACGAATATATAGTCGTATCTCTGACGAATAATTTATATTGTATTCATAGTTTAGGATTATCCATTTTTTGAATTGGAATTGGATTGTCATATCGCTGTGGCTTTAATGCCTTTACACATGTCATAGATCTAACATCACCTTTCTACCATACAATAAACAATTGTAAAATTCATAAAATTTGTACCTTAGCACGTGGCTTACATCGTAATACCCATAGTTTGGCGTACCATATGCACAGATTTCATACCTTCAATATACTGAACCCATAGATTTGATCGACGTGTAATTTCATCTTAATATAAAACTTTTAACAATGTACATAAGGGACCCACAGAGGCCCCTGCCAACAACACGAGTTTCTGTTCGAAGAAAATAAATAAAAATTAATCAGAAAAAAATGAAGGGAGGAGAAAGCATGCTGAGCTGGCTGGAGTGACAGGGGGATGGAGGGTTATGGTGAGACAGTCACGGCGCCTGAATTTGTCGTTTTGTGGGTGTCAGATTTCTTCTGTGATATTGCGACGAGTTATACACTTAACAATTCTACACGCATTAGTGACGTCCGAGATTCATATTTCCTTTTTTTTTAAACCTTGTCGAAAACCAACACGTGTTTATTCCGTTCGTTTTTGACACTTTTAGTTTTCTTGCGTCCGATGCTGTTGAGGTTCTTAAGAGGGTGCAACGTGTCTTACACGTTAACGTTATGTCTCCGAGATCATCAAATGTTATTTTTAGGAGAATTAATTTTGCAAATAAAAAATTTTGCAAATAAAAAAAAATTTTGCTCGTCAAAAATAAAAAAACTTGTTTTACTTATACGTTTCACTTCCCACTGTCGGAAAAAAAAAATCAATTTTTTTGCTATATTGTAGCAAATTACCCAAAATTTAGGTTTAATTGTAACAATTATACAAAAATTTCTTTGTTACATAGAATAGTACCAAAGGGTTTATTTGTTCATCGATCTTTAACCCTTTGTTGAATTGAAAATATTTACCATAACATGCACAACACTATTTCACAACTTATTGGTTACCCACTTACCCTATAATCGAAGCTATTGGGGAAACTTTGAAAGCTTGTGCTGTTTTTTGTAAACACCCTAAGTTTAGAGTTGTTTTCTGCAATTTAGCTTCTTTATTTTTCATTAAATAAATACTTGGAATTATTACCTTTTCAAGATCAAATTACATGTGAGCTTGTCAGCTGCTGCCATCCTCCTACACCGCTAATTATTCCTTTCTAACCTCTGATTTTGGTTGTCTCTAAATTTTACTCCATTCTGCCAAACTTTGTTCATTATTGATCATCCAATGTCATTAAATATAATAGTTTCTTCAAGTAATGATTACATATTGTGAAATTAAAAATATCACTTACAATTTAACCATTATAATTCGTCCACGTATATAATTTAGCTAGTTCTTCCAAGAACTCAACTGTTTGTGACACTAAATGTACCATTACGCCCTTGTACCAAAAATCCTTCGCAGGTAAAATCGTAATAATGAAGAAATCCAGTGGCGAACTTGCAAATAGAGAGTGCAAGATACTCGTGAGAGACGGAGCATAAATAGTCGATCCCAGTTCACAAATTCACACTCTCCACGGATCTCCCCTGTATCCGCCACTCTCTTCTCACTACCAAGACTCTCTTCACTGCAAAATCCTTCCATCCTTCCACACTACTACCAATCACAGAAAAAGAGAGAATCAGAGGGAGAGAAAATGGCAGCTATGGCGGCTATTGGAGCGGTGAGAGCGCCGATGAGCATATCGTCCTCGTCTTCTTCATCTCAGGCGAAATCGAGCTGCACCGGTCTCGCATTCTTGTCGTCGAGCGTCATTGGAGACAGGATACAGTCGAATTCGCTGATCTCAAGCCGTAGGATGTCCAACGGTTGCCGTAGGACACCGATCGTCGTTTCTCCAAAGGCCGTTTCTGATTCTAAGAACTCCAAGACTTGTCTCGATCCCGACGCTAGCCGGGTAAATATCTCTTGATTTGATTCTCTCTTTTTCCTTTGTTTCTCAAGTTCAAGTGATGTTTTGGATTTTGGCTTAGTTTTTTCGATCATGCATGATTTTCATGTCCTTCTAATCTTTATCTTTGATAGCGGTGTTGTGATTTTGACGGTTGATATATTGATCGGAGAGTTTTGTGTTGTTTGAGTGAAGTTTGAGAGGAGAAATTAGTCGCGATCTCGTTTACTCGATGTTTCGATATGCGTGTGCGGCGTGTCATGTGTGTATGCGTGGCGGGAGAAAGAGAAGCTGCAAATTGCGTATTGTCATTTTCAGCGCTAGCTCCTCTTTCACATTTTGGGAAAAACAATCACATTTAACATTTATGTGTCTGGGAGAGAGTACTCTGTTGATTTTTTTTCTTGTGAAAATGTTTATGATTATGAATCTTTGAAAATTGGAAGAAAAGAGGCCTTTTGATAAATCTTATAAGGAGATCCTATAGAAGGCAGAGTAGCTTTTCAAATTGGCGGTGATCTTATCATGTAATTTTTTTAACTGTTCCTTGCCTCGATGTACTAAACAACGATGGGTCGATGGCCACTTGGCCAGCAACTTATATGTCATGTAGCTTTTATCTTTTACGTCTGATTAAATCTAGTGACCTAGTTCCGCTCAGCTTCTGAACTGTTAAGTGTTAATCATGTAGGAATGTGTTTTTGGAGTTGTATATGTGTAGGTTTATATTTGTCAGCTTAACTATTACATGCGCATTATACATGCATCTTTTACGTCTAATTAAAACTTTTGACCTAGTTGCGTACTTGCGTTTAGCTTCTGAATTTTGAAGTATTAATCATGTAACATTTGTTTTTGGAATTGTGCATATGTATGATTATATTTGTCAGCTTCACTATTACATGCTCATTATGCACCAATCTTCATTTTAAATAAAGTTTATAATGAAACATGTTTAACTGTGCAGAGTGTTCTTGGTATTATTCTTGGAGGCGGTGCTGGTACTCGTCTTTACCCCCTCACGAAGAAGAGAGCGAAGCCCGCCGTTCCTCTTGGAGCAAATTACAGGCTGATTGACATTCCTGTGAGCAATTGTTTGAACAGCAACATTTCCAAAATCTATGTTCTGACGCAGTTCAATTCTGCATCTTTGAACCGTCACCTTTCGCGGTCATATGCTAATAGCATGGGTGGATACAAGGATGAAGGTTTTGTTGAAGTTTTGGCTGCTCAGCAGAGTCCAGAAAATCCAAATTGGTTTCAGGTAAATTACGAATAAATACGTTAAATGTGCAAAACTTCTAACATAGTAATGGAATATTTCTCCACCAATTTATGTTATACTTTACCACTTTATAAGGTTAAACTGTCTGAAGGAAGAAAATGTGCATGGGAGTATGTGTAAACGCTTTCTAATAATGTTGTTTCATGATTACAGGGCACAGCTGATGCAGTTAGGCAGTACTTGTGGCTCTTTGAGGAGCACAATGTCCTTGAATACTTGATTCTTGCCGGTGATCACTTGTACCGCATGGATTACGAGAGGTTTGTCCAAGCTCATAGGGAGACAGATGCTGACATCACTGTGGCTGCACTCCCAATAGATGAAAAACGTGCATCTGCATTTGGGTTGATGAAGATTGACGAGGAAGGTCAGATCATTGAATTTGCGGAGAAACCAAAGGGGGAACAACTAAAAGCTATGCAGGTAGGCATCTTATCATCCTGACTGTAATTTTTCAAATTCTTGAATGTTACATGGATTTTACCCCTTATATTTCACGCTTTCAGGTTGATACAACCATATTAGGCCTTGATGATGCAAGAGCCAAAGAGATGCCGTACATTGCTAGTATGGGCATATATGTAATCAGCAAAAATGTGATGCTGGATCTGCTTAGGGAGAAATTTCCTGGAGCTAACGATTTCGGAAGCGAAGTGATTCCTGGTGCTACATCCATGGGGTTGAGAGTATGTTGCATCTCTTTATTTTATGCATTCGTTTTTCTAAGTATGATGCAATTAATAAATCTATATCTAATTTGCTCAGGTCCAAGCATACTTGTTTGATGGTTACTGGGAAGATATCGGTACCATTGACGCCTTCTATAATGCCAATCTGGGTATCACAAAAAAGCCAGTCCCGGACTTTAGGTACTTAAATTTTGTACATAATCTAGTCACTCTATTTCCTGTTTTTTTTCTTCTGATACTATGTACAACAAGATGATCTGATTTGGTGTAATTTTTTAGCTTCTATGACCGCTCTGCTCCCATTTACACACAACCTCGGTATTTACCTCCTTCAAAGATGCTTGACGCTGATGTTACCGATTCCGTGATTGGAGAAGGCTGTGTCATAAAGGTAAGGTTTTTCCAAAAAATATTATCTTCATCTCTGCTTGTAACCTAAATTCCTTACATAATGATATATCTTTCATAAATCGGCTTGCAGAACTGCAAAATCCACCATTCGGTTATTGGGCTTCGTTCATGCATTTCAGAGGGTGCTATCATAGAGGATACTCTCCTGATGGGAGCAGATTATTACGAGGTAAGTAATAAAAAAAAAGCTTAAAACCAATGAAAGCTCATTTGGTTTTAACTATTAAGTACAGGATTTTAATTCACAAATCTGATTTCTAAGAAACAAGTCTTTCCAATACATAAATTATGCATCTTCATCTGCTTATTCTCGTTGTTAATGCTTGCAGACAGATTCTGACAAAAGATTTCTGGCTGCAAAGGGCGGTGTGCCGATCGGAATTGGTAAGAACTCTCATATCAAGAGGGCAATCATTGACAAGAATGCTCGCATAGGAGAAAACGTCAAGGTTCGTGAATCTGCAGTAATGCAATAAAGGTCCCTTATTGAGTTAAACTTACAACAACTAAATCCACTGTATGTGACCACTGCAGATTCTCAATATCGACGACGTGCAGGAAGCAGCCAGGGAAAACGAAGGATACTTCATCAAGAGCGGAATCGTCACCGTGATCAAGGATGCCTTGATCCCAAGTGGCAGTGTCATATAAGAGATCAAACATTGAAGGAGCAAACACATTTCCGACTTAATCTCATGAGCTCGGTAAGATGGGTAGCTAGAAGTGAGATTGAATGCCTTGGCTTACTTTGTTGTATGGTTATTTTCTCTTGGTGTATATAGCTTTGCTGGTAGGATGTTATTGTTAGCACAAGATAGAATCCAGAAGAGAGCTATATATATAGAGGTCTTAGCTATAAGAAAAAATGGTGAGAAGTTCGTTTGTTGATCATGGAATAAGAGTGAAATAAAGTTCACTTCTTTAGTTTGTTGTTTCATATCCTCAAAACTCAAAAGATATAACTTTAGTGGACAAGTTTGTGAAATACGGAATTCAGGTCAGTTTGAAATTGCTAAAAGTTATTTTCAAAAACGTAATATTATTGAATTAATAAAAATATGAGGCCTTTTTAATACATAAAAATAACATCATTTCCTTTCCTTAATTATTTTCATTCCACTTTCTAACCAAAAGATATTTGCTCTTAACAATTATTGTTCCAAAGAAAACTTTAAAAAAAATCTTATTGATTCCTGTTTCAAAGAAAATATAAAAAAGCAATTATGTTCCAAAGTCCTATCAAAATTAGGAAGTGAACTCCCATCCATCCCGCAACCACCCATCTAATATGTCACTCATCACCAATCTACTCAATCTCTACCGGATGTTCGAGTAACATAAACTGGTGGACAACTTTCTTTTTTTAACTTTTAACATTATAAAATAAACTTATATTTAAAATCTCTAATATGCCCCGGACTCATCACCCGGGCCGTCCAATGGATTTCGGAAGCTCCGTATCAACATAAAAATTTTTATTATTAATTTTCAAAAAATTATGTTTTACCAAGAAGAAAACGAAGAAAAAGACTAAAATTATTTTTTAAATTAAAAAAATACATGAAAGAACGACAGTAAAAAAAGAAACAAGACCTTTCTTAACTTTAAATTGTTTGAGAAAAAAATATTAAACATAAAAGGGAAAAAAATTATAAAACATGTGTAGGAAAAAAAAAACATAGTAAAAGGGAACTTGAACTTTTAACTAATTTAATGAAAATACATGAAAGAATGACAATAAGAAAAAAAATAAGACCGTTCTATATTTAAATATATCTTAGGAGGAAAAAATTAGTCAAAAGAGGGGAAAAAATCGTGAAAGAATGACAATAAAAAGAAAAATAAAACCGTTCTTAACTTTAAATATATCTTAGGAGGAAAAAAATTAAACAAAAGAGGGGAAGAAGAAGAAGAAAAAAAAAAAATCGTGATATTGCAGGATTTAAACTCTTTACCAATTACACCAAATATTTAGCTCTAACCATTATAGCAAGTACTCATTTGTGTTAAATTCTAATTAACTAAAATTAAATATTATGGTGCCCCCAAAAAATGGGAGCCCTGTGCTGTTGAGCCGAATTGTACCCCTGGTTAGACGGGCCTGCTCATCACCTATCTACTCATTCTCTACCGGATGTTTGAGTAACATAAACGGGTGGGCGACTTTCGTTTTCTTAAACTTTTTAAATTATAAGATAAACTTATATTTAAAATCTCAAAAGGTTTGGAATCTAATTCGACTAGGATTCTTGCAGTTCCGGAGGAGTCAACTACAAGAGAGCCGGGAACAAAGAGCTCCCTCGTCCAACTCTTTGGTCTTAAGAATGCATGTTTTAAGAATGAGTAAAATTGCCCTTCTCTGACCTTTACTGCCCAACCGGAGAGCGGACAACAATTGTGTTCCACTTATTGAACTTGAATATTATGGTCGGCCAATAACCGCCGGATGTCAAACGCGTCATTGTGGTGATCTCGTAGTTCCTTTCGAAAAAAGAAGGGAGGTTCCAAGAGGTAGAATTATGATTATGGGTACAAAGGGTCATTTAGAATCGTTGGAAGGGCGGGAGGAAGGGGAAGAACCATAATACACACGAATATGAATCTATTAATTAACGAAATATTATCCAACATTACAAATCAACGTCAATGAATTTCGTTTTTTTTGTAAAAATGATTCAAACAAACACAACAATTTTAGGTGTTGAAATATGGTGTGAAGAGATTTTAAAATTTTGAGATTGGGGTGGGGCCGGTTGTAACTTTTTGACAAAGTGAGGGCATATGTTAAAACGTAGTTATTATATGAATTTTAGTTTTTTTTTTGATTATTTTTTAGTTACTTGGTTGAAATGGGACGAGTGAAGTGATTGGAGTGTTACTTCGGATGGTTGTACCTCCCTCCATACCGCTCCATTACGTCAATTTTACAACATGAAATTATTCGAGTTATTACGTGCCCATATATTTAACGCGATTTATCGATTAGTTCAAATAATTATAAACCCATTTCCATCTCTAATTAAAAGGTAAAACAGCGATTAGAAATAAGATTCTATTTCGACATTCCTCATGTTCAATATTCTTTATCCTTCTAATCAGTTTCATTGATTAAGAGTCCAAAATAATGTTTTCTTTTTCTCTGAATAATAAGAAGGTCGGTAGGTCAGCATTGAAGGCCGCACTACGTATCACATGCAAGTGTATATATGCAAATACGAACGTTTTGGAATATAACTATGATTAGTTGTAAATTAATGTAAGGTAACCGTTGCATAATTCAAGTGTGTGCATGTGACGGCTGTTGGATTTGGACGTAACCTTTACTATTATTGACTTCTTTTTTAACGGGTGGAAACCATATATGATGTACCTTATTAATATTCTTTTCAACAAGTTTGCAAATGGGTAGAACCGATCGACCTGCACCACCCAAATATATTTATGAGGATCTCTAGTTAAGATATTATACAAAAAAGGATAATTAATTTATATTAAGGCTCGTTTGGTTTGAACTCTGGAAACGAAAACGAAAACGAAAACGGAATGAAAACGTATCTAGTCCATACGTATATACATATTCATGAAGTTTTTGGGAATCATTCCTTATGATTTGAAGTAATTGCAGTAGAAATTGATTAGTTTTAATACCTTATATATAGGGTAACAAAATGGAAAAAAACAATTACATTTTGCATTAAATCACATAGAATGATTCCATAGACAAGGTCCAAATGTGAACTAGATTTATTTTCATTTCGTTTCCGGAGTTACAACCAAACGGCGGTAAGTAGAATTATATTCTCACGTTAATAATAATAAACTTATGTGTTGGATTTATGCCAAAATTATATATATAGGTTCGATCATGTATATCTTTTTTTTTTTCCTCACCGTTGTATCAAATAAAATAGATACTTACCAAATTTATAAAGAACTTACCCTCGTTTGGTTGTAACTCCGGAATCGGAAACGGAATGGAAATGAATATAGTCCACATTTGTGTCTTGTTCATGGAATCAATCCATGTGGTTTCATGCAAAATGCGCTTACTTTTTCCCCATTTTGTTACCCTATAGGGTATCAAAACTAATTCAATTTCTACTACAATTACTTTTAACCACAAGGAATGATTCCCAAAAACTTCATGAACATATATGGGTATACGTATGGACTAGATACGTTTCCATTCCGTTTTCGTTTTCGGAGTTCCAAAACAAACGGGCCCTTAAAAGTTAAGTAATTATAAGGTTATTTTTAGATGATAAAATCTTTTTGAATATATAACTTCTATACGCGATCGTGGTGATTTGCTTAAGTTAATAAAGATTGGTAATTTTGTATGATTGGTACATGTGGCTAAATGACCATAATATAAATAAGAGATTCAATAAAAAGGTTATTAAAATTGATAATTTATAAGACGAGTAAACTATATAAATAGCTTAATTCCTAGACGCCAGCTATCAGATTCTCATCCTGTCATCCATAATCCAAATAAATTAACACACATCAAACATTAACTTTGACCTTCAAGTTCCAAATTCATCACCCCTTCATAGCTTGATCGACCATGGTAAGGGTTCTACCATATGCTTCGCCGGAGACCACTTTCATCCTTCATTTCCCGGCGACCTCCAATGGTGGTGGGGGATTGCTGTTGCTGCTATGCGCCGTCGTTTTGTCGGTCTCAGTCTTGACAGCGGTCATCTTAGCCTGTGGGGACCACAACAGCCACCGCCGGGAGTCCTCCTCCGTCGGTCGTCGGGGAAGTAGCCGGGGCCCGTTTAATGGTGGTGGGCCTGCTGCGTGTGGTGGAGCTGGTTGCGGAACTGCTGGTGGCGGTGGAGGTTGCGGTGGTAGCACTGGTGGAGGCGGCGGCGGCTAGTTTAGCTTCTTTCTTTTTTTGCCAATAACTGGCGCTAATTATGGATTATGGTTGAAATTAATTCGAGTTGTATACGAGGTCTTGATATGTACTGTAATGTTATTTGCTTCATTTATCAGTTTTGAATGCTATTTATTTAAAATTTATTATATTAATTTTAAATTAATAAATGGAAAAAAAAAAGATTTGCCACATAATAATAAAAAATCTATATACTCTTGAGTTTCTACATGGTTAGAATTCTTTTATACGCAATCAAGGTATGTCCACATGTTGTTCAAATCATTTCTACCAAAAAAAAATTTATTCAAATCATCATGCATAATCTGTGTATTAATAATGATACGAGCCGACTTGGTTATTAGACTTAAATTTAATTGTTTTTATCCATTAAACCCTTTAAAATAATTTATAATCAACTTTTAGGACATAGTTAATAAATTCAATTAAAAATATTTATAAAATTTTAGCCATTCAACTATTTTTTTTAATATAATTTTCTTAAATTATAGTTTACCGACTATAGAGATTTCTGATTTTTTAAATCAAAGTTTTAACTTTTACTATTTAAAAACATATGTTAAAAAAAATTGTGGATCCGCCTAATCAAATTTAGACAGAACAAGATACAAATAAAATCAAGCTCCAACTTAAACGCATATAGCCAATCGGTACAACATAATTTATTTATTTATTTTGTTTGGCATGAGCATCATCCATGTCACGTTTTATAAATAAAGGTTACAACACGACTACACGAGCAATCTCACTAGAAAAAAAATCAAAACAAATGTAGAGGATACCATAAATAAATGACCAATGAAGTTCAATCGATTGAAATGATCATAGGGCAAGTGATCGACTATAGGTATCATGGTAAGAGGCACGACCCCACGATTATTCATACTAAACAAAATTGCAATCGCAATTTCTTTTTCTTTTTTATTTTCTCAGAAGAAGAAAAAAACAAACAAATCTTGTAGCATCATTGGCTAGTTGGTTTAGAGAAAATGAATAGTTCTTGCTTCATTGCAAACATGTCATTCTCTTCCTCTCCCTATTCCAAGATCGGTTCTTTCACTTCATATACCCTTTGCTTCTTCAATTCATGCGTTTCTTATCCTCAATTTCTACTCGTCGATCGTCTGTACGACATATCCTATATGGTTTGATACATGAATCCTTAAAATTCCTCCATTGATGCCCTAAACTTGCTTCAAGCTTAGTAAGACTGTAATTTTGAAAGCTGAAACAAACATGGTGAGCACAAAAGAGTTAGAAGACGAACAACAAACCAAATTGTTGCTCCCAGTTCAAGATAATGACGTTTCTCCATCTTCTTCACCTTATTCTTCAGTACCCCATTTCACTAGAACAGGTTTGTCCTCTCAATTTCAAATGTAATTCCAATTTAATTTTGGGTTTCGATCTAATTTTGCTAACCTGGTAATCCAAGTATCATTATAAGTTCTTCTGTTGGTACAATTTAGCAAAGAGGAGATATATGATTTCAATCAATATGTCTAGATTGTTCTTGATGTACTGAAATTGAACATTAGAAATCAGTCTTAGGTATTGATGGATTCCTGTACTGATCTTTTTGTTGGATCTTGATTTCAATAATCCATGTGCAGGGAATGTATGGACAGCATTTGCCCATATAATAACAGGTGTGATTGGTTCTGGGGTCTTATCTCTTGCGTGGTGTGTAGCTCAGTTGGGATGGATTGCTGGTCCCTTGTCAATGGTGATCATGGGGCTTGTTACAATTTTCTCTTCCCACATTTTGTGTGATTTGTACAAATGCCCTGATCCCGAGCATGGACCCATAAGAAACAAATCATACAAAGAAGCCGTTAGAACATACTTGGGTAAGCACCCGCATATTTATGAAGCATGAAATATTTGGGGATTGTAATAGAATGATATATTCTTCCATTGCTTGTAGTTGATGGATGAAAGCTTGAATGCTTTATATATTAGTCTGCTGTGGACATCCTTAGGTGTCACATTCAATGATTCAACCATGGACATCAAAAGCATTGCCTTAAGCTGTCAAATTCTTGTATGCAATCCCTAGTTGTAAATTATTTTTCCATCTCTTCAATAATCCAAAACTGTTTTCTGCATATGGATGCAACTAATACTTTGTTAGTGAACCACATACTTATGTTTGTTCTTTCTTGTTACTGTTATCTTTCTCACGTTCGTTCTAACAGTTCCAAAAGAACAGACTTCCTTGGCAAAAATTGTTTGTTGTTGGTAGTGATTATTTGGTTTTAGTGGTAAGTTTTTGTTCTGTAAAAACATGTTGAAGTACAAAATTAAGGTTTTTAAAATGCATTTTGGTAGGAAGCTCCTTACCAGAACTCCTTCCTTGTTTATTGCTGCAGTGTATGAGGTTGACCTCTCCAATGCATTTCAGGAGAAAACAGCATGCGGGTTTGCAGCTTCATTGTTCACGAAACCTTCTACGGGTTTGGAATTGCTTACACAATCACTTCTGCAATAAGCATGAGGTATAACCGTATAAGGACTGTAATTACAGTGACTTTTTATGCATGTAGTTTTGTGTACACATGAGTTTTCAGTGATTTTTCCGCTTGCATTTTCATCACGAAGACTTGTAATCACAGATGCTCAACTGATACACCTTGAGATTTGTTTATTTACTTCTGAATCTTCAATATACTAATATTTTAAAAGGATGTGACTGTCAAAATTTTAACACAGATTACTGTTTGTTTCTTTTTGCAATCACAGAGCAATACAAAAATCAAATTGTTACCACGATGAAGGGCACAATGCTTCATGCAATTATGGAGATACCAAGTACATGTTAATATTTGGAGCTGTCCAAGTTGTGTTATCTCAAACACCCGGTTTTCATAAGCTTGAATGGATTTCATTCACTGCAGCAGCCATGTCTTTCTCCTATTCATCTATAGGAACAGCACTCGGATTTGCAAAAGTTATAGGTATATCTCCCCTAAGGAATCAATGTCACTCAAATCTTGTTTACTCTTATCATGTTGTTTATGCAATTTCAGGTGATGGTAAAATCAAGGGTAGCATTGAAGGAATTCCTGCATCTACATCTGCTGATAAACTCTGGCTTGTTGCTGAAGCCTTTGGAGACGTCTCCTTCGCATTCAACTTTAGCAATATTCTTTTTGAGATTCAGGTACTTCTCTTATCCAAAAGTGTCAATGAGAATTGAGACCGAATATGCTGGTCACTACCGTATTGGAAAGTGCAGGATACACTGAAAACACCGCCACCTGAGAACGTAACCATGAAGAAGGCATCCACATTCGGCATGCTGGTCACTACAGTTTTCTACATTTGCTGTGGTTGCTTCGGATATGCTGCATTTGGTGATGACACCCCTGGAAACCTATTAACAGGCTTTGGATTCTATGAGCCATACTGGCTAGTCGATTTTGCAAACGCGTGTATAGCTGCTCATCTCGTAGGAGGATATCAGGTAAGAGCATGAGCTCTTGACCCCCTCTTTCATTCTTCCTCCCGAACCTCTTTCTCTAGAGGATATATATATGTGTGTGAACAGTATTAGTCGTAGTTTCGCAATTTACAGTAACTTCTGCTTAAGCTCGTGTTCTACACAACATTCGGTTTGCAGGTGTTCAGCCAGCCACTATTTGCATCAGCAGAGGGGTGGATGATCAACCGATTCCCCAACAGCCAATTCGTTAACAGGACTTACACTATCAATGCTCCTTTTTTGCTCATTTTCACAATCAGTCCTCTTCGGGTATGCTTCAGAACGACATACGTTGCATCAACAACCATCTTTGCCATACTCCTTCCTTACTTCAACGAAATCTTGGGTGTGCTCGGCTCGTTAAACTTCTGGCCATTGGTCATATACTTTCCAGTTGAAATGCACCTTGTGCAACGAAACATCAGGCCTTGGACGAACAAGTGGTTATTCTTTCAGGCTTTCAAGATTGTTTTCTTGCTTGCAGCCTTTTCCGGTTTCGCTGGCTCGGTTAAGGGACTCATAAGCGCGAGATTTAGCTGAAATCGAGACGTCTTCAGGGCAATTGGCATCCCTTGGATATGAATCTTGTACATTGTACGTCAATGTAAGTTGATGGTGAAGCCTTAATATATAGAAACTAGAATGCCCTGCAGCGCTCACAAAAGCCTGCATATTCATGTTGTTGCCTATATGTTAATAACAATTGTAAAAAAAAGTCTTCCTTTCTTCGCCCCCTTTTTATTTATTTATTTAACAATTGGTAAGTTATCCGAACGACATCCAGTAACACTGAGTAGCCCAATCGAATGAGACAATCATTATACAAAGTCCATTACCAAATATCTCAAGGTCGACATGCTAATAGGAGTATACACCACCAACCTTATATACTATATCTATCGAGTGCAATTAATCGTCTGACTTAGTTGAGTCTCTTGACATGTCTTAAGGTTGTTAAACCAATCGTATGGGACAATAATTCATAGTATGTCATCAAATTGGATGGGACAATAGTTCATACTTCATAGTATGTCATCAAATTATTAAGGACGACAAACCCAATAAGTCAGGATCTATGATCGAACTGCTATTATACCATATAAAAATTTGGGAATGTCAAATTTCTGATTCCATGTAAAATTCAGACATTCCAGATATCGCAGTGTTTGGTCATACGTTTGAGCGGACATGTACCTTAAGTTCAAACCCAATACATCAAGCCACTGAGGTTTATCCAAAAATTGATTGACAACAAGAGTATTAGTTCACCAACTATATATATACTAACCCGTTATCCAAACATTTAATCTTCCATGTCGCATATATCCCGACAGACCCGTCCAACAAGGGGTGTCATTCGGCCCAACAACACAAAACTCTCATTTTTTAAGGGCCCATAATATTTATTTTTAGTTAATTTATGACATAAAAAAGTGCTTGTCATAATGGTTAGAGTTCAACTACACCTTCCGATGAGTCACTCAATACATTCAATCCAACAAGAAGGTTAAGAGTAAGATTAGTTAAAACCGTAACTTTATTCGTTTATTCGTCTCGTAATAGATCGACATATCAAAACTAGATATTTCAATATCTTTTGGTAAAGTTTTGACACCTACGTACCAATATCTTTTGGTAAAGTCCGACCCCAGCTCTAATTATATATCCTTATATATATTTGCCGGTTGGCCTGGTTCGGATATTCATAGGTGGCAAACCGAGTATTCCACGTGGATCAAATGAGTAAGAACGTGGCAGTTAAGCTCCAGGTGTGTACACATAAAGATTGTTGCTCCGGAGGGTACACGTCAAAAACATTATAATTTTTCTACAACACTATTTCCATCTCGTGAAGGCTCGACTGTCGAATGTATCCATGCATGAACGAGAGACGTTAATTGAGACCAGTCCGCAGCGTCGAAGCACGAGGTCCCTTCGTGATCTCTGCGATTCAAAAGACCAACGACAACCTTTAGCCGAGTATGAGGGAGGGTCCGGTGTATATATATATTATACCTGATCCCCAATCGGACGAGGGTCGCGGCTTCCAGTGTCTACGTACGTTTATATAGAAATAAAACCTTATTATACTTTCAGTGTTTGTCTACTTTCATATGTATACAAGTATACAACCTCTTTATATCCATATCTCTCAATTAACAATCTAAAAGCAAAAGAAAAGGTTTAATTAACTCTTTTAAATGCTAAAACGAAATTTATTTGCAATCGAAACTGTTTTATAAACTTGCTAGATAGTAGAAGGCTCTTGCAGATGACGATCGAGCATGTATTAGATCCATACAGTGCTTTTAGATGACATGATTTATTGAAATACATAAAGTATATATAGTTAATGCAAGATGAGATTGATCGATTAACAATCTCTTCGGCACTCGCAGGCTGCGACTTTGCTCCAGCTGACTCTGGTGCAGACGCCTTCAGGCCAGTCTTCGTCCCAGCACGCCAAGATGCACCCGTGTGCATCATCAGCTCCGCAATAGCCGACGAAGTGCTTGCTCGGCTTCGCACACCTGGCTCCTTCAACTTCCATCATGTTCTTCATCCCTTTATGCATGCATATATATGTACAATAATTTTATGTTCAATTTCAGATGATCATATATGAAAGCTTCTGAATTATATTTACCTGAAGCAAACACGATCACGAAGATCAGGAAAACTCTTAACATTGTATTCCCCATGATTGAATGAATTTTGCTCGATCTTAATTTGTTATATGAAATGAGTTATGAGATGTGATTGATATATATATATATATATATAGGAAATCACGTGTTAATTTTTATGCAACGTGTCCTGGTGTCCATGTGTAATGTCACCAAAAATTTCAACATTTGCTTCGTCCTGATAATTCATCTCTACGTTGAATATTTTTCAAAATTATCAACCTCATTCATTTTCCTTCAACCCCTTTAATTTCCCTAGCACCGTACGAGTCTTAAACCATCCACATTTGATGTGTTTTTAAACGTACCTAGCCTATTTTATTAACATTTTTTCTGTCATATCAACCGGTAGAATTCACTCTAATTTTCTTTTCACATTCATTATATTTAATTATTGTTTTTAACTCTATATTATTCACCACCCTTTTTTATATATTTTTAGAATTTTGATACTTCTAAATTTATATATGAAATGCAGAAAAAAAAAAGAAGCAAAAGATCGAAGGTTAGAGTGCCGTTCGAACAAGAACAAGAACTAACACGATTTAACGAGGTTCGAAAAAATATCCTACATCCTCGGGCCTCAAGACATCACCGAATCCACTATTAAACGAACAAAGAAAAATACAAGAACGAAATGCAAGAACAACTCGCACAGCTTGTAGACTTAAGGGATTAATTCTACAAAGTCTCAACAAAGCTTTTACTTCACCAAAAAAAGAAGAAACAAAAAACAAGAAGAAGAAAAAACAAGAAGCGTTCTTAATTAGTCAATGAAGAAAGAGAGAACTAAGAAGCTGGGCAGTGGGACGTTTTTCTTTTTTCTTCAATTCTTTCTCCTACACTTGTCTGTAACAAAGCAGATATGTATGCAACTCCTCAAAGCCCTAAGTGAAACGCACAGTTTCATTTAAAAACTGCAAATGGGCTTTTGAAATCTGCCGGACCCAATACTTAAGTTGTTTTTGGCCCACTTTCACTTAAATTTTGAAATTACGTACTTCACAATATATAATTGCATTTCTTTTTCAAAAATTATATCATAAATGGATTAAAAAAAAATTAAAAAAGAAGAAGAAGAGATTTTCAAAGTTAAGATACAAAACATGGAAATAGAACTACGTCACTACATATGAAATCATACATAAAATTACTAATTTCAACATGAGTGTCCAAACTTTTCTCATACATGTTGAATCAAAACATGCTTCAATTGTTCGTGTATAGTGTTATTTTGAGGTTATACATTGTTGATTATGTGACCCACCATAAAATTTCGTATCTTAGACACATGTATTGTCAACATATATCGTTTGGTTGCTCGAATTGAGACGGATCATATATAATACAACGTGTATGTGTTTCATTCATCTTTCACATCATATTATGTATATTATACAAGATCTCGTGATCTTTCCAATGAAACCATATCCCAAGCAAGTGTTGCGTTCTTCACGATAACAAACCGTGCTTGTATAACTCTAAACGCTCGTTCCACATTCTTTCGATACAACTCTTGTAGTTTAACAAATAATGCATCCTTCTCATCTCATCAATCCTCTTCGTAAACAAGACATACCCGATCAATGCTCCTTTTTTACCCATTTTCACTATCAGTCCTCTTTGGGTATGCTTCAGAACGACATATGTCACATCAACAACCATCTTTGCCATACTCCTTCCTTGCTTCAACGAAATCTTGGGCGTGCTGGGCTCGTTAAACTTCTCGCCGTTGGCCATATACTTTCCAGTTGAGATGCACCTTGTGCAACGAAACATCAGGCCTTGGACGAACAAGTGGTTATTATTTCAGGCTTTCAAGATTGTTATCTTGCTTGCAGCTTTTTCCGGTTTCACTGGCTTAGTTAAGGGACTCATAAGCGCGAGATTTAGTTGAAATTGAGACGTCTTCGGTGCAATTGCATACCTTGGAGATGGATCTAGAGTCACGGCCGAGTTATCCGCCAACTCAGACCGCGCGGCTCGTAGATATATTGTCGCCGCGACAATCTAAGATCAACCTTACTTCTCGACGCTATGAGCGCTTCGTATAGATGGCTAGGCAAACTCGGAGACTTTGTCGGCAAGCCTTAGCTTTATATTACTCAAGAGAGCTTTTACAAGAGAGCTAGAATGCCTGGTGGATTGTGGGATTTGGTGGATATTGATGGATGGTGGAGGATGATGAAAATAAGGGGGTGACATCCCTAATTATAGTCATGGCCATCTCCTATATGATTAGGTTCCAGAACCTAATTCTCCTAGGCCATTCAAGATCCTTCCTCTCTTCTACTAAACCTAGACTCTCTAAACTTCTAGACTATTCCGTAGGGTTCTAACAAAGCCTACGATATTCCACACTCTCCTAGAGAATTCCGACGATCTCTAGAGTAGTCCACAATGTTCCGGAAGTTTCCACTTAAGTCTAGATACTTCCACTTTATTCTCGAAGGTTCCATCTCCTTCCATAATGTTCTACCTCCTTCCAGATGATTCCGTTTCTTTCTAGGATATTTTATCGCCTTCCAGAATATTCCATCATCTTCCGAAGTGTTCCATTGTGTTCCGGATTTCTCTTGAGCATTCCGGATCTTTCGTGATCCTCCCGGATCTTCCGGAAGGTTTGTGTCATCTTGACAAGCCTTATATGCATTGACCTTCTTCCATGCTATGACTCCTTATCCTTTTCATATGTTGCCTTGATGGTGCGTGTCTTTTGACAAGTCCTTGTGCCTTGCCAGCTTAGCCGTCATCACAGATGAGGCGTGGTCCGTGACACTATTACCTTGTACATCAATGTAAGTTGATGGTGAAGCCTTAATAGAAACTAGAATGTCCTGAATCGCTCACAGCGAGCTTGCATAATAATGTCGTTACTTATATGTTAATAATAATTGTAGCATAATAATGTCGTTACTTATATGTTAATAATAATTGTACAAAAAACTGTCGCCCTTTTTTTTTACAATTCGTCAGTTATCTGAACGACATGCATTAAGACGGTTAACCCAATCAGACGAGACAAGCATAGTCTAAAGTCCGTCACCAAATATCCTAAGGCACGTTGTCACCAAATATCCTAAGGCCGACGTGCTAATAGAAGGAGTATACCCCCAATTTTATATACTATATGTGTCAAGTGTAATTGACCTTCTAACTCAGTTGAGTGTTAGCCATAAGTCTTAGACCGGTTAGACCAATTAATCGGACTGAACAATAATTTATAATACGTCATCAAATTCTGAAGGTCGACAACCCGAATAATCCAACATCCATCATCGAACTGCTATGATAATCCAGACACACAGACATATATATATATATATATATATACCCTGATTCGTTATGAAAAAAGAAGAAATTAAAGAAGGTGAAAATCACAGATTATTTGGAATAAACCAGCCGTGATATTATGTCACAGACTTTGTTAGCAGTACACATTGCATATGAGCATACATACACAGTATGCATAACGCGACTTATTGAAGATAAACATAAGTAGCCACAGAAGAAGATGTTTAACACCACTTTCGGCACTCACAAGCCGGAAACCAACTCCATTCGACTTCAGTGCACAAGCCTTCGGGCCAATCTTCCTGGTTGCACGCAGCGCGGCAATTGTCCGTACTGAAACAGATACCACTGAAGTGTGCGCTCGGCTTTCCGCACGCCCATCCTTCAACTCTCACCATGTTCGTTCCTTCGTATCCAATAATCGATGTGAGATAAAATAATGATCAGAAAATTAAACTACTGCACTAATTATGATAGTTTTACATGTACCTGAAACCAACACTATGAGAAAGATAGCTAAGAGGTTTAAGATAACTTTCCCCATAATGATTGATTTGCTCCTTCATATCAGAAGCAACCTAAAAGGTGTATATATATAGCCTTATATTTGCCGGTTGGCCCGGTTCGGGTACTCATAGGTGGCAACCCGAGTATTCCACGTGGATCAAATGAGTAAGAACGTGGCAATTAACTCCAGGTGTGTGCACGTAAAGATTGCTGCGCTGGAGGATGTACGTTGCAGGTTAACACGTCAAAAACATTAGTCATCATCTATGCATGAACAAGAAACGTGTTACTGTGGAGAAGAAGAAAGTGTCAATCGTCTTAGTGGTCTAATGCACAAATTTTCTTTTCATCTTGAATGCAAATAAACCTTTTAGGTTCGCTCATTTTATCAACGAAAATTCTTTTCGTTTAGGAATGCATGAACGTAAACGTGTTAGGTTCGAAGCCTACTGTGAAGCTCAGTAGAAGTTTTTTCCCCCTAAAATCAATAAGCAATCTTTCAATAGAAAGAGTGACCTCTAAGCTAAATACAATAAAGTACATCCTAAAAAAAAAGTGAAATATATTCATCGAAATATCGGAAGGCTGAAGCTATTGCCTTAAGTCATGACATTGATCCTCAAAACAAAAGAGCTTGAAAATTGAAATTAACTAAACCCACATGGAACGACATTGGTTAATTGAACCGGACGAAACCAAAGGCCAAACACCTAAAAAACACTAAATCCTCATGGAAGGGGATAACCGGAAGTCATTGTTGTAGAAAATCTGCTCACCGCAACATATGGTCACGACCTACAACCAACCCACGTGACTCTAAAAAAAATTTAAGGTACACGTTCGCAAGAACATTCTAAGATGGTTCACCTTCCGAAAGTGCAGGCCCGGCCCTGAGGGTGTGTGAGGTGAGCCACCGCTCAGGGCCGGCTCTGAGGGTGTGTGAGGTGAGCCACCGTTCAGGGCCTCGAATTTGATAAGGGGCCTCGTCCGTTTTTTTGGTGTGTATTAATTCAAAGTGACCATACCTAACACATGAACTTTACGTACGTCATAGCTTTATATCCTAACAGGAGTGCCTAATTGTTTTACAAGACATATATTTTACATCAATCAAAGAAATAAAATAAGTTTAATTAATATATAAGGTCGGTAGTCTACCACTCTACTCTTTGATTGTCAAATTGTTTAAAAATAAAACCTCGATCATTGCAATTTTAACGTTTTATCTATGTACTCATCGTATACACACGAACTCCTCATATATCAGCAACAAGGCTAACCAAAATTTCTAATTTTTCAAATCACGTGAACTGAAATCTCAAATCACGTTTTGAATTTCCCTAATTAATTATCACAACTTACTAAATTTCGAAATTCTTTTGTTCGACGATCTCCAATAAACAAATCATCTATTATATATTGCTAAAGCAGACCGCCTTTTGCTCACTTGTCACGTTTTAATAAATGCCACGAACGATTTTTTCAATTTATAAACATATTTTTACAATATATTTACTTATTTGTCGCAAATTTATTTATAATAAAATTACAATTAGAATTAATAAACAATCAACATACATGTCATTAACATGTACATAGTTGGTGGGGTGTTGACTAAATGACATATAACTTATTAAACAAATACATTAAGCATCATATAATGAATTTCATCTTTAATTGTAAAATAAATTTTCCAATAGATTTTTCAATGTTTAAAATTATAATATAATATTTTTATTTCAATAAAATTTTCTTAAGATATGAGCAGTGTACTAGTTTCCTTAAAATTCTAAAATATTGATTAATGAAACAAAAATACTCTTAAAATGAAAATTAAAATTGCACTTTTTTTGTAACCAAAATTGTATAAGATTTTTCTTAATTTACTTCTCATTAATTCGGAAATTTTTGATATCAATTTTCATATATGTCTCAATTTACGGTTTAGAAGCATTAACTTTAATCAGAATCGAATTGTTAAGATTATCAACATTGGTGGATCTTATGAGTGTTCTTAAATAGTTAAAAATTGTGTTTGTTTGTTAGAACCAATAAAATTTTGATTTTTACAAGACGAAGTTAAAATTAAAATTGTGTTAAACAACCATTTTTAAATGCATTTATTTTATTTAAAATTTATATATTTTTAAAATATAGATTTATTGATATGAGTAGAAAGAAAAATAAATTTTGAATGCTTTAAAATTAAGGCAGGATCCTCTATTGCTCATGATGTTGTCTTTCCCGTTGCACCAAATCTGATTGGTCCACGTAGAATTACAATTAACTTAATTAATTTGTAAATTTAAGTCTCAAATCAATAAAAAAAAATACATACTTTCCGTATTTTTATTATCTAGCAGCGAGTCTTTTCTCTTTCTCTCATCCAGCAACGCACAGAGTCCCGCCGGAGACAACACCTTTGTGCGCCGGAGACGAGACCTTGTGCTGCCGGAGACGAGGCCCTTGTGCCGCCGGAGATGAAGCCTTATTCACCCGCTTTAATTCCTCACATAGGGATTTAATTTTTGTTTGATTTAATTCCTCATTCCTAATTCATTGAGACTAAGTGCCCGTTTGGTTGGAATGGGAAATGGAAACGGAATGAAATCGATTAAGGGGGAGAAATGAAAATGAAAATAATTAAATTACTTTCATGTGTAAAAAAAACCTCTAAACAAACATATTTTTTTATTGATTCGGAATCATTCCGTTACCGGGAATGATTCCTAGCGATTCCAAACGAGCCCTAAATTAAGGTTGAATTATGTTGTGATTGGTTCCAGATTAGGGTTTAGTTAGAGTTGGTTGATTTAGGGTCAACTTCTTTGTTTGATTTTATTCTCCAATGTATTTGATTTTATCTCCTTTTGTTCTTTAAAATGTCCTCATTCATGATAACTGAGGCACTTAGTCTATTTTTTCCGGTGGCTCCTTCTTAGATATGGGCATCATAGTAGCAATGAGTCCATTTTGATCATTGTTTAGGATCTTTTGACCTTTGTTGGTATTTGTATGAATATATTCTTGTTTTTTTGTTTGATCATATCATGTTTGTTGGAAAATTATCTACATTGATTGATATTAATGTTAAGAATACATAAGCTCCCTTGCACACACGTAATGATCTTTGTTCTTGTATGTCGTGAATACAAAAGCTATTGCAAACGTCTTCCTTGTGATTGTGATGCCGACAATCTCCAACAATGGAATATTGTATCCACAATTAATACAAACAAATATTAAGTCAAAGTTATGTACGAGAAGATGTTTGAGTTTATGGAACAAAGTAAAAACCAGCCTTCATACTTATTTATTGGTCTTATATGTCGAGTCCATCACAATTACATAACTCAGCACTCAAGTCACGCTCCACCTGTAACACCCCAAATCTGTGGGACTCGGGGTGCTACGGGCGAGACCTCACAATGGGTCCCGACCCTTAGCTTGACAACAATTTCACCGGACCTTCCAACAAGGCACAAATAAAGGCGAAAACTCAAGACGTTTTTAATGTATGCGGAAACCGAAAAGTAAGAAACTACAACTTGGAAACTCATCCGAGTCCTCAAAACAACACAACTCTAATACGAAACTTAAACCGTACAACATAATCCACAATACGAAAACATAACCCAAAAACATCCCCGTCCTATAATGTACGGAGACCCCGGCTGTCCACTCCTCCACCTCACTCGGCGGCATCCCTAATCTGCAAGTCATCTTCACAAACGGTTTAAAACCGTTAGCTAATATTCTAGGTATTAGAAAAGCGGTGAAGGCACAAACACATCCATAACACAAAACATAAATCACACAAGTCCGCTTTATTATCTTTCATTATTAAGTCGTATTCCATTCTAGTTCAACTTCTGTTGTGACACGAGACCCCAATGGTCTCGCCTCGGTCCCTACTTACCGGCAAGGAATGACACGGATGCACCCGCCCGTATACCCGCCGGGCTAGTCGCCAAGATCCTCCTAGCCCTAGTCAAGGCTAGGCAGTGATGTCACCGCCCGTTCTCATACACTTGGGCCAACATATACATATAGGGTCGGTGGTCCTAATTACCGGTTTAATCGTTATAACATAACATAAACACACACCACCAAACACACAGCAATGCCAATACATAAAATACGAGCTAAGTAAGTCCGGAGACTTACCTCGTCACCAAACCAAGTCACCACACTCTTGTTTCCCTTAAGGAGGAAGCCCACAACCTGCTCACAAGAGATATGCATATCAATACATACTCACACTCAAGAAGTCTTAGACTTCACTCTAGTGATCTATGCAAGATCACCTAACCCTCAAACTAGGAATGCATCCTAGGTACCAAGTATTCATCACACTCTCAACACTTACAACAACCCACAACAGTCCATAATTCCACAAGAGTAATCCTCAACCAAACAGACACAAGTTAGCCTAGAAGGTCCATCATGCTCACATGTTCATATCCATCACTTACATCGAGCCTTAAGGGCTCCTAGGTTCACAACCACTAAGTGGCATTCCAAGCTACTCTAGATCCATCCTAGGCATGCTACTAACAAGATCCAACATCAATACTAAGGAAGGAACGAAGAGGAAAGGAGATGAGGGACCTACTGTTGCCGAAACCGCAGCCGCGGAGTCAAGCCGGCGCCCCCTGCGGACACAGGAGCCGCCCCCGTGGTTTTGCCGAGCCGCGCCCGCGCCGGAGCCCAGCCGCACCCGCGGCCGTCCGCCGCCGCACCCGCAGCTTGTCACCCCGTGAGTCTACTGCCGCCCCTGCGGCCATGCCGAACCTCACCCGCGGTGGTGCTGGTCCGCTCCCGCGGCTGTGCTGAGCCGCCCTTGCGGCTGGCCGCGCCCGCGGACGTGATGATCCGCCCCCGCGGTCGTGTTGCAGAACGCCGTCTTCTTCGTCTTCGATCGTGGATCCTTGGCTCCAAAGTCCTTCTTCTCTTGCTAGATCTTCTCCAAACACTCACCACTGGTCTTAGGCACCTCTCCTCGACCTAATCGAGCTAGGAACACAAGCATGCAAAGGACTTGAGTAAAAACTCCTCAAAAGCTTCCTCCATAGCCATGGATGAAGGAGGGAAAAAGAAGAAAGGAAAAACAGCAAGGAAGAGAGGGAGGGAGAGGAAGGAGCTTACCAACAGACTTGGAATCCCTTTGTTGCAGTCCACACACAAAGATCTCAACCAAATGGAAGAAGAGAAGAGAAGAGAGCAAGGAAGCCATGAGAGGAAAGGAAGAGGGATGATTCTAACGTGAAAGAGAGTGGAGGAGAGAGAGGGAGGGGGACAAGGGCTGCAAAGTGAGGGGACAGCAGCTGTCTTGTCCTCTTTTGCCCGGAACGAGGGGTCGGAAATGACCCCTTGTCACTTCGACTCGGAACGAAAGGTCGGAAAGCGGAAAAAGGGAAAAACGAGTCGGCTCGGGATTTTCTTAGGAATAAATCCCGGCTCTTGACATCTCGGGATTACGGGATAACTACAAGGTGCTCCAAGTCCGGAATTAAATTAATAAAATTCCGGGCGTTACACCACCTTCAAAATCATCTTCGGTTTTAACTCGACACTCAAATCACGCTCCACCTTTTTGGCTAGTGTGGGAGTCAAATGTCCTACATATGCATGACCTCTTAGGACCGACAGAATTACGTGGTTGTGGACTCCACATACAACCCTCAATGAACATTTGTCTTCTTCAAGTTGTGCCCCCTCAAGTTTAAACTTGCACATACACTTCTTCGAATTCTTCTTCCGACTAGAACTTCGAACATGATCAGGATCAACATCTTTCACCTTTCTAACTTCTCCATGTCTATCACATGCCAATTGTAAGATACGAAGCCCCGTCTATCCTCCATGATTTTTTTATGACCAACACAAAATTCATTGAGTTGGTCATATACCAAGTCCAACCCAATAAGTTTTCTCTATCCGAAAAGTATCTATGTAGCTCAAACTTGGATGAAAAATCGGTACCAATTGCACGAGAATATTTAAGATCCTAATTAAAATAAAATAAAGTTTAAGTTCGACAATTTCGGTTATCTATTCTAACATGTCTAAAACTATTTTGACAACTTCAGTTCTATTCTAACATGTCAAAAACTAATTTGCCAATTTCGGTTCTCTATTCTAACGTGTCTAAAACTAATTTGGCAATTTCAGTTCTATAGTCTAACATGTCTAAAACTATTTCGACAATTTTGTATTATCTACTCTAACATGTCTAAAACTAATTCGACAATTCGGTTATCTACTCTAAAACATGTATAAAAGTAATTACGTTAAAGTGATAATTGTACACTTACTTCGATATATAGGTGTGAGAAGTTCTTCCGGACCACTATATTTGTCGACATCAAACGACATAGTTATGCTTTCACCATCGGATTCTACATCTTCTTCAGAATATGTCGGCATTTTTACGGATTTGTTAAACGACGTGTTGTCGGAGGTGAATAGTGATATGATTTGACATATGTGTGTGTGCCCGGCTCAATTGTCAAACAACTACTTCTACAGTGATTATATTACAACAAGACATTTTTCAAAACTGACCCACCAGGATGGGGCACATGCGAATTCCGCATTTGTCGTGCAATTGTGAATTTTTGTTTGCCCGAATAATACTCTTGTTTATAATTTACCAAATAAATTTACATATTCATAGACATCCTTTGTATAGGTTTTTTACATTTTAAAATCAATTAATATATATTATTATATATTAAGAACACAATAATGCATTTTTAGCGATATGGGTAAAAGATAGATTGTGTTCTCAAGGTGAGGTGGAAGAAGAAAAAGATATGTTATGATTAATTTTAATTGTGCTCTAGTGTAGATGCTCTTACGATAGCTTTTCCCGTACGATAGCTAAAAGGTTTAAGATGGCTAAAATGTTATATATAGAGAGAGGTAGGATCAAGTAAGAACTAATTCATGTATAGTGAGTAGTAACTTATTATAGTCGTTTGATCTAAATAACTGAGCATTTCATATTTGTGACTAAAAAAGAAATATGTGTGGAAAATATTCTACCAATTATTAACTTAACTTAGTTAACAAAATACTATCATCAATCATATTGGTAATTCGATCGAAATTTAAAGTAAAAAAAAGCAATATTTCGATCGAATGAACATACTTCGATCGGAATGCTCAATAGATAATTTTGGGTTGATTAACCAACGACCTATTGGCTATTGCAATATATAGGTGTAAATGGTTGCAAGTGTAATAAAAAAAAAAAAAGAGAGTTACGTTCGATCAAAGGCTTGTACATAATTGAGGTTTATACGAGTGTGAGAGCAAGCAACTAACTACCGACTTATGTATACTCGGTGAGTCAGAAAAAGTGCAGATTTGGGTGTGAGAGCGAGCAACTAATTAACTACCCACTTATATATACTTGATGAGTTAGAAAATGTGCAGATTTTCGCAACAATGTAAGGTTTGAGGATTGTTAGATGATTACTAACTTTTTATATTCGGTGACTCTAATAATGAACAGTGTAAGATTTGAGGATTGTTAGATGATTACTTATTTTTTATATTCGGTGAATCTATTGAACATACGACTCTATCCACGCATCTCAACACTTGACCCAAGCCGACTTAACAAAACCCAAAGACCAAATTTTTATACCTCAGAGTACTTGTCTAACGACGTGGAGGGTGGAGGGTGCACGTTTAATGAATCGGTGTACTTATTTATCCGAAACCCATATGACAATAGTAAAAAGTATATGTTGGTTACGTTCGTGAAGCCTAACCCATTATTCTACAGGATTATTATTTTCAATAACCCTGCAATAATCGATAACTCATCGATTCATTTGTATTTAGAGGGATCCTCTAATAATACCATAATATGGACTTCCCGTTATCCATCAAACAAAACATGGGATTATAAAAACTAGATATAAACTAGCTTTTACATGTTATTAAGAGTCTTGTACCCGATGATCGAACATGTATTAGATCCATGCTATACATTGCTCGTAGATTACATGATTTATTGAAATAGCAAAAGCATTACATAAAGTAGTTAAGACTTAAGACGGGTACGTAGGTTGCAAGCCATGCATGCAAGATGAGATCGATCGATCGATCAACAATCTTTTTGGCACATGCAGACCGGGTATGAACTCCAGCTGACTCTGGTGCAGACGCCTTCAGGCCAGTTATCGTCCCAGCACGCCAAGATGCACGCGTGTGCATCACTAGCTCCACAAATGCCGCCTAATTCGCGGAAGTGCTGGCTCTGCTGCTTACACTTGGCTCCTTCAACTTCCACCATGTTCTTCATCCCTTCGTGCATATATATATATATATATAGATTTTCAGATGATCGATCATATATGCTAGCTGCTCAATTATATATTCAATTCAATTACCTGAAGCAAACACGATCACGAAGATGAGGAAAACTCGGAACATTGTATTCCCCATTTTGAATCAGCTCGATCTTTCTTGTATGAAATGAGTTATATATTTTTTTGGTAGGATGAAATGAGTTATATATATATAGAAATTAATCTACACGTGTATTTCAGCAAGTGTGCACGTGGATGTGCTGGTACTTACACATGTTAATTTTCATGCAACGTTTTCATCTGTAGTATATATATATATAGAAAGGATCGCGTAAAAACAACTATTAGAGTATTAAATAAAAAAAGAACATTACAAGTTTTTAACAGATATTATGAACGTGATGTAAATAACTATTATGAATGTTCATCATTAAAAGTTATATATGATAGTATATAGTATTAAATAAAAAAGAACATCTTCTTTCGTCTTATAAAATTATAGATTTTTAATTTATAACTAAAATATTTAAAAATAAATGTTTATTGCTTAATTAGAGTCTTTGTCTAAAATATATCTATTTCTGTTAATGTTCATACAAATTGTATATTTTTAAAGACCGATCTAAAATATAACGAGCATTACAAGTTTTTAACGACCTAATACTATATATGCAAAATTAACGATCTACCTATAAAATAAAAAATCAAGTTTTAACGACCTAACACTGTATATTTTTAACGAGCATTACAAATTTTTGAATATTTTAACGAGCATTACAAATTTTAACGACTTAACATATATATTTTAACGAGCATTACAAATTTTTAAGGACCTAACACTGTATATGCAAAAATAACGACCTACCTATAAAATAAAAAATCAAGTTTTAACGACCTAACACTGTATTTTTCTAACGAGCATTACAAATTTTAACGACCTAACATATATTTTTTAACGAGCATTACAAATTTTTAACGACCTAACATTGTATATGCAAAAATAACGACCTACCTATAAAACAAAAATTCAAGTTTTAACGACCTAACACTGTATATTTTTTAACGAGCATTACAAATTTTTGAATATTTTGACGAGCATTAAAAATTATAACGACCTAACATATATTTTTAACGAGCATTACAAATTTTTAACGAGTGTGATATATAAAAATTAATGAGCAGTATGTATATGAACAACTGATTGAACGTTAAATTAGATAAGGTGGAAGTTATATTAATATATTCAACCCAAAATTAAAAAATCTGATTTTCTAATATGTATTCTATTTAATTAATGAATAAGAAAAATTGAACATTCCAGTGATTTACTTCTTTAATAACCTATTATGCACCTCCTATCATGAGCGTACAATTTTTAATCCAACGGATCTTAGGGGTTCCTACTCCCTACTCTAATAGTTGTTGTAACACCCCAAATCCGCGGGACTCGGGGCGCTACGGGCGAGACCTCACAATGGGTCCCGACCCTTAGCTTGACAACAATTTCACCGGACCTTCCAACATGGCACAAATAAAGGTCGAAAACTCAAATACGTTTTAATGTATGCGGAAACGAAAAGTACGAAACTACAACTTGGAAACTCAGCCGAGTCCTCAAAACAACGTAAATAAATCCGAATTCTAACAAACGATAATATCCCAAAAAGACGACATGAAAAGACTCAAAACATCCCCGTCCTATAATGTACGGAGACCCCGGTTGTCCACTCCTCCGCCTCACTCGGCGGCGTTCCTAACCTACAAGTCATCTACACAATCGGTTTTAAACCGTTAGCTAATATTCTACGCATTAGAAAAGCAGTGAAGGCACAAACACACCCATAACACATAATATAAATCACACAAGTCCGTTTCTTTATCTTTATATCATTAACTCATATCGCGTTCTAATTCAACTTCGGTTGTGACACGGGACCTTAATGGTCCCGCCTCGGTTCCCCCTCCGGCAAGGAATGGCACGGACGTCTCCGTCCATCTGACCCGCCGGGCAAGTCGCTGAGAATCCCCTAGACCCCACAAGGCTAGGCAGTATTGTCACCGCCCGTTATCATACACTTGGGCCAAAATTATACATATAAGTCGGTGGTCCTATTTACCGGTTTAATAGTTATAGCAAAACATAAACACGCACCACCAAACACACATCAATGCTAATACGGAAAATACGAGCTAAGTAAGTCCGGAGACTTACCTCGTCTCAAACGCTATCTCACAAAACGCTCACGCTTCCCTTGGGAAGAAGTACTCAACCTGTTCACAACAAGGCATCATAAAAACCCGCTCAACACGAGAAGTCTAGGACTTCTACACAAATGACCTACGCAGGATCATTTGACTCGCATTCTAGGACCGCACCCTAGAGTCCAACATAATTACCGTCAATAATGACGTAAAAGCCAACTAGGTCTAATCCCGCTCCTCACATTCTCCTAAGGTCTCAAAAGCCGCTACTTGGCATTTCCACTACGTTATGCTAATTCCAACCTATCATGATACTATCCATTTCGCCCATACGTTATTTGATCGTAAAACTATAACATATCGAACCTAACATCAAACTTGTTCCTAAATTCCGAGGTTAGAAACTCGCTAACGTATTTTCCGGGCAAAACTGCATTTCCTAAGGCATAAGGGCATAATCTGTAATTAATATAAACTGAGGGGGTCAAAGCGTAATTATACCGAAAGTGAGGGTGGCCGACCGAGATTACCCAAAAATCTCGGCCGAGATTCTGCAGTGGTGTCTCCGCGGTTTCACCGCTTCTCCGGCGAGGCTAGGGCGGCGGCAAGGTGGCTGCGATGGTCTCCTTGGACGGCCTGAGTTGCGGGCTTCACTCCGACGGTGGCGGCCGGCCTCCAGCTCCGGCGAGGACGTTGCAGGGGAGGGGAGAAGTGAGTTGTTGCTCACCCGAGGCCGAAGGAAGCCAAGGCGCAAGGTGGCTGGCTGGCGGCGGGGCTCGTGCAGGCAAGGCACGGCGACGGCGACGTGGTGTTCTCCGAGCTTCGAGCGGTGTGGACGTGGAGTTGTCTCGGCCGAGGAGAAAGGAGTGCCTCTCGACCGAGGTGAAGAAGGGAAAGGCCGCCCTTAGCGGTGGTTGCTCACTGCGGCGGCCGGAGAACTGGGCGGCCGGGACGCAGTGGAAGGGAAGGCCGTGTGCTGGTTCTTGTTCCCACGTGAAAGAGAGCCAAGAGAGGGAGGTGAGAGTGCGTGGAATGAGTGCCAAGCGAGGGAGGGTGGCGTGGCATGGGGGAGTAGGAAAGGGAAGTGGCCGGACCGAGGGGTCGGCCTAGGGCGCTGGGCGGACTGAGAGGTCGGGGGGACACTAGGCTAGGCCTAGGCAGGAGGTAGGCTGGGCGGCATGCTAGGCTGGGCGGCACGCTCCAGCTGGGCTTCGGTCTCGGCCGAGATAGGCAGGCCGAGCTTGTCTCGGCCGGGATTTCCAAGAGGAAGGGAGGAAAAGGACCCGGGTGAAAAACGACTTGTTAAACTAGGTCCGCAATGGGTGTTACGGGTCGGAAAAAAAATTCCCGACATCCCCGTAAAATAATTTACGGTTTACGGTTTGGGATAAAAGTCGGATATTCCCGTAGAATAATTTACGGAAATAAGAATAACTCGATAAATTCATTTTCTAAAATTTCCGGGCGTTACATTTGTTCCTACCGGATGTTGACCCTATATATAGAGAGAGAGAAATGATCATGTAGGAACATTTCTTAAAGTATGGAATAGGAACTCATAAGATCCGTTAGATTAAAGTTTATGAACGTACATGATTTAAAATTATATATAAAATTATATTTTATTAAATAAAATGGGCATATCCTTTTTTCCTCTGATAGATCTATAGGATTTTTTAGTTAATGACTAAAATATTGAAAAATAAATGTCCATTCTTCATTGACGATTTGCATCCAACATACATGAATTTTAGCGACCACTATAACACTTAACAGATTTTAACGACCATAACCATAGACGAATTTTAACGAGTATAATACATGAAAAAATTTAACGACTACTATAAATCATAAAATAATGACCACTATAACACTTAACGGATTTTAACAACTATAACAATAGACGAATTTTAACGAGTATAATACCAAAACACTTAACGACTACTATAATTCATAAAATAACGACCACTATAACACTTAACGGATTTTAACGACCATAACAATAGACGAATTTTAACGAGTATCATACTGAAACACTTAACGACCATAACAATAGACGAATTTTAACGAGTATACTACATGAAAAAAATTTAACGACTACTATAAATCATAAAATAACGACCACTATAACACTTAACGGATTTTAACGACCATACCAAAAGACGAATTTTAACGAGTATATAATACTAAAACACTTAACGACTACTATAAATCATAAAATAACGACCAATATATTAACAAGGCAGTACAAATTTGAACCAAATATTAACGACTATATTAATAGAGGAATTTCAGAATATTGTGATTGTTCAACAAAATTTTTAACTAGTCAATGGAAGCAATTGATTGAACGTTAATTTAAGATAGCTTGGAAGTCATAATAATATATTCACCCCAAAAATATAAAAATCTTATTTCCTTATTTAATGAATGAATAATGAATATTGAACAATCATCACCTTGGGAAGCTTATTATGCACTTCCCATCATGAGCGTACAATTTCTAATCCAACGGATCTTAGGAGTTATTATTCCCTACTCTAAGAGTTGTTCCTACCGGATCCTGACCCTATATATATATATATATATATATATATATATATATATATATATATATATATATATATATATATATATATATATATATTCGGAAGTAACCTAGCTTTCTTGAGTAGGGAGTAGGAACCTCTAAGATTTGACAAATTAAATAATTCCATGATAGAACGTACATAATAAGGTTAAATAGGGGAATTTTATATGGTTGTTCAAATTTGGTTCACCAGCCATTAATATATCTTTAGAAAATAAAAGCCGATATCATATTTTTGGCTGAACAAATCTTCAAATCGGTACAATTACACATTAACGAACTTTTTAAAAAAATTAACGACTATTAAAGGAACGTAAAAATATAGTATGTCAAAATATAGTATATCGGTCGTTAAATTTTGTTTGGTCGTTAAAATATATTATACTTGTCGTTAAATTTTGTTTTGTCGTTGAAATTAGACCTGATCATATCCGGGCAACCCGTCCGCCCTGAAAAAACGGGCGGGTATGAACATAGGGGAAACCCCGAACGGGCCGAAAAGCCCAGCCCGTCGGGCCGGGTACGGAAACCACTATAGGCCCGGCCAGGCCAAAAGCCCGGTCCGTCGGCCCGTATACAAAAATAAAAATTAAAAAAAAATATTATATTGTATATATTTAAAATATTAAGTCTATTTATAGAATATGCAACATCAATTTAATGTATATTACATATAATATCTTAAATATATTTTATTTTAAATAAAATTTATATTTAAAATAGTTTTAAAATTATTTTTAAAAAAAGAAAAAATAAATGGGTACGCGATGATCGAACATAGGGGGAAGCCTAACCGATTATTTAAAATATTAAGTGTGCACGTGGATTTGTTGGTACGTACACATGTTATATACATACGTTCTGGGCGAAATGGTCATAATTCGATCGAAATCATCATACATTGATCGAGATGGTCAATATAATAGTTTTATATACATACGTTCTAGGCGAAATGGTAATAATTCGATCGAAATCATCCTACAGTGATTGAGATGGTCAATAAAGTGATTAATTTCGACCTGAAATTACTGTATTTTGACCTGATTAGTATAACCAACAAACAAAAATTTTCGACCGTGATACTAATATATCATAGTTTTTTCAATGCATAGGTTATCTCTATTTCAATCGAAATCTATATATTTCGATTAAATTCTTTTTATTCCGAAAGAAATGTATATTTAACTATGTTGTAACTATTACAACATTCATCTATATTTCGCTCGAAATGAACATATTAGACCGATCTATTACTCTGTGCAATAAAGTGATTAATTTCGACTTGAAATCACTATATTTCGACCTTATCAGTATAACTAACAAACAAAAAATTTCGACCGTAATACTAATATATCAATGTTTTTTCAGTGGATAGGTTATCTCTATTCCGATCAAAATATACTGATTTTGATCAAATTCTTTTTATTCTGAAAGGAATGTATATATCATTGTGTATCGTCATTCTTGAAAACTTGCGTTAATTTCCTTCAATGTACAATTCTAATAGCTTTTTTTGTCGACATAATTAAATTGATACAAATGATAAATATGGTATGTATATAATTTCTATGATCTTTTATAAAATTATTCCATTTTTAATGTGTTATCTGAATCGTTCAGTTATTTAGATCGTGTGTCTATTATATATATATATATATACTACTTTTAATTACTACAAAATCGTAGTAACTATAAATTTTGGTCTATAAATACCTTTTAATCATGAAAAGAATGGGGTAGAGAAGCCATTTTTGTATCGCTGATACAAACTGGACTCCTCCCCTTTTTCTATAAATTTTTTAAATCAAAAAATATCTAATTAGAGGGGTATAAAAGTAAAATATTAATATTATACCCTATAAATTGTAACTTCAGATCTCAAAACCCTAGCCGATTCAGCAACTTCTCATTCCTCTCGTCCGGCCGCCGATTGCACAACCTCATGGCCATCCCCCATCACCATCACTTCTTCATCTTCAACATCATTGATATCATCATCGTCTTCATCATCTCGTCCATTGTTTTCATCGTCATCAACAACATTGATCCCCCGCTACGAGCTCCCAAACGGCGCTCCCATTCCCATGGCTAACCACAGCACCCGTCTCTCTTCTTCTCTATTTCGTCTCGATCTCAAACGGTCTCTTCAAATTGACCTTCGTCGACTGCGATTTACGGCCGTATTTGGATATCGACGATCGATTCAGAGAATTAAGGTTGTCTCCTTTGATCTAAAGTCGAAGAGGTTCTTATTTTGTAGGGTTACGAATACTGTATCTGATGAGTTTGGACCAGTAAACTGAAATTGAACGGAATATTGTGTTTTGCAGGCCGCATCTAGTGTCGTTCAGTGTCAACTGATGGATGTAGTTCACCCAGGCGTAATACCGATGCACAAGGTCAATTTCGACGCCAAGACTGAGTACGAGATGATTCAGAACTACAAGGTTTTTCAGGGCGTGTTCAACAAGCTGAAGATTACCATTGTCCTTTCTCTTTCTATGTTTTCTTACTTTACTGGACAAATTGTGATTTGTTATGTGAATTTGATTGTTTCTAATTTTTGGATATACAACATATTGACGTGAACTTGGAATTTACCTTTTGTAAGGCTTGTGTATCTTATCTTGACCTTTTGTAAGGCTTGTGTATTTCATTCTCCATAAGAGGCTTGTTTGTGTAAATAAATCAACATGGTTTGCTTGTGTAAATAAATCGATATGGTTGCTTGTGTAAATAAATC
Organism: Fagopyrum tataricum; assembly: GCA_002319775.1. Lineage (NCBI taxonomy): Eukaryota > Viridiplantae > Streptophyta > Magnoliopsida > Caryophyllales > Polygonaceae > Fagopyrum > Fagopyrum tataricum. The sequence continues at coordinate 2,906,439 of CM008283.1, forward strand.
GAGAGCATGTGTAAATAAATCGAGAAGCTTGATTGTGTAAATAAATCGAGATGCTTGATTGTGTAAATAAATCGAGAGGCTTGTGTAAATAAAGTGATAGAGGATTGCGGAAACAAATTGATAGGGATTGCGTAAACAAATCGATAGGGATTGCGTAAACAAATCGATAGGGCTTGCGTAAACGGTTTGTGTAAATAGATCGATACGGCTTGTTTAAATCGAGACGACTTGTGAAATCGAAAGAGGTCTTGGGTAATTACATTTTTTGTAAAATCGTTTGTGTAACACTAGTTTGTGTAAGCAGACATTAAGATTAACATTAAAAAAATAACAATAGATTACCAAGTTCAATTAGTCCAGTTGGTATAAGGGTGGGAGGGAGGTTCAATCATCCAGAGATCGAAACCTACTAAATGCAAGATTTTTATATTCGACGTACCTTTGTGTACCCCGGACTTTGTGTATGATTTTTATTTTCGACGTACATTTGTGTACCCCGGACCTTGTGTAGGTTGGTTGAACTTGGGCTTGTGTAACTTGAGTGGGCCTAATTGGGCCTTCAATTTATTAAATAGATTGGTTTTGGTTTTAATAAATTGCAATTACCAATTCACCCTTTCAATTAATCTTTATATATAATTATAAGGGGCCTAGTTTGTTACCTAATAAACTAAAAAGCCTTAATGATGCTCAATTATAGAGTAGAGGCCTAATTCCCCATTTCACCCTTTAATCATCAATTAGTAAAATATTTATTTCCTTGTCAAATTATAATTCAAATAGTTCATCTTTAATGAGAAGATTAGATACTAGAGCTTTTTGTGTTTAGCAAAAACTAGATCCTTGATAATTTCATATTCATTTTTAGTTTTAAAATTAAGGGTACAAAGGAAATTTTAGAGAGAAGTTAAAATAAAACCCTAAAAATACGATTTATCTAAGTTGGGATTTCAGTTCAGGGTTTCAGGTTTCGTTTTTCGGGTTCCAGCTGGTTTTGGTTTTGGTTTTCGGGTTCTGGTTCGGGGGCTTGGATTTGAGTGAATTGAAATTACCAATTAGCCATTTCAATTAATCTTATTTGACGTAGTAGTTTGTCACTACATAAACAAATTAGCTTACTTAATGCTACAAACAATAATAAAAGTCTACTTAATAAATTATTCCATTTTTTTAACTAGTAGAGGTGCGCATGTTGCGCACGCGCACCATCGATTAAATCATTAAATTTACGTTATTGGTTAAACCAGGAAGCGAGTATATAATTAAAAATCAGTACTGCTTTTATTTTGTTAATCATGTGATGCACATAAATATTGCGGATACACCTAAAAGACAACTTATAAAAAAGATGATTGTATTGCATAACTTGCAATTATTCAATATAGAGTCATAGTATATTTATCATACATACTATATACTATACAGAAGAGAATCATATTTGAAAGGATTCTCAAAATTGTGTATTATGTCTCATGGCTTGCTCATAAAGTATATGCAACAAAGCATAGCTTGTGCGATCAGCAACACATGCACAACGATATGCTTGTCCACTTGCAATGAGACAATATGTCATAATCCGCTTGCTTAAAAGCTACCAATAAGACCATCTTCATAACTTTCTCAAGATCTAAACTTTTGCCACCAAATGCCAGCTGATAAATTTTTCCATCTTCAGTTTTTGGAAAAGGAATACCATATTTTTCAAGCTCAATCACATCTTTTGGAGCCTTTGTGCACATGTACTGAATAACATCTTGGTCACCTATGAAACCATTGTGTTAAAAAAAAGCATCAAAGATCGAAACAGAAGAAAGGTTGAAACGGTGAATAGACATCTGAAGTAACTTCTATGGAGTTGGAACAAATATTATGTATCACAAGTACTGGAATGATATGAGCCAATATATTCAACTCCGTAAAAGACAAGATGAGTAAAGATGAAACATAGTTAAACTTAAGAAGTAGTCATTCATCTACATAGATTTATCAGAACACAATTATCAGATTTACATTTCCTTTCCAATAAAAATCTAGCTTACCCAATCAATCACTTCCCTTCACAGTGTCATACATATGCCATCTTTAGTCATCAGAACACAATTATCAGATTAGCATTTTTCTTCACAGTGTCATACATAGTTAAACTTAAGAAGCAGTCATTTATCTACGTAGATACATTAGAACACACTTATTAGATTATCATTTCCTTTTCAATGAAAAGTCTAAACCAAACCAATCACTTCCGTTCATAGTGTCATACATATGCCATCTCCAGTCATCTTCAGTCATGTTACCTAAGACAACATTAATCCCACCCTGCACGCAATAAACAAGTGAGATGCTCTTATTTTCTAAATACTTAACTTTAAAAGCATATTGCATAAATCCTGAAGCACAGACTTCAAGAAAGTAAGCCCAATTATTTTTGGTTGATATGTAAAAGTAACCTATTAACATACGAAGAAGAAAACGTGACAGTTGAAGTACTTGAAATTAAAACCACTAACATGAATTAGACTAGTTCAGTGATCTAAGTCCACTTAAATGACCATAAACAAAAAGGATATATTCAAAACAAGAAGCTTTTCCCTAGTACATTAGAATATATCATCAACCGCGTATTTGATAAACATAAGCAGCCAAAGAAATGTCACTTTAAATTCAAATACCTGAACTGCAACTGTTTGTGAAACCGTTCAAATTGAATTCAACAATAACTAGTAGTAGATAGATGAAGAGAAAAATCAAAAAGTTGAAATGAAAGGATGAATAAGAATGTAGTTACTGACCTTTGCCTATTACAATCCCATTATGTGGTTCCGCCATCTCTCTTCTGCTTCCTCTTTCTCTAATTTAGGTGGAATCGGACTTTGGTATGAAGCCCAAATTGATAGTTCTCTAGGACGCAAAATATTAGAGTTTGTTAATCTTAAGAGTTTTCTTGAAATGGGTATGCTTGAAACACACTCGTCTTTTTTTCAGTGGTTCCTTCAACTCTCGATAAACTATAGGCTTATTAGTGAACAATTAATTCAGAATTACCGATACAGAGGGATAAAGATCAAGCAAAATCCAAAACAGTGAGACAAAAAGGAGAAAGTACCGGACCAACCAAAACAAAAGCAATTCGAGAAGAACAAAAGCAAATAAAACAAAAACACACAGAAGAAGTTAAAAATAGAAGTAGATCGAGCGAAACATAATTCCAGTAAGCTTTGGCATCATAAAAAAAAGTAATGTGGTGGCTTTCCCGTCGGGCAACAGATCTGTCTTCCCGTCGGGCAATTCAACCGGTTTGCGCCTCTCGTCAGCATAAGACTTCTGGCGACTCAGAGTTGCTAGCATATGCTTTCGTATCTAGGCTACCCGAGCCATGTCGTCTTGTATTTGCTCCGGAACAACTCCTCCGGCCACGCTAGCATCCTCCCAACATAGAGGTGTATGACACTTCCGGACGTATAAGCCTCATAAGGAGTCGTACCAATAGACGCCTGATAACTATTGTTGTATGATAACTCCATTAGAGGAAGATGATCTGGTCACACATGTCCCATTCCAATACACATGCTCATGGTCCTCTCCGACTGACCATCTGACTGCGGGTGGTACGCGGTGGTGAAATGTAGACTGGTACCGGAAACGGGGTGTACCTACTCCCAAAATCTCGAAGTGAACCGTCCATCTCTATTTGGGACGATGGTCCTAGGCACTCCGTGCAGTCTCATGATCTACTTCGTGAACTCCTCTACTAGACGACTAACCGACTACGTCTCCTTATTAGTGATGAAACGGGCGGTCTTGGTGAGTCTATCCACCACGACCCAAACAGCGTAAAAACTCCTGCTAATTATCAATCATGTGACAAAGTCCATAGATATGTCCTTCCACTTCCCCTACGGGCCTGTAGTTGATGGAGCTCTCTTCCGGGTCAGTGGTGCTTAATCTTGACCTGCTAGCAGGTCGTACCTTGTGCTATGAATATGGTCACATCCGGCTTCAGACCACTCCACCAATAGGAGTGTCTGACGTCTTGGTACATCTTACTAGTGACACGGACCGCGCTTCTCAACCAATCCGGAAGCATCCGGAACGTTCGGGACGCTCGTAGAAGTCTCCGGACATGGCCGGAAGACCCTAGAGAAATGCGGAACCATCTAGGCATGGCTAGAGCCTTGCGGAATATTCTAGATAAGTAGAGAAGCTTGTAAGGAGTTCTAGCCAAGAAGGATCCGGATTGTCCAAGACTTGTCCAAATCCGGAACCTTCCTAGGAGGGGTGGTCTTGGGCTATAAATAGGGAGTGCCACCCCCTCATTTGCATCATCCAAGTTCCAAGCTCTCATCCAAGCATTGTAAAGCTCTCTTATAATACAACGCTTTCTTTCCCACACACAAAGCCTTCAAAGTTCTCTTAGCCATCAATCTTAAGTTCTTTCATTGGCAACATCGGGAATAGGCTGATCTTAGCACGACAAGGGGTCGAGACAAGCTAAGAGCTGCACGGTTTGGAGTTAGGGAAACTCAGCCCGTGACAAGTGGTATCAGAGCCAACAATGTTCCAAAGGGGGGTTTCGATGGCTAGCCAAGGAGGCGTGTCGGAAGTCGTTGACGTGAGCAAGAAAGGCAAGAAGGCCGCAAGGGATGCATCAAGGGACGTGGTGTCAAGCACGGAGGCTAGGCTGGAGAAAGTCGAGTTGGCCATGGGCGAGATGCGGGACTCCATCTTCGACGCCAACAAGCGGGTTGATGATGTCGAATCCACGATGGAGTCCTCTATTGAGGAACTCAAGGGGGAGTTCCAAGGGGCCATGAACGTGTCCCACAAGTTTGAGGCGCTGACCGACAAGCTGGAGACGGTCATAAGGGAGTTGGCGGCATGCAAGACAGCTATGGGGGTTGGCCTTGTCGGAGTTGCCCCACTGCAGAAAGTGGACGCACCCAAACCAACGACGTTCAAGGGAAGTCGTTCCGCCAAAGATGTAGAGAACTTCTTGTGGGGCATGGAACAATACTTCCGCGTCACGGGGATCGCGGACGAGGAAAAGAAGGTAAGTACCGCTTCTCTATATCTCGGTGATATAGCTTTATTATGGTGGCGTAGAAGGACCTGCGAGAGGACCGGAGGGACCCCAATCACCACCTGGGCCGAGTTCTCGGCAGAGCTCAAGAAACAATTCTACCCCATCTATGCCGCCGACGAAGCCCGGGCCAAGCTTCGCAGGCTCACTCAAAGAGGGACCGCTCGAGAGTACGTGAAGGAGTTCTCGGAGTTAATGTTGCAGATCTCAGACATGAACGAGAAGGAAGCCTTCTTTCAATTCATGGACGGGCTTAAGCCTTGGGTAAGACAAGAGCTTCACCGACAGAAGGTTCAGACCCTTACCGAGGCCATGACCGAGGCGGACTCCCTCATTGAATTCAAAAGCCAAGACCGAAGTAACTTCTCCCGTGACAAAGGAAAAAGTGGGGGAGACCAAGGACGGGGAAGACCACCAAGACGGGACAACGACGAGTCATCCAAGGATTCATCCAAGGACTCGTCCAAGCCAAAAGACAAGGAACGGTACACCAAGACCGACAAGGGCAAGAGACCAACCGAGAGGCAACCCTTGAGTTGCTTCCTATGCGGGGAGAAGCACTTGATGCGCGACTGCCCTTCAAGAAACAAGTTGAGCGCCATCATAACACGGGAGGACCCGCCCGAGGACGATAAGCTGCGACTCGGGGCCATGATGCTTAGCTCCATCAAGACTAAGCGGTTCACCAACAAAAGGGGACTTATGTTCGTAGACGCCATGGTAGGCGGCACTAAAGTAAGCGCGTTGGTGGACATCGGGGCCTCCGACATATTCATGTCTGAGGAAACATCAAAGAGGTTGGAGCTCGAGGTCACCAAGAGTCATGGATGGATCAAGACGGTGAACTCCAAGGAGGTCCCGACACTCGGGGTAGCACAAGGAGTAGAGCTATCATTGGGAGATTGGTCGGGCAAGGCCACGATTGAGGTAATCCCTCTAGACGACTACGACTTAGTCATTGGTTTAGCATTCCTCGATCGTATCAATGCTCTCCTTGTGCCATTTGCCAACTGTATATGCATCTTGGACCCCCATCACCGTTGCATCGTGCCGGTATATCGGGAAAAGAGGCCAAGTGCTAAGGTAGTCTCGGCAATTCAACTTTCCAAGGGACTAAAGCGGGAGGAACCAACATTCTTGGCAACTCTCAAGATGGACGAGACACCATCCGGGGAAGACCCGACACCAGATGAAGTCTGCCATGTCTTGGAAGACTTCAAGGACGTTATGCCGCCCGAACTTCCAAAGAAGCTCCCACCTAAGAGGGAGGTGGATCACAAGATCGAGCTCGTATCCGATGCTCGACCACCCGCCCGAGCACCGTATCGCATGTCTCCGCTGGAGCTAGAGGAGCTAAGGAGACAACTTAAGGAATTATTGGAAGCCGGTTACATCAGACCGTCCAAGGCACCATATGGAGCACCAGTGTTATTCCAGCGGAAGCACGACGGGAGCCTACGCATGTGCATCGACTATAGGGCGCTCAACAAGCTAACCATCAAGAACAAGTACCCGATCCCGCTCATCGCAGACCTGTTCGATAGACTTGGGGAAGCTCGGTGGTTCACCAAGCTTGACTTAAGATCGGGATACTACCAAGTCAGGATCGCGGAAGGAGATGAGGAGAAGACCGCGTGTGTCACGAGATATGGGTCATACGAGTTCTTAGTCATGCCTTTCGGCTTGACAAATGCACCGGCAACATTCTGCACTCTCATGAACAAGGTACTCCAACCCTTCCTTGATCACTTTGTCGTAGTTTACTTGGACGACATTGTTATCTATAGCCGCACATTAGAGGAGCACGTGGAACACCTACGGCAAGTCTTCCAAGTACTACGTGAGCACGAGCTTTATGTCAAGAGAGAAAAATGCTCGTTCGCTCAACAAGAGGTGCCATTTTTGGGACACATAGTCGGCAAGGGACGCATACGGATGGACTCCGCCAAGATCAAGGCAATCATGGATTGGGAACCGCCGACTAAAGTAACCGAGCTTCGCTCTTTCTTGGGGCTAGCCAACTATTATCGCCGCTTCATCCATGGGTATTCGCACATCACGACGCCCTTGACAAACATGCTCAAGAAGGGGATATCTTGGGCTTGGAGCAAGGAGAGTCAGGAGGCGTTCGATCGGCTTAAGAAGGCGATGCCCGAAGAGCCAGTGCTAGCCCTGCCCGACTATGGGAAGCCGTTCGAAATACACACGGACGCATCAGACTATGCCATAGGGGGAGTCCTGATGCAAGAGGGACATCCGATAGCTTTTGAGAGCCGAAAGCTTAATGACACCGAGCGGCGCTACACAGTACAAGAGAAGGAGATGACGGCCATCGTCCATTGCCTAAGGACTTGGCGTCATTATCTCCTAGGTTCCAAATTCGTGGTCAAGACAGACAATGTGGCACGAGCTACTTCCAAAGCCAGAAGAAGCTAACACCCAAGCAAGCCAGGTGGCAAGACTTTCTTGCCGAGTTCGACTACGAGTTGGAATACAAGCCGGGCAAAGCCAACCTAGTCGCCGACGCTCTTAGTCGTAAAGCGGAGTTAGCTGCCATCAGCCGACCGATAGGGACTTTGGAAGACCGCATCAAGGAGGGCCTTGATCATGACCCAACCGCCAAGAACCTAAGGGAATACGTCAAGGAGGGCAAAACAAGGCGGTTTTGGGTCGAACGGGACTTGATCTTCACCAAGGGCCAACGGCTATATGTGCCCCACTTTGGAGGATTAAGACGTGAAGTCATCAAAGATTGCCATGACTCCAAGTGGGCCGGACACCCAGGTATGCATCGTACCTTAGCTCTTGTAGAAGAAAAATATTATTGGCCGCAAATGAGGGACGACGTTGAGATATATGTCAAGACTTGTCTTGTTTGCCAACAAGACAAGGTTGAGCAACGACAACCTGCGGGACTCTTGGAACCTTTGCCAATACCGGACCATCCTTGGCAAAGCGTTAGCATGGACTTCATAGTTGGCCTACCCAAGACGGACGGATTCGGGAGTATCATGGTGGTGGTAGACCGAATCTCAAAATACGCAACCTTCATACCGGCGACAAAGGAATGCCCCGCAGAAGAGGCGGCCAAGCTGTTCATGCAGAACGTGGTCAAGTACTGGGGTCAGAGTTGTTCAAGATGCTCGCGGTCAGACTTGAAGTTCACCACCGCCTTCCATCCTCATACGGACGGACAAACCGAGAGGGCTAACTGCTTGCTCGAGGTCTACCTTCGGCACTATGTCAGCGCATCACAAAAGGATTGGCCGAAGTTATTAGACGTCGCTCAGTTCTCATACAATTTACAACGGAGCGAGTCTACGGGAAAGAGTCCGTTCGAGATTATCATGGGCTTCCAACCAAGTACGTCAAGTACCATCGCAACGGGATACGCTGGACCAACACCAGCGGCGTACAAATTTGCCAAGGGTTGGCAAGAGGAGTTGGACTTGACGCAGGCTTGCCTTGTCAAAGCCAACAAGAGGACGAAGAAATGGCTGACCAACACAGGAGGGACATTGAGTACCAAGTTGGGGACTTAGTCATGGTCAAGCTCCACTTCATCATGCGACACACCGGACTACACAAGGCATTGATACGGCGGTACGAGGGACCTTTCAGAGTTCTTAAGAGAATCGGGCGCACCGCCTACAAGCTCGAGTTGCCGTCCAAATTCAAGATACACCCCGTCTTCCATGTGAGTATGCTCAAGCCTTACCACCAAGACATGGAAGACCCAGCACGGGGAGACGCTCAAAGGGCGCCAATGGGAGTTCGGACTTCTTTCCGACAAGGAAGTCGAGGAGATCATGTCAGATCGGGTCGTCCCGTGAGAAGTATCGGCGGCCAAGACTCGAATACTTAGTGCGATGGAAGGGACTTCCTGAGGCGGAGATGACATGGGAACCGGCCGAGTCCTTGTGGCAATTCAAGGACAAGATCGAGGCATACGAGGCCAACGCGACGAGGACGTCGCGGGATTCAGTGGGGGAGGATGACACGGACCGCGCTTCTCAACCAATCCGGAAGCATCCGGAACGTTCGGGACGCTCGTAGAAGTCTCCGGACATGGCCGGAAGACCCTAGAGAAATGCGGAACCATCTAGGCATGGCTAGAGCCTTGCGGAATATTCTAGATAAGTAGAGAAGCTTGTAAGGAGTTCTAGCCAAGAAGGATCCGGATTGTCCAAGACTTGTCCAAATCCGGAACCTTCCTAGGAGGGGTGGCCTTGGGCTATAAATAGGGAGTGCACCCCCTCATTTGCATCATCCAAGTTCCAAGCTCTCATCCAAGCATTGTAAAGCTCTCTATAATACAAAGCTTTCTTTCCCACACACAAAGCCTTCAAAGTTCTCTTAGCCATCAATCTTAAGTTCTTTCGTTGGCAACATCGGGAATAGGCTGATCTTAGCACGACAAGGGGTCGAGACAAGCTAAGAGCCGCACGGTTTGGAGTTAGGGAAACTCAGCCCGTGACACTAGCACATGGGTGTAGAGTAAAGTGTACAATGGGCCTCCTACAGTACCCTTTGTCTCCGCTCCTCATCCAAAGGGACACAAACACGCCTTTGGCGTCTCATCACCCCATCTGCACCTATCCTAAACTACGGTGCCTCATCCCGGGACATCCTTTCCCGGATCTTGGATATGATGGGGCAGTTGTCCTACTTCTGTCGGATTTCATCCAATGGATCTGGCACAAGCTCTCAAGCACTTAATTGTCGGTCGGTGTTCAGAAACTAGATTTTTACCTCTACCCGTCTAGATTCCTCTGTAGCTCAAGCTGAGCTGTCACCCGGGTATAGCCTTCTCTTGAGAGGCATCTTCTTCTCAATGCATTGGCGACTGCCTTCATCTTTCCTAGGTGGTACCGGACTTCTAGGTTCCAGTCCTTGACCAACTCGAATTATCCTTCTCTTTAGCTCTTCAAGCTTCCTTGATATAATCCAGTTCACACAAGACGGTTAATCTTACTCCGCAAACAAGGGGCGGTCAACTTTCTTTACTTCCAAAATGGTTTTCTTGTGTACCGGATCGGTTTTCCGACATATACTCAATTTCCGCTCTTAACTCACCCGTTATCCTGCCACTTAAATATTTATCGGTCACCGTCAAATGATTGGCGTCTTACCATCTTCTCGGTTGCTGGGGGTAATATTGAATCCATCAGCCCGACCATGTTTCTAAGTCTTGTCGCGAGCCTCCTCCTTCGGTGTGTTGCCCACCTTCTGACTTGCTTAACTAGTTCGTTAAGTGATGCCGGGTAAATTTCCGAGTGTATTTTTTATTGCCTCTCGTTTGGCGTCTCGGTTTTGTGTATTCATGATCATCCGGTTTCTCTGCAAGTGGTATTGTTTTCCCATATCCGTCCCGGTCCACGGGTCGTCTTATCGGTCTCTTCCTTGCTAATCCTAAGGTGGTGCTCTAACTCAGGTCGTCTTTATCTTTAACTATCCTTTTTGTAGGGGTGATTATTCCCGACCGTCCACGCAAATCTTCTACTATCCCTACACCATTGACTATTCACTTCTTGGTGATCAGGAATTCTCCTCACTTGTCAACTGATCTCCGGAGAATTGCCTACTTGATCATAACGGGTACATGTGGTTGTCGGTGTGGTATTTGTTAAACTAGTCTTGATGATATTTTTCTGTAACTTCTTTGGACATATACAAGGTTCACGACCAACATACAACAGATCAACGACATACAAAGTAGTAGGTAAATGACCACATAACGGTAGGACATAAAAAAATTCGTTAAATTTTTTTATAAATTAGCGAAACATTAAACGTAAAATTCTCTTAAAAAATTGTCGTAATCCACATATTAGTATAACAATGACCCACATAACATTAGGTCAACAATCAACATAATAGTAGGTCAACCACCGACATAACAATAGGTCAACGGCCTACAAAAGTAGGTCAACCCAACATAATTGTAGGTCAATGACCTATATAACGAATATTAATCCATTATGATTAACAATTATAATTGAACATAGGTAAAGGCTAAGAAATGTATTTGTGTTATTTTGGCGGTATGTTGGTACAACTTCTGTAAATCCGGATGAAAAAGCAAGAATTGGTGAATTCAAAGGATTTAACAAAAGATCCAAGTCAAGAACGTGAAGAAACCAAACAAGAAGATCAAAGGACTAGATTGGTGAACTTTTTGTTTAGACACCGCACCCGCGCCATCACTTGATCAACACGCCGCGGCACCAACCAACGACCATTCGAGTTCACCAGTCGCCCTGCGCCAGATTCACCACGGCGCGCAAAAGGCTAAGCCTTCCCGACACTTTACTTTCCCACCCCACAACTTTGGCTAAATTCCCTTTCTGATGCTTCACATTCCCGCGCTAACGGTCTTACCACCACATCTGCGGGACCTTCAGAAGTTGAAGTGTTGCCGGCTGCTTCTGAAAATAATCACTCCCGCAACCCCGGCCACCAGTCCCCGCGTCCGCGGGAAACTGTTTATGCAAATAATCATACAATTTCAACGTCTGAGTTTTTATGGCTTTTTAGTGTGTCGGTTTAAGACCTTTTGATTTCTTGTTTTTAATGCTTTGAGTAATAGAGATGTTAGGCTTGTCTACGATCATCTCATCACACACCAAAACATCTCTTATTTCCTTTGTTTATTTTATTCAAAACTCTTTATGGAGAGCTAAGTATCCTAGGCAACACTTGACGGTTGAAGCTTTCAATAGAGCTTGGTTGTAAGTTTCTATTATTTGAAGTTTTAATCTAATAAATAGTTATGTTAATTTCTCCGTGTCTGATCGTTTGTTTTGTATCGCACCTTCTACTTTATATTGGTCATTTAAGTAGTTCGGTCTTTTCCAAACCACTAGGAATCGCCAATTGTGGGTTTGGGTTGCTATTCTAGTAGCAAACGTGTTTTACACAAACGGTTGCAAGTGTCTTTCGTGAGGGGAATTTGACCATATATCGTAAGTAACGAGTTGCTTCTTTTATATGTGTCTTGCTAATCCTTATTTGCATGCTATTGTTTTATTTAATCATGTAGGTTTACATATTAACTTTAATGATAGGTAATATTAGGGTTGGTAGAATCAATATTTATATATGATTGGGATAAGAACAAACGTGAGAGAAAACTTCAAATAAAAAATGATCAACCATCTCTTTTTGAGAGTATATATCAATTAAGTATAGCGTCTTTCCAGACCTTACAAACAACTTCAAATTACAAAGACCTTTTTTCATGTTCTTATTGTCTTGTCAATTTTCAACATCCAAAACCCCATTACATTTTTATTGATAATTATATTTGTACTTTATTTTTTACGTTAGTATTCCCTGATTTTAACCCTTACTTATTTTCTATACTCGATTTAGTAAGTTTGTCTAGGAATTGGTACGATTTAAATTTGGAATTCGAACTTAAAAAATAATCATAAAATTCTTTAACTAGAAATTGATACGAAACTGAAAATTGGTGATTTGAAACCTAAAATCTTTTAATATATTATTTATATGATGTGAAACTTAAAATCTTTTAATATATTTATAATATTTTTTAAAATAAGTTAAGATTTGATATTGATATTATTTTTTCAGAAAAATTATAAAGGATAATAGATTTCGGAAAAAAATATAAATTTAAAATCCAACCGTAATACTTGCTTTATAAATGGTAATTCGCTGTAATATTCTATCCTGTTCCATTAAAGGGATAAAAAAAAGAAGCTACGGCGCGAGTCCTATCCAACGATTTCCTCATCATAAATCGCAATCGTTGGCCTCCAAACCCTAATCAACCACCACCCCAAATCTCTTTTCATCCTTTCACTGCCGAGGATCTCTTCGACTTCTGCAATCCTCAAAGTATTCGCTTCTCAATGGTCAGTTTCCCAGTCTTTCTTCTGGTTGATTTTGCTTGCATTCGAATTCACGATTTCAATACTTTTAAACCCTAATTTGAGCTTCCAGCTTAACAAGATTTTCTCTATTTCTTCTTGGATGTGGAGTAGAGTGGAAGAGGAGGAAGGGACAGGTTTCGGAGATGGTCGCCACCACCACAGCCACCGTCATCATCGTCTGGTAGGTTTTCCGATAAGTCTCGGCCGGTGAATCCGCCATCCAGGCACCTATGGGTTGGGAATTTGTCGGGCCATTTAACTGAATCGGTTCTTGCGGATCACTTTCTTCAATTTGGTGACCTCGAGAGCTTGGCGTTTCAGCCTGGGAGGAGCTATGCTTTTGTGAACTACAGGAGGGATGAAGATGCCATCGCAGCCATGAATTCTCTCCAGGGTTTTAGTGTCGATGGTGCTGCGCTTAGGATTGAATTTGCAAAGGCGGTTAGTGTCTTTTATATGCATATTGTTGTATTCTCTGCTTACCTGTGTACATTTTTTGGATCTTGATTGATATATTGAATGTTTCTTCGTTGATCTTTGAAATTGTGCTCAGGTATGGAGCTACCCTAAAAACGAGTATTAAAAACCTTCAAATTTCACATTAGTGTATTAATTTCTCACTCCAAAGATCACTGGACCAATTAATATTTGTAGCATACTCTCTACTGTAATTGAACTAAACTGTTTCCAGTAAAGAGGAAAATAAATTCAAAGGTGTCCAATTGTTCACCAAGATATATCACCACTTTTGACTTGCCGGATTCCTCTGTAGCTTAATCAAATAATAGAGACACTTGATAATAAGCAAAAAGGAAAAACCCTATGTAGTTTTAACCAGAACAAGTGACTTGAACTTGGTCCCAGATTTAGTAAGAAACTTTGGAGTCATCACTTGGATGACCTGTAAATTGCACATAAGATTTACCTAGCACCACCTCATGGTGTTATGAAAGTTCTATCTGTTGCATAACTGACCAATAGAGGATTCTTGCATCACTCACTTCAGGCTCCTTGCAGCACATTTTCATACAAACTTTGCACCTAACAATAGAATCTAGATTGTAAAGGCCTTCTATTGGCCTTTTAGGTTTTCAAATGGTTTCAAATTGAGTTGGGAAAATTTAGCTAAGCTTCATTCCAATTGAAAATATGTCCTTCACGATGCTTTTGCAATCGTAGGGAAGGACATTTCCAAGCTCAGCCAACCGGATTTATACTTTCCTTACAATATTGTGAAAGTAACTAATCATTGCCAATATGTTCTTTGGTGGAAAATGCTGAGAAGTTGGTGATACGTGTTTGATGAGATTTGAGATGAAAATGATAACTACACTCAATGCTCGTTAGCGAGAACTTGTAAAATTTCATTTTCACCACACTTCTGCTACCTCTTGCAAGCTAATCCAAACAGGCACAGGCTTACGTTCTCCTCCACTAGTAAGAGCTTTGATAGGGCTAGCATGAACAGCAATAATGACATTGCCAAATTTGTTTGTCATTTTTGGTCACAAATTACAAGCAGTTGCAAGAAGAGAACATGTTTACACATAACAAATATCTCATTTTCGGCCACAAAATCCCAAACATATAATCGGAAATAGTCCTGCGTGTTAATAGCTAACTGCAACCTACTAATGTCCTTCAGAAGTAAACACCATGAAAAAAATTCTAAATATACTCAGTTAAATCTATTTCCTAACCTACAAATAATCTACTTCTCTTAATGTGTTGTCTAACTAGGTTCAGGCTTCCATGTATTTTTTAGTTTAGGATTTTAAACATGACTCCAACTTTTTCCATATAAGCTTTTGGCTAAAGGCAAATGATTAATATTTATAAATGTAACTCCAAAGTTCCAGAGCAAATTAATGAGAGAGCTATCACCACTGTATGCAGAGTCTCCTTGTGCGTTGCAAAAATCAATTCCTTGGCTGTGCCAAACTAATGGAAGTTAGACCTATTACCTTCACTCTAAAACAAAATTATTTACCCTAGGCTTTTTTTTTGTTGGAATTTTTTAGTCTAGGCTTAGTCTGCCAAACTTTGTCTTAATGGCACATCCTGTACTCAATAAGCTTAATAAGTATACATTTTTCAGATTATTTGGAGTTTGGAAGTAGTAATGGTCTCCATATGCTTACTTAAAAAAAGCTGGTTCTGCACATTTGGAGCTGGACTTTCGTGCTCACAAAAAAATTCTGCTTGAATGCCTCTAAGAAATACCTAAATGAACTCTAGCCTCTTATCACGTGTCCCTTCTAAATTAAATCAAATAGTTTTTACAAGTTACAATTTCTTGTACATTTAAGAGTTAGCTCTACAAGTTATTGAAACATAAATCATAAGTTCAGCATAGAGTACTTTTCATAAATCCGTCAAATATAGATTTCATACATATGAGCGTATACATTGGAAGTTTCTCCTCTTTATACAATTTATACATGAATGTATATTATTCCCTTGCAAATAAGAGTTGTTTACCCTCAGTTTGTCATGCTCCTCTCCACCAAGCAATATCATCAACTTATTGAAGCTCTGCAGGATCAAATCTCAAAAAAAAAAAAAATACACAGATGTTTTAACTTTCCACCATGATATGCAAAACTTCCTTTCTTATGCAAAGTTATGTGATATTCACCATTGGTACTCTTAGACAGCTGGATTTCTTTTATAATCCATACATTAGGACTCAAGTTGGTTTTTTCTGTCTTTTGTATTTGGCCGTTCTAAAGCGTCATATAATAGTTAATTGTAAAATTAGTCATTTCTATGTGCCAAGGCAAGGCAGCTAATTTGGTTTGCCTTCCTTTTTAATAGACCACCATGAAATCTCATCAGCTAATTTGGTTTGTTGTTGTGCATTATAATAATTTGAGGAAGCCGTTGTCACTATATTCTGATCTAAACATTAGCGAGAAATATCATTCCTAGTTCTCTATATTTGTATAAAGTCAGATCAGTATATCCCATTGTTTTATCAGTGAGGGATGAGCATTTATGAATAGATTTAGATGTGTTATGTCCAAGTTTGAGTATTTTGTCAGACTCGGGATCGTAAGCTTGATTCCTGTTGGATAGCATTGATCTGTTTTTGTGGCCTTGCTTTGCTGTCTCAATGCAGATGAAGATCAGGCTGCTAGTTATGCAACTAATGAAACAAAATCAGTGAGCAAGCATTTATGAATAGATTTAGATGTGTAGTTGATTCATTCACTAGCAATTAAAATGCTGATTTTTCAGCATGAGTCCACATATTGCTTCTCAGATGTTAAAATTTTTGCATTTCTCATTCTAAAAATAAATAAAAAAACTAATCTCATGTTTCACTACCAACAAATTTGATAAGAGAAGAATTTGACTCCCAGGATAAGATGCCACCAACCACGCGTGATGATAATTATTTGCATCGTCGAGATGAACCACGTCCTACAAACAGAAACTCTCCATTTTCACAAAGGGATTCTAGAATTAATCATGGTGATCCTGAAGCTTTATTGCCAGAAGATTCAAGGGAAAGTGATAATGCCTCAGAAGCTCCTAGTAAGGTTCTGTGGGTAGGTTATCCGACTTTCTTGAAGATAGACGAAACAGCACTGCGAAAGGCCTTTTCTCCATTTGGTGAAATCGAGAAAATCTCAGCATTCCAAGGTCGCAACTATGCATTTGTACGTTTCAGAAGTATGATGTCAGCTTGCAAGGCAAAAGAAACTCTCCAAGGAAAACTGTTTGGTACTCCTCGAGTACATATTTGCTTTGCTAGGAGTGAATCTGGTTTATCCAACAATGGAAGGCAAAATGTCAAGGATAGATAGTCCTAATTAAGTTCAGATCTACTGGTCGTGCTGGATCTTCTGATGACTTCCAAACGAATAGGAATTTCCGAGATTTAGCTGAAAATGGATCAAGTTATTTTCCTCCTGACCTAGATTATAAAGATCCTGATGTTTCTGAACTTTGGAAGAAATGATCCCTCGCGTCCTGGCAGCAATGCTTCCTTTGAACAGAGAAGAATGCATGATGTGGGGCGTGAGATGGGCTCCTCAGGTGAACTTAGAGGATATCACAATGGTCCTGAATTTCAAGAGTTCTCTCCTCCAAAAATTTCCTAAAAGAAGTCATTTTCCTGAAGATCCATGGGATTTGCCCGAGGATCCTCATCTTTATCGTGAAGCAAAGAGACTGAGAAATGCTCCTCCTGCAGAGAACGAGCTACCTGAGTATCGTTTCTCTGATGCAGATAGGAATAAACCTTCCTTTAGACGTGACATTCCCCTACTAGATGAGACTGAACCCTTAGGGCTTAGAAGAATATCTGATCATTCTGTGAATGTGAATCGTTCATTTGTTGAGAGGAGTGACCGTCTAATCCCACCCCGTGACTCTTTCCATTCAGCTTCAGGTGCGTTTTCAGCGAATCTACTTGATCAGAAAAGGACTACACCTGATCTGCCCCACTCTTTCTAGGAGTCAAGAATGGAAGTGGGAAGGGACTTTAGCAAAGGGCGGAAATGCAATCTGCCGTGCACGTTGCCTTCCAGTTGGAAAAGTTCTAGATATGAAACTGTAAGTTGTTTTTCTTACCCTTATCATGTATATACTTTTCCGAATCCACTTTTATTTGGAAGATGAAAATTTCACACTTTAGATTTCATGTAGTCCTGCGTTTGTTGATGATATTTTGCCTTGCAGGCCCGAGTTTCTGGATTGCACGGCTAGGACAAGCTTAGACATGCTTGCGAAACATTACTATCAAGCAACTGGCACTTGGGTTGTATTTTTTGTTCCTCATACTGACGCTGACATCAATTACTACAACGAATTCATGAATTATCTTGGGGAGAAGAAGCGGCTGCAGTTTCCAAGTTGGATGATAAAAACACCTTGTTTCTTGTACCTCCTTCGGATTTCTCTGAGAAAGTGTTGAAAGTACCTGGGAAGTTGAGCATATCTGGAGTCATTTTGAGATTAGAACCTCCAACTCCCACTGTTCACACTCTCCCTCCTCATATACAGGAAAGGAAAGATGTCAATACTATGTCATATCACAATGACATGCTATATTCAAGATCTGACCCACCTTCTGGTGCAGCATTTCCTCCTGGGTTTTCAAAGGCTTCAGCTCCATCTTCTCGGTTCTCCGGTTATGATCATCAAAGAATGCTGGATTATGCTGATGACAGCCATGATTATTTATCCAATCACCATCCAACGAGTTCACAGTCAAATCTGATGAACCAGGAATATAATTCTGGGTTTCACAGATCTGGCCAAGATGCAAACATTAGTGGCAATTATAATGGCAACAGATCCACTGCTCTGTCAATTGCAGATGAAAGCAAGCCACCAGCGTCTTTTCCTCGTTTGGTGCCCTCCAACCTGATCAGTTGGCTCAGTTAGCTTCTTCTCTTCTCGTGCAGCAGCAAAGACATCCTGGGAGCAGTTCTGGTGGCTCAGAAAGACTATATTACTCCCACTGCCCAAGCTAGCCAGCCTCCTGGCTTTTCGGGTCTACCTCAATACCAACAGCCACAGCCTCATCAGCATCAACAACAGTCTCAGCAACATCAACAGCCTCAGCAACATCAACATCAACTGGGGAGTAACACCGCGCCTGCCAGGGTTTGCAAGAAGATGAAGCTGATCCTCAGAAACGGCTCCAGGCAACGTTGCAACTTGCAGCTGCATTGCTTCAGCAAATCCAGCAAGGTAAATGATCGTGAGTAGTTGAAGTCTTACACAGTGCAGAGGGGCAATGTGGCCAAGAACTTGTTCTTAGTTTTATATTGTGCCGAGTTTTGTTCATCTTATCTTCCTTTTTTCCCAACTTCAGAGTTGATAATTACTTAACTCAGGCTCTGGGGTAGTTCTTGTCATGTCGTAGCTTGCATGATCTCATACACACGATTTATTATGATCAGTGCATAATCATTTATGTTTTTTTTCCCTTAAAAGCTCTTGATAATGTTCATTTTGGGATAATTCGCTGAAAAAGTGAAAAGAGCCTTTTTTAAAAAATTATTTATTACTAAAAATAGTAGAACTGTAATCCAAAATAAATGAACAGAAGAGACACCTTCAGCATTAAGCAAACAAACACACTCGATATCTTGTGACTTGTAAATAATCTGAACACAGATCAACTTAAGTAATCTTATGACCGAAAGTAGAACTGTAATGGCCTTGAACACAATCATCAACTGATCTTATAAGACGAGTAAAGGTAATGCACAAAGTAAAAGGACGCAAGAAAGCCAACAGCACCAGTGGCCAACATAACTGCAAAGGCCATTATCAGAGAGTAAACCAAATAAAGCACGGCCGAGATGGGTCCGCTCAAACCTTGCAGATCGAAGATCAAGTACTTGATTGAGTAGAGGAACACAAAAGCTCCGGTCAATGCAGAGGTGAAGAAAGCCGTCCACCACCATCGCCAGTCTTCTGCATTGAAAGATAAATAAGTATGTGTAACCGAATCCACAGCACAGAGGACTGTGAGCAAAAGAAGGACAATGAGCAAGTATCTGAAATCACAATAGAAGCTTCCTTGCCAAATGTCAGAGTAAATGAAAGGGAGTTCATTAGGCAAATTTGCAAAGGGAAAGATTCCAGTTTGGAGAGAATCATCAATAACCGATATTTTCGTGCAGGAATCTCTCTTTGGATATGGTTAATCGGTACAGGGAATTGGATAGTCTTTGCTTTAGTTCCTATGAAGCCTCCAACGAGCGTGAGAGAGGCTAGAATGCAGAACCAAAGAATTATGAGGCTGAAGAACATGAACACCGGTATAGCTATTGTGCTATGAGTATGCGAAAGAAAGAAGTTCGAAAATGACAAGATTAGAAAGACGATTCCAGGGAAGAAACATGCAACAGACAAGCAGACCGACTTCCATCCATCTAAAGTACCCTTTATAATTCTCCAAAGGCGAACAGCAGTGTAACCAGCAAGAATGCTGAAGAAAAGATGAAGTATAACCATACTTGTTAACAGCATTTCCTCTAGCAGACGGTGACACGAAACTAAAAGAAGCAAAACACAATCGCTGAAAGAGCCATTGCTGTGATCTGAATACCATCACCAATCAATACACATAGTAATTTAGCACATCTGGGTTGCCTAAACACATCACCAACAACAAGCTTCCATCCTGGGAGGTCATTGCTGAGATCATTGTTCCGGTCTCTTCGGATGGTTTTCCAATGTATTATAAACACAAGGAGTGCAGTTATGAAGATAACTTGTGCAGCATCAAAGATAGAGCGTAAACGATATTCGGGATGTACTTTCTCCAAGTAAGAATCCCATTTGTAAGGCCATATGGGATTACTTTTCACAAACTCCACCTCATAAGTAAAAGCAATACTTACATTCTCTTGTATGATCTGAAAATACTCAAGCCCCCAAGGGCCTGAAGGTCAGCTAATTGGTGGGACATTTCATACATGTCTTGTTTAGACAAGTAATCAAGACTATGCTTCTTTACACTGCAAGGCACAACCTCAACCCAACAATTTCAATACCGATATATTCATGCTCGTGAATGAAAACTGTGAACTTGAGATGATTAAAGATGAAGTCATTGGAGGTACCAAATCCAATTGGGAACCCAATCATCCGGTTTTTCATACTATAGCCAGGCAAGAACACTGTAAGTGGAAAGTTATCCAAGATCATGTTGGCTTTGTATAGATCATGGTTCTCTGTTTCAGAAGCTTGACTTCATCTGCAGTTAATGGGCCTTTGATACACAGGAAAACAGTTTCATTAACATTCATCTGGAATCGATATGGCGAATTCTGAACCTGATCTCCCATGAGAAATTGGCCAAGATTCATTACACTCTTCTTGACCACATCTTGTGGCTCACAATAAGGAAGACTGTAGTAGCTATAGGGAATCTGAGTTTCTATAGATCTCAGAGAATTTACTTTGGCAAATATAATGTCACCAACCGAGTATGTCTGCCTCGACTGAGTGTTTGTGCCAGGGAAGTAAAATCCATGGCAGGAATTCACAAAGATGATAAAAAATAACAAATGCCCAACAAAGCCGCAGCGAAGAAGATGACACTGAACCAAAACCCACGAAGAGGACATATCTTCAAATATGGCAGGCTTCTTGAAATCTGAAGTAAACTTTGGTATTCTTCTGAGCGTCAAATCTACACAACAAGCATTCAACAATGTCAAAATTCAATTGAAAGCAACAACTAAAAAATTTCGAACTACAAAACCCAGGAATTTCACAACTTAACTTAAATGAGATTAGAGGATTAGAATTAAGTACATTGGACGAATAATTACCTGTTATTACCCGCCTGCAAACGACTTGAATTGACACTACTTAGACTTGATCTTAAAACTCCATAGCAAATCCAGTTCACTGATTGGATGCCTCATTTCCCAGATTCAGTATACATAGATCATGCAGGTAGCACAGATCCTTCAACTCCATCAATCAAACAAAATAAAGATGGAAAAATATCGACTGAAGACACTATAAAGAAAAATGAGAAGGCAACCAACATAAAGCTGGCTTAAACACGAATTCAACGAAATCAAACAAGTTGATTGACTTTAGTCTTTAAAAATTACAAAAAGACAACTTACCAAATGAAATGAGAGTCCACAGTTGCTAGAGTAATCTCGAGTAAGAGTTGATACTGTAGTGTTTTACTTTTACGAAGAAAACGGGATGAGAAAGAGATCTGAACCATCAATGGTCCCTAGGATTTTAATAATAATAAATCAGGAGACTTGATCAGATACCTCAAGACTTTTCGATCCATTGGTGAAGACGACTTGGAAGTTGGAATCAATATCGAAATATTATCATCGATCACATGGGGATGATGGTCAACGTTCTATACAGCGCACTTGCTCTAAAACTGCGCCATGGTCGCCGTCTCCTACGCCACCTTCCGCATTCGATTAGGTTAGGGTTCATAACTTGTGATTTTGAACTCTCTTCTTTTCTTTTCAATTTTTGCATCAAACTTTACAACCAAATTCCCATCAGAAACATCACTTTCAAATTTTCCACTTTTACGAAAACACAAACTTGTATCTATTTCCCTTTCATCGCGTCATCGTCATCTGAACAAGTGTAATGGTGTTTAATACAATCGTGAACTGATCTTAGAGGAGGAGTGCAGAAGCCACAAAAGTAAAAAGACACAATGAAGCCAATACTACCAGTGGCCAACATAACTGCGATAGCCACAGTCAGAGAGTATCCAGTATAGAGTGCAGCCGATGTGGGACCGCTCAAACCATTCAAATTGAAGATCAGGTACATGATCGAGTTGAAGAACACACAGATCCAGCTGTTCCAGCGACGAAGAAAGATTTCCACCACCACCTCCAGTCTTCAGAGCGTAAACGCGACCAAATGAGACCAACGACAATTGAACACAAATGACTACGACAACAATGAGGACAAACAGGAAGGCGCCAAATGCGGGATAAGACCTTTCTCTCCAAATGCTCAAAAGCAAGCGAGAACTTTCATTTGTAAGGATATTAAAGGAATGAATCCAGCTACGAGCATATGCATCCATGAAAAATTCTCTGTGGGGATTTTTCTCGAGACTTGATTCAAAGGTACAGGGTACGGAATGAGCTTTGTCTTGGTCCCTATGAATCCTCCAATAAGTGTTAGAAGGACTGAATGCACCAGAGGGATATGAGGCTGATAAACGAGGATATAGACACGGATCTTGTGCTGTCAGTACCGGAAAGGAGAATGTTCGAAGCATCAAGAACACGAAAAACATCCCAGGGAAGAAACACGAGACATACAAAGAAACCGACTTCCACCCCTGAAGAACACTTGATGATTTTCCAGAAACGACAGCAGCATAGCCACTAACAATGCTGAAGAAAAGATAAAGCATTATCGAGCATGATGACACGAAACCGAGAGCGCTGCAGACAATAGCTGCAAGAGCCGTTGCTGTGATCCGAACACCTTCTCCAACCATTACACATAGTAATTTAGCATGTCCGGGTTCTCTGAAGACATCGCCAACAACAAGTATCCAGCCCGGGAGCTCCTTGCTCGTCTTCCCTTGAGGTTCTATGTCGAGTTTCTCGTATCGTTTCTGTTCTTTTCTCACAGTCCAGTATAATGTAAACACCATGGCAACCAAGATGAACATAGCTATTACAATATCAATGATTTTGCTTAAACCAATTTCAGCATGCCCCTTGTCGAAGTAATAAGGCCATCTGTCATCACTTTTTATGAACTCTACCTCGTATGTGAAAGCAACAGTCTCATTCTCTTTTATAATCTGTGAATCCTCATCTAATTGCCACCAAGGACAGTTGATATGAATGTTTTCATACATGTTTAGTTTTGACATGTCTTTAGGACTGTACTTCATACTGCAAGGAACAACCTCAAACCCACGATTTCGAATCCAAATGCCTTTGACAGACCCAAAACTTCTCTTTCACACTCGTGAACGAAAACCCTGAACTTGAGATGATTATAAATGAAATCATTCATACTAATGGGATCTGTGTACCCGAGCGGGAATCAATTAACCGCGGAGCCCAAAGTGTAGGCATTGTAACTGGAAGGTTATCCAAAATCATGTTGACTTGATATTGATCACGAATTCTCTGTTTTAAAATCCTGACTTCTGCTGCAGTTAAAGAGTCTTTGACACAAAGGAAATTTGTTTCATTAACATTCATCTGGAACAGAATATGGCGAGTTCTCAACCCGCTCTCCAAGAAGCTTGTCCATTCACTTCCAATGGCCTACAATAAAGAAGACTATAGTAGCTAACGGAAATCCGAGTCTGTATAGATTTCAGAGGATTAACTTCGACAGATAACATGTCTCCAAACAAGTATGTCTGTGACGTCTTTCTCTGTGTGTATGGATTCTCCAGTAGTAAAATCCATTGCAGGAATTGATGAAGAGATTCAAAACTATAACTGCCCAGTAAAGCTGCAGCTTAATCTTTTCATTTAAAGTGGGTTTCAACATTGCTGCTGAGATAATCTGGTATGTTTCTGTGCATCAAATTCTACACAATTAAGCATTCATCAATGGCAAAATTAGCAGCAAAATGAATTTAGGACTAGAATTAGGGAGCATTTGACTAATAGCCTCAATTATTATTTGAATTACAAATGACTTGAAATCCTGAAAATACTAGAATTGAACTTTGAAACTCCAAGGCTCATCTAATTCAAGTAGCAGAAGTCTATATCTCAATGCAGAATTTTCAACTTATCAATTAACTAATCAAAAAGCCATAGAAATTAAAACCAGACTCGTCTAAACACGAATTCAATATTTTTCATGTAAGAAATCAATTAGGATGAGAATTGAAACTAAAATGACAAATTACCCGCTGGATTGAGGATGGTCAGCTGCTACAGATCTTTTTTAGTTTCTCGAAGATTGAAAATGTGAGTCAGATCAATTTGTCCCAATCTAGGGTTTAATAATAATAATAAAGAGGGACACTTGATCAAATACCTCAAGACTTTTTAGTCGATTAGGATAAAATCTAAAGATTATGTTCGATCACATGGGATGATGAATGGTCAACGCTCTGTACTGATCAATTTCTCTCGGTCAAAAACGCCGTCATGGCCGCCGCCTCCTCATACGCCACCTTCTGCATCGAAATATGTTGGTGTTCATGACTTCTGAAATAGAACTGCATTCCTTTTGTCTTTCTTGCTTCTTCTTCAAAAAATTCTTATCCATTTTATTCGAGTTGTCTGCATCGAAGCATTCGATAAACAACGCCAAATTCGAGTTGTGCAATGAGTCTAGAAAGATCCGTTGAATATCAGAATGGTGATTCGAAAAAGATTAACTGCGCTACACATTACTAAGTTCTCGTAGAGGATTTCGAGGAATTGTGGCAATCTACAAGCTGATGACAAGAATCTAGCAACAAATAAATCAGGCTCAATGAAATTCCTCAAGAGACGGCAATGGTGATTCGAGATCTAGTGTGAGATGTGATTATAACCATGACTAACCAATCTCAACTACCAAGTACCAAGAGCTGGTTATAAGAACATCATTCTATGGTTAAATCATCCTGATGGCTTATAAGGATCCAAAAAATGCAAACACAACATCATACAAAATATAGCGGGTTTCGATGGTAGAACTTGTTACTGGAAGACACACCAAGGTCAAAAATGCAAACAGAACGTGTCACCTCTTGAACTTGTTACTGGAAGAACTTACTCAAGACACTGTAGCACTGCATTTCTTTCAAGTCTCACGCTCTAAGGTTGTCTGCTCTCAATAGCTACAAAATAGATCAGGTTTCAATGCAAGTATTGTCTGTTTAACTTGAATGCTGTATTTAACCATGTCTGTAATCATAATTCTTCCTCAATTTGCCCCAACATCGCCAATTTTTAGTCAACATCTTAATGAGTTTATTTTTCAAACATATGTATGGAGTATGTCTTTTTGTAAAACTTAACTTTACGTTAAGAAAACTAATTTTTACATGATGTGTTCATAAGTTTTGATGTGCAACTAAAAAAACTGTTTTACTTGAGTATTATGCGCGAGCATGTCCATATCAAATGGACTTATAAAGACCTGAACTTTGGTTCAACTTGCCAAAACATTGGCTAATTACAACTTAACAGAAAAGTTTACTTACTTTTTGACAATTTTAAGTGAATTGAAGAATTTGACATATGTTGTTTTATTTGTCAATTCCTGGTTATAAATTGTTTAACAGATTTCCAGTGATGTGCTTTGTGGCTCTGAGTTGGTCCTCTGGATCTGGAATTGCGTAATGGAGGTTCCAGCTTTGTTGTTCTCTCACTCAAATCAGCTCCTTCAATTTAGGGCTCTCGAAAAACACATCTGTTTTCATTCGTTGTGTTCCAGGAAGACCTCAGACAGAGAGTACTATCTCCAACCTTACACCTTCGACATTCAGATGTACATTTCCTGTGAACTTGTAATATTAAAGAAACTTTTAGCAGCTATCGGTTCGACTGAACTATTTCTTCCTGTAACAACCACCAGAGCTCTCGATTGTATCAGTACGTTGGTTTTGATTCAAGATCTAAGTTTGCATAAAGAACGAGCATCCATGAAATATATTTCGTTCAAGAATCTAATAGACAATGGCTGAAGAAAATGACAAGGCAGCAGATGGGAAACACAGCTGAAAACAAGATGATGTATTTCTGGCTAATTGAGCACTAAACCTTATCGTGATAGAAGTTAGTCTTTGATTGACTTAAAGTCGTCCACCAATCGATTGAAAGGCGAGGTCCAGTCTCCTTAGTTGTTCTTATTATAATCCCTAATTTGACCAAGTCCACGGCCATCAAGTTTGAAATTGGATGCTCTCACTCTCGCCTTCTTTACCATATATTATTCTTAGCTTAACTATCAACTCTCAGCTAAGTTCTCTTCATCGCCATCTCGCCGATCCTTCTCTTCTCGGTAATGATTCTTTTTAATTTTACTCTGATCCTTTGTCCGTAAAGCTTTGTTGAATTTATTTATATATATAAGGCTGCTACTGTGAACTTGTGATTGATTTGGATTGAACGCAGCTCATATCGTTGCATTTTCACTTGCTTGTTTGACTATATATGTGTGAAGGATTTCTCTTAGTATGCTTGAATCTATGTTTAACTCTGTTGAAAAACAAAATTTGTTTTCTCTCTCTGACTGAGCTGGAATTCAAAGTTACTGAGCAGAGAAACAAAAATTTCATGTTATGATGATTTTCAAGCTCTTATTGATTTTCAGCTCTTATTGTATGTTGGCCTTCAGCTTGAGTGTAACATCGTTGAGTTCTTTCTTATGTAGATCAATGACTTCTTCTGAAAGCACGATGTCATGGTTATGCCGGACATTTATCTACTTGATCCTCTTTTCCAACACCTGCCATGGATTTAACCTTCTGGACACATCCATGTACAACCGCACTTTCTCAATTGGTGATGTAGTTTTTGCCAAAGTAAATTCTCTGACATCTATAGAAACTCAGCTCCCCTTCAGCTACTACAGTCTCCCTTACTGTGTACCACAAGGAGGGATCAAGGTGAGTAACATGAATCTCGGAGAACTTCTGCTAGGAGATCAGGTCATGAACTCACCATATCGGTTCCAGATGAATGCTAACAGAACATATTTCCTGTGTATCAAAGACCCTTTAACTGGAGATGAAGTCAAGCTTCTGAAACAGCGAATCCCTGATCTATATCAAGTTAATATGATTTTAGATGACCTTCCAGTTGTGAGGTTCGCGAGCCAAAATGGTTACCATATCCAGTGGACTGGTTTCCCAGTAGGATAGAGGCCATCCAACAGCAAAGATGATTACATCATCAATCATCTCAAGTTTCGGGTTTTAGTTAACAAGCACGAAGAGTACGGCATACTGAGCATTGGTAATGGTGAAGAAGGTTTGGGTATCATAAACAAAAAAGCTGTTCCTGCCTATGGATTTGAGATTGTTGGGTTTGAAGTTGTTCCTTGCAGTGTGAAGCACAATCTGAAAGACTTGTCTGAACTCCACATGTATGAAACCATCAAACCTATCAACTGTCCTGAAGATCTTGACAAGGCACAAATCATACAAGAAAACGAGACTATTGCGTTTACTTACAACGTGGAGTTCGTAATAAGTGATATAAAATGGCGTTCTAGATGGGATGCTTACTTACAACTCGGAAATGCCAGAGTTCATTGGTTCTCTATCCTTAATTCTATTATAGCTATCTTCATCTTGACAGGCATTGTTGTTGGAATATATTTGAGGAGTGTGAGAAGAGAGCTGATACAATACCAAGAACTCGACAAAGAACCAATGAAAACCGAGCTCCCTGGCTGGAAGCTTGTTGTTGGTGATGTCTTCAGAGAACCCGGATGTTCTAAATTACTCTGTGTAATGGTTGGAGACTTGCAACTATTCTCCTTGTGTTCTCGGCTTCATTTCGACAGTCTCTAGAGGAGTGCTGTTAACAAGCTTCATAATGCTTTATCTTCTCTTCAGCATTGTTTCTGGATATACTTCTGTTCGTCTCTGGAGAACAATCAAGGGTTCTTCAGAAGAGTGGAAGTCGGTTTCCTGGTCTGTCGCGTCTTTCTTCCCTGGGATTGTTCTCCTCGTCTTGACATTTCCGAGTATCCTTATTTCCAGATCCAACAGCACAGCCATACCAGTCTCATTGTTCTTCATAGTACTATCTCTTTGGTTTTGCATTTCAGTCCCTCTTACATTCTTTGGAGGTTTCATAGCAACTAAAGCAAAGATGATCCATTATCCTGTGCAAACAACTCAAATCCCGCGAGAGATTCCAGCACGGAATATTCTCTCATGGATGCTTGTTCTTGGAGCCGGAATCCTTCCTTTCGGAACCATTGTCATTGAACTCTTCATGATACTTTCGAGCATTTGGTTCGGAAGATTCTATCTTGAATTCGGTTTCTTGCTCATCGCCCTCCTTTTACACCTACTTGTTTCTGCTATAGTATCGGCTATCCTCACCTACACGCGTCTACGCGTAGAAGATTGGCAATGGTGGTGGAAGGCGTTTTTCGCCTCCGATCAGTCGGAATATACATGTTCCTCTTCTCAATCTACTACTTGGTCGATGAGCTACGGGGCTTGAGCGGACTTGTGTCCGCCGTAATCTATACGAGCTACTCTCTGATTATAGCCGTTGCATTTACGTTGGCCTCAGGCACTGTTGGCTTCCTCGTGTCCTTTTACTTGGTCCACTGCTTATACTCTTCCGCTAAGGTTGATTGTTGATTGTTGATTGATCTACACCGGTTGGTTTATTATTTTTATGTATAAGGTTGTTTCGAGCTAGAGGAACATGTTTGATATTATAATGTATAAGGTTGTCTCGAGGTCATCGAGATACATGTTTCACCTTATAATGTACAAGGTTGTTTCGAGTTATTTATAGAATGAAACTAACCTATGTAGAATTTTGTGAAACTTATGCAAAATTTACAAACATATAATTGTTTATTTATATCACAAATTACCTTTTAAATTATGTATTTTATTAATATATCATAGTCATAAATGAAAATGTCATAAAATGAAAATGTCTTTTTATTTTTTTTACCAAAAAAAACCTCGAGTGTTTCTTGTGTAATTTTCTCTCATATTTAATGTTTATTTACCAAAACTTATGGACTTTAATGACCGAGAATATTTATAAATCTGTTTTTTAAGAGTTCAAAAAATACTGTGCTAAAAGTGATGGACCGTATTTCCGTAAAAAATAAATTTGAATGGTTTAAATTATTGAATTGTACTTTATATACAAAGTTAAAAATATCTTTCTAACTACACTGTATTCTGAACTTTTTAAAGTAATAAAAGCATGATTAAGAGAGATCTTATCACTAAAGTTTTTGTCTATTTTTTTTATAAATTATAATTTGGTGTATAATTTTTAATATATTTATAGGTCATCATATTATATATCTATTTATTTATGAGAAATAATTTGTATTTTTTCTAATAATTATAACAAAATATTTATATAAATGTAAAATTTTAAAGAGGCCGATTGTTCCGAGTTCCCGGCCAAACTCGCCTGGGCTTTCTTCTGTCTTGGGCTCTACGATATTCCCTTTCTCCAATTGGTCTTCGATCTCCTTGTCTCTACTTTTACAGTTTACTCCCTTCACGACGACAGAGATTGAGAATCAATCCAATTTGTAGAAGAATGAGTAGCATCGGAACTGGTTATGATCTCTCTGTCACTACTTTCTCCCCCGATGGCCGTGTTTTCCAGATCGAGTATGCTGCCAAAGCGGTCGACAATAGCGGGTTTGTCTTCTTATTCTTCCACTTCGCTACGATTAGAGATTGTAAACTTTAACAATTTGTGCATTTTTGGGCTGATTAATTCTGATTTTGTCAGGACTGTTGTCGGAATCAAGTGCAAGGATGGCGTCGTTCTGGTGAGGTTTCTTCCATTGGCTCCTGAATTTCCGTATTTCCATTTCTGCGACTATCTCCACTCTTACTTCCTTTTTGCACAAGGTGTCTGTTCATGCCTAATGTAAGTTAATTCAATGGGTTTGTAGGGCGTTGAGAAGCTGATTCAGTCTAAGATGATGTTACCTGGTTCTAATCGTCGTATTCACTCCGTTCACCGGCACTCTGGCGTGGTATGTTTGCTCATTCGTGGATTGCTGCTTGTTTTTTACATTACTATAGATAGGGAAAAATGATACTTAGGGTTCTTCTAGTTACCAGCTTTCCACGGCTTGATTTGGCGGTACTGCTGAACATGGAGTAATCTGTTATATTTACTTAAAACACTGAAAATAACCCAATTGTGTGCTTAAGTCGTTCAAAAGTTTCTTGGCAAAATAGATTGGTATTATAGGTGATTGGTAGTTGATTAATCAGCTGAATTCGCAGTTTCGGCGCACTAGAAATGATAAAAACACATTTGACTATCAATACTTCATCTATTATGGAGCTTAACAACCACAAACGCTGCCAGAAGTAAAGCATTCTAGAAGGATGTTGCATTGTTCTACAGCATAATATGTATGCATTGGCAAGCTATGAGCTATGACTGAACGAAAAATCAGTTAGTATGAAAATATCTTGAATAGCTATGTTAGGAAACAAAACTGATTGGCGCCTGGTTGTTACTAGTTAGGAAATTGTGCTAAGGGTTGTTGGGACCACTGGAGGATAGGATCAAATTTGTAAGAGGCTGTGATGGGTTTTGATCAGATAGGTTCCCTCTTCAGGAATCGCTTCAATATCATTTCCTGGAAGAACTTATTCCTTTAGCGAGTGATTTTGTTGTGCTTTTGTGTGTGGCCTCTCTTGCATCCTACTATTTAATTCCATGCGAAAAGAAAGCTATAATTTAATAAATAATAACAAACAAACAAAATTACAAACCATTTTGTGTGAAGGTATCCCAAGTCTTCTGTTTCAGTTTTGAGCTAATCTGGGAAGTTGAAGC
This sequence comes from Fagopyrum tataricum, assembly GCA_002319775.1. NCBI lineage: Eukaryota > Viridiplantae > Streptophyta > Magnoliopsida > Caryophyllales > Polygonaceae > Fagopyrum > Fagopyrum tataricum. Next base: position 2,937,398 of record CM008283.1, read on the forward strand.
CAAACAATATGTCTCCTAGTGTAATTACAGAACAATTTGGTACTAGGAAATGTAGTAAAATAGTGCTTCAGAATATGCCTCCATAAAGCCACCTCAACTAACCAAATGCCCAATTCATCTCTCTGGATCTCTTGCTGAGTTTGTTGGCTCTCTGCATTGACAGGCTGTTGCTGGATTAGCTGCAGATGGGAGGCAAATAGTTGCTCGTGCTAAGTCAGAAGCCTCCAACTATGAGAGGTTTGTATGTAGATCCCTTAAAGAATCTGTAACTTGCTTCTTCTTTTTTTTCTTTTTTTTTTTCTTCATATTGTTGTTCACTTGCCTCTTACTTCCATATAGAATTTGAATCAGACAACATCCACTCTTATGAATTTTGTTTCCTAGTAGAACAGTTGATTCCAACCGGGGAAAATTCATCCAAAATATTATCTTGTTGGAGGACAAAAAGTTATTGGATGTCATCTTTTTTCTTGGATATCATGGCTATTGTATGAAGATTTCAGGAATTACTAGCTCTGCCAAATTTTCATGAACACATCTGTTTCTCCTTTTGTGTTTAATTGCTTGTGCTGCCTGAAAATTTGCCATCAGTATCAGTGAATTCAGGCAACACAAGCAATTAAACACAAGAAATGGAAATCAACCTTGCAGCATGGATTGGAAACCAACCTTGCAGATAGATTGGCTATGAGAACTTTGATTTGAGAGTGGGAAGGTTTTAGGTTTGGAGTATGTAAACTACTCTTTAGTGTCAATTTTCCCATGTTTTTTGTTATCTAAACTACCCTAAACTGTGGTAGTTTTAAAGCGGACAATTAATTAAAACATATTTATTGCAGGACTTCCCTCAAATGTCTATCTTTCTTCGAGAGTAAAATCAGAGGATTAAATTTCATGCATTTTATAGAGCTCCTAATTTCCTTTAGTCTTTGACAGTCATGTTCTGTATCTGCAACAGTATGGCACATTAATGGCAGTTGTCCCATTTTGCATGTTGTATCATTCTACTGAGCTTGATCTTTTCAAATATTTTGTGGCAGTCTTTATGGTGAACCTATCCCTACTCAGGAACTTGCTCAACGAGTAGCTAGCTATGTACATCTTTCCACGCTCTATTGGTGGCTCAGGTGCTGCAGATAATACTTCTCGACCCCCAAGTGAACAAATAAAACATTTCTTCTGTGTCGGTCCAATATTATCATAATTTATGTATTTATGATGCATGTTGCAGACCTTTTTGGAAGTGGAGTTATTCTTGGAGGCTATGACAAAGATGGACCAGAGCTATATATGATTGAGCCATCTGGGATCTCTTATGTAAGTTACTTGGTTTTAGAGCTTCCTATGTTGAAGGTATGTTTTTTGGGATATTTTCAATTCACGTTGCTGCTTCTCAATTATGTTACAGAAATATTTCGGTGCTGCTATTGGAAAGGGAAAACAAGCAGCCAAAACGTAAGCTAGTTCACATTTTCAATGTCTATAATATGGAAGCAAAGTTGGATGATGAAGTGAATAATATTTTGAAGATTTTTAGTATTATCAAATATGCTTTCTAAGTACTCTACTTTGAATATCTAAAAAAATTTAATCATCTGCTTGAAATTTTATGTTATGTGCCAAATAAATTAATATTTGACCGGGTAGTTTCCATTATGTGTGAGCTCGGAACTGCACGTGTCTTATTTTCTTTTTCATTCAACAGAGAGATCGAGAAGTTGAAGCTTTCTGAAATGACCTGCAGAGAAGGAATTATTGAAGTAGCAAAGATGTACGCCTTTTTATTTCAATGTTTTCACTAAATTATATTATTTGGAAGTTCTGACTGTTGTATGCTAGACAATGTTTATATACATCATATTGTACCTGTCAATAGCTAGCTGAATAATTAATCCCTGAAATTGTAGCATCTACAAGGTGCATGATGAGGCAAAGGACAAGAGCAAGATGAGCGTGACGAATCAAACCGTCAACATCAGAAGGTAATATCTATTATCTTCAACATTTACTCAAGCATAACCGTGTATATGTGGACTGGATGGTGAAATAAATGCATAAAAATGGAACAATGTGGATTATTGAATATCAAGCTACTAGAAAATTTTGTAAGATCCTAGATCTATATGACCAATAGCTTTGTTCATAATCTCAAGTCTGACCATCGTTACAAATATATCAGGGAAAATGGATAATGAAAATATAATTGCACATAATCTTATGCATCGAAAGTAGCTATAAAAATGTGAAAAAAAGCATTGAAAGTAGCTATAAAATTGTGAAAAAATGGACTCGGGTTAGGTTAGCCTAGTCCATATGGCTCCTGGGATTAATCTAGCTAGTGATCTTTCAGCATATCGTTAACTTGCTTACACGACATGATGTCTTTCGATTTCAGGTCCCAGAAGACCTTCTGGAGACTGCTAAGGCTGCTGCCACTGCTGCTTTGGAAGAAATGGACGCAGACTAAACTGGTACTTCTTTTCTTCCCCTGTACCTGCTACTACTCTTACAAGCAGTTGCTGTTTCTATGAATAGAGCCGTGTTATTTCTTCCTCGTTGTAATAGGTAACCCTCTATCTAAACTCCAATCATTTGATTTTAAAAGATGGATCCTTTAAACGTTTATTCACAATCTTCTCATTAGTTGTAATAGGTAACCCTCTATCTAAACTCGAATCACTTGAACAGTTGAACTTGACCCAATAATGGGTTCGGTCTCGATCTTGCCGGTTTATCTTATATTTTCATTTAGCTAGCCCCTGCATGGGCCGTCAGTGGGTTTAGGCCAGGTATATCTTTCATTTTCAGCCCACTAGAACCTGAACCGAAAAGGTGCAATTTGGATGGACCTGGACCGTTGACCCGGTTAGTATCGGACCGGATGGCCTAATTTTCAGTTGCTATGTTTTTATCTCTCTTGTGGGTCGCTTTTGGGTTCGTTTAAAAGACCATTTTTACAATCTTACAAAAAATATGGATTCTTTATGGAAGAATGAACCACAACTTATATTTAATGATTACAAATAAAGCTATATAAAATTTCATATTCATAATTTAAGTGAAATTAAACTTTTTGAGAATTTTACATTTACATCAACTTTAATAAACTTTAATAAGTTAATAAATTTTGTTCTCTCATACGTTCATTAACCTTCCAAGCAAAAAAAATAAGTTAGTACAATCAGCTACGTAATATTTGCTACTCAATAAATTTCATCCAGCTCTGATAAACTGGTGGTTTTCAAACTACCCTTTATTGTGATGTTTTTTCAACCCTTTTTTATTTATTTAAACGTTCGTACCGAATTTGGACCTAACACCTTTTAAAAAAGGTATACCGAAAACCGAAGTTGTTACTTAGAGCACTCACATTAGGTGTTCTTGACTCTAATCTTAATGCCAATAGGATAGAGAAAACTAACTTTTGATAGACCCATTAAATTGATCTAATACAAGACTATGACAAGATGAAAATTGTGAGGCCCTTCCAATTTAACTCATTTTTTATATCTAAAATTGTTCCAAATGTTTCCCGTTATTTTGGTTTGTTATATTTCTTTCAATTAGAGCATTGAAAATTTGGATATTTAAAATTTTGAAAACATCTCAAATGATGATAAAGGTTTTAATTAAAAATAAATAATATATTATTACAAATAAAATTATTTATCTTTCCATAGACATCCTATTTGTGTATATTTAACATTAAAAATATATATTTATATTTATTTATGGTTTAATTTATAAATTTAATTATTTTGTTGCGATATTTTAAACTTACATGAATTTTTAAATTTGAAAATTATTCTTATTAAAATTTAATATTCAATCACAAGATATTATATTTAGTTTATATTTATTTAATAGAATTTGTTAATGGTCTATTGATAAAAAAGTAGATAATATATATAATATGCATTTTAAAAATAAGTAATGTGTTCTATTGATGTGAGTATAAATTTGAGCTGTGTTCTTTAGATGACGTGGAAGAGAGAGGAAAGCTGAAAAATGAGAAAAAATAGATTAATATTAATCTTGAGTATCCTACAGTCCTTTAGTGTGGATGCTCTTAGGTCTGGGTTGATTTATAAACCGGTTTGAACCAAGTTATTAGTCTGGCATTTGAGAGAGCCGAGGTTGTACGTATCTAACGTCTAACTTAAACAAAAGGCATCTTGTTTCACCCGATTTACAGATCCCGCGATCCAAATTTCAAGTAGCCTCATGAACTCATAAACTCTTTTAAAAAAACGTGGTAGTTGCCTAGTTGGACTTGTGACATAAAATCATTATATAAGTTATCAAAGTACCCTACAAGTTGTCGATCACATTAAATTATTAAAATATAATTACCTTATTACTATTGTTAGTCAAATGTTACAACACATTACACATGGATAATCATAAATTCAAGACTAAATTGCGTACAAGTACAATTAACAAAATGCTGGCCAGTTAACACGTGCATGGTCTGAAATTCAAGATCAATTGCGTACGATTAAAATAGGTGCATGGTCTGAAATACAAGATCAATTGCGTACGATTAAAAATAGGGTTCATCAAGCTCTCAACCATAATATTAAATTCATAAACCCGGTCTAGGAGCTTCTAAGAAACTTAACGTATATTAAATAAGCTGATTTCCTGATTTTGGAGAATTCTTCAGGATATTGCTACCTATTTTATATCATTGGTTCTGGAATGCGCGTAGTTAATTAGTTAATATTTTAGTTGGTTAAATAATGATTAATTGAGGAATTTCCATACAATTTATTCAGTTGAATGGTTTAAGATCTTAATCTACTTTCGCAATCAACATATCACACATACATAAAGTCACGAATCACGTGGTTAGTTAATCTAATGAAGAAATTCTGGCTTTTTAAGATTTAAAAAAATATTGTTGATTCAGATTTCTTGTCTATAGAGTTTAATAGTTGAATTTTCTATTAAAAAATCATTCAGATTATGAAATAGTCCAACTTTATAGAAAAAAGTTTTACTATGTTATATTCTTAATCTTTTAGAAAAGAGTGATGTTAAGGCAAAAAAATCACAAAATGATCAAGAAAACGGCGCGGTCAAGGGCGGACCGGGCATCCATCGGACGTGAGTGCGCCGAGAACCTATTTTTAATCCTTCACATTCCGCGGCCACTTATCACTCATTCATATCCAACAAATGCAAGAGCGAAATGAAGAAAAATTAACTAATTTCATTAGAGGTGTATTTTTAAAGGGTTTTTTTTTAGATTTATGCGCTTTTACGTGTTTTTTGAATTGAAATTTATTAGATTAGGTGCAAAAGTAAGTGTTTTTTATGAGTCTTTGAAACTTCTCAAGTATGCATCAATGGAGATGTTGACCTAGAAGAGGAGGAGAAAGAAGCAACGCTTTGGCTGCACTGTTGATGCATCTCAAAGCATGCTTGTGAAACCATGCGTCACCGTTTTGTTTTTTTTTGTTTTTTTTTTTATAAGCATGGTGAGGGGATGTAAGTATGTAACGAATTTAGCGACTAAGCACAATATTACGGTCTTGTTCCCCTATAATTACTCTAGGTGAAAGTTTCAAAATCTTATTAAAAATATTAAAATTAGAAAAGATAATTGAAAATAAATTTACCTTAAACACTACGGTAGTTTTTTGTTTTACACATTTTACGATTCTTTTAGTATAATGTAATATTTTGAATAGTTATTGGCAACAAATATGTTGTCACGATGATCAGAGGGTTGTTTTGATCAATATCTTATGGTAGAGTTGGTATGTGTCTATTGGATGATGGTAAAATAAGATTGTATAATCATCAAATTATATATAACTACTGCAAGTGGTATATGCTGACCCCATAAATGGATTCTGTGTATATAAGTGAAAACACTATAAATATTTAATGATTTTATAAGATTGTAAAAATGACTGGAAAAATCGTATACAAATCCTAGATTGTATAAAAGATTATCTAATCTACGTTACAATTAAGAATATTCATATAATTATACGTGTTAAAACTCCACCGACCGTAACGGTTCAGTCATTTCTTTTATAGTTGGACCGTATTAACTAAGAAACCTAAACGGACCGTATTAGTTTAATATTTTATATTATTTTAAAACCGATAAAATTAAATGTACTATCTACTTTTACTAATTAAATTTAGAATTTGTTTCCACTTCAATAATTAATTTAATTATTATCCTTCTTTTACACGTAGGAGACTGAAGGAGAGTTAGTGGCAAAAATTCATTGAATAAATTATTTATCCTTCTTTCACTCACTCATCCAAACACTAAAATATCCGTCGGCCTCAGCGTAGACCTTCTCTCACGTGAATCGGTCAAGAAGGTCACATGCGTCTCCTTCTTAACCGAGACACCCGCTATCTTAAACACGTCACATAAAACATTACGGGTTGGATCATGCCTATATATATGAAATCATGGAATTCTTTACAATGAACAACATGTTCCCCAAAAGCATCCAAAATCCTCCGACAATTGGGCCTAGGACAAATCTCTCATCAACCGGGAACAAAAAAATTATCAGGGCACTCCAAGGTTTGTGGAGCTGTCCATTGGATGTCGAGATGATTATATCCGACTCTAGAATGGATCTTTGTTTTTTTGACGAAATTCAAATTAGACATGTTTTCAGAGAAGTTAAATTTGTTGCCCGACCGATTGACCCATATGGGAATCTCAACCCACCATTTCTTCTGATGATCTCGTACTTCATGTTCTCATCCGCAAGTATGTTTTAGGTTGAACTACCTCTAAGAGGTAACCAACCTAACCGCTTTTCATTATTAAAAAAAAAAAAGTGCAAAAAAAACATCGCATAATTAACTCAGGTTTGAATAGATGACTTAATTCCAGCATATATGATCATGTTATTTTAATTAACTTATTAAAAAAATTGTATAATGAGTAACTCCTTTTTAAAAAATATAAACGTTGTTAATCCATTATAGTTTATGAAAAGTAACCTTATTTTAACGTTGTATTTCTGCAATTTATATTATTATTCAATAAAAACTTGGTTGATCTATGGGCAAAATCTAGACGTAGTTGGTTTAAATCATCATCATCCCCATAATCATCATGTTGTTGACTAAGGTTTGGTTTTGTACACGATCCTTGGTTGGCATGTTCGTTACTATTTTATTTATACTTTTTAGAAACTATTTTATTTATACATTGTTTTTTTGACTTTCTACTCGTCTTGATGATCGATCGCCTTATATTCATTATTCATATTGGATATTTTATGACCCTATTTATAAAAAAAATCTTTTCAATGTCTATTTCTTACACGCGATAAATATAATTTAAAATTAATTATTATTATTAAAATTTGAACGAGGACTCTGGTCTATCCATACGAAGTATATACGCATTAGAGTATAATGGGTTTCGTCCTAAAATACGATTGATAATAGGAGTGGTTCGGGTACTAAATTTTTTTTGATATTTTGAAAATTTGATCATTTTTTTTTTTAATAGTTAGCCACGTGTTAGGATCGACATACACCTAAACCGTTATGATCGAGGATGAAGATTGAGATCGTGCGCATAAAAACGTGTGGACCAATGCTCGACACATAGTTCAATATAATTTAATCCTAAAATCAATTTTAGTGGTAACGAATAGGCGATGTATATATCTGAACGAAGTCGGATCAAACCAGATAATGGGTGAATATAATAAGGTTTAATGGTTTATCAACTACATGTCCACGGCTATTTGATTACTTTGTTTTTCTTGTGAGATTTTAATTTTTTAAATATTAATATTTTTCTTTCTTTTTACAAAATAGAAATACTTTGGGACCCGAAACCAGAACCAAATCTATACTCAGAAAGATATGACAAGATCCGAATGACGGGTTTGGCCAAGTTCGGGTTACCCTTGTCTCTACTTGTACGCTAGATTAAATCATGTGCATGTAACGCACATATATACCCATTAGAGTGGAATACAAGACATAAGAAAGCGATGATAATTCATTCTAAAATGAATCTACAAGGAGTAAACCAAAGCATGCATTTTTTCTCTTTGAAAAGGACCACACACCATTAAGTATTCATATTTGATAGTCGTATTACCATGCTTATGATATGTAACATAATATTTTCGTCTCTATGCTTCGTATGCAGTAATTGATTGATTAAAAAGGGAAAAAAAAAAATTAAAAGTACTTATTGAACAAGTTGTCGAGTTGTCACGTTGATTTATTGTATATATTTTATAAATCTATCAATTATAAATTAAAAAGTTTTTTCTGATATTTTTCCGCGTACTAAGTACTCACGTACTATTGTTCTAATAACTTAAAAGTTAAAACTAGTAATTATATATCCTAAATGGGAAGCAATTATATCTAAAACAAATTGAAATTTAATAAATAATAAGGTTAGATATAATTACTTAATGTTGATTACCGTGTGCATTTAGGACAAATATTAAATTTTCTAAACATTGTTAACTATTTTTGTGCATTTATTTTTCCTTTCTTTACTACGAAAAATGCAAATTATAAGGCTATAAAAAAAATAAAAAAGCAGATTTAGACCACAGGCTTGTTAATATGAAAATAGAAATTAAAAATACAAAAAAAAAATGGCACAAACAAATCTAGACATATTAATTTATGATCATGTATAAAATATCTATAAGTTTTCTTACCAATGTTATTTATAAAACTAGTTAGTGGTTCGTACTTTATATGTATATTTATCAAATAACTATATATATGAAGAGATTTTTATATGAGAACTAATTATTATATGAGTATAGTATTAATTATAAAATTGTTAAAGGTAAATTTATATTTATATTAAAAATTTTGCGAAAAATATAAAATCATAATTGTTGATTTAATTCGTCGTATACGTATGACTACATCTAAAATTACTTTAAACTATCTTACTAAAATAAAATAATTGTTAGCACTACATTAATAAAATTTATTAGCGTGAATCGTGAGAAATTCATTTCAAAATAATGCTTCAATTGCGCGTCAACATCCCATTTATATATATATATATATATATATATATATATTTACACGATCTAAATAATTGAATGACTCAAATAACACATTAAAAATTGAATAATTTTATAAAAAGATCATAACAATTATATACATACCATATTTATCATTTGTGTTAATTTAATTATGTCGACAAAAAAGCTATTAGAATTGTACATCGAAGAAAACTAAAGTAGGTTATCGAAGAAAACTAAAGTAGGTTTTCAAGAATGACAATACACAATGAATCAACCCAATTGAATTGAACAATAATTTCAGGCCGAAATTACTATTACGGTAAAAAAAAATTGTTTGTTAGTTATACTAATCAGTCGAAATACAAGATTTTTCAAGTCGAAATTGATCAATTTATTACACAAAGTAGTAGATCGGTCTAAATACGTTCATGTCGAGCGAAATATAGATGAATGTTGTAATAGTTCGAGCATAGTTAAATACATTTCTTTCGGAATAAAAAAAGAATTCAATTGAAATTTGTATATTTCGATAGAAATAGGGATTATTTTTAAATTAATCACTTTTTTTGTCCAATTTAACTTCTTGGTAAACTAAGCAAACACTCGTAACAAAAATTGTATTTGATTATGATTCTTTCAAAACTACTAAATATGTTCACTTTAATACTTTGAATATTTCTTAGTTTTTATAATAGTTTATTTAGAGGCAAAATACATGTGATTTTTTAAACTATTACACTTATATGTTTTAATTTTACTAAAATAATCCTAAAAATAACCATGATATTTATGAATTATGAACGGTCGTTATTTCCTCAAGATTCAAAGACGTGGAAGAGGAAACTAGAAAAATTATATATTATTTCCTAAAAATAAACCAATATATATATTTTAAATTATGATAATTGTAATTGTAAGACTTCTCTAATTGTTGTGGGAATTTCTGTAAACTTTTTAGACTTGCCAATAATTGCACTAGTAAGGTACGCTACAAACACTAGTATAATTATGCCATGAAACTATTCATTGTTAAACATAACACATTACCCCTTTATCTTTTGTAAGAGTGAAAATAATATTTATGATCATATGATAATCATATAAATAATTCTAATTTAAGTTAAATTGGACAAAAAATTTTTTATTTAAAAATAATCCCCAAATTAGTCCGCGCTATAATAATTTCCTAAATAACTTCGAAATAATGCCTTTAGGTTCGGCATACCCTATTTGTTGGATTACCAAGAAGTTTTGAAAATTATAAATTCATTAAGTGTTTGGTATTGAGGATTTTTGTGAAGTTTATAGTTTATTGGATATATTTTTGAGGAGTTTTTTTTTCATAGGTTTAATAATTATGAACAAATATATCCCTTTAGTCTCTCTAACATGTCTTTTTGTTTATTCTTTTTTGCTTGTCTTTTGATAAATTTATTATAAAATCTTATTTACAAATCTACTATTACCAAACAATTATTACTTTTTATATAAGATTTTCATAATATTCAACTCCCTTCAAAACTGCATCAAAAAATCAACCGAAAAACCTAAATCTATTAAAGAAAAGTTTCACATATACAAAATTCTCTAACCCATCCTTAGTCAGATATAAATGGCAATAATTGTCTAACCACTCTCGCGACGAAAAAACTTACTATTTTTAGTGAGACGAGCTATTCGAATTTAGCTTGAACTTGGTACGAATAAATAAGTTGAGCTTTAACATGGCAATCATCAATTTGTTTACCTAAAATAACGTCATAGAACTGTTATATGAGTTGAATTACTCGGACTCGGTTCGAATTTGTTAACTTTTTAGACGATTTAAATATGAACACATTTTAAACTTAGTTAAAATTTAGACTTACCTCAAACTTGACTTGTTTATAAAAAAGTTTACTCATATAACAACCCTACTGCTCTTCAAATTTACACAATAAAAATACTAGTACTCAACAATGTCTATATTTTTCCCGACAATGTTACTTACACAATGTTAACATTATCATATATAAAAAACGTCGCAATGTAATGCCACACGACTCTTAGTCGTGATCGCCTGATCGGAGACCGTCGACGGCGCGTAAAAACATTTCTCAGACCTAGATGTTAAATCAAACTTCAAAAAATCTATAGTACGAATTTTCGTAACTAGTCCCTAAATTGGTATTGTGTATTGCAAATGATTCTTTAAATCGCAAGATATTCTTGTAAACAAATTTATGTGGACAATACAGTATTATATCTTCATCCTTCAAAGAGAGTACAAATCGGAGTTCGCTTACTCTCCCTCAAGCTCTAGGATATAGCGAATTGGTAATATTATCGAATTTTAAAAAAAATAATAAATAATAATAAATAGTAGTGGGGTCCAATACAAAACACTGTGGCCGCAGCCTTCAATCATCATCAACTGGCGCCCACCATAGTCACTTTCTCTCTCCTCACAAGAAAACGCAAAACAAGGCATGGAAAATTGGCCTCTCAGTCTCTTTCTCTCTCCTCCACTTATACCCTAAATTTGAAGTTTCATCGTCACATATCTATCGACTATCATTTTCCTTTATAAAATTGGAAGAAAGAGACAAACAACTCCAGTTTCCAAATCCCTGGATTTTATAGCCAGACATACCGACACAAGCGAGGGTAAGTAGAATAAATTTGTTCGTAGTCCAATTCCGAAATAGATTGATTAGGAATAGAACCATCAAAATCATCGACTTTCTCACCCGTTTTCGACAGGATTCGGGTGGGTTGTTGTTGTTCGGGTTGTTGGGTTACTTGGTTTGATTTCTATAAAGTGACCCAACGCAATTCCAGGAGCCAAGAGTCGCTTCTTCCTCGGCTTCCTCTATTGTCATTCTTATCCATCCTCGTAGGTCCAGCGATTATCTAATCACCTCCCCTTTTTCTACTTCGAATTTTTTCTTCCCACTTGTGTTCACGTGGATTGCGCACTCAGTGTTTGTATAAATACCTGACTAGGAAATTTCTTCCAGCTTGGAAACTCCAACTCCGACCAGCTGAGGGCCTAATCGAGTATTTTTGCCGGATTTCGTTTGCTGAAAATCTATCTTGCATCACTTCAGGTTCTACTCCGCTTTTTTTCCTTCTTATTATGCTCCTATAATTGTTGTGGTTTATTGATTTTATTTTGTTTCCGATTTTGTTAGGATAAAGGTCATTGAATTGCACGAAATGTTTTTGAGATCTGGTTTTTTTTTTTTTTAATCTTATCTTCTAGATTCCCCCGTGTCATTCTAGTTGAGGGATCTTTGTTGGATTTTTGCTTCCATTTCATAATCTCGTGTTTTGTTTTCCATTTGTGCGGTGCTCTACTGCTCTGGATCTTGATGATAGGGAGCCTTTCCTATCAATGGAAAGTATCTGCAGATGGGATTGCATTTTTTATTTATTTATTTTAATGTCGATCTAGTTAGTGGTTCAGCTACTCTATTGGTTTTTTATTATAAAGAGGAGGATATGCTCTCCACATTCTAGAGATGTTTTGAGCAATTTGTGTCTTTTAGCTGTCTTAGTTTTCTGGTCAATTATTAACTATTGAGGAGCCTTGAATGGTTCCTTCCCTATGATTTTGTTTCCTTTACATGATTTCAGAATACCTTTTTTTATATATGTAGAAAGTGAGGATTTGCCGGCCTTTTCTGGAATTTGCTGCTTATGTTATTTTAGGACCTGGTTTGATGATTATATTGATCAAGTGGGTATATATTCTGAGCAGGTGTATTGATTTAATGGAGTTGTGTTAGAAATTGATGTTCCATGGTTAGAAAAAGATCCTAGCAGTAAGCAAATGAATTTAGAATTCCACTCTCGTAAATATTTTTTTTTTACTTAAATAGATAAGACCTGACTGTTCAGTAATTATGTATTGGTTTTTAATGGAACTTGTTGGAACTTTTCCTTTCCTTACTTGGTGGGCCGTTTGCGTAGAACATCCTGGCTTAATGTGGCTGTGTAGAATACTTTGTCTTAAAGAATACTTGAGGAATGTCACGTAGAGATTTTTCTGGTCTCGTTAAGGAAATAAATGTCATTGTCGTTCAAAAAGGTTACCTTCAAGTTCTTACCTCAACAATTTATCAGATAATCCAACAAGATTATGAATATCTCTCCTTTCTGCAACTTTCATTGCTGAAATTAAGTTATCATGGTTCTCAATCTTCACAAGTTGGATGGTCATTAAGGAAAGCAGGTATACTTGGATATTTATTCCAGCCTTTGTTCTATAACTATGCAGGACTTGCAACATAAGGAGAATGAGCAGACCTAGAGTCAAGCGTGTAGTTGGTAAATACGAATTGGGAAGGACAATTGGAGAAGGCACATTTGCCAAAGTGAAGTTTGCTAGAAATACTGAAACTGGAGAACCGGTGGCTGTAAAAATACTTGACAAAGAGAAAGTTCTAAAGCACAAATTATCTGAGCAGGTACTCATTGCTTAAAAAATTTCTTTTATCGTATCGTGCATGTTCTTTACCAGTATCGGTTAGGATGAATCTTCAAAGCTATGCCTGCCTCTGTTTCTTGAACAATAGTTATTGTTACTATATATCTATGATAAATTCAACTCATGCTTTGCAGATAAAGCGAGAAGTAGCAACAATGAAGCGAATAAAGCATCCAAATGTTGTCCGTTTGGTTGAGGTCTCTCTCTCTTCTTTTATATATTTATCTTATGGATCTTTCTACCATAAAAAAGGCTATATACCTTGACTTTACAAAAATGGTTACCATTATATTGAGAGTTTATTCATGTTCAGGTAATGGGGAGTAAGACAAAGATATACATTGTCTTGGAGTATGTAATTGGAGGGGAGCTGTTTGACAAAATTGTAAGTTATACCAATAATGTCTTTTGCTGCAATTTCATAAAGTTCCTCATTATTTATGATTTGAAGAATGTTGTAGTGATGAGAATGAATGTTGCATCGTTGTATATTTTGCTTCACATTCTAGGCTGCCATTTCTTGTGTACATTGATTTTTATTCCTAGAGAAAATTACTAGGATCTTTTCAGGATTTTCAGGTCTGAATGAAAATCTTTTGTAATGTGACAACGAACAAAGAAATGTTGAATGACAAAAATATGATCTTAAATTTTTTTTCTAATGTTGTAGGTACAAAATGGACGAATGAGGAGGATGAAGCAAGAAAGTATTTCCAAACAGCTAATAAATGCTGTAGATTATTGCCATAGCAGGGGTGTCTATCATAGAGATCTCAAGGTGCTCAAATTGCTTCAGAACTCATAAAGATCTATATTTTTGCTCATATTTATTACTGTATGTGAAGAAGAAACCTTATCTCGTGTCTTCTTTTTTTATGTTTACAGCCTGAAAATCTTCTCCTGGATTCTGGTGGAAACCTCAAAATTTCAGATTTTGGTTAAGTGCACTTTCCCAACAAGTTCGGGTAATTTTCTTCAAATCTTATGATCTATAGTATTGAATACTCTGATATTTTCGTCGAATACTCTTTGTTTGATATTGTTGCATTTACCCTCTTAACCTGAATACATGAGTAACCAAATTCATTTCTTTGTTAGTCTACTCAGCTAATTCCCTGGAGGCCTTAGTCCTACATATTGCAATGAATTGCTCGAGGTTTATGATTAATGTTGATTTGCATTATATCAAAGATGTATTACTTTTTTCCCTTCTCTTTCGGCTAAACTGCTAATTTTATGTTCTAGTATTTATGACTTCAGCAACGGCTAATCATATCTACTGCTCCTTTATTTAGTATATGAAACCATTATTGTTTATTGTATCTAGGTTAGGATTTGAGCTAAGATTGCTAAATGATAAAGCTGAAGGAGTTTCTCCGGACTCATTTACAAGTTTCCCTTCAGACAATGCTTCCCCCAAACAAAAATAAAATAATGGTTGAACTGAGAATGTTTATGCTTGTTGCTTTTCCTAATTGCTGATAAAGAGTTCCTGATCTTTTACTCCAATAGATTGCATATGTGATATTGTAGGAAATTTGCAAATTAATTTAAACTGAAGTGTGAATGTGCATTTTTGCAGGATGATGGCCTTCTTCATACAACCTGTGGAACACCAAATTATGTTGCCCTGAGGTACCAACATAATTATATATCCAAAGTTGTTCAGTTCCTGTATATATCGCTTGTTTAATCTGTCTGTACACTTCTGTCTTTTAGGTCCTTGATGATAGAGGATATGATGGCACAACAGCAGACCTGTGGTCATGTGGGGTCATCTTATTCGTACTGGTTGCAGGTTACTTGCCTTTGATGACTCTAATCTTATGAATCTATATAAAAAAGTGAGCATTTTTTGCATTCCTCAATACTTCATATACCACTGTAATGGGCTCCTCCTTATGTAGTTACTGAATATGCAGATTTCGGCTGCTGAATTCAACTGCCCCCTTTGGCTATCCTTCAGTGCCAAGAAGTTATTAACTCAAATCTTGGATCCCAACCCCATGACTGTAAGAACTTTGTCCTTTTTAGGACTCTTTTTTAATTTGTGATACATGGCTAAGAATGTGCATATCCAAAATAAGTGTTGGATGAATAAGGTTGCAATATGCGAATGACTAGTGTGAACTCTTGAACTTGTTTGTCATGGTTATTGATAGACAAGGAAGAATTAAACCTAGTTTCTAAAGAAAAGTCTCTGAAACGTGCTAACTATTGTGACTAATACTTCCATTTTTCTCATGGCAGCGTATAACTATTCCTGAGATTTTGGAGATGAATGGTTTAAGAAAGGGTATAAGCGTACTGTTTTCGATGACAAAGATGACACATGTTTGGATGACGTGGAGGCCGCCTTTCGTGATTCAGAGGTGAATAGTCAAAATTAAATGATCCAATAGTTTATGCTGCTATACCTGGTCAATGCTTGGCATATTTGATGGCTAATATTGAAGTCCATGCATGATTATTGGCAAATTTTGTAGGAACGCCAAGTGACAGAAAAGAAAGAACACCCTGAAGCGATGAATGCATTTGATCTGATTGCTATGTCGAAAGGGTTGAACTTGGGAAATTTATTTTATGAAGAGCAGGTTTGCCCTTTGACTATTTAGACTTGATTGTTGTGAATAAAATAGAGTGTGTTGCATATTAGTTCAGATTACACAGTTTCACTTCTGCAAGTGACATGATAAAACATATGAGACCAAGCGTACTCAATAAATTTTTTATATTGAGACTGTTAGCATGATCAAATATACATGAATGATAAAAAGTGTTGCCGCATTTCCTCTGATTTTGTTATTTCCCATTTCCATTGTTTAAAAAAAGAAATAATGATTTTCGTTGTCTTTTATGCTCTAATTGAAGCTGTGCTATTTGTACTGCAGGGTTTCATGAAAGAAACAAGGTTCACTTCTAAATGCCCTCCTCATGAAATAATCAAGAATTGAAGAAGCTGCGAAGCCACTCGCTTTGATGTCCACAAAAAGGACTATAAGGTTGAAAAACATGTCCTTGTGCCTCTGACCATTTTGTAGTGTAGATTCCGATGTTCATTCGTTGACGTTGCTTTTCTTTGTAGATGAGACTCGAAAATGTCAAAGCCGGGAGGAAAGGAAACTTGAATATTTCTACCGAGGTACTTGGATGATGACATTAACTATATGTATGAAGGCTAATTGTCTTTTGTTCGCTGCTAAATATCTTAATTTTTCCTTCAGGTATTTCAAGTTGGACCTGCTCTTCATCTGGTTAAAGTCCGGAAAGCCAAGGGTGACACTTTGGAATTCCACAAGGTACTTTTCCCTTTTTGTCTGTTGCCTTTATTGAACAAATGTTGAAATATGTATCTTCTTGGTAATTTATCACTATTGGCGGTTTATGTTTGTGACCTAAACTGACATACACAAAACAACACAAGACCAAAAAAAGCTCGAGACCCAATCCAAAAGACTCAATTTAGACTTGCTGAAATATGTCAAACAGCTCCACTTGAAAATATTAGGAGCTAAGTTTGAGTCTTTTTGTCCAAATACATTTGCCAATGCTTCCCTGGTAAATTTTGCAGGTGTACAAGCATCTTTCATCGTCACTGGAAGATGTAGTTTGGAAAACTGAAGAACAGATGCAAGAAAGTACATGATCAAATCGAATCCAGTCATATTAGTATATCAATTCTTTCATGTCTATTCCTGATTTTGGTCCGTGGTGTGTCGACATAATCCGTGGCAGCTGCTGTTTCCTGTTTATTAAGAAGGGAAGCGTATGGTTTTCTTCTGTACAGTCAGGACGCGATCATATGTTCATTTATATATACATATAGACGTGTAGATGATTCCATTGGTCCTCTTGTAAAATAATGAGTTCGTTCTGTGAACTATTGCAAGATCTGCATACCGTTGGTTTGATGGGTTTTTGATCAATGAGAATTGTTTGCTCGATTTAGGGTTCATGGGAGCAAACAATGTAAACAGATTTTTAGTTTTGAAGTCAAATGTGTAACAGTGACTTTTTGTATCAAACAGTTCAAATGTAACTCTGTTTTCTTGTTCCGATTCTTCATGTCCCTTTTCTAACAGGTATCTTGTCCTCATATTTGATAGTTGCAAGTTCTGACTATGTAGTGAAATAAATCTATGAATTAGGGCAGATCTCTTACAATATGGTGCGGCATAACGTGTTGCTGCTTGTTTTTCTTTTCTTGTTTCGAGATAAACATATGACCATACCAAAACGAGAACTGGATAACCAAATGCCAAATAGAATTTCCAAATTAAGGTTTACTGAATGCTCATGGTTCCAAGGTAATGAAGGGTATGTTTGATTTTTGTGTATTATAACACAATTATGTAATTTATAAATTTTTGTGTATTATAACACAATTATGTAATATAAATTTTGTGGAGGATGAAATGTTCCTACATAATAAACGGATAACGTGTGTTGGTGAGCTCTACAAAACTCGACCCCGCTCTACGGTTCGACATGTCGGCCTTAAAACATGTCAGGGATAACGTGTGTGTGAGCTCTACCTCCTATGCATTCAATCCCGGCATCCCGCTCTACGGTTCAACATGTCCGCCTTAAGACATGCCGTTTAGTGCGGCTCAGTTACGATAAGTCTAGTATATAATGTTGGTGGACATTTATTGAGTTTGGACCCCGTTCACATGTGTGCGTGCTCGTATGCACTCATCCTCGCTCCATAGTTCATGTCGACTTAAAATTCAAATATGCAATATTAATGTAGAATATGTTTGATTTGGTTCACAAAAAGCAATGCATTATGTAACAGGCTATCCATAACACCAATCATGCTACCATAAAACCTGTTTTTATTTTACAGAAACAGTCAGTTTGCACAGATCTTCGAAGATGCTAGTCAAAATTAACAATAAAACATGTTTGACATAATAACATCAAAATCAAACACTGATACAACAAGCAAAGCAAGAAACACAACATCTGCCGTATTATTGCACAGACTTCAGTATGAATAGACAGCAAATTTCCTCTGTAACAAATCTTCCTAGGGGGAAGAAAGAAGATAGAACATCCCAAACAACCAACACCAGGAAATGTACGGGTCATCCGAATATCCCTTCTTGACAACCAGAATCCATCAATCGAATGCAGCCAAGAGCTCATTAGAAGTATTGTGAGGTGGAAGCAGACGGCATTTAGGATTACAAGTGAAAGCGAGTTAAGAGGATTCGAGGAGGCGATAAACTGTTATCTCTTGTTGCTTAAAGTACCTTCTATCCTCTTCATCAACTAGGACAAGATTCAGAAAATACTTCACACTGAACTTGTTGTTAATGTTTCGGTAAGTTGGTGTCAGCTCGTACGGGCTAAGGAACAGTCTAATTGGAATTGATTCACCTGTAAATCAAAGATATCATGTATAAGAGGTGTAAGCTCCTGAAAATACAAAATTTAGCACAAAAGTCAACAATGTTTCATAATGTTATTTCCCCTCTTCTTTTCTAGGAAGATGGAATAATCACATGTTCATAGCTTAGGCTATATATCTGTAAATTCACATAATTGCGTACATAATTGCGTACGCAAGGTAGAAGGCAATGCAAAGAATACGTTTTGCAAGTCAGAGCAACAAGGGGAAAAAATGAGTATTCCAAGATAATACTAATAATAATACCTCTAACAGGGGCACCATCCATAAGCTCGTATTTTGCAAGTGTCTCGGTTTCCACATATGTATTGGATCCTGATCCTGTTGACTCTCGACGCCTGATCTCAAGTTCCATGTTTTTTATTTTGATTCTCACAAGAAGAAAATAAATTTTACCAATGATGACATCTTTCAAATGATATCTGCAGAGGTTAAATAGAAGTAAGCTTGCATGTACGAAGCAAAAGACAAATAAAGTTTACAAAATGCAGATATTAATACCATTCTCCTTACTTGCTTTTATTGTACTCAAACTCGATGTGCATACAATCCTCTATTCCAACTTCCATCTAAAGGAAGCAAACGAAAACACAAGGATAAAATAGTAACAAGAACATCGACGTAGAAAATAACGCTCAAATTATAAAGCAGCATAATTAATATGTTACCACAAATAATTCCATGTGACCATCTTGCTACATCATATCATTTTTTTTAATTCCAATAAAACTACAACTCAAAATAAACCCATCAAATAGGGAACGTTTTCCAATAGAAAATTTAATTACTGGCTAAACATACCCCACCCCACAACCCTGAAACATTGGTACTCCCACAAAATTTTGCTAAGACAAGGCAGGAATTGTCAACATGAGAAAAATAGAATCTCAAGGCAAAACACAACACAAGAAAACTGACTTTATGCTGTTGTTTACAGGTGGAAGTGGGGCGTAGTTACGAACCTGAAACAGAAAATAACATCACAAAGTTATAAACAATTATACTAAGTCTCAAGTTCTCCATAAAATCCATGCAAGAGCTCTCTAAACCCTTAAAAGTATTTGATCTCATCTAAATCCAACAGGTGTTCTCATTTAAGTTCCATTTCAAATGTCCAAACATATGCAAGCTAAACAGGATGTAAACAAAATATTCAAAAGTGGGATCTAACTTTGTCTGTTGTTGACAGATTTAAATTTGAATCATTACAAAGAATATCCATAGTACATAAGAGTAATACTATTACCACAAAGTCCTGGTATTCCGTGATGTTGCCAACATAATTACGGCTGATTGTTACCTTCAGAACATATCTGCACATTAATCCAAATATTTAGTAGTCAGCCAACTGTTGCAATATATAATAACTCTTAAGATGGATATAGGATAGAATATATGAATATCTAAACAGTAAAACAATGCAACACAATACAATCATGTTTCTTGACGTACTATGTCAAGGACTAGCAATCTAATGGAACCCAAGGGCAATGAAAAGATATACCATTGCCATAAATGAAACTGAAATGGACAGCATACAGTGCATGTTACATGCTCAAATACTGGAGCTAAGTCATAAAAAATAGTTAAACAAAGTCAAGTTATTTTTTCTTCTTCGGTAAAACATCACCTCCCCTATCGGCTATCGCCATATCTACCCATCTACCAGCCAATACCTACCAAGAAAAGGACAGCCAAAATAATACAATACTTCGTGCCAGATGCCAAGTGAAAATTTCAGAATATCTAGACGCACCACGAGATAAAGAGAATACAAACCTAAGCCGTACATTGATCCCATTGTAAGATTCATACTGCATCTCAACGGTAGAAAACTCAAAAGGGTAGGTTTTCTTTCCGTATATTTCACCAGGGACATCAAGTTCACGAACTGCATAAAGGTGTACAAGCAATAGGCAACAGAAAGATCCATCATTAGTACGATCAAATGGGAGCATGTACATGAAACAGATATAACACAACATGTTATTTGGCTGCACAGATGTCATGCCCCAAAATTGACATGCAATAATGTATTTTAAGTAGAGCCTACAAACTCACCTAAAGAGGTAAAATCATAAAAGTTTCCCCTGTCAAAGTATAACTCTGCATGTAAAAAAGCTCAAAGTCAGAAATTTATTGTTATATAGAAACCATCCCCTTATAAATCAAGAAAGTGGATCCAACAAATAGCATCTGCTTTTTCACAAACCCTTCCATAGAATATGTAAGAGCTGCAGCCAATGAGTTTTTTGAGAGAGCTTTCTAAACCAATACAGCACAGTTTGTATAGCAGGACAAGATATTCATCTTTTTTATGCCATCCTTCCCATCTTGGTTCAAAAGATCTATCAAAGACAAACATAAACCACACATAAACACACCTATTTGCCCAAGGAGTTCAATTTTAACACCAAGATGCTCGACTTTCTTCCCATGTGATGGCTCTATATGAACCTGTGTACAGAACACCACTGTATAAGCTTCACATGTCAACTGAATTGTCCACATGTGAGAGGTTTGTCTGGGATCAAATGAAAATTCCTCATCTTACACCCTAGGGGGTGAAGGGACTGTAACTGAGTGCACATATAGTGCTTGGTGATGCTGATATATCAGATGTAAGCATGTCAAGACAAGAACAATAGGTAAGCAAATGAATGGCACCATAGTAAACCTCCCCACAATGTTTCTCTGGCTCTGAAACAACGGAACCATCAGTACTTGACCGTTTTCTTTCTTCAGTGGAACCTGAAAGAACAGGCTATTTGGTGAAAAAGATACAACTAGTAAAATTGTTAATGTCGCAGACTATCATCTTATAGCTAGCATTTAGCAGGCAAAATTTACAATGTTTATTTCAAAAGTAGGATGCTGGTAACAAGACAGCAGATTTTGCTTCTATGCAATTTACAGATGATGGGATTGGAATATTGATGTTTAAAGACCACAAAAACCAGAATCACCAATTACTTAGTTACCTACCCCCTTCACTTAGAGGACCACTTTTCATTGACTATCAAAGAGGATTTACATGTGATGGAGCATGTAATCAATAACATATAATTCAAAATTACACAAATAAAGAGACTTCGTAAACCAAAAGTGTCAAGCAATACTAGTTTTATAGCTAGACATGCTTCCTAATATAGAAAGAGGACTAGATATAATGAGGTCTTTGTTGTAATACATAGAAAGAGGACTATATATGATAAGGTCCGTGCTGTTATACATCTCACTTAGGTCACTGAATACACCTACATACTCATAATGTACTTGGTCCTTGCAAGAATTAGTTGCATCCTGTAGGTTAGATGAATAACTGAGCAAAGCCAGGACCAGTAACACTTCTTTCAGGCATGAAGGCATTTCATTCTTACAGTTGTCTAGCATTAAGTGATTTCAGCACACACGTTGCTGATACATGGTTTTATTCTAGCATTGTCTGATCATCCAAACACCCCGAGATCAAATGGACGTGACAAAGTAAGGACGTATATACCATACAAGTGGAAGCAACACTATTGTTTAAAGGCATCTGGACAAACGTAAAATAATCAATATGGTAGAATCCAAGCTAAGATTTCAAGGATCGCACAACAAAGTGCACAATTATCTACTTCACGAGAATCACTAATCAAACTATGTCAATTATAGCTCAATCGGTGATGTCTACCGCCTGTCTTGATGGAGTTGTCAGTCTTCATGCTTCTAGATGATGTAGAATCCAGTTTTATCGTTTGTGAGTTTATTTAGTCAAGATCATATACCATAGTTACATTCACGTAAACTAATACACCCAAATATATTTATGAGGCGAATCAGAAAGTGCCTTAAAACATAAGGTGGTTCAGCTCAAGCGAGACCCAAGTTTCACCCCTTCAGCAAATACTTACCCTCAATCGTCACATCCTACCTACCCAAGGCGAGTTAGTAAACATGCTACCAATGTGGAAGAATCAGAAAGTGCCTTAAAACATAAGGTGATTCAGCTCAAACGAGACCCAAGTTTCACCCCTTCAGCAAATACTTACCCTCAATCTTCACATCCTACCTACCCCAAGGCGAGTTAGTAAACATGCTACCAATGTGGAAATTTAAGGGTATTTTCCACACTAATCCCTGGTCCAGAAATCCATCATAATAAATCTCCTTTAACAAAAATCTGCATCATGTAACTCATTAGAAGCCGACTATAAAACTTCCCAAGGCCCAATATCAACTAGAAACCTAACCTATCCTTACACAAACTTGGAAACATTTCACATACAAGCAAAGTGGAACCGAAGGGGGCTAATTATTAAACATGCATTGAATGAGGGCAGAAAGATAGAGGAAGAAGAATCACCTGCTTGCGGGATCTTCCGTCAGCAAACGTAATTGAGACGGTACAAGGGGGCTTGAAAGCCCCGACTAAGAAGTTCTACAACAACCACAAACACTTGATTTCAGAAACAAAATCAAGAATCAACAGCAGAGCAAAACCACAGATGTACAATACGATATGAATAAATCGCAACAATCGGCGCGCAGTTCTTACCATGACTCTCTATGATCAGAAAGGGTAAATTTGAGCACAAAAGCACCTGTGCAGATCAAAAGCTAAATTACAATATTTCTGAATTGGCCAATCGAAAACGAGAGTATCATGAGAAGACAATCGCGATCTCCGTGGAATTCATACCTTTTTTTGTTGTATATGCAAGTTGACCTTTGGACAACCCCTTCCTTTCTCTCTCTTCAGCTGATTATTGTGAAATCGGCATTGCAGATAGTTGAGCTCTTTCTCTCTCTTGGACTGGTAGAGAGGGTCAAACAGAAGTAGCAGAGATGGTGAAAATGGAACCGTGAAGCATCAATGGGGTTCGGTAGAAGACTAGAAGCTCCAGATATGCATCGAAAAGGTCGCTTAATAAATTTTGTCCTATATTTCATAGTGCATGTAACAATGAAGTCTATAATACACTTTCAAACGACAACCTAAAAATAATTGGTTTCCCATCTCTTCAATTATCCCTTTTTTTACTTTTTTTCGGCTTATCCGAACAATTTTCACCAACACAAAAACAACGGCAAACAATATGATAATATCCGTATTATATGACTATTGTACGGTTTCAGAATAAGTAATAAATTTTTAAAAAATAATTTTCAAATAACAATAAATATAGACACGAAAAAAACAAAAATCCATGCTCATATGAACATTGCAATAACAAACAATCTAAAAAAAATATCTAGAATGTCCGCTCATAAATGGGCGAGCAAATAAAGACATCTTTGACAATGTCATTTTAAAAAATAAATAACAACTAATAAAATGATAAGTACCTTTTCTCTCTGGAAGAATGAATAATATTGATAAAAATCAGCTTAAATGCAAAGTCATGCTATATCATTTATACTCTCAACAAGCATCTAGAAAAAACTTGACCATATCAACATGACTTTCTTTTGGAATAAAGGACTGAATTTTCACCTCTCATTAGCTGGGATAAAACATGCAAACTAAAAACACCTGAAGGAACATGAATCTGGAAAGTGAAAGATATGGACAAAGCATTACAAATGAAATTATTATGAAAAGTAATGTCACAATCAGAAAATGTATGGGCTAAAATTATATAAGAAAAATACTTTAAAGGAACATGCTTATAGAATTATAAAGCCGGAAAAAAACAAACCATGACAATGGAAAAAACTTATCAATTTAAATGAAGATTTCGAAAAAAGTTTCAAATGGAATGTCGGTGATGAAAAAGAAAAGATCGGTGGCCAACCACTAGAAAATTTGGTGAATGACAAAAAGTTTTTATTAATATATCTAAACTGGTAAGCAATTTTATAATAAATAAACAATGAGACCAATAACAAATTTCTCAACTAGTTATAATTTTACACATTATGTTATGAAATATTAAACACATACAACCTACATCAAAATGAAATACAAGACACACTATATCGGGCATTGAATGAAAAAGGATGGTCTCTACTAAATCGGCAATGGATCTTTCCAAAATTGTAAGGAGAATCCTATGCGACAAAACATGGATATGAGATATCAACATAATGCCAAAAGTTATAAAATTTCTTGTGGAAATTGTCTCTAGATGGTATTCTAACAAAAGAAAATATAGAAAAACAAAAAAAAATCTAGTTTAGGCATTGTGTGTTTTGCCAACACCCGATAGAGAGTGTTAAACACTTCTTCAAATGACCGTATATACTAAATAATGTCAAAAATGGTAAAATAAAAAGTATCCTATACAACTAGATCCTACATACCATAAAATAACGAACATCATCGTGAAAATAAAAGGAAAATTGTAATCCATTAGAACTACGACAAATAGTGCAACATTTGGTTAACAAAAAAAAAATAACTTTCAACAAGAAAACAATGTCTCTGAATCTAAACCAAGTGATACAAAAACAAATTAATGTTTGGGATGAGACTACCTCAAAAACACTAATCTCTAATGCGGAGTCCCAAAAACAACAAAGGAAAACAGAAAACATTAACCAACAAAGACTAAGGTTGAATTTTGTCAAAATGAACTTTGATACTTCTAGAAACTCAAATCATCATATGGTTTGGTTTTATCATCCGAGATCATAATGCCGCAACACTCGCAACCGGAACGTTAACGGGTCGGTATGGAGCATAAACTATCCTTCAAGTGAAAGTTTATGCTCTAAGAGAGGTCTTCCAAAAGACCATAAGTTTAGGATTCAACACCATTAATATTGAAGGGGATAATTGTTCTCAACAACGGTAAAAAAATATGATTTTTTAAAAATGTATTTATAATATAAGTATAATACATAACTGTAAAAAAAATATTTAAACTTATCTAATCTAGTATTAACTCTCATAAATTCGGACAACCGATAACATCGAGTATAATACAATTGTAAAAAAAAATATTTATTTTTCATTTATAATTAGTTTTCACATAAATATATTTATAATATATCAATAAATTGCCATAAACTTTGTAAAAAAAAAATCATGTAGCTTATAAAATAAGAAAAAAATAACTACAAGTTCATAAACTTTATAACTATTTTTATGTAGTTTATGAATTAAGAAAAAATTAACTATAAGTTATTGCTTATGAAATAAGAAGAAATTTAAACTTATCTAATCTAGTATTAACTCTCATAAATTCGGATAACCGATAACATCGAGTTTTTTTTTCTTTTTGTATGATAGCGATAAACTTCGTAATATAGATAAGTTGTACTCGATATCTAAATGATCTATATCTGAATTATATATATATATATATATAAAGATGCCCTAATCAATGTTGTAAAGTTTGATTCGTTGTTTGGATTCTTGAACTCTCAATTCCTTCCGTCCACATAACTCATTATGTCAATATGTCGTACCTAAAGATGGTCTTCATAATTAGTGGCTTTAGTATCTGATGCCCAATAAGTCAACAATCAATGAGAACCAGAGCCATCGTTTTGGGCCGTCCTATTTCATCATTTTCCTATATATATATATATTCAAAAATGCATGATAATAATGAATATATAGTAAACCATAAGAAACTTAGTCATCAATAATTGATCATGAATGTCATTTACAATAAATAAATACAAAGTAAAAAAAAATACATATAGTATACGTTTCTGATGATTTTAGTAAATCAGAATTTAGAAATGTAAAAACTCTATATTCTTAATAACATTTTAAATTAGAATGTATTATATATTGATGTTTTAAAATTCATTTTAATCCATGTCTGAATAGGAATAACACCCTACTTGAAAAAGCGGATGAAAACCGAACGAAATGAGGAAAGACCTTACACCCGCTACCGACCTTATACACCCACATTATCTAGATTTTTATAAATTTAGTCTTAAAATAATATTAAAAAAGTTTTATTGTAGTTTATGATGTAAATAGTTTTATATTTTGTTTAATGATATTTTTAGTTTATAATATATTTTAAAATATTATTTTTGTGCTTGTTCATTTCGATCGAATTTTATTTTATTATATGTTCTATGGCATCTCTCCACTTGGGGAATAATTTGAGTGACAGTCACAAATTATATATACGCCTGTCGGATTTTCCAACCCCAACAGGCAAAACAACTCACGCTTTGCCCTCTTTCTATCTCTCGCTCGGAGCTCCCCTTCCATCCGCTTAGCAGAAATGGCAGACCAGTTGACCGACGATCAGATCTCCGAGTTCAAGGAGGCTTTCAGTCTATTCGACAAGGACGGCGATGGTCCTCTTTCTCTCTTCCTTTTTTTATGCCTTTTATTTTTCTCGATTTGGACCGTGTTCTTTAATTTTGCCATTGTCTTCTGCAATTTTATGTTTTGTAACTGTATTGTTGTGTGGTTTTTCTCCTTTACAGATCTGTTCTATTCGGAATCTCTAGTTTTTGAATCTTCGTCGATCTCTACTTTCTATTGTTTTGTGATTGTGTGAGTTTCAGTCTGCGCGATTGAGATATTCAGATGGTAAAGCTTGTCAACAATTTAGTATCGTTGATCTTAGCTGGACATCTGGAGTATTGTGTCTCCTGCTGATTTTTTGTTCTTATGGCTAGATCTTTGGTTTTGGTTTTGGTTTGATCTGTAGCGTCGGATGATGAATAGCATGTAGTTATTGAATTGTTGCGTGTTGTAGACTGTCTGGGATGGTTTTATTCGTCTATTTAGCTTGTTATTGTTTGATTACATTGACATGCAAGGCAGTTTCCGGTCTTTGATGACTTGATCAATTTCGTTAGAGGAAAAAAACTGATACAGACTAGCTTTCATGTTGAAGGATCTTCATTTCTTACACAATGACATCAGATTGTCAATGATGCATGTGATTGGATGATACTGCAATAAGACATCATGAGTAACTGTTGCTTTCGTGTCCCTGGTTAGAATGCAAAGATCCAAGATCGTTGTTTGAATTAGAACGTGCAACTCATATTTCTGTTTATTGCATTAAGGATGTTCCCTTTGATATACCTTTACCTGATGGACATGCTAGATTAGTGACTTTTATTATAGCAATGTACAGATAAGATGGACATGCTTTTAAAGGCAATAGAAAAGTGGATCATGTGTTCAATTAAGGTATTTCCAGCTTTGAAATGTGAGTTGACCTTTAAGAAAGGGAAATAGTGTAATATGGTTAAATGTTTTTTTTTTTTGTAGCATGAAGCTGCTGTGTTCTGCTGTTTTTTGGCAGATCTATCTGTCTCTTTATATCTGGTTATGGGTGATTATTGTCCTCAATGGTTATTGTCGTTGCTACAGGCTGTATCACCACAAAAGAACTTGGTACTGTTATGCGTTCCCTTGGACAGAACCCTACAGAAGCCGAACTTCAGGACATGATCAACGAGGTTGATGCTGATGGAAACGGAACCATTGACTTCCCAGAGTTCCTTAACCTGATGGCCCGTAAGATGAAGGACACTGATCCGAGAGGAGCTCAAGGAGGCTTTCCGTGTTTTCGACAAGGACCAAAACGGTTTCATTTCTGCAGCTGAGGCTCCGCCATGTTATGACCAACCTTGGTGAGAAGCTGACTGATGAGGAGGTTGATGAGATGATCCGAGAGGCTGATGTAGATGGCGATGGTCAGATCAACTACGAGGAGTTCGTCAAGGTTATGATGGCCAAGTGAGATTTCAATCAACTCAAAAAACCCTTTAATCTGTTTTCAAGAAAAAGAAAAAAAAGGAAGCTGGCAGTTAAGTTTGATGCAATCTCCAAATTCTATCATTAGGGCAATTCATTTGAAACTATCAGTTTTGATGCTGGCTTGTGTTTATCATGATTTTCCTCTGGTCCTGGTCTATTTTGGTTTTCACTCTAATTGCATCTTTTGATATTTATTGAACATTTTATCAATTGGAATTTTATGTTAAAAACACTTTCGGGTGGCCTAGTTTTGTTATAGTCGAAATGAACGTTCATCACTCTGCTTGTGCATATGAAGGCCGAAAGCGCTCTTGAGGTTGAAAGCATCTTTTTGTGTGTTTGTTTTGAATGCATCTTTTTGCTTGCGCCATTTTAATGCTGTACTCATTACCATCTTGATCACCAAGGTAACTGTTCTACTCAGTACCACATTGTCGAACTCTCTACTCGCTAGTGTTAACTGTTCTACACATGTCTCTAAAAAAACCAAGTCCGATTACTGAAAGGAAAGGCTTTGGAAGTAGGGCAGACAAGCTACTTGAATTAAACTTCTGGGGCCTTTCACTGTTATAAACGGCCCAAATATCGGCCAAATATGAGCATATTTTTAGCTTGAAAATTTTAGGCTTTTATAAATCAATCAAATATGAGCATATTTTAAAGCTTGTATAAAATTTAGACTCAATTATGACTCGTCTATAAACGAGTCGAGCTTGAGCATGGAGCATATCAATGCTCGGCTCGATTGGCTAAAGTAACATTGTATGGTTGATATTTAGCCAAGCTTGAGCACGTCGATGTTCGTTCGGCTCGTATAACCGTCCTATTTGGAAGCATATTTATAACTGTTTTTCATTGATAAAGTGTTTACCATTCACTTTCTGCGCCCAGTGTTTGCTTGAAATTAGGTCCACAAAAATGTGCACCAGTGAATCTCACAAGTGAAGCTCGCATCGTAATATTGCATTTGTTAGTTGATTCTCTTTGCTTTCTTATGTCCAACTTTCGGTAAAAGCATGTTTTTTTTGTCAGAAGCATATGGTTCGTTACAGATAGAACGCCTATTTTAAATTACATCAACTTTTTTTAATGTTTCCCATCCCTGTTCTCGTTCATGCATAATCATTAGGTTTAAACTCTTAATTCAATTATTATGAGTAGTAACTTGCAAGTAAGTCCAAGGTTTTTTTTACCAATTGTCTTATTTTTGAGTTACTTTCCAGAATTTCACTCTTAAGCGAAAATATATACATAGTAATTAGAGTTTATACATAGGTCGAATCGTCATATGTTCATATCATATATAATTTTTTAGGACTAGTCTTTGACTTGCCATGTTCGATAGACTTATGTCGTTTACGTCCAAAACGAATATACGGTAAGTGCTTGACTTTTATTTTATAGGTTGGTTTTATCGTTTTCCTTTTCAAAATCTCTACCACAATGCGGTTTTTAGAAACGAATCGTGTATTTCCTTATACATTTTCGGCCACTTGTTCTGTATTGTTTTCTTGGTCACTTTGCCTTTTAAATTTACCCATGCATTACATTTTGCATGAAAATATTTACCTGCGTTTTTATCGGTTTCCTTTTTAAAATCTCTACCACAGTGTGCGGTTTTTAGAAACAAATCGGTGCATTTCCTTAAACATTTTCGGCCACTTGTTCTGTATTGTTTTTTCCAAAACAAAGCTCTACACGTCATAAAATAAAAACATACAAGTATACTTACTTGTTAGTTCGTGCAAATTTATTGAAGTGCTTACTAACTATAAAAAGACTTGATTTATCTCAAAAATAACTCTTGACACAATTTTTAGTCATGTACATAACACTGTTACATTTACACGGTTCTTCTATTTCGTATGTTTCTACAATAGTGTGTAAAAAAAAAAACTTTAGGCAATTTGGGGGGAGACACATCTAGGAATCTCAAGAATCACCTTGCTATCAAGTGGTTCTAACTTGGATTCTTTGGAACGAAGATAGAAGGGTAGAAGATGGACGAGGACATTCGAAGTATTCGAGGAAAAGCGGAAGTATCAAGAAAGATAGAAGAAGGGATAAGTGTGTAATCCTTTAGAGCAACGCAGCTACTCCAACACAATAATAATTTTCTGCGTGATATATGAAGCTCAATAAAGTACCAAGCATGACTGTGGAGCTTGTGTGACAGTTCTCCTCTTCTCTTTTTTTGTCTATGTTTATGGCTCGTCCAGTTCAACCGGACAGTATAGATCGACTTATTGAGAAGGAAAGCCATGAACAAGGAATGGGGTGATTCAAGGAAAGAGAAATCGTTTCAGAATTAGGAACCATTTATACCTTGTTTGGTAAACTTTCAGAATTGAGAAGTGGAATCCAAGTATGGGATTAATCGGATTCCATCCCAATACATGTCAAACATGGCATTGGAGTCGACCATTCTTCACTCTCATTCCCGATTCCACTGAATGATACCAAAGAGCCTAAGTTCTTTACTTCAACCCGAAAAAGAGAAGAAAAAGGAAAAAAAAAAAGAAAAAAAAGAAGGAAAAGTAAACATTTGGAAAAACCGTAAATGCAATCTGTAATAGGTATTAAAATCAGTTCCAACTTGAATATCTAGCAAATCAAGTAAAGCTATACTAGAAAGAGGTTAGTAGTTAGTAGTTGGGAAATAGCCCAGGCTTAAAAAACCAAACCCTTGCCTTCAGGTTAAGGCTAAAGATAAATAAAGCAAGGAAAGTAAACAACAAATGATTTCAAAGTGTCACCGCAAGAGCAGTCTTCCTCTTTTTTTTTTCTCTTTACAGGTTGTGATTCACAATAGAGAGTTAAGAAAAAGAAAGAAAAGAGGAGTTTTACCTTCGACAGGCTTGTAGAGGACCACAGTGACGTACTTAGACTCAAACCTATTGGTCATGCCAAGAGCAACTATGGATTGAGCAGCCCTGCCCTTCTCCAAGTACAGATGGTTCAATGCAACATGTCGAGGCCTTGATGTAGGAATAGGTTCTTCAGCCTTGGGCTCATCTAGAACTGTCAAATGTAGTTGCTGGGGTACCAGCACCGGATCCCTTGAGAAGTCGTCTTCTTCAGGTAAATCCTGATTATAGCTCGAATCTGGTGATCCTGGGGCTTCAAACCCTACTATACTGTCTAGATTCTCTGGTACATAGTCCTGCATAAGTCAACATATATATGAGCAGTGCCAACGTTTGCAGTGTTGTCAAAACCGTATAAAGTGGAGAGGCTCAAATCTGATCATATCAACAAAGATATTATGAGAAATTTTGATAGAAAAGATTACTGTCAAATTAGATCTTGAGAGTTGAAATTTGATTTGGGGATTAGAATTTGTAATAGTGGCAATGTTGTTGAAACTTGAGATACCATAAGGTTTTTATAAATGGAATATTGATATGTGTTGACATCTCGTTTCTTTCTGATATGCTCAAATGAAATTTTGAAAAAGAAGTGGTTTTGCAAAATAAGTCGATTCTAGGGGTTGTGAAATAAAGTAACCAACAAGAATAGGATGTAGAAACCTGTAGAAAGTGATTAGTATTTGAGCAAAATGTTTATTGGTTAGTGGTGACAAATGGAGAGGTTATACCATAAGGTTATATAAATGGAATATTGCTATGCATTGACGTCTCACATATTTCTGATAAATCAACGGGCGTAAATGAAAGTTTGTAAGAAGTGGTGGTTTTGTAAAACTAGTCGATTAGGGGTTGTGATATATAATTAACTGACAAGTGACAACAAGTATAGGATGTATAAAGCCTGTAGAAAGTGAACTGTATATGAGTAACAACACAGAAATGGAGCAGAATTGTTTTACTTACATGGACATCGAGAACATGGGATACATTTCCCATCTCATCAGAAACAAAAGGAAGTTCTGGAGAATTCCTGGTTTTTCCATCAACGATGAAGCGGTAATGAAATATACCAGAAGACAGGACGAGAAGTAAGGAATGATCTTTGCCTGCACGTTGCAAAACTTTCCTGCAGAAAGAATAAACTACTACTGTCAATCTACTTTTGGAAAGATGGAAAAAATCTATCACTATTTACAACCAAGATAATGCTACATAGATGACCTTGACGCCCAGTTGTCCAAGATCCTTCCACAGCCACGTTATTGCCGCCATGACTCCATGTGATCATTGTAGGAATTCCTTTTCTGAAGGAAAATCAACAGATGCTTGAGTTTCACCCTGCCGCATATGGTTGAAGAATGGAGAGCCGTCTACAGTTTGCAAGGACTCCACAGGATGCTGCACGATTAAAATATTAATGGTCAGAGGAGACTTCAAGTATGAAAAAGTGATTGAGCTCATTACAAGACTGAAGACGTCAGGGTATTTTTGTTCATACTACCTCACCAAGTTGATTATTAAGATTATATTACAGGGTTAGGATGTATGGCCAGATACCAAACTCTCACTATACAAGCTGCTATTTCCAATCTAATCATGTATACTATGTTTCCAGAATGATGGCAAAGTGAACAGGTTGCATACTAGGTCTTGGTCATCCAAAAAACTTTTCCCACAAAATTGTGTTCCAGATACAACAAACCCTTTGACATTCTCCTTCAACATAATCGAGACTCTCTCTCAGTATAACAGAACTCAGCTTAAGGCCATTTATAAGAAACAACATTAACAGGTTAGGCAACATGTATCGTATCCACACTAACTTCTCTCGGGTCATCTATGATGAACTCTCCGTCTCTCCCACCCATAATTTCCTTAAACAAGCCATCTGTAATGCATATATATCTTGCACGGACAACAAAAAGAAAGACAACCAACAACTTCAAAGTTCTGACTTATGAACGACAAATATATACACTTTTAATAAGGGAACAATTATGTAATGAAGCAGCATCGAGTTTTAGGGCCCGTTTGGTTTAAACTCCGGAAACGGAAACGGAATGGAAACGAATCTAGTCCATACGTACATCCTTATTCATGAAGTTGTTGGGAATCATTCCTTGTGGTTTGAACTAATTGTAGTAGAATTTGATTAGTTTTAATACCCTATAGGGTAACAAAGTAGGGGGGAAGCAAGTGCATTTTGCATGAAACCAACCGGAATGATTCCATGAACAAGGTACATATGTGGACTAGATTCGTTTCCATTCCGTTTCCGTTTCCGTTTCCGGAGTTACAACCAAACGGGGGGTTAGTGGAGATAGTGACTCACAACTTCCAAGTTCTAAATGAAGTTTAAACATGTTTTCCTGAAATATTATATGTATAGACAGGTTTGTGCTCCTCTTACACAAATGTTTTCTAATTTCTAGTATCCTTGGATGATGAAGGGTAGTTGGCTCTCATCCAATGAGCTCATTCAATTCTAAAGGTTTTATTTCTTGAATATGAATATCATAATAACAAATGAAAGAGCTCTCACGAGCTTGTAACAAAGTTTGATTCAATTTACAGCTGCTACAAACCAAAATTAAACCAGCAAACTACGATGATGGTTCAATTATCTCATTCTTTGGAGTCTGACACACAAGCCTAACCCCTTTACATTCCAAACACAACTGAAACCAAACCTACCCGGCAGCTACTGCTAATTGTGGCTACATGTAGCAATGTTTTCATGGGCAGTCACTCTGATATGTGATATCATTTCTATTATACTATTGGAAGGTAGTGAAACAATTGAAACCCACAAAACTCGCACAACATGCCTGGGTCTTCAGCTTGTAAGTCCTACTGTTACAAAGTGAAAGTTTAAGTGTATCCCAAGCAGTCTGTTTGCAGGAGAAACATAACTGAGCTAAGGAACTGCAAGAACTTCTAACAGATGTTGATTTATTATAGAACCACGTGTTTTCAATAAGTTCTTTGTCCAGTCTTTCGGATTCTTCAATCTTCACACAAAAACTGTACTAGGGGCAATTACTGTCATAGAGTCGAATGGTTCTCCTTGTTCTGCATTTATGAACGGATAGGAGTTTGTGGTTCATGGTGGTAAAACTCTTTTTATGCTATGGCTAATTTATGGAATTCATATTATTGTTTAGGGCTGAGATTAGTGTTTGGGGCATTGTCGCAAGAAGCAAGAATATCCTCTTATGGAATTCATATTATTGTTTAGGATAAGTTTATATTCCCCCCTCTACACACCATGGAAAATGCGGCTATATTCAAGCACAACAAGTCCTACAAGGCCGTACACACACCAATAAATCTTTATAAAGATGCATACAACATTGGTAAGCCCCACCACGGATGAACAATTAGACTAGACACAAGTAGGTGGATTATCCTATTTATTGCACCTAAAATTTAGAAGAATATGACACAGTGCAGCTTCTTATAAAATAGGTAATCACAGTAGATCAACGTAAGAGTATTATTGAAATCTACATCAACAGTAGCAATCACTATGTATAAACGAAAAATCGTCATCCTAAGACAATCTTAAACATTAGCAATAATCAAATCACATAAACAGTAAGTGAAAAACACCAGAATGATAAAATTGACCATAAAACAGAAAATGTGAGGTCAAGCAAAATCAAGCAAATGTAATTCGAGTAAAGAGGCAATCATAACTATCTTGCTTTTCACAAAAGGATCAGATCACTGAAAAAGTCAAAACAACTGATACGATAATTAAGATCCAGTGGAGCTCGAAATACTACGAGAATGAAGAAAATCAAAAGAAAGGGGAGATAGAGATAGAAGATGAAGAGACCTGAGGAACAAAGATATGAGGCGATTGAGAGCGGCTGGGACTACTAGCAGGCGAGGAATTCGCCATGTAGTCAACATCGCCCGGCGGTCTCAAACTCGCCGGGAGGTTGACAACGGCAGCAACTCCAGCGTGATTATCGCCGGAGGCTCCATCGGATCTGCCGTGAGATTGACCGTCAACGCCGTTAGCTCCTTCCTCTTTCGCACTTGCATTCCCCATCGCTAACCAGTAAAACTTACTTCTACTCCAATAATTCAAAAGGCAAAATCCGAAAGCTGGTTCTCAACAGAAGAGAGATCTGCGAACACGACAACGTAGAAGAAGGAGAAGAAAATCAAAAGATTCCGGATGGAAGGAGATTGGAGGGTGAAAGAGGTAAAACAAGAGAGGGAGGGGGTGAGTTGACGAAAATGCCTTGGGTTTAGGTGGATAATTAAGAGATTGGGAGGGATACTATTGTCTTTTAATGCGGATTTGTTCTTGCGGGGATAGCGACCCGTTTGTAGGCGGCGAAAGTGGGAGAGAGAGGTTAAGAAGACGGGGCCACCGATAATATGGATAAACCAAATAATATATTTTCTACCAAACAATTGTTGTAGGAGTCACCAAAAATGTATGAATTTGAGTCTAATGCGTATGATTTCGGTGTTAAATGATATTATTAGAGCAATTTATTCTAATATCTTAACTAATTTTTTGAAAAGTCGGTAAATTATAACGGATTTTCTGTTACAAAGATTTTTTATGTACGCAAACGGTCAAATGATACATACATTGCACGTGACCTAACCTGCTATCTGACAAACTTTAATATGATATTAGAAGAGTTTATCCTAACATTCCGACGTTATATTGTAATCATTGTATTTGTTATAAAAGATAATGAAAAGATTAACTTGTTTTGTCCTAGTGTTAATCACACAAGTGTTTTTCGATTACAAGCATGCTGAGATTGGTATCCTACGTCAAATATATATATTTAAGGTCGGTAGTTTGTTTCACCGTTACTTAAAGATTAGATTAACGGTTATCAGTTGTGTTATTTTGAATGTATAAGATCATTCATTATACAATTAAAACAGAAATTACAATAAACCCGTTTTGTAAGTTGTGACCCACAAATCTATTTTGTGAGCAATATCTTCGGACTACACAAATAATTGTTTGAACAATATATATATATATATAACGACTTAACGGTTATAAACACATAATTGTTTGAACAATATCTTCGGACTACACAAATATATTCAGCGTATATAACGACTATAACGGCCTAACAATTATAAGCACATAACTACATCAACAATATCTCCGGATTACAAAAAACTCTCTAGACCGTATGGATATTATTATCCTTATAATATCATATTTCACTGAAATTAAATATTTAAAAAATGTTGACTTCTTTTAATCTATTCATATTAGTAGTTTCAATCTTGTCTTACTACTAGGACTATAAACCCATGTATAGCGCGGGTATTTCTAAAAATACTATTTTTTAACTGATAAATCCGACATTCTTAGCAAAAATCAACTATTAATTATTTTTATTTTCTTTAAACATTGAACTTCTAATATAATTTATTGTATTAATTATAAAGTATTTAGAAATAATTTGAGTCGTTTAGATAGAAATCTAAATTGATAATTAATATCTTAATAAAACAATTAAAGAAGATATGTGTTTGGTTGGCAAAAATTTTTTAGAAGAAAATGGGATAGAGGGGCTTTTTTTTTATTTTTCAAATACAAAGTAAGACCTTCTATTTTTTTCAATACAAGATAAAGCTAAAATGAAGGCTCTTTAAGAACATTTACATTTAAATGTAATGAGAATTATAATTGCCCATGGCAGATCATCCTCTTCTATTTCTTGACAACTAAACATAATTCATATCCGACGACCAATAGCGCTTCTTCTCTATTGTTATTGTCCGGCGACGCCAATAGGCCCTTCACCTTCTTCATCGGCGACACCAGCGGTGACACCAGTAGACCATTCATATCCGGCGACACTAGTAGCTGTAAAAGCTAGGATTTTCAAATCCTAATTAATGATGATTAAGGCAAATTAAACTTAATCATCGACAGTAATTGACTCATAACTCGTGAACAATGCGTAAATGACGAGTAAGAAATTTTCACTTTTTCCTCCGGGGAATAATT
The DNA here is from genome assembly GCA_002319775.1 of Fagopyrum tataricum. Classification (NCBI taxonomy): domain Eukaryota; kingdom Viridiplantae; phylum Streptophyta; class Magnoliopsida; order Caryophyllales; family Polygonaceae; genus Fagopyrum; species Fagopyrum tataricum. Next base: position 2,974,855 of record CM008283.1, read on the forward strand.
TTTACCCTCCGGTGTTATTTGGAGCATTTGGGAGCTCCAATTAATAACATTGCAGTTGAGAGAAATGATCAGAACATCGGGCATGTCCTACATATGAAATAACATGAAAAGGCAAAACGGCCAAAAGAGTCGTTTTCTTAGCGGCTAAGAAAGGCGGCTTAGGAATACGCGTTTTCCGAGAAAGTTTTGGAATAATTATCCATACAATATTTCGGATTTATCACTCCAATTTCAAGAAGTTTGGAGAATGGGCTCAAACCGCATTCAGAATGGTAAAAGGATAATTATCGACTTTGCTAAAGGATAATTATCGTCTTCGCTATAAATAGCTGAAATTCATCTCATTTCACATTTCTTCATAAAACCTCTGATTTCTCTCAACCTTCAAACTCAGATCTACTATTTGTTTGTAATCCGATTTCAATTCCGTTTGAGGTTTCAGATTCCTCTCTTCATTCTCTTCATTTTGGTAACATTTTGCATTTCCGTCGAAGTTAAGGCCAGGTCGTGCATATCCCTTACCTGGACGGTTCCTTTGCTCAGTTTCCGGTGAATTTGGTGGTGTCCGAGCATAGACTTCGTCGTTGTGATTCCGAATCTTCTTTCGGTTCGTCAATCGGGTTAGTAACGAATAAGTTATGAATTTATTCGTTTTCCGTATTGCGGGTTACTCTAATATGACCATAGGCTTGTCAAAATGGATAAATGGAAACTCCATTATGCTCGTTTAATTGTCCTGATGATCTTAGGTTGTTTAAATGACAAGATTTGATAAAAGGTGGTTTCGAAATTGCCTTCGGGAAAAATGTTACGCTGCCAAAATTTAATTAATTAATTAAATTAAGATTCGGGATATGTCGTAAAGCTAATTACTTCAAAGGAATGAATTTAATTGATGTTTGAAGCGAGAAGTTTAATACGAGGAATTTGATATTCCTGACAGGTGTTGTGGAAGACTTTGATCTAACTGTAGCTTAGTTTGCGTGTGAGCATATCCAAGTAAGTCTTCGGACTTACTTAGCTTCGATATGCAGAAACTCGTGCCTGAGAGATTCATAACTTGTTGTGTTGAAATGTTTTGTTGTGTTGAATATCGAATGATGTTATGCATTGTGATGTGTTATGTTTGAAGCATGCTTGATGTGTTTTATGACGAGTATGATGATATGATGTGTAAAGCATGCATAATGTTATTGTGAATATATGATTTCATGGTTATGAGAAATTGTTAAATTGCTATGTGTTAGCCTGTTGAGGCGTGGTAATGCATGACATGATAAGCCTTTTGAGGCGTGTGATATGACGATGACCTGTGAAGGTCAAGAGCATGTATAGTGGGTAATTGACGTTGAGCTTAACCATTAGCCAGGTCGCTAGCAATTGCAGTGATGCCGGAGCTTGGCCAAGCCCGGATCACTTGCGCTTGTATAAGAACGACACTAAGTCTGATGGTTTTCCAGTCTTGGGTCGAACACGTAATTAAAATGGTATATGTTTGCATTAACATGAACGGGAAAATATTGCATGGGGTTAGTGGTTAAGATTACAACCCGCCACGAGTAATCATGGCCCGAGGCTTGATCAACCTGGCTCCGACTTAAGAGCAAAATGTCTGAATTAACCTAACATGTGCAATGATGATGCTCACATCAAAGCCAAAACCGTATAAACAATGATTCCGGATTTGGTCCGGGGTCGCTAATTGTAAATTCCATATTGTATTCACGTGCATCATTCATAAAAGCGTGATATCATCTCATGAGCACGGTATATGGTATATGAATACATGTGTTGTGTTGTGATGTGTTGATATGATCTCTCGTGGATAGATTATGATCGGTGGCTAACGGTTTTAAACCGATTCTTTTTAGGTAATGCCAATCATAGGAATGCTGCAAGGACGTCAGTTGTAGGAAGTGGACAGCCGGGGCAGTGTTAACCCAAGGGTTGGTTAAACTTCTTTTGAAACTAATCGCTTGCAAGCGACTCTTTTGTTGCATGTGTGCAACTGTCTAAATGTGTTGTTTTCAGGCTGATGTTATACCACAAATGTTCAACTGTTATGTTTTGAAGTGTCGTTTTGGGATAATACTAACTGCATGCATGACTGTTTATGTAAATATTTTCTATATGACAGGCTGGATGTTTTCTTAATTTTATCGTGCTTCTTGTTGCAAGGTTTTATTTCTGAAGTTGTTGTCAGGCTAACTAATGGGACCCATTGTGTGGTCCCTAGCCTAGTGACGTCTTGAGTTATTAAAAACTCGGATTGTTACAGTAGCCCTCGAGCTTCATTGGAGAAGATGAACCGCCGCCCAAATCTGCCAAACCGACCCAGATCTGGAGAAGACGAACCGAACCAGATCCGTCACCTCCCCGCTGGAGTCGAACGTTTCCTTCATTGCTTGAGCCTAACTAGATCCACCGCCGCTGCGTTAGAGTCGAACGATGTCGGCAAACCGACCCAGATTTGGTATCATTCTATTTGCTGCTTAAAGTGTGATTTTTTTGTGTTTTTGGTGAGCCCGGATGCTACTTTTCATTTGTTGTGCATATGAATGATTTGCTTATTCCTTTCTTCTAGTCTATAATCCCTAAATTCATTTTTAAATTGCTTTTGCATAGTATTGGTCGTTGTATTTTGAGTCTAGATTTTTGAACTCTCTTTAGAGTTATTTGTATTAACTTATAAATTAAGCATAATTCGTAGGATTAAGATTCTGCTTAAAATGTTTGAAGTCAAGAGAAGAAGATTGATCCAAAATAAAGCAAGACGAGACAAGTTGTAGTATGGGATATTTAAATGGAACAAGTTCTACAAAAGGATGATGATTACAAGCTTATTATAATGAAATTGCAAAGCATATACATCCTTGAACCTCAATTGTGACATATCCTAGTTGTCTGTTTCCGTATTTATTCTTGTTCTTATTTAACTTGATGAATTCGAAGATAATAAGATATAGTGGGGTCTTCTACTTTGACAATCCTAATCGTCTAAAATATTATATTTATAGGGATTCAATGGAACACTAACTGAAGTAGTGGACTCTCCTGGAAGATTAGGTGGAGACCAAATAAAAGAAATGGATCTCAAAGTACATCCAAAGCTAAGGGGAAAATTTGAAGAGGAAGAAAGGTTGAACGAAAATGGAAGGAGATATAGGGATACGGTGGGATCGGTATTTGTTTAAATCGAGCCCTTTGTAAATCGAGCCATGTGTAAATCAAGCCATTTGTAAATCGAACCTTGTGTAAATCGAGCTTTGTGTAATTCGAGCCTTGTGTATATCATTTGTAAATCGATAGTGTTGTGTAAATCTTTTGAAATAGACAAGTCTTAGTTAAAAAATCGATAGGGCTTGTGTAATCAATCGATACGGCTTGTGTAAATCGATCGATACGGTTTTTGGTAAATCAAGACGACTTGTGTAAATCGAAAGTGGTCTTGGGTAATTACAATTTTTTGTAAAATGGAACGTTATGTTTGTGTAACACTAGTTTTTGTAAGTAGACATTAAGTATAATATATCACCCCGAATCCGTAGGACTCGATGCGCTACTGGGCTAGGATCTCACAATGGATCCTGACCCTAGCCTGACAACAAGTTCACTGGATCTTACAACAAGGTACAAATAGATTAAAACAAAACATAAAACCGATATATATATATATATACCAAAAGAGTAATACAGAAGAACCGCTGAGTACAACATAAACATGCATCTGTACATACAAAAATATCCCATATCCCACGATATCGCCCCAGTGTACGGAGCTCTCAACGGATCACCTCTCTGGATCACTCTGCAACTCTCCTAACCTGCAAAGGATGTACAACACGGTATAAAACCGTTAGCTAACCATACACATATATAAGAAGATGCTAGAGCACAAACACACATCAGGAATATTAACACATCATCATGTTATCACACATTTACCCGGTTTATTATCTTTATAACGTCAATCACTCAATAGTATATAGATCTGCATATGAAAATATGTGACACGAGGAACATATATAATCATCGCCTCTACGTGTAATAGCTAGCTGGAGTGGTATCAGCGCACCTTCCCGTATGCCATAAGAAGTGGTCAGTGCCCTTCCCGTATACCAGATCTAACTAGCTTACAGAGAACTTCCCAGACTCCACTACGGGATGAAAGGTAAGTTGTCACAACCACTACAATGGGTGGTCAATATAACATAGGTCGGTAATGAACCATATCGCATGCTATAAAACATATAACAAACACCACTCATGCATACATCCAATATAAGGATGGTAGCTAAGTAAGTCCTATGGACTTACCTCAACTCAAAAGTAGGCTCACTACAATCCACTCTCAATCTGGTCCACTCCAATATGGAGGACAACACTGCCTAGTAACAAGGCATAATAACATATATCAAACTCATATCCATCATAGGGGTCACACCTAGACCCAATGGATCCATAAGGATCGTATCATAACTCATAAACCTCAAAGCCGTAACTGACATAACCGATATCATACTTATCATTGTCCTAACCTCAAACACATATACCTAGCATGCTACTAACTCTTATATTAGGATAGGAAAGGATCTACCCAACTCTAGGTAGACCCGGGACAAGACACACATGCGTGACAAGAGAGACACAGGGGCGGAGTAAGGCAACCCACATGCGCGGTGACAATGGCCGCAGGCACGACGCGGGCGCTGTGGCACAACTTCCGCAGGGGCGGCGGCTTCTAGGCGCGGGGGCGGCGACAGTGTAGAAAGCGATCCCGCGGTTTCTCTTCGGCTCTTCACATGATCAAATCACGTATTCTCTCATCCAAAGTCACACACATACATATACATACACAAACCAACCTCAATAAGCCTCAACAAGCCTCAACATACATCTAATCCTAAGCTAGAAAGAGGAACCAAAGGAAGAAAGAAGGAAAAGAAGAAGAAGGCTTACCACACTTGTGGTCCTAGGCTGCACAGAAGATCAACACTCAACCTCACTGGCTTTCAAGCTCAGCAACACACCTAAGCTCATCAACAAAACCGGCTGCAGCCGCAAGAAACCGCAGGGGCGAAACAACAGAGGAGCCGCAGGGCGGCCTCACAGACCCGCGGGGGCGGCTAAGGCCAAAAACGGCTTCAAAGACTAAGGGTATTACATATAAATTTTTAAAAAATAACAATAGCTTACCAAGTTCAATTGGTCTAGTTAGTATAAGGGTCTGTCATCCAGAGTTTGAAACCCACTAAATACAAGATTTGTATTTTCGACGGACCTTGTGTAACTCTTTGGTATTAGGCTTGTGTATTGGGCCCGGTCCTAGGCTTGTGTATTGGGCCCGGTCCTAGTCTTGTGTATTGGGTCCGAGCGTAGGCTTCGAAACCCAATAAATACAAGATTTGTATTTTTGACGGACATTGTGTAACTCTTTGGGCCTAAGCTTGTGTATTGGGCCCTGTCCTAGGCTTGTGTATTGAGCCTTGTCTTCGACTTGTGTATTGGGCCCTGTCTTAGGCTTGTGTATTGGGCCATGTCCTAGGCTTGTGTATTGGGTCATGTCATATGCTTGTGTATTGGACTCTGACGCTCTGTCCTATGCTTGTGTATTGGGTCCGGACGTAGGCTTGTGTATTGAGCTTTTTCCTATGCTTGTGTATTGGATCCGGGCGTAGGCTTGTGTAACTGGACCAGACATGAGCTTTATTAAAACATTTGGACTTTCATTAAAACAATTGGGCTTCAGCTTGAATAAATTGATATTACCAATTTGTCCTTTCAATTAATCTTTATAGATAAATAAGAGGAGCCTAGTTTGTCACCTAAAATGAAAAAGAGCATTCTTAATGCTAAACTTTACAAAAAGAGCATAATTTCCCATTTCACCCAAAAATTTATTACAAAAATATAATCTTATATATAGTTTAAATTTTAATTAATTTTTTGATATGAAGGGACGTGAATCGTGTGATTAAATTACATTAAATGAGATAAAAGTTATTGTAATAATTTTAATTTTTCATATATGTTAAAATTTAAAACAAGTATTAACTTAAAACCATATTTGATTCAAATAAAATGTGTTTGGTTGCATGCATTAAATGAGACAAAAAATTTTGCAAAAAAAATAAAAATTCAGAATCTTACTTAATAGATAGGATAGATTACAAGTCCAACCCACTTGTGGTGATACCCCAAGACATAGGAACCTCAAGCTTAACACAAACGCGGTGATAATTGATGGTGGTTGGATGACAATGGTTGTTGTCCTACGTAGTGAACAAGGAGGGGTCATGGGTGCATGGGTGAAAAGAATCAAAGGCTCTTTGACAATTTGGTGGATAGAGGCTGACACGGTTAGATTTGGGTGGGCTGATGGCAATTTTCCGGATTGGCACTAGGGATATTACTGTGGAAACTAATTCAATGATGGTGTCAAATTTCTTCAACTATACTAAGTATGTTAGAGGCCATGGTGGTGAAATTATCAGGGAAGTCAAAGACTTTGCAAATGGTTGTTCTTCCTTCTCTATGGTTCATGTCAAACTTACCACTAATAAAGTTGCATATGCTCTTGTAAATGTGTTTTCTCCTAATGAGGTTGAACAAGAAATTTTGGGAGATACACCCGATTATATTTTGACCTTATTTTTACGATTTCATTTAATGATACATGACCTACACTAAAAAAATATACAATTAAAGGTTCCTTTTAATAATTTACGGTTTTGATAATATTTTTCAACAAGATTATAAACGTAACTCGTCTTATATTATTATTTTTTGATACAAAGGTAAGTGAAACAAGAAGGATCAACATCTAGAAGTTGATTGGCCAAGAGCATTCTTTCGGATGAGGTCTTTAACGTCCTGCGGAAGGTCTCCATCATCCGTATCCGAGCAATGACCAAGAGAAGCAAGCTTGTTTGCGACGGCGTTGATTTCCCTAAATACGTGTTGAACTCTAACTTGTGTACACCTTGAGATCAAAATGAAGATGTTGGAAATGATCATGTCCGCTTCCCATGGTGGTTTCCAAAACTGATTAATTGAGCTAATAAGTTCAAGGTTATCTCCTTCGATTTCACTGGTGTTGAGTCATAAACTTATGGCCTTTTGGATGCCCTCTCTCAGAGCATAATTTTCTACTTGAAGTATAGTTTCTACACCACAAACGACCCATTCCCGTAGCAAGTGTTAAAACATTGTGGTCTCGAACGATGAAGTCAAAGACACATTGATCATTTGAGTTTTTAGAAGCATCAAAATTAATTAATTTTGACGGATCTATTTAATGTTTTTTTGTTTTTTGTCTTTGTTTTGGGGCTTGTATTACGGTTTGATATTTTTGAATTTGCCTAATCCAGTCATTAATTTGTTTTTGGATTAATGGATTTAAGATTTATATATATATTTTATTCCACCCAAAAGAAATTAAAATTTATTTTTCATGGCCACGCCAGCTACAGTCTACAACCACACGATCAGGAAAAAATAAAAATAAAAAATCGAGATCCGGCCCCACGCCTATCCGATGTGGATGTGGTTCTTCTCTCACAAGTCTCAGCCAACGCTTTGTTTCTTCTTCCCCCACCAAGGCCACCATCACCCTTCTTATCCCCCACGGAAGCAGTTGGTTGTGGTAGCCAGCTATCCATTATCACAGATAAATCGAAGTTTCACATTCTTCAGACTCTATTCTCTCCGGTGATGTCGAATCTATAGAGAACAACAAGAAACAGACTCATACGTACTAAATCACAATGGGAACGGGGCAATCCAAGGGTATTGAAGGTAGCGCTCATGGCGGAGTCACCGGTGGCTGCGCTGATGATAGAGAAGAAGACGTCTCTGGCGGTGGGCAGCTCTATGTTTCTCTGAAAATGGAGAGTTCGTTACTGAAAGGCCTTCTTATTCCTCACGTCTTCGGTTCTGCCCCTCTCGTTGGCTCTTGGGATTCTTCTAAAGCCGTTAGTCTCTACTCTCGCTGTATCTATATCGACTTTATGATGATTTTAGTATCGTTATTGATAGGAATTGCGTTTTTCTGTTGGAATCGATTGATAGTTGTCTATGGAGCGGGAATCGGCTTCAACGTGGGAGTTGAGCTTTGTAGTTCCACCTAATCACGGTAACTCTAGCTATTCACGGACATTGATTGTTCGGCTGCGTGGGATTTAGGGAATTGTTAAATTGGAATGGTCTTGATTTTTGGTGGTTGATTTATAGAAACATTGGACTTCAAGTTCTTGTTGAGGCCCAAGGACGCAAATATGCCCTGCGTTATAGAAGAAGGTCCAAATAGGGTTTTAATGAAGGGTGCAATTGAAGGAAATGCAATGCACGCTGTATTTAAGTTGAATGCTGATGAAGTGCTGGACTGCCCTGTTTTCATCAAGGCTGACCGGGTCTCCCCGTTTGATCTGGCTGCCAGTTGGAGAGCCTACCGGGAGAATCTTCAGCCTTCTACTGTACGCGGTATTCCCGACATTAGTATTAATTCTGATCCTCAGGCTGGTATTGAGGTAAGAGGTTACTGATCATGAATTTTGCCCATATAGTGCTTTAATATATTGAATTCGGTCAACTGAACTGATGAATGGGATAGACGAATGAACGTGTTTACTCTTGATGAAAACTGAATAGGAAGCTGAGGATACCTAGAATTTGTAGTACATATATTTCTCCTGTGAATGAAAGGATAATAACAGTGCTACATTTTTTGGGACCAATGGATGCATTCTGATGTCATTGTGCTTGATCCTTCCCCCCCTGAAGATTTCAGTTCTTTCACAATGTTTTAGTACTCTGAGGTACATTCATAAGCTTTATCTGGCATATGATGCTCTTACAGAAGTAAATATAAATACTATTGTATGATAATTCTAAAAGATACAAATCCCCTACTGAACCACAAAGAGAGGATACATCCTTGATGCTAGATAAAGATCCCCTACTGAACCACAAAGAGATCACCCTTGAGAAGTCAGTGACAAGTTGATGCTATGAGAAAGGGTTGTACATGCATTCTGATAGATCTCTTTCATTGTGCTTCTGCCTAAAGGAAATATGTGCTTTAGGCTTTGCCTTGAACTAAATTTTATTTCTTGTTCGGCTTAGGTGAACTAAATTTGATTTCTTTTTCGGCTTGGGTGTATAAACAATAAGTGCAACTCTGCTTTCATACTGACCAAATTTGTTTTCATTAATGACGTGGATGTGAGCTCATTTTATGCAAGTTTTTTTTAATAATTTAATCCAGTTTTTCACTCTTTCCCTTTCCCAACAGAATGGATGTTCAGCAAGCTTGGATCTTGACATTGAAAGATATGTTATCCCAACGCCTGCAACCTCTGCAAATTCGGTTTATGCAGCTAATTTGGCTGCAACTCCAAGATATATTGCCTCTGGCAGTAACAGCCTGAGTAACAAATCATCTTCATTCAAAAGTGGAGGTGCTTCTAGTGATCAGCCTACATCTCATAAGGTTTAGTATGCCAAGTTGCCAACACATTCTTTTAAATATATCAAGGATGCCTTTTAACAAGTGAATAGATATTGGGAGAGACATGCTTTTGTTTTTCTATGATGTTTATGTCTCCCTAAAGAAGGAAGTCAAGGAACTGATCAAAACTTAAAATTTTGTTCCATATTATATTAATTATGTGTAAATAGAATTGATAGTTGGCTTCAGTTAAGCAAAACTACCCTATTCTATTCCGTCAGTAGAAATATCAGTTATTTTGTCTGAAGCTTTAATATCACCAGATGAGAAGAATATTCTGGTGCCACCAGATAGTTTATCAGCAACAATTTATTTATACGGGTCACCTTAAATATACCTTGAATAAGCGAGATCATATTTCTTTATTTTCTATATTTTCTTTATTTTCTAGGACATCTGTCTGTATCATTACATATCAAATTTCATAATATTCCTATGTTTTTCACTTTGTAGTGTATCTACATTGAATACCCATGCTAAGGTAATGTTGTGCAGGACATGGACCTGTCAATACCTGATTCGTCAAAAGTGCATCTTCATTCTGGTTTGGTTGAATCTAAGTCAGTGGGAACATTTTCACCATTCCAAAGGCAGGAGTCTCATAAAGGATTGTTTGTAGACAGAGGAGTGGGTTCTCCTAGACTGGTCAAATCAGCCAGTTCTAGCACTTTCACAATTGATCTCAAACTACTCAATTCCGAAAGGAAGGTAAGCAAAATCTCTTTTCTACATCAGAACGTTTTTTTTAAACATAACATTCTGCATTTTAACTAAGGCTTATCTATATTTTCCTTCCCTGTAAATTCCTAGAATCCAATTCCAGCAGCTGCTGGAGCCGTCGCTGCGGCAGCAGTTGCTGATCAAATGCTTGGACCGAAAGAAGATAGACACTTGGCTATTGTGTTGGTAGGTTGTGATGTTTAAGAGGTAGGAATAATTAAAATATGTGGTCATTTCCATTTCCCATAATCTATTCACCATGTAGGTTGGCTTGCCTGCTAGAGGTAAGACCTTTACTGCTGTTAAACTCACAAGATACCTTAGATGGTTGGGACATGACACCAAACACTTCAATGTTGGAAAGGTAATTTATCAATCCAAAATCTATTTCCCAGTTTGAAGGGTTTCAAAACTTTGCATATGTTTGACAAGAGACTCATTTTTCTGTTTTGGTGAACAGTACAGGCGCTTGAAGCTCGGAACTAATCAGGTAATCTCCTTTAAATTGCAATCTGTTCATATGAATAAGGTTTTTACAGAGTACTGTTTAACTTGCCATTGTAAAATCCTTTATTTTTAGGATGTGATAAATATTAAATACTTTCATATTTTTCTATGAGTATGTAATCTTTGCCACAAAATCTGATGCATTTTATAACTTTTTCATTGGAGAGTAGAAGTGAGGGAGAGAGTTAAACAGAGGGGAAAATAGAGTTGCAGATGATGAAAGTTAGGGTCCTGCCTGCCTTTTCTTTTGTTCTTTGTAGGATGGGCCAACAAGTTTTCGAATATTTTTTTTTTGGCAACGGTTGGCTAATTTTGAATTAATATGCCTTTGGTTTTTGTTTAGTATCGACTGTTTCAGTGTGGGCCTTTTTGTGTATGTATACAGACTGAAATATACATAGATTTTTGGATCAATTTTTTCTTGCCCCTCATGTATTTGCGAAGAAATTTCAGTGGATAGTTTTTCATCGAACAGATAATGATGCACCTTTTCGTGAAACAGAAAGGTATTGATCACACTCATGTCGGGCAATATGAAATTTTGCCGCAACCCCCTCCCCCTCTACATGTTACCGTCTGGGTCATAGTTAGTGCAGATACCTATAAAATTTCCTAAATGCAAAAAACCTCCCGCCTTATATCTCTGAATATATTTATCGATTTGTTTCTTTCTCTCATTCCCTTCTCCAGTGGAATTTGTAATACATCATCTAATTCTTAGCAGTCTGCTGATTTTTTCCGTGGCGACAACCCAGAGGGACTGGAGGCACGTAATGAGGTGAATTCTCACTGAGTAATTCTTATAACTAAACTTCTCATTTGAATGGTTTGTTTAAACCGTTGTGTCTATATACGGGGTTTTCATCTACCAGAAACATCTTTGCCTTTGTTATTGATCCAGTTGAATCATCTTACGGAAAAAAATCATTTATGTTGAGATCGATAATAATTGGTGCTTGTTTAATTGAAGGATAATAGTACAATCAATTTAATCATATATATTAGGTGAAAATATACTGCAGATTCTTCTTTTTGGGGTTAATAGTGTAATTTAATGATGTTGAGGCCTGAGGGATTTCCATTGGCTGAAAAGATCCCCTAACACCTTATTCCTGTAATTATAAAATGATTTATATTGATGTTGTAGATTAAAATTTTCTGGAATCAACTTCTTGGATGTTAATGAAATATTATATATTTATCCAAAACTGGGAATACAGTGTTATGCATGAATGCCAAACATAGATATTGTTGCTGATATTTAACATTTTCTCTGTATAACTAATCATGTTATGATATTTTCACTTTCTAGTAGGTAGCGGCCCTGGCAATGGAAGATATGATATCATGGATGCATGAAGGAGGCCAAGTAAGTTTGTCCCGACCCATGTTATGAAGCTTTTCTTGCATTTTTCTACCCATATTAATTTTGATCTATGATATGGGAACTGGACATTTGATTTAGGTGGGAATCTTTGATGCTACAAACAGTTCGAGAGCACGGAGAAATTTGTTGATGAAATTGGCTGAAGGAAACTGCAAGGTGCTTATATTTCTGTATGACCACAATGCTAGATATCTAATCCTTCTTTCTTAATAGAGTACTTCATTTTGTATGAATAAGCGATGGTGTTAATCTTGAACATGTTATTTAATACAATTGTTAAATGTTGAGTGGTTTGGGTGCAGATTATATTTTTGGAAACACTATGTAATGATGAGCGCATTATTGAGCGAAATATACGTCTCAAAGTCCAGCAGAGCCCAGATTATGCTGAAGAGTGAGAATTGTAGTCAGATTCACAATTTTTTTGTTATTTCTTTTATTATGACCAAGAAACGAACTTTGCTTTTATGTATTCAATGACTTTAATATATGTGCAACAAACAAAAATCTATGCAGGCCAGATTTTGAAGCAGGTTGTAGAGACTTCAGAAACCGACTGGCGTATTATGAAAAAGTAGTCGCTCAATACCTTTTTCTGTCAAGATTTTTTGAGTGATTATTTTTATATTAACAAAAACTTCATTTTACATTCACAAATAGTTCTATGAGCCAGTAGAAGAAGGATCTTATATCAAAATGATTGATATGGTCAGTGGACATGGGGGACAAATTCAGGTAAGTCTGCACTTTCCTGGTCATTAATTCTCTTCATCCTATTTTGAAGTTTTCCGTGAAGTGGACACTTTGCCGAGTAACCCACTACAAAGACTTACCTGAAAATTGCGATTTTTAGAATCACTTTTCCAGACTGGATACAGATCTTATGCTGTATCCCAGTTTTATGCTGTTAGGGTGGGGACAACAAGGACATACTTGGCTGACATGGTTGGAATTTGTTCTCTATGTATCAAATTTACCCCTGTTTGACGTGAAAGATGGATTAGATTTGCTGTATTGCATATGGTGACAGCTTAGATGATTTGTTGAAATTTTAATTCTTCCATGCTCTGTAGTATAGGGCTTTGAGTTTATTATGAGGAGTAGGTTATTTTGAGTACTGTTGGACTTCAGGTCTATAGATAATCTGTGAGCATCTTCGCTGGTTCGCTTCTAAGACAAGAACACAAGTGACCTTCAATTTTGCATTTATCATACTGTGATCTTGAAAGAAAACTAAATAAATAATTCAGTTTTTGTTGACCTGAAACAATTATCAGAAACCAACATTCCTAAACACAGAAAGTAGAAAAATTTGAGAACTGGTGACCTACATGCATTATAGGTGGGAGCTTGAATATACTTTATGACATCTAGAGATACTTTCTTGCTTGTAACATTGTATGGGCTGTAGAAGAAAAGCAGAAGACATTATGAAGAAGAAGCAAGATTAAATAAGGCATTCATAATTCAGAGATAAAAAGAACCCTAAGAAATGTAATCTGCATGCGTTATAGGTGGAAAACTCAAAGTTTGAATAGACTTTTATATGATGTTTAAAGTTATTCTCTTACTTGGCACACCCTCTGGGACAAAGAAGAAGAGAAGACAAAGAAATATACACAGAGGGAAAAAGATGAAATAAATTGGCAGTAATACAATTGAAAATCATAAGTCTAGACTGTAGAAGTCTAGAGGGTGAATGCAGCTATCTTTGAAGTCATTTATCCAACTCTAGTGATTTTTGTTTTTAACTTTCATGTCTACTTTTGTACAGGTGAACAATATTAGTGGATACCTGCCTGGACGGATTGTTTTCTTCCTGGTATATGGTCAAACTCAGTACTCTTTTTTGTCTTCTGGGATTTTATGTCTTTGAAGTCAACTATGCAACTCTAGTGATTTTTGAGTCAGTATGTGAACATACTAACTCAAAATTTTCAGACAAAAAAAATAAAAATTACTCGGTCTGTTGTCTCTTTCTGTTGTAGGTGAATACACATCTCACTCCCCGTCCTATATTGCTCACTAGACACGGAGAGAGCCGGTTCAATGTTAGAAGCAGAATTGGGGGTGATTCTGCTTTAAGGTCTGCTAACTGCTGCAATTCATTTTGAATTTCTGTGTGATATCATGCATATATAATGTGCATATGTGTGACAGTGTGAGAAGCATTTGCATATATAACTAACTGCACACATATGTTTACGAATTTCTATATAAGCATGCATACATAATGTGCATAGTTTTGACACCCATCATTTCGGCACGAACATTTGATCAAGTTTGATCTGAATGAAGTAGAAGAAGAGAACTAAAATAACAGGTGTCTTTTTGCCTGAACAGTGATACTGGAGAACTCTATGCCAAGAAACTCGGAACTTTTGTTGAGAAACGGCTTAAATCAGAGCGAGCTGCTTCCGTAAGTTCTAATTTTCCTCCACATTAACGTTTAACTGCACATACACCAGTGTATCATTTACCCATCTGTATCTGAGTTATTCGTAAAATTATTGGAGGCTACAATACAGCCAATGCACGTATCCTTTTCAATGTTCATGATGTAACCTCTTGATATTTCTTTTTGTAATAATAAGGCCTTGGTGCTGCTTCACTTGAGAGTATTGTTATCACCTGGAGCCTCTGGAGGGCTCAAATATTTTGTTAAATTTTTGAACATCATCGTGTCCCTTCTCTTTGTAGCACTGTTATGTCCCTTGCATTTGTAGCACTGTTATCTAGAATAATATTAGAAAGGCAACCCTTTCAAATGGGCTATCTAAAGAGGGGGGAAGTTATAAAATAGATGTCTGCCAGCTATTGTCATTGACTCACTGGTTGCTTATCATTTTCCCATCTAATGTAGATAGGAAAAAAAGAATATGATCCAGGTTCTTGTTTAATAAGTCCTGGACCTTGATTTTTTCAGTGCTAAGATATGTTTTCATTCTCTTGTTTTGTATCTCATATGGTGCCAAACTGTTTTCAGTACTTGAAACCAATTACACTTCCATATACTGTTGACTCATCAGATATTTACTTATTTACTCTTACTAAATTCAGATATGGACTAGTACTCTACAGAGATCAATCTTATCAGCAAGACATATTGGTGGATTTCCAAAGGTAAAGTCATTACTTTTTTTTATTTTTATGTGGGTTTCATGCCTTTCTTTATCGTCTACTTTAACCACTGGAGTAGAAATTAGATCCAACTGGGTGGTTATATGTTTTCTGATTCAAGTCCTTGTATAGATACAATGGCGCTCTCTTGATGAAATTAACGCTGGAGTATGTGATGGTATGACTTATGAAGAGATCAAGAAGAATATGCCTGAAGAATATGAGTATGTTGCAACATTTTTTCTTGGTTTGACTTGTGATCATAGATACTCCCCAACTGAGCAGAAATTAGCACTTAAGTCACGGGTTATTTGTGTTTGTACTTTTGCTAGTACGACATTGAAATTCACCAAGATATTTTTGCTCACTCATATCTGCTTCATGTTCTTAGTTTATAAGGTATTACTGTATTAGTTCTAATCAAGCAATCTGAAAATCCATAAGAAAAGGATATCGATTAGTGAGGCCATAATTTACCTAAGTTATGGAACATTACATTTGTTAACTGTTCCTCCTTGAGTTAAGTGTTTCTCAAGTTGCTCTTTTCATGGACTTCAGATCCCGTAAGAAGGATAAGCTAAGGTACCGTTATCCTCGTGGAGAATCATACCTGGATGTTATCCAAAGGTTTGCCTATACATTGATTTGAATAATGCAAACACTAGAAGTCCATATTATTTATAAAAAAAAAATCTATGAAACCCCTCTTTTGTAACTGTAGGCTAGAGCCTGTCATTATTGAACTTGAACGACAAAGAGCTCCTGTGGTGGTTGTATCTCACCAGGTTTGTATTTCACTTGTCAGTTTGTATCTCAGGCTTATATATCCTGAGCTTTTGTCTATCTTTTCATTCTCGGTTTGCTCATGGTGGTGGGCCGGTGGCCTCTTCTGGCTTCTTTCAGGCTGTATTGAGAGCGTTATATGCTTATTTCGCTGACAGGCCTTTGAAAGAAATCCCACACATTGAGGTAATTTCCTGACTTACGGCTCTAACTTACTCAACTAAGAGTCTAGTCCTTTTAAGATGGTTCCTTTGGTCTGGTGATGAGAAAGAGTTAGGTTAATGAAATTCTGCCTCGTGTTTTTACTTACTGCCTTCAAACTTCCATGCCTTTTCACGCGTTCGGTTTTTTTAAGCCTGCCGATTTTCACCCTGTAATTTCAAGCTTGCTTGGCCTCCAGATTTTTAATTTTGGTATGGGATCAGCACTTTTGTAGAATTGCAAAGTGGCATTCTTTGGAAGAACACATTTTTAGAAAAGGAAGAAAAGTTAATACTTAAATGTTTTTTTTTTGTTAGAATCACAACTAATGAACATGCATATTTTTTAGGAGCATAAGTTATTGTTGGCTTACCCTTCTATCTACATTGTGGGTAACCTAGATGTTGCTTGAGTTGGTTCCTCATAATGCCATTCATGCCAACAAATTGGAAAAAGAAAGTAAAGCTATATCACCTGTTCATGACTTCATTCTAGAGTTTCCCATTTTAGGCTTGCATCCCACTTCTAATTTGCTGTGAATTTAGGGCAAACTCCTTTAACAGAAAGGGTATTAGTTGGAAAACGCAGAAGTATATCGGAACAACTGCCCTTTGTAGGATATCTATTCTATTTATACATGCAATGCTCCAACCATACACTAACTAGTCTCTTTTTTTTTTTTTTAAATCTCTAATTAATATAACAACACAATTCAAGAAGGATTAGCCATATGACCCATAGAATGACGGTTTATTTTTGTTTTTAGGAAATGTATATCATTACTCATTAGATTACTTGGAAAATCAATTGGAGTATATATATATTTTTAAATCATCTTTAGGGTTGTTTATTTTGGTAAAAAAATCTCAGGAAAAATTGTTTTGAACTGATCCACCAAAGAGGGTTTGTTCATTTCATTTTTCTCTTACCTTATTGTTTTCAGTATCAAGTTTTAATCAAACCCCTTGGTTTTTCTGCAAGTTTTGTATACTTGATAAGTATATTGACAGAGAAGTTCAAAATTGTTGAATCAGATACCGCTTCACACGATCATAGAGATACAGATGGGCGTAAGCGGCGTTCAGGAGAAGAGGTACAAACTTATAGATTAAGAAGTTTAATCTTGCTTAACTCATCATGTTGTGGAAATGTAATGAACCTCACATTTTTATTTTTATATATTAAAAAAAACTGCAAAATATATTGCAGAATCTCCAAACTTCGTCCTTAAATTCTTATTGTATATGACATTACTCTTCTAAATAATGACATTACATATATTTCAGCCCTTCCATAGATTCAGTTATTTTTTGTCCAACCGGGTTGCGCTGATGGTTGAGCTTTGGCGGCGCAAACCGGGTTAACGTGGATACGCTAAATTCTGTGTGGCTTCAGTGGTTTGGTTCGTCTAGGTTCTTTTGCAAATCTTTGTTTGGCTTCTTAAAGTGATCATCGTCATCATGGGAGGAGAAAGGAATAAAGTGATAACGGTTTCTTGGTAAAGTTGTTCCGTTCCGCTTTGATGGTCTATTTACTAGTTCATTCAATCTTATTGGTGAAACAATAAGGAAGAAAGCGAGTCGGTAAAGCTAATCACTCATCACTCGTCCTTAAATAGCCCTTCCTCCGCGTTCCTCAATGAATAAGTAATCGTAGGAGCGTTTTTTTATGTATTAGAATTTTTTTGGGCGGGTAAAGGCAAAGTATATATATAATCTATAATATACTATAATTTACATTGGACTAGAAAGAAGACGGACAACAAGTTGTGCCGTCAAACCTTTCTTAATAGCGGATTCAATCCTCTTAAAAAACATCAGAAGACCTAAGAGACATAATGTTAGACCTAGGAGACATACTTGTTGTTATGCAAGACCCGTTTCACCATCTTGAGAACTTCAACAACATCGGGTATCGACATCATTTTCATAGAATTTATATTAAGAAATAAAGTACCTCATATTCGGAATCAAGTATAATTAAATATACAAGGCCCTTATTCAAACTCTAATTAAATTGATGATGGCACCCCATATTTATTGGCTTCCCGCATATTATATATGGGAGAGGAAATTAATTATTGAATTTCTAGGACAAACATAAAGAAGAGACATAAAGCAGTCTTGGGCAAAGCGATCGAGATACAGAATGTAATGCATGTATTGTGCGGGGGGAGAAAAATATTGGCACACGTGTATTGTACGGGAGGAGGAAAGTATTGGTCAAACTTGTTTTGCATTCAGACGGTCCAAATGCAGGCTTGTGCCGGGTTTTTTTTATGGAAATGGTTCACTCATGCATTGTGCGTAGGGGAAATAATAGTGGTCAAACATTTTTTTTTTGCTTCAGGCTGTCCCGATGCGGGCTTTCTCGGGAAGAGTTGCACGCATATAATGTGCGGGAGCCGGGAGGGTTAAATTCAAATTTAACCGTGATTCTCATCTCGTGACTCTGGACATATAACATATTTAATGGGGCAGGGGAAAAAAAGTTCAAAGTAAAAAAAATAAGAGACATACCTTCACACAAGATATGTACGGAAGGTTTAAATTGTTTAATTTGAAAAATGCCTTTATGGGGTGACTATTAAATTTAATGGGACAAAGTAAAAAAAAAGGTCAAAGTAAATTAGTGGACTAGTGAATATACCATTAAAATGGACTAGCAAATCTCTCTTTTTATTCGTGATCTTATGTAACAAAATAAGTATATTGATTGAAATTAAAAAAATTACTAGTATCTCTCAAAAAAACTGTTTAAACTATTAGGGCGTAAATAACACATCTCTTAATTATCTTGATAAATCCAGTCCAAAGTATGATGATTCTACTTGAACTATAATAATTCCATATTAAAAGTTTTTATAGATTCACTTTGATGTAAATCTTAAATTAGAACGTGCAACAGACTCAATATACCCAAAGTTAAAGATAACACAAATTAAGTTCAAATAAAACATTATAAACTTGACTCACCACATTCTTTTCTTTTAAATTGGGTGTTTAAATCCACTCCAAAAATGAGATACTTGAACCGAATTCAATATAACATTAAGATTCACAACCTCTACCTTTCAAATAAAAACTTGTTTGCAAAACATACAACATTACAACTATTATATAATCTATGTTTACGAATTTTAACTTTTAGAATCAACATATTTTCTCACATGGAAACAAATATAAATAAATATATTTGTTTTTATCTCTTTAAGCAGTTTTAGATGTAAATTTACAATGATTCAGAATATGTTTTTGAATTTTGATCAATTTCTATCAGAGACGGAGCTAGGGCTGGGCATCACTGTGCAGTCGCCCAGCACAACCCATGAAATGAAATTAGTAATATAGCCCATTTGTCTTGCAATTATTTTATTATTTTATTTTATTTTTTTCTTACGGTGTGATGTCCCTTCTAATTACAAGATAACTTTAAATGCAATGTCTTTTTTGGCAGAATAGTCATCTCATTATTACGTGGGGCCCAATAATCAATAGAGTAATACAAATACACTAGTTTTGGTAGTTTATATCTTATTATTCTTATGGTTTCCATCTCTTATTTCTTTCATCTAAATTTACGATATAAAAATTTTGCCCGTCCTATAATATTTCTGGCTCCCTTTCTAAGGACAGCTTCACCATATATACGAGTTATACTTGTACATTTAATTTCGTGTATCCGATATAATAAGTCGGGATCGAATATCTGAATATTTAAGTTTGTATGTGGCTAGATATTTAAGTTTGTATGTTGCTGGGTATATCCGAAGCAGATGGTTATCCAATCTAATCACAAACAATTACATTAAATATTCGAATATTTCCCGACCCAAATGGACTGGCCTATAAAATGTACTGTATTTTTTCCCATTTTTTATTTGGATATAATGTGATTTGGATCTGATATAAAACCAATTGAGAAACTAGTAAAGCCTCATGCGGAGTTGAGACAACGTGTTCAAATTGGATTTGCATTTAGCCATATGCGAAGTCATTTTCAAGTACAAGAAAACAAAGACTCGGCAACCAAACAGTCAAACTCTGATGTTCATCAAATTGGATTTGCATTCCCCCTTCACTATTGTAGGTCAAGGGACACTGGAAATCAGTTTTCCGCGTTGCTGTTCATCAACTGTTCGACTAAATTCCTCAGACACAAACGAACCCTTCTTCATCCCATTGCTTGCTGAACCCAATCGCTCAAATATTATTGAGGTAAACCTCTCTTCTCTGTTTTGAAGAACAAAATTACATTGTAAACCCCATTGAGTTCTTGGATGCCATGTGAAAGCTCCTTGTTTGGGTTGGTGCAAGTAGGAATACCCACTTCCCTTGTGTTTATATTGTAGCCGTGTAGGTATTGTTTGAGCTCTTGAGTAATCATAAAGGCCAGATATTACTGCATTTTTCATCTCATGACTTATAACCAATTACTCCGGCCCTAGATGCATTCCAACAATCTTGTCCACCCCATGAGATTTGATCACCATGGAAAATCTGGAAAATATAAAGGAAATCAATTAGAGATGACAAGAAAAACACCTAGTGATCCCTAAGGGGAATCTTTCGATAATTATTGTCCGTCTAACATTCTTGAGGTAAATCTCTATTCTCTGTTAGTAACAGAATACATAATTTCTTGTTTAGATTTTTGGGGTTTCTTGATAAGTTTGCTGTTAACCTCATGTAAGGTAAATCTTTCCTGCATCTTCTTTGCTGTCATTAGTTTTGAATTAATTGAACGAGGCAGATTAGTTTCTTGCTATTGGATTAGATGGTCCAATATTTGACTGATTATCAGTTATCATGCCATTTGTTTTGTGAAAATATAATTATCATGGTGATGGATTCAACTAATTGATCTGGACTTCTTAAGAATACTTTATGAGAGGAAAGTTCAATTATAAATTGGACTTTTATGAATGAAATTGGAATTTGGCTTCTTGATTGCCTTTTCTAAGTTTATATATAAAGGCTTATAGTTTCTTTTGGATTTGATGAATTAAGAAGATCAGAAACTCGATACAAAAATATGCTCATACTCTTTTAGAATCAGTGAATGGAGTTGTAAATTCACTCATTTCCTGGTCTATTCTATTTGTGATCTAGGTTAAAGAAATCACTGTCAGATAGATGCAAGAAAGAATGAACCGCAGATTGGTGTTCTTTCCCTTGCCCTTACAAGGCCATATAAACCCATTGTTTCAATTGGCTGATATCTTCTACTCTAAAGGATTCTCCATTTCTATCATTTGCACTCGCTTGAATGCACCTAACCCTGTCAATCACCCGCACTTCACCTTCCATAGCATAGACGATGGGTTGTCAGAAGAAGATGCCACCATGAAAGATATTATAGCACTTACTATTAAACTCAATGAAACATGTGCACCCTCCTTAAAAAAATGCTTGACTGAGATGATATCAAATGCTTCTGATCAAGAACGAGTGGCATGTTTAATCACGGATGCTATGTGTTACTCGAGTCAAGACGTGGCTGATAGCCTCAATCTGAGACGGATCGCTTTGAGGACCAGTGGTATTGGTGCATATGCTTCATCTCTTGCGTATCCTCTTTTTGTGGAAAAGGGTTATATCTCGATGCAAGGTATGTGCTCAGCTGTATTGCCTTATGATTGCTAATAACTGCATGTTTTATTGATTCATTTTGTTTCAGTATATTCTGCTATATTAAGCTTACTGTCTTATGATTGCTAATAACATGTTTTATTGGTTCGTTTTGTTTTAGTATATTCTCTACTGCTAAATTGAGCTTACTGTGATGTACCTTTACAAGTTGTTCTGATGATTTATTACTGTTAGTGCCTGATGTTGATTTACAAAGTGTTACTTAACAACTCGGTATTGGATTCTCTGTTAATTTAATGTAAGGAGTGTTTATTTTTTTTTACTAAATCTCTTTTCTTTTTTTTTCCCTTTCTGTTACTCTTGTAGAGAATGAAGGAATGGTGCCAGAGTTGCCCCCTCTTAGAATCAAAGACATTCCTAAAGTCAAGACGGAAGTCCCGGGACTATACGAAGAATTACTGTCTCACATGGTTAAAGCTACTAAATTCGCAACTGGTCTCATATTCAACTCATTCGAAGAACTCGAAAGCCGCCCTTTAGCTATGGTTTACCAAGACCTCAGCATTCCCATTTTCCCAATCGGCCCATTTCACAAGCACAAGAACGCTCCATCCTCATCTAGCAGCTTGCTACCCGAAGAACAAAGTTCAATTTCTTGGCTAGACAAGCAAGAGCCCAACTCTGTCATTTACGTAAGCTTCGGAAGCCTAGCCACCTTTGATGAAAAGGACTTCACCGAGATGGCTTGGGGGCTTGCAAATAGTGGTCAACATTTCTTATGGGTGATTCGGTCTGATCTGGTCCGAGACTCAGGTGGGTCCGATCAGGGTCAGTTCCCTGATGGGTTCTTGAAAGAGGTAGCTGGGAGGAGCCATATTGTGAAGTGGGCCCCACAACGTGAGGTGCTGGCTCACCCGGCTGTTGGAGGCTTCTTGACCCATAACGGTTGGAACTCGACTTTGGAGAGCATATGTGAAGGAGTGCCTATGATCTGTTTACCCCGTTTCAGTGACCAGATGATCAATGCTCGGTATGTGAGCGATGTTTGGAGAATCGGGTTGAATTTAGAGAAGAATGTAGAGAGGGGAGCAATTGAGAAGGCGATTAAGAGTTTGATGCTTGAGAAGGAAGGTAGGGAGATGAAGGCTAAAATGACATCGTTTAAGGACATGGCAACTGAATGTCTCGAAGAGGGAGGATCCTCGTCGGAATCCTTCAAGAATTTGGTCAATCGGATTCGTTCGTTTTGAGTTCTTGTTTGTGTATGAAAAACTTACATTCATTTGTATGTGATTCATTTTCATTGTGTGCTGAATTGCTCTAGTACTCTGTCATTTCATTTTGCTCATGGTTTGACTTGAAATGGCATAGAGCAATTACTAGTGGTAATACATGTTTTTTTTTTGGTTAAAACATTTTTTTTTTGTTACAGACTAATGACAATAGAGCAGTAAAGGCAAAATGTTTTAGTTTTAGTTTTTTTTTTGTTGAAAAGGAGAGTCGCTCTCCCCATTAATCTGCTTATGGTATAAAAAAAAAAAAAACTGCAAACGAGCCATACTAGGAAAACAAACACCTCTAAAATCATCAAGCGGGAAAGCCCTCGAACAAAGAGGGGGAGACTCCAGTCTATGACACCCCAAAGGAAGAGAAAGCAAAATAACTCATGTGATTGACGTTGCTCGATATAAAATGTGGATCCATTATCCGATTTGAACGTTGATAACCTAATATGCTAATACTCATGTGAGCTAAATACCATTGTCGTAATGCTAAATTTCCATAGAAACCGAAAATTGATCCGCTTAATCACGTAAGATGTCTTTACATACTTTTCATTCATGTGAAAATTTCCGTTATTAACACAATTGATCATTGATTAAGAGCTTAAGATGAAAGTTCATTGAGCTTCGAAGGGTTACTCAAGGAGTGTTGTTGCGAGTTGAATTAGGACTATTATTTGAGTTTAACGAGCTTAAATTTGTCATGTTCAAGCAAGTTGAGTCCCTTCTGAGCCTAAATCTTGACCGAATTTCAAAATATGTTTAGATTCGTTTTGTTTAAAAAGTGAACATATTTGGGCTATGCTAATAAGAATTTGGGTAGATCGACTAATATAAAAACTCTAAATTGTTATTGAGCCTAACAAGTCAGACCTTAAACGTGATCATATTTGACTCGTTTATAAAAAACCGAACCTAAATTTTAACCAACCGTAAAAATATTCATATTCAGCTCGTGTAAAGTGTGAATAAGGGGATATGAATAGTTCGACTCGTATAACGACCCCATGTGATTTATAATCATTTGTGAAACAAGGAACACACATTGAGTTAACACTTATGATTAATAAATAACAAAGTCCCGTAGCTCAGTTGGTTAGAGCGCTGGTCTTATGAGCCGGAGGTCGCGGGTTCGAGCCCCGCCGGGACTATCTATTTTTGTTACAACTTATTATTGGGCCGGACCCTTCCAGCCCAATACAATCTGAAGCCCAATTCCACCGTCCATTACATTCTGAAGCCCAATATTACCGTCCCATGAGCAAAACAAAAGCTTCATTTAATACCCTACAGGCTACAAACAATCATCAAATATAGCAACGTGTTAGGTAGCCCAATATATGTACGTACAACATTGCATGCTTGGTAGGCGCATAAAAATTAAGATCATTATAGCCTATAGCTAGGATCGATGTCTGGATTGTTTCTTGGTACATTTACATTCTTTTTTATTTTTATTAACTGAACAAGATATCGTTGTGAAGAACTTGCAAACTGTAGATTTCCTAGGTATTACGTTACGTACATGCATGCCACCATCTTAATACTCCCATAACTTATTATCTCTCGATCTATTGTCTTCCAACCATCTTGATGCACATTGACCGGCGTTCGATCTACTTTTGCCTGTGGATTAAACAATTCATTTGATGCTGCAATACTGCTAGACTTGTTGTTCAAAACCGGACTTGGACCGAGCTTTTAGGTTTTGTTTGTGCGGCATCCGCACCGATTCTGATTGTCGGATCCGGATCGGTGTCCATACCCTCCTGATGGACCAAATACCTGTTTACTATTAGTTTTAAATTATTATTAATTTTAATATATTTAAGATATATTACGCAGTATATATCAAATTTATTTTTAAAGATAGGTTATGCAATACATATCAAATTGAATGACTTCATATTTGGTATATCGGTCTCATGACTAGTTTCATTCATAGGGCATGAATCATTCAATTTCGATTGAGAAATCAACGTAGTTCTTGATCCACTTTCCTCTACGTTTTTCTACAAGTTTTCATGTCATAGTAATGATATTTTTCTTGTATATAAGCTAAGAGAAGGAGGGAAAAAAACACATTAAAGAACAAGTAAATTGAGCACTGAAATGTTAAAACAGTTTAGTTATACATAAACTATTGAGAGATTTTGCAAATCAAATTACCCTGAATTTATTCCTTAGAGATCCATATGCAAATCAATACACCAAAAGAAAAAGAGATCAACATACCTATATATATGTATGTATATCTTCATTCACTTGATAATCAACCATTACTCATAAAATCATGCTCCCATGGTGATACCACAAAGACACGAGTTTCATGATTTTGTGAGTAATGATCGAAAGCAACTAATAGAAGATAACATTTTTCGAAAGATGAACCACTTTTTTGTGACAAATTAAGCAAGTACCAACAAGATCTCACTTAGAATTCCTCTCGAATTCATATAGTCAGATCAAGGGTACTCACCAAAACCCTCGGGTTCTTCCTATGATCTTCATCCCCTTCGTCTCCTCTCAAGTTCCCGGTCTTCAAGCTTGTCGCGTTAAGGTCTATGGACAACTTTGGTTTCTTGGAACCATGAGGAGGAGATAGTGAAAGTGATAAGTGATCATTTTCTTCATCTTTCTTAGTGATTTCTAGTGAAAGATTCAAATCAATATCACCACCTCCTTCATCACTTGAAAACGCCTTTCTCTTCTTGTTCTCGACATCATCACTAACATTTTCCGATCTTCTTCGGTTTTGTGGAGTACTAATTATTAACAAGTCCATGTAATTAGTACTACTTTGTTGATGTTGGTTGCCATTGTAAACCCTATTGAGGTCTTGGATGCCATGTGAAAGCTCCTTGTTTGGATTGGTGCAAGTAGGGACACCCACTTCCCTTGTGTTTATATTGTAGTGTGTAGGTATTGTTTGAGCTCTTGAGTAATCATAAAGGCCAGATCTTACTGCATTTTTCACGTCATAACCATTTACTCCTGCCCTAGATGCATTCCAACTATCTTGTCCACCCCATGAGATTTGATCACCATGGCGAAATCTGGATAATATAAAGGATATCAATTAGAGATGGCACGAAAAACACATAGGGATACAAGCTAGAAGAAAATTAATTGGAATCAAGTTCTTATAAGAAAACAATAACTTCAATCAATTACCCAATATAAGTTTCAACGTACTTCAGCTAATAGTAAGTTTTGTTTTTGATAAACTACGTATTTCCCAACTAACTCGTTATGGGCCTTGTGTTGGGTGAATGAGATTATAAATTAAGGTTAAGTTAACTTATTGTAGATGATATTTAGGAAATTTAGTAAGTTTGATGGACAGAACTTATGGAAAGTTTATCCTCCGTTTATCCAATTTAGCTATTAAAAATTTTCAACTAACGATAAGTTTCAGCTTCAACTCCGATAAGTCAGCTATGCTCTCAAAGCAACCCTACATCGTATAAATCCCGAGTAAATTTACGGGTATGCACCTATCTTCCATCCAATCTTCAAGACAACAGCGATAGATCAAACAAGAAAACCGATTTCTCCATGTCAAATTTGACATATATACAGACCTCTATATTAAAGGATAAACTGTTACCTGCAAAAGCTTAAGCCAGCTGCACTATTGTCAAAGTTAGGAAGCATGGGAAGTTGCCAAAGATTAGGGACAAAGTGAGATGTTGAGCTCCCCATCAAATGTCTTGCATCGTTTATCACTACAAACATACCGATCTAAAGGTTAGAATCGATCCAAATACATAAGGACAAAGTAACTATATAAACTATAACCTAATTACAACAAACCCTAATTTCAAATCTTGGATTATATGGATAAAGGGGACAAATATAAAGAGATTGAATTATGCTTTTGCGTACCTTGACCCCTCTCATCAAGCTTCTTGTTTCTATACATCTGGAAGATCATATCAATAACCAAACCCAGAAATTTACTTAGATATTAATGATTGATGAAAAGGTACTTAAAACACACTTTTGATTAAGAGAAGCAGAACTTGAAGTTAAAAATCACCTGCAAATGACTCTTGACATGAGCAATAGTAAGCCCTTTGATGTTCATCATTTGAAGGACTAGTTTTGGAGTTGCTTCTGATACCATCCATCAAGAAAAAAAGGACAAAAACCATGAGAAATGACAATTAATCAACCAAATCAAGAATCTATAAGAGCTTATATCTATGAATGGTAAGATTAGCTAAGTTTAACATACTTTCTTGGCCTCCGAGTCTCTCGACAGCTTGGATGAAACAAAGATGGAGATCGGGTGTCCATCTTAGCCTCGGAACCTTTGATCGGACATAGGGTCTAACCCCGGACGAGTTTCCTTTCTTGTTGTGCTCATGGGAGCTACTCTCTTCAACTATGCTATTATTGCTTGAACTTGCACCATTCTTATGGCTACTTTCTTCTTCTTCTTCTTCTTCTTCTTCTTCTTCTTCTCCTTCCTCATCATCATCTTCATCTTTGTGTTGCATCTCTTTCCTCTCACAAGTTTCTTCTTCCATGATCGATCTAACTTCTTTCTATGAGCTTAGCTCATATATTTTGAGCAAAGAAAGGTTGAAAAGAGAGAATTAGGGCTTGCTTATATGATAAAAGAGGGTTGAGAGGGGGCATAATATTCTCTAGCTTTACCTAAGCCATTTTATTGCTTCTTTATTTTTGTTCTTTAAGTAGGAAACTCTCATAAATGCTTAAATATTCCAAACTTGCAGCACGTACGCCAAGTTTTGAGATGATAGTTACAAATTTCTACATCCATTATGGGTATGTTTTGTTAGGCTTTGAAAACTTATTTTCGTCACCATATTCTTCTATTTTTGTCACTTATTTGCTAAAGTAGAATATAAATTACACACATCAAACAAATAATTCATAATAATTCATCTTCATCCAATGGGTTGACGGAACGGTGTAAGACTAGCTCCACCGCGCTCACATAAACAAAAGTGATCGGAAACTTGTGAGAAAAAATTCTTAAAGTACAATCATCATAAGTCATAACCTACGAACAAGCATTGATGAACATTTTATCGGGTGATTTTGAGATTAAAAATCAACCATAAAATTTACAGATTAATAGGTAAGATACTTTTAATTTCATGGTGAAGTTTAATTTAACTTCACCCGAACTAAATCCGATGGATTTGCTTCAGTTAAGCTTGTATCAAAATGATAAATGCATGGACCCAAGAAACTCAAGACAAATTTTTGAGGAGTCTCTTCTTGAGTTTGTCTAGAAATTCTCTACCTATAGATAATACTTATTTTCCTATACAAAGAAGATTAAAATAAAAGGTAGAATACCAACCAATTCTAGTGTTCAAAAGTCTACTACAAAGTCTACAAATAGGCATAGAAGAAGACAAACATAAGTGGACAAAGTTGGAGATTAGTTTATGAAAGCCTGAAGAAGATTGATTCATATATATGTATATATATATATATATATATATATATATATATATATATATATATATATATATATATATATATATGTATGTATGCATGTATACTTTTCATACAAAAGATGGGCCCCGATTAGACCAATTGTTGATATAGTAGGAATGTGTTGTATTGGTCTTGCATTGTTTTTCTCTTGTATCGAACTTCTTTTCTCATATAATTACTAATTAATATATATATATATATATATATATATATATATATATATATATATATATAACGACTTCAACGTAATATATATTACTTATAAGCTTGAAAAGAAAATGCCGTGTACGTGAACTAATGTAATATATCATATATGCATGCGGTTGTATATGTTCGTTTATAAAATTAACTCCAAAAATGAAAATAAAATGAATCTAATCTACATGTACGTCGTTATTCATTTAAAAATCTAGCTAGGGTGAGTGTCTCTCATTCTCATTCTCAATGTACGTATATTTTATATTTATGCTCTCATTTTATTTTAATGTATGATATCAAAAAAAACACGGAATCTTACTTTATTCACTTGAAACTGCATGAAATAATTTCAAGACAATAATAAATATATAGGGATATATTTTGTTGAGAACAGGTTGGGAGTTGAGAAATAAGAACGATTAAAAAATAATAATTTAATCCAAATATAATTCATAGTGCGTGATAGTCATGTCATTTGTGTCTTGGAAGGTGCACATACGCTGCATAGATGTTCCTTGTTTAGCACATGCGTGGCTTCTGAGACGCACATATGTCCTCCATCTATGCTCACCGTTGAATTTGACACATTCAACGGCTGAAATATGTTCTTTTTCTCACACTAAGTTCCGTCTTTATTTACTCGTTTATATATATATATATATATATATATGAAATGAATTACTGCGTTTTCAATCCGTTTCGGAGTTGCAACTAAACGAGGGGTTATTATTTATATGTAATTGTTTTTTTGAATTGGCCATAATTAGGGTTTTGTTTTTCAAGATTTGTTGTGCATGCAATATTAGCTAGCTAGGGCACATTAACATAAAATATTAAACTTAAAAAAATAAATTTTAAAACTGCTTATTCGATTGTATCAATAATTATATGCTTTATATATATATATCCTACCAAAAAAATATATACGAGTATATGACATACAGAACACATGAGAGTTGCAGAAAGCCTCATAAATAATTTCCAACCCTGAATAATCAAATATAATTACACAATGATTTAACTGGCAAAAATGATACATAAGTTATTTAATGTCATGATTATGGATTGTGTAGATATACAGCAGAGACAAAAACAGGAAATTACGAAAAGCATTGGAAAGTATGTGTTGCGATATGCAATTTGTCTGTAAGTAAAGAAAACACCTAATAAGTACAAACAAAAATGATCTTTTATAGTTTATATATATTACGAGTTTTGTGGTTGTCTTTTTTTGGATTCATATTCATAAACAACTCCATAAGATTCCCATTGAAATTCTTGTCACAGAGCTGCAGCTCATTTTACTCTTCAATGTCTGTATCATTCATCTCTTTCTTGCTCTACTCTGGACGTAGAACTGTCTACCTACATACCAGGATCGAGATCCTTGTTTGATTACTAAATATTCGGATTATCATACGAACCAAATTTTTGCATGTTTGTGGGTAAACAAGTTATATATATATATATATATATATATAACTCTTTTACAAATGAATAAGGTCGAGTTTTTTCGAGTTGAGTCTAAATAGTTCGGCTCATATAACAATCCTACTCTTAAATATAATTGGTTTTTTCTAACTTCTTCATCTAGTTAATTACTAAATGTTAGTAGTGTTATAAGAATAAGGTTTCGACATCACAAGCTCGATCACTCGTATATAAACGAGTCCCAACCGAGTCATTTTAACCAGTTTTTAAAATACATTTATATTCGACTCGTTTATAAAATTGTGGAAGGTATTACACATCGATACCTAATATATAAGTTTTTACATAATCCGCAACCAAATATAAATTGGTTTTAGGATGATTATTAGACTCATGTGTTAAAGTTGAACCTTAATGCACGTGATGTACACCTATGAACACGTGGATCTCTATGCTTATCTTGACCCACCAAAATTTTACAAAACTGAACGACCACGGCCTTTTCTTTAGGTGCCGAGACCGGTTCATATAACCGGCCACCTTACTATATGTAAATAATATTAATTCGTAACTTCTGCATCTAATCATTTTTCGAATTTCTACGTCTAGTTAATGTATATGCCTATAAAAAAAACTTGATGCGTAAAAAATCTCAGAACTTACTTATTTAACTTTTTGTTAGTTTTTTTAAGAATAGATAAAGGATGGAAAAGACATTATCACACATAATATGTTTGTAAGTTACATTCTATTGGTTTTTGTTGGGTTAAATAATAGATTGAACGTTCAATTTATAAGTTACATTTTATTACTATGAATTAGGTTATCTAGAGATCACATTTATTGAGTTCTGAGTTTTTCCTGTTGAGTTGGGTTGATTTATGGAACTGTAACATGCATCCTTAATGGAGTTTTGTGTAAGCATTTATCTAAATGCGATTTGTAAAAAAAATAATTACCGAGTTTAATATATAATTCCATTTCGTTTCACCAAATCTTACTGTACATGATGAAGTATTTAATTAATTCTTGGGAGAAGATGAATTTTGTCTGACAAAGATTCAGACAAAGATCGATCAAGTGAGAGAAAAACGAGGTGGATTAATAGGAATTAGTAATTAAAGGATTAAATTTTCATTGATTAAACCGAGGATTATCCTAGTAGTATTATATAGAGTTGTGCACCATTAACTGGACCGGTTTTTTACGATCCGGTCTAGGTCCAATTTAAAAGTAACTTTCCGCCCTGCACCGGCCCTGGCACCATAGTTTAGAGAATTCCGGTCTTGTCCGGGCCTATAGCTAGTTCTGAAAAATTGCGTTCTTCTATTATAATCTAGATCGCTTGAACAACCCTAAGTCCCAATACTACTATTTTTTGATGAGTATACTTTAAAATTTATTCTAATTATCAAGTTTAATCTATATTTTTTATTTGAAAATTATGACTAGTAGTTTTTCTTCGATTCAATTCCTCTGAATCAAAGGAAGTAGACTTGGATAAGTAGGATAAAATCTTAATACGATTTATTTATTATAAACACTTTAATTGTTTTTACATATACTAAGCTTGAAAACTTTTCTAGAAATGTTAAATTAATCATACATAATATATTGTAATCAACTTAATAGGAACTTAAGTTGAACCAAACATATTTTTTACTTATTATATTATCCTAAAACTCACCTTCGAATTATTAATTTTTTTCATGTTCGATCTTTTCAATTTCTCACATGTAATGTATATCACAAACCAAATGGACTGACCTTGTTCCAAAGCTCGTGTTGAACACTTTCATATTCTCTTACTCTCGCCACATTTTTTCACTCCGAATACCTTCATTTATCTCTCGTGCTTATCTCTTATCTATTTTGTGTATATTATACTCTTGTTGTCGAGTATATCAAATATTTTTCCGTTAAGAAAAATACGATAGGCAATTAACCGCGTAATTAATTAAATCTCGGAGATCCGCATAGGGATATGGTATGGCTACAAGCATATTGATTAAAAATTACATTAATACATGTTTTAGAATATAAAATATTCTGTATCTAAAAGTACTTATCAATACATATAATTAAAGATAATATTCTGCATGTATGCAGGTGAAGCATCACAATCTGACTGGATTATTCCTTCCACAAGTTGAAATATAAATTATATATCGACATTTCAATACAGATCGGATCTAAACTACATTGTCACTATGATCCGATTCATTTTACATACAAATAAATTAATTTTAACCATGAGTTAGTAACTCAGTTATAAACCACTTTGAAAATATTAGTCATTTTTTAATAGCTTTAGGACACATTTAAGAGAGGGACGGAATTATAATCTCCATAATAATTCCGATAATCACAATGCAAGTTGAATTGGATTATAGAAAATACCACAATGAGCTTTCATAATAATATTAGAATCCCCGATAATCTCCTTTTGTACCGAATTCAAACACGTTCTTAGTATTATTTAGTTTTTTGTGTATGAAATCGTATTGATTTTATCAAAATAGAATTATCTCACTGTGATTTATAAAAGAAAAGAGGGATTATTTTTTATTGTTAATTTAATTTTATGATAATTATATTTCATATTTATGTTGATTTTCAAACTAACGTGCATGTTTTCAAGTGTTTATTTTCTGTCTAATTTTTCCTTGGAACTATGTAAGTTAATGGTGGATGATGATCCGATTTAATTGATTAGTGCGTTTCAAAAAAAAAAAAGTGTAATTAATGACCCAATCAATCGCATTTACTAGAACATGTTATATAAAATAAAGTTATTGCAAATCGATCAATAAATCGTGGATAATTCCTCTCACCGTCGAACTTAAATGTTCAATACAAATAGGGTCGTTATATAATTTGAAATTTGACATGTCCAATCTCTGCCATAATGAGCCGACTAAGCCTAGATTATAGTTTTACAATGTGTTGATATTAGTTTGTTTTGAAAGTGAACGAGTTTCAGCCCAAGTAACTCGGATAATATAATAGTCATATGATGTTATTCTAGCCGAAACGGGGTATAATTTTCAACCGAATCGAAAAATGTGTTTATATTTTGCTCGTTTAAAAAGTAAAAACTCGAGTCAAGTCCGAGTAAATCGAACGGTATGTATAACGACCCTAACTACAAATCTAACTTATATAAACACTAAGCAACTTTTTAGAATAAAATTTCATGTAAGCATTATGGCGATGCAAAATAGCCATACACGTGAAAGGGACACAAATGCCAAATTCTAATAATCATGACAAACAATCCAAGTTGATTATAAGTTTCACTAACATATAAATACATAATAATAGTTATTATCCTTTCAAAACATAATGATCACACCAAATTTTTTGAAAAATCAATAGTAATATGTAGACTTCCACGTCTATGATTTTGAAGTCTTTAAGAGGCGTTTAGGGAAATTGTGACTAATTAATATATTTTATTTTTAATTTATAGTGACTAGACCAACCCATTTTGGGTTTGGTTTGTAAGATAAGGAATTCATTGCATACCTAAGCTAAAAAGGCCAAGAGTGATGATGTTGATTTCTTCAAACTAATCTTGGTAGGTATATGGAATCAACTTTACACCAACAAATAAATATATATTAATAATATATATATATATATATATATATATATATATATATATATATTTGTGGGTGTATGAATGTATATCTAAATCGTTATTTTAAAATTAACCCTATAAAACTATTTAAATTAAAGAAATAAATATAAAACATACATCTTAACAATATTCATGACTACTATATATCTTTAGACACCAAAAATATAAACAAACAAAAAAATAATTTATTGTTTTGTGAACTAATTTGGGATGGGTGCTATTTACTCGATTTAAGATTTACCAGTTACAACACGTTACGAATTTCGATTGTGCATAGACCGAGTGTTAACTCGTTGTAGGGTTGTGCATATGTCAACACCTAGCCAAATATAGATGTATTAATTGGGGGGGGAAATTACTTAAAGACAATGATAATATTAAACAAAAACATAGAAGGAGCATTTCAATTTTTTTAATTTTATGTTAATGTGTATGTCGATCAATTGTGCGTCAATATGCTTCTTCTATCAATTTCTCCGGAATATCTTAAGTCAGTATCACGCGCATTCAGTTTACACAACAATTATTGTAACGATACGCAATCAATTCATAACGCGTTATAACGGGTAATTCTATAACCGTTTATCTAGTGATGCATTTTGGGTGCCTTGATTTTATAATTCATGTACGTTCAAAATTAAAGTGCATTATTTGGAGCATTATTGCATGTCTTGTAATAATATAAGGGTTTGTGAACAACTTAATACAATGATATTATTAAAAACATAGAAGGAGCATTTCACTTGATTTTGGTATCTTACATATTTATTTTATATTTCTCAGTCGACATATAAAGGGAATATTTGTTTGGATATATGACCATATTGAGAATTGAGAAATTTTATTTAAAACAAATTAAAAACCCTAATAGCAAGGTTAGTAGTAGACTCGTAGGTCAACTCTGAACCCTCACTTTCCCCAAAAGCTCTTTCCAAGTTTCCACCACAATTTTTGATTCCTTTAATCAAAATATTAGTTTTTATATAATAAAAAGACAAAAAATGAATTATCAAATTTGCATGGGGAATTAGGAATTAATATTAAATAAATTATTATTGGTGTAAATTAACCCTACAAATGCGGATCGGCCGGACCATTATTCCAGAATATTGGTATATTTGTCATTTTCCCATAACCCAAAAAACTAAAACCTTGTAAGTTGTAACACTAGAGACTTAACTAGTAAGTGCATGTGACTTATACTTTAAAAACTTACAAATGCATGTGAGTAAAGTTGGCAAGAAACTATACATAGAATTTCTGAATTTTGGATCTCATAATTTTTTTTATTGGATCGGATATTCGTAAGTAGGACATTGATCAGTGTTGTTGCATGTAATAGCGCAATATATTATACGAATAAATAATAAATGCTTTTAAAAGAAGAGTGTTAGAAAAAAAATTTAAAAATTGATTAAATCTAGAAGTATTCAATGTTTTTTCGTAATTTTTGAATGAATGCATAAATATTTTTACTTTTATTAGAGTTAAAAATTTTGACGATTTGACATAAGAATTATAAAAAGCTTTATAAGAATTGTTTTTGAAGAAGTATTATGCAGAAGTTTTTTTTTTTTATAATAAATCAATTTTGTGGCATTCACTCTCTACGTGCAGGACAACATGAGCACAAATCAAGTATATGTTTTCAGCTCTAGTGTATTCGTGACGACGCCAAAGTTGGCAAGACGAGTTGGTTTGTCACGAAACAAGGTCAAGATACCATTTAACAAGAAAAAAGAGTCATGGAATAAGGTCAATACATATAAGACTTATTAATATGGCAAGAAGAAAACAAGGAGTATCCCGGAAAGATCCGGGACGATCACGAAGAATCCGAAATTCTCAAGAGGATTCCGGAACACGGCGGAGCATTCCGGAAGATGGAAGAATATTTCGGAAGGTGACGGAATATTATGAAAGATATCGGAATCATCTAGAAGGATCTGGGAGGATCAAGAGGAGACCCTGAAGGCACCAGAAGGACCAAGAAGAGTCTAGAGGCTTCAACCGAGAAGAGTCTAGAAGTTGGCAGGACGATCCTGATGGAGATGGATTTCCTAGAAAGACGGAGGAGACTTCTAGAAATCGAAGGAACCTTGAAGATGTAGCTAGAGTCTTATGAAAAGTTCTAGAGTCGTTAGGATAAACTCAAGCTAGAAGGATCTGGAATGGTCTTGGAGAATTAGGTTCTGGAACATTTCCAGAAAGGAGGTGGTCAAGGCTAAAAATATGAAAGTCCATGCTTCATTTCCATCCTCCTCCACCATACTCCAAATATTCTAGCTCTCTTGAGTAATATAAAGGCAAGGTTTGCCGACCAGTCTCTGAATATTTCTAGCCATCTAGACGAATCGCTCATAGTCGATGAGTGTTGAATATTTCTAGCCATCTAGACGAATCGCTCATAGTCGATGAGTGTTGAGTAAGGTTAATCTCAACTTGTCAGGGGCGGGAATATATTTAAGAGCCGTGCTGAATTGGAGAATATCGGCCCATAAAATATACACATACATATTCGCAAAAGATGATGCATTATTAATGTGTCTCACAAGACATTTATAAATATGTTTTTATGAAAAATGATGCATTATTTTACATTATCTTGTATTAGAACCTATTATCAATGCATAATAATGCATTTACATGCTATCCGTAACAGGCCTGGATGTTCCCCGGCTGACAATAAAGTAAGGTTTGAATTGGAACCCTTGACAGAGAACATAGAAACACAACATAATCAATAGTCATTGTGTTGCATTTTCTAAGTGTTCCATCCTTAACTAAACACAAGTGTAACAAAAGTCGAGGCTACAAACCCAGAAGAGGGCGAAAATGAAAGTCGAAAATCCACTCAAAACAGTTTTACAAATTCTATACCAATAGGCACTACAGCAGATTTCTCCTAAATCTCCAGCACTCTTCATGCCATTAAAAGAGTTGAACAGCAAGTACGTAAGACAAGGCTTAGGAGTTAGAAGCCCTTCATACTTAACCCACAAGCCAGATATCAGATAAGTTTTGGTTTCACAATCAACCAAATTGAACTCATTATGCAAGGTTTTCTTCGGCAAAACTAAAAATAATGCATATTTACTTACCTTCGAAATGCAAAACTTGAATGTTTTCATCACAATGACTCGGACATCATGAAGATGAAGCAAGGCATCAAGAAATCTATGATACTGCAATCATTCCTCCATCTTCTTATCCGGGTTGAATTTCAAAGCCTCCTTCCATATGAGTTCCTTGATATCATTTTCGTCCAAGGATGCTTGCTCAAAATCAAAGAAAAAAGGCGATGGGCAAGTGGGCTCCTCGTTGATTTCATGGAGACCGGATAAATATGGATGATTCAATGCTTCTTCGACTATCATTGGATTATCACAAAATGAAACAAATTAGAGCGCACAAAATGAATGAAAAATCAGGAGAGGACTTTCAAGAGATTAATTAAGCCCAAGGGTACCATACCTGTTATCCGTCTCCTAGGATCAAAGACGAGCATTTTCTCTGCAAGGTCAAGTGCCACAGGCGAAATGTTTGGAAACTTCTGCAAAAAGGACTCCTTTGGGACATGAGGAAGTTGCTTCACATACCTCTTAGCATTATCACTTCTCAAGAACCCAAGATCTGAATCTTCAGGGGAACCTAGAAGCTGATTTATCGAAAATGCAACAAAAAATATATTATAAGCAATCATTAAGCATGAAAGTGTTCTTTCTACTGTGCAACAAAAAATCCATATTTTCAAAGAATTTTTGTGAATAATAACAACCTCGTTGATAAGTCCCAACTGCTGCAGATAGTCTTTTCCAGGAAAGAGGGGTTCCCTTTTAAGTATCTCCATCATAATGCAACCCATTGACCAGATATCAATAGCAGTAGTATACTCAGAACAATTGAGTAACAATTCAGGAGCTCTGTACCATCTAGTTACAACATATTCAGTCATAAAATCTGTCTCAGATGTAGTTCTTGCCAAGCCGAAGTCACATATTTTGAGGTCACAGTTGGCATTTAAAAGCAAATTGCTTGGTTTGAGATCCCGATGCAACACATTAGCAGAGTGTATGTATTTCAGCCCACGCAATATTTGGTACAGAAAATACTGCAAATAATGTAGAAAATAAAATGATAATTAGTCAATTGTTGATTTATCTCGAAACTAATCAACCAAAATGAGTCAATTGTCTGTAGTCCAACCCTGAATTCAAATTGTTTAAACCTAATGAAGATTTAGTGATCACTGATACAATGATACCTAAATTGTCATCATGATGTATGTAATAAACAACACATAGCATAAACTTTAATGACAGAAGAACTGGACCTCTACAAATAGATCAAATCACCAAATGCACACCACTTCAGCAAGTCACGTGTCTCTTAAGTTGTAGGGCACTACATAATACAAGACCCTTAGGCAATTACAGCTCTGAACTACCCTATTTGGGAAACAGAATCATGGAGGTTTTAGAGTACAAAAATTTGGTGTATGGAAACCTCCTAATATCTTGCGCTCGTATGGAACCTCGCAGAATACAATATCCATTTTCTAGCCCTAGCTCTTCTTTCTGTGTCCACCCGTCATCAACTCTATCTAACAAAGTAATAAAACAGAACCCATATCACCGCCTAGGCTGGACATTTAACATAAAAAAATCATTACTTAAAAGATGCTCTATGGTTTCTCATGGTAAAGCTTATCAAAACTGACAGACATATATTATGGAGCACGCAATGGAAATCTAAATCAAAAAGAATCATTAGCTTCCAAGTACTTTTGGTACAAAAAAAACATGCTTCAGGATGATGAGTAAGTCAGGATGCAAAGAGGGTACCTGGCAGTGATCATCTGTGAGTTCCTGGTTGGAACGTATAATCTGATGCAGATCAGTATCCATTAATTCATAAACAATGTAAACATCGTTGAAATGGTCCTTTTCAGGTGGCTTTATGATGTCTTTAATTTTGATGACCTGAAAAATACTGTCTTATTTAAACTCAATTTCAACCAAAAATACAGAACTAATCATCACAAAGATTTAACCGGTTAAAGCAAGAAGTTAACGAAGTGTTTGCCTTTCACAACTATGTAAAACAAAAAAAACAAAAATGGAACCTTACACTAGACATGAAAACATGATATCTGAAAATTGTTTGCCATGTATAAAAATTGAAAATTAATATAGCAAAGTCAAACCAAGCACATGAAGAGAATTGCGGCCTAGGATTAGACAAATAGAAAGGCAAGTAATGAACACCATTACATTGTCATGGTCCATATGGCAGAGAAGTTTGATCTCTCGTAACGTTCTTTTTGCATCGATCCTGTTGTTAAAGGCATCAGCAATCTTCTTGATTGCAACCTCTTCATTTGTCTCAGAATTTCTTGCACAACTGCAACAAGAAAATTCAAGTGGTTGCTCATGAATGCAATATCTTGTCTTACATATTCGACCATGAGCTAGCAATAAAGAAGAAAAAAAAAAACAGAGATTTAATGTAAATAGGACATCACATTATTTTCCCTTTTGAACATCTTTCAGTAAAAATTGTTTATATACTTGGTTGCTAGGATCCAGAAGAAAACAATGGCCAGGTAACTTAAACTACCAAATCTGACATTAGGAGATCCAAAGTTCACATTCAGAAATAACTAGTAAAGAGATTAAGAGAGAATAGCAGACATGGTGCTATTAATCACATGAGTGATCCTAAATTCACGTGCAGCAAAAGATAATTACAGACATGTCATCGCACAATACCAGCTCAGTAAGCATGTAGCATAAATACAGAAAAATATTTGATACTTGATAGGAGGTTGTCAGTAGTCACAATAGTAACCTAATCAAGCAAGAATCTCCATAAAATTCTAACTTATTGGAGTGCGAACTTTAAAATTAGTAAATTGGCAGTCGTTGAAGACTTAAAAGCAGATAAACAGTAACCTAATCAAGCACCAATTTACCAAAATAAACGCAATCGGAAGAAGCAGATACAAAAAGAGTGAGAAAGAGAAAGAGAGAGTACCAGACGATTCCATAAGCACCACGACCAACAGGCTGAATAGGAGGAACATATTTGGAGGAGACCTGGAAGACATTACCAAGAATATTGTAAAGGAGATAGGTTCCGCCATGGGTGGGTATCCCTTTCACCTCTATCTTTTTGCCTTCGTTCTCCATCTCCGATCCCTTACTCTCTGGTTTGTGGGAAGATTTCGACGCAGTGAAAAGGGGTTTGGGTGATGTAGAAGAATGAAGTGAGAAAATTCAAATCCCACAGTGGGGTATGCGGAGATGGGTCAGTGGAGTTTCAAAAGTGGAAAGCTGACCTCAGCACACAACAGCTACCGCTTGGGTTGAGTTGAGAGAGATTAGCGTCGGCAAATCTTTTTTCGGTGTTTGAAATTTGAATTCTATACAGCAAAAAATTTGATTAGATTAGAAGATACCAATTTGCTAATTATACATCCTGTCTTGAGTGCAAATGACGTGGAAGATACACGTCCGGTGAGCCAAACACGTAAGCACACGAATTTTCTGTTAGTGTCACAATGTCTTGTGTTTTACCTGTCTTGAGTGCAAATGACGTGGAAGATACACGTCCGGTGAGCCAAACACGTAAGCACACGAATTTTCCGTAGTGTCACAATGTCTTGTGTTTTACCACTCAATAGTGGTTTCACGTTAGCATCACAATGTCTTGTGCTATCTACCACTCAATAGTGGTTTCGTCGTACAAATCACATTTGTACGCAAATGCACGTTATGCCCCATGTTAAAGTTGGAGCTTCAATGTCGGGCAACTAAGCTCGAGTTCGCATCAAATTTAAATGGGTAGATCAGATGCGATCTGCACCCGGTTGTAAAAAAAATTAGCTGATTTTTTTTTTGCTAACGCACTCTACTACGTCATACTTTGTATATTTTAAATTTATTGTTCGTCAATTTCATTAAGGATCTATCTCTACTTGCTAAAAAGATTGGTAACCGAACAAATGATTTGGATCAAATCAATCTTCCTTTGTCACAAATCAGAAGAGCCAAAGGGAACCACAGATAACTCGTGAATGTTACGGATAAACTGCTGGAATAAATTTGCATAATTCTTCGAACCGTCGAAACAAATTTGGACTCTTGATGTGGTGCATTAAATCTGACCAGGTTGTTAGAAAGTGGGGCATCATGGCCGAGTTGGTGATAAAACCACTTCAAAAAAGTTATAGCCCTTCAAATATCGGTATCCTTGGTTGAGCTTCATGTAGCAATGATTTGGATCACAAGAATATTCGCCTTCTCCATTGGTTAAATTTTGAATATCTCCAATTTAACAAAAAAACATTCGTACTGACAAATACTATATGCTGAAATGATACTCATTCTAGGTGTTCTTGAACCCAAAATCGATAACGCAAATGAAGTTAAATGATAGGAAGCCAGATAAGGCAAAACTGCATGTTCAGCATCCTGCTTCATTAAAAACATCAGCAACTTGATGATTGATATCGGAAGAGCAGTACGCTATAAAAACAGACAAAGAACGCTCTTAATACTGTAACTTAAGGTCGTAATCAAGTGCTAATGGTCGAAAATATCAAGTGTGACTAGAACTGCTCATTCACCGAGCCTTCTATCAAAAGGCTGGAATTGTTCAAAATACTGGCAATAGCAGATGAGATCTATAACAAAATTTCCCATTGAACATCTTTGCTGGCATAATTTAATCGGAAAATGTTCAAGTTCGGGTTGTAACGTACCTTGGCATCTCGTCGGACTTGACCAGCACATGTTCAGAGAGATTACAGATGTAAGATAGAATGATGGATGGCTTGCAAAGCTTAGGTGAACTGTCTAATTACGCTTCTTGTCTAAGTTAGCTACAGCTTGGCGTTGTCTTTTCCTCCAAGAAGGCATCTTTCCGGGAAACACCCACCTCAAGAAGCGTTCCCATGAATAGCAGCACAAGAACATGAGGAAAGCCCATAACAACAGTTTATCCCTCAGTTGTGATGGCATAGGCACCAACTTAAGCATGTCGTTCAAATCTCGGAATAAATCTGATGTGATGACAGTAAAAAATCCAACAGCGCCTATAAGAGCATATCTAAATGGACGGTTTTCGGATATACTCTGGTTAAATGGGTGACCCATGTAGTTCACCGCAAATGTGGCAACTTGTAGCATCAAGCCTACCATGTAGGAGACTGTATTTACCAGGTTCGGATGGAAATCAGAATCCGGTTCTATGCATTCATCTGGCATGTACTTCTCAGCTTCCTTAACAGATGATATCAAGAAAAGGAGATGGAGAGCAAATTGCCCAAGAAGTGATAGCAACACGTAACAGCTGAATACATTGGGATGTGGTCTCTCCGGCGAGAGATTTGCGAGTGGGCGAGCATGGGATATGAAGAGAAAGAAAGCAGCTGTGAATACTCCACTTATTGTGGCCTGCACATCTCCGAGTTTCACACCATCCAAGTTCATAACACTCAGCACATAGGCAGTTGCAAGGCAGTTTAGACCAAGAATCTTGAACATCTGTAGAGTGGTGACAAGGGTGCTACGACCCTGACGAATAATGTCAGTTGTTGGGGCAACTGAGGCATGCTTTGCAGTAAAGGGCGATGCCATAGAAGCATCACCAAGCTTGACCATTGGTGCCGACCGGCCATCACCTTCATCGTTGATCTCATCCATGAGCTTCTTGAGTTTCTGTTTTTGCAGTTCTGCGGCATTCAGATGGCGGTTGGCAGCCGATTCGATGGCAGTTCCTGAGCTACTAGTATTAGCTCTAGTCCTCGAACTGGAAGGTTCTCCATTTTCAGTGATCTGCTTTCCAGCCTCTGAAGAACTCTTGGATTTTCTTTGTTTAGCTTTGCTAGTTTCGGTTTTAGATGATTCTGAAGACGCAGCCTCAGTTTGGGCAGGTGGCATGGCATTTAGCAAGGCAACTCCGACGTGTGCCTGGAAAATTTAAAAGGTTGAATCGACATATATGGAGCAATTCATAAAGTCCCAACAGAAGTACTTGAACCATGTACAGTATCTAAAAGTAGACTGCACATGAGTTAACAACACATAGTGAAAAAAAACAATGGACATCTATGCTGGAAATCAACGAACCGTATTACATATATAGACTTGGCTTTAATATTCTTGTTTTCAGATTTATCCCTCAATTGCCAGTTTCTATCGGAAGGCTTTAGTACGCACAACACCTCGATTTTAATAAATGAAATACATTCTATCACCGAAATTACAACTATTTTAAGGAATAATCTACTGAAAACATCATTTGCCCTTATTAATATGCCGACTGTTCATCTTTCAGATGATCAAGATAAATTTCAGAAGCTGTGATAAGGGATATATTACCTGTTTCAGAGCTCCAACATCATTTGTCCCATCTCCACACATCAATGCCATCCTCCCAACAGTTTTTAGAGTGGTCATGACTAGTTCTTTTTGTTCAGGAGCAACCCTCGCAAAAACCTAATGCAAATATGTAATAGATAAAAAAGTTTAGCATGACACCCCGTAACAATGGGTAAAATTAGGTCAGACGTATGAGGCCCCAAAACCTTCACGTAAGGGATGACTAGCAAAGCAGCATTAGTCTGCTGCAACATCAGAAAGGAATCACCACCAATGCAGAGATCATGAGTGTCTGCCAACGACTCAACTTCTATATCACTGCACAGAGAAGCTAAATAAATGAGAAATTAAAACAAATCGAGGTCAACATCCATCCTCACAGCCACTACCACAAGCGCATTGCATGATTTGCATCACGGGGCCTCAAGGTACCTTCTGGACCCTAGGTATAATTTTCTTTTCTATAGATTGACAGCAACTAAGGAGAGATGTTTGAGCTAAATGCAAGATCCCTTGTAGGATAGAAGTACTTTGCCATTCCTCTCCAGGAATCTATTTGGATATGCTCTCGAGGGGGTGGAGTCCTATGGTAGTCCCTTATCCATTCTATTGTTTTTGGAAGCCAAATTTTTTATATTTATTTGTTCGGTTATACCCAGATAGACTGTAAAATTCTTCTGTTAATAATAAGCACTTGCACA
This sequence comes from Fagopyrum tataricum, assembly GCA_002319775.1. Lineage (NCBI taxonomy): Eukaryota > Viridiplantae > Streptophyta > Magnoliopsida > Caryophyllales > Polygonaceae > Fagopyrum > Fagopyrum tataricum. The sequence continues at coordinate 3,018,795 of CM008283.1, forward strand.
GTTTCAAAAAGTGATGATGTCAGGAAATGGGCTTGAGCCTGTAAAAGAGACCACCTTTGACTAACCTAACCTATTACCATAAGCCTGGTACTAGACTGATCAGTGTGCCACAAGAACTGACTAGACTCCAGCTTGGTTCTAGGCAAAAATAAGAAAAAGAAGCTCTGAAAAAAATCACAGAACAGTTCTTGATCAAGTTGGACACTTGGTGGACCAAACATTTTTCGAAAATAAATGCAAAAGAAAATTACTTGTAAGGAATTTTCTCTTTCTCATCTGGTGAAATCCATTCAAATGCTGTACCCGACTTTGCAGGTGATAGAATTAATGCAGGTTTTGAGATAATGTGAACTTGGCCAGCAACATGGCATGCTGTTAAGGCTTGATCACCAGTAATCATAACCTGCAAAACAAGTAATGTATTCAAGGGCTTAAAATGCTTGCCAAAGTAAATACATGAAGAAGCCTGCATCTTGAAACAGACACATGTACTTAGCAAGCCGCAGCTAACCGATTAAAGTAAGAAGGCCACAGAGAGTGAATCTGCTTTAGCAGCAATACAAAAAATTTAGTACTTTCTGCGGTTTTAAATGAGATGGAATAGCACAAGATTAGATCAGCTTCTAAACTGTTTCGTAAGTTTTATGAAAAAATGCTTTGGGTGGTGCTTGGTTCAGATATATGAGGAATCAGTTTGTGGAAGTTCAACCAAGTCACATTGCTTGGTTGAAACTTCCTTATTTTTTCAAACCGAACATATCATTAAATTTTGATTCAACCTCGGTTCCACGATTCTGCCTTTATTTTCTTGCTTCAACTCTCGGGCAACCCCTGGGAACGCCATCCATAATTCAAAACTTTGATTCTCTAAATAGTACAATTTTCATTGGACATCCCTTTTTCCAACATGCTTCAAGACAGCTTAAAATTATTTTCAGATGATCATTTTGAATCTGTTAATAGAAAATGCATTCTACTTCTTCAAGATATAAGTCTATCCGTGTTGCCTAGAAAGCACCTACTTTATTTATTCAGTTCAATTCTTTCCTTAAGCCTTCAGTCAGTGCTATGCAAAAGAAAAGGTTGGTAACTCTTTTCCTCCCTTATGAACCATCAGTATTAAATTTATAATAGTTAAAAGGAGGCTTTTCCAGAAAAAAGGCCATGCACCTCCCCCCTTCCTCACATCTCATGCATGGTCTCTCTTCTCATCCTAACCCAACTTCCAACTTTCCAGGCCAAGCCCAAAGCATAATCCAATCCCACGTCCAAGCATCTCCTACAAACTGCAACTACAAAGAAAATTTATTGGTAGCAGACAGCAATGATGACCAAGGTGGTGGTGGACTGGTGGTGCCCGGTCAGGACGGTAATTTGATTTCCACAATAACCTAGCACTCACAATTAGGGTTCGAGTTCCAACACAATAATTTCAAACGCCTAATTCCTCCCTCCAAACCCATACTTGAATATAAACTACCTTACTTGTCCCACAAACATCAGTAAAATTAATTAAGTCCTTATCCCAGAAAAAAGTTTTTTTCAGTGTCTGACACGAGAAAAGGTAAAAGGAGATTATCAAGCTTGTCATGTTTTTTATATAAAAATGCACATGGGAATGCAAATACATTGCCTTCGCACAGAATGATATCTACAGATAAAGCTGGGGGGGGGGGGGGGGGGGGGGGGGGAAAGTATCAATGAGATTTTAATGACATACTAGATCATGTGAAGACCCCTTCAGTTCAGCCAAAACAGAAGCAGAATCTGCCCTAATTGGACAGTTGAATACCTGAAACAACAAAAGGAAAATACAGTGATTTTAAACAAACTGTATCGCCAAAAAAAAAAGTACTTCTATAGCAGTACTATACCGCAAAACCAGCAAATATAAGGCCACTCTCCACTACATCTCTCTCCAAGCTTCTGGCTTCACTGACCTACATGATGCCGAAAAAAGAGTTGAATGTCACATGATTAAAAAACTAAGTGGAGTCAGAGGGTAAAATAAAATACAAAATCCTTCATCAGAAGAAGAAAAAAGAAGGGTGGATTTGTAAAACTCGCTAAATTATGAGGAAAAAAGGTAATTTGGACAGGGTTGTGTTTACAAACTATAACTTATAACATACCCACCAATGCATGCTGTATAGAAATAAAACTGAATCTATAACGTAGTTATTTCTGAAATATTCTTACTGTCATTTCTGGAAGGGGTTTGAAAGCAAGTGCAAGAACCCTGGATCCTTGCCGAGTGTACTTTTTATAGGTGTCAATGTATGTTGCTGGCAGATCAACTAACTTATCTTGGATAGTTTCTGGTGCACCCTGTAGAAAAACATAATCTGAACACCGTTTTCCACAAAACACACTCCCTCACTAGTACAGGAGCCACGGCACTAAAAAAACAAACTAAAAATTCTGCGCCTTTGACCTATACTGTCCTTCGGTTCGTTTAAAAAGATTCTGTACCACATGGTTACCTTTTCAACCCCCTGTATACATACTTAATAGCACATAATTTCATAAGCAGCTTATGGAGGATGAAATACCCTCAGCGGTCTTATTCTTGAATGTACAAGATCATACCTAGCCATAAAAACTTCACTCTATTTACCAAGTTAATGAAAGCTGACAAATAACCTTAGTATATATAATTAAGAGGAGTGGCCAGAATGTAACCTTCACAAATGCAAAAAAGTCTTCCTGAACACGTGCAATGACTGACATACGCTTCAAGTGGGATGCAAAATGATACCTCTGAATAATCTGAACACCGTTACCACTTCCCCTACATCACAAGTAATTAAAAAGTCAAAATTTGGCACAACAAACTCCATACAAGTTGGTACCCAACATTGTATGAATAACTCTTCACTATATTATAAATAATAGTTAACGAGAATAGCCAACCAGGAATTGTTATATGTTTCACTTCATTCTTGAATCAGAAATGATAGAAGTGTACTTCAATAACTTATAATCACTGAGACATAGCAGAAAGGAAGAAATATCTAATAACCAATTAGGATACCAGCAGACTGAATTTTCATTTTCTTACTTTTTTGGCATTGCCTTCTCATCAGATCTGTAACTCCATTCAATCCCCTTTAGAGCAGCCTTCTCGAGAGGATCGCCAACCTACATAAAAAAATAGAATGAATTCATCAAACCAATTATCATTGAAGTCGAGTCTTGGCTACAGCGTACAAGTAGTCTGAACTGCTGATATCATTTTAACACAATAAAACTGGATCATTCTTCATTGTGAAACACTGGCCATCATAAAAGAAAATTTTGCATGCACTTACCAATTTGTTATCGACAAACACCAACGAATGACACGAAGCAAGGATTTCCGATGCACGATTTGGCACTTTTTTCGCATCTAACTCTAATTCTGCACTCTCAGTTGCTCCAACAACACCGCAGAACTCCTGAGACACAAAAGATAAATTATACGAGAGGAGATGCAACTATGCAAGTACCTTGCAGACATATAAAAGGAAAATAGCCTACCATGTCATCTGATGTAAGTGTTCCGGTCTTGTCAAAACAACAGATATCGACCTGCAAAGATCAAAAGACAAAAAAGACTGAATAAATTGTTTTACAGGAGTGTCCAATATCAGTCTTATTTTATTTTTTAATTGACCAGCTCTTCCATTTTCCTTACTTATACTTCCTAATTACTGTATTAACTACATTGAAAAATTCAAATAATGCACACCAATCTTTAAAATTAGCGAAATGTACACACTTTGGCAAATTTAGAAACTATCATTCAATAGCTGCTCCCTTATTGTTTGGCAGATGATGAAATTCAAAGACTAGGGATAAGACGTGTATCACAAAACTTCAACGGAGCATCCAGTAGCTTCATTACTTGACTACCTTTCCTGCGAAGGGAATCCGGAATGGTTCAGTACAAAAAATTCCTCGTTTTGCAAGGGCAATAAGAGAAGTGTTGACAGCTATTGATAATTCCATTGGCAGCTCAGGTGGGATAACAGAAGTAATAATCAATGAACAGCTCAGGAAAAGTTTGTATCTGCTTCTGGTTGGATCCTCCAGCCCCTACAAGAAACTAAACCATCAAATACAGACATACAACACACCATTACACCAACAACAAGAACAAAACTCAACGTTAATACTTGCCTTCTTCAGCACATAACCAGCAGCTATAACAGCAAATACAACCAAGAATAAAATGAAGAGTCCACTTTCCCAGCTATTAGCTGTAACCTGTTATAGGAAATTGGAGTAGGAGTTAGATATACAGATACCTTTGAAGTTCAGAATGAAAAGAGGTCAGCTTCAAAAATAGATCACCCGCTCAGTTGAAAATAAGATTGTTCTCATCAGCTTCCCTTGACTTGTTTCAAAACCAGTACGCAACACAACAGCTACACAGCCACCATCTGGTGTCTTGAGAGGAAACGACTGAACCGAAAGTAACAAAACAAATTAGCACCTGTAAAATCATCTGGAGTGAAGTACAAACTAGTGATAGAAGGATCTACCTTGTCAGGAGTGTGCTGCAATATCTTTGTCCCGCCAAACAAAACATGAGTTTTATCACGTTTGATTGACAACCGCTCCTCCAACCCTCTACCAGAGACTGACACCTGATGTCAAAAATCTCAAGCTCATTAAACCACAAGAACTCGTCACATAAATACACGGGGGCTGAGGTGTACCCCAGAAAGAAATTTAATAGCCAGAAGCAAATTACTTCCACAACAAAGGTACGTAAATAAAAAAAGGATAGAGACTGAAATAGCAGAAAGAGAACAACCTTCCACTGAGGAGTAGACTCGCCTGTGAGAATGGCTTCATTAAGAATGGCGCTTCCTGCCAGTAGCAGCATATCTGCTGGTACAGACCTGTCTTCTCCATTGGGACCTGATAATCGTCCAATTGATACAACATCACCTGGAAGGAGATCTGTCCCGGATATTTTGACCCACCTTTACAGGAAAATAACATATGAGCAATTTTTACAATATATATTGTAGAAACTAGAGAAAAATCAGAGAAAGGATTACATACTTCCCGCCACGATGAACCATTAGAGTTTGGTTATCCACTCGTACACGCCTAAGCTCTGTTAGAGTTTTGAGACGACTCTTTGCCATTGTTGACTCAAACAGAAACAGCATGAATAAAGTGAACAAACTGTAGTACCAATACTCATCCAAACACCACAACCCCACACAAAAGACCTGCATATACAACCTCAAAAAATAAGTAGTGCATTGCAAGATAGCGTGCAAGCAAGAGGAGGATGTGTAGGAGGGAGTAGAAACACCAATTAAGCTACAAAAGGAGAAATGTAGTACAAGTGTACAACGAACCTGAAACACAAAGAAGGGCTCCATGCAGTGCTCCTTCATTAATTTCTGAAATGTGGGCTGAGGATACTCAAAGCTGCAGAGGCACACGATGACAATGAAAATAATCAAATGGAAATAAACATAAAAATATATATCTTGACTGCGGACCAGAACCAGAAGAAGTTAAAAGTGAACAAAATTGAAGATGAAAAATCAAGGGAACTCGCTCTACCAGAGCATCCTCCGTACAGACAATCTAGGGGGAATAATGCATATCTTACACATTGCAATGTATTTACAGAAAAGACAACATTGCATTTTTATGATAACTTGCATTGTAAAGAATAAAGTAATTATACAATATTATCAAGAGATCTTACACGTTGCGTCCCCACTTCTCGGTAGCAGCAACAATTTTAGCTTCAGATCCGTGTCCAGTATTTTTTAGATAGTGCCCAAATGTTTCTTTAGTGGGGAAAGGAAGCTTGAAAAAGTTATCCTTCTCCTTTGAGTACACAAATCTTTGCTTTCTAAAATCAAAGTAAATTTCTTCAACATTTTCACCAGTTGATGCACCTGCCAACTATGCCAACATACCACATTTGATGAACAGAATAAGCAAAACTGAATTTAGAAGAAAAAACAAACAATTATTGATCATGAATAATGTACATAAATAAGAGCATGCATACGTATGGCATAACTAAATGGAATAAAAAATTTGGGGATCACTGGTAATACATCACAGTGGGAGATGTTACTCGCTTAAACCAAATCAGATGTTTTCTAGTTCTATTTCCACAAAACAATGGTAGTAATCTATTACTAGATCAATCTACGCTTATTTGACTTAGAGATGTATATACTTAATTGTAATTTAATAAGACCTTGTAGCATATATTATGACATTTTGTACATTTTTTGTTTGTTTTTTATCATACTTTATGATTAGTTTGTGTTTTAGAGAAATAAGGATAGACTGATAGAACTATATCATCAATAATGAACAATATCATCAATAAAAAAAGGTTATCAATTATAAAAAAAACCCAGGTTATTAACGAACAGACACACGAGAAGAAGAATAAGTGTCCCAAGCGGACAAGCATGAAAAAGTTGAGATACTTACCTTATGAAAGTTAAGGGGAACAATTTCTTTTGAACCACAGAACTTTGCTGGTGTAATTTTGCAAGCATCCGCTAAGTGAATGTCATTAACCTGAAATTTTACAACATCACAAAGACAACAAAAAAAAATTACTTGTCTGAGGAGAGTAAAAGAATAAAAGACATTCTTCTAACATACTATTGTCTTCTGGGTACAGAGACTATTATACACAAAAATTCATCTACTATCATTTATAAAAACCCATCAGAGGTGGATATTACCATGTTTGTTCATTGTACATTTCTTGTTCCTAGTCTAAACATGCAAGTCATTCCTAAGAATGTGGCTGAAAGGTGGTCATTTCTATTAATTTGTTTGTGAAGCTTGGTATTGGAAAATCCTTGTAAAGCCTGGGGATGCCTAGGATTCTTTTGGCTACTCTTTTAATATCAATGAAATACCATTCCATTAGAAAAAAACTGACATTGACAAATCAATTTCATCACAAAAATGATCCCACGTATTAACTAATGAGGTGGGAAAACTCTTCTGTGGGTAAACTACCTAAAAGTAATCTACCCACTTTGCAGAAAACCACCATTATAAGCAAACCAGATTTGACCAAAACCACACTTTACAGCCTAGCTCCCATACTCATTTTACAGCTAACAGAGTGTTAAGAAAAATGTGAAATATCATTCAAACATATTTAACTTTAGGTTTTTGCAAGATGTGGGATATTTTGGACATTTACACATTTTCACAATATTTTATAAGTTTAAATAGGTATAGGTGTTCAGCTTCAAATGAAATATGGATGATGAGTAAGGTAAGCTAAATCACCGGTGGCTTTGTGTATTTATCCTCAAAGGTAAGCTTATTGTGAGGTTTTTCAACACTTAAGATAACAATAAATAGTGAATATAAACAATAGACTAAAGTCAAACAAAGAGGTTCAAAGTATGTATTGCATAGATGCAACAACCAACATTTTAGCAATTTCAGATCATATAATCACATGAAAATTGGTTACTCAAGATCATACTTGATCTACCCATAACTCAAAAAAGATGGCTCGTACATTCTCCCAGCCTATAGAGTGCTCCTAATTAAACCTCGGAGCTCATAAGACAACAATGCGAGACACGTAGAACTAGGTATTAACATTATTGAAGAAAAGTAAACTAACTCATTCTTCTATTGTATTAGTAGAATTGGAGCATACCTTACTATACCGGACAAAGCATTTGAAATCAACAGACCAAACCGTGAAGAGAAGCACCAAAATGTGGAAGACAGAAATCCCTCCGAGCACTATGAAAGCATCCGTAACATCTATACTAGGAACGACAACGACTAGCCAAGCAGCGTAGAGGATTAACAAGGGCCAAGCATCCAATCGCCATAACCCGTTCCTCCTACGCAGTAAATCGATGCTGTCGACGACCTTTCCTCCGACGTGAAACCTCGGCATCGCAAATCAGCCAAAACAGATAATCTCTTCGAATATCTAGATGGCGGTGATTATAATTAGTAATCAAAATTGCGAATCAAGCGGTGTATAATATGATTCTTGATCGATTACAGTAGTTTAGGGCCTTTAGGTATTACCTGCTTCAGATCCGCTTTTCTTCTTCTCCAGCAAAGTCGAATAGTAGAGAAGACCGATCTCCCAAGTTTCGCTTTTTTTCCTTGTGACTTGTGAGCGTCTGGTCTACAGCTCGACACCCTTCATCGGATCTCTCTTGCTTGTTTTATTGATTATCGATGGTTCGATACCCATGTATCGAACCGGGCTCCCCGGTTCATTTGTTTATACGTATAAAGTTGGAGTGGGGATTTATAGTATAAATTGGAGGAAAATTAAATGAGACAATGTTCGATATGGTTCATATGTTTATTAACAATTATCTATGCACGTTCTCTTCAACATTGCTCATACTTAGGGGGTACATTCACTCATCCTTTCTTGTCTTAGAGATTGCACAAACTCAAAATATTATGCTCCTTTAGCTTGTTTTTGTCGTTGATTTGTTACTTTTTTAAGACCTAATATTCATTCCAAGTACATTCTTTCTTTCCTTTTTATATACCACTATATTTATGCATAACACTCATACAAAGAATATTAACACATAAACAACTCATATATGGAACTTAATACAAAGGATATGAAGTGCTGTCAAGAGACAAATTTCCAAATTTTAATACATATATGTTAGCCTGTACAGTGTTTGATCAAATCTTAATTAAGCCAATGAAAAAAGTAAGATCATTTATTTTAATCAGCTTGGAGGCATTACTCCAGCAAATATCATTAATAAAATAGAGACATACTAGTGTAATACCCGCATCTTGTGCGGGTTTTTTTTTTGAATAATATTGAGGTAGATGTGTTACATTTATAAGCAAATGTTTATTGATCATGATAATAAATGGAAAAAAACATTAGATGATATTTAAAATTTTAATAAAATTAATAACAAATAAGTTATAAATTTGTTAAGTAATCAAGTAAAATCAATAATATACTAAATGACTTGTTTAAGATAAAAAGAAATAGATAAGTTTAAAAATAAATATTACATAAATTAAATTAACTTTAAAATAAATAAAAATAATTATCAAAGTTAACATAACTTAATTATATTTGACTATAAAAATAAATGTTTGAAACATCCCTTTATAATGTAATTTTTCACGTTCACCTTTATTATACCTCTAAAATGTCAATATAATGACATTGCAAACACAATCTTATGAAAGTGAATTAATTTTTATAATACTCGGTAAGGCATAAGTCTGTAAACTAAGTTGTTCACATGACATTTTGTTTCTTATAAAAATATGCTTGAAAACCATAATTGAAGAGTTCATATTTGACAAATGAACCTGGCCGGTGTCATAATTTAATTAAACTTGTAATTAATGTATAAACAAACTAAAAAAATACTATAAACAAAAACAATTTGATATTTCATTATAAATTATTGAAAATAAATATTACATCCACGTCAAATATTTTGTTCAATAGTAATTTAAAATTTTAGTTTCATTAAAGTTTAGCTTAGATTTGTAATGAAATTTTAGTTTAGATTTTAAATATAACATGAGATTTAAATAAGTTGTTTCTAATTTATAGGTAATTTTTTTAAAAAATATTATCGAATAACAATTATTGGGTAAGTATCTTATCATTTAAAAAAAAGAAGGGTTAAAAGTAGAAATAATTCCGTAAAAATAATGAAGAAATTATTTCGTAAAAATGTGGATATATCATGTCAATTGAAATGTAATAAAATGTTAATATTAACAACAAATAATTTAAAAAAATGGTTATCGGTGAGAGGAATGCCTTATGCATATAAGATGGACTTTTTTATTTTAAAAAAGAGAATATCTTAATTATTATCGTGAAGGTAATATTGAGTAACAAATTCTACGCGATTTGATTCGGTCACTACGTTTCGTATACGCTTTTTTTATTAAATGGCTAAAATAAAATAGACTCAAAATTTACAATGAAAAATATTTGAAATTAAATAATAACCTAATTGGATAAAGAGAAAGTTGGTGATCATATCGTAAAATAAAATTGACTCAAAGATTTTTTCGTAATATTATAATTGTTTCTAAAACAAATGATGAAAATCCATACTACAAACGTCTTATAATATATCTAAATGAATAAATATGTCTAGATTATTATTGCTTAATTTTACCAATTAATTAAATTTTAATATATTTTAAATTAATTAATAATAACTTATTTTCTTAAGAGGAAAGTTATAAAACTAATTAAATTTAAAAGTTTCAAACGACAATTTGAAATTTCTTTTTTTGGTGTAATCGGTTTGAAATTTCTAATACTAACCATTTTAGAAATTATGATAAAAATATTTATTAATAAACTATATTTCAAAAAAAATTAAAAATTAAAAAATATACCCGATTTGTTTTTACATTTTTTTTAACGTGTGTTTGACTAATAAATTCGATTAAAAGATTTGATTTGATCCTGTATTTGAAAAACCTAACGTGATTAATTTTTTTACACAATTATTTTTTAAAATTCCCATTACAAAATCTTGATTTAAATTATTGAATAAAAAAAAAGTTTTTGCGGACGGAAAATCCTGGCGGCGACACGTGGCAATAAGTGCGTCCGCTTTAATATATATAAGATAACCTGCCAACAAACGACATCAGATATAGTATCTATTGGTGAACAAATGACCACGATTGGTACTCCACTAAGTCTGCAATAAACATGATTCAAAGGCGAAAAGTTGGGGTATCGGAAGACAAAACTTGGATATGGAACATAAGCATCATGCCGAAAGTTTAAAATTTCTGGTGGAAAATGGCTCTAAATGACCTCCCAACCAAAGAAAACCTTGACAAATAAAAAATTCCGGTAGTTATGCACTACTTATATTGCAATTACCATACATAAAGTGTCAAACACCTTTTCTTTGAGTGTCAATGTACCACCGGACCCTAGATAGTACCAAAATATCAACCATCCTCAAGGATATTGATATAGATAATCATTTTACCTATGATACACTCCTAGTATTGAAGGACAAAATCTCATCTCAAGAGCTTAGACAATTGGTAATGATTTGGTGGAATATTTGGTTAGAGAGAAATCAAAACAATCTTCAACAATAAAAGACCAACACAAAACCTGAAACAAATCGCACAAAAACAAATTGATGATTGGGACCCAACCAACATTAAACAATCGACTGAAAGCCAACAACATATAAAACCAAGAAGGAAGACCAAGAATATCAGTTGGCAAAAACTAAAAGTAAACTTTGTTAAGCTTAACTTTGACGCATCATCAAACAACACCAACCGATTTGCCTTTGGCTTCATCATTCGTGATAACCATGGCCACCTTTTGGGCCTTTTGGCTCACAAAAAAGGGAGATGTAACGCGGATTTAGTTCTTGAGCAGGAGCTTTCGCTATGCGGAAAGGCCTACGAAAGGCCAAACAGTTAGGGATTTTGGCTATTGAGATTGAGGGGGACAACTTGATGCTGATCAATTTGATCAACCACACTTGGAAACCTCATTGGAAGGCAGCCATGGTTGTACTCATCCGTAAGGATATTGTAGGTCGGTCGGTGTCTAGAATGTGACCTACCTATTCTACTTGCCTTGTATAAAAAAAAAAAGATTGACAAGGTAGTATTGATATTTTGTGAGGCTACCTAACTATAATTCATTCTATAAAATTTAAGTTAAAACAATACGATGCTTTTTTTGTAATCACTTGTGTAACAAACTATGTATCGTGGCTCAAACTCAAGGACGATGGATAATTAGTAATTTATTTTGGGTATCCGGTAAATAAATATGGAAAATGTGAACATGTCCGTATAAACGAGTGGGTATAAACAAGCTTTTGGGATTAAAATTTTGAGACGGTTATGGGTAAGGGCTAGACATGTACAAAAGTAGACTCGGATCGGATTTGGACCGGCCATTACTGAAATTTCTACCCGGAATGTATGGGTTGAGCCGGCCCACCTTGCTCGGGCCACAAACGTTGATTGTGTCCACCCACGTAAAAAGCGGGCGGGCTGTCGGGCCGGTGACCCGTACGTACTTGATTGTACATTTTTTTCGTGGATTTATTATTCAAAATAAGTAATAAAATGTATTTAACACAAATTGCTCAATCCAATTATACTTACATAGTGTACTACAAACAAGTTTAACCACAAACAACACGGAATAATGAATAAACCCAAATACGTGAAAAACAACAAGTACAACTCCCTCAAATCTTGTATTACAAACGAGTATAACTTGTCAAAATACTTAAAACAAACAAAATGAAAAATAATATTAGGATGCACTCAAAACAAACTAAATTATATATACACATATTAATAAACTATATCATTTTATATGTATATAACCTATATATGGGTCGGATTGGCCTGCGGGCCAAAATATATACCCACACTCGTCCCATAAAAACGGACCAAGCCCGAACTGGTCAAACTAGCTGCACATACTCGTGTTTTTACCGAGCCCGATCGGCTCGGATTTGTAAAGTCTAGTATTGGCTTATGGTTAAACCTAAGACCTTATGACAAGGTTATATTGTTATACTTGATATAGCTTTTTTTTGGTTTTCCAAGGAAAATAATCAAATAAACAGTTTGAAGCCCGATTCAAGTGGGTAGGCGATGTATGAGACCTGGAGTTGGGTTCGACACGAATCCGACTCGATTCCCGTGTATATATCAGTGTTCATTAGTAAGTTAGCTAGTGTTGATGTTGATTACATCTTAAATCGTATCAAACGTGTCCAAAAGTGCTAAAAATAGCAATTACAAACTAAATTGTATTCAATCTCACTAACTAGCTAGTATACGTAACATCAGATTTTAAACAAACACTAGCTCAAACCTCCAACAAGCACAAGTATAACATTAACCTACACATCTACCTTTTAAAAAAAACCATCTTAAACCTAATAAAACTTGAATCTTAATCGAAACTGAAGAGATCAAACATAACCAAAGTTGCCACAAATATACGAAAGAGTTGAAACGATTTGTTCTTGCGACTAACGAGATTGACGACGATGTTTCGCGACTAGATGCAAGAACTTGCCGGCAATCATGAGCTTTACTTGACCTCTCTTAGGCGGTACTGCAACTTGCCTTCCAAAATTGATGTTTTTTGCATTTGTAATTGTTGGCTTCTCCATTGTATTGCAAGTTTGGTAGGCAAAAAAGTGTTTGATGCTATATGGTCTTCTATGAGTTTTTCTCACAATAAGATTGAGTTCGCATATTTATAGGCGTATGCTAAAGAGCTTCCGTTACAAGCTTTCAATACTTTTCTTTAGTTTATAAATTATTATAGAATTTAGATTCTCTTACAAGCTTTCTTGTAATTTTCAATTGTTCTAAGCTTTCGGTATGTTGTTAGGTTTTGTGCTAAGGGAATGAATGATCAAGGAATTTGATTTTTAAATGAAATAAAATATTCCAACTTTGTTTATATATATATATATAAGTTAATAATTTATTAATTTTAAAATATATATTTAAGTTAAATATTTTTGTTAAAAATATAATTATGAATATGGTATAAAAGTATTAATACAACTGGAAAAAAAAGATTTGGCCGGCAAAAGTGATGGAATCTAGTGATTTACTAATATGATGTTCTAAAGTTCCCATCTAATTATTTAGTTTATGGGTATTGTCACGTGTGTGAAATTGAGTCTAGATTCTAAAATGTGCTCTTCCACAAAGTACATTAATTTTCATTGCTTAATCTTAAACACGTGTTATAAACATGGACTTAATTATTTTTGGCATAAATTATTACAATCCCGTAAAAGATAAAAACTTATAAACGTGGACATATCTCGAAACAAATCTTTTACTTTATATATAAAAGGTTGATGTGCGAAAAATTAGTGTCAAAATAGAAGAATTGAACCTAAAGTGGATTTTTGCACGAAAAATTAGTGTCAAAATCGAAGATTCGATAACTTGGTTGCAAATAACATTCATGAAAAACTTGTGTTGGGTTCGACCTGTAACACCAGGAATTTTTATTCCAAAAATCCGGTCGAGTTATCGGATTATTTTATTTATCGAAAAACCGAAGCTAATCGGTTTAATTAACTTTTGTTTCCGGGTCATTATTTTCACCATGGGCCTATAAAGTCCAACTTTTTCTTCTTCCCTCTGGCCTAGCACGGCCCAAACCCACCTTCTTCTCCAGCCCATGAGGCAAGCTAGCCCCGGCCCAATTCTTTATTTCAGCTTCTTCTCATCTTCCGGCCCAGTCAGGCCTTTCTTCTCCTGGGCCTGTCATCACCTCCCTCTCTTTCCCCGACTCAACACGTACGTGGATCTTCTCTCTGTTGTTGGTTCGCGGTCATCTAAAGCTTTACTACCGGTCCTGAGTTCTCGCTCAACGTAGAGCCCTCGTCGTCACACACTCCTCACCACCTCTCAGCTTTCAACGTCCCTGCGCAGGCCCCAGTTTCTCCGTCGCAAGAACGAGCCCTATCAACGTGATGTTGTCGACGTCGGAAGTCTAGCTTCTCAAGCCCCATCGTCACACACTCCTCGTCCTTGCATTTGTTGTGACGTGTCGACGTGACGAAGTCAAGCCCGGGAGCCTGGCCAGGCGAACCAAGAGCAACCGCTTTCTTCCCTCCATGGCCGGCGACATCGAGCAGCAACCGCTTCCTTCTCCTCCAGGGCCGGCGACAGTGAGCAGTAGCCGCTTTCTTCCCTTCCATGGCCGGCGATGTTGAGAAGTAGCCACCACAGGAGGCTGCCTTGCTGGACCTGCATCGACTTCTTCCTCCTCCTTCCAAATGTGCATCGATCGGAACTGGTGGTGAGATTATCCTCCCTTGCTTCAGTCACGAGGGACGAGGTGAGTCTGTGCTCCCAAGCTTCTGTCTTCACGTGATGGTTATAAGGGCTTAAGTGTGCCTTTGCTTTCAGCAGGTTTCGAACCCGAAATCTGGAGCTCCTAGCTTGTTGTGAAATGTTGTCTCTCCCAGGTTTCGAACCTTGACCTTCAATTAAATTAATTTCAGCTTTAGTCATTCCCATGATTCGAACACTGGGCCTTGTCTTACTTGGTTCTATAAAATCTGAGTAGGATACCAACTTTAGGAGCATGTTTCGATATCTTAGAATCAATTCGTTACCGTTGAATTTTTGATATGTTGTTAATGAAAATATATTGTGTATTAAAATTTGGGAAAGATCCAACGGTCGGATTTATAGTTATAAGCTTGCAAGGTTGGTAGGGAACCTAGTTTTAAAAAAAAGTTTAAGATTTTGACTAAGTATGGATTTAGGTATTCAAGGAGACATCTTTGGATTTTATTGTTGATCTTAGGGATATGTATTTTTAGCTTTTGATCATTCTAGCTTGAAGTAGACATGACATAGTACGTTTAAGAATTTTATCGGAATTTTTAGGAATTAGTAGAAGGGTTTTATCGTAGGCCAAAGTACGACACTTGATCGATTTACGAAAGAAGTTTTATTGAGGTTTTGGAATTAGAATCTAAGCCTAAGATTGAGTGAACCCTCGAACTTGTAATGGATCTTTAGGAAATATGAGATGTTGATGGGTCATAGTGAGGGTCTTAGATCGTTTTGGGCACTTTTTGGATTTTAGAAAAGGTAGGGGCATTTTTATAATTTTCGTAAAAGTTAGGGTTTCTTATTATGTCATTACAAAAATCTCATAGAGAGTCTAGAAACCTTCTAAAGCTTCATAAATGATGGAATGATATTGTTAAGATGTTTTCCTTCTTGATCAGGTTGTTGAGATCGTTTACGTACGGATCGAGTTTTTAGCATTAGTCGGATATCAGATCAGTTCAGGTAAATCTTACGGACTTGCTTAGCTAATGATACATATATGGGTGTGTATTATTGTAGTGGTGTGTGATGAGTGTTTATAATTATAATCAGAATAAGACAACGTTAGAGTATAAGTAGACCCAAGTGTATGAGAACGGATTGTGGCATCACTGCCCAACGCTGCTAGGTGATTGGGAGGTTCTCTACGACCAGTCTATTCCGGTAAACGGTGATATGCATTGGATCCACTCTAGTTGGTTTATGGGGACATAGACGAAGGTCAGAGGACATTCGTGCCACACAATAAGTTGAACTAATAAAAGTGAATCACATAATGGAAGATAATAATACGATTGAGTGTGAGCATGCTATGTGTTTAGTTTCCGTATTGCGTGTGCATGTGCTACTTAATATTCACTTATATATTGAATTGTTAGCTAACGGTGTATACCGTCGTGATACATCTTGCAGGGTAGGCAACTGTTGAGGGATCCGGAGAGGGGTGGTCAGCCGGGTTTACGTATTAGTCGTTTTGGGTTGTTGATATTCTTTTAGTGACGAGACTCAACACTTATTTTCCTTCTAGATTTTGTCGCGTTTCTTTTGTTGGTTGATGGTCATTCTCTTCATGATTTTTTTATAAAAAAAAACGTTTTATTCGGCTTTCTTTATTTGTGTCTTGTTATAAAATCCGGTAAAATTGTTATCAAACTAGGGTCGGGACCCATTGTAAAATTCTAACCCGTAAGATCTCGAGTTTCAGAATTTGGGTATTACACAACCTTCCTACACTCAACCAAATAAATTAGTAATTTAAATCCTACCAAATTAATAATGTTTTTATCTTCTTCTAAATCTTAAGAAGTACAATTTCCAATTTAAAAATAATATCTTCGGAACAATTCAACCAAACTAATCAATATCCAGACTAGCAATTGTTCTTCGATTTCTTTGGATTTTAAAACTTGTCAAAATTAGCTTATTAACTTTTATTTCTTGAAGTAAAGTTTTTTATTGGTTACGTAAATCAACAAGCTAACAAATTAAATAGATAAGTTTGTTATACCAGTCATATAAATCGAGTTTTAACATGATTATGAATTAAAAAACGTTTAAATAGTGATCGAGTTCAAACAAAAATTTTCTTGAACCGTATCCAAATTGTGCGACTCATATACCAGCCTACGCGGTATAATTGATATGACATCACGTGAAATAAGGTTATTGTGCGAGTCGAACAAGCTGTATTTTGACATAATCAAACTCGAGACATAGAAAATGGCTATAAGTTGAACGAGGAGAAATTTTAAAATAGGATCCTTGTCATTTTTATTAAAAAGCGACAAGCTGATCAAGCCAAGATTTTTTCGAGCATGATCCGAATGTGATCCGAATAGCTATACTCAATTACTCATATATCAGCTTAAGGAATAGAATTGATATGCAATCCCATTAATAAAAGCAACACTAAATTGATAAATTTCACAATATAGATACAATACATTTTCAATACACACTACACAAACATCGCCTTCTCGACCTCGCCATCTCTTTCTCCAAAAACCCAAAAGAGATGACAGAAGAGAAGGCTCTTATTCTATCACAATGATGATACATGACAAACACAATCTTAACTTCTGCAATAACCAACAAAAAATGAGTTATGCAGAAGAAGCATAAAACTTACACAAACTTAACAGTTAACACACCCACACATATACATATATATTTATATATTCCCATATCCAAAGAAAAACTATTAGAAATGGAAGAATTGACGATGCAACATGAACATAATCTGAATTATGATTCGATCTAATACCCATCATTCATCGGAGTTGTAAGAACTCGATAATGGAGTGGTGGGAACGATGGGAAGATCAGATCTGTTGTCTTGAGTAGCCATTGGAGCTGTAATCCTCCTTATATGCACTGCTGCAGCTACTTTCTCGATTAAGCTCTTAAAAATGCGAGCTTTGATCCGACCACGCCTTGCTGGAACCCTGTTGAAGGGCTTCTCTGAGGAAACGTAAGATGGAAAAGGCGAACCAGAAACAGCAGCCGCCATTGGAAGTAAGAAAAGAGAGATGAGTTGAGGTTGACGGTGAAGAGGTGAGTAAACCCAAAAAAAAAAACCTCTTTTTTGTTTTTGTTTTCTTGCAGAAAATCAATATAAAACAGATTAAACAACTGTAAAAGGAAATTGAAACAAAGCTTTATGGAATGCTAGAAGAGTTTGCCTTTAATGAAGAGAAAGATGATTTTGGAAGGGTATACAGAGAGAGAGGCGGCCATGGAAGCTTGGATTGAGAGGATTGAGAGAAGAGAAGCAAAATTGGGGATTAGGGTTTTGATTTTGTGGTTGTGTTATGAATCAGTTGAAGCCTTGAAGGTGTTATAATCTATAAATAGTAGAGGAAGAATAGTAGTCCTCAAGGGGTAGATTGGTTAGTGCAGCAAGTATAATTGTAGAACTAGTCAATTACGTGAAAATTGAGGTCTTGTAAGTGTAATTTATATAAATTTTATTGCCGCCAGCTGTAGGAGTTTACTTGTGTTACGAAGTCTCCGTAGAGTTTCTGATTTGTATTTTCCGTCGAGCTATGAATTGGAGCTAGGGAAGGTAATTTCACCCAACCCATATTCAATGTAATATCCTGTCAAATTATCATCTCGCATTTTATTTAAATGAAAATTTATTGTTATAGACTATGTCACA
The DNA here is from genome assembly GCA_002319775.1 of Fagopyrum tataricum. Taxonomy (NCBI): domain Eukaryota; kingdom Viridiplantae; phylum Streptophyta; class Magnoliopsida; order Caryophyllales; family Polygonaceae; genus Fagopyrum; species Fagopyrum tataricum. Next base: position 3,037,342 of record CM008283.1, read on the forward strand.
TCAATACTTGTAGTTTTATATCATAAAACTTCTACCATTATTTCCTTACTATATATCTATAATTTTTTTTCTAGTTTATTTTCTTTAGATTCCTAATTATTTTGATCTTTACTAGTGATTTGTGATACAAAAATATATATTTTAGATCTTGTTTTATTATAGTGTTGTAGACTTGTAGTTGATATCTTGTATATTTTTAGATGTCGGTGAGACCCTTAACGGGTGGTGGGCAGGCGGAGTGGACAATGTAGGGTGATGGATTGGGTGTTTCAAAATCGGTTCAGTTAGACCGGTATAGTAGATTAAACATAAATGACCTGGTTTAAACAAGTGTGAAGTGGGCTTGGGTTTCAATTCATTTTTTTAACTCTTTAATCCAGTATGAGACCCGATTTATAGTTTATATCCTATTTGATTGAAGCATTTTTTTTAATAAGCTTAATTTGTTAAACGATATTTTATTTTTGTCTAATATAAAAATGAATTGTACGAATTTCAGTTTGTACTGGATCGCATTCGTGACGATCGACTCTAATACGGTTTTACACGACGCCTCAAAATTTCTAAATTTAATTTTCCATCGAGTTTTCAGTTGGGTTTGTAAAACCAGTTCACTGGGGCTAGTATTTTGGGTTAAGCCGAATTGACCTGGTTTGGGCAGGTAGTTGAAACCCGGTCTAGGTTTCAATTCATTTTTAATTCTTAGATCCTGTCTGAAGCTCGATTTATAATTTTATAGATTATATTCAATTTGATTGAACCGTTGTTTAATATTAAATTTAACTTTTAAATAAATTATTCTATTTTTGTCGTCAAGTTTAGGAATTTTGGTAGGTTCAATTTAAGATCTAGACCACATTTGCATCGTTCGACTCTAATTCGGTTTTGTACGATAACATTAGTTTCCAGTACCACTAATCTAACATCTATCATTCCATCGTGGGGAATTCTAGGGTTTTTTACAAATTATGTTTGGTATTCTTGAAGTTTCGCTTCTTTCGGTTAGTGACCGTAAAATTTCACTTTTTTGTTGGTGTTTTTAGGAATTTTGTTTTATTCCGGTTTATCATATTTATTTTCTCTGATTTTTAATTAAAAAAAATTATAATAAAAAAAAAGGAGAAGGAAATATATATGCTTTCGCCATATCGGTTCTTCGCAGAGGAAATAGCTCTAGGAGACAACTATAATTTTCGATCGCGTTCCGCTTTCGGCAAGGCACGTCAAGACTTTCATTTTTTACATAACATAAAACGAACATTTAAAATTTACTCATTTGTGAACTTGTTGTATTTGGTTTATTATAATTAATATGTACTTTATCAACTTGTAGTATTTGGTTTCTCAGTTGAGAACTCCTCGCCCGAAGTGAAATACAATATGAGATTATATATATAGTTGCCGCCTGGAGCCCGCCCTCTTGCGATAAGCATTCCAGTGAGTTTTTTTAATTAAAAACCGGAGAAATTAATAACAATTTGGATAACTATCGGTATGCATGAACCGGAATAAAATAAAACTCTAAGGACACCAAACGAAAAAAAAAAAAACTACAACTTTGTGATCACTAACTAAAAAAGATAAAACCTCAAGAACATCAAACGAAGTTTCTCTCCATCATGGAGCCGAATATAAGGATTTTGATCCCTAAATATAGACAAGGCAACTCCAGACATTTTGAAAAGTCCGAAGAACACAAAAATTATGGCATTTGTTAAAATGAATTTTTTAAATAAAAAAAAAAAAACGAGGACAACATTACAGAAGACAAATAAAGCAAGCAAAGAGGAGAGTTTGCTAACATTGACTGGCTATTGTGTGAAATTCCAGGAAAGCCTTGAGGATTTACCAGGAAACTACACAGCAAAATACAAGTTGGGTACTGCATTGCTTGGTCATCAGTTCACCTCCTCAAATTCCATTATATTTTTCTTGATTTTCTAGATCACTCAAAGTCTGGATGCTAATTTTAAAAACTATAAATTTTCACACTAAACTATTTCAATTTTGAAACTGAGAGTATGATCCCTTTTAGAATATTGAATATATATATATATAATCTCTAAGAAAAAACATTATCTTTTATTTTTATATTAAAAAAGGAGAATACTATGCACTAAGCACTTTAACTTTATTATAGGATACACGATATGCATTTTACGGAAGAAAAAAATGTGTCTTTTTAATTGATATTTTTAATAATCTTAGAAAGAAGGAAAACCAAAGTTTCATTTTGTGCCCTATATGTTAATATGTAACCGTAATACTTAATATGTCAATATTTAACGTAATATCTAATATTTTAATACCTAACGTGTTGCCCAAGTCTGATATAAAATATGTTAATACCCAATGTAATACTTAATACATAAAGTTGTGGTACGCAATATAACTTACAAAGATTGTTTCTTTCAAAATCACTAAACTAACAAAGTTTAGTTACCCAACTTCAGTTACTCGATTTCACTTACCCGATGTTAGTTACCGGATTTTACTTACCCGATTTTAGTTGTCCAAATTTAGTTATCCGATTTATGATATCCAAAACAAATACCCAATTTTAGTTACCCGATTTATCATAACCAAACATCACTCACGTATCCAACTTCATGTACTCAACTTTACTCACGTATCCAACTTCATTACCCAACTTCGATCATCCAACTTCGGTTATCCAATTCGATTCCTTTTACAATTACCTAAATTTATATTACTCAATTTATGTTAAACGATTCCACTTACATAATTTCAAATACTCCATTTCAGTTACCCAATTCACTTATCAATTTTAGTTACCCAATGTTAATTATTCGATTATAGTTACTTAGTTTTACATACCCAATGTTACTTATTCGATTTTACTCACTCGATTTTACTTACCTAATTTCACTTACCTGAATATATATATATATATATATATATATATATATATATATATATATATATATATATATATATATATATATATATATATATATATATATATATATATATATATATATCGGGACCAGATGGCTCCAGGCTTTGTTCTTCCAACATTTTTGGTATATAGTGGGGGGGACGTCACCAAAGCTGTAGCGGACTTAATCATAAACTAGAAGATGCTAAAAGCAATCAATGCGACGCAACGGGGTCGCTTGGCTTGTTGCTGTTGAGGATCATAATTGGCCGTAGGCGCAGCGTTGTGCTACAGCTTGAAAAAGCCTTTGGCTCTCGTTTACGTCCCTTTTGACTCTTTTCCTTCAGAGCTAGACCAAGGCGAGGAGCTGCGCCAATGCGACCTCCAGGGAGGGATGGAACAAAATAGAGAAAGACTAGAAGCTAGCAGAAGGTATATATATATATAAGTCTACAATTATCTATTCTCTTTGTCTTAGGATTATCTCTTTCTTTCTTCCAAGAATTTTCTAAGGTATATCAATTAACTTTTTCTTTCTTTCTAAATTTTTTTAAAATATCTCAATTATCTTCTTCTTTTTTTTTAAGATAATAAGACACATAAAATATAATTTTTTATCTAATAATTAAAATTTTAAAGGGCATACTTTGTCAACAATTTTTTTTATAAAAAAAGTGCATATATCCAATAAAAAAATTATTAACTAAATAATTTCTTAAAAATCTTTTTTTTTCTAAAATTTTATTGACAATAAAATTATGTATCGTCAACAACAATTGACGTCACAATTATCTACCAACAATGTATTGTCAACAAAATATTTTGGAAACCTTATCGATTTTGTCGTTTAGATTTTCTTAAAAAAAATCAAGGAGTAAAAAAAAAAAGAGGATTGAATTTCCAATTTTTCAACTTCAATCATATTTTTTCTAATATTTAATTGATTAAAAAGGTAGGAAAATGTCGTCTTTTATATTCTAAATTTACTCATTCTTTAAAGATCACGGGGTAATTGTTTGATAATTTTTAAAAAATATTTATGCAATATTTTTAAAATTTTTATATTCAGGTATATTCAGTTAAACAACCTAGGACTTGGACCGAGAATAATCGGTCCAATTTATAGAATTGAACCCGTTGATTTCGGTCCAAATCCAACCTGAACCTTTTAGAAATGTTTTAATTTTTGATTAAGTTCAAAACCAATTTTTTAGGTCTAAAACCGAGTTGAATAAGATATTAATATACCTATATAAATACTCAAACTATTTAAACTAGTAACATCATTATACCTTCAAATCATTTAACCAAGTATCCTGTAACTTTTTGTGACTCTTTCTCTCCTCCAACATCTTCGGCGAGAGTAAACATAAACCCTCCGATTCTCCTCTACATCTAAATCCGTAAGATACGTGAACTATATAAAATAAATATTTTCCTATTATTCTATAACCTTTTACTTATTCACACTAGTATGCACGACACACTGTCATCCATTAGTCGACTTCTCCATCATTATTGGTGTGCGGCTCCTCAAGCTCAGATCATGCAAGCGTTACTCACATCCACAATTCTTTTCCTCGACCCTCATCGTTTTGGTACACCTCTTATTCTCACATTACCCTCTTAAGCATATCAAAATTCAATAATTTAAAAAATGTGAAGTTACTCAAGTTTATAAATGGTAACGGGAACTTATATTATGGAATTAATTTGTTGTTCTATGTCATACGATTATTTTTTTTTTAATCACTTGGCGGATGTGTAAATTTTATTTTTCTTTCCCTTTCGGTGTAATGTTTTGTAAACGTAAATTTAGGTCCAAAACCTAAATCAGTAATAGTAAATTTGATTTTCAGGTTATATATTATTAGAAATCAGTTCTATGTTCAAACCGAACCTACTTTTAGGTTCGGTTTTCGATTTTTGTTTTCACAACATCGTTTTTTAGTTCGATTATTAGGTTCAGTTATAGACTTATGCTCTGCCTATAAAAACTACTTACAAACTCATTGTATCAAATATTCATTAAATTCTTAATTAAATTTATACTTTAAATTCTTTCAAAACTGCAGCAACACAAGAAGAATTTTATGCTCATAAAGGTTGATGCAGTGTCACAATCATAGTGGGAAATGCCTTTAATTGTAATGGAAAAAGGGCACTGTTGCCGACCCCAAGGAGAAAATCAACTGACTGATACTATATTTTTGTTACAATAACTAATTTTTGTATGGTCCTTTAGATTTGACTTCTATTGATTCCTCCATAGATGTGAAAGCATTATGATCACTTCACAGGTGTTATAGATAGCCCAATCTTATATACGCTTTAAATTGTTTGGCGTAAGAACGGATCCAAAATCGAAAAAGTTATGATATCTTCAAATTTTATATAAAGGAAAAAGTTAGTTGAAATAAAGTTTATTTGTTATGAATTATAACATATACCTTTAAACAAAATACTAATTATTTATTTAGTATTTCAATAAATTACATTCAATTAGAGAACCTAAAAAAATATAAGATTTTTGCACTAAAGAGTAAGAGTTGAGAAATAAAAAATAATAAAAGATATAGTAAAAAAGATATAATTTAAACATGAGATCATTGAACTTTGGGTGAAATGGGATAGTGTAAAGATGAGCACTAAGAAGGTTCTTTTTCATTTTAGTTGACAAATTATACCTCTTTTATTTATCTATAAAGATTAATTAAAAGGACAAATAGATAATATCAATTTACTCAGCGTAAACCCAATTGTTTTAATGAATGTCTAATTGTTTAAAGAAGGCTCAAATGTTTTAATGAAAGCTCAAATGTTTTAATAAAGCCCAAATATTTTATTTTAAAAAAAAAATCCAAACGAGGAACATACTAGTATTGATTAATGGAAGCAAGAGAAACAATTCCCGAAGGGAAGTTCGAGGTGAAAGTTTTAGAGTCACCCTCAGACGGAAGTGGTGAGCGAGTAAATGAGCTACGGTAGTACAACAACGAGAGATGTGAGCAAAATTACAAGCCACGAAAGAAGAAGATAAGAACTTGATATCTTCGAAAATGTTGCCTGAAGCTGACGAAAGGTGGGAGACGCCAAGGATAGCATCAATGGCGAGTTTCGAATCAGATTCCAGGACTATGTGAGTGAGACCAACATCGAGAGCAAAAGCAAGGGTGTGACAGATTGCCATGGCCTCAGTAGTGAGCGGATTGAGTCTAAAAGGAAGACGGTGAAAAGCCGCACCCAAGAGATCTCCCAAAGTACCACGCAGAATAGCACCAAAGCCAGTCCAATCATCAAAGATCGCCGCATCAGTGTTAATTTTAACATATCCGGTGGGTGGAGCAGTCCATGATAGCTGACTACTAGCGGTGGGCACATGGTCACTACTGGATAAGATCTGAGAGGACGAGAAATCAGCCACATACCTTGACAGTCCCTCGCGGATTAGAGCAGCATTAGGGGTCTCTTCTTCGAAGAGTTGTGCATTACGTAAGGCCAAGCAATCTAGGCATGAGTGAAGAAATCATCCAGGATATGAGGGGTCACCATTGAAGAGAGAGCAGTCACAATATCGGGGATGTGATCCAAGTTAAGTGTTGAAACTGGGGCAAAAGAAGTGGATCCCCACCAAGCAACGAGGGAGGCTGAACATCCCAAGATAGCATGGAAAATGGATTCGGGTGCAAGAAGACATCGTTGGCAACAATCTGAATCAATAATCCGCTTGGAATAGAGACTAGATGTCACGCTGAGAGAGCCCTTCATTAACTTCCACGCAAAAAGCTTAACTTTATCTGGGAGATTAAGCTTCCATAAAGAAGACCAGATTGAGGAGGAAGAGGAGGCAAGAAGAGACTGCCAGTTATGAATGTGGTTGCAACGGCCCAGTCGGTAGGCACTGCAAACCGAGAAGCGGCCAAAGCTGTTAGGCCACCAAAATCTCAAGTCAGGCCTACTCTGAAAGCTGAGGGGGATCATTAAGACGGTTTTCAAATCGGAGGGAGTCAGGATCTCCGTGAGAGCAAAAGAATAAAGCCCAAATATTTTAATAAAGCCTCAATGTTTTAATAAAGCTCAAACCGGTCCAGTTACACAAGCATAGAATAAAGCCCAATACACAAGCATAGGATAGGGCCCAATATACAAGCCTACGTCCAGGCCCAATGCACAAGCCTAGACCCAAACCTAATACAAAATGGCTCATCAAGGCAATCCCCACTTAGCAACGGGATTTTCAATATGGTCTCGACATTAGCCTCGCAAAACCATTTGGACAAGGTCCCCAATCTCCAGCAGCTCCGAGACCAATCAATAAGGTCCAAAATATTAAATCAATAGGAGCATCCGAGTGCCTAATAATAGGTCTGAAAGAAGATAGAAGCGAAATCCATTGTTCTTTCCAAACCAAAAGTGAACTTCCATTTCCACGTTTTAAAATAGACCCTTGCAAAGGGTCTTCTTTCCCTATAAGATGCTCCTCCAAATATAACTTGACATATGGCCTACTTAAGCATCAAGAAAAAAACCATTAAAAATTTTTCACTCTTGTTTTGCTAAAAGGTCAAATTGAAAGTCTTCATGTTTCTAAAGTCTATCCCTCCACTATACTTGTCTTTACCTATTTTATTTCATCCCTGTACCTTGCTTAGTCCTATGATCTTCAATCATACCCTTAACCTCCTCTAGGTAAGGAAGCTGAGATGGACCATGATAACACAATTCTCAAATAATCCATTACATTTGTTTGTTTTGTGTGAGAATGAGCTTTGATGAAGAGTTGACATAAAATAAGGCTATGGAAGAAAAAGAGTTGATGGAATGGGGAAGAAAGAGCAAAAAAAATTGATGAGATGACAAAGACAGAGCATAACCTCATGAAGGTGAACAAAAAGACAAAAATTAACCTAATTATAAAAAAAATACTTTCATTCTCCAAATGTTTATATTTGACAATAGTCGGTGAATATATGATGTGAAATAAAATGATTTTGATTGATTTTTACAACAAATTTGAGGTTTCATGTAAACTCATAGTTAATAATAGTTTACTTACTTTTTATAATTGGTTTCAAGTTTTAAAATTTTAGGATTTAGTTTCTTATATATAATTATACAACATAATTATTAGTTTAAGAATCATAAAATAAATTATAATATTATATTGTAACTTATAATTGATTTTATTCTCTTTTCCTATATATGTTGATTCTCTTATTTGAGTCATTCCTATAAAAGGGAGTTAGATGTATGATTTGTTTTCTTTCTGCAACACATTAAAAACTAATTATATTAGTTACGTATAATCTCATATGGTTGGGTAAAGAATGTTTTTTACCGAAAAAATAAAGGGTGAAATGGGGGAGTATGTTCTTTTTGTTAATTATGAGAACTAAAGAGACTCTTTTTCGTTTTAATTGACAAATTAAGTCCCTTTTATTTATCTATAAAGATTAATTGCAAAGGCAAATTGGTAATATCAATTTACTCACGCATAAGTCAATTTTTTAATGAAGGCCCAATTATTTTAATAAGTTTCATACCCAAGCATAGGACAAGACCCAATATCCAAGCCTAGACCCAAACCCAATACACAACCTAATAAATCTTATAGTTATTGAGTTTCGAGCTTTGGATGAGAGACCCTCCCTCCCACCCTTATACAAGTTGGACTAATTGAACTTGTGTATTCCATTATTGTTTTTTGCAATGTTATACTTAAAACGAATGATAATACACAATATTGTTACACAATTTCAAATACGCACTTCCATCGTTTACAAAAGTATGTCGTTTACACACGATCAGGTACACAAGTCTAAGCTTCAAATACACACTTCCGTCGTTTACACAAGGTCAAGTTACACAAGTCTGAGCTCAATTGAGTTACAAAAACCCAATCGAGTTACACAAGTTCAAGCACAATCGAGATACACAAGTCAAGAGCAATTGAATTACACAAGCTCAAGCCCAAACGAGTTATACAAGTCCAAGCAAGTTACACAAGCCCAAGTTCCGTCGAATTACACAAGTCCAAGTTCCGTCGAGTTCATAATCTTCAATTCACTTTTTATCATCCTCACTACCAAACAAACCCTAATACAAGATCCGATTTTCAATCGTAGCCTGATATCTAATTGGTTGATCATTTAAAATACAATGGCGACATATTTTATAATATAAATAAAGAGGACTTTGGAATTCATATTTCATATATACATAAACTAGTTGAACATGCTCCAGCTTTAAATATCTTAACTTTCATTACTCTGTACAGCAAGATGATCTGAAGGACTGAAATTGTGTTTGACAACGCCTCGAATTGGAACCTAGTCGAGCCGTCCCCGTTGTCTAGCTGCATACAAAGAGGTAAATTAAGTTTGGAACAACATCATGGATAATAAATATAATTAGGGCCCGTTTGGTTTAAACTCCGGAAATGAAAACGGAATGGAAACGAATCTAGTCCATACGTACACCTTTGTACATGAAGTTGTTGGGAATCATTCCTTGTGGTTTGAACTAATTTTAGTAGAACTTGATTAGTTTTAATACCCTATAGGGTAACAAAGTAAGGGGATGCAAATGCATTTTACATAAAACCAACCAGAATGATTCCATGAACAAGGTACATATATGGACTAAATTCGTTTTCATTCCGTTACCGTTTCCGGAGTTAAAACCAAACGGGGGCTAAATCTTTGTAAGATACTTGGCTGTATAAGTGGTAGAAGATCCTACTCCTCTTATTGTTAGTTTTTATAGTTTATATCACTAAATCGTATAAGATGGTGAAGTACTCTGAAAATTCACAGACACATCCTGTACCCTAATTATAACATAAAATTCATCGGGCTGGCTACCGGCCCAAATCCCTAAAGACCATCTGTATAAACGGGCTTCAGGCCCAACATAAGTTAAGGACTCTCAGAGGCCCATTAAAGTTAATATTTACAAACTATTCGTCAATTTAATATGGTTTCAACTAATCTATTATATATATATATATATATATATATATATATATATATATATAAAATATTACAGAGATAGATTTTGCCACATGTTATCACCACATTAATCTACCTAGGATTTTGTCACATCTCATCACCACATTAAGTCACATAGAATTTTGCCACATGTCACCACCACATTCAGCCACATCGGATTTTGCATATATTTTATTTACTTTTAGTCAACTATTTCCATATTTATTTTATTTAGTTTCTTAGTTAAGAGAATGACATGAGATATAAAATATAAAAAAGAATTATGACATAAACAAAAATAACTTTCTATATTTAATAGATATTATACTATTTGTGTGTTAGAACATAAAATTATATAGATTTTTGTTAATTCAAGTAATTTTTAAACCAAGATATATAATTGGTCATTTACTTTTTACATTTCAAATAATTGGATGTTTTGAGAAAATAATTTGATATTTATTAAATAACATTTTTATTTATCTATTTATTTATTTGTGTAATTCCGTGCAAGACACGGGTACTAAACTAGTTATAACTTAATCTTTTGTTAAGAAAAATGACGATGTGACTCATTGGGTTGTTTGACCTGGCATAATTATCTGACAATATTTAAGCATAGGTACACGAGGTACGTTTGGAGAACAAAGTTATTGGAGTTGAAGTTAAAGTTGGGATTTGTTGATAGATGAAATGTAATGGATAATTGAACACGTTTTTTATATGCTTGATGAGTATTTAAGAGATGAAACATTTTATAATCGATGTAAATATAAAATTATCAAAAAATATTATATTTAATTAAAATGAGTTTTTTAATGGATAATATTTGTAATATATGTATTCAATAATCTACCATAAACTACACGAAATTTCTTAAGTTTAGGCTCCTAAATAGATCGTTTCGTCTCCGAGCTCGGACCGGATTCGGGCCAAACTTATACAAAAAATTGTTGGCCCGTTTTATCTGGACCGACCGAGTAGTGTTTGTACCGACTAGGGGCCCTTTTTTAATTATTATATTAATAAATATTTTCAATATAATTTTATTTAAAATTTAATATATTTAAGGTATTTTATACAGTTTATAAATAATTTATTATATTAATTGTAAATATTTATAATTCTACATAATATTATAGTTAAACGAATTATAAAATACGGGTAGTCTTACTGAATTTTTCGATCCGATGGGACTTTTATCTGAATTTTGTATCCTTCATTTTTCTAGACGGGCTTTACGAATATGATCAGGTCTATTCATAAACACAAACACGTTATTGAGCATATACTTGTTTTTATAATCTTCACAAATTTAATACATTATTTAATATATAATATTTATTTCGAATTGGGCCTTTTGACTTGCCCGGATTCGACCCGGACGGGTAGTCTTACTGAACTTTTCGATCCGATGGGACTTTTATCTGAATTTTGTATCCTTCATTTTTCTCGACGGGCTTTTCGAATATGATAAGGTCTACTCATAAACACAAACACGTTATTGAGCATATACTTGTTTTTATAATCTTCACAAAATTAATACATTATTTAATATATAATATTTATTTCGAATTGGGCCTTTTGACTTGCCCGGATTCGACCCGGACGGGTAGTCTTACTGAACTTTTCAATCCGATGGGACTTTTATCTGAATTTTGTATCCTTCATTTTTCTCGACGGGCTTTTCGAATATAATAAGGTCTACTCATAAATACAAACACGTTATTGAGCATATACTTGTTTTTATAATCTTCACAAATTTAATACATTATTTAATATATAATATTTATTTCGAATTGGGCCTTTTGACTTGCCCGGATTCGACCCGGGCGGGTAGTCTTACTGAACTTTTCGATCCGATGGGACTTTTATCTGAATTTTGTATCCTTCATTTTTCTCGACGGGCTTTTCGAATATGATCAGGTCTACTCATAAACACAAACACGTTATTGAGCATATACTTGTTTTTATAATCTTCACAAATTTAATACATTATTTAATATATAATATTTATTTCGAATTGGGCCTTTTGACTTGCCCGGATTCGACCCGGACGGGTAGTCTTACTGAACTTTTCGGTCCGATGGGACTTTTATCTGAATTTTGTATCCTCCATTTTTCTAGACGGGCTTTTCGAATATGATCAGGTCTACTCATAAACACAAACACGTTATTGAGCATATACTTGTTTTTATAATCTTCACAAATTTAATACATTATTTAATATATAATATTTATTTCGAATCGGGCCTTTTGACTTGCCCGGATTCGACCCGGACGGGTAGTCTTACTGAACTTTTCGATCCGATGGGACTTTTATCTGAATTTTGTATCCTCCATTTTTCTAGACGGGCTTTTCGAATATGATCAGGTCTACTCATAAACACACACACGTTATTGAGCATATACATGTTTTTATAATCTTCACAAATTTAATACATTATTTAATATATAATATTTATTTCGAATTGGGCCTTTTGACTTGCCCGGATTCGACCCGGACGGGTAGTCTTACTGAACTTTTCGATCCGATGGGACTTTTATCTGAATTTTGTATCCTCCATTTTTCTAGACGGGCTTTTCAAATATGATCAGGTCTACTCATAAACACAAACACGTTATTGAGCATATACTTGTTTTTATAATCTTCACAAATTTAATACATTATTTAATATATAATATTTATTTCGAATTGGGCCTTTTGACTTGCCCGGATTCGACCCGGACGGGTAGTCTTACTGAACTTTTCGATCCGATGGGACTTTTATCTGAATTTTGTATCATCCATTTTTCTAGACGGGCTTTTCGAATATGATCAGGTCTACTCATAAACACAAACACGTTATTGAGCATATACTTGTTTTTATAATCTTCACAAATTTAATACATTATTTAATATATAATATTTATTTCGAATTGGGCCTTTTGACTTGCCCGGATTCGACCCGGACGGGTAGTCTTACTGAACTTTTCGATCCGATGGGACTTTTATCTGAATTTTGTATCCTCCATTTTTCTAGACGGGCTTTTCGAATATGATCAGGTCTACTCATAAACACAAACACGTTATTGAGCATATACTTGTTTTTATAATCTTCACAAATTTAATACATTATTTAATATATAATATTTATTTCGAATTGGGCCTTTTGACTTGCCCGGATTCAACCCGGACGGGTAGTCTTACTGAACTTTTCGATCCGATGGGACTTTTATCTGAATTTTGTATCCTCCATTTTTCTAGACGGGCTTTTCGAATATGATCAGGTCTACTCATAAACACAAACACGTTATTGAGCATATACTTGTTTTTATAATCTTCACAAATTTAATACATTATTTAATATATAATATTTATTTCGTATTGGGCCTTTTGACTTGCCCGGATTCGACCCGGACGGGTAGTCTTACTGAACTTTTCGATCCGATGGGACTTTTATCTGAATTTTGTATCCTCCATTTTTCTAGACGGGCTTTTCGAATATGATCAGGTCTATTCATAAACACAAACACGTTATTGAGCATATACTTGTTTTTATAATCTTCACAAATTTAATACATTATTTAATATATAATATTTATTTCGTATTGGGCCTTTTGACTTGCCCGGATTCGACCCGGACGGGTAGTCTTACTGAACTTTTCGATCCGATGGGACTTTTATCTGAATTTTGTATCCTCCATTTTTCTAGACGGGCTTTTCGAATATGATCAGGTCTACTCATAAACACAAACACGTTATTGAGCATATACTTGTTTTTATAATCTTCACAAATTTAATACATTATTTAATATATAATATTTATTTCGAATTGGGCCTTTTGACTTGCCCGGATTCGACCCGGACGGGTAGTCTTACTGAACTTTTCGATCCGATGGGACTTTTATCTGAATTTTGTATCCTCCATTTTTTTAGACGGGCTTTTCGAATATGATCAGGTCTACTCATAAACACAAACACGTTATTGAGCATATACTTGTTTTTATAATCTTCACAAATTTAATACATTATTTAATATATAATATTTATTTCGAATTGGGCCTTTTGACTTGCCCGGATTCAACCCGGACGGGTAGTCTTACTGAACTTTTCGATCCGATGGGACTTTTATCTAAATTTTGTATCCTCCATTTTTCTAGACGGGCTTTTCGAATATGATCAGGTCTACTCATAAACACAAACACGTTATTGAGCATATACTTGTTTTTATAATCTTCACAAATTTAATACATTATTTAATATATAATATTTATTTCGTATTGGGCCTTTTGACTTGCCCGGATTCGACCCGGACGGGTAGTCTTACTGAACTTTTCGATCCGATGGGACTTTTATCTGAATTTTGTATCCTCCATTTTTCTAGACGGGCTTTTCGAATATGATCAGGTCTATTCATAAACACAAACACGTTATTGAGCATATACTTGTTTTTATAATCTTCACAAATTTAATACATTATTTAATATATAATATTTATTTCGTATTGGGCCTTTTGACTTGCCCGGATTCGACCCGGACGGGTAGTCTTACTGAACTTTTCGATCCGATGGGACTTTTATCTGAATTTTGTATCCTCCATTTTTCTAGACGGGCTTTTCGAATATGATCAGGTCTACTCATAAACACAAACACGTTATTGAGCATATACTTGTTTTTATAATCTTCACAAATTTAATACATTATTTAATATATAATATTTATTTCGAATTGGGCCTTTTGACTTGCCCGGATTCGACCCGGACGGGTAGTCTTACTGAACTTTTCGATCCGATGGGACTTTTATCTGAATTTTGTATCCTCCATTTTTCTAGACGGGCTTTTCGAATATGATCAGGTCTACTCATAAACACAAACACGTTATTGAGCATATACTTGTTTTTATAATCTTCACAAATTTAATACATTATTTAATATATAATATTTATTTCGAATTGGGCCTTTTGACTTGCCCGGATTCGACCCGGACGGGTAGTCTTACTGAACTTTTCGATCCGATAGGACTTTTATCTGAATTTTGTATCCTCCATTTTTCTGGACGGACTTTTCGAATATGATAAGGTCTACTCATAAACACAAACACGTTATTGATCTTCACAAATTTAATAACTTCCGTAACCTAGTAAAAAAAAAGGCTCCGAAACATATCCATAGTTGTTTAATTTCTTTTTTTTATACTTAATGAAATTATGTTCTCTTTAAAGTAAGGTTGAAACCAAATACAAGCGGAATATGAATAAAGCTTTAATCTTGAATCCGGAGCAAAAGAAGGGTCAAAATTTTCCAAAAAACCTCCCGATTTACCCAAGTCTGGTTACAAGACAACCTTAATCCAAGTCATCTTTATTTAGTCAAAAAAATCGTCAAAAGAGGATAAAATCCACACCACCTCAGAATACAAGACTTTTAATATATTTTTTAATACTTGTTACGACTAGTAGCTTCCCTTATTAATTAAATCATTACTTAATAATATTTATAATACTTTTCACATATCGAAGACTACTGATAAAGCAACTTTGAAACATGGTTCCACCATTCCACGTGAATTTACAAACGTTAATTTTATTTAAAAAAATAAAATATGTTTAATGTTTCGGGGATTTAACGTTGATTCGTTCGAACTTTCAACTCATAATTAATCATTTTTGAATATAAAAATAGAAATATTATCTGATTGGATTATGTTTCTATTTTATAAAGATTAATTATCGAGCATTTTCGTCACCCTGTACGTCATCACATACAACTCGGCATAATTGTTTAGAATTAAAGTAGCCACCTCCGCATATTTGTGTTATTTTTATATTAATGAGCATCTACTTAATATTAAATTATTATATACTGGTTATAAGCGTGGCAGTTCATGAATCTTACGGCTGAAAAGAGTTATTTAATGAAAATATCTAACCTAATATTGCCCGAAAATAACTTATTATAAAGTTGTCTTTTTAAATTTTTAAAATTTTTTTTGGCTATAATCATAGATTGTTTTATAGTCTTTTTGAAGTTAAATATAAAGTTGTAAGATTAGGAATGTTTTAACATATGTTAGAGGGGGGAAAAAAGTATGAAGTGATATTGGTATTTTAGTGAAATAAAATATAAATTGGTGTCAATAATTAATGATATGGATAAAAGTTAAATTTATTTTTTTGAATATTAGTCTCGGTTCATTAAAAATAAAAAGAGTTTTTTGGTTCATATATTTTGCATTCGATCTTAATTATTTTGACAATTTAGAATTTGTGTACTTAATGTTAGATTTGAAACTGAAAAAATACCGAAATTTCAAAATAGTGGGACATTTGTTCTTATCAACATAGTTGGTGGTGGATGAAAATCCTAGCCTCCTAATGAATGCGCCTCTACTCGTGCAAGGGAATGAACAGTCTCCTCTAGTAAACTTCTAGTAAGGAAAGTTGCCGGGCACTACGGTAAGACGTGAAAACACCCGATCCAAAAATCTCTCGAAACCTTAGTCCCAAATCTTTAGTTGCTGTCCATGGGGTACCGACTTCGGATAATCAAAGCCAAAAATTAAGCGTAAACACGATTAGAAAGCGATTCATCATATCTATTTCATCCAGGTGAAGTGAGAATGAACAAAAGCTAGTGCAAGAGAGAACACCTAAGATCCAAAAGAAGAAACCTAGAAGGAATGAGAGGAAAAAGAAGGTCAAATGGAAAATGCTAATGTTGAGCTTTGGTCAACGCAAACACCAGGGGATGGAGAGGCTTATGTGTAACACTATCACGAGTCCTCGATTGCAACAACATAGACAGGTTGTCTGGCGCCAAATTTCAACGTCAAACCTAGCTATCTTATGCATGCATTCATGATCCCTATGAGCATTCACAACGAACTCGATAAGATTAATAGGAACTTCTACTAGAACAAGGGACCTAATTTTCATCCACTCATCATATGGGACAGAGTTTGCAAACCAAAATCGCTAGGAAGTACAAGGTAAGGAAAGCTGGAGATATGAATGAAGCATTGCAAATGAAGCTCTTGTGGAAAGTAATGGTTGAACTAGATAACATATGGATAAAAAAAAATAGAAGAAAAATATTTAAGAGGTGGATGCCTACGGAATTACAAATGCGGTAAAAAATACTTCCTGACAATGGAAGAAACTAATCAAATTTCGAGATGAATATTTGACAAGGGATTAAGGTGGCGAGTAGGAGACAGAAAAACAATAAAATTCTGGAAACACATATGGATCATCGATAAACCGTTACAAGAGATGGTACTAGATAAAGCCTTGATGAATCCCACATAACCAGTTGCTTCCTACATCTCCGACAACAAATGGGACCAACGCTTGATAGATCAGTTACATAACTTCCTACCCAACGACATAACTAAAAAAATTAAAAACTACAACCTCCCGAAAAATGGTATAAGAGACAAAATATATTGGGCCGGAAACAAAGAAGGATGGTACTCCACAAAATTTGCGATGGAATTGATCCAAAAATGGAAAGTTGGTGTAACGACGGACATACAATGGATATGGTAGATTAGCATCATGCCCAAGTCAAAAAATTTCTATGGAAGATAGCCTTAGATGGTATACATCTGTACTAAAGAAAACCTTGACAAACAAAAAAATCCAAGTGTTGATGCATTGTGAATTTTGCAATCACCACACAGAAACCGCTAAGCATTTCTTCTTGTCATACCTATGCACCCACCAAACCATAGATAATGCAAAATTTTCATCAATACCGAATACCAAGTCGTTGTTGACCAGAGTATTATGGAGATACTATTAGTGCTAAAAGAGAGCACTTCTCTATTAAAACTAAGACTACTAGTAATGATATGGTGGAACATTTGATGAGCGAGGAATCAAATCATCTTTAACAAGAAAAAGGCTCCGACAAACATCAAACAAAACACCCTACAACAAATAAAAAACTGAAAAATGGCTAATACAAACATAATAAGCCAGAAATCAAGCAACCTAAAACAAGAAGGAAAAAAAAAACCAAATGGCAAAGATCTAAAGAAGGTTTTGTCAAACTAAATTTTGGTGCCTCCATGAATTCAAGTAACCAATATTCTTATGGTTTCATGTTACACAACAATATGGCTACGATTATGGTTGCAGGGAATGGGAGATGTTATGCCGGCTCAATACTAGAGGCAAAAGCCATTGCTCTTCGGGTGGTCACCAAAAGGACAAAAATTTAGGTGTTGCGTACATCTAAAGAGATTGAAGGAGATAATTTGATGCTCATAAACTCAATCAACCGATATATGGAAGCCTTCATGGGAGACGTATATGATAATCTCGGACATCGCGTCCTCTATCGCAAGATTCAATCATTGTAGCAACCATCATATTTATAGGGAAATCAACACTGTTGTTGATAGACTCGCAAGGCATGGACATAACTCAAACATGGGAGACGATGCACTACCAATCGATGTTGAAGACCTCATCCGTAAGGATGCCTTAGGCCGGCCGATTTCTAGAAACTGACCCACCTATATCGCTTACCTTGCATAAAAAAAACATTGTTGGTGGATTATTTTTCAAATACTTACTTCTAAAAAAATTATATTGAATTGACGAAACGTGAACTGAAGTCTCTTTACCTTTACAAGAAAGTTGTGGTTGAAAACGAGTAACCATTCAAATTTTCTAATGTCTTTTTCCGTTATAGTCTTGGCGGTTTAACTCCGTATTACGACTATTGATTAATCATTTTAGTTGGGTTAACTTTTAAATATGAAGTCGACCAAAACATAGAGTATGACACAAAACTCGGACAAGAAAAGGGGACGAAATATTTAAAACGAACGAGCAAAAACTAGCGTATGCAACAAATGCAATAGATAGGGCTATACTTGTTGTAAGATCCGAGATCTTAGACTATTAGAGACGGTAATCATAAATCTCATTCAAATAACGTGGGATGATAATTTTAGTGTGGTATTACAATAATTTAAAATTTTAATATAATAGCCTAGAACTCACAAATTACCAAAATTGTTGGCTATTTTCTGCAATTTTTTCTTATAATTGTTTGTTAAAAGAATGATGTATTTTACCAATTAACTTAATTATTACACCCACCCTATTACGTTACATTTAATTAAGGGGTAAACCCTAAGAAGTGTTGACTCTTTTCGCAAAAGTAATGTATAGTAGTGTGTACTTTAGTGCATAATAATTAACTTAATCTAGGGTACGGGTTAATAAATAACGTTCATAACTAGCATCTCTTTAATAAATTTAAACTATTTTACATATTATTTGAGTTTAATTAGTGTTGACGATTTTTCATAGCCATGATTCATACTAGAGAGGGCTATCATTTATTTTAAATTTTAATTATCAAAATTAAATAACTCAAATAGGGTTTTCTGTAGGCGCTTAGAAAAAAATTTCAACGTACCTAACATGAACAAAAATAAATACAAAGCAAATAAATTATAAATGGCATCATTCATCCAGGGAAAATAACATTATCATAATCAACAGATCGATGAATGAAAATTCTTGATTTATTGATTTATTTTTCAATCAACAAAATTGAAAATCTTGATTGTCAGAACTCATATTCTACTAATAAATGGCGACAAAAACTACAATTTTTCAAGAAAATTATTACATTGGACGCACAACTTACGTAAGATTTGTGCTACGTACAAGTTTAAGAAAATACCATTATTTGTTTTTAGAAAATGATTTTTTTTTGTTTTATCAATCAATAGATTATATTTATTATTAGATACAGGTCACCAGAATTTACATGATTAATTTATGTATTTTCTTTGGTTGCAATTGATTATATGTTTGATTTATAAGGGGAAAAAGACATTTCATAATTTATAGTAAATTTAACATCAACTAATTTTAATGTTTCAAAAAAAAAACATCAACTAACTCTAAGATATTTTTTTATTAAAAAGATATATTTTTAATCTTCTTGTTGTACGGAATAATTGAGAAATAACATAATTCAACAAACAAGAAAGACAACGCACAAAATTATAGTAGTCAGAATTACAGTGGTTCACTCAATAATGAATACATTTACTTTTTGTGTAGATTTTATTGAGGAGTTTAAGAATATAAATTATATCTAGATTATCCAAATTAACCTGATTATCCAGATTTTCTAAGTAACAAGTCAAGGGCAGAGGAAAATACAATATATTGAATAACTAAACCCTAATATTATACTTGGACGCCAAGTATAAAAATGGGTCAAACAAAAAAAACTCAAACAAAGGATACATCCAATTCAAGATATTTCAATAAATCTTCACCTTGACTTAATTCTCACAAATATACCAGATGCACTAGTCAATACACATACAAACTCCTCTGTATTTCGAGATGTGTCTCTTAGACACTCAACAACTTCTGACATTTAGCAACTTGAATAGACGTTGCTTTAAAAACAACTTGTTGGTGAGAGCTTCTTTATGTGGATACTTTCCAGCTTCAACCACAGTTTGACTACGGTATCCTGATCTAAAACCTTGCATAAGACCTCATCTACGAGACTATTCATCCATGTAAACTGAAACTACGGTATCCTGTTGGCTTCAACCACAGTTTGACTACGGTCATTTCAACAACATCACCTTTTTCTTATCAGATTCCTTATTTGAAACGACATCTTGATTTACCATAAACTGAAACTATTCATCCATGTAAACTTGTCGATCTTCGTATTGAAAGAAGGCATCTTTTTTCCAAATTATTAAAAAAAACATAGAGCTCAAGGCTCTTATACTAGCTTTTTTTAAAAAAAATTATTAAAATTTGAAAGATAAAATATTCTATAATTATTGACGGGAGGAACAAGTGATACAACCTATTTTTATTAAGTGCAAAGAATTCAAAATAGCACATTAATGGAATGAAGAAATTAAGGAAAGTTATACGAGGACATCATAATCACGTAAAGTTATTTCTTTTTAATGAAATATAGGAAGAACAACTTTATTCAATTTAGGAATTGTCAGCTTGTCTTTTCAGCTTTCACAATTTGAACTTATGGCCAACTTGTTTCCCATATAATATTGATTATGTTACTATTCCTATGGAGGCCATGACCTAATTTTTTTCAAATCTTACCAAGTATAAGATTCTGAATTACAGATCAAATGTCCCATTTTTCATTTACAATAATAAGTATACACCCACGTTAAAATGATACAATATTGTTTGTATATTATATAAGTAATGATTTTATGTTGAGATTTTATTAGGTTTTTATATTAGGATTATTATGCATTGTTATTATTTTGTTCTTTTTTTGTGTTAGTTTAAATATTATAACAAAAAAAAAAATCTAAAAATTAACTTATTTTTTTATAAAGATTTTTTTTTTAGCATACATTTTTATAAATTAAATGGAGGAAAAATATGATTTCCCTTTACTTTACACAAAATTGATTATTATCGTGTAATTCAATTATAACTATAAAAACTATATTTTTTATTTACCAAAGAAGGATTTTCAAAATAGGTACAAGGACTCATGAGATATGCTTTATAAGTTTGCACATCCCAGAGAAAAAAAAAAAAAATACTTTTAGTACTAAAAGGAAAGTTCTATATTATATAAAAGAGCACATTTTACGAGAACAAAGTTGTAATATAAAAATTAAAATGATTATATCCGTTAACGTAATGCATATCCAAATTCAAGTCGTATATTAGATATATGTGCGTCTCATAAACACATAAATATACTTGGCTTGTGAAACATATAAATGCACTTGTCTAACATGCGTCTTATGAGACACATGCACTGTTTTACGAAACGCACAAATATTTCATCTAAGCTCGTCGACGGAGCTAACCCCTCCAAATTCATGTCGTGTACCTAATTATTTTTTCTTTTCATTTAATAATTTAGAAAAAGGGTATACCTAATTATTTTTTCTTTTCATTTAATAATTTAGAAAAAGGGTAAAAAGACATAGTGGATCCAAAGGAACTCTTCAACAAAGTTTTTGGTTTGTTAAAATTTTGAATAAATCATCTTTACGTGTACGAATAAAGTTAAACATCTATGATTCAAAGATTTCAAATTAGTGGGTGAGAAGACCCAAGCACTCAACAATGTGAAATTCTTATGGGTTGTAAATCGAGATGAAACTAACATGTAAGTTGGACTACATTTTAATATAAATTTTATTTGATAATAGAAGGAGCATCACACGTAAAATTTATATATCAAAACTCATTATCTTTTTTATTCGATATAGGATACACTTATCATTTTGTCAACACATATGTAATCAAGGGAACATACTTAGTTAGCACTTATACAAACGAATTTAACATTACATTTTCGTTGTAGTACTTAGCCTAAAAAATCGAAAGACTGACCGTTGGACTAATCACTCTATACCATATGAATGTTCAACTTATTTTAGATAGGAGTTTACATACATACAAGCATATGTGTTTGTGATACAAAAGACTAGCATATAAGTCTGTCAAATTTCATCATAAAACTAATTAACAATAATGAGTACTCCTACAATCTTATATAAGTTCGTTATCACTTTATATTTGACGTAGATAGTGATACACTTCTCAACAAACTACTTGGTAAATATGGAGAATTTAACATTGTTATATAATATAACTGTAGTGCGTCTAATGTCCGATGAACTAATTATTGAAGTTATTTGAAAAAAATTAACTTTAATGATTGTTGTAGAGTTATTTTTTAAACCAAAATAAATTAATTTTGGATTATAAGCCAACGAACCATGTTTTATCATAATTTTTTCTTATAAAAAAAGGAATTACTGCACATTAAAACGCAATTCAACATAATTTACACTTAGAGATGCGGTCTTTTTTTTCAATAAGAACCTGTAAATTAATCGAGAATTGATTTTCATTACATGAAAATAATAGTTTACACGAAAATAAATACTTGTCATCGATTTTTGTTATGGAGAAAATCAAATAAATTACTATTTTTCATGTGAAAAAGGGAAATTCAACATTTTGTAATATAAAAACATTAGATGTGTGGAGGAAGTGTAGCCACGTCCAACTTTTAGGAAAAAAAAAAAGAACCTCGTACCGTACTGCCGACATATACAAGTCACGCAAACCAAAACTAGAAACCCATGATTAATTTAATAAATTGTAATTAAAAAAGGTTAATTATTGGTAACATAATCTTGTAGAAAATTTTTATTTAATTAATCATTATGGAAAGCTGGGACCACGTTGACAAATTCATCTCAACTACCTTAAATTAATTAAAATGGTTAAATTATTATAATAATTTAGGATGTAACTTGTAAGATTATTAAATGGTGGAGTGGGAACCTCGTCGGGTGAGCAGTGTTAACGTTGTTTGCATTTTGGGTAATCTTAGGGAGTCAGGAGATATCAGGGAAAGTTTTTATTATTGATTATATTATGAATAGTAGCTATTATAATATGAATATAAATTCCTTTTTAAATTATAAAAACAAATTGAACATAGTTGAGGGATTTCTATTTTAAGAATGTGAATTAAAAATAAATCATCAAATAAAAAATATATTTCTAAGAAATTCCATGTAAAAAACTTTTTTCCTCAAAATGTATTTTTCAAATAATTTTTAATGTAGAAAAATTATGAATAGAAATTGCTCAAATTCAAGATAATATGAAAATTTCCACTTTTAACTTGAACCCAAAGTTACCCTCTCTTGGTCGCATTCTATTTGCGAAGGAGACACAGCACCACAATTCGCTTTTGATTATTGGAAAAACAAATATTCGTTTGGTAGTGTTTTATTATTATTATTATTTTATTTTATTTTCTTAACAAATGATTTATTGGATGGTATATTGCTATTTAGATTTCAATTTTTTCGGATTACGATTACTGAGTTTTATAATATTTAAAAAAATATTTTATTATTATTTATAATTTATAAGTTAATAGTTTGAGCGAAAAAAAATTATCGCAATAATTATTATTGATAGTCATTTTACGTGTACATAACTTCTTGAATAAATAATTTTTTTAGCTCTTAAAATATCAACAAACGTTATTTATTGGTGACAAAAACTAAAAAAATTCTTTAATATAATACGAAAAAATTTAAAGCGTAGAAATATTATCCAAAATTTCTTTTTTTTCTTAAGTTATTAGACGTTGATTTTTTGTTTTCCTATTCTCACTTTATTATTCTTACCCACACATTTTATGATACTTTTATAATCAAAATTCATTCACCAATGATAATGAGTAATTTATTTTGTTTGAGAGTTTTTTTCAATCTTACGAAAACGGTAATATATTTGATTATATATTTAAATATCTGGCCACAATTTGTTTTATTTAAAAATTAGGTATATTAACTAAATAACTAAGATTTAACAACACGTTTCTAATATTTTTCAATTCTAGGAGTTTTAATTGACTGAAATAAGTTCAACATCTTTTAATAATTGTCTGAAATCTAAAATTTATTTAATGAATAGAATTGGACTTTTTTTTTTTTTTTTTTTGTTTTCTGTCAAAATCGTTCTATTTTAAAATAACATTATAAAATGTAATTTGCTAATTCTGATTAATAGGTGTGTTTTTTCCCCCTAAAAAAAGGTGTTTTTTGTAAAAAAAAAAATTCTTAATTTTGTATATTTAAACTTAAGATTTATTGTCATTAATGTGCCTAATATGGCATATTTGTAATAGTATGAATATCTATGTTAAAACGAAAAAAAAAATAGTATACTGTACAAAAATTGCAGCAAATCACTTTTGGTCTTTGTCTTCCTCTCGTTGAGTACCAGGACTGTAGTATGTAGGAGCCGATTCTAACAAAAAATGGACCCTACGAAGGAGGTTGATTCATGATTGAGATATTAGAATAATGGAATGGTACGTGGCAATGTTTGATTGGTTTACCATATCAAGAGCAAGTAAACATCTTTTTTTTAATAATTAAGATCTGAATTTTTTTAGAAAATATTTAAAATGATAATCTCCGATAGTATATAGGAGACGACATCACATAATTTACAATTTTCTGTTTCACTTTTATGAGATTTTATTGTCACTATTTTTATTTTTATTTTAACTGAAATGTATGTATCGTGTGATAACTCCGAAAATATAGTAAATATATTATCGATAGATTAACCTATCTTTAAATTAATTACTATTTTTTCTTAATTAAAAATAAAACACGATTAGATGCGGTGGATATTATACCTCATTCTCCCAAAAAGAATAAAAAAGGGTATGGACTACGATTTGTATTTAAAGTGTTGTTTTAAATAAATATTGGTTATAACCTCGCCATTATTTTTAACAATAATCCTGATATTTTATAAAAAAAAATATCTTCTCAAATGTTAATAAATTTTAGAGTGTATTTCATCCCATAATTTAGATTTTCAATGATTTCATTTATGACTAAAAATTATAGTTTATATTATATATACTTATAATTTACACGGACTGATAATTTGACACCAGTTACTTTTACTTATAGAGTAATAATTTAATTTTGTTATATTTATATAGTATTATTTATATATAGTTTTTATATTTTTTTAAAGTTATTCATATGTCTATACACCAACAATATAAGACTTTAAGAATAATAGTTTAATTTTTTAGTTTGAACTACTTAACCTAGTAATTTGAAAAATTCTTCATGAAAATATGTTTATCGATGACTCTATTTCATGAAAGAAATGTTAATATTTACTTTTAATTTTGTATCGGAGTATTTTCTTTATTAAGGATTTTGTTGTATTTTCTTTACAATAAAAGTATTTTGTGGTATTTTCTTTACGATAAAAGTATTTTGTGGTGTTTGTGTTATAATATTTTTTGTGGTATTTCTACTTGTAGTGAAATTTGGATTCTACATTTCTACCTGTCTACCAATTTTGTCACACAAGTTTCGTTCTTCCTATCCAATGATTGGAAGGTATTGCCCGTCTAACAAAACTCCGTTGCCCGTACACAAACTGAAAGCTATTTATTTATTTTAATGTTTTATTTTTTTTACAAAAGAAAATTTAGCCTTTAAAAGTTGGAGCTGTCTTGCTTCCTCCTCAGGACCTCTATCCCACTCCAAATATCTCTCATCTACAATGGAATCGACATCTCGCCGGCGATGACCTGTTGACTCCGGTAGAACTCAAACAATTTTGACTTCCGGTGACCTTTACCTCTCGAGATTGCCCTGGAACTCCGCTGTGTCACCTCGCTCAGTCCTTTTTCCAGCGACCTTGCCGTTGCTGTTGCCAACGCTTCTTGCTACGTAATTCTGTCTTAACCATGATTTTTCTTCCATTTTATGTTCGCATCTTACTATTTTTATCAGATCGGCTTCTCCGGTGGCCTTGGTATGAGAATGTTAAGTAGGTAGAGCGATTGCGTAGTTTTAGTTGATGCGTGTACGAAATTGTTTACAGTGACGGTTTGAATACCTAATTTGATTGCTTAGCTTTTTTTTAGGAAGTGTTTTTGAAGAAGCTATGTTGGATCTCAATCTTAATGTGACGAGCGGTGAGGATGGAGAGGAAGTTGAGAGTTCAGTGGTGATGATGGAGGTGATCGAGAAGGTTCCGGAAGGTTCCGGTGATCAGGTCGACGAATCTGGAACCTCCGGTTCATCGATCGTCAATGCCGGCGACGAAAACGACTCCTGCTCTACTCGTAGTCAGAGCGAGCACGTTCTTTGCCCCTTCAATTTCAGTATCTTGAAGGCGGGAGGCGATGACGTTAATGTCACCGCTTGTTACGAACTGAATGCGCAGTTGGACTCGACTAATAACGTGACCAGGCAACTATTCCCGGTCACTGATGGTGGTGGAGGGAAAGTACTTGGTAGTTCATCGTCGAATTGGATGGATCTGTCGTTGAATCAGAGCGGTGCTGCTTTGCCAGAAGCGAAGGTTACACAGAAACCGCAGGTGAAGAAGAGTCGTCGGGGACCGAGGTCTCGGAGCTCTCAGTACCGAGGAGTTACCTATTATCGACGAACTGGTAGATGGGAATCGCATATTTGGTAAGTTGCCTATGAGTTATTAACATCAGTGGACTGGATATATGCTGTTTTTTCGTTATTGAGGGGCTTTATTTTTCGGCTGTTCACCACGAGGTTCTGATTTATGTCTTGTTAATTAATCTGATGCAGGGATTGTGGGAAACAGGTGTACTTAGGTATGACCAATTGATTTTAAGATACTTGGTTCAATTTCTCCGTTTTTTTTGGTTGTTTTTGTGTTGCTGAGATTTGAATGAATTTGATGTTTATGTTTTGTTCTTTCTGTTATGGTGATTTCTGTTTCCGGAACATTGTATCAGGTGGATTTGACACTGCACATGCTGCTGCTAGGTAAATGATTCTGTTTATCTAATTGCAGAAAAGTCAATTTTGTGTTTCTGTTTCCCAACAAAATCATGTTTCATTTTCTCTCCTATTTTTGATTTCTTAGAGAGCCTGCCTAATGGTTTCTTGAATGAATAGGGCATATGACCGAGCTGCTATCAAGTTCCGTGGGGTTGACGCTGATATCAATTTTATTCTTAGTGATTATGAGGAGGAAATGAAGCAGGTAGTTTAAGCATCTGAAATGCACTAAACTTTTCCTCATTAAGACTTAGCTGATTGCTGTTCATAGTAGGTTGTTAATTTTCTGTTCAGTTGCAGATGAAGAATTTGACCAAGGAAGAATTTGTGCACATACTTCGCCGCCAAAGTACAGGTTTCTCGAGAGGAAGCTCAAAGTACAGAGGTGTAACACTGCACAAGTGTGGCAGATGGGAAGCTCGTATGGGGCAGTTCCTCGGTAAAAAGTATAATCCTCATCCTGCAATATTGATACATGTTTATTGGTTTTATCACTTAATTCTAGTAGCTGCAAGTGTTGCCAAAACATGTCTTGGCGGTTATGCTGTCAGTTTAAGAATTGCTAGGATTGATTTATTTCTTAGTCCATATGCCTTTATATCTAAACTAGATCAGATTGGAACACTGTATTTATTGTTAGGTACAATTTTTGGGTGCAGGTATATATATCTGGGGCTATTTGACAGCGAAGTAGATGCTGCAAGGTTCTAATCAACATCAATTACTCTCTCCTGATAGTTATTTATTACCCAGAAAATTTTCGAAGTATGCTCCTTCCGACACATATTTGTTTTCTTCATTTGAAACAGGGCTTATGATAAGGCAGCTATCAAGTTTAATGGAAGAGATGCTGTGACCAATTTTGATCCAAGCACATATGGAGAGATTGTCCCTGAAAACGGTGAAGGTGCAAAATATAAACCATTTGTTACTACATCTTTGATCCTACTTGTCTATACAACTAACAATGGTGTTAATATCAGAACTTGCTCTCGTTGAATCTCTTCCAGGCAGCGAAAATAACCTCGATCTTGACCTTGGAATTTCGCTCTCCTCAATGGATAAGCCGCCCTCTACTAATGCTACAAAAGTTTCCAGTAGCCTAGGGCATTTCCAAATGCCATCTGGAGAATATGATTTTCAAACTTCAAGGCGGCCAAAGGTATGATTTTCTTCTAATTCTCTCTGGATATAAAATTCCTAGATCATTGATTGTATTTGTCTGTCACTATCTTCTCTTTTGTTAGAGTAGTTGCTTCATCTCTTGTTGATAAAGATACTTGAAACCAGATGATGATGCTTAATTGGTTAAAATATTTCTATAGGATGACCAACTTATCACCATGACAAGTGATACTCGTCTTAAAGGGCCAGCCATGACAATAGATCCATCTTCTGTGTGGAACGGCTATTATCCCGGCTGCTTCCCTATTAATGAGGTAACTGCAGCATCCCTAACACTTTCCTTGTTAAAAATCCTGTTCTCATTTATATACAGTACAGTATCCTCCTTTTGCTCAGGATATTAGTTTCAGATCTTTACTTGTTTCGCATTAACATCATGGATAGCTTTCCAGTCAGATTTAATTAAATTATTGTGGTACATTTATGTATCTAAAAAAAGTTATAAGTTTGGATTCCTATGCAATATGCATGATTTATCAAGGTTAAGTCCTTGACTTATATGCACTTGGCTACGTAGTGAATTTATGGAGCAATCAACTTAGAGAATCCAATTCAAAGCCACCCAAAATCCATAGATTCTTTAGTAGTACTTAAATGAATTGCTCTCTTTGAATATCATAAACATGAAAGGAATTCTCTGTTGAATGCAAGCAATCAATAAATATCTATATAATCCAAACATGAATGACAGGAAAGAGCAGGAGAGCGAAGAATGTACACAAGTTCTTCACAGGGACTCATGAACTTACCATGGCAAATGCAAGGTCAGCACTCAGCATCATCATTGCCGTTATTTTCCGCTGCAGCATCATCAGGATTCGCATCTTCAGCTATCGCTGTTCCCTCATTCACTCCAATTCAACCTTCAAGATCACCAAAAATGGCAGCTGGAAACACCTCTCCATTTTTCTATAGCATGGTTCAAAATCTACCACCACCATGATATAAAACTCTGAATGCCAGCATTGAACCTGGAAATTTTTACTTGGCAAACTCGGACTCAGTCTCGTCGTTGTCTAAATTCGATAATGATGTAACCACGTACGACTGCTTTGTGATCTACCTATACAGTTCAGGCTGTGTTAATATTGATAAAGAGATTCTGCAAATGATGCCCGGTTTTGCTTGTGTACTAACAATAATTGCACAATACTTCGGCCTTTTTGGCTTCTCCAAATTGTTTCTCTATACCGTAAATCATAAAAGACTGGAAATTTTTACAGATTGTTTGTTTACTTTTATTACAGCTTGGTAACTTTTTATTTATTTATTTTAGATTCTTCAAGTTTAAGATGCTTAAGCATGTAGCCATGTAGTTCAGTACTCTACTTACCTCCTACAAGCTATTTCTCTAGTAAATGATGTGTAAGAGCCCAAGCCCATAGTCTCAACCAAGGTCTGGACAGGAAATTTACGGTCTGGTCTTGGACCACCATTGTTAGATCCGGTCAGATCCCGTACCGTAATGTTATTGGATCATGACCTTTTTCATTGTTTTTAAAAAATTGGATGCGGTCCAGGTTTGGACTGGACCGTATTGAACCCATATAAAATGTGTTTTTTTATTATAAATGTGCCGATACGCCCAAACCCTTATGGTCCGAAACATAGATCATTAAATGTAGAAGTGCTAACTTTACGGTATGATCCGGACGGATTGCACAAACCTAATTCCAAGGGGTCCAAAGATTTTTAAAAGTAATATATTTTTTATATTACACATGTAATTATATCTATTAGTAAAACAAAAAGTAATTACCTTATTAATTAAATCTTTGAATATATGGGGCTCAATAATGTATATATGTAGGATTTATTTTCTTTTATTTGAATTTTTTTTCTTCATATTTTTCAGATCTTTTAACGGAGATTCGTCTTTACATATCTTAATAAGAAAATATTATTGTATAGCCTGTATATCACAATTGAAATGATATTACAAATTTTCAATCATATTTTTCTTTTTGTTCTGACTTTGTTTTTTAGTTTCGCCCTATAGCCTTTAAGACCGTGCCCATGTAGATTGTATCCTAAGTAGTTTACCGATTTATTGGGTTATGTTAATTTTATAGGTTTAAAGGATCAAAATGAACTAAAAATTGAAGGCCAGTTAAAATAGTGTATATTTGAACCACAATAAGAAAGTAGTCGAGTCAAATAAATGACCTAAATTTAACGATATTATCTAAGCTATACTTTGTTGACATAATAATGCAATTACGGACCACAATTAAACTTTAACAAAAAGAGGTTTACAAGCAAAGCAAAATTGCAAATTCCCCAAGATTCAGGGCACATCCGATAGGGTGGTTCATGCGACTTTTCAGAGATGAAAATTGTGGAAGAATAATGAGATATATATATAGTTTTGTATAAACATTTGAAATGGGGCCCAAATGCAAACCCAGGTTTCAGTATGGTCCCAAATATGAATGAGCCAACTAGTATGCTCCTATTACTAGAGGCTCCCTCACAGGGGCAATGGTGAAGAGGTTGCCGAAACAATGACCATTCTCATTGATTAGACAAGTATAAGGAAAAAGAAATACTTTTTGATGCGTGAACCGCAATCTTCAGGGAGAGATTTGAGAGCCTCAAACGTGACTCCTCTAGTTGATCCACCTGGGTTAGTCTTGAATGCTAGTGCAAGATACCAAGGCAAAACTCAAGAGATCGAATGGGAGAAGGCTGAGTATGATACTGCGGCCAAAGTTGTGTGTGAATGAAGGGTTCGAATGAATTAGGGTTTTCTCTAAGAAAGCCCATCTATTTATAATGCCTTTTGGATAAGATATCTCCTATAAATCTTATCTTTTAGCATTAATCTTTATTATAAAATAACACCTTATTATCTAATAAATACACACTCCCATATTATATCAAATATAATATTATAATATATACTCTTATATATTATATTTCTTTATTAATTGATCTAGTCCATTAGCCCAATGGGTGTGACCTCGTAGGACCCGATAATACTAGCAACATATTTTATCACATAAAATACATAAGTCATAGTTGGCTTCTAGCAAAACGCTATGACTACCTAATATCATCAGATTATATATCTCTATGTATCGTCCTATAACATAATCAGTAATTGCACATTTGGGTAAAGGACACAATTCCTTCACTCATAGCTTTGCGAGAGGCTCTTAGACTTGGCTACACCCACATTCAGAACGGGCTTTTACCATCTTTTTTGGGTATACGGGCCATACTTTTTTACCCGATCGGGCTTTGTCCCAATTTAAAAATGGACGATGGGTTGTCCGGATATGATCAAGTGTTCACGGAGTTTTTGAATTTTGAAGTGATTGGTTTAAATTGAAGTTGGAACGAAGCTGAATAGCCGGTAGAAGTTGAAACAAAAATTACTTTTTTGGTTCAGGGCGGTTAAAAAACTATCCAATGTTGTACTTTTGGTGCAGAATTGTTATTATTTTTTATAATTCGGTTATGCGCATGAGCTTCGAAGTGAAATCCGTTTATAGTCGAAACAGTTTAATTATGCGTATGGTGTGTACAATAGAAACTAATCAATTCCGCATTTGGCTTGCTCTATCCGGCCCGGACAGGTAGACGGACCAATCTTTTTGAATCGGTCGGGCTTTGTCCCAAGTTCAAACTGACCCATTTTCATGGACGACGGATTGTCCGGATATTATCAGGTGTACCTGACATGGAGAGGTTATTTAGATCCGGTGTAGAGCCGTTGAACAATGTTCTATTAAGTTGTGTTGAAATTTTTTGGGCTTGTTCACGGATTTTTTGAATTTTGAAGTAATTGGTTTAAATTGAAGCTGGAATGAACCTGAATATACGGTAGAAGTTGAAACAAAAATAACTTTTTTGGTTCAGGGCCGGTTCGAAATACCGGACCAGCAAATGAAACTAGTACGTATTTCCGGTCCAGGTAAGGGTTTTGGGCAAGCAAAATTGACACATCAAATCAAATCCTATCAAAAATTGATGACGTTTGCTGATTCTCACATTTTGAGTCACCGCTACAAGCACACACTTGGCACGGAGTATTAAATTAGAAAAATAAATAAATATTATATAAAACCGCCTTAAACAGAAAGCGGAGCCCATAAACAAGCTAAACCAAACTAGTAACGCATTTACGCTGTGTGATTCATCGAGGTCATGCAGGAAAAAAAAACCCAATTTCAATCCTCAATCCCTAAATCTCTATGAATCGAAAATTTTCCTTCTCCATTACTGTCTGATTGTTTGATCTTGTTCAAGAATCTTCGATGTCGGACTATATTCCGAATTTATGCTACCCAATCCTCACGCACTTACCAGTGAAGGTCCTGCTTCGATTCCGCTGCGTTTGCAAATTATGGAAAGAGGTAATCGACTCTAGATCGTTCATTTTAGATCACCTTGCAGCCCAAAGGCCTCGTATGATCGTGCACAACAAAGAATTGAAGTATGTCCACTTTGATCCCAACACTCTCCCTCTCTTCGACGAGCTAACCGGTCCAGTTGGGCTTCAAATTGAAGATACTATTGAAAGGCGCGGACTACCCAGATTGTATGAATTAGTTGTTGTTAGCACAGTTGGTGGTGTAATCTGCCTTTTCGACCACATAAATCTCCTCGTGCTCTGGAACCCTTCGATCCGTCGGTTCTTGAGAATTCCGATATTTGAGTCTCCAATTCGCCCTCGCTCTGATCATATTGGTTGCAGACTAGCCCAATGCTGTGGCTTCTGGATTGATCCTAGAGACCGCTATTTCCAAGTTGTGTTGTTCTGTTTTACCCTTAACAAAATTCTGGTTTTCTCGTCTAGACAGCGTGCATGGACGGAAATGGCTATGGTGACTGGATTTATCAGGAAAGACTACTTGGCATCGTTAAGAAATACACATATCATGATACAAGGAGTGGGTTACTGGATGGTTTATGATCGTATTTCACATCAACTAGAAGTTATTTCCTTTGATTTTGTGCAGGACAAATTCAAAATGATTGAGTGCCCAGAACTAGAAAATTACCGTGAGCTGGGGGACGGTGAGATGGGGGATTATTGCAGGACTGTTTTTCAGTGGCGAGAACTTGTTTCCATTGCTCATTGGCCGGAATCCCTTCCTAATCTGTGTAATATATGGG
This sequence comes from Fagopyrum tataricum, assembly GCA_002319775.1. Taxonomy (NCBI): domain Eukaryota; kingdom Viridiplantae; phylum Streptophyta; class Magnoliopsida; order Caryophyllales; family Polygonaceae; genus Fagopyrum; species Fagopyrum tataricum. The sequence continues at coordinate 3,070,917 of CM008283.1, forward strand.
CAATGCAAAATGGTTCTTGGAGTAAGAGGTTGACTGTCCAACTTTCCAATAGGGTTGAAGATGTTTTATTTATAGATGAACATCATGGAAAGGTTTTAGCAAAATCTCGGAGGGGACCTTTGGTGTTTTATGACCATCTGGAATCTGAATTCCCCCTGAATTCTAAATTTATAGGTGCAACCTCTGTTGTTTTCACTAATAACTTTGTGGAAAGCTTTGTTTTCCCAGATGAAAGCTGAGTCTGTAAGTTTGCTGCTGCTTACCGTCCTCTTTCTGCTGCTTTGTTGCTTCTGTTTTTGTCAACAGGAATAGACCTTTGCCTGTTTGGAATGCTCAACCTTTCAGTTTATAGAATAGCTTTCTTTCTGCTGCTTTGTTGCTTCTTTTGTTGTAAACAGTAATAGACCTTTGTGTATATGGTCTTATTTTGGTTAAGAATGCTGAACCTTTTTGCATGTTATCCATTTGTTTAAGGATAATATATGTTCTTATAACCAGCTCTTGGTGCTTGGTAATTTAGTACTAGTTACATGGGTTTGCTGATTTTATGGAAAAAAATTTTGATCATGTACAACGGTCAATGAATATACAATGGCATTATACCCAAATTCATACAAAGATCGATTTTTTTTAATTACTCACCTGTGTTTCAGGAAACGAGCATTTCATATGTTCAATAGTCAGATTTTCCATGATACTACCATCGAAACCTGATCTATTTTGTAGACTAACACAAACCTCATCTATGCATAATGTTGTATTTGCATTTTTCGATCCTTATAAGTCATAAGGATGATTAAACCATAGAATGATGTTCTTATAACCAGCTCTTGGTACTTGGTAGTTGAGATTGGTCAGTCATGGCTACAATCACATCTCGAACTAGATTTCAAAACACCATTGTATAACTATAATTTTAGTTTCATTCTTCTTATCTTATTTTCTCATCTTTAGGATTGTAAAATGGTCAAAATTAAGCAATTAGTTGACTTGTTTTTAAGAGATGAAGATGAAAAATCTTTAAGAACGTAACTCCTGTAATCACATCTATGATTATCATAATAAAAATTTGTGACCTGAAAATATGCACAAAAAAGGAGAGATGATCTCGTGCAATATTGTAAGAACATTGACAAATGATTGTGGTATGACATGAAATATGTTCACGTGAAATCAATACAATTTTAATTACGAGACTTTACGGGCCACATGGTATGATTCAAATGAAAATGATTTAACTTTTCAATAGGCATTTCATCGATCACATAGACCTGCACAATCAATATGAGCAACAAAATCAACATTTGCGCCCTGAAATATTCACATAATAGTCTCGTCTTTGAAACAGACACACTTAAAAGACCTTCCATCGGCTACCAACTAAAGTTCCACTCCAGAAACCAAATGCGAGTTCCGGCACTCACTTGTTGAGTAACCGGAAAAGAAGAGTGAGTTAGATTTTTTTTTTTAATTAGAAAAAGTTCAAAATATTTTGGTTATTTGGATAATCGAACCAAGGACATATGTCAACTAGGAAAAATAACCTCACACTCCCTCCAACTCGGCTAATGCAACATAATTAAAAAAATTTGATACATATTTAACATATTTTGGATATCGGATATGTGGGTTTATAAACACTATCAATATCCGATAATTTTCAGTGAATTGGAGCAGATAAGAATAGATTTCCGAGCCAGCCCCTTCTCATCAATGGACTCCTGACGTATACGAAGGAGTGCGGTTCATTCGAAAAATTTCTAGCTCTCTATCTATCGCCAAGATGCTTGGAGATTTCCGAGTCGAATTGTCTGATTATTGGCGAATTGGATATTTTTTGAACGCCCCTGGCTTGCAATTAGTGATGATTGATGAAGTATTTACTTAGATACTTGACAAGCCTAATAGTTCGAGAGGTTGTTTAGGCGGTAAACAAAAAATCGACAATATCATTATTCGAGTTATTATTATTATTTCATGTTTTTATATGATATTTATGAATTTAGAAGTGTTTGTTGTGGATCTGTCGTTCTAATTTCAAAAGACGATTTTTAATTTATCATTAATGCAATTCAGGAATTAATCTGACCAATCGAAGTCGGAGATTGTGACCAAGAAGCCCTAGATTGTGAACCTCGCACCTTGGTGTTCGGAGCTCATATTTACCAACGTAAAATTTGAAATAATTTCTATAACATGCAATAAATAAATAAAAGCTTCATTTTTTTTTTTGATAATATAAGGTAAGCGGTTAGGGAGAATCATCTCCTCGAGACTCTCCTCCCTAGAGCATCCTTTCGGATGAGCTCCTCAACTATAGACATTGACGAGCTAGCAGCCACCTGATCCAAAAAGCCCAGATCAACAAGCAAATTAGCAACCCCGTTGACCTCTCTGAAGACATGCCTAATTTTAACCTGACAGAAACCACCTAAAATATTAGTAATGTCAGACAAAAGAAGATCGAGTTCCCAGGGGGGTTCCAGGTTTGCTTAATCGAATTAATAATCGAGAGATTATCTCCCTCGATCTCAATGTTTTTAATCCCCAAGTCATATGCCTTAACAAGTCCCTCCCTAAGCGCACAAGCTTCGGCATGCAAGACAAATATGTTGCTTTCTTAGATCCATCAAAATTAAGTTTAATAAATTCTTTTTCAGGTCTAGTCCAGCAGATTTTTTTCGTTTTCCTTCTTTGCTTATTTATCTTTTCTTTGCATATTTTTGATTTTTTATTGAGTTGCTTATAAATAAAAGCTTATTTTTTATTGAGTTGCTTATAAATAAAAGCTTCATATTTTAGAGCAAAGGAAATCCCATTGTTACCTTGAAAAAACACAAAAATGAAAAGCAAATAAAACTTATATAGTGCAATATTACAAAAACTATGAGCGAAGACATTCAAAAGTGATTTATGGAGATAGAATTTGTACAAAACATGCCTGGTCATATTTTTAACTTTGGAAAATAGAGGCTTTTCTGAACGCACATGTAAGAGTATTAACATATGAAAAGGCAACTGAATTTACAAGTTAAAAACTCTTGTACCAAAAGAAAATAGGAAAGAATAGTGAAATTATGCTGCTGTAAATATCATTACAATTTCACCGATTTCTATCCTAAGACGGGCCAAAATCGTTAAGGCACGTATTATATTTGGAGGGCCAGAGAAGATTTAAGCCACCCCCAAGAAAAACATAATCATCCCGGTCGCCTTTGGTGTCTCTGTATAGTTTCATCGGTGCCTGCTGCCACGTGCACCGTCTCTTTCCCTATCTCGGTCCCTATCCTTGATATCCTTGGAGCCTCTCGAGCGCCTACTCTCCTCTTGTCGAGGAGGCGGGGACGGCTCGTACCTTGATGGCTTCCTCTTGAAATGCCGATCATCGTCGCTCGACTCGTAATCAGCCTGGCTATGGCCATGGCTACTCCTCGGCTTTGAGGATGAGACCGGCACAGCAACTGACTCACTATAACCGTTTACTGGAGCTGAGGCTTCCTTGCTTGAGACAGATTTTGGCTCAGAAGAGAGCCTCCGTTTCTTGCTCGGCTCCTCTCCTCCCTCCGGGAAGCTGATGCGAGAAAAAACGCTCGCTTTGTGCTTGCGTTCGGCGGCCGCAGCAGCTGCAGCTGCGGCGGATGAAGACGATTTTTGCAGGTCCTCGGAGGGCTTTGAAGACGGCTCTGATCTCCTATGACGGTGATGGTGATCGTCATTGTGACGATCATGTTCCCGGTCAGAGCTGTCACGTGAGGGTTGGTGGTGGTGCTCCGCTTTCCTCTTCGAGGCAGGGCGAGGCGGAAAATCCATATCTGAGCGGGTTGGCCCAGGTGAGATTCTCTCCATCCGATGGCTTCTACTGCTGCTGCTGCCACCACCACCGCGATGGGAATGGTGGTCGTAGTCATTTCGATGGCGATCACGTTCCCGACCACGTTCCCGGTCATACCGGTCCTCACTGGGCTCCCTGTGGCTGGGTATTGGCTTCTGCAGAGTCCCAAGAATGTGCAGAAGTCAGATGAATGTCTAGCTTGGAGACAGTAATAGGGAGAAGTAACATACAATAATATAATCCAATCAAGTTCTTCAGAAATAGTCTTAAGACACAACAAGTTATAGACCTCAAGAGTCTCACAGCAAAACTAATTTTAGACCTCAAGAGTCTAAGGCACATATTATGAACAACTAGACCATCTACAGAGCGCAGCCCACAACAAAACTAATTGTTTCCCAATAACAGATGATGACGAAGCAACTGGCAACCCATCCAACGGCAGAAAAAGGAAAGGCGGGGTTCCAGTCTCCTTTCTCACCATCCTCTTTAATAGGATGAGAAATTTTCAGTAACTACATGGACACCAGTTTGAGATAGTCGGATATTCCTCCATTGAGTAAACAATAGGCAATATCTAACAAGCTGGCATAATACAAGAATCCAAATAGCCTTCAGGATACAGAAAATGAAAACAAGAAACTTGATCCACAGTAACATACAGATTTTGGTTTCATGGGCATAGCATTCGCACTGCTGCTCACTTCCCTACCATGATCACGAACTTTTGGCATCTCCCTGGTATTAGTATAAAACACCAGTTCAGTCAATGGACTCCAATGCTTGATAAAACTTTAAAAATAGAAAAGAGAAAGAACGAACTCCTTGGAACAAGAAGAACAAAAACTACCGGAAAAAAAAAGGAAACAAATAAAATCATAGTTAAAATTTTCCAGTTCAAAATTATGAAATTCTATAATTGTATTTGAAATATCAAGTTTACCTTTCACCCAATCGTTCCATCTCACGCTTTCGTCTTAGATCAGCCTTTCTGGCCTCAAATTCTTCCCTTGTCATCAATGGAGGTCTGGCATTAAAGCCCATTCCAAAGTCTGCAGCAAGATCCCTGAAAAGTAAAAGATTTCAGGTTTTGCTATAAAAAGCTCAGATTGGCCAGAAACCCAAACAACATGGGTTAAATTAGAAATGAAATATGGATGCCGGTGTCTGTGTACCTACTGCAAACATAAGGAGGACAATTCAGAAATTACAAAAGCACACAAAAAGTAGTCCTATTATAAATTAAAAAAAATAGTGGAAATAGAATGAACTAGCAACTACCAAAATAAGTTGTATAAAAGGGCCAGTTGGTCCAACACCGATGGAAGACATGTCCATGAAATTTTGTGGAGGCTTCATGGGAAATATATACTATATTTGAATACTTGTGCTGGTGTACCCTACTCACCTTTGTGGAGGCATCATGGGAAACATGAGATTTTGTGCCATAAAAGGGTCAGTTGGTCCAACACCCATGAAAGGCATGTCCATTGGCCCCATGGGGCCAACACCATACCCCATGTTGTAAGGCATTCCACCACCAAATGAACCCATATACCCGTCCATTCCAGGCTGCATCCCAGGTTGCATTCCATTCCAATATGGATTATAGCTAGAAGGTCCCATTGGCATCATAAAGCTATCTGCTGCAAAATCTTGTGGATTTCTCCATTGCATGTCCATGGCTGCAGGTGACCATTTGCCAAGGGCAGTAATTAGAAGCATAAGAACTGAAGCTCTACAACTTGCAAGTGTGATGCAGTAGAACAACAAAAGTATTGGCATAGCATATGAGGAAATAAAAAAAGGGTTAAGCAACTGTACCATTTACAGGTAAACGGGGTTTCTTCTTCTTCTTCTTCTTTGCTGAAAATGAGGGGAAATTTAGTTAAAAAACAATTAAAACTTATTAAAATTATGAAAAACATCCAATATGCTGAAACAATAAGATAACATAAAAATATATTTACGAGTAGTCTATTAGTATTACCTGCACACAATAATAACTTTTTCACTCTCACAAATTTGAAGGTGCCATAAGATCAAGAATGTTATTTACTGTAAAAGATAAAGGTACTCCGTTTGACTAAGCATGTCATTATCAAATATTGGTAACCTATGTTACCTGGAAATTCTCCAAAGGCTATGTGACACATTTCGAAAACTCTAGAGAAACTTTTGGGAAACTCATATCTACTAAGCTATGCCTAGATTACAATTCCAAGAAAAATAGAAGTAAAAACTTGAATGCACATTTGCAAAACCCACCCCTTATCTAATGGATGCTTGGACTGTTATATTATTAGTAGGCTTTCTTCTTACAATCTCCAAAAACATCCATAACTTCAATAAATATTTTAATACCATATTAACGTTTCCTCAACGATTTGTTTGTTACCATAAATTTTGAGATTGGTGTTTCCCGATTCCATTACCGTGCAACATGTTATTTACTGTCTCATGTTCATATTTGCATGGTAAATTATAATTAAAAATCGAATAAGGTCTCCCTGATTTAGGATAAAGGTGAGATAGTTCAGAGCGTACATTTTTTTGATGCTCATAATTATTGGTTCTTAAATAAATGCAAATATATACACACCTTCAGCAGCAGCCAGCTTCTGCTGCACTTCTTCCTCAATTGGAAGAGTATTACCCTGGGATGCAGGTTCTCTGGCACTAGCTGATTCACGAGTAGCTTCAGAGATATCTGGAACTTTAGGTGTCTGCAATCTGTCTGAGCTCTGCTGAAAAAGTGGTTGCGAAGGACCAGCAGACTTTTCGTCATTTGCAGTCTCCTCAGGCTTAGGAGTCTCTTTGATAGATGTTGTTGGGACATGCTCCCCCTTGGAGGCAGCAGATTGTGTTGGTGAAACCATCTTAGGTTGAGGACACCTGGCTGATTCCATATCTGATAGATCATATAAAATATTTGCAATGCATAAGCAACATCACACAGAAATCCCCATATATTATGGGTCCATTTGGAAATACCGAGCTTATTGGAGCTGAAGCTGAAGCTTACCGGATAGCTAATTGTATGAACTTATTTTTTTAAATAAGCTTGATGGGTGTTTGAGGGAACAAAGCTTGTTGGAGCTGACATAAGTGTAGAATTACACTTTATAGAGTGTAATATACCATTCAATACGCTACCATAAATTCCATAAGCTTCCTCAATGTAGCTTATGAAATGAAAATAATATAAGCAACCATAATCTCCATATGCTCGTGTTCCCAAACGCCCATTTCCTAGCTTATTCTTTTTTAACAAGCCTTATAAGCTTGATAAGCTTTAGAAGCTACTAAAATTAAGGATCCCAAACGGACCCTAATTGGAAGTAACAGTATCATCTGAGCTTACAACGTAATATATATGAGCGGTAAGCCCAACCTAAATCAAAGTTCATGACTGGCAAATGAAACTATTTCCTTCTCAATTTCAGAAGATAGCGTGTACTTTCTAAAAAATGCAGTGTTACGCACATGGATAGTAAGGCGGGATAAACTAAGGCTATGTTAGAATAGTCTAGGATTGTAAGATTTACTCATTTAGGCCTGTGATGAAGACTAAACAACTCCTAGGTTTTGAAAGAAATTATGCACTTTTTAGTTCAAAACTAAGGAGTCAGACTTATGCCCTGAATATTTTACTTTGACAAGTCAAAAAGATTGTAAGAGTGACCGCACAAAATGCAGTGTTACGCACGTTTATGGTGAGGCAGCATTATAAAAGGTTATTTCAGAATAGCCCAGAATTGGACCGTTAGGGCTGTGACGGAGACCAAGTATTAGTCGCGTGCTAGTGAACTAATCATCGAGAATTCTATCTTTGTACTACCCAGTCTACCCTTGTTGCCTTTGTGCTCTTAGAAATGCTGTCCTCCTTTGAGACAGACTTTTAGAGCATTGACTTCCTTAGGATTGTGTTTCCTTTACATGAATCCCGTGCTAATTTGTTCTGGTGTTAGTTGCATGATGTTTTACTCCTTATCAGTTGGTGATCTTGTTGAGAGGGGTCAAATAGGGAGATAAGGGGAAAACGGGAGAGTGTATTGGTTGACAGGGAGAAATTGGTTGGGTAAAGAGATTTAATGAAAATCTGGAAGCAAGTATCGAGTTCAAAACTCAATTGCAGCACACACTTCATAATGGGTCTAATGCTCCAAATAAAAAGGGAACAATTACCATAAAGATCAAAGGAGGAACAAACTTAAGCAACTTGAGGGAGTTTTTGCCACCATTAGTGGAGGATCAAGACCATCTAGATCATTAGATCCAGATCTTAAAATCATAAGATCCGGCAGGAAGCCATGATCCGGACCTATCATTAAAATCTTAAATTGTTAAAATCTTATTTAAAACCTTAAAGAGTCTTCTAATATTTTAGGATCTTACAAGTTACAATCCAGCTATAATCCTAGATACTGAGAATTTTTTTGTTTTGGGTTTCAATAACAAATTTGAGGTCAATGGGAGAACTAATATTGTTAAATATGAATTTATGATACTTTTTTGATACATCAAGTTCATATAATATTATATTATATTAATCAAATCATAGGATCTTACGACCCTAATGTGGTCCAGTTTAAAATTCCGATATTGATAACCTTGGTCAAGACAGATCTGAGGATGATGAAGGTCGAAGAGGGTCATATCACCAGTATAGAGGAAGATAGTATGAGTGTTCTCAGAAAAGGGAGGCTGCCTTCCATTCTTTGATGGTTCTAAAGCTTCTTTGCCTCGACTGAAGCTTCAAATACCACTGCAGGAAGACGGACTCCCTTTTCTGAGAAGACTCAATGTGATCCTTCCTCTTGGCTGGTGAGCTGGCTCTCTTTAACCTTTGTCTGAGCTCAAAGGCAACAAAATCTAATACAAAGACAGATTTCATGATGCTGAAATAGAGGGCCTAATATCCTTATTTAGTTATTTACAGAGTTCTAGTTGCTTAAGCTCACTAGCATGTGGTTTTAGAGCTATTTTAAGATATCCTTATTTTACCCAGCGTCGTTATCCATGCGTAACAAGGTAACCATAATGAAAAAAGGATTACAGACTGGAAGTTAGAAAGACTGGAAGAGTGATAACACCAGTCATAACAAAAGAAAAGATCCAACTTGTACAAGTGGTAAAAGAGAGACAACAGATGCCAAAAAGAAATATGTAGCTATTGAACTGATAGGCAAACCTTCCGCACACACTGTTGTTGTAGGTCCAAGTCCAAATCAAGCTTTTTGACATTCTTGTGTACGTTTAAACAGGAGGAAAAGAGAAATTGCTTCAATTACCTTGAACATGGAAAGCACTTCCAGCATTATCACCACTGCTATTAGTGGAGTCCAAAATCCGGTTAATCGTATCCCTCAATGTCTTATTTGGTAAAAGATCGTCTGCAAGTACATCTCTGAACCCACACACACAGATTGACTTAGAGATGATATAGTCCCTGATACCTGAGAAAAATGCAAATAGTTACTAGATCTATATTGTTATGAATGTTCTATCATATGAACCAAACAAATACATGTTCAAGATTTAAATATCTTGTAACATACTTCAAACAAAGAGGATGATAAGCATATTGATAACAGCTTAAACATTTTAGAACTTCATCATCGGATGTAAGTTATACATTTAAGAGAAAAACAAGCCAACCAATCGAACGCATTAGACCACACGAAATGCTGGAATTTCATTTGTTTGTTGTTTACATAAAAACAAGCCAACCAATCAAAGACTGTATACAAGAGTCACAAAACGCCCATTATACTATGGATCTCTGTAACAAGTTGATTAGCAACATCGTCCATCGTGAAATTAGGTGATAAGTGATAGTATAAACATCCAATAAAAGATAAACCCTACAGAGAGATCAGCCTATTATGGGCAAATGAAGGAACTCTTAATAATCATTTAGATAAAAATCAAAACTTCTATTATCCCTTACCCTCCCTCCTCTCTAAGAGACAGGTATACAAGCACAATCAAATTAGCTCAAAAATCTTAACCAATAAAATAAGACAACTCGGATAAAATTACCAATAACATGTTAACGCTTACATTTATCGCAAAAACTCTTGAAACAACATTTACTGGTTAACACAGCATCTTTCATAACTTCCTTGCACAATGGGCAATGAAGCTCAGGAGGAAGGTCTCCTACTGGACGAGATGAAGGAAGTCCTTCAATTTCCTTTTCAAAAGCAGCCCTACATCAAGAAGCAACATCCATATCAAATCAGCAGAAAAATAACTCAAGAGACTGAAGAATCAGAACAAAAAGGCAAAGAAACACACTCATTTGGCTTCATCTCAGCAGCAGCACCACTGGGTAATGAATAGGATCCGTCAGGATTAAACATTAGCATTGACTTTGGAATACCAGTTGGAGGCTTAACTTTCTTAAGATCAAAATTTGGATCACCATTTGTTGGGCAGTGCTGAATAAAATGTCCTATGAGGTGCAAGACTCTCATATTTAGCTTAAATGGAAATATCCTAAATGTAAGATATAAATAACTATAGGTATATGTAAGCAATACACACCTGGCACCTTGCATCTATGACAAACATAACCAGGTGGAGGTTTCCCACCTATCCCAGCGCCAGCCCGTCCTTTTATACACAAAGTAAGCCATATGAGAAATCAAAAGACGACACATAAAATCACATACGAGAAGAACATGAAGGCAAACGTAACCACAATTAGTTTAATTTCATATGGATGAGTCAGCTTGTAAGAGGTACCAAATCCACGTCCACCCATCATTCTTCCACCCCTTCCAAAGCCTCTACCAGTTCCAAATCCTTCAGCCATTTGACTGTAAATTGCATGGAATTGACAAATAAACACATCAAATGTGGATCAACTAAAGGTATCACCAATTATACAAAAGCAAATCAACAAAGGAAGTATGCACACCGCTGCCAATCTAAAGCTGGTGTTTCAATTAGAGCCTTGATTTTACTGTCCTCGTCAGCTTTGCTTGGAGCAGGATCATCCTGAATCGCATTGCTTATTTGTACTGGATTTGCTTCAGGAATCGGTGCATATAATTCATGCCCAAATTCATCATCCCATTCTGAAGGTTCAAACTAGAAATTCCAAATTTCAGACTATCAGGATAAGGTCAACACCTTTTACGAAACACATGAACAGGGCCATGGCTTACATCTTTCACACTAGAAACATCACCCAATGTAAAGCTGCCCTTAACTAGGAGATCTTCCTCAGCCTTGCCTTCAACCTTCGACCTGCAAGATAAATCATAGATGCTGCTCAAGTACAAACATACAAATATGCAAATTAAGCCTGTGAAGCTCCATATGGTTCTTGATCTGATCTTCATCAGGATTATACACAAGATAAAACTTAATCTCCATAGGTTGACTAGTTCACAAAATAAATTCAATATATAAAAAATACATCTGAATGTTGAAGCTGAAAGGTTGGAGATAGTACTCGTCTGGCTGAGTAACGATTGGCATGCGAGGCCTTCCTGGAACACGACGAATTAAAACAGATGTATTTTTCGGGATCAACATTGCTTCGTCGAGATACTCTGAAATTGCAGAACAGACAGTCATTCTATCAAAAGCTGCAAAGAGATCAAGCCATGTAACACAAAACAGTTGATGGACGGTGACTTCCAGCAGTCCATGGCCCAAAGGTACAAAATTTATGTCATCTGGAATATTATTATGAAACCACAAACGGTACCTAAAAAAATAAATCTGATACAAGAAGCCAATATTTGGGCAAGTAGCACCAGAAGTTAAATGTGAGTTTTGTCTACAAATATGAACTCGATGACTAAAAAATTTGGAAGTCGAAGAATATAAAACCCAGCAACTACCCCCTACTCTGCCTAAACACAGACCCAACAGCTCACGACCAATCCAATTATGAGCTTGCAGTGCTGTATTTCGGGAGCCAAAAATCTTCCCTAAATTGGAGCTAGTTTGAGTGAGAGAACAACAAAGCTGGAACCTCCATTTATGCAATTCCAGATTCAGAATACCCATTCAGAGCCACAAAGCACATCACTGGAAATCTGCTTATTATTGTATAACTAAGAATTGACAAACAAAACAGCATATGTCAAATCTTCAAATTAACTTAGAATTGTCAAAAAGGAAGTAACTTTAGTTTGCAATTAGCCAATGTTTTGGCAAGTTGAATCAGAGTTTAGCACCTTAATAAGTCCATTTGATATGAACATGTTCGCATAATACTCAAGTAAAACAGTCTTTTAGTTGCACATCAAATCTTATGAACACATCATGTAAAAATTAGTTTTCATATCATAAAGTTAAGTTTTACAAAAAGGCATACACCGAACAAGTGCTGGAAAAAAACTCATCAAGATGTTGATTAAAAATTGGCGATGTTGGGGCAATTTGAGGAAGAATTATGGTTACAGACATGGTCAAACACAACATTCAAGTTAAAAACAAAAACTCTCATTGCATTCACCTAACAGCTATCAGGATTCTGGAAACAGAAGAAGAACCACCACTTGTCACCTGCCATACTCAAACCCAACCTCCCCCAACAAAGACAACTATAAGCTTCAACAAATGGTGCTGCTTTTGGGAGGGCATTCAACCAAAGGCTTCCTTTTGAGTGAGTTGAGATAGTAATAAAGCTATAGCCTCGCAAATTAAACAATTCAAAATCCATTAAACTCAATTCAAAGCCACCAAACCAGAACATCAAAGTTTGTGAATTAGCCTATGCTAGGAGTTGAGTGATTGGAACATACATTCCTCGAAACTTAATTATAATGTAGAACTTCTAAAAGGAAAACATTTAACTGTTAATTTGAGGCTGGCCAACGTCTCGGCAAGATGAACCAGAAGTTAACATATACATATTAAGTTAGGAGCAAGTTTCAAGTCCACTATCAAAGCTAAACAGTCTGTTAGTTGAAAGAAAAACCCCAATGATGGCTAGCAGAATTCAGACTCGATGAAAATTACCATCCAGCACCCACCCCCATTCCCGAACATTAACACTCTACTAAACAGCCCAACTATAAGCTCAAATACATATGCTGTTTTTGAAAACAAAAAAAATGCATTCAATTCAAGCAATCCACAAAAGTACAGAACAAAAGTAATTTCCAATTAAACTTTATATTAGGAACTAAAAGTAATAGAAACAAGAATATCGAAACCTATATTTAATTTACAACTACAAGAAAGGAAGTCTCCCAACCTTCATTAGTTTGTGCGTTGGAAACCTCGAGGTCATAATCAGTACCTCTCCCCAAATGCTTTGATTCAAATATTCTTTCTTTAAGATTAGCAACCGATATGAAATGACTGTCGATAGGAATTGAATCGTAATCTTTTGCACTTTTAAACTTATAGTACACAGCCATAACTTTCCCCCCTTTTCTCCCCCTCCGAGAGAAATCAAACAAATCGCACAGCACGGCGCTAGGGTTACCCAAACAACTAGATTAGGCCTGTAATCAAAAGGCCGTTTTCAATTCAAAATCAGCCTGTAATCGAACAAATCTAGATAATACAAACACAGCTACTTCCTCCAGAGAATCCTCGCTGCGCTCCAAGAGCCTTGGAATCCGATGTCGGCGTTGCGGGAGGCGATCGAAGCCAAATAAGTGAAAGAGGATGCGTCGTCAGAAGAATAGAAGACACCGCCAATGGCCGCCGGAGACGATAATGGAGGAGAAAGAACGTTTTTAGGGTTGAGCGAAGCGAAGGAGGTGGAGAATCCTGGCGATGGAGGCAAAGCAATCGCGTTCAGGGAGATGACAGAAGAAGAGCTGAGAAAGGTGCGCGTGTGCCCCTTGCCCCATTGAGAAAGTACAGTAAACGCTTACTCGAATAAAAAGCCCCAATCTATTTTGTATTTGTTTTTAATTTATTGAGAAAATGGTGAAACTAACTCTCACAAAATTTACTCTTTCCAAAACGGTAATCCTTATAATCAAAGTTTACCTATATTATTATTGTTGATGTGATTATAATCTAGTTTCAGTATTATTTATGAGCATATGATTGTCATCATATATAAAAACGACAATAATATAATATAATTATTTATGTTATTAATTAAGTGTGATTCACAGACACCTTTTTATAACTAAATGGATATATTTAGATTAGATTTAATGATTTATTAATATATTATTTAAGAAAGGGTTTATTTAATTATTTGACATGTATTTTATTTAATTATATATTTAGTTTATATATGCTTTTTATAATTATAACTTAACAAATTTTGAGTTTTAATATCCGTGTAATTGATTTAGAAAAAAACCTATGAAATGTATTATTAAATTACAATAATTTTACTATCATATCATGTGATATTAACTCATTTTAAGTTATTGAGTTTAAAGTTTAATATTATTTTAGAAATTTTATATTTAAATCATTTTTAAATAATTTTTCAAAAGTACTCGATTTATAGTTGAAATTTTAAAAGGGTTTAGATTGGATATATGATTTTCGAATGGTTATTATTTGTAAGTTAATTAGGGTTGTTCAAATTTTAGACTAGATCTAGATTGGTTCAGATCTGGACCAGAAATCTATTGTTGAACCATACCAAGACCGGATATTCATGTTCAGGACCGGTTCGGATCTATTAGTCAAATTTTTAGAGGGTGTCCCAAAAGGTCCAAACCGATTTGGACCAGTCAAGACCGGGCCTGAATCTTCGGCCCAAGTCGGGTTCAACAACAGATTTTCGGTCCATCCCAAGCCCGATCCTCGACCGATGAAAAGTCCTAATGATATTAACCTCCTGTATGTAACTTGTTAAAACCTATCTACTCAATACAATCGGTATTTATACATAATGGAAAGCTATTTGTGTTACTATGCATCAATCAACCTTCAACATGTGATTGTTGAAGTTCCGGAACCCTAATCTGGTTAACCCTACTCGACCAAATCGAATGCAAAATCATATGAAACAAATCATACTTAATGGGTCTATGGTTCCAAAGGAAATGCCTTTGCAACATCTTCAAATTAAACAACAACTTCATATACCGTCTCAAAGGCACATCGAGCAAGACTTCCCTCAACCGAGGAATGTCCTTCTCAGCCAACGTTATCGAAAAGGCACTCCAATCAAAAACGTCATTCAATGGAGGCACGAAATTATCCGCAATGATCACGGGGACACACTCATAGTATATGGCCTCCACGATCCTAGGGCTATTAACCTCGTACCCCATGGGACATATGCAAAATTTGCTTGATCTCATGTGTTGTATATAGCTCATTTTTTGTGATATTTCGTCGGAGAGCCACTCGAATATCTTCATGTCATCGTGCTTGTCTTGCCAATGTTTGAGGAGAATGGGGCGAACTCGGCCATGGAGTCCTCCTGCGAAGAACGCAAGGGTTGAACGTTGGGACACTCGTATGCCTCCGCCTACATTTCGTTGCGGTTTTTGAGGAATCCTTATGGTGGTTTCCGGGAGAGATATGTCTCTTCCAAGCTTGAAAAATCCTTCGGATATGTCGGCGTTGCAAAGTGCTTTTATAGAGTTTTGAACTAGCTCCTTGTGCTCTTTTAAGGTGTATGGACCCTGCATAGCCGTGAAGTATATAAATGTTAGACTACTTTTGCGTTCATTAGGGTTATTAACGGGTGGGGTCTTACTTGTCTTTGTCTCGTTCAATGAAACACTATATATCTTCGTACTCATTTCCATAGTAAATTGAAATTCATACTCATTTCTATCTCCGACGGATTTTTCGTTCTCGTTGAAAAATCTTCATCCCTCCTAATTTTCATTGTTTATAGTCACCGTGGCTTTTCCTATATCTTGTTGATTTTACATATATTTATGAATTCACATAAGTAAAATATATGAAATTATTTTATAAATATTAATGTAATTTGATAAAGTGTAATAAATAGATTGGTAAAAGTGCTTATTAGTACAACAATATATCATTATTATTTTTTGTAATTTAATTTATCATCGGAATCCCCATGATAATTCCGAGGGAAATTGGGGCAAATACAATAACCATAAACGGTTCTATCATCATGCATGGTTTTTTGCCAAGCATAAAATCATCATGGTTTAAGATCACAAATTCGTATCTCCTTCCTACTCTCATGTTTGTAATGCCACAATGCCTCATGTGAAAAAAAACTAATCGAAAACGGCAAAAAATATACAACAAGTAGATAATTTAACCTATGTAACACGTAAAATGAACATACCCAGTCATGACAAGCGACGAGAAAATGATCGGATCCTTGAGTACGGTTCCAAAACGGGTATTTGGAGGACAATGTGTTGATGTAATCCCTTATGAAGATGGAAAGGGGTTGCAAATTGTGAGATCCGGTAACATAAAGCTTTTGTTGCAATTGTCGTGCACTATAAGACAGGTAGAAAAGATGAGCTTTTTCTGGGTTTTTAGTCACAAATTGTTTGCTTTCTTCCATTAGCTTCATAAACCATCCTTCGGATGCGTAAATACCAGTAAGGGTTGGATTGTGAAATACAGGTGTTTCTCCCTCTAGATATATGAATACTTTTAGTATAAGCTCCATCAATTCATAGCTCCTATAATCAACATTTATGGCAAGTCAATAAACAATATGTTGTAGGATTTTGTGAGTAAAAGGTTGCTATAAAATAAAAGATTCGGATGATTCAGATATGACGTGGGTCCATCACAAGTCCAAACACACATGTGTGTTGAAATAAATTAAGCATATAAGCACAATGGGTTACATCTCAAAATCAACTGATAACAAGAGGAGTCCACTAACCTTATGTACTAGACGTATATCATCAAATTAAAGTTAATGATGTATGTCGTCAACCTTAAAGATAAGAGGATCATACAAAAATATTCTAACGAAAAAAAAAACTCAATAAGATCTTATGTAGTATATATATGTTGTACATATTTACCTTTTGAATCTAGAAATATTTCTAAAAATAGGACCATATAGCTCGGAATCATTGACAACTAATGGTGTGTGCTGTAATTCCTTCCTAGCGTACAAAAGTGCCTCGTCCGGAGATAAGGACCAAATGTACATCTGTATTTAAAAATTCACATGTCAAACAACACATCAAAAGCTCATATACACAACTGAATGAGCATGATAAACATTCAATATTGTTGGAGGTAATAAATTTTCACATCTAAAGTGGAGGAGATTCTGAGTCTAGTACACAAGGTTGGTGGACGACTCCTTTTTATTGTCAAATTGGTTTTATGGTGAAACCTCATTGGACATATGTGTTGAGTTCGGACGTGCATGTGTGCTCGTATGTGTAAAATTCCGACGCGTCGGATTTATCGTAGAGGATTTCGTCACACGTCCGAGAACATATGCACGTTGGATCCAACCCCAAAACATAAGTCTAGGTTCCGTTCTAAAACCAATCGACTATATAATTAAGTAGCCCAAGAAAAAAAATTCATCCCCCGACGCTTGAACATGTGCTAAACATTTAAATATACTATTCAACGCATTCATAACCGTTTTCCAGTACCTGAAAAGGTGTAGGAGGAGGTTGAGGTGGCAGAGGAGGAGTGTTATTTTCATAATCATCGAGTTTTATTTTCTTCCTTCGTTTCTTTCGCCTCCTAACGCTTTTGACATCTTCTGTTATATTAGTGGTCGCATTTGAAGCATAAGTTGCATCCGGAAAAACAATTTGTTGCATCAAATTCTCTTTTGCATTACCTAACTCCACCGAACTAATTGTAGATCTATTGGATTGATTAGTGATCGGATTTGATAAGCGTCGGGGAGAGATAGGGAATGGAAGAATGATGGTTTGGATTATTAGTCCGAGTATTGTCGCGATGGAGCCAATCACGAATATTTTTCTCCAATCGAGTTTGTATGCTAAGAAGATAACAAAGCGTACGAAAAATCTATTCATCTCATCTCCTTAATCACTTTGCATGCACCTTTTCTCTACCCCTTCTGATTTCACAACAAAAGAATATGCAACATCAATATCAAACGGCACATACACTAACATAATATAATATTGTTCGGTTCATCACTTGCTAAATTTACGTTCATTTTTATACAAATCCCTAAGATATGCATACAAAACGTCAAATAATGTACAAGGCAACTATATGTTAGTTGTTATTTTTAACTATGCGATTAGATTGATCAATATCGGCATGTCTTCGCTGAGTATTTTTTACCCTACATACAACTACGACTAGTTAACACCAAAAACTACTCTTATTCAATATTGGATGCAACCCTCCGACTTGAGTAACATGTACGTCAAAATATAAAAACCCTATTTTAAAAAAAAATCATAGCAAAAATGACGTTAATCATAACTATTTCATAAGATAAAAATAAAAACTCAATTCATATGAGACAAATACTTACCAGTTATACCAGAATCAAGATAACACCAACCAAATTGTCAATCGGGTAGATTGAAGGAGAAAAAAGTTAGAGCAATGTATGTTTTTAGGAGAGAGTTGAAATGAGATCTGTTAGAAACACAAAAGAATGTAGTGTGAAATGTGGAAACCAATCAACTAGTTATAAATAGGCAAAAGAATCGGACAATTAACAATTTTGTTTAGCGATTTTATTGTTTACTACGTAGTTTCTCCTTTTTTATATGCTTTTTTTTGGTTTTTTCCTCATGTTTTTTTTAATGCTAATATGTCACATTATCCCCTAATTTAAACAATTAAAGAAATGATACGTGAAATTATCCACGTTAATCCTAAATATATACACAAAGTCCAATAAGTTCTTTATATTACAAGTTCAAGTCACACTAATTGAAGTTGCTTTCGTGGGAAATTATTAATTACACGATTAAAAGGATGTCATAAACGGCTCAACTCAACTCTCACCACATATGGCATGTCCACCTAACTTGCATAATTGACCGGGTATAGACATTAAACAAGCCTCCAAGCTCATTCAGGTACGGGCAGGAGTGAACAAATATATCCGTTTCGGCTGATTTGATCTACTAATCCGACGATAAAGTTTTATCATGGATTGGGTTTTAATACCCGGAATTTTTTATTCCGAAAACCGGTAAAGTTACCGGATTTTTAAACGAACAAAATCGAATCTAACCGGTTTAACGTATATACCATTTTTCGGGCTACCATTTCATGTTGGGCCTAATAGCCTTCCTTCTCACCTACCTCCTCCAGAACACGAAGACGGTAACAAGCCCTTTCCGAGAGCATGAACTTCTGCACATCATTCATGATCTTCTGCACACACTTCTTCGCTCCCCTTTTACACAAAAATATCTCTCTCGACCCCTAGCCAGCGTCAGCATTGCCATCGGATCCAAGGTCACTAACGAGCCTGCAGCGGCTAGCCATTCCCTTCCTCCCTCATTTTCTCCTCCTTCTAAATTTCCAAATAGAAGTTTTCAGGACCTGAGTTAGGTATGCTAATCATTTTCGATATGACTAAAATTTTAGTATGTTTTTATTTAGGTTGTTCAAGATTTCTCTGTAAAATTTCAAGTCGTTTAAACGGTTAGATACAGAGATATGATTTTTACAAGTTTGGATCATAAAGCTGTTTTTTCTATCAAGTTGTAGAACGTAGGTTGAGAGTATGTTTTGGGTAGTTTTATTGTGTTTTAAATTCTGAGAAAATTTGGGATGATACTAAATGTACTTAGTGATATTATGATAAAGTTTCGTGTCATGATTATGTAAGAATAATAAGTTATGGTTTTCTGAAGTTGGTCTGTTTCGAAGAAAGTTTGAGAACAATATTGATCTTGGTTGATTTTTAAATTAATAATGGAAACTTTTTTAGGGCTGAAACCAGTTGGAGATTATTGTAAATTGGGTATAGTTTATTCAGAAAATCGGGCTAGAGCTTTGGGAAGGATTTTATGGTTATTTCATGTGTCACAAGTAGGACTTGTTGTTGTACATAATTTAGGAGTTAGGCAGTTTTCAGGCGAATGTTTCTCTTTCCTTAGGACTCTGTTTATGGCTAGGTTAGAGGCTATAGTTCCGTAACATAGATTACTTCAATTATGGAGAGTTTTATCTTTTTAGAGTTGTGTTTGCATAAGTTTGTGTACTTGTTCCTCTGGATACAACTTGCTTAAATTTTCATGATCTTAAGTATAGAAATGACTCTTATGGAGGTGAATTTGGATTTTTTGTATAGATCTTATGAATATTTATTTGAAGATTTTTGATCGTTCTGATCAAGAATAGACAAGGCATAGTATGTGTAGGTTTTTTCTCGATATCTTTGGGATTTAGTAAGAAGTATATTTCATAGGCCAAAGTAGGGCACTTGACTTATTTCCGAAAGAAGTTCTTTAAGGATTTAGCTTAAGTTATATATTCGAATGGATTCTCAAACGTTATGGATCTTGTAGTGTTGTAACGTGTTATTGGGTTATAGTGAAATACTTGGAATCACTTTGGAGACTTTTCGGAATTTTAAGAAAGATAGGAGCATTTTTGTAATTTCCTTCAAATTTGGGGTTTAGTATTCTTTCTTTTCGAGAACTTCCTTGTTAAGTGTAGGAACCTTCTAGAAGTTGCTTAGATGATAGAATATGATGTTTAGACATTTTTCTGTTGATCAAGTCTTGGACATCGCATGCATGTATAGATGATAACAGGTAATGGCTGATCATCTAAACGATAACGGATAATGGCCGATCGTCGATCAATTCAGGTAAGTTCTATGGACTTACTTAGCTAGTTTTTCGTAACGTTGGTGTGCACTATTTTAGTGGTGTGTTGGATGGTTATTAGTTATAACTTGAGTAGGATGACCTTTTTACGTTATTGACCCAAGTGTATGAAAACGGGTTGGTCATCACTGCCCAACACTGACAGGTGACTAGGAGGTTCTCTGCAACCAATTCACTCGGTAGACGGGGATATGCATTGCCCCAGTCCGCTTGTAAACGGGGACAGAGGCAAAGTTCGGAGAATTTTCGTGCCACACAATAAGTTGCACAGTTATAGCGAATCACCAAAATAAAGATAATAATTGGGATATGTGTGAAATCATGTTTGTGTGTTTGATGTGTGTTTGTGCTAGAATAGCGTTAACTAATATTAGAATTGTCATCTAACGGTTTTCACCGTCATGTTGTAGATACCTTGTAGGGTAGGACCGTTGTGGAGTGATCCGGAGAAAGTGGTCTGCCGGGTTTTCCATACTTGTTTGTTGGATTTGGGTTTTTCATTTCAGGCAAACTCTTGTGCCTTTTTAGTTTTTAGATTTCATTGTTATGACCGATTGTTTCTTCTTTTATTTTCTTCTTTTATCATGACTATTTAATTGCATAAAAACGTTATTCGGTTTACCTTTATTAATTTGTGTCTTGTTGTAAGATCCGGTGAAGTTGTTGTCAAGCTAGGGTCGGGATCCATTATGAGGTTAACAACCCGTAACATCCCGAGTTTCTAGAATTTGGGGTGTTACATGAGTGGTACAACGAGTCTCGTGTCAATTTGTGATCCCGCATTGAGTTCAAGTGAAGGTTTATTGATACAACATTGGGACCCAATGTGGCGATAGGATTAAAATGCAAGGCATGTGTAAGATAAACTATTGAAACACACTTGTTTTGTGTTTACAATGGTGTTTTTTTAAAAAAAGTGACAGCCATGATATGACCGTCACTTATCATCGTTATATTCAAGATGTGTTGTTATAAGTTGGGAGTTTGTTTTCAAGCTAGACTACCGACTGATAATAACACTCCCAAACTAACTTAAAACCATACACAAAATGCCCCAAAGCACAACCATTGGAATCGCGCAAGTGTATAAGTTAGCAATGAAAACTCGTAACCACTCTCTCGTAATCGCATAGCTCCATCCGTGTTAAGCTTGATGACCCTATCAAAGGAGGTTCCCATTCCACCATCCAAAATAGTCTTCAAAGCAAGCAACTTCCTCTCTTGACTCTTAGTTCATGCAATGACATACTCATTGGTCCGAGCCACAATATGACACTTTTTTATTTCCATATTCTAACTTGTTTTGAAAATTTCTCGTTTCTCCACTTCCGGGTTCACCTAAGCCCAATTACAAGACAATCACTCCACATGTAGTTATTATTATAAAATCTAATAGACATGATATTACCTTATAGCCATAGTCACGTAGGAAATGATGTGATAAAAATCTTCCACCACCCTGTCAACTCAGAATTCTTGCCGCATGCTACATGCGAACAAACCCACAATCGCAAAAAAATGCTCGAGACTGAAATGTTGAATGCAAACAATTAAAACAATCACCCTAACATTCATGTGTATTCTACATCTTTCTTTCCTGGATAAGACTCCGCCTTTGACCAACTTCCAAATAAAAGTTTTTCAAACCCTTTCGGAAGCCTTTAATCTCCGGATGGTATAAAAAAAGTAGCTATTCTCGTAGCTAGATATCGACATATTTTTTTGTTTAATTGCGTAAAATGTTTTATGTTGTCTTAATTTAAGCTTTTAAATATCAAATTTTACCCAAGTTTGAGCCAACAAAGTGAAGTTGAGGATTGAGAGAAATTTGAAAGAAAACGGAGCATAGAGGTGAGAAAAATAAATTGAAAAACTTTTGCTATATTTTGTAATTTTCAAAACTTAGTCCACAACTTTCGTTTTCAGTAATATGCAAGTTTACTCAAAAAAAAAAAAAAAAAAACTTCTGTTATCAAAAAGTTATAACGTTAACTATAATCTTGACGGGTCAAGCTTAATCCTCTATCATAACAAACACACAATACGTTCGTATGGCACATTGCATATTCATGTATTGTATTTACTAGCAATCAAACGAGCAAACACGAAATGTTCGTATCTAGTTGGTCGATTTAGATCTTTGATCTTCCAAAGAGAAGATCCTCAACATATGATCTACCTCGTACAATGTAGTTCGATCTTAGAGTATATTTCCTTTCATATGATCATTAACTTGTACGACAAGTTGTAGGTGGGCGCGCAGAGAAGTAATATATAGAGAGAATGCCAACTATATTCAATCTAAGTTTTAAATCTCTTATAGCCTCTAAAATCGAAGGTGATACTAAATGTAGGACGAAACGGTAACAATCAAGAGGTACTTGGACCATTCCACTTTGTGAAAAAAGCTACGTGGTACGTAGCACTTAATAATTGTTCATATGAGTACAAATTGTGTAGGCAGTACACGTACACCTCATAATTTAAAGAGAGGTGTGGAACCCCAATGGGTTTCATTTGTTTAACATTTGACGATATATGTTAAAGGTTGACGAATTCCTAACTCATGATTCAAAAACAGACTAATTTATACCATGATGATACCAACATGAAAGACCCGAGTAACTTTCACTTTTATTTTAGTATCAATTTATAATAGGAGGATTATAGCACCAATTTTATGTTTTAAGTTGTTTACGAGCTTTATATGGTATTCATATATTTTCATTTGTTTGTCATATTGGTTATGTATTGGAGTCGGTAAATTACGCATTTGGTTAATGTAATTAGGGGCCGATCTCAAAGTTATGTTTTTTTTCAAAAAAAAAGAAAAATTAATCCGATACCCTCCTCCGCTCATCTGACCACATTTTATTAAAAAGAAGATCCGTTACCCACGGCCACATTTTTTAAGTCACACTAGTACGTATGCAACTCATATGTATAATTCTACTATAACTACACGTCCCATATAATTATACGAGTAATCAAGATTCTTGGGTTCGATTTACGCAACCCACACCAGTCATTATAATTCCAAAATAAAAGCCCAAACTATCCAACCAACCAACATAATTCGAATAAGAAGAATTATATGAATACGTCTAACAACTCATCGATTTATTAATTAATAGACTCTTTTAGTTTTATTCATATCACTTATAATTATTTGGTATCGTTGAGCAAGTATCAATACTACTTAATGATAGCATTTAAGTCCATTTTAAGTTAACTATCTTCTATATTTATTATAGTAATAATAAAAAACTAGTACAAATTTGTTCATACACTTCACAAGATAGGGAAAGGGACATTATATATCTAGAAGGACAATGGGTCAGCTAGCCATGGGTACCCGTCTACCTCTAAGAACTTAGATACCCAATCTATTCCGTAAATTTCCTCCATGGAAAAACTATCAAATAAACCATCCATGTCAAAACTCGTGTTTGTTTCATTACTGATCGAGTTTTCATTCATTTCCACTTGTGAGGCGGTATTACTCTCCGATGTTTGTTGTAAGTTTGGACTACTTGGAGTTTTACCTTCGAGCGTAGAAGTTTGCGTACCATTCTCGAGCTTTTTACCCTTGTGGTAATTCAGCTTCTTACTTAAATGAGAATTCCAGTAATTTTTTATTTCATTGTCGGTTCGTCCTGGTAATCTCCCAGCAATCAAGGACCATCTGCGTAAAGATTGAAAAAAGTAATATAAGTTATTTTGATGGAAAATTTAAGTAATTAAAAGTTATAAAGAGCTCTTGTATTATTTTCTCTACGTATTTAAGTTTTAAAATCCTAGTCGATATTAATTATATGATTTAAGATAGACACCTGACTAGAAAAAACTTTAGCTCAAACTCGTTTAATTTTTAAATAGATTGAGTATATTTTTAAGTTTGATGGCTGAAGTTCAACTCAATAATAAAAAGGACAAATATAAACATATTAAAATTTAGCTTTTCGACTCAAACAACAACCCTAATCCCATAAAATAAGGAGAGAACGATCATTAAAAAAAAAGATTTACAATGGTAAATAATTGTCGTACTCTTGTCATTTGCGACAAACACCAACTAATTACAACGGCATGTTTAAAGAGGATAATAATCAGTAAACTTTTATTCTCATTCATACATTGTTCTTCTAGATGACGTACTATTGACTTTTATTTACATTAGTTGATTTTGTTACCCTTTCTCTTAGTAATTAACAAAACAACAGTAAACAAACTACAAAAGTACGTACCTATTTCCGAGCAGCTTATGAAGCCTAAGAATCAAATCCTCTTCAGCATCAGAAATATTGCCTCTTACAATATTAGGCCTAAGATAGTTCAACCATCTCAACCTACAACTCTTCCCACACCGATCCAAACCTGAACACACCAAACCCAAGTTTTCAAACAAATGTAAGCTGAATCCGGCAAATAGTTTGTCAATAATGCAATACGCAAAAAACAAAAAAAAAATGATCATGAAATAGATCAATAATGGACTATCAATTATTATATCGACAACTTTTTAAAAATAATTAGTCCTGTGTAACCAATTTCTTTCAAAAGAACTAAATATATGTGTACGTACCGGCTTTAAGGGCGACGGTTTTCCATCTATTAGCGCCATGCAATTCAATGTATTGAGAAAGCCTTTCATCCTCTTCGGGTGTCCATGCTCCTTTGTTTATCATTTTCCTCCCCACCATCTTCGAGCTTCCGTTTCCACGGGGCATTTTTGTTTGATGATTTTTCGTTTTTGTTTTCGTTTTCACTAGAGTATATGATATGAATTAGCTTGTGGACGCTGTTGAGGAATAAGTGGAGTGGGCAATGAGGAAATATATAT
The DNA here is from genome assembly GCA_002319775.1 of Fagopyrum tataricum. NCBI lineage: Eukaryota > Viridiplantae > Streptophyta > Magnoliopsida > Caryophyllales > Polygonaceae > Fagopyrum > Fagopyrum tataricum. The sequence continues at coordinate 3,096,310 of CM008283.1, forward strand.
CGTGTATATATATATGTGAGGCAGTGAGGGTCAACGAGTTTGACTAGAGCTACCCTTCAAGCCTAGAAGTACCCAACTACCAGTTTATTATAAGCTAAGGGTAAGTAAGAGGAAACCGATGAATATTGAATGGGTGGTATCATTTTGTCTTCGTACGTATCTATTATTTTTGACATTTATTAACATGGTATTGTTACATTTATTTATGCAGGCCCCAATGCATGGTTGTCCAATTGTCTCTTATCAAATGATTCTTAGATATTATTGACATAAAGTTGGATTGGAAGTGAAACTTTGTTTGGATTTTTGTTGATTGAGATTGAGTAGTTAAAAAAGTTATATATAATTACATTTTAAATTGTAAGATTTTGGAGGTCACTTGACGCAAAAAGTTTGTGTATAGATAAAGATTAAGTTTATATATATATATATATATATATATATATATATATTGTAAGGGGTTGAACATTTTAGGTTCGGTTTATTGAACCAAATGATTCGGTTTAAACTAAATCCGAAAGTAATATTTTTAGGGTTAGTTTTTGGGCCGGATCGGGCTGGGTATTTACAAACTTTTGTTTAGGTTAGAAGAAGCATGGGCCTTAACTGGGTTAGTGGTCAGGTACTTAATTAGGTTAGTGGCATTGTAAGGGTTTGAAATTAGAATATAAAGAGTTAAATTTGGATATTTCTAACTTGATGCTTGTGATGTAATGCACATTCATATTTCATAATTTGTTTTTATAAAATTTTGTATTTTATAGGTGTAAAAAAGTCGAATAGTAGATTGCCTACTTGGTTTTTAAAGTTGAATTGTTATATGTTAGTCTTTACACTACCCATTACTAATGAACCTCTTCTCAAATTATATAAGAATATTGATAGGAAGAACTAGTCAATTGTTATATAAAAGATAATAGATGGGATTACTAGAAATTAGAGTCGAATTTAGGGTCCTCTCTATCTCCGAAAATTTTATCTTCTATCAAATCATATCAATTTTCGAAACCATTTATACAAGATCGCCTTTATTGTGCTCCTTCGAATAAAGGGTCGTTCTTGATAAAATGATTTATCGACATGTTGCAGTCATGCATTTAGTTAGATTTTCCCTTTTCGCATTCATGTTTTAGCCTTAGTTTGTGTCATTTATGCTTGTTTAGTGTTACCTTACAAGAATAGATGTCTACACACACAATTTGTGGCTTTGTAGGTGATTTGACACATTTTGGAGCTAAAACGACGTATTTGAGGATCCAGCCTTGAAGTGGATGCATTGAAGCAAGCATACATGCATGGGAAAGGGCTAGGAATCGAGCTAAAGGCGTGAAGGAACGACGAAGATGACATCTCGGCCTTGATCTTGGTCGACCATGTCCGAGATTGGCTTGATCTCGGCCGAGATCCATAATCTTGGTTGAGTTGGAATGTTTCTGCTTTTAAAATCTCGGCCGAGATTTTGACCGAGATATTTTGACCGAGATTTTCGACCGAGATGCCCATGACGCTGAAGACGAAGTTGAAATCTCGGCCCCGACTGTGACAAATCTCGGGCGAGATCCTTGACCGAGATTCTTCCCTGAGCGTTATATTTTATTTCTGGTTGTTTTCTTTTGGGCCCAATGTCTTTTAGTTAGGTTTTGTGATAAAAGGAAGTCTTGGATTCATTCCAAGGGGTGTTGGGAGTCGCCCAAAGTTAGCCTAGAGGGGGGAGCCGTCTCCTTCCCTTCTTTTTCACCATTGTTCTTCATAGTTTAGATTTAAGTTGGAGACTTTTCCATCAAGTTTGTTGGAGATACATTTGGATTCAAGATTTAATACAATTGCAGGTTTTCATTCACTAAAAGTTGAGTTTTTTCTTTCCTTTTTTGTTATTTCTTTATTTGCATTTTGATATGATTGTTATTGGCTAGAACTTTGTGGTTCCAAGGTTGACAGGGATTTGTTTATGCCTTGGATTATGATGGAATAATTTGAGTTTATGTTTGGTTTGTTTAGCCTTGAAATTCTAGTGGTTAGTTTGGACTTGAATCTAGTTAGAATCCTTCTAGCTAGTAACCTAAGTTGGAATTGAGACTTACCCGGTGATATCCCTTCTTAGATACCTTAGAGAACTGATTCTAGGTAATAAAGGTTTATCCTTTATTGGTTGAATGTGCCTTCATTCCCTGCTGAGATATGTAATTTCTGAGACTTACCCGATAAAGGTTTACCTGATCCTTAATTTGTAATATGGTTTGTTTAGAATTTCCTACCTCTCTCCCTTGAGACTTACCCGGTAATAGATAGTTTGATTTGGAACTAGATGATCTTGAGACTTACTTGGTAATAGACCATCAACTTATAAATGTTCATCCTTGTGCTTGCCAATCATAGATGCCTTATGAGTTTTCCTGAGTCCATATATATAAACAATGATCTTGAACCCTTGTTACCATTTTCTTTCCTTTAATTTTGATTATTTGTTTTTATAAAATTGTTTTCAATTGAAGGTGGCATTCAATTGCGAACGCCAAAAACCTTTTTCCAAAACCTTTTTGATCTTTCTTTCTCTTATCTTTTCCAATCCCTTTTTTATTCTATATCTATCTTATCTTTAATCATTGTTGTAGATTAATCCTCTCAGTCCTTGTGTTCGACCCTGAAATACTTGTCCTACTCCGTACGATCCATACAATGTGGGTTCGTTGCTATTTAGGGGAGTTATTTACAAGTTTATAAATTTAGAACTATCCCTATCTTGTTTTGGCAACCTTTGGGTCTCTGTCATTATTGACACGGATTCTTAAGGTGCAAAACCAGCGAACAGTTCTCTACGAAATCGGCCATAAATCTTATTAACGATGATAGAGGATTAACACTAAATTCGAATGCTTGAACTTGAGACTTAAATGTAATGCCTAAAGTTAAAGTTTTCATAGGAAAAGTTTAACTTTAGGCGTTACATTTAAGTCCCAAGTTCAAGCATTCGAATTTAGTGTTAATCCTCTATCATCGTTAACAAAAAAATCTCAGTACCAATGTATTACCGACAAAAGAGAATCTCGAAAAGAGAATTTAGTGTTAAACTTTTCCTATGAAAACTTTCAATCAATATTACCGACAAAAAAGAATCTCGAAAAACAAAAAATCCCAGTACCAACGTATTTTATCCATTGCAACCACCTTATTAATCAACAAAACATGCTTTCTTTAAATGCCAACAAAATATGTTTGGGTGGCGGACTTGCTGGGCCTGCTGATTGAGATGGGTTAAGGCAATCAGTTGGTATCTAGTTCGTCAACGTTAATGAACTCATCCGCAAGATTATAAGGGGAAGAGTCTTGAGGAATGTCGTACCATATTTGCTTAACTTATAGTTTCAAAAAAAATAATAAAATAAATCGTAAGTAAGAAGACCCACAATTGGGCCAAAAATTACACTCGAGCCCTCTCTACTCTTCGTTGCAATTTTGCAATTGCTGCCATCTTCAAGTAAACTACAGAGAGAGGATCAACCCTAGCTTGTCGCTGTTCATTTGGATATGGGAGTAGATGATCAACCCAAACACAGAGTAGCATTTGTGCTGATCGACGGTGTTGGAGATGTTTCGCTGCCGAGATTTGGATACAGGACTCCCCTCGAAGCGGCCAAAGTGCCGAATTTAGATGCCATAGCATCTGCCGGAGTTAATGGCCTCATGGATCCTGTTGAAGTTGGCTTGGGTTGCGGAAGTGACACAGCTCACCTTTCTTTACTAGGTTATGATCCTAGAGTGTATTATCGTGGTAGAGGTGCTTTTGAATCCATGGGTGCTGGATTGGCTATGTCACCTGGAGATATTGCTTTCAAGGTACGCATCTTATTCTGTTTTTTATTGCATGTAGTTTTGATCTTAATTTTCTTATGGATCTTTTGGTTTGTGGCTTCTAGCTTGGGTTGATGAATCGATTTGTGAAAGTGGCACATGTTTTCTCCATAATACGTTTCTTATTATTGAAAGGAAATTCAATCTTAGGTTGCAAGAGACATGAGAGGTCACTAACAGAAATCTGAAGAACTCATGATACAAAGTTAATAAATTGAAGAAGCATGATCCAAATGGAATTCTAATTGTTTTGTCATTACTGGGAATCAAACAGACATTCAAATATGGTAGGCATAATAGAAATTTGCTCATAGACAAGGGAGTTTTGCAATCTTGATGAGGTAAGTTACCTAAAATGAAAAGGTGTGGAATGTCAGATATTAGATATATTTGTGATGCTTGGCGATTGATTGGCTTCCCTAAAATTGAAGAAACATGCCATTTACAGTTTCTATGTTAACGCAATATACAAAATGTTTGGTGCCTCTTCTCAGCCATCTTCAATAAGCATGTAGAAGTAGACTGTTATTATTGCAGGGAGATGTTGAATGGGTTAGGCTGTATCAGTTAGAGCATCTGCCCCAACTTTTTGAATATGTGAACTTTTAAAACAAACTTCTAGTCAGGCATACTCACCCTTATTGAACTTATAGACGGGTAAAGCCAAAGACTGATGCTTCTTTTCTTGCCAATGATGCATAATTCTGCTTCTGTTTTGCCGTGAATGAATTGTTGAGTGCTCTTGATTTTACTATCAAGCTACATGCAGTCCATTTTATGGCCTCATTACTGTTGGATATGCAGTCAAATTTTGCAACACTGGATGAGAAAACTGGGATTGTCACCAGTAGACGAGCTGATCGTCATTTTGAAGAAGAGGGGCCAATCTTCTGCGCTGCATTGGATAAAATGAAACTACCATCGTTTCCTGAGTATGAAGTTAGAGTCAGGTGAAGCTTCCTTCGCTTCTTTTATTGCATTCTTAGTCTTCAGGCCTGAGGCTGTGTAAAAATTCGTTGTTCTTATTTCAATAGATGGAGCTTTGCTGCGTTACAAACTTTAGTATGATATCAGAATCCTATATCACTCTCCTTTTGCTTTAATCTGTTTAAGTGGTTCGGTTTCATGCAGATATGCTACTGAGCATAGATGTGGAGTGGTCGTGAAGGGCCCTAGGTTAAGTGGTAACATATCAGGAACTGACCCGTTGAAGGACAACCGTCTACTTCTGCAAGCTAAAGCACTAGATGATACTGATGAAGCTAGACATACAGCTGATGTTGTCAATGAATTGTCAAAGGAAATGTCACGCATATTGGTATCACACCCTTTGAATGCAAAGAGACTGTCAGAAGGGAAAAGTATTGCAAATCTTGTTCTCTTACGAGGTTGTGGTATCAGAATCGAGGTGCACTTTCTCAAGTCTACTTTTATAAAATTGTAACTCTTAATCTGTGGTTTATTTGAGGGTAGCAGAGGATTCTTCAGAATTGTCTTTTCATGGTTTCACTTTTGTAGGTTCCTCCATTTGAGAAGAAACATGGGCTATGGCCATGCATGGTAGCGCCAACGAAAATCATTGCTGGTCTGGGCTTATCTCTGGGCATTGATATCCTTGAAGCACCTGGTGCAACAGGAGACTACCGAACACTTCTAACTTCAAAAGCAAACGCCATTGCAAAGGCACTATCATCTCCTCTTCAGCCATGTCCTGATGTTTTTGTCCCAGGGCAGGATGAGCACAAGCCGGGCCGTCCAGATGGTTATGATTTTGGGTTTCTTCACGTTAAGGTTGTCATAGGTTTTTATTTATTGCTATACGCCCCTATTCAGATGTATTGAAGTCCAGTTTTTTCTCTTGCCATGCTATCTTACACTATAGAATCTAATGATTCCCAGGCAGTAGATGATGCTGGCCATGACAAAGCAAGCATCTTTAAGGTGAAAGCATTAGAAGCAGTTGATAGAGCTATAGGGCAGCTAGCAAGGCTTCTATGGGAAGCAGAATCAAGTGGCAAATTCAAGTACTCCCTCTGTGTCACCGGAGACCACTCCACACCAGTCGAATACGGAGACCACAGCTTTGAGCCAGTTCCCTTCACAATTTGTCAGCTCGAGGATTTCGTACATGCAATAGGCGGCCCCACAGTGATAAAGGAGACTCCCCTGGACCCGTTCCCTATGCCTACAGTGAAAGTTAGTGAGGACATATGTGAACTGGAATTCGCGTCTGGCGGAGAAAATGCAAGAGAGGCATCAGCTGGCGATTGTGTGAGCGAGTTCAATGAGATAGCAGCTGCCAGGGGAATTCTTGGGCGGTTTCCGGGATGTGAGATGATGGAGATCATTAAGAAGTTCCTTGCACTTCATAATTGAGGTTTCTTGCCCCTTTTTGACTTATGATTTTGGTTTCTTCAACGCCAACTCAATCCAACGATGCTTCAGTATCTCGTTTGACGGACACTATGCATGTATAGAGTAGGTTTCTCGTATATGCTGAATACAAAATAATGTTTTCTGGCATGAAGGTGTAATAACAAGAACAAGATTGCATGAAGTCTAATTGCTTTAATCTATATGTATACATACACATTAGAATCACGGTGTGGATACTAATGGCCCGTTTGGTTGTTATTATGTTTATGAGAGCGGAAGCGGAAAAAAACAAATCTAGTTTAGTGCGTCATTCTTTCAAACAATTAATCTTTTGGATGAGTTTTTTCATTCTCAATATATATCATCTTGATTATCTATGAGATATCAAAAGTCAGCAAGCTTTACTCCATTAATGAAAAAGTACATAATTTTAATATATAAAATATAACAAAATGAACATGGACAGAAATCGTTTTAACTCAGTTTCTTCCCTTTGCATACATACAACCAAACGGCGTGGTCCATTGAGACCTCTAGCAACTGGCAACTGCTGCTTGAATCTGAACTAGGAGTCTTGGCTCCTAGCAGAGTCCCCGAGCATGTGGAGCCGTGGAGGTAGTCTTCTTTGGTATTTTTTACCATATGTCAACAAGCATGGTTATGGCGGTCAAGATCTCCTGTATCAATCTTTTATGTATCTTTTGTACCCTACTATGTGATTGGTGAAATTTGCACAAGACTGGTTGCTCTACCTCTGTGATGAGTACACGACTTTATGCTCAGATAATCAGATCCTTGATTATAGTTTCAAGTGTGGATTTCTTATTGAGTTTGCTTGCAAGTGTGCTAACGGTGCCACTGTAGTCCAATCTAGAAAGATCGATTTCACACTCGATAGACCAATCGGGTATAAGGGTTCAAACCAATCTGAGTGTAAGGGTTCATTTGGTTCACTAGGGATGAAGATGATTTTTAAAAAAAAATTATAACCCTTAAAATAATCCAAGTACTTCACCAAACATACCTATTGATATGTAGAAAAGGTCAAAGAAAATCTCACAATTTCGTCCCATAATCCTTCCTCACCAATCATAGAAAAGGTCAAAGAAAATCTCCCAATTTCGTCCCATAACCTTCCCTCACCAACAACTTCGTCCCCGTAATCATCAACCCGGAATGGCAATAAGGTATGAACACACTAGAAAAACTTCTTCTGTAAAAAAATCTTGAGGTACAACATTATTTTATCACTTGGCGATATAGTTAGCAATCCATGTTCAGTAAGTCGTAAATTATACGTACTGCCCAAATGGGAAGAACTTAGCTACAGAAATTTGAGATATAACATTATTTTATTGAGTGGCGATAACACTCTTGGAAAACCTATTTTGGGTTATAAACCTTATTTATGTCATAAGAACCATTGGTGGTAGGCTCATTACTGAAGTGACAGGATGTGATTTCTCATGCACAAAAGAGGAATAAAAGGTCAAGGCAACAATAGTGGCATACTAATGCACATTTCACAACACGAAAACGAAAGAAAATACACAAACTAACCCACGTATACTAACTCATGTATACTCGTACCAAAATTCTCTCCAACTGTTTGTCAATCATCTCTATTTACTTCACACCAGATTGTGTGGAACTGCCAAAAAAAAAAAAAAAAAAAAAAAAGGCAAGCAAAACAACCTTTTTCTTTCCTAGCTTGCAGAGTTAACCTATATAGTGTCAAAAGAGATCACAAACCAACCTAAAAATTTTCTTTAACAGACTGAACGCCAGAAATAAAAAAAGCAGCATTATAAACTTCTTTGAGGCGAATATCCTAAGGTTTACCTTGAAGCCATGCTTTACCATCAATTTAACTACAGCCAGTCTCAACATCAGAAGCCAAGAAATCAATGAACTTGAGATGATCTTGAAGGCGTCAGTGGGACCGCGTACATCATCATCGTCACCTCTAGCACTGGCTATATCAACATAGGACCAAGTAGGATTTTCATGGAGACGTATCTGGTTTAGCCCAAGAGTCTCGTTCAAATAAATGGATAGGTATATAAGTAGGTTTGCAAGCCAGGCTACTTCATCGTCTGAGATGGGACGTCTCATCCAGTCACCTTTGTACTTGGCTTTATTTAATGAGCGGCTGCCAACTTTTCTTGGCATGAATATTTCATCCCGAGATTGATGGCACGGTGTTTTGTCTGGTGTACATGGGTTTTGCTTGAGTGCATGATCACCAAACAAAGAACAAAGCTGGGACTTCAACATACTTATTGTCTGAAGGTTGCTTGGATCAGCCCGCATAGACTGAAGCTCTGATTCTGCTCTCAGTATGAACAACTGAGGAAAAAGTATACAAAATATAAGATTTACACATACAAGTAGCCGGGGGGGGGGGGAAGGGGGGGGAAGACCATGGAAGACGGATTCAAGTATACCAACCTGAAGCAACTGCTGCCCACCATCCTCCCCATCACTGAAAAGTTGCAAGTCCTTGTTCCAATTATCATGTAAGAAAGAACCATCTGCAACACTCTCACATAGGCCATCCTCCCAGTCCTACCAACATATAACAGAAGGAGAGAAAATTAGTATCCAGTTGCAAATGAACAATTATGAATTTTCCAGCATAATAGTCAACAAGTTTCAATGTTGATTCAGCGTAATTTCCACAATTATAAAAAGATTCATTCCTCAGCTTTTACTAATGCCTTTACCAATTTTATTAAATATAAACTTTTAGGCAATACATGACATAAACACAAAACACATTTACCAACCATCATAAAAACTTCCATTAGCTATAAAAATGTTTCACAGTATCACATATCATCTAAATATGTTGCAAGGATATTTTAAAAGCCAAACTAAGGAACAAGAGTTTACCTGCAACTGTTCACGGATGGGTGTGACATACTTGTACAAGCTGTGAAGTGTTGACTTGCCTGAACCAGCTTGTCTTGAGTGGAAAACAGTGTCAGCATTCTTTATCAGATCTAGAAGTTCTTTTGAGCAGGTAAGCACATTTATCATCTGCATATAACAGATATGGTAGCTGAAACCTCAAGGCAATAAGACATAAATAGAGGTATTTATAACAAGCACAGTAGCTAAAAACATCAAATATCAACAAATCTTTCTGGGCAAATGAATGAAAAACATTAGATTACTATCCATATCAGTTAACTAAGCACAGGTTTCAACCTGGGAAGTTATTAGGTCATCTGCCACAAATAAGCAGCAACTACAGAAGAGAGTTGGTCTCCCTCATCTTTGTTATTATGCAGAAAACCGGTTGCAAATGGGTCAGGCTAGACACCTGATACCAACTTTCTATCAAATGCACATGACAGCATATTTCTATTGTAAAACAGAGTGCAATTCTCTTTTAGGGATAGAAACTCTGTAAAATATTTTCCGTATCTACTTAAAAACAGACAGTTCGTTATGACTGCTAAACATCAATGCAACTAGAATCTGATATTTGAAGGTAGATGGAGAGTAGCTGAGTTACTCATAATGAAAAAAGACTGCAAAATATCATCAGATACTCTAGCTCAATTGTTTGTTTGTGGAACAGTGGTAGTGAAGTATTAGTATGTCAATATTCTCCTTCATGTACATGACATTATGACTTTTTTGTACAGCTAAGATAGTGCTTCATTTCATACTAATAGGCTACAAAAACTAATTACATATCCGCAAGATGATCTGTATTCAGCACACTGAACAACCAGAGGCCATGTGTGATGGAGACAACAATGCAGCATGTGAACAATGTAATTCTACCTCATAGCTCCCCAGCAAAAACAAAAAAATATGCCAAAACAGTAAACTCTGACAGACTGTCCTACAAAACCAGACTTCACCTCCTTTCATGCTTATAACTGTCTAAATGCGCTTCTCTTGAAAATTTAGTTCTAATTCTGCCTGAAATCATTTCATACAAACATTTGGTGCTGACTGCTGAGTAATCAAACAAACAAACCACTTATAGCAATCACGAAATAATTGAAGCTGAACCTGAAGAACTCAAACTTAAGTTTCATTTTAAAATTTGGAACTTGAATATTGACTAATGGTATGAGCATCCAAAAAAGGATAACGCAAGTCAGGTAGACTGTGAATATCATATACCAATACTATCCAATTTACCATAAACACCAACTTGACACAAATCACAAGCTAAGAAGAGTGAGACGGAAAGAACTATGACGGATTCTATTAGCCTACAAGACCCATATGGATCAATACACAGTTACACAATAACCAATTTCCATTATATTTCATCACCACACAAGTCCATCAAAGATAAGTATAAGAATTGCTAAGTTCCACAGAGAACATATTGATATGGTATAATATGGTAAATCAGACATAGCTTAACTGGATCAGGCAAAGAGGAAAAAGATTGAAAGCTCCAAACAACTAACCTTGGCAACCATCTGAATGACCAACTCAGGGTTGGTATGGAGGAACTTGTGTGCAAAGCCAATGAAGTGCATGACCAAAGAATTGTAATAAAGATAATTCGATAAAACATAGTCTTGCCAAACAGATGAATAGTTATGCTCTTTTGATTGACCATTGCACTTCTCGGGTGTTTTGTTTGGACTGCCCGTAGCTGAATCCAGCTCCAAGAAATCATCATTGCTAAGCCTCCAAGGTTCTATGTAAGAAATCCAAACAGAAATGATGCCAGATATATTCTTCATGGAAGTCCCAACGGGACAAAAAAGAAATGTCCTCAATAGGAACCTGTACAGTGGTCTTTGGATCCATACGTTCCAAGGTCCAACAGACGGTGAACTAGTTGATGTTGCTTCCAAAGACTTCACAACATCAGTTGAACCTGGTTTCCTCCATCTTGGACTTCCTCCATTAGGTACTTCTGCAGCCACTATGGAGCACAAGCTCAGGTACCTGACAAACAAACCCACCACCTCGCCTAATCCAGCAACAGGAGGCACATCCCCCAGCATTGGGCGAAAAGGTACCGACAAACCAAAGGACTTCCTCACACTCACAGGCAAAGGCGAAAAATCATTATCAACCAACCAATAATGTACCAAAGCACTGACGAAAAACTCAGCCCTCAAAGCAACCGAATCATCAATACTCATAGAGTAATGAAGTAACGAGCTGCATAACGGTTGATACACACCCGCATTCGCATCAGACATAGGAACAAAAGCACGCAAATAAGCATAAAGAAGCCGCGTGTACAAATTACACTCATTCTTCTGATCCAATCCACGTCTAGGACCTCCAGAAAACACAGGAAGCGACGATGTCCAATTCTCCAGCCCGAATTTCCGACTCTTGGGAGCAGAAACCGGCTGAGAACTCTCATTACTCCCCTTACAAACAGGATAATACGCAAACCAGAAGATATAATACTCAAACACATTCAACTGAACCTGGAAAGCGAACTTCCCTTTCACCTGATCTCCCTTTACCCTACCTTTCAACATCGGACACAAATCAGACACCGCTTGACAATCACGCTCGTTTGAAATCGCAAACCGAAGCCATTCTGGCAGTCTTTCGGAAGGGAAGACGTACCTAACGAGTTCTAGGCGATCAACGGCGGAAATTGAGGAGATTAAAACGCCGGAAGGAGAAAGGAGGTTAAAGAGCTTGCCTGAGAGGTCAGAGTCGGCGGATACGGTATCGATCCATCCTGAGGAAGGAGGCGAGGGCTTGGGAGAGTCGGAAAAGCCAAAGAGCTTGCAAATGAGGGAAGGGAAGGTGATAGAGAAGAAGTGGCGGGATTGGTCCGGCGAGAGAGAGTGGAGGTGGTTGTCGATGGCGGAGATTGCGGCGGAGATCTGAGGGAGCGAAGCTGCGGAGAGGATTGTCGTGGCAAGGTCGGCAGATTTGGATTGTGAATCGACGGCGAAGGAGTGAGGAATCATGGCGATGCAGATGGAGGAGTGAGGAATTTGGGGGGTTTTGGAGGGGAAGAGTCTAGAGTGGTTGAGTATATATATTAGGTCAGGAGAAGAAGAAGGAGGTGGTGGGGTCGGCTTTTGGTTTTACTTTTTTCTTTTTTTATTTCCTCATTTCTTTGGGTTGAAGATTTTGAATGGGAAAGAGGGGATACAAATGGCGGTTCTGGGAAAGTCGGTAGAATGACACGCGGGCGGTGTGATCAATGTTTTATTTCCGCCTTTTTACCTTTTTGTTGCGTAATGTTTTACTACAAAAATCAAGTGCTACCGTTTTTTTTTTTTGTTTTTTTTGTAAAAATGGATTGTTAATGTGTTTTTTCCTTCTGAAAATGAAATAAATTTAATTATTTGATTGTATTCATGAAAACATATTGATAAACTTCAAGGATGAAGTAGTTATGATTTTTAAAAAATATACATGGCGTGGTAGACTACTTTGCTAGATAAATATGAATCTTAGATTAAAGAGATAAAATAAGTAAATCAGTGGTGTTTTTATTGTATGCTCTTTGACTCATCCGATTCGCTCGGTCAATGTTGTTCTACATCCAGATCGGATACTTCGTGAACTATTTGAGAAGACCCTCTCAATATCAATTATCCATGCATGTCATCAAGAGGATTCTAACATTATTTTTTAGTCGTGTATTTGAAGCACACGATATGTTGTAATTTTGATATTTTATATTAATAGTTTACACAAACATGTATATTTGTTATCAATCCGACATCTTACACTTGTCCGCATATTTTACGGTAAGAGTTTTCCTTATTTAAAATAGCAAATATGTGCATTGTTTAAACTATACAGGAACATCAATAACCCATATTTTTTCTAGTTTCTGATTAAAAAATATTTTTTAAAAATAAAGTTAGTTACAATAGGTTTCTTATTTCATCAAAGGTATCTTCTGAATCAAGTTCTAACAATAAAAAAAATCAAAATCCATAGATTCTTTTTTTTGTCTTTATTCATTTTAAAATTGAAAAAAAAGTTGGATGTTCTAATCAGGACCGTCTCAACCATTTCGGAGATCCATTCAACTTTAACAATTAGGCTCTAAGAAAGTTGGACAATCTAAAATTTTTGTAGTTTAATAATATATTTAATAGTAATTTAGTGATAAAAATGTAAGAAAAATCAAATACTACTATTAGTATTTATTTATAAATAAAATATCAGTTGACATACTTGTTATGGAAGAACTTTGTCGACCAACTACACTAGCAATTCTAAGTATATATATATATTACATTATATTATCTTGTTAATATATATTGGACCTTATATTTTTGGGTCCTGTTCTAATTGACCTTATGGATCGCCCTCCGAGCCGGCCCTGGTTCTAATAACAATAAGGTGGTAGACTAGTAGCTTCGAATATACTTTTAAGGTAATAAGGTGGTGTACTCGTTGACCAATTTTGTTTTATGGCTAGAGGTTGGGATTCATCAGTAAGAGGATCCTCCTCTTCATTGTAGAGCTCTTTTGTTCGATGATCTTAAGCGAGTGTGTTCCCAAGTATGATTCGTTTGTATTTTTTGTTTTTTATGTAAACGTTTTCTGCGGGAGAAAGTCTTTCCCTCTCCTTATACCAAAAATCAATAATGGAATTCTAATTTAAGACATCAAACAACTCGTCAAATTCATCTTATTCAATGTACGAATACAACTGATTCCTTCAACTATTATCAAGTAGATAGACGACGGGGTCGTACAAATGATGTCAGTCCTAGAAGAAGCCATAAGTCTAACCTTTTCCATTTGGTTTGTCCTCGTTTGAGGATTCCTTATTGACAACACTAAAGTCACAACATGACTAGTACATTAATCCGTTCATAACCTAGCTGTCCTGATCTGCTGCTTGAGGATCGGTCGAATATACTCATTGTAACCGTCAGGCACAACCGAATCGTTCAACGGATCCTTCCAAGCTTCCTCGTACAGCTTTGGATACACATTGCCATCGTAACGGCCTAAAGCTGACCCGAGATAGTGATCTGTGTAGTTGAAAGCATCAACAAGTGCAATGGCATTAGGCCGGACTTGAGAGTACAAGGATCGGAGGAGATCTTTTGCGAGAGACGCTTGGTTGGAGTTGATGCAGCCAGTGGCAAGGAAGTCACCGAGATGCTTCTTGAGGGTGGACAAAGCGTAGACACTGGAAAGGACCTCTAATTGATGCTTTACTCCTTCGCCTGGAATGTCTTGCTGCAGTTTCTCTATGAACCTGAAGAGATTGCAAAAATAGCATTAGTTGTGCCAAAAGAAACAGATCAGAATCTTGTTAGCAGCTTCAACTTCAATGCTGGTTTTCTATATTGCATCATCATACAAGGTGTTGTAGTCAATATTTAACTACACAATAATAGTTCATAACAGAAATCGTTCATATTTTACTAAGTAATAGATCATATTTTTAAAACAATTGTTCATACAAAAATCATTTCTACACCTCTGTACTGAAAGAGTTATTCCAGACATGAACCTTTATTTTACAGATGTATTTGGGTTGGGTCAGTTATGTATCAGAATTGTTAATAGATCGTTTATATTTTACAACACAGTAGTTCATGATGATACAAGGTGTTGTAATTCATATTTTACTATACAATAGTTCATGATCAATTCCGTTCCTATTTTACTAAGTCAGATCATATTTTACAAACAAACAGTTCACAGCAAAAATCATTTTCACACCTCTGTACCGGGAGAATTATATTGGACATGAATTTGTCATAGATCATATTTTACTAAGTCATAGATTATATACGCTGTTCAGGTAGGGTAGTTGAGAAGACCTTATAAGATAGATGATAACTAATAAGGCATTCAATTATTTGTATATTTAGGATTCTCAATTTAAAGTCGCACAATCACGTGAGGGACGGTACACAGATGATTTATTTATATTTCTCAATCTACGAAAAGCAAGTGCTCATAGGGTCAAGAAAAATGCAACAGAAAACTTGACACCGAGAAAGCTTACTTAGACACTACAATCAATTGGCAGTGAGCAACTGCGGCTCCAGTGATATCTGCTTGTAGCTCTGCAAAGCCTGCAAGATAGAACATGTCATTTCATCAAAATTATGACTAATATTAAGCGAGAGAAGAAGAGCTGAGATCAAGCGGACATAATAAGAATTACCTTCATCGGGATTTGAAAATTTGCTGAGAGCTTTAGCACATGAAACTGCCATCCTAGCAGATCTAGCTTCAAAAACCTCAACTACAATGCTTGGCTTCAACCAATCCTCAGCTAAAAGTCAACAAGAATGATAATTAAAGTTTGAGCAATGTCCCAAGATTAGTTGGCAAACAGGTGATTTAAATTAGAACAGATCAAGGGAAAACTGCAAGGCAAACCTCTCTGAACATCACACCGATAGTTTAATAAATGTTCTATACGCCCCATATATGCAATTGTACCGACAAACTTCTTCCCTGATCCTAGCTGAGAAACAGTTTTCATCAGGAATCTAGCAACCTGCAAAGAGAAATCAGATGTAACCAAACAATGCAAATAATATCCAAATGTAGGTGAAGAAGCTGCAAATTAAATAAAACTAGAGCCATCCCCGTGTAAAAAACGCAAAATGAACCAGGTACTAATGAATATTATGGAAAATGTATCATGCATTTTCCACCCTGCCGTCTTTTCCAGTATTCTCAATGACAGATTACACCCAGGACCCTTAGACTGCAAGAGAGATTAAACTAAACCTGCAAAAGCAGCACGACGTTGTCGCCTTCATACGTACAAGATGGGGCATAAACAGCAAATAACTCTGGAAGGCCACTGCTGCACAGGTAACCATGCCCACCGCAAAGTTTTCTGCATTCATCAATTGCATCCTGCAGCGACAAGGATACATCGCAGATTTGAATCAACAAATGCAAGAAGAAGCATAAATTCATCGAAAACCTAGTTGGAAAAGAAGAATGGGGATCTCAGCAATAACAAAGTAGGCATAACGTAATATGCCAACGCTCAGAACAGTTTGTAAAGGACACAACAAATATGGATTGTACACTAACAAAATCTTTAACTGGAAACAAATGCACTTTATTAACAATGATTAGAGGCATTATAGGAAGAAAGACAAAGGAATGTAAACTAAAAGGGCTTAAGTTCAGAATACGTTTCCCATGTGATAAAAATTCTAACATTTTTGGAGCACACTGCGTAAAAGGTATAAACTTGATTATAAGTATCCTGTGATTCCAACTTGTGATGAATGAAAGTTTGTCAAAGATTATTGCACATCTATGTATGACATTCTTTTGCAGGCAAGAGGAAGAGAAAGAACAGAAATATGCAATACTCATCAAATATACCTACTGAAACCAAAACTGAGTTATACCATCGGAACAAAGAGATCCTCAAGTAAATCATACCGAGGTGAAAGATGTCGTCAATGACTTCAGACCAGCAGTACAAGCATGAGCTTCCGGCAATGTGGAATAATCACCAGCTTGCAATCTTTGAGTAACATCCGTGTATAGCCATTTCAACCACTCGCTAACGAATCTAAATGCATAGGCAGAAGCCAGCAGAGGAAAAAGCCTATCTTGTTGTGTTCTATAATCGATCACCTACAAATACAATACATAACCATGTCAAATCATTTGCAAGAAGAACATACATAGCAGGTTGAAAGAGGGTTTAATATTTACATCAACAAGACAACAAAGATTATTCTTTTTCTTCCTCTGAAAGTATCAGCATTGAGTTATTCGTTATTTTGTAAAAGGTCCACTTATCCTTTTAAAACAAGAGATGTTATGTCAATTCGTTGGTTCATTATACTTTTTTGGATGTTCTTCCTGTTTACTTTCTATCTCATACTCTCGTATATGAGTTATCAAACACATTTCACTAGAGCAGAATATGATTTTGAACTATGGGTTGATTGATACATATTGTTTAGACAAAAATAAATGTCTCCCCCCTATGGCTCCTTCTCATACTTCCCCTCTTGCTTTAATTTCCTGCTCATACCATGCATCAGTATGTTCAGCCTAATATATCAATGAAAAGGAAATTTTCAAAATATAAAAAATAAACACTTTTGTTTTATTGGACAGAGAAATACTTCCCGTAGGTTATACATTTCAGGCTTTCTAGGAAATACGGAATGCAAACTTAGTAATAAGGAAGCAATCGTAGATACTAGATAGTAGAAAGAAAAAATGAAGAAAATCTTCTTTTTAATCAAAATTTACTGATAAATGAACAACTGGAACACATCAAACTGATGGTACAGATGAGAATTTATGTTCCATGTCTATCCAATTTATCCACAGCAAGATTTACTAGTACCAACCAAAACAATATCCTTCCACAGGAAGGATTTAAAATACTTGTTAGTTCCATCCCATTTACCTGGATTTCACGCCCATTTTCTGAACCAAATTGCCGACGGACAGCACTGTACCTTGTAGCGATACAGACAGCTCGTGACAAAGCAGATGAAGCATCAGCTACTATCACTTGTCTCACATACACCATTGTCCCATAAAGCAACTGCTTTGGAACATTTGACTGAACAACTTTCCCCTCCCTTGTTACCTGTTGCACACTAGAAATTGCAGCAAATGTCAATTAAATTTTCACATGTAAGTTAATATTGAACTACGGACACTAATGATAAAATGAAAACTAGAAACATTGAAAGTTTCAAAGAAAAGAGCATGTACAACTCTAAGAAGACTAGCTCCATAAACACCCATCAAGAGCTGTGATTCTCACACAGAAATGGGCCAAATGGCACACCAAGGTTTTTCCACATATTGTCAATCTGCAGGGAGGGGTACACCTGTGCAACTAAACTACCCAATGTAATTCTTCTCAAAGGGAAATATGAATTTTCACAATGTTTGGCTACTAATGGATCTAAACTCGCCTAACTGACATATGAAGGTGATATATTCTACTTTTAGATACTAATATCGAAACCACATAACGTTCAACAAGCTTAAGGCTAAGTGGAAAGAAATAGTGGAACAACTCTACCAATAAGAGTAGTTGAGTAAATTTGAATGCAAGGTCACACCTCATACAGACTTCAACTGAAGGAACTCTAGATTGGCTGGAACAAAATCAAATCATTTTCGATAAAAATTCCAAGTTCTATAAAACTTGCGTGTACTAACCCGAGGCCCTGAGGAAGTGAGGAGACATAATACTTCGAATAAGAATACAAAAACAACTTTCAAAGCCAGCATATGAATCCAACATTGCATATACAGAGGAATTTAGTTTAAACAGCTGAATATATGAACAAACAAGATGAAGACCAGACATTTCAGATATATGGCAAAACTAAAGGACCAGTATCACAAAGTATCTACTTTTGATCCCCTAACAAAGAAAAAATTGCACCAAGATTAAATAATTAGGCAAGCCCATTATGTTTTCCACCCAATAACCCACATAATTTCAAGAAGAAAGGTAAGAGTGAAATATCCTAATTGACAAAATAGAGTAACCAGACATGGTTACATCATGGATATTGATTTATCTTGGCATGATATTATACAAGTAAACATGGGTACAAGGTAAAGAGAACAAACCTCATCAGCATCTGGTCCCTAGGGATGCGAACATTATCAAATCTTAAAACTCCATTGTCCATAGTGTTATATGCGGCATTTCCAAATTTTAGCCCGATGTCACCAACGGTAATTCCAGGCAGTGGTAGGTGATCATCCAATCCTCGTAGTTGAACGATGAAACCTTGAATAAGAGCAATTTACGCAAAGTTAGCAATACTTTGTGACCATGTGTAAACTAAAGATGCCCACAAAAAAAAAAAAAAAGACGAATGAACCCATTTTCCTTCTTTTAAAACTTAACGTTTTTAAGGAGAAAATATGATCAAATCTCATAAGAATGAAATGTTCTGAAAAATAAAATTTAGCATCATAACATTTGATAATCCAACAAACAGATACTTACCATTTACTCCATGGTCCTTCCCACCTGTTATAAGACGTGCATAAACAACTGCATGAGTAGATACTTTTCCCAGGCCACCAGGCCACCACTGTTCAGATTGACAAATGGTGAAACAAGATTAAGGCAAATTGCAGAACTATGAGATTACAAATCAATCACTATATAGTATCCAAGTTAATCAAACACGTAAAACCTCTTCTACACAAGCCTAACACGACATCATACTTAGATATGGCACATAATCTGTATCAATAGTGAAGGGAAGGATACGATAGCAGCAACAATAACATGAACTATTTTGTAGTCCCACTTTATTTCAATATAATGAAGTTGAGAATGAGAGACTTCCTAAATTCTGCAAGTAATTAATTATTTCATTGTCCAATTTTCTCCTTAGTCATCAATATTTTACCTTCCACTTTGTGTCAGAAATTGATGTGAAACACAAGATGATGGGTAATTTACATTGTGTTGACAAAATGAAAATGTTTATGAATATACTCGAAACCATCATTAGATCTGATCCTTTATATCCAGTCACTAGAAAGTAGTTAATACTTAATACTAAAGTAGTCCATTATTCGACAGAAGAAGATCAAGCCCTAGGATAGCTCTTGCTAGTGACCAATGCAAGCAGAACAGTATAATAGTAAATATTTTACCCACAGAAGAATATCGATATAATATTCTCGTTATGCTGACCACTAAGATAGGTAATTAGCTACATAAACTGGAAGCTTATAATGCCATTACTTCAATTCACAAATTCATTAATGAAAGAAAAAACGTAGGACAGTGTTGCTCACTTTGCTAGAGGTTAAGGTTGGACTATTAATAATGAATTCATCTGTCTCGGGTTCGAAAGTAGCTGTAGTTTCAAGACCTTGAACATTGGAGCCATGACCAAGTTCAGTTTGCGCATAACATCCAATGATTTGCATCTTATATGCCATTGGCAGCCACTTCTTTTGCTGTTCCTCAGTACCTTGTCCTTTGATAGCAGGTATGAACATCCCCTGGAGTTAAAATCAAATGACTTCCAGTCAATAAGTGGATGTCAAAATATGAACATGGAAATGAAGAGTATGTGATATGTATATTTCACATTATAAGATATCTCAAGTCTTCAACAGACTGACAATTCAAAAGTATGCATTTGCTAAGGCTACAGAATCAGAAGTTACCCAGTGTAGATCCGTGTAAGCAGGTTCGTCAATAAAGAACCTCATCTTTTTTGCTTCAACCTCTGTATTAACAACAATAATGTATCATCACTGACAAAGCAACTCTCAAGTATACAAGAATATTTACGAAACATAGGACCTGATATCGAAGTCATTCGTACCAGAAAGACGAAGCTCAATTATTCTTTTCCACGCATGAGCAGCTTTTCGAAGAGTGTTGTGAAACAACTCCTTCCTGTCCATCATAACTCTGGTATCCTTACTAAAAGCCTGAAGCACCAAAATTCAGAGACTTATATGATCAGAAAGTAAACCAGCAATATGGAACTAGCCAGCAAAAAATATCACACTAATCACAGGGAGTTTTTGCAATACATCCACTATATGAAGAAGCAACTCGGCAACATTAAATCCCAGAATTTTAAAGAGCATCAAAATCAAATGCATAATGCCCTTTCAAAAAAAAAAAATCAAATGCATAATGCAGGACTATAAGGTTGGAGCTTCAATATTTTGCTTGTAAATCTTGAGAAAGGGAACAATGGATCTCAATCCAAATTCATCTTCGTTGCAACACGAAACTTGAACTTCAATTCCATAAAATCAGCTTCATAGCTAGTTCATAGTTATAATAATGACCACTACGATTACCCGCACAAAATCCAAATCAGTGAAAAAGACGGGGAAAAAATAAAACATTCAAAACAAGAGATTAAGAGAGAGAAGACCGGATCACTGGCGACGAGACGAGCCATGCGATCAGAAACCTCAAATTCATCCTTTCCACCGGCCCAAACGATCTTCATTGAGTCAACATCGAACTGCGATTTCTTCCTCTCGTCGGCGAGGAAATCAACACCTCCTCCTTCGTGGCGGAAACTTTCAGCCATGGATTAGGAACCAAATTTGGTCACAGAGAGACAGATCTTTGGAAAGCAGAAGAACCGGGAGGCAGAGGATGCAGATTTTGGGAAGGAGGATACCGAATGGTGAATGGACCAACGTTGATTTCTTTCTTTTTTTCCTTTTATGTAGATAAGTTTCCGCTTAGTGGTTGCATTCCAAGAGAGACAAAAATCATTGGTCCGTTGACGATTTAACTTATTTTTCATGAATTTCACGTGTCAATTGGTAAGACTTTTTCGCGTCAATAAAAAGTGTTTGTTTATCAGACAAAAATCATTGCTCTCGACGCTACTTGTCGTGTCTACCCGGAGATAAATAAATGTGCGGATTATCTAACTATTGACCCTTCTAAAAGTATATTAGACCTTTTTACGATGATGTAAGGGTCATGTTATCTCTTCAAAATATATTAGACAGTTTATGTGATGATGTAAGGGGTCAAACTATCCCGTGTGTTGGCTGCTTAGCTTTTTTTATTCGCGAAAAGCGCGTTAAGATGCATGGAAAGTAACGGTACCTCTTTCTAATCAAAAAAATCATTGGTCCGTTGACTATTTAACTACGCCCGCGTTTCGAGTGCGTAGTTGATAGGGTTCTCTACGTACATAGGGTGCGTAAAAAAAAAGTCTTCAACTACGCATGTGGGTGGATAGTCGGGGTCCTCAAAAAAATTAGTAAACTTAAACTACACACCCCATATGGATAGTTAGAACCAAAATCAACTACGAATTGGTGAAAATGAATTTCACTTTTTTATTTTTTCAATTAAAAGTGTTTTTTTTTTTTGAAGGTAAAAGTGTTATTATATCTAGTTCAATTGCTACACAATTTGACAAATTAATTGAAGTTTTATAAAAAAAATATTAACTTAAGTAAAACTTGAAACTCTTGTAAATCAATGCTATTTTAAATATTATTATATCTAGTTACAAACTATAAAAAAAATAGATTATGAAAAAACAAATAATCACACACTACATAACACTATAGTGATAAAAGAAATACCTTATTGTTTTAATAAAGAATGGAAATTTTGTGTATTCATTAATAAAATAAGGCGGATAGTAGTTGGAATAATAAATAAAATAAAAGATTTAGGCTTGCTTTACATTATTTTATAAATAAATTTTCACAGAGTTTTGTAAATTTTAAAAGGTTACTAACATTGGTAAATTATTTTGTTCAGAGGATTTAGATTTTAGGGAGTTTTTAAAGGACCTTCTTGATGTTTTACTAGCTTTTAAGAGCTTTTTGCATAGTTTTTTTAAATCTTCTTTTAATTAATTCACACTAAATACAATCAATAATCTTCTCTTATCAAAAACCAATTATATAAAACCTTTAAAAAAACAGGTTTAACCGTTTAAACAACTAACCAAAAAGCTCTAAATACCTAAAATGTTTTTACTAGTAAAAAATTTGAGTTACCAAATACGCTTTAGCAAGCCAAAAACCACTGCATATTTAAGTATTAGATGGTGAACTGATGCAATACATTTCAACTTAATATGCATCGTAATCAATTATTGCAAAAATGTTACGTCTCATCCTTTTCGTAGACCCACATTATCTTATGTTTGATAGTAGTATATGTTGTGTCCTTTACCGAATTTAAAGAATCTTGAAAATGACGCGTCCTTCACGAATTTAAAGTTTGACAATGAGATTACTTGTCTATTTTTTAATGCTTAATGTGAAAGAAGACCACGGGATGATGTTCAAATGAATGGAGACCATTCTTCATGATTGTGACTACAGTTGGACCGAAGAAACTAAGGGCCCGTTCGGTTTAAACTCCGGAAACGGAAACGGAATGGAAACGAATCTAGTCTATACGTATATCTTTGTTCATGAAGTTGTTGGAAATCATTCTTTGTGGTTTGAACTAATTGTAGTAGAATTTGATTAGTTTTAATATCCTATAGGGTAACAAAGTAGGGGGAAACAAGTACATTTTGCATGAAACTAACCGAAATGATTCCATGAACAACCGAAATGATTCCATGAACAAGAACAAGGTACACACATGGACTAAATTGGATTCGTAATGAGATTATTCTTGTTGACCACGGTTTGAACAAAACAACCTCGCAGAAAAAAAACACTAAACACTACAAAATGAGAAATTGTTCGGTAATGTTTTTTTTAATATAGTTTTTTAGTAGCTTTTTTGCTGGTTGGGATTTCTGGAGGGGAAAAAAACCTCTAGAAATCTTTCAACTTTAACTTTTTTTTTCCTTTAAGAAGCCTCCAAAAATCTAACTCGTTTAAAAGCTCACTAACCAATCGTTAACAAACTTCCAAAAAAACGCAAAGCTCTACTAAAATCTTAGCCCTTGATTCATAAATGAAGGGTCCTTGATTCATAAATGAAGGGTCCAAAGTGATTTTAGCCCTTAATTTATAAATGAAGGGTCTAAATTTGTCCAAATTCACTGAAAGTTAAAAATTAGATTCACAGCCAACAAACAAGATTCACAGCCATAAAACAAAAGGCAAGAAACCACCCATCACAAGAATTTAGGGTTCCTGTCAATCACTAACCACCCTTCGTAGCAAAAACATCTAAAACCGTACACAACCTAAACCTTAAAAATAAATTTCAAATATTATACAAAGCAGATGAAATAGATTCACAATTATTAGGCGTAAAAGGCAGGAAACTATTCAAAAATATGCCCAACATTTTCAAACATATGCAAATTGGATACAAAACTGTGCATCTGCAGATCTGGCACCCTGCCATCCCTAAGAGTGTTCAATTCCTGTTACACAATGGCTCAAAACCACTTTCAATGAACATAAATGCATCATCATCTCAAACCCTAAAACTTAACTCAATTGACAGTATACTTCTTCGTTTTGCACATATATTATCGATAATCTCAAGCTTTCACATCAATAGAAAGAGCTCTGGTTCTTCCTTTCCAAGAAGTGAACAACCCATCGGCCTATTCTTGTTTTCTTGATCTTGATAAGTAAAGCAGGCCATACCAGGGCAAATGTTTATTGCAGGGGCTGACAATCTTTATCTTCTAGACAGCCGGCTTCTCCTTAATCCCCTCATTGAAGTCCTAGAAGCAGTTCTTGTCGGTAAATCTGGACTTTGATCTTCTTCGTCACTGCTATCACCGGATCTCCATCTTGCCTCACCATTCCGGTTGAAATCCTCAGCCACAGAACCATTCTCTTGACTACAGGTCAAAAAACAAAAGTAGAGATAATTTATAGCGAAGTTGACAACACTGATGAAAATGATAGAAACCTTGGAATGAAAGTTCAAGAATCTCACAAACAGTTATGTAATTCAGTTCAATATTCAAGTATGCCTTACTACAAGTAAACAGCTAAAAATGGCAATTATTGATTATAATTTGAAGTAATAAAGTTGATAAGTTTGGTTTCGCATCAGTGTTGAATAAGCAATAAGATACTGCATAAACAATACCTCCAGACCATGGCATCGGTTGAAAAGTCTAGCTTTTCAGTTCTGTCCCGAGTGCCCAGAGTGTGTATTTTACTCGTTGAACTTCCATGCCTTTCTTGAGATCCATTGTTGAGGAGACCGTGGTTGCTTAATGGCGTCTTCTCGGGTTTTGCCATGATCCTACGTGAGGAATGAGGGCTCATTTTGGGCAAGTGTTTGAAGAAGTTACTTTGATCAACTTCACGAGAGTAGTCCTCAACTTGCTCATCTTGGTGGGCCATCGGAACGGCTCTAGATGAATATTGGTAAATTTCTTTATCTCCCAAGGTGCTGCTTAAATCATCACCATGTGGTGCAGGAAAAGGAGAATCGCCAAACTTGCCATTGATAAAATCGTAATTACGTTTCAACCCTCTATCAGATGAAAAGGAATTATCATGGACATTGTTTGGTTTTAAACTAGCAGACCCGGCTGTTTGAAAAGAGGAGTTCAAGCGGTCAATCTGAAGCAAAAGGGAAGAATCAGAAGATGAAGGGATAGCAGCTTGTGCCCGTGCCTCGTGAGCTTCAGCTTCCCTATTACTTTCACCTTCATGAGAGCTCCAACCAACATTTCCAAGTAATTTTCCAGATCTCAATTGTTGCTGCTGCACTTCTGGAAGCAGATTTATGCAATTATTCTGTTTCAAAAAATGAATATATGCATTAAAATTTAAAAATATCCATTATTTAGGCTTCCTTTGCAATTTTCATTTTAGTTTCCTCTGAACAAGATCAATAGATGTAAGAACTTACAACCAAGCCTGCTCTCCAGTGAGCTGCCTCTTTCATCTTAAGTAAGACCTCTTCTCCGATGTTCTTTTTTGATAAGAATTCCTGCTCAGCTATGCGAAGTTTATGCTCAACATGGTATGCATCTATATAACGATGGCGCTGCACGAAAACATCCTCCACTGAGCCAATGAAAAGAATGGATATGACGTAATATCGCTTTACTGCCTAACCAACTAAAGCAAACACTTCAACTGGACTAAAGTCATTTCATGATTGAAACCTAACCCTATGCATCGCCACACAGCCATATAACAAAAACACCAAAATAAGCTGTTCACCTGTAGGTAATACAAGTCCTTAAGCATTTAAAATTTGAGCCTAGTGCAGTAAGAACTTGAGAAGGAAAAGATGACAGGTAAATGTAGAGATGAAGCACTGCGAGACATTCACATAAAAATAAGGTGTTCACCTGTAGATAATACACAACAAGAAGACTTCCAATACTTGTGGAGGGATCGTCGATGACATGATGTAATAGGCACTCATGGAGATGTTTCTCCTCATCAAAGTTCCACGGAAATTCTATAATACGATCCACCAGATTTCTCCGAATACAAAGAAGACAAATTTCTGTCACCAGTAATTCCACCCATTTTCTCCAGGAGCAGATTTTACCTTTGATATGATCAGAATCAGTTACCGTTTGAGGATGTCTTAGTTCTGTTTCTTTGGCTTTCATCCACATCGTTCTCTGGTACATGAATGCTTCAGTCAACAAACCAGATTCTACCCTCACACGAGTTGCAGTTATAGCGTCATTCAGAGAGACCAACTCTGCACCACCATCCCTTCCTGACCATCGCAAAAACATCAGAGCTGCATCTGGATTCTGCCTCTCAAGCAGGACTTCTGCAATCTTTGGATGTGACTCTGGACTTGCGATTTCTGGAAGTAAGCAGCAAACTTCCTGATATATAACATTTGCAAAAATATATATTTCAGTATGTGCGCAATTTTAAGGAGAAAATCTTAATATAGTGACAATGCCACCACTTTCCGCTAGATAAGAAATGATAATCATAATAACATAGAAAGAGTAGACAGAAGGAAACACTGAAGAAAAACATAATAACCACCACAGTTGCGAGGAATATCCACTCCCTCCTCTCTTTCGTGTTACAGATATAGCCGTACAAAAAAAATCATGGATGAAATACATACAATAAATTAATTTTTCACATGTAATAAAACCATTAGTCAAACACAATTGCGCTGCAAATCTCTGGTGTAATGCCAACATGAACGAAATAATTTAATACGCATCATTCAGTTATGCATATCAACGTTATCTTTCCTGCAAAACTGTCTCTCCCCAATCTTGCCACTTGAATAAGAAAACATAGACAAGTACAAAAAGAGTGTTGGTCTAAAGTGTTTATCTTACTCATAGTGTACTAAATACACATTAGAATTAATCCTACTGACTACTACACTCTACCAGCTTGAAACAGAAAAATGAGAATATGAGGTAAACATTACCTGAAGAGCTTTATCTGAGTGATCATCCAAAAGATAAAAGCAAAAACACTCCAGCAAAGAATGTCGGGTTATGCCAAAAGTGGCTACGAAATTATCCAAAATGCTTCTCCATTCTTCATCAGGAACTGTCCATTGTCGATCAAACAAGTAATATAAAAACTGTAAAGGAGTTAAGGAATTTCAAATTTTCTTTAGTGAACAAATGGGAAGTGAAAAACAAATATAAAAGCAGAAATGTAAAGGATACAATAGCCTGCTTAGCAACCACCATATCACAACTTCCATACAGAAAAAGTATGTCAACAACAGCCCTCAAATTTTCAAAGGGATAACATCCCACCAATCCCTCAATCTTACACCTGATAAAAGAAGAGCCTCCATCCTTCTGTAAGGATGCAATCTCTTGTTCAAGGTCTCTGTACTGTTCAGGTCCTTTCTCTATCTCAAGATTTAATAGCGCATCTTCAATAAAAAGTGTACCCTGTGCTGTGGCACCCGTAGAGTAGTTTACCGGCTCAGGCCATGCACGTGTTATTGCAGCTGACTTTCTTTCATGGAAAAGATTACGCCATGATGGCAAGTCAATATGTCGTGACCTTACATCACCAAGAAATTGATATCTTTTACACCACATCATCATCTCCAAATGCTATGTTCAAAAAGAGAGCAAAAGTTTAACAAAAAAAGATGAAAAGCAAGGTGTTTCAAAGAATAGTTAAATTGTGTGATTAAACAAGAAAAGATCCAAAAGACGATAGCACATGCACTTAAATACCTAATACGATATGACAAAACAATTATGGAAAATACACGGCTGTAAAAGAAAGGCAAACTTACAATGAGTTCCAACTAATTCCGGATCAAAAAAGTTGACTAAAAAAAACTCATTGTTATTAAAAGGATTAACTATTATTTAATTATTAATTAATACACTCAACCTATGATACATCCCCATTTTACTAGTTACAAATAAGAAACAAATTTTCAGTAGCATTTTCATCCCTCAATTGTATGCTAATGACTACAGTATCATTTTCTTTATTCAAGTGACAGATTTCTTTTTCATGGAAGGTAGCCATTGCCAGGACTACAAGAATCTGGTTTTACTTACAGAAACCCATCATAGATAAACTGAAACCAACATACAAAATTCAAGCTCAAGTGATATAATTTAATCTAAATTAACATTTATATTCAGATAAAGCAAAACATGCTTGAAACTTGGCAAACTAGAAAAGGAAACCCCTATAATAATTGAGGTCAATACACAAACGATGTCAAAGTACAGCTACCCTCAGGAGTCTATCAGAGCCTGTAGCTAGCTGTTAGCTAAGCATTTCTGCTCATTTTAGACTCCTTGACATTTCATCAGGTCAATCAGTATTCCTAGAAAACGTTACAGAATTTAATATATTAACAGTATCTAAGAGCAGTAAATAGTGAAGAACAATCAATGTAAAAAAATCCAAAAAAGTAATCTTAAGCAAAAAGAGGATAAGAAGTTTTTTTTTTTTTCTCCAGACCTGCTTTGTCTTTAATATGCTTTCATGAAGATATTGCAGATCATCTAGCTTTGCTGATTGAGTATCCTTAAATGACAGTTCCAGTACTTCAAGCACATTGGATAAGCCAGATAACTTCACTGCAAAACCCATAAGGTATTCTAACCCTTCTTTCAAATTATCACCTTCATGATTATCTAAAGTGGAGTGTTAAGTGATGCAACAATAAGGTGGAAAGAAAATAATGAAAAGAAAAAGACTGCACAAAAGCACAAAGGATACAAATTCGCCGAAGTTCAGCCACTATGCTTCTGAATGTCCTCTTGCACCAATCTTTGACAACTATCTCATCCAGCAAAAAAGCGATCACAGGGTCACTAGACACCGCATTATCATCCATACAAACATCTGTAACGTCTGTGAAAATTATATTAAGGAAAATAGAACTTTTCAAAATAAAGGCATGTCTTAATCGAAGCAAGACACGAGCATAAGAAACTTTACAGGATACTACTTAAGAAATATAAAAAAGTGAGTAAGAATCATCTATTGGTATCTTACTGAAAACCTTCAATGTTTTCTCACATCTTCTAAGTTCCCTAAAATCTGAAGATATCACGTCGTTTACTTTTTACTGCGGTCATCATGCATCATTTTCTTATGAACTTTCTTACACTTATAGATTGATATGCCAATGCTGAAAATAGACCAAAATACCAAGGAAAGGATACACTGACATATTAAACAACACAAGTTATTGTCTAATGCTACATCAAAGAACGAATAAAGACGTCTGACATCTGCATTTATTTGTGCTTCTTCATCTTCTTTCTCTTGAAATCTACCATCATAAATCCTGGGTATAAGACCTGCCTTAACACACTGATAGTAGAGCCCAAGCTGGAATCTATAGCCATTCTTTGCAAGAGGAGTTCTGCAAATAGGGCAGATATCACATCGTTGACTACACTCCGCACACAATGAAGCATGTCCGCAAGATATAAGGACACACTCAACAAGGCGACCGCAGCTGCTCAAATCTCTAGTTGCCCGACAGTGCTCAATCTTAGCTTCGTTGCATAAGTTAAGCAAATCAATGGATGCCAAGCGCTGGAGTGCATCCTGAAAATATAAAATAATTTCCACCAGTGACTGATTAATGCAGTAGAAGAGCTTGTCAAACTTATTCTGATAAAGATAATATTGATCCTTGTTCCATTTTAATCTTCCTCATCAACTATTATAATGTATTTGTATGATTCTTTGAACTTCAGGAAGCAAGCAGCTACACCTACTAACCAATCGCGCTTTGGCTTATAAGATGACCCAACATATTAATCTACAAATTAACTGAAGCTTAGTCTACTTTAATCACGGAGAAAACTATATTCAAAATAACGTTTGCAAAATGTACAAATAGAAGCACGTATACTAACAAGCCAGCTACATAAAAGAAAAGGGATCTGTATGATTGAGCTGTTTCCAAAAAATGTGCACAATACAAGTAAAGCATCCTTCCCTAATCCCTAGTGGTTTAACTATCAATCCAATGGAAAAATCCAGGTTAAAATCTGCATAAAACAGACCAGGGTCTGTACGACATAACTAGAAAGCATCAGTGCCAGATTCTATCACCTTCAGGGAAAACATTATGGACTAAATCCTATAAACTTCACTAAAGCCCCAAAGATGAAGCTAATAATAAACAAGTTAAAAGTGAAAAGGACTTAATAGGAACAAATTTAGAAGCATGGTTTCTAGTGCACCTGAACAGCTTTGCTATTGTAATCAGGTCGGGAAAAAGAGGAAACAGATCTCGCAGCATGTCCATTAGTCAATTCCGAGGGCACAAATTGGCCGGCGACTCTTCCCTGCTCCATCTTCGATCCACGCGATGGAAGATATATAAAAAAAACTACCAAAACCCTAATTCCAAGTGAAAAGATAGCAGTAGTAGGGCTCAACAGTAGAAAAATCTTTGAACTAAGAAGATACGATCTAATGAAGAGGGAGAACGCCCAGCAAGCGAGCGAGGGAAGAAAGCAGGTGAATTTTATTTTTGAATTGACGGAGGGGAAGAAGTACTTTCTGGACTGTTGGGGAATAAGCAGGAAGGAAGGCTCTTTGCGCGGCCATGAGAGAGGGAGAAGAGTGAGAATTCGTTGTTTTACAATTTTGGGAAATTGGAAGGTTAGTGTGGGCCGAGCTGAACTATTTTTGGGCCGTTGGGGTCCACTTATAAATTGGGCTTGTCTGTAGTCAAAATCTGTCGGGTTACACATATTATCACCTCTCCGATCGGTATTGTAACTTTTAATTAACAACCGTTAAAGGGAGCAACTAGACGACAATAGAGGCAACAAAAAAAATTAGAGAGAAAGTGAAGGATGATAACAACACAATGTAAAGCATCTCTCAAATATGAAGCGGATAATAGACGAGTTAAACACTATCAGAATAGCACCGTCGAATGCATGAACACAGGACTCGAACTCATGGGGAGGTGATCGACGAGAATTCGGGGAAGAGTCTCCCATCAAAAAGAAACCGTCATGAAAACACACTACCACGACCGCAATCTAGAAACGACTCTAAATCAAGGTCGGCTAATAGGGTGTTCATTCAACCCAATTGAACGGGATTTTACAAATTTAGGGGGCCATAATTGTGTTTATCATTATTAATTATTGTATGTATTTGATGATATAATGTGAATGCACTCAAAAAAATTTGATAATAGACCCAAGTTCGAATCTACACTCTCACAATTATTTCTTCTATTTGTTTCCCTTTTATGGGGTCAATATTGATCCTTTCAAAAAATTTTATTTTTTATTGGACTTCTCTTTATTTTCAGGCATTTTCCTCACTCTAATTACATTTTGTGTATTGGACGACCCTACTCTAAACATACACCGAAATGTGCAGAAGAGCTTCAAAACATGAACATGTCAGGTTCCACCTCAACGTAACCGTCAATCTTATTCATAAAGGAGCTTCTTGCTTAAATTTACCCATAACTTTAACGATTGATTCAAATAAGGAGAATTGTTTCAAGTTGTTAAGTTTATCGGTTAAATGCTTTATTCAAATCATATTTCATAGACCAAAACATGGTCAGAATTTATGACTCTTGGTTGGGATGATTGTGTTCATATAAGGTATGTGGGGAAAGAACCAAAAATATATGATCTAACACCAATAACTACATTTGTTGGAAGGGAAGAAGAGTTGGTCACGGGAGACTTTGTCTCCCAAAGCCCAAGATCCACCGCACCTTAGTTCATGAAAAATTATTAAAGTGAAGTTTTGAGTTCATAATTGAGATCGGGAGAAAAAATCTAAACTTGTCGATGAAACTCACAAGCAAGAGATCAACTCGCATGTAAAACAAATTAGGGATTGTATTGGATCATGCGTGGAATATGGGTTTAATCTAAAAGCCTTATTTATTCATTTTGAAGGTTCCACTTGTTTATTCAAAACAACATGATTTAATGTTGTTGATTAAGTAGTATATACAACTAAAGAAAACCAAGACTTTTTCTCATATTCATGTTGTTCTTTCACTCAGGGTATGTATAGTATATTAGATATGTGGTGGTTATGAGTGTAGTTGTAGTTGTGGGTTTGAATGAAACAACAAACTCTTATCTTATGATAGGAGATTCTCCAAAATAGCAACCACAATCTCCAAAATAACAACTACAATCTCATACTAAACACACTTTTTGTACGAGATTATTATAAAATCCTCAAAACCACAACGCCCTATCTAATACTAAACACACCCTTAAAATAAAGGTCGGTGTTAGTAGATGGTTTTCGGTTACGAGTTGATTTGGGGTGAAATCACATAACTGGTCAAAATAAAGGCTCAGGCTTTCAATTGTTCGTATAGGTCAGCTTTGAAGGACATTTCAAACAATACCTGAGATTAGAGACAGAAGAAAAAAGGTATAAGTTAAGACATGATAAGTAAATAAAACTAAAAGATGAGGTTGGTTTTAAATATACAATTTTTGGAAGTAGATTAATAAAAAGATAAGAGGATCAAAATAAAGAAGATCAAAATAAAGAACAAAAAATTAATCTCAACTTACAAAAACAAAACAACTAAAAAACACAAATATAACTTTAAAATTTTAAAGACTCATCTTTTCTTTGCAATAAATTTTTTGAAAAACTCACCTTCTCAAAAAGATTGCAACTAAAAAGCAAAAAGTAACCAAATAATATGAATAAAAAAAACGTAGAAAAATAAGAAACATACGCGTTAAGCCGATTTTGCAAAGAGACAAGTGTGGAAAACAAAAACAACAAGAGAAGCCTAATAAATTTTTAAAAATAGATTATAAAAGACAAAAAAAAAACAAAGAAAAAGATGAAAATATTAAGAAAAATATTCTTCAAGATTCTCTTCTAACCTTATAGATAAAATATAATTTTTCCTCAAAACATAACTTTGACACTATTGTGAGAAGGTTTTCATGATTCATCTTTTGTGATTCTTAGTAAGAAAAACACATAAGTCATATGAAGGGTATCGAAAATTGCTTTCTCGAGAAATGGGATGGTGACTTGAAAGCGGAAAGTATAACCTTTTACCAAAAAAATAGAAACAATACTCTCTTTTGGTTTACCTCTTGGTCGATCAATCTTGAGCAATAATCATGATTTTGGATGGAAAATGATTTATTGTGATTACCGTTCATTTTGGACAAAATTTGATTATTCATCTTCGTTCTTTTTTTTAGTTTGGTTATTTAATTGATTATGCTTGATCATTAATCTAACTATGCTTCTTCTAATGGAGTTACCTTACCTTAGATGAGGTTCATAAAATTCTATTAAATAATCAAAACTAAAAGAAAATTATTGAAATAAAATAAATTTGAATGAAAAGAATATTTGATGAGAAGATAAACATAATTTAACCATAAGATTATAATTTGGTGATAAAGATTCATTCAGTTATAGATAAACACAATTCCTAGAGGAAACATTATTGGTCACGCCTCAATATGTAAATCTCTACTATAGACAAACCTTTACTTGTTGGAGTGGATTTTAATTGTAACATTTCCAGTAATGACATAATTTGAGGGATGAGAGGTCATATAAGGATTCGGATATTTTTATCAAAATTGTTGATACTTGTGGACTCATTGATATGGGTTTTACGGGACCGAAGTTCACTTGGAGTAATGGGAGAATGGCTAACAAAGTCATCTCCAAGCGCTTGAACCGTGTGTTGATGAATAGAGAAGCACGCATGAAGTGGCAAGAGGCCTCGGTGAGACATCTACCTCGCTACTCCTTGGACCTGCTCCCCTTATTTTTAGACTCAAACCGAATATCGCTTACACCGGGAAACGCCCTTTCTGCTTTGAAGTAGCATGGATGAGCCACAAGACTTCCGACCTATGGTGGAATGCATATGGTATACAAACCAAGAGGTATGTAAGTCTCTAATTGCTTTTAAATCGAACTTATTTTTTTGGGACCACGAGTTTTTTGGTAATGTCTTTCGCATAAAACATAAATTGCTAGATCGTATTGAGCAAGTACAAGGCGATCCTGATTACTCAACATCACAAATACTTCTTAACTTGGAAAAGAATCTATAGCATGATATTGACCTTGTCCTTGATCAAGAGGAAGTCATATGACTCCTAAAGTCAAGAGAACATTGGTTAATTATGGAAGATAGGAATACTTCGTTCTTCAACACTTCTACGGTTATTAGATCTCAAAGAAACATGATTGAGGGTCTGCTTGTGGAGAATGGTGATTGGGAAGAGAACGCTGAAGTGCTAGAAGGATGGATTGTTGACTACTTTATCAGGCTATACATTGATATTGACGCTTAACTCTCGAATCTACTTTACACTCACAGCTTTTCGATTCTAGACAACAACTAATGGAATGGTATGAGCAAGACGTCTAGTGACTGGGAGGTTTGAAAGGCTCTTAAAATCATGGGTACCTAAAAGGCCTCGAGACTTGATGGCTTTCAACCAATCTTTTTACCAAAAGTGTTGGAATATTGCGGGTTCTTCTATAAGAGAGGAGTTGGAAAGATTCTTTATCTCCAAGAAGCTTCCGGAGAACCTCAATAAGACTCTTACTTGCTTAATTGTCAAAGTCGGGAAACCGGAGAGAATCCAACAATTTTGGCCTATTGCTCTATGCAAGTTGTATACAAGATCGTGACTAAGGTTTTGGTCCATAGGCTTCAAGGCATTATTGGTAACTTTGTTGGTCCGATGCAAGAGAGTTTTATCCTAGGGAGACTAATTCAAGAAAATGTCGTGCTTATGCAAGAAGTGATCCACTCAATAAAGAGGGAAAAAAACTGAAAAGAAATGGATGGTGTTGAAACTAGATCTCGAAAAGACATATGCTCGTCTTAGATGGGATTTTGTCTCCTCGAACCTCAAGGAAGTTGGCTTTTCGGATTGTTAGATTGACATGATCAATGAGTACATGAGAACTACTACCATGTGTTTGAATTAGAATGGTGGGGTTACCAAATTAAGAGTTTAAACCTAGTAGAGGTATCCGGCAATGTGACCCTATATCACCACATATCTTTGTGCTTTGTATAGAGCGGCTTAGCCACCTCGTTAACGAATTTGTTGAGGTTGGGGATTGACATCCGAATAAACTCTCTAGGGATGGACCCCATCTCTCTCACCTTTTCTTCGCCGATGATATTACTCTTTTTGCATAAGCCTCTAGTCATCAAATAAGGGTGGTGATGAAAGTGGTAAACGCCTTTTGTGAGGTTTTGGATCAAAAAGTAAGCATAGAGAAATCTCGAGTTTTTGTAGCTCCGAATGTTGGCGTAAATATGAAGAACTCCATTCAAAACGCGAGTGGCATGCTTGTTACTGAAGAGTTTGGTAGCTACCTCGGAGTTCCCTTATTCAATGGTCGCCTCAATGAAGATTGATTTGCATCTTTGTTATACAAAATTCAAACTAGACTCATGGGATGGAGAAGGCAACATCTGAGTTTTCTCAAGAAAAGTTATTCTTACCAAATCAGCTTTTACTTTGATTCTTGTATAAGCAATGTCTTCAATCTTGCTTCCTAAAGGGACATGTTATGACATCGATAAGCTATGTCGAAAGTTCATATAGAGAGACACGCATGCAAGCAGGAAACTTCACCTCATCCTTTGGGCATATTTCTACATACCTAAGTTCTAGAGGGGCTTGGTCTTGTACCGATAAAAACCCTAAATAAAGCCCTGATGGGTAAAGTTGGTTGGAGGTTCTTAACTAACAACGACAATACCTGGATTGTGGTGTTTAAAAGCAAGTATATTAGAAGCTTTGGCGTTATACATGGTTCCTCATCCCCTACTTGGAGAAGTATAAAGGCAGTGGTGAAAGATATTCTCTGTAAAAGATCCCATTAGATTGTAGGAGATGACAGCAAAACAAGATTATGGGTAGATCATTGGATGAGCTTTAGTCCACTCTCGGGCAGTGCGTTGTGTGACCCATTCAATCTGGACTTGAACATGTATGTGAAAGACTACTGGACCGATAAATATGGGATGGAGTTGGGAGGCTCCAGACTCGCAGCTCCCCTCGTCCCTTCTTCTCTAGCTAGCTGCTACTATCCCGGATGCAACTAAAGAGGATACGCTTAGCTAGACGCTCTCTAAGTCGGGTTGGTACATTGCTAACTCAATCTGCATGTTGATTATGGATTTGGATGGCACCCAAAGTAATAATAAAAGTATTTACTCTCAAATATGGAAACTTCGCACACAGGAGAGAAGTCATATGTTCATTTGGAAGCTGTTGTGAGACGGTTTCCTGACCAACGAGAAAAGAAGGCGTCGACACTTAACTACAAAAGTTTATTATGCTAGTTGTGTTGGATGCATGGAGGCCTTTAAGCATGTGTTAAACACATGCTTCCCTTTGTTCACATGTGGAGAACGCTTCATGCATATAAGATCTTCACCGGATTCTTCGACCTTCCCTTTGTGAGATGGATTTGAGGTAACATTCTTTGCTTCTCCCATTTCGATTCTTCTATTATGTGGCGATATCTTTTTGCATCGACTATCTGGCAAGTTTGGAAGTGGCGAAACGATGTTGCCTTTCGCAATGGGGGTATACTGCCGGACTGTCATTGAAGAGTGGTGGAAAGAACTCCCAGCTACCTAAAGGCTTGGATTGCACGTACATGGAATGCAATGAAGGAACCGAAATCCTTCCAACTTGTCATGCGGAGCCCACCTCCTAGTGGATGAAGATCAATATGGATTGTGCATTGAAGAGCAATGGGGTGGCTACGACGGTTGGTCTAGTTAGGAGGAGAGTGGGGCTTGACAACGTGGTTTTGTGCATAATATCGGGAATGTGCACTCTACCCATGGAGCTATGGGTATAATGCATGGTCTCGAAATTGCGTGGGAAAGTGGTACTAGGAATGTGATTTTGGAAATTGACTCACAACTAGCGATCACCCTACTAAACAAAAACATCCCTCGTTGTCATCCTTTCTCCAGCCTGGTCCATAAGTGCATGTTGGGATAATTCATATTTAAATTATTATGTAATGGACTTTATTAGTTATACTCATAATTTGGGCTTGATTAGAAAACAATTGAAGAAGGCCCATGACTTTTAGATAAGCTTAAGGTGGAAATCTCTAGAATTATCAAGAGAAATCAACGTTAGTTTTAAATATAGATTAGTGGAGATTAGTATGAAATTATCTAGAATAATCATTTGTAATATCATCATCGTGGAAAGTGTAAGTCGGTACTTTTGGGCTTGGTGTTAACCGACATATGCACATATAAATATAAGTGATTGTAATATAAATGTAATACAAGAGAGTGTATTTCGATCAAAGGCTTACGTATTAAAGTGAGGTTGTTTACGAGTGTGAGTGCGCAACAAATACCCATTTATAAATACTCTGAGTGACTCGGGAAACGCGGATTTTCCCCAACAACTGGTATCAGAGCCGATGTTACGGTGGTGGTGTTCGGGTAAACTCTGTTGCTTAAGAATCTCGTGATTGGCGTGAGGCCGAGGCGATGAAGGCGTTCGAGATTCCACTCTTCGATGGGAAGATCAACTTCACTTTGTGGAAGAGTACGATTCAAGACTTCTTGGTGCAGCAGGGTCTTGACCAAGCTCTGGAGGAGGAGAAGCCTGGATCGATGAGCGAGGAGAAGTGGCGAAGCATCCAAAGAAAGGCGGTAAGTACAATACGGTTGGCGTTGGCTCCCGAGATTAAGTATGGTGTGTTGAAGGAGACCACACCGAAGGCGTTGTGGGAGAAGCTCGAGAGCATCTACGCGTCGAAGTCGTTGACCAACCGTTTGTGCTTGAAGATGGAGCTTTACTCGCTCAAGATGGAGGAAGGAGGTAATCTTCATGACCACATTAACTCGTTTAATCAACTAGTATGCCAATTATTAAATGTAGATGACAAGATTGGAGAAGAAGAGCAGGCGTTGTTGTTGCTAGCATCATTACCAAAGTCCTACAAGTCCTTGGTGCAGACGTTACTTGTAGGAAGGAAGTCTCTCACGCTGGATGAGGTTACCGCTGCTTTGTGGGAGAGTGAGAGAATGATGCTACCGACAAAGGTGAAGATCGCGTACTAGTTGTAGGAGAGCGAGAACGAGGGAGGAGTCAATGGAGGAGGCATGATGACTCGAGACAAAGAAGCTCGTGGCGAGATTTGAGTGAGGTCGAGTGCTTCTACTGCGGGGAGAAGGGTCACATGCAAGCCCGGTGTCCTCAGATGAGGGAGGACTTAAAGAAGCTGAGAGAGATGTCGCTGGGAAAGAAGAGGGGGGACTCCCACACCAATGTGGTTAGTGAAGTTGGTGAAGTTGATTATGGTGATGTTTACTTGGCGACAGGAGAGGAGACCGCCAAGTCAGAGTGGGTGATGGATAGTGCCGCCTCGATGCATGTTTGTAGAGACCAAGCATTATTTGACACCTTGGAGACTGGTGGAGAGTTTGGTCACTTCAACTCAGTGAGTGGTGATAAGTTGAAGGTTGAAGGTACCGGAAGCGTGAGGATGAGGCTTCACAACGGTACAAGTCATACTCTACACAATGTGAGGTATGTGCCGTCAACGAACGTTAATGTCATCTCGTTGGGAGCGATGACGATGGAGGGGTATAGGTTCGTCGGCACGAGAAGGTGGTGCAAGGTGTTCAAGGGGAGACGCTTGGTAATGCGAGGCCGCAAAAACGAGAATAACGTTTGCTTCTTGAATGGGCAAGCGGTGCAGATAAGGCGCGGTGACACCGGAACAAAGAAGCAAACAAAAGTGAGATTTTCTGACATGGTAGAGGTATTTAAAATATGAATTAATGGAGGAATTGTTGGGATAATTCATATTTAAATTATTATGTAATGGGCTTTATTAGTTATACTCATAATTTGGGCTTGATTAGAAAACAATTGAAGAAGGCCCATGACTTTTAGATAAGCTTAAGGTGGAAATCTCTAGAATTATCAAGAGAAATCAACGTTAGTTTTAAATATAGATTAGTGGAGATTAGTATGGAATTATCTAGAATAATCATTTGTAATATCATCATCGTGGAAAGTGTAAGTCGGTACTTTTGGGCTTGGTGTTAACCGACCTATGCACATATAAATATATGTGATTGTAATATAAATGTAATACAAGAGAGTGTATTTCGATCAAAGGCTTACGTATTAAAGTGAGGTTGTTTACGAGTGTGAGTGCGCAACAAATACCCATTTATAAATACTTGGAGTGAGTCGGGAAACGCGGATTTTCCCCAACAGTGTCAAAGCTTCATACGTAGAACTTGGACTATCCAAGTTCGTCATGTGTTTCCGTGAGGCAAATTTTGTTGTGGTTTTCATAGCTTTCCTTTGCTTTCAACTATAACGTTGTTTATTTATTTATTTATTTATATGTATGGATTGATCCACCGGAGGGTGTTATTAGAATTTTTGATGTTGATGTTAGGGGTCGGGTTATACTCCGCTTGATGACCACTTAACCCTTTTTTCATATATAATAAGTGCGACTAGATGCGCCGAATACCACTGACTCTACTTCTCACCAAAAAAAAAGTTATAGAATATCGAGAATCTTGTGAAGTAATGTTCATATACTTCGAAAAAAACTTGGTGTTGACTTTAATGATAGTATTATTAATATACTGTAATTGCTTTACGCAAAAAAAAAAAAGAAGAAAGAAAGATAAATTTATGCTTGTGTATATATTTTAATGTGATAATTTTCAGCTAGACAAATTGTACAAAAATAAGTGTTTGTGTCTGAAACAATTCTTGGCTTATATACTAGTCTCTTCGTATTTTTCTTCTAAATTAAATTAGATCTTTTCAGAATTTATTGCTATTTTTTAAGTTTTTTGCCTGATTTAATTGGCCAAAGCTGGTTTATAAAAATATCACTTACTCACTTAGACTAATCGAGTATCGGCACTTTATATTTTTCATTTACAAAATGTATAAACTCGGTACTACAATCAACATTATTATCTTTTTTTTTTTGAAATTCATCTCACGATATTCGTGTAAAAAAAATAGAAAACAAGTAACAATAATAATTTAGATGTGATAAGTTGCATTTACACATCTTGACATCCGTCATTTGCCGGTTTTGCCCAATAGAGATAGAACCAAAACCCTCCTTTCTCCTTCGTTCCACCTCCTGTCCTCGCCGGAAGAACTTGTCGCGCATCAACTGATCGGACCTGACTTTCGGAAATCACTCTCTGGCTGCCGGAGATATCAGTGTCCTCTCCTCACTCAAAGGCTTAGAAGCTTCTGATTCTCTCGCACTTCACAAACCCTAATATTAGAAATCATATTCTTAGGTAAGATCGAAACATCTTTACCGTCCTATGTTTTCGCTTATATCTTTTAGAATTCGTATTCTGGAACTTAGGTCTTTCTATAAAACATTGCAATTGATTTTTTTATATGGTCTGTGTGGTGTTCTTCATCGAGTTTTCCTCCGTGATTGCCATTTTCATAGATATGTTAATTTGCTAAATTGTTTAACGGACTCGGTCAATTTTTTTTGTTTCGCGGATTGTATCATTCATTTTTCATTGTTAGAGTGTTTTAAATATGCTAGGTTCACCAATCCATTCCACACTCATTTTTTTGAACAAAAATTCAATTGATTCTGTAAAGCTTTTTTTATTATATTTTTTATCAGCTGAATTTTCATATGGTGTTACTTGGCAGTTAATCCTAGAGATGTCCTTGTTGTGGGAGAAGAGCGGGACATGGAGGTGGATAGTGAGGAGTACAAGAGAATCAAAGTCTTTCTTCTTTACCTTCGCCACCATATGTGGTGTGATCCCTGGTGTGATTGGTTATGGTGTTATGCAGGTCACCAACTCTCGCAACGAGCAGCTTGAAGCCCAACTTCGAAAAAATGCCAGACCCGAAACCACGGTAATGAACTTCTTTAGCATTTAATGCACATTTGTTATCACTTGTCCTTAGAGAATTTTCCACCACAATGGAGGTGCTAGTCTGCAATAATTTTTTTTTTTTATCATGAATTGCCAGCATTTTATGACGAATTTGAGTCGGAACAGGTTACTTAACTTTGTGTATGTAAAGTGAAGACTGTGGTTGCAATTTCCTATGCTGGTCATTGATTTTTAAAATGCATATTCTGAAAAAATCAAAGACAAAATATGTGTAACCCTCAACTTTGGATAAATGATGTGTCAATACCTTGATGAATCGACATTGTTACACACTTGACAAGGATCTACAAGGATCTACAAGGATCAAGAGGATAGTCATAGTCTAGTGTGGGATGATCAAGAAGCAGGCACTTAA
Source organism: Fagopyrum tataricum (assembly GCA_002319775.1). Taxonomy (NCBI): domain Eukaryota; kingdom Viridiplantae; phylum Streptophyta; class Magnoliopsida; order Caryophyllales; family Polygonaceae; genus Fagopyrum; species Fagopyrum tataricum. The sequence continues at coordinate 3,137,661 of CM008283.1, forward strand.
GTTGTGTGAAAGATCTTGTAAACGGGACAATGCGGTGACAAAGCTAGAGAGAATATCCTCACTATTATTAAGAGGATTAGCCTCTAGTGTAAGCATGCTTGAATATTTCTTGTAAAGGTTTTTGACTAGAATTGAGCATATTGGGAGGCTCATTGCTTCAACTAGGTGTGATAATCTGAGTCGATGTGTCAAAAACATTGAAGTTTGTGTTAATAATAATACTATTGAGGGAGGGAGTGATGATTATACATAATATTGGTGTACTGATTACCTATTTAATTAGGTTAATATTATGTTCAACCTCCTTAATTAACTATTGTAAGAAGTACCAACAGGGCAAAACAAATAAATATTATTATTAGTCTCATTTGTATTTCTATACCATTTCCATCCAAAAAAATCCTAGATAAATTACTTTCTATCATCACAGAATATTTTAATTTCATATTCTTATCCATGGCACTCTTATACTACTATAGCTGAAAACTATAAATATGAGGTGCTCTAACTGCTCGGTGTTTAGCCCGTCCCAGTAATGCAAGAAGAGTGAGACTGGACTAGAGGAGGCTAGCATGAGACAGAAGATCAACTTCTTTCTCAAAATTTATCTTCTAAGATTAGACATTTAGTTCAGCATTACAGTTTTTACAACTCTGTGACAGATGATGGGCAAAGTAAATCAGGAGAGGCTTGCCGAGTACCTTGGGGAGCTTCAGCGCAAGGAAGACACAAACGATAGGTATGTAGCTGCTCTGAGAGGGGAGACACTAACTAGGAAGCCTTACGTGAGGATCCAGCCCGTCCCACAGCAAACAAACTCCGAGGTTCAATCTGGTCCTCAGCAAAGCAATTCTGAAACCCAGAAGGGAAAATAGAACCAGGAATTTATATGCTGCGTTGAATCCAACATTGAGTCTGCACTCTGAATTTGTGATGGTTTTTTGGCTTTACTTATGAGAATTTTGAGCTCCATGCTGAGAGCTTAGAGTTTATTGGCACAACATATTTCTGTCTCATGAATGCTTATGTGAAAAAAGAGTTGCCATTGAGTTGGATTTCTCTTATATGTTCCATCACTGTGACTTGTGTTGTTCCACGTTCGTGTTATTTTAGAGTTTAGATTTACACTTTTATAATCATATAAGGTGTCGTCAAGACAAAATAACTCTTTCGGTGTGACATGTAGAAATAAACAAAAAAAAAACTATTGTGCATGTAAAATAGTTTTTCCCCCCTCCAAATTGATATATACTAGTCAAATCGCGCGTGCGATACACGTGTGAGCTTTCATTGATTAACACACGCGCGATTTAACTGATTATATGGAAATATGTTTACGTGCGAGCTTTGATTGATTATATGGAAATATTTTTATTTGAAATCAATACTCGAGATGATAGTCATGCCTGATTCAAGAGTGCAAAACCATTGTAAATTACATAAGACTACAAATTTGAATCAAAGGTTCACACTTGTGTAGTGTAGACTTGAGACTACAAATTTGAATCCAAGCTTCACACTATAGTCTTCATTTTCTAGTATTGTCAATGAACTCGGATGGCACGAGGTGGGTGGTTGCTCACCAGAGTCTACCCTCATCCACTATTCTCCGTTCAATAGCAAAATAGCTAGTCGACGTTGGCCAATTTGATTCGATGGAGAGATAAACATGTAGCTCCTTTTATTTTGCAAGCAAGATTGGTTGGACTAGCCCACTTCTTAGCGGTTATATATTCACTTATGCGAATTTCTTGATTGCCGATTGCGTCTACATCCAGAAAAAATTGGTAGACGGATGTGCAATGCCCTGTACCTTAGGATTGTTGCTTTGTGAGGAGGCTGGGTTATAGCATTTTTCTTAAGTGTACTCCACAATCTCCACTGAGTTTTCATCTCTAATTTTCACGTGTTACCTCACAATTTTATTGCTGAACATCCCTGATCACTCTTGGACAATTTGAGAGACTTCTTTTCCTAATTGAACTGACTGAAACGCTGTAACAACAGTCCTTTGGGGTGATTCTATGCAGCAAACTCAGAATCGTACTAAAATAAGGCAACACTTTTTCTCTGTGAACTAAATGGCATTAGATAAAACCAAAAGAAGGAAAGAGAGCTTTAAATATATAGATTAACCGAAGCATGATATCAGTTGATGAATCGATTACATCAAGTAATTAAAATCGTAAAAACAAGGAAATTGATAATCCTAAGAAGAAGAAAATTAGGAAGAGAGAAAGAGATATCTTTAAAAAAAATTCTAAAAACAAGGAAATTGATAATCCTAAGATAATAGATATTTGAGTAATTAAAATCGCAAACTTGTTCGTGAGGTTATATATATAACCTTCATTCTCAACTTAATTAAAGAACCATGTGCATTACATGATTATACCATGTGTTGAAACTGAAATATTAATGATTGATTAAAGTAGAGAGATAGGGAGAGAATGAAACATATCATCAGTGTAATTTATATTTGTATATAATATAGATCTATGCCATTTTCCATTTGAGAAAAGGGCTCCTAAACTTTATGATCTTTGTAAGGTGTATGTGTATGACTTTCACTAATGTTAGGTAACCGATGTTGGGTACATGAGTGAAGTTGGATATGTAACGTTGGTCGTTAGGTATTGAAATCGGGTAACTAAGATGTATGTGTATGTGTATGACTTTCACTAATAATAAGTAACCGAAGTGGGGTACATGAGTGAAGTTGGATATGTAATGTTGAATATTGAAATCAGGTAACTAATATGGGGAACCGAGGTGATGTTGGATATGTAATGTTGAGTATTGAAATCGGGGAACTAATATTGAGTATCCGAAGTTGGATAACAGAAGTTGTGTACATGAGTGAGGTTGAGTATTTGAAAGTTGGGTATTGTATTTTTTAATTCGTAGTATCATTTAAAGAATATCAATTAACTAAATTAATTATTATCTTATTTCTTTTTCTTTCTTCCTTGATTTATTAAAAGAATATCATTAACTAAATTAATTATTATTTTATTTCTTTTTCCTTGTGTCTAAGATTAATTTAAAAGAAGTATTTCTTTACAAATATAAAGTGTATACTTTAAACACTTATAAGGAAAAAACGTACACTTACCAAATTCCTTCAAATAATTGATAGGGTAATAACTAATAACTACTAACTATAAGTTATGAAAATGAAATTCTGAATTGATTTTCATAAAAAGATCTTTTGGCTTTTAATCTTTTTATTAAAAAAATTCATATTATAATACACTAACTGCAATTGAAATTTATAAACCGCTTATTAAAAACTATTTATTAATTTATTTGTTTGGTTCTGATACCCTTCGTGTATCTAGTCGCGCATTCCGTATATTAAAAATAGTTCAAGTGATCATCACTTGGGAATAGTATGACCCTTTTCATCAATAGATAAAAGGTCCACTATACCCTACGGAGGGGTCAATCAATACACTTAAACCCATATGAAAGGTATAAGAAACGCTAGCTAAATAATTCACACATTTATTCGCCTCGCGGTAGGCTTATCGGAAACGGATATACCAGTTCCTTTTCATAAAGTCTTGACATCTAAGAACAATATTGGAGAGAGGATTATGACGGGGGATAGCGATGAAGAAGAGTAGGGGCCAACTGAGAATCCGTTTCCAAAATCACAAATTGAAAACCACTCTCCCAACACAACTTTAATTCAGGTAGAATACCCCATAACTCAGCCTTAGGTACACCACAAAGACCAATGTTAACTCCAAACCCAACAATTCATCCACCCTCATGAGATATAATTAAACCTGCAGTAGCATGTCCGTCACTTCGCCGCGACCCGTCTGTATTAATCTTCACAAAACCATCTGGAGGAGGCTCTCAAGCAATATCCCGTACAAAACGTGTCGCCGTAGGTGAGGTTTTGTGATCTCCCAAAGCAAGCAAATGTTCCAACATCCTATTCCACACATGCTTTGTCCGGTCACCTTGCTCCAACGTATTGCCGAAAACTTTTGCATTCTGCCGCTTCCAAGTCCACCACGACCTTACTTCAAAAGTCTCACTCAACAAAACGTTAGACATAAAATAACAAGCAGATAGAAGATCACCTCTTATCCAAGCCCGAACGAAAATTGGTAAAAATTATCCACAAAGAACTCCACGTGAATGTTGCACCAAAGAATACGGATTGTCATGCAATTCCGGAGTAAATGCTCTATTGTTTCCGTGGCCAAGTCGCATCAAAGACAGACCTCATATTTTCTTTTTCTTTTTTCTTTCTATAATTTAGTGTGCTTTTATTAATGAAAAATACTATTCAATAAATACTTATTTAAAATTTAAGCTGACCCTAATTGGGTCAATGCAGGTTTTGACTTTTAAGACATGATCGATTTTCGAAATTTGGAGCCTTGAAGTGTTTCCTATTGCCCATTTTTGTAAGTATAAAATAAAGTAACAAAAGAAAATCCATAGCGATAAGAACAGTGACGACTCACAGTGTCGCGTTCCCCAGGCATAGAACGACACAACTATGGTGGCTTTTCCGGTGATCGCGAGAACAATCGGTCACCACTGTCGAAGAGCTTCGAAATCCTACTCGCAATGTCTTCCTACTGCAAATCTAAAGTCAAATTCAGTTTCAGGGACCTCCAATTTTTCCTCCCAGTGGCAGTTTCACATCACTCGAAGTCTTATTTTGGAGTCCGTCTCCGAACCCGTTAAGCTCCGTCGGCTTTCCGGTCCGGATACTGGTATGTTGACCGACAGATCTCCTTGATCGTTGTTATTTGTTAATTTCGTTCAATCTCTTGTGTGTGTTTTGTTCAATTTGATATATTTAGCTAGTTCAGGGTGGTTGTGTTTAGAATCAGGGTTTGACTTCAATTAGCTTTCATCTAATTACAAATTAAACTCCTTGGTAGACGGATGTGCTGTGCCTATACCTTCGGATTGTTGCTTTGTGAGAAGCCTGGGTTATAGCATTTTTCAATTTGGAATTAGCTTGTAAGTGAAACTAGTGTGTGTGCTGCCATATACAATATTGATAATCCTTCTTTTATATAGCAGAGTAGATTGGATTTGTAGAAACCTAGATAATGTGTAAGGTGATTGTCAATACAATACAATACAATACAAAAAAAAAACCCCCAAGGATAATCCAACTGATATGATGTCCAAGCAGAACTTCAGAATGCTGTGTAAAGAGGCTGTGTTTTGGTGGAGGCAAGCAAATAAATTTTGAGTTTAGACATTTATAGGATCATTTACCTTTCTTAAGTGTACACCACTGAGTTTTCATCTGTACCTTTCCTGTTGTTACCTCAGCGATTTTTATTGCTGAACCCCCTAATTTCCGTATGGCTTATCACTTTGTAAACTATTTCTCGCAATTCCTTGTATTTCAGAGACTTTGTTTCCTAATTGAACTGACTGAACTGCTGTAAAGACAGTTCTTGGGGGTGATTCTATCCGGCAAGCTCAGAATTGTACTAAAATAAGGCAACACTTATCTCTGTGAACTAAAGGCATTAGAATCATTTGATAAAACCAAAAGAAGGAAACAGAAGTCAGATCAACCAAAGCATGATATCAGTTTACAAATTGATTACACCAAGTAGTAAACAAGGCAACAGTTTGCTTGAATGCTTAGATCACGAGGTCACATATACTTGAATTACTGTGAGCCCTTCTTTCTAGTATCACAAGTCACAAGTTTATAATTTTTCCTATATCATTCCTTTTAAATTCAAGTGGCAATGTGTTTTTGACATACTTAGACTATGATATCTCATGTTTTTCTTTTTTTCTATCATTTGGTCAGGCATTATTGAGCTTAACTTGGATCGGCCAGCAGCAAAGAATGCCATTGGAAAGGACATGCTAAGAGGCCTGCAAACCACTTTCGAGACAATAGAAAAGGATCACTCTGCAAGAGTCTTGCTGATATCCAGTTCAGTTCCAAAGGTTTTCTGTGCTGGAGCTGATTTGAAGGTTGGCTATTACCCCCTTGAATACCACATGAGTGGATCTATGAATATAACACTCGTAGTTTGTTGCTTCTACTTCTAGTGCTCCTCTTCTGGAGGTAGCTATCAGTAAAACTCCTAGAAATCTTCAAATCTCAGTATACTCTGAAGCTGTTCTATTTGGCAATTGACAGGAAAGACGGGCAATGAGTGGCTCTGAGGTCCATTCCTATGTGAATTCGCTACGCTCAACCTTTGCTCATTTAGAGGTTTGTATATTATTCTTTATCATTTCAGGAAAAAATATATATAATTTCGATATTGATGAATATACCATTCGATTGGAGAAGCTTAGCTATAGTGCAATAATGAGAAGAAAATTGTGATTTCATGGGGTTTTACTCCTCGCAGTTTGACTTAATGCTACATGATTGATCAGTAGGGACATTAATTGACAGTAAGAATTGTTATTACTTTTCTAGGAACTTCACCTTCCAACAATAGCTGTTATTGAAGGAGCAGCGCTAGGAGGCGGTCTAGAACTGGCCTTATCATGTGATATTCGCATTTCTGGTACAATTAGTCCATCCAGTATTATACTTTCAGACGAGCTAAAGCATAGTCAATGTAAATATTTTCATTTATCACACTTTATGTTTATGATGTTCCTCAGGTGAAGACGCCATCATGGGATTACCAGAAACTGGACTTGCTATAATCCCTGGGTAACACCATATTAAAAGCTGTTGATTATGGCTCATGCTGGAGTTTTTTTTATAGCCACTTGGCCCACTTTTCTACTATTTCCACAAAGATGATGTTAGCGGTTATGTCCTGAATAAATCTATAAAATTGCTGATAACGATAATTTTGTCTTCAGTTTGGCATGTCTTCTCGTTTCTAGGGTAAAATGATAAATTCAAGATTTTTTTTTTATTGTAGCTAAGCTAAATAATTCTAGTGCTGGCTATGTGCAGGGCAGGTGGGACTCAGAAACTTCCTAGGCTAGTGGGAAAATCAGTAGCAAAGGAACTTATTTTCACTGGTCGAAAAGTTAGTGGCAAAGATGCATTATCATTGGGTATATTGTGATTGTGTAGAATTCATATACGATTACTATATCTAGTAGCTTACTTGAATTAAGGTGAAGATGACGGCTTTCTTTTGGGCAAATGATTGAAATTCGTTTTATGTTGCAGGGTTGGTTAACTACTGTGTTCCCGCTGGCGAGGCACTTCAGAAGGGACTTGAAATTGCAAGGGAGATCAGCCAAAAGGTCTTGAATATGAATTAAAATATTGTTTACTGAAATTATGTGAAATGGAATATAAATCTCAGTAATCCTTAATATCCAAGCTGTTTTGATCATGGTTTGATGCTTTAAAAGTATGAGATTATTATTCTCCATAACAATTTTAGGTTGAATCTATTTATCCTATTTTAGAACATGCATCTCTATGTTGAGTTTTTAAGAGTAATCTTTCTCTGATAATCTGAAGTTTGGAGTCTTTTATGAATGATGTTTTTTCTTCTTTTTTTGCTATCTGGTTTTTAAGATTCATAATGTTCAAATTTTGCACATGCTATTTCTTGACCAGGGTCCAGTGGCAATTAGGATGGCAAAACTAGCTATTAACAAGGGAATGGAGACAGACATAAATTCAGCTTGGATTGTGGAAGAAGAGTGCTACAAGCAAACCTTAAATACAAAGGATCGACTGGAAGGTTTGGCAGCATTTGCTGAGAAAAGGAAACCGAGATACACCGGTGAATAAAGTAAGATCACTCACTAAAACTATCTCGATAACTTGTTATCTGTCTTAGTCTTGTATATGTGCATTCTACTTATACTGGTGATAACTAATAAATACCAGAACAAATTGCTGAAGTCTTAGGATTTCTTTCCGATCATCTCTATTTGCTTAGGATTCTTGTTAGTTCTCGAAAGAGAGGACCATGTTACTATTGTTTTAAAATAAACAAAAATCAGAAAAATGATCCCTCTGCTCCCTAAATTAATCTTCAACACAGTAATGTTATATTAAAATTTAAATTTATCTCAAAAGATACTTATTTAAGGATGTTTTAAAATAGTTTAATGATTAATGTTCCTAAAACTGAATTCCTCCTCTATCATCTATATGAACTTTAATATGTTACATAACTTCATCTTCAAAATAAAAAATAAAAAATAAAAAATAAAAAAAATGCTATGTTCTATATCATATGTCAAAACATAATTATTCTCTATGTGTTGCAAGATTTCTAGGTGTGCTGAATTTATGGCTGTTCAATCTAACTACAAATGGATCAGACATGAATGCTCCTTATATGCAGATAAGTTTTCTTGATCTTGGAAGGAAAATGCTATTTGATTGCTATTTATTCAGATATGTTTGAATTTGTTACCAGTTTGCAAATGATGCAAGATAATGTTGTATATATTTTAAGTTTAAGAGAGTGACTGTCCTTATTGTGAAGCTTATTTTTAACTAAAGAGGAAATAAGTTGTAATTTGTTTTAAATTATGACTTCTTAATGTCATTTTCCTTAGAACTTTAAGCCATCTCCCATTTGCAAATATAAAAGAAATATTTGTTTTAAAACGATTACCTTGTTGAAATCAACCCCAGTAGAAGAAATTGCATTCAAGAATCTCAGTCCTCTTGTTGATGGTGGTAGACTGATAATTAGTTGGGGTTGACGGTTGAGCAAAGTCTAAATGCCACGTCTTCACTGGTCAAAGTTTTCTTATTAGTTTATTATCCATTGGATGATTAAAGCCTTGTTTTTCATACTTTTCGATTTTAGACAAATTTCACAAACCTTTAAGCAACAGATTTTTCTTGCTTTTTCATTAATATATTGAATGATGCTCCACATTGGTCTATATATATATATATATATATATATATATATATATATATATATATATATATATATATATATATATATATATATATATATCGCATATTTTCCTATAGTAACAGTTATTTTGGTAATTTTGTTGAAAAAATACTACTCATCAATCTACTTTTATAAAAAAAAAGACTTTTATATTAGGTTTGTGCATTTCTGTTTTTCTAACCTATGTCTTAAGACATTGATTAAGAGTTTTTATTCAGATATGCCTTTTTATGTTATTTCAATTTGACTTTTGATTGTTTCTAGAGTTATTGATTTCTTTCAAATCAAGATGCTTATCTTATGTCTATATCCCAGATGCATAAATCTTAAAAATATTTTACAAGACTAACCATAAAAACCATAAAAAATTTTTCTATTTGTCTACTTTCTAAAGATGATTGTTGTAACTTTATTGAGGCTTGTAGAGGTCATGTATAATACTTGGCAATGACTTAACTTGTAAATGCTATGGCCGGCTTCTTCGTCTTGTTGTTTGGAAGGTACATCAGTGCCTCTTTTGCAAACAAAAAACTGATCGGGAGTAGGGTTGTTACATGGGACGAATTTTTTCGGATTCGGCTCGTAAAAAGTTCGGATAGATTTCGTTTATTTTCTACATGAGCCTATATTAACACCTTTTAAAGCTAAACTAAAATTTAGGTTAGGCCCGGGCATGTATCATTGAGCTAGAATAACATTGTAGGGTTGTTTATATCAGTTGAGTTGCTCGGACTCGGCTAGATTAAAGCTCATCACATACTTGTTTAATTTCTAACAAGCGAAAATACACATATTTTAAAACTCAAATTTCTTACCCTTAAACTTTTTTTTATCATACTTTTTAATCAAGAAGATAAGAATCACTAAACAAAACTTGGAGTAATTATTATGTAAATAGCGAAAAAAGACAAAAGAAAAAAACACACAAGAAACACCAAAAAAAATCGAAAAGGTTAAAAAAATAAAAGTATAAAAAAAATCTGAAGCATGTTAAAAGATCGGCTAGTATAGCGTAACTTAACGTTCTTAACCAGTAACCACAAACTTCCAAATACCGTCATCTACTATATAATACTAAAACAGAAGTAAATTAAGCCATTTGTCGTTATCATATTAAGTCACCTCGGATTTTTCCACTTGTCATAATTAGTAAGCAACTAATCTATAAATTAGCCTTCCTTCTATTGATATATATTAATTGAGATTTTGGTTATAAAATATCATTGTTGAATTTTTTTTATTGTTTAGAATATATATATATATATATATATATATATATATATATATTATAATATATGATAACTTAAAATATAAATATTTCATAATATATATATAAGTTTATTTTTTTGACTTTATACAATTTCTTTCCTTTTTGACGTAGTTGACTTCAATATTGTTTAATACCGAAATAATGTAATTTATCAAAATTACATTTTTATAGCGTTGTGTTATTATTTCATGCAAACACTCTATTTTAGATACATTTTTGTACATTATGATTATTATTTAAGAAGTTATGTGATATCAATTAATACTTATAATAATAAATTTTTAAAAATTTAAATATTTTACGAATTCCGTCAGGTATTAAACTAGTTTTCTATAAGACATTTACAGAAGAAGGAAAGAGAAAAGGCATAATGTTGAATGTCAAAATTATCAAAGGACAAAGTCAAGTCAAAAAGTTTGAAAGTCAAATGTGATAAACTATTTATATTTGATCCGTGATCCGTTAACACCACAAGCATTTATCAAGATCTAGTCAACTTCAACGCCGTTGACGGGAAATGTCTAGAAGAAACGGAAAAAAGAACACCATATTCCCTAAACAACACAATGAAGCTCAGTGTTTACACTTGTATTTTCAGCAATTCAAAATACAAAATAGAAGTCAATCTGAAGTTTTGAAATAAATATTGATTAAGTATTCAAAGTATCATCTTTTATTGGCCAAATTGGATAGAGGTGGTTTTAATATATATATATATATATATATATATATATATATATATATATATATATATATATATATATATATATATATATTGTAGTAAAGTACTTTATTTAGATTAGATATGTGTTATGAGTATTAAATTTTAAATGTAAAAACTCAAGTATTGAATTTCATACATTAGATTTTGTGTATATTTTTGAAAAAAAAAATTGGCTACTAAAGTTTTTTTTATTGATGATACAGATTATGCCTCTATGTTTTTTCTGATAAAAATTTATTTTAAAAACAATTAATAAGAAGGGTATAAGGGTAAATTGAAAATAAAAACTCTGTAAATTCGCAGCCAAAATTACTAATCTTAGATCTGGTTACACGAAATACTAGCCAATTTCGCAACCGTCGTCTTTTTCGTCTCATCCGTCGCCGAGTCCCTCATGTAGCTTGTCACTCTTGAGCTTCACCGAAGAAGACGAGCCGCCACCCATATCCGTCAAACCTGACCCAGATCCGGAGAAGGCGAGACCTGCCGATAACTGGATCTAGGAAGGTCAACTACGCTCTTCGTCCTCGGCTACGGAGACACTTCCGGCGACAACAGGACTCGGGAACTGCCAAGAACTACGCCGGGAACCGCTGCGACGAGCCGGGAAGTTCGGTTGCACTCTTCATCCTCGACTACAAAGACACTTCCGGTGACAACGGGGCTCGGTAAGGTCGATTGCGACGGGAACTGCCGAGAACTACACCGGGAACTGCCGAGACGAGCTTTCGTCTTTGCCACCGAGATCAACCAGAAATGCCGTCGTCACCATCCTCCAAGAAACCTAGATTGGGTTTGTGAATTTTTTGGGTTAATGACAAAAGATGGTCCAAATTAATTATTGCAAGAATGACCCGAATTTTTAATTTTGCATAAATTGCCCTAAATTGGATAATTACGGGAAATGGCTCAAGTTTGTATTTACCGGAAACCACCCGTTAAATGGGTCGATTTAGAACTAACCACCCCTTAAAGACTTAATTGTCTAAGCACACCCAAAAACGCGTTCCGTCACCAATGCACCACCTTTCTCCAAAATTCTGTTACGTCAATGGACCCCACTTTATTCCCTTCCATGTAAATATGACTATACCGAAAGGTCAAGGCCCCTGTGGTCAAACATTGGCACATATAGCGGGTGTCTAGAACCCACATCACGCTCAATAAGCTCATAAATGGCCTTAGAATCCGTCTCAACAAGGACCTTGTGATGCCCGTTTTCCCAAGCAATCCTAAGTCCATGAGCTACACCCCAAAGCTCAACGACCAGGGCTGAAGACACTTACAGGTTCAATGTAAAGCCCGACAACTAGGCGTCATTACTATCTTTAATTACACCCCAACACCAGCCAAGCCCGGATTCCCTTTACTAGCTTCATCTAAGTTTAGCTTCACCCAACCAGACTCTAGAGGTTGCCACCAAACCTAGATCTCTTGGATCGTATTAGACTGAATTTTTTTTTATATAGCATAAGCCATTAAGAAAATACAAAACATTGTGTAATCGTATCAAAAAATAAAGGTCTAAATGTTTTATATAATTGGGAGGGAATGAGATTTTGAAAAACATATGGCAATAAAAGTAAAATAAAGATATGGGGATTGCATGTTTGCAACCACTTTTTATCCAGATATGTTGTAACACCTTAAATTTTTTAAACTTGAGATGTCATGATTTAGGACCTCACAATGGGTCATCACCATAATTTGACAACAATTTTGCTTGATTTTTCACAAGACACAAATAAAAGAAAACTTAATAATAGTCTAAATCATATGAAATAGTTTTGACATGAAAGAAATGCATACGACAACCGGCCTCAACATACACTAGAGTCCAAAAAGGAATGACGGGATAAAGTCTCGCTACATAAGCAGAAAACTCAAACACTCCGACCTACCATATATGAGGACCCGACTCACCACTCTACTCCATATCACCTTGGAGTTGCCTTATAATACAAAGAATCTAACAATGATAAAACCGTTAGCTAACCATCGTAATTTTCGAATATTACATAAAGTTATACTTCCAAAAAATAACTTTTTTCATTTTAATTTCGAAAAAGGTAAATTTAGCCAATTAGTTTAGAAAAAATATTGGACAAATCAATCATCAATGAAGAGCGTGATTAGGAAGACCATCGTGAATTGGTCCACATTAAATAAAGTATACTCTAATACGGAGTATGCTGTTAGAAAAATGAGACAAGACACGTGTGTAAAACATTATTTCTGTTAAATAACTCATTATAATAATAAAAAAATTCTAATCGATAACATAATTAAGAATCTAATGAAGATTATCTAAAGCAATTATATGCATGCAAGCGTGCTTTGCCTTTTATCTTCGGTCACATGTTTTTCGTTAATGTAAACTATTTTGACGGTAATATAATTTTAAATAATAAACGCACATCAACACTATAAAAGTATCATAAGACAGTGCAATGGGGTTTGGTCATATATATCAACTAAATAAATAATAGACCAATATATAAATATTACTAATATAATATGCACTTAGCGTAATTTAGGTTGTTGAGTTAAAGCTACTATAATACATGGATAGTCAAATAACCAAAAAAAAGGCTATAAACTGCATATATAACATACTATTTCTCAAAATGTTTTTTCTATAAATATCGGAAAAACGGTTAGATCGGTCTACCTCCTCGAGGTAGTCCAACCTAAAGCATCCTTATGGATGAGAACACGAAGTTCGAGATCATCAGAAAAAGGTGTTGAGTGTTGAGATTCTCAGGTGGGTCAATCGGTCAGCAACACAGTTAATATATCTGAAAACGTGCCTGATTTGGATATCTTCAAAGAAGCGAAAATTCGTTTAGAGTCGGATATAATCATCTCGACCTCTTACGGACAACTCCACAAACCATGAAATGTCTTGATAACACATAAATTGTCACCCTCGATTTCGATCTTTTTGATGTTCAATGTGATAGCTTCTTGTAAGTAAGATTTAAGGGCAAAAGCTTAAGATTTAGTTACCGAGTTAAAGTTATTTTTTTTACATCGATGCTAACAACCTTTCCATTGTGGTTACGAATCACAAAGCCAATAAATATTATTTCCGAATCAAATTTATGTCCATCAAAATTAAGTTTATGAATCCCTTATAATATTATCAAGCGAACGTCTAAAAATGTATATTGAAAAGTTGTGTTTATGTAACGAAAGGTTATCGTTATACGGTATTTTTTACAAGTCAATGATGAACTATTGTATAATCTTAAAAGTTTAATTTCTATAAATTATATATTATGCGATTTAACTCTTCACTACATCATACATTCCCGAAACCGAAAGCATTTAATAAAGATTTTAATTTTTTAATCCAAAATATTCACAAAGTGACATACCATTATCCAAACCCAAACAAAGTCCTTTTTTTTTTCCTTTTCAGTTCTCTACTTTCTACTTTCCGATATTTTTAATCCCAAAAATTCACAAAGTGGCATATTCATTACAGACCACTTGCAACTTCTGGTGGGCCCGGTCACTTCCCACTTGAACCCCAGCCACATTCACCGGCGACACCGTACTTACTCCGGCGACATTGCCGTGAACGCTCTTCCTTCTTTTCGGAGACCAACTCTCCGACGACGAAGAAGAAGAAGAGTGAGTCAAAACCGGGTTCGCTGACCTCTTCGAAGTAACTCGAACCGGGTCCGGCTCACCCGAGTTAACTCGCAGCGGAAAATTAAGCAGCGCCTTCGATCCACGCATCCTATAAGCGGCGCGATCGTAAGCTAGAGCGGCATCTTCGGCGGTCTCGTACGTCCCAAGCCACACTCTCGCTCCATTTTTCGCCGGATCTCGTATCTCCGCGGCGTATTTCCCCCATGGCCGCCTTCTCACTCCTCTATAATGCTTCCCCTTCGCCGCCGCCGGAGCTGATGAAAATACCACAGGTGGAGGAGAATCCATCTCGATAATTTCCGGCTTCACAATCACCGGATCTAGCTCTGGCGATGAAGTGGATCCTGACTCCGGCGACCATCCGGTATGAACAGCATCGCGAAGAACTCCAAAAACCACCATATCCTCTGAATCATCCTCCTTGAGCGGTAATTCGCCCCAATTTTCAGTCAAGCAAGGATACAAGCTACTAAAGCTTGAATTCCTGCGATATACCGGCGTAATCGTTCTCGGAGCTCCAATTAGCGTTGAGTTATCGGAATCTCCAAGCAAGTAGTGTCGAATCGAGTCCAAAACTGCAAAATCGGACTCTACGAAACTCGAAACGCAACTCATATTGAAAATTTTTAGATTGTACAAACAGTAGAACAACACTGTCGGATTTCTCGGTTTACTTGGAGGGAAATTGTTTATATAAGAGATGAGATTCATTGAATTTAGTCAGGTGGAGATTTTTCGAAATCTAAGAAAATAATAAATATAATTAGATAAATAAAAACGTTGAGTTTTTTTGAAAAATATTTTGTCGCATTTAGTATTGGTAAGAAGGTGATGAATCTATGACGTATTTATCTATTAGGGTATGGAGATGGTGGTTTCCGTGAAGCTTCACCTGTAGAAAAATGGATCGAGATTTGAAACACGTGGGTAATAATTTTTTAAAGGTCAAAAGTAATTTTTGTAAAATTCTTCGTGACGTCAGGGGGTTCGTCAGCAGCGTCGATCCACTTGCGTAACGAGGGCCGTAGTGGCAGTTTGGTAGATACTATTGATAAACAAAATATTAAATTTAAAGCAACAGTAACTATTTGAGCATCAATTAGCATGTGTCATGTGAGTGTGTATTGTAACATTAGTAAAAATATAAGGAACTATTAACCATTGGTGAAATTTTGATATGCCACCAAATCAATAGTGCATATAAAGGGCCCAAATTTTCTATTTTTTTATTTATAATTAGATGATTTCATATTATTTATTAAATTTAAAAGATTTTAGTGCCTATAAAAACTATAAACGTGTATGTAAGGTTGTGCTTTAATTTGAATGTAATATTTGTGTTTTGAATATTGTCCAAATCTCTCATTCAATGAATGTTAAATACATTTGGAAAATAATGGTAAGGCATGCATTTCTCTAAATGATAATTACTCGGCGTCTTACTCACCGATATATCGACTAGTACAAAAAAAAAATCAACAATAATATTAAAACTAGTATTATTTTGATAACAAAAATAAATGTAATAATCGATTTCTTTCTTTTAAGATCAAGACATCATTTGCAAGATTATTTAACTTTTAAAAGATATTTTTATCCTACCAACTTTTCGTTATTTAAATAGGTCATAATTGGATAAATAATTTTTTTAAAAATATTTTTGTTAAAATTTTAAAAATAAAATAATTTAATAATATAATTTAAGAATTAGAAAAATAAAGTATCTTAAATGCTCAGTAACCCTTTGCTGTAATAATAGCTCTTTAAAATCTAACTAAACCGTCAAAATATATCGGGTTTGTTCGGCCAATAATATTATATACCTCTCATAATTTTCCATAATTACCGTAATCCATTCATGTGAAATCGAAAAATAATGTATAATACATTCAACAAATTTAGCCAAAGAGCGATATGTCGGCTGCAATTCTTGAATTCATTAAGATCAACCAGACAATTTAGTAATAAGGGCCCATTATTTGGCTTCAACTTGCAAGGAAAAACGATTGATTATGAACTCATTTTGGTGGCTGTACTCATATATCAACCTTACAGTTTTACGAATATATGATTTGAAATAATCTATATATCTATACTAAAACAGACGATATTAAAATAGTGTAACGTTTTTATAAATTCTATAAGATTAATTTTTTTTAAAATAAATTGTCATAAAATCTTTTATCCAGTTAAAAATAAAATAAAATTTTTATAAATCTTTCGCTCCGGATCACCTACAACTTTCTTAACCTACAAGAAATATAAATACATACGGTAAAATCGTTAGCTAGCAATTCTAAATATCAATTACTTTCTATAGCAAAATCACACATAATGCGGAAATTAAACAATTAACATGCTCACACTCAAACCATATTATTATCTTCATTGAGGTGATTCAATTCTAATTGTTCAACTTATTGTGTGGCACGAAAGTCTCCTGACCTTTGCCTCTCTCCCCGTAAACCAACGGGAGTAGTTCCGATGCATCTCACCGTATACCGATATTGACTGGTCGCAGAGAACCTCTTAGTAACATGACAACGTTGGGAAGTGATGTCACAACCTGTTATGTATACACTTGGGTCTAATCTTATAGTAACATCGTTCTATTCAAGTTATAGTTATAAAGCACCCAACATGCACCACTATAGTAACACACACTCATACAAGAAGATCTAGTTAAGCAAGTCCATAAGACTTACTTGAATTGATCGACGGTCGCCCATTACCCGTTACTATCTAGACGATCGACCATTACCCATTATCGTCTATATGTCCATATACATGGTCAAACGGAAAAACGTCTTAACAACATATTCAATCATTTAGGAAACTTGCAGAAGGTTCCTAGACTAGAAAGGAAGTTTTTATAAAGAAAGAATATGAAATCCTAATTTTTAAGGAAATTATCAAAATGTCCCTACCTTTTCCAAAAATTCTAAAAAATCTCCAAAGCGATTTAAGTCTTTCACTATAACCCAATAATACATTACAACACTACAAGACCCATAACAGGTTTGAGAGTTCACTCAAATATACAACTTAAGCTAAAAACCCTAAGGAAGTGTCTTTTGGAACAAGGCAAGTGCCTTACTTTGACCTAAGATATATACATTCTACTAAATCCCAAAAATTCCGAGAAAATTCTTAAACGTACTATGTCATGTCTACTTCTAACTAGAGTGATCAAAATGCATAAACATCTATCCATAAGATCGATGCAACATTCCAAAATTGCCTGAACACCTATTCTTACACTTAGCCAAATTTCACACATTTCCTCACAAACTAAGTTTAGTCCTAACTTTACAAGCTCATAACTCCAAATCTAACCGTTGGATTTATTCCAAATTCGAATATGACAAACTACAATACATGAGCTATCACATATCAAATATCTAATATTAAAAGATAATCCAAACATACCTTAATCTGGCTCCAAAGTTAGGTCATGATGCCTTTCAACCCTAAAATCCACCCATCGTCATTTCCGACTATATTCTTTGCCCAAAATAGATTTTCTCCCTTAAATAATTATTAAGAACTCCAACACTATAAATATCTCAATCACTTAATTACTCAACTTACACAAGTTAGTCTCCAATTATATTTTTAGATTAATATCAAATCTTGTCATGGTTTTATAAGAAAATTCATATTATTAGTACAATTAGGTTTTTTAGATCGATATCAAATACATAATGCATAAACATTATAATATATATATTTTATGAACAAAACCTTTTTAGATTAAACTAGTTTGTTTCGTGTCCCTTGTAAGGGAAGATCCGCTATAAACAATTTATTTAGTTTTTTAAAAAAGTTTGGAATTAAAGTTTGTATATTTTAATTTGTAAATACCCGAACATATATAAGTGTAACGAATATCTATTTTAAATAAAAGTCGTAGTTACAATGAAATTAAGATCTAATCTAATTTAGTAGAATTTGTTTCAATAAATTTTATAAAAAAAAGGAATGAAATCACCATAAAAATAAAATATAATTTAAATAGAAGTAGGGATCAAAATAAAAATAAGATATTTATTATATTAAATTGTCTAATTATATAGGTGTTAATAGTTTTAATAGAAATTATTTTATTTTATTTAAAGATATTGAAAGTAAAATATGATCTAACTAGATCTTTTATTTTTTTAAAAGAATGCGGTAATTCATATTTTTAGCACGACACTTAAGATTTATACCTCTACTTCAAGTAATAAATATGTTTTTAAATAATTTTACTTATAAGATAGTGGTAAATTCTAATCTAAACTATTTAAATTATAAATAATCAAAAAAAATATAATTTGAAAAAGTTATAATATCAATAAAAATTTATTTAAACTGATTCAAATATTTTAATAATATAAATGTATTATGGATAATGTTATAAAACTATAAGATAATTAGATTTTTAGATAGCCAAATTTATTAATTTTAATAGACTAAATTTTATATTAACAATACAGTTAAATTTCAGGAGATTTGGTGAAATTTTAATATGTTTTTTTTTTTATACGTTGGACCTTTCATATAAGTGTAAAACACTCATATCTTTATATACGGATATGTGTGACGTTGACATTTAAAATTTTGCATAATATAAGATAGGGACAATAACAAGTAACTCTCAACCAGATCGATAACGTTTGTTTGCACATTATAAACTAGTAAAGGTTTAAATTAAATTTTTAAAAAGGTTAAGATCTCAATTATATATTTTTAAATATTTTAAATTGTATTTGATCATACAAAATCAGTTAAAAGGTATATGTGATAGTTTAAATTAACTATTTTATATTATAAATTAGTTTAAAGTTAATAAAAATGATAGGGTAAATTGGTATTTTATTATTAACACAAAGTAGTTTTTTTTAAATATTATAGATCGCGTTTGACGATCGATACCGTTTTACGTCTGAACCGGATATATCATGTGTCCATGTCATGTTTAGGATTCTCTCAATATCAAACTTTTCATATTTGAAAATTCTTTATGACATATAAGAATTATGAAAGATCACAGGTAAAAACAAATTTTGTTAAAAAACTTGTACAATCTAGGACATCATTACATAAGAAAATATTGAGTTTATTATTTGCATAAATGTCAAGGATAGGAAAATATTCCAAACATTTTTTTGGTCCATCATAAGTTTTCAAATAAGTTTCAATTAGATGGCTTTTGTTTATGTGCATAAATGTTAAGTGAGGGAAAATATTTCAACCATTTTTTTTTTGTTTTCGTCCTAATTTTCTAAATAAGTTTCATTTAGGTGATTTTATTTTCGGCTTTGCCATCGCTCTTGTTTACAAACATGTCTCTAACTCTCCTTGAATTCAGAATAAATTTCCTTAGATTTGGTACATGGTCATAACATAAAATTTTGCAATTTATGGTTTAGTTTTGTGGCAAGGTTTTTTTTTTTGGTAAATGGTAAATTCGTAGACTATCCAGTTAGATCGGCTTAGACGCTCTACGTCCGGATCGGATAGAAAGTCGTGGGCCATTGTTGGAAGATACCCTTCCAATATCAATTTTTTCATACATGTCGTCAGGAGGATTCAAACTCGAATCTCCAAGCTAAACACTTAAGGAGCCTAACACCGCATCACACTAGACCAACTGAGTATTAGTTTTACGGCAAGGTTCTTACTTAGAAGAAAGAAGGTTAGCCTTTTCATTAGCTGGATCGTTGTTTTGTTTTATTCCATATTTGAGGTATGAAATCTCATCCTCACATATTTTGGAGCAATCATTAATAATAATGATTATGCGGGATTTAATTAATATAAAATCTATCATTTTGAACACTAATTATAGAGAGGATAACGTGCACGAAAGGCATGCATGTGTCGATTTTGAAAGTAAATATGGATTTTTGTGGTTTTCTTCGGAGCCCATGCTTGTCAAAACGAAGTTGGGGATTTAAGTTGAATTATAAACTAATATTATAACATAAAAAAGTAATTACTTTTATATCATATTGTTACATTTCTTAAAAAATTTTCATTGTGAAAGTTGATATCATACAATAACAAAAAAGAAGAAGATTGGAATTACTTTATTTGCTAGTATTATTTAATAAATTTTAAATGTTTGATTTCGCAATTTTTTAAAATTTATAATATTATTATGATTAAAATATTTATCTAAATTTAATTTAATTTAATATTACGAGGTATTATTTGAAAAATGAAAAAAAATAAAAATCTTTCATGAAAAACAATTTAAATATGATAAATTACAGATTGATAATAAAATTGCTCTTAACAAAATATTATAAAATTTTAAAATAAAGGCCGTGCAACATCGTCTTAAGGGATATGCTTAAGATTATAGAAACTATCCAAATTAAATAAATATTACTACGGAATTTTTAAAATAAATAGTTTAAATATAAGACTTCTATTGGTAATCCACAAAAAATTCTAATTCTAATTATCGTTTAATATAATTATATATCAAATTTGAATAAAATTAAATCCATAAAACACTAGACTCTAGTTAGGATAAGACAAGGATGGCATGGATTCATAATAGGGGGGCCGTTATGTTGTGTTTAGTTTTATTTGTGGGTTTCATTTGTCATCTTCATCTCTCAAGTTGCATGCCACAATCGCAGACTTTTCTTAAACCTTTCTTCTCTATCTCCTTCTAGGAAGGGAACGAGACCCTACTTTTCCTTTTTCTGTTTTATGTGGTATGGTAAAGTGTCGTAATCGTTAAGTTTTCTGGTGTTTAGTAATGAATCGATATTGAGTTGAAAGAACAAAAAAATAGACAAAATAAAATCGATGTTTATAAAACTTTTGCCCATGAAAGAGAAGGGGTAAATTGACGCCGGAATCGAACCCATCTCTTGTTTTTCCTCCATCTCTTGCAAAACGAATTGTCTATGTTTATTAGATGGGTATTTCCGGATATCCGATCTGATACGAGTATTTATCACTAGGCTAGTTGGATATATTCGATTTTTGACTTATTTTTTCCTCAAAACCTTGATCCGTTTAGGAATATCGGAAGTTCCAAAAATATTCTGGGATCGGATTAGACTCTCATGACCAATTACCGGATATTTTAGATTCGGATTTTTTCATATCGGATCTTTAAATTAGCGGATCGCATATATTTAATACCCCTAACATGTATAGGAATTACATAAATCAAATATAATATTTATCTTTTTAATTAATAGTTTAATAAATTAATTTTACTATATTATGTTGCCGCTTCTCAAAAGGTAACGTTTTTTACATAAAGCAAAATATTTAAATTTAGTAGAACAACAATTTATCACGTGTATATTTCAGCTAACTACTTTACATGATGCATTACTAAAAATAATTTCACTAACAAAGGTAGAAATTTGGACACCATGTTGAATTCGCCACCAAAAATCATGTAAGACAAACTAACCGTCATAAACATACCACGATGTCTTTATAATATGTTTAATTAGCATACATTCGTGCGACTATAATGTATGATTTATTATATAATTTAATTTAAATTTGGTAAGTATAAATGCAAAATAATCTTTTGTTCGTATGCAATAATCTTAATTTGGACCCGAACTAAAAGTAATTGAACAATTAGGATAATTTGAAAATCTATATCTCACCATTATATTTATATAACATATAAATTATCCAATAAAAACATGTTATTAAAATTTATAACAAAAGTTATTTGTATATTGAATATTCGAATCTAGTATATAATTTCGGTGGATTTCACAATTCAGATCCATAATAGACAAACTCGTAACTTAATATATAGTGTTGTTAGACTTTGATTGATTTCAGAGTGAAACCTGAAGAATTATGTGTTGGTCTTGTGTGCTTGCTCTTCCCAATATGTAATCCGTTGAATTTTAATATGATATGAAAATGGTTAACCTAGCAGATCTATTTTCAATCTTTTAGAGTAGGTATAAAGAAAAAAATGTATCCGGAGTATGAACACTTGTTGAACTATAAGTATGACTTGAGGCTGCAAAAGTCATCGCCGTTCTTAACTAGTTATCTTTTTTCGCTTTATTATATCACAAGCCGTTAAAAATCTCATCCAAAAATAAATGTTGATATAACCAATTAATAGGTTTTCTCAGTAGGAATGAACATATCTTCTATATACTCTACTAAAACATAAGTCATAATATTAACGTAATGCTTCCAGAATTTTTCTCTCAATAACTTTTTCACTAAATCATTATTTAAAATATAAATTCCTTTCAACAAAAACATCTATCTAAATTATTAACTAAATCTTCTATATATATATACCTATACATAGACAATAAAAAAAATATTTGTATTTATTTATTTTTTAAAATATTATTTTTAGCCATTAATTCTTTTTAAATTATACAATTTTTTAAAACGATTTCACGTATAATATTTTGTAGTTTGGCTATGTTCAAGTATAATATTTTTATAATGTTTTATTTATTAAAAACTTTGTTATGAATTTTATATAAAAAAAATACATATTCTTAATATAAACATGTTTTTATTGATTAATATTCAAATATAATTTTATTAAACAAAGCAAAATATAAAACTTCTAATTGTTTGGATCGGAAAATTTTCTCCTACTATCTCCTGCCGTTACGATTATACCGTCAGTGTCTTGGATCGGCTCCCCCTCCTTTAAAAACGTGCAAGACATAGTAAAAAGTGATCCAAGATTGCGGCCTGCAACCACACGTGGGTATATGCCTCGTTTGGATGCCACGACGAGATGATCAACAGATTGCGTAGCAATGAGTTGTTCTTGGTCAAATTCAAGCATGACTATTATAGTCAATGTTCAAATCAAAACTTTATACTAACTTCCTATCTTTATTTATAACGCTTTCAATCGTCTGCGCCTCTTTGCTTAGTCGGCAAATTTATATTAATAATATCCTTATCCTTCACTTGAAGGATCTCTTTATTTTGATTGTTTATTGAATTGATAGAATCTATTTATTTTATTAGAGCACCGGAATTTCTCTTTCAAATATATCACGATAATAACGGTTTGGAGATAATTAGTTCACACATCGATCGAAAGATTGGAACTTCCTAACCTATATTATAAGGTCGGTGGACTACTTCTCCTATTGTCAATTGGTTTTAAGATGAACTCATTGAGTTTATGTGTTGGACTTGAGCCTAAAGCGCATGTACGCTCGGATGACACGACCCGCGCTCTACCCAATCCGTCTGTATCGCACTTTAACAAGTTCCCACATCAAAAGATTGAAACTTCTCAGCTAATATATAAGGTCGGTGGACTACTTCTCCTATTGTCTATTAGTTTTAGGCCCCGCTCTACCTAGTTCATCTGTATCGGACTTTAACAATAACGGGTAGTTGTTTGGACAGGATGTTATGGATATGTACCGGATCGGAAAATCAAATTTTCATAATTATGGTCCTAAGACCGGAATTTCAGTCTAGAGTCTAATTAAGTTATTTTTATTCTAATTAATTTTTTGTATGATTAGGGTCGCCGGTTTTTGCTAGTCTTGGACGGGGACCGAAAATTACCATACTACCGGACTAGATCCGTGTGGACCTAACGGTCGGGTTCAAAAGTACACAACTCTAGTAAAGCCAATTATAGGTTCAAAGCCGAACCAAACCGATCCATTTTGATATAAAACTTATACCTCCGAATATATTAGACTAACTACAAATTTTAATGTTTAGAATAGGGATCGATTTAAATGGGTGTTGATTCGGATCAACTCTAACCCGAATCCCCGAATCTAATGTTATTGTAGCGATCCTAAACCACTAGGATTAGTCTAAAATATATCGAACTATCTAAATCGTTTTAAAGTTCGACCACAATCTAACTTCAAAAAACTCTGCCTAGTGTTTTGCATAATGAAGAGGCTAGGTTTGTATGTGTACACACAACCATCTAATATTGTAATGAGAAACCTATTAATTGTTGATTTAGGATCTATTATAATGTGAAAATGGAACTTCTGGTAGGTGAAATACATGTTTTATTTAATAAGAAGTATTTTCAATAAATAAAATACAATAAATATGTTAAGGTTCGAAAGCGAAAACAGATTTTTAAAAAATAAATCTAGTTCACATTTGTATCTTATTCATTAAATCATTACATGTGGTTTCATGCAAAATCCACTTATTTTCTCCCATTTTGTTACTCTAAGGGTATCAAAACTAATCAAATTTTACTACAATTACTTCAAATCACAAGGAATGATCTTCAAAAACTTCATGAATAAGGGTGTACGTATGGACCGAATACGTATTTATTTCGTTTCTGTTTTCGGAGTTAAAACCAAACGGGTCTTAAATTTTTTGGAGAGTAAAATTTTAAAACATCTTATATCTTATATATATTAAAGCAGGGGCCTCTATTGTCACGTGTCGCCTCCAGAATTTTTCTCAGTCCAACGAAAAATTCTCAGGCTTCTGATGCCACGTGTCGCCTCCACGGTTAACGTCAGCCTAAACCTTTTTTTTTAAATACATAATTTAAAACGAATAAAAAGGTTTTTGCAATTATCTCTAATCCTTATCTAATTAATAATCAAAAGAACCTATTTAACCAATTATCAAAAAAACGTCTGAATCTCATCGGTTAAAATTGGAATATATATATATATATATATATATATATAATTTGCATGACCAATTAGGTTTCTGCAATTACCTCTAATCCTTATTTAATTAATTAATTAATTTTATTGGTATTAGATAAATCATAACCAACTAATCTCATCTCATTTAAAACCAATATTTAAAACCAATAAAATAATCAAAAACACTGTAACATGATACAACACATTTTTTGTATTAAATATAAATTTAATGTATAAAACTAGAAGTATAAATGTCTAAATCTACATAATTGATCATCTATATCATATTTTTCTTATGATGATAAAATTAGTGTTCTAAGTAGATTCTTTATTATGAAAAACGTAACATGAATATAATATATTTGCCAATATTTTTTGTGGTATAAATATGTCCAAATCTACTTAATTGAGCATCGTTATAACATATGTTAGGTAGGTTTGTACATTAATTCTATTATATGATTTTGGATTATAGTTAAAATTCATTCGATTTTATGTTCAAACTTAATAGTTTGTGATTTTTTCATAGACATATTTTTATTAGAAATATAGTAACTAACAATATATATATATATATATATATATATATATATATATATTAATTTAGAAAAAAAGGAGAAAATATATTTTCAATATAAGAATAAAATTTATATTTAATACAAAAAATGTGTTGTATCCATATTTAATTATATTATATTTGTTACCCGGTATATCTAAACCGGAATATCATTACGTATTATAGCATAAATTTTCACTATTTTATTTGAGAGGATACTTATAACTAATGTATTTTAGTCTATTTTTTGTAGTAGAATTTGTGTAATTATGTATCAAAATATGTTGCATGTAAAGCTTAATATGTTGATATTTATTAAACATATTTTTATTTGATCAATTAAATTTTCACGTGTGGGTGAAATTATCAAATCAGTTTTTTTTTATAATTTTGTTTGAAATTCTCATCCACTTTAATCTCAACAATTATCATATCAATTTGAGTTTTAGTTCACAACTTCCGATCTAATCTAATATTAGCAAATGTTTTCTAGAATCGGAGTACTTAAACTTCTTTTCTACTTTAGAATCGGAATATTCTAAAATTTGAATTTTTTTTAGTTTCTTTAGTTGCGATTAGATAACTAATTAATTTCAAACATATATATTTCACTACACTTTTTATTTTTAAATATTTTTCTTTCAATTAAGTTCGTACAATTTATTAAAACTCAACCCGCACAAGGTGCGGGTAATACACTAGTATATGTATTAAAGGAGAGCCCTTCTTTGCCACGTGTCAGCACCAGATTTAACGCAGCATAAAAAAATATTTTAAAATTTTAATTATTTTAGGTTGTTAATATAAATTAGTAACAAAGCCCAACTAAATATTTTTAAAAAGTTATTTATCTAGATTATTAAAAAATGGATTAACATAATCGGATTTTTTTTATTAAAATACTATTACTATTATCTAATATTACTTTTTAATCTACAAACATCATCTAAAAATTTGTCCATTTTTTCATAATATTCAATAAATAATTACTTATAAACTAATTTATATATATCAATTTAAAACAAAACAATATGCAAAAATATATAACAACACAATAATGAATATAACCTGTCATTATTAAAAAAATCCGCACAAGTTGCGAGTATTACACTAGTTATATTTTAAAACAAGGAAAAGGATTAGATCACTTTGTAAGAGTATCTTAAAACATCTATTTGGATAAGAACGACGAAATACGGGTACGAGACTATCCGAATTTTAAGCGTAATCGTGAACAACACATTTGTCAGACATTAAATTACTTGTAACAATATCAAACATAAACATATTAACTTTGTATGAAATATTCCAGTATTGTGGATAAACTTGCATAATATAATTGTATATTTTTCATTTCACAAATTCCGATAAGTTCTCGTAATTCTCTTAGTGTACATAAACATAAGATGCATTTGGTAAGGAATTATTGGAGATTAATGAAAATTATTTTAGTTATATTGAAAGGATGTTATTTTACTCTAACACACAAACTTAACCTAAAGGGTTATTTTCTAAGATAATTGTAGGAAATAGATAGTTTTGATCGAAATATGCATCCCCACCCTGCATATAAAGAAATACCAGGGTTAGTGCAGGGTTAGTGTATATTAACCGGTAGATGATCGAGCTACTTCTTACATTACCAAATAGTTGAGGACGAACTCTGTCATATTTACGTGTTGAGACCTAATAAAACATAAAATTGTGTCTATATACACACGATCTTCAGTTTGCAGAGACCAATTTAGCATAACGAGTCAATTTTCGATCTTTAAAACTAGTTATAAAGAAACTAGATGTTAGATCTGTTTGTCCACGTTGTGTGAAATTTATGAGAAAGAACATAATTCAACAAATATGGAAAACAACACATAAAATTATAATGATTAACTCAATAATGGATATGTCCACTGTCTAGAGAGATTTTATTGATAAGTTTCAGAATACAAATGATCGAATGATTGGAGGCAAAGGGAAAAACTACAATATAGAGTAGCGAAACCATAGGGTTATACTTGAGCGCCAAGTATAAGACTAGGTCAAACATAAAAGTCTCAAACAAAAGATAAGCTCAATTCGAGGAATATCAATAAATCTCCAACTTGATGAATCCTCATAGACATATCAAATGCATTATTCAATGTCCAGACCGATTCCTCTTCCTATCCAGATGTGTCACTTGGACACTCAACAACTTCTACGTTTAGCAAGTCCAAACAATGTTGGAACTTGTTGTGATGTACCGGCTAGGTGAACATATCAGCAAGATTATCAACAATCCCTACTTTTTTTCACCATGATCCTCTCCTCACTTCTCAAGAAATGATACTTGACGTCAATATGTTTAGTCCTCTAATGATGAACCTAATCCTTGACCAAACAAATTGCACTCAGATTGTCACAATATACAATAGTTTGATCATGCATGATGTATACCTAGATCACTAACCAATCCCTTGAACCAAATTCCCTCTTTAGCTCCTTTTGTCAATGTCATGAACTCTACCTCTATAGTAGACAAAGTGATTGTGGGTTGTAAGGTTGCCTTCCAACTCACAATAGACTACCCAAGAGTGAAAACATAACCGGCCATAGATCTTCTCGTATCAAATATTGTGTGTCATTCCCAAAAACGAGCCCAATATCAGAATACCATGTGACCAAACACCTTTTCAATGTAGCGTTTATGTGATGAGAAAAGCTTCTTATGACCCTTTGTTCGCTGATTTTACACCCCTATAAACTTTTATCAATAATGTTAAAGACCTATAAGTTAGTAAAACAAGGAAGGGATAGTTTTATATTTATAACCTGTAATAATTCCCTAAATAGCAACGAATCCACGGTGTATGGGTCAATCACAGTAAATGTAAGTATTCCAGGGTCGATCTTAGGGACTGGGAGGATTAATATGCAATAATAATTATAAATAGAATAAATCTCAAATAAAGACGGGAGGTTGGAAAAGATAAGGGAAAGAAGTCAAAAAGGTTTTGAAAAGGATACGATGGATTCGCAATCAATTGTCACTATTGATTGAAAATCAAAACAAACAAACAAAAAGGGAAAACAAAGATAATCAAGTTAAAGGAAAGAAAATGGATTCCAAGGGTTCAAGATCATTGTTTATACATACAGATTCAGGAAGACTCATAAAGATATATGGTAGAAAAGCCACATGGATGAACGTTTCTAGGTTGACAGTCTATTACCGGGTAAGTCTCAAGACTATCTAGTTCCAAACCAACTACCTATCACCGGGTAAGTCTCAAGGTAGAGAGGTAGAAAATTCTAAACAAACCAGACTACAAACTAAGGGAAAGGTAAACCATTACCGGGTAAGTCTCAGGTATTACCCTACTTAGCAAGGAATCTAAGCACACTCAACCAACAAAGGATAAACCTTTATTACCTATGATCAGTCTCTCATGTATCTATGAAGGAATATCACCGGGTAAGTCTCAATTCCAACTTAGGTTACTAGCTAGAAGGATTCTAACTAGATTCAAGAACAAGTCAACCATTAGGATTTCTAGCAAGTCAAAGCCAAAACATAAAGCACAACATTCCATCATAATCAAATGCATAAACAAATCCCTGTCAACCTTGGAACCACAAGGTTCTAGCCAATAACAATCATATCAAAGAAAGACAAATAAATAAATGACAAAAGAGAATAAAAGAACTTAGCTTCAATTAAAACTTCCAATCTTCTCAAAACTCGAATCCAACAAGGTCTTCCAAACAAACCTCAAGCAAAAGTATGAATATTGAAGCTAAACTATGAAGAGCAATGGAGAAGAAGAAGAGAAAGGAAGAGAGGCGGCTCCCCCTATGGGGTAACCTAACCCTAAAAGAAACGGACTAATCGGACCCTTAGAAATAACCTAGAGCTTTCCTTTTATAGGCAACAATCTTACAAAAGACGGGCTGGGCCAAAACCGATCCAAAAATAAAATAAAATCGCCGAACAGGAAATCTCGGGCAGAAATCTCGGTCGAGATCGGGTCAGTCGGGACCGAGATTTGGCAACGGAACCTTCAGCGCGTCAGGACTTCGGAAATCTCGGCCGAGATCGAGAAATCTCGGCCGAGCTAGGGCAATCTCGGCTGAGCCTGGTGAATCTCGACCGAGCCAAGGGTGATCTCGGCCGAGCCAAGTCCATCTCGGCCGAGCCATGAGAAATCTCGGCCGAGATTTGGGAAATCTTGGCCGAGATTTGGACCATCTCGGTCTAGTCTGACCGAGATTGGTCCAAATCAGACGCGGTCTTCTTCGTTCCTTCGCGCCTTTAGCTCGATTCCTCGCGTCTTTAGCTCGATTCCTCGCCTTTCCCGTGCACGTAGCTCGCTCCAATGCGTCCACTTCGAGGCTTGATCCTCAGATACGTCGTTTTAGCTCCAAAATGTGCCAAATCATCTACAAAGCCACAAATAGTGTGTAGACATCTATTCTTGCAAAGTAGAACTAAACAAGCATAAATGGCACAAACTAAGGCTAAAACATGAATGCGGAAAGGGGAAATCTAACTAAATGCATGAGTAGAACAGGTCGATAAATCATGTTATCACCCTTATCTCTAAGAATCTCCATTTCTATAATTTTCCAAGTTGCTCCTAAATCCTTCATCTCAAACTCAACACTTAAGAGATCCTTAAGCTTTTGAATGCCATACTTGTGATTTGCAGTTATTAGCATATCATCTACATACAAGACCAAATGGATGAGAGAATCATCCTTCAACTTGTTGTAGTACACAAAACCATCATAAGCAATCTTGTTGTAACCAATCTCTATCATATAGTTGTCAAATCTCTTGTACAATTGCCTCGGAGACAACTTAAGTCCATATAAAGGCTTCTTCTAATTGCACACATTGTTTTCTTTCCCTACAACTTGAAAATCATTTGTTTGAGTCGTGTATATCTCTTCTTCTAACTCTCCATGTAAGAAAGTTGTCTTTAAATCAAGTTGTCCGAGCTATAGATCCTAATGTGCCACTATTGCCAGTAACACTGTATGCTTTACTACCGGCGAGAAAATCTCATTGTAGTCAACTCCCTCTCTTTGATAAAAACCTCTTGTAATAACTCGAGCCTTATACTTGACCCCTTCAACAAGTGAAATCTCTTCCTTCTTTTTGAAAACCCATTTGCAAGTAATAAACTTTCTCTCTAGGCGGTATGACTAACTCCCAAGTCCGAATCTTACGAAGTGACTCCATCTTATCCCCATTGTAGCAAACCATTGTGCAGCTTCAAACCTAGATACAACTTCTCTATAGGTGGATGGTCCATGAGTATCCATTTCTTCTACAACATGTAGCATAACCAACCATATCCTCAAAGTCGTACCTTTGTGGAGATTTTACTCCAACTCTTCTTGAGCGTCCCTCAACTAAGCTCTGGAGAATAGTTTTTGATGGTTGATCTTCTTTTGCCAGAATTTGCATCCCATGTCACTCATATGACCAAGTCCATATGTCATAAATTAGTCATATCATCCTTGCGAGCCTTTTAAGATGCAACCGAAAATAACCTAAAAACCGTAGAACCTTGTAGGAAATATAAAGTGTTTCTTTTGACACCTTTTAGAATAACATCATAATCCCTTATAGACATTCAGAACTCCACCTTTACATTTGAAATAAAACCCCTTACTATCCAATACTATCAGGGATATCAAATTCTCAATAATAAGTGGAACATGTCTGACCTCGTTCAATGCACATAATCTACCTTTATGTGTCCGGATTTTAATCGAATCAATTCCAATCGCCTTGTAAACAAAATTGTTGGCCATGAAAATATTGTCACCATCTACCTACTTATAAGTTTCAAACTACTCTTTGTTAGTCATGTGTGATAGAAATCTCCGGAATCAGAACCCACACATCAGCCATATAAGTGTGTCCACCGGCAACCAAAGTTATATCCTCATCTAATTTAAAATAATCTTTTGCAGCAGCTGCAAAACCAAAATCCTGCGGTTTCTTCTTCTTAGGACATTTGTTCTTCCAATGTTTTTTCTCCTTACGATAGTTGCAAACGTCATTAGGCTGAAGAAGATGACTTATTATCCTCCTTCTTTCTTGATTTTTCTTGTCCCTTGCCTCCGCTTGTAGACAAACCAGATGCCTGATTGTCCTTACATATACCACTTTCATTCACCTTGTGGCGTAATTCCCTTGTATGAAGGGAAGATCTGGCATCTTCTAGAGTAATAGTATATTTTTCAACAACAAATGATTAAACAAAGTTTTCATATGACGACGACAAAGATACCAACAAAATCAACGCATCATCCTCATCCTCAATCTTAACATCAATATTACGCAAATCTAGAAGAATTGTGTTCAGATGATGATCTAAGTGCTCACGAAGTTGCTTACCTTCCTGCATTCGCATGTTGAACAGACGTTGTTTCAAAAGCAACTTGTTGGTGAGAGACTTCGTCGTGTAGAGGTTCTCTAACTTAAACCACAATTTGGTTGCGGTATCCTGATCCAAAATCTCGCATAAGACATCATTTGCGAGACACAATATGATGGTCGAATGCGCTTTATCCTCATAAGTGACCATCTCAACAACATCACCCTTTTCTGTATCAAATTCATTCATTGACAACAACCTTCATAAGCCCTGTTGTTTTATCAATGCTCGCATTTTGATCCGCCACAAACTGAAATTGTTTCTCCTTGTAAATTTGTCGATCTTTGTGTTGAAAGAAGACATCTTTCTCCAAGATAAGAGAACACCAAAGAACTCAAAGCTCTAATATCAATTTGTTGTGCGGAATTACTAATAAAGAACATATTTAGCAAACGAGAAAGACAACACACATGAATTATAGTGGTTCATCCAATATTGCATAGGTCCACTTTCTAGAGAGATTTTTATTAAGGGGTTTCAAAATATAGATGATCGAATGATTGAAGGCAAAGGGAAAAGTTATAATATATAGAATAACGAAACTCTAGGGTTATACTTGGACGTTAAATATAAGACCGAGCAAAAAAGGCTCAAACAAAAGATAAGTCTAATTCAAGACATATAAATAGTCCAAGTAGACATATTCCCTTAGTCTTACTTACGGAGACATGTTGATATCTATGCTAGTACATAAAACACCATTGTCAATCAATTTTAAGATGAAACTCCGTTGATCTTAAATTTAAAACGCATATATGTTCGTATCACACGATTCTAATTCACGCTCATCTATTCATTGCCTCAACTTAAACTTTAAACACACTTATTTTATATTTTCTTAAACATTATATTTACATTTTCATTCTGAATTACCAATCAAACAATGCATGATTGAATAGGCTTACTTTGCTCGAATGTGAACGATCTCAATCGGATTCACATTCGGGTCACAATTGATCCGGTTGAGTTATCAAGTGTAAATAATTCGGTTCGAATCTTCACAGCTACGGAGACTAACTCGCAGATTAATTGTATAATACATCAATTAGTGGAGTTGTTGAAGTTGCGTTTGGAACTCTTCAATGTACACCCTGTCACCATTTTAATATCAATTAATTTCGTTAATTTCAACTCTCAGGTTAACTTATGTCCCCACAAATCATTCTATCGACATATCTTTTTCGTGAGTGGTTGATACCCAAGAAAAAAATAGTTTGTTTTTAAATTGTTTGATTATTATATTTATACTTTATAATATATATAATATATTATCTGCTATAATATTTTACTAATTTAGTAATTACCCTAAAGTATCCATGACCCTTTCAATCGTGGGTATCGTCTAAGCAATTAATTGCACGAATCAGCAAATTGTTGGTCCCATATTCGAAATCATCCTAATTAATTTTTATAGCCTATGAATCGTTATTTATATACTATTATCTTAACTTGTTTTAAAAAAAAAATTCCAAAATATGAGAAAGAAATAGAATACACAAATTTAAAGTGTTTCGTTCAAATTTGACAATGTCTGCCTAGAATAATTTTATTGAGGAGTTTCGATTACAAATAAATCCGATAATTTGAAGATATGTATAACGATTCAATATTAATTATACCGAAACTTTAAAGATAATACACACCGACAATTAAGTATTAGACTTGAGCAACTAGTAAAAGCTCAAACATATATCAAATGATCCAAACTATACGAATATCATACCGTCGGCAAGACCCCCGTTCCCGACACGAAGACAACTACCCCCGAGACCCGTGGATAAATATAGAAAGTGTGACATTCAAAACATATATAACTTATTTATAAGTTGATTTAATTTTTTTAATTCTTATTTTACGATGAAATTTCGATGAGTTTATGCGTTGGATTTAACCTAATTGTTGATATATATATGTATGGAAGAAAATGTTCCAGATCGACGGCACGAGACATTATGAGTATAATATATAAGTTCATGTGTTACTCCTCCTATTGTATTTGTTTTTTTGATGGAACCAGTGTGTTTATAGGTGTGATTCCTTGGATGTGTATCTTCCACGTGATAAGATCTCGAGACGGATATAAAAATAAATTAACATGGTATCGATTTTGGACATCAATATACCGATGTGCTATTATCTTCAATCCATTAGTGTCATATCGTCCTCAACAATATTACTTGTAGAAAATGGGGCGAATTCATCTGTTCTTACTTATTTTGTTTTGTGTCTTGAGAGGTTGGGTCACTTGATTGATATAGTTGTGGGTGTTGGTGAACGGAGACAAATGCAATTATCGCGTGGGTCTATAAACATCACATCTTTTTTTTTTAATTATTATTTGCAAATGACATCCTCTTATTTGATCAAGTGTTTATGGGTCAACTACATACTTTGAAAGGGATGGTGGATAGGTTTCGTAAAGCTTCGGGTCATAACATCAATGTGGCTAAATCCAAGCTCTTTGTTTCGCACAATGTTCGGGGGATTGATCTGGAGAGACAACTCAGTGGCATCCCTTATACTAGTGATTTAGGCATGTATCTTTGTATCTCCCTTTTTCATAGAAATGTCGCATGTAACACCTTCCTTCCGCTCATGGAGAATGTGTTCTCCCGCCTTGCGAGTTGGAAGGCTTCTTAGAGGGTAGAGTTACGTTGATCGAGTATATTCTCTTTAACATCCCCTTGTACACAACACAATATGTCGTCCTTCCTATGAGTGTTTGTGAGAAGTTGGATTGAGTTTGCAGGGATTTCTTTTGGAATAACGGAGCGGATAAGTGAAGGATACACTTTCTTAGTTGGCATAGAGTTTGTATCCCAAGAGGAATGTGGGTCCCATGTTACGTTTTGCAATGGACTCTAACTTGACTATGCTAAATAAACTAGGTTTGCATCCGTTTTCTTGTAAGGAGGAGTTAGTGGACTTAGGTTTTGGCTCATGAGTACAAAATTTTTGGAGTACAATGGCTTAGATATAGCTCTTGGATAGGGGTGAAAGTTGTTATGTTCGTGAAATCTTATAATAGGATTGTTAGCCCGAACATTTGTTGGAATATGGTTAATGGGAGATTTGTGTCCTTTTAGGACGATAAATGGCTTCTCAATGAGTCACTGCGGCTCACTGTCAATGACCCCTCTCTCAAGCGGAATTACAACTTTATTTGGCATCATGAGAGGGGTTGGTACTAGTGGTTGTGGAGGTGGCGTAATGAACGTATCTTTCGTGGACATGATTAGGGGGGGTCAATTTAGCTTTATTTGGAAAAGATAAAATGAGACGGTGTATGCTTTTCATGCGAATATTGACATGCACAAGAGAACAAGGGCGAAAATTCTCGACAGATGACACATTCTGGCTAAAAACTAGGTGAAACTTAACACTAATGAGTAATGAATGAGGCCTATAGGGGGAATCCCGGGCATGTTGCGGCCAGGGAAATACTTTGGGATAATGGTGACATGTGGTCGAGTGACTTTGTCGTGAAACTAAGGATCATGACTACACCGGGGACTGAATTGTGAGGAGTTATCCATTACCTTCAAGCACGTAGGATGATGGAATTAGACGAGTTTTAGTTAAAGTTAAAGTTATCTATCTTTTAGTACTTAATAGTTTTATTAACAAGTGTGTGGCCGAAAAACCGTTATTCGTATTATAAAAAAAAAACTACCATCACACAAAATATATGTTACTAGATCATCATGCGGATTAGAAACTTTCATATATAGATTAAAAATAATTTTGTTACAAGTCAAATGTGTTTACGTACGACTTGGTATGGTCAACACTCAAAAATAATTTAATGGACATAGGTCACCTAACGCCTAACGGGTCAAATTTCCTCTATATTTAATATTATTTTTTTCATTCACATATTATGGGCAAAACGAATACCAAATACTTCAAATATTTTATTGTATAAATTATCCTTTCCTAAATCCTAAGTCAGTCGCGCGGCTAGAAGACAACGTATTGCGTTAGCCGATTATGGCTGCCGTTGTTTTCATTTTTTCATTTTTATATTGATTGTAATTTCAATTACGAATAATGACGAATATTTGCAATGGGTCCACGTCATAATATAAAATTATAATTTCATTTGAATTCTTATTTGTTTGGACTTGATCAAAAGAATTGTTTTATAGTAAATGAAGAGTGGACACTTTCTATAGCTTATACTAAGTGTTCAAATCAATTAGAGGTAAAGAACATTTCAAAAGTAAAAGCTTATATTACAGAGTAAATTTTTGCACTTGGTTAAATATACAATTTCCTATCTTATTCTTCTAGAATTATGATTGATAAAGTTTTAAAAATTATAAATAATATTATTTAGAAAAATAATTAAAAGAAAAAAGAGTTGTAAATGAGATAAAATTTTAATTTAACAATTAAATTATAATGGTTAAAATGCATTCAATTTTAGTCGAACTACAGTTTTATCTTAACAGGGTCACATTAACATCAACACTAATCAACAACATAATCTAATATCGGTATTTTAATTTATATCCTAAACAAAAATCATGATATGTTTTAGCAAAAATTAATAGATAACCCTTTTAATTTATGAAATTGAGAATAATTTTTAATTTTTAACAATTTAATTATATTTTACTTTTCTTTCAACAAAATTTCAAAAAATTTGTAACAAATAACAATTGTCTTCAAGAGATGAAAAGTTGGGTTAGATTTACCAATTTAAAATTTCAAATAGTTCAGTTCAAAAATATAGCCATTTATTTATTTTTATTAATACTTCAAAGCAAATTCAGCCATTTATTTTTAATTATAATGTGTGTTTAAAAAAAGTTATAAAATTAATGTAAGAAAATCGTAAATGTAAATATTTGAATCAAATTGTTTTCAGTTTACACGGGATCGAGATTCTGCATACGTTTACTACATACATTTAATTAGGATTTCTAGAAGGCATGTTGCGTAATTATCCTGTGTAGATAAAGGAGTTTATAATTGCGACACTTAGCGCCATGTTGCTTAATGATCTTTCTTTAATCGTTCCCTTGTAGAAAGAGTCAATTGAATGCACCAGCTGTTCAACCGGATCGATCTGATCCGAAAGCCCGTGAAATTCAATCCGACAACTGAATATCGGAGCCCCTAAATTTAACCTTAATTATAGTCTATAAATACAAGATAGTTGGGATTTATGACCCATGTATCGAGTTGATCCAATTGATTATTATCAGCGCGCAGAAGCGAAAAATTGAATATATGATCCGACTAGTTTGTAAGATTTCGATTCTAGTATCCGGACAAACCTCTTAGAATAGATTTGGATCATCAATTACATGATCATCCCAAAAATTTATATACTTATGTTCAATCCTAACGTGCATGGAGAAATGAAAGAATATACAACCTTTGTTGTAATATATGTAAGGTTCGTCTTAACTTATTTGCTACTATGTTGTGAAATATATTCAAGAAAATGAAAAAATTATTATTTTTCGTGTATTCGTCAAATTTTTATTTGGTAAATTCAATGCTTGATTTTATCCCGTGAATTTTCGTAATTTTCTTTTATTTTAGATGAGTTTGATTTCAGTATTAATTTTTATTTATTTATTTGCCTCTCTCCGTTTAACTCATCTCATACTTATATATTTGACTTGGGTCTAACACGTATATACACTCGGACGTACAACGAAACCTCGAACGCTAAAATATTACCTTCGGAATTTCATACCGTTCTTTAATTTGCGTTCTAATAACTAGTTCTATGTGTTTGTTGAACTTTGTTTTTCAAAAATACATTGATTTCTCATATTTTTTGATTTGATTCCACATAAATATACATCCACTAATATTCATGGCTTAGAGTTAGGGGTGGTATACAAGTTGACGTGCTCAAGATCATTTCGTTCATAAACTGGTCGTGTTCGATTCGAGCATAAATTTTATACGAGGTTTTTACACGTGTTTATGGTCGGCTTGTTTACAAAGTGAACGAGCTCGAGCTATTTCCAAGCTAAACTCTAGTAACCCGGCTAATATAATTCTCTTATAGTGCTATGTTTATTATGTTAGCAAAACGAGCAGAACGTTAACATACTAAAGCTCGGCTCGTTTATAACTGAAGTGAACCTAACTTTTGTACTAGCTTTAAGATATCCATATTCGATTTATTTAGAATATGATCAAGCTCGATCCAAACTTTTGACAAATCAAGCCCGAACGGAGCCCGGATATTTCATCTCGTATTACGCCCCCTACTTAGAGTTCATTTACGAAATTGGCAAACACGAAATGAGTTCATTTATCCCACCAGGAAGGTTCTACGAAATCTCTATACTGTGAAGATTCTGGTTCATCCCCCTTGTTTTCCTTTCTTCAATAAAGTCCCAACTCCCAAGGCCATTATAACAATAAAGAATACAGTAACACAAACGTGACACAAACAAAGGAAATTCTTCTTTTGTAATTTTATATCTTAGCTTCTTTTTTTATATTTTTGGTTGAAAATTTATAGCTTAACTTTGAATGTAACGATAATGGATATACTGTCGAGGGCCCAACTAGTCACCTCTATCCATTTTCTCACTTGTATATAACAACTTAAAAATGAAATCAACTGTTTCCAATCCTTATAAAGCCATATTTCTCATTGTTGGTAACAAAAACAATAATATTATAATTTCTAAACTCATCCATAAAACATTTATAATGCGTATATATATATTTCTAGATTAAATAATAAAATTACTATCATTTTATTTTATTAAAATTTTAATTTATAAGTCTAGCGGAACAAAAAGTATCATCACATAATTAAAAATCAAACAAGTTTCAGAAATAGGCTATTTTTCTGGTATACACTTATATTGCTCTGTAGAATTTTTTTAAAATTTAATGAAATACAATTAATAATATACATACATGTATAAAGTACGAGATATAACTTAACTTAGTTACTAGAAGTGTCAAGTTAATATTCAAATTTTAGTGAGCTAAATAAATAGTAAGCGAAAAAGTTAATTTTAGTGTCAGGCGAGAAAAAATATGGATGCTTCCTTCTTGTAACGTAGACCTTCCCTGGAAAGCGCCAAGTCGGGCCCGCTTGCCATTTGAAGACGCCTTTACCTTCTTCCTCTATAAATACCAATTTTCCAACTATCATCTCTCATCCCACAAACTCTTAAGCAACACCTTCTCCTCTTACAATACATCTCTTTCGGTTGTTGAATATTATTGCTTTCTTTGACTATTTCTTCAATCTAAAACTTGATTACTTTTTCCCACTTATTTGAGTTGAATTTTCTTCCCTAATCTTCATCCATGGCGTTTGATGACGAAGTCGAGACTCTGGCCTACATCAAGAGACACCTCCTAGGTGGTGAAGTATCTCCCTTAGGTATGGTTGATGGTGGATTTGACTTGCCGGAGGTTGCTGTGCTCTCGCGAACCTCCAGCTGTGACTCTGCCTCCAATTCCTTCAATTTCGAACAGAATTCACAAGATGACTGTTCTGGTGTGTTCAATTTCGACGTCGAACAGAACGATTTCCAGTTCCCTGGCTTCGAAACTAAGCCGACTTTCATTGATATGTTATCACCGACGCCGAATCCAAACCCAAACCCTAGCCATCCTAGTTCACAGCCTAGATCCAGATTTAACGAGAGAAAGCCTTCGATGAACATCAGAGTTCCGGCACCAGTACCGGCTCCGAAGAAATTCGAATTGATTGAGTTCGCCGAGCGGACTCAGTCTCAGCCTCAGCCTCAGCCTCAGCCTCAACCTCAACCTCAACCTCAGATCCCCGTTGCTGCAGTTGTGGAGGAAAAGAGGCACTACAGAGGAGTTAGACAACGACCGTGGGGGAAATTCGCAGCAGAAATCCGCGATCCTAACCGGAGAGGATCAAGAGTCTGGCTCGGAACCTTCGACACAGCTGTTGAAGCAGCCAAGGCCTACGACCGTGCCGCTTTCAAGCTTCGTGGCTCCAAGGCGATCCTTAACTTTCCTCTGGAGGTCGGAAAAATGAAGTTGACGGAGATGGATGGAGCTGTGGAGGCGAAGCTTGAGATCGCTGCGGCTAAACCTGGGAGGAAGAGAAGCCGAGAACCGTCACAGGAGAAACCAATAGAAAAGGTTGCAAGGAAGGAGGAGCCGGCTCCGGTACTTCCTCCGGCAACCGTGAAGAAGGAGGAAGAAGCGTGTC
The DNA here is from genome assembly GCA_002319775.1 of Fagopyrum tataricum. Lineage (NCBI taxonomy): Eukaryota > Viridiplantae > Streptophyta > Magnoliopsida > Caryophyllales > Polygonaceae > Fagopyrum > Fagopyrum tataricum. The sequence continues at coordinate 3,177,976 of CM008283.1, forward strand.
CCTTAACGCCAAGTTGGATGTCGTTTTGCGATTTGCTTTCTCCCTTATCTCCTCATTCTCCATTCGGATTTCCACAGCTTGCTGTCATGTGATGTGAAGTGACTTTGAATGGATGAAAAGAGGATTGCGTCCTTGCGGGTGTATATAAGAGCGCCCTGATGGTGGCGCCGGTGGCATTTGGCGGCGGCGGTTTGCTTTATCAGTATAAATTTGTTGAATCTTTAGTAGCTATATAAGGTACTGAGCTATGGATGCTCAATCTCCTTTATTCGTTTAAATTAGGTTTAATCTTTCTGTTGGTTCAATGCAGTTGCTTTGTTATCCCAAAATTCCCCATGAAAGTTGAAACTAAAGCATGATTTCAGCACTTGTTCCATAAATTTGATCCTACTTGACCAAAACTAAAGAGGATTTGGAGAACAATTAGACGTGAAAGAACGAGCAGTTACTTTGCATGTTCAACTAGTTACTGTGCTTCATACTATGTTGGATGAATAAATAGTATATTGGATGAATAAATAAGTATATTGAACGAATAAATAAGATAAAATTAGATGGGATGTCCATTCTCCTATAATATAAAATTAGATGGGATAAACATTAAAATTTATAAATCGGAATGATCAGGTAAGGAAAATGATTAAATCCTACAAAAATTATAAAAAGAGGATAAATATATATAATGATCAGATATCCATTTTAACCAATAAATAATAGTTGGAATTGAAACTTATCGATTGAATACGTCTTCTCACTCTCGATACAACCAACAATTCAAAATTGAATAGATAAATTTAATCGGAGAGGCATTCATAACTGTACAAAAATTGTGTACTAACTTTTCTCAAGTGGTATATGAATGCTTCAATAAATTTTAAACTAGTATTTTACCCGTGCTTTGCACGGGATTTGATAAAAAATATTATTTGTTATTTATTTTTGTAAGAAATTATATATAAATTATTTTTTTGTAATTAGATAAAAAATATATAATAAGTAATAAATATTTGTACACTTTACATATAATATTATATACCACGTTAATAAAATATCTAACTGTATAATAACTTATAATATAATTTCCCCCCTTATTATACTGGTTCATATGTTAATATTTTTATCTATTATATAATATTATATAATACATTAATAAATATTTTCTTAGGGAAGATCTTTGTTTTGTTGGTCGTTGAAATTTATTAAACGTTTAGATTTCTTTTGGAATTCATTTTTTTGGTGAACTGGTGGGCCGCAGAATTAATATTTTTATATATATTTTAATATATATTTTTTAAATACTTTTTTAATGAAGAAACTTAATTAAGATTTTTTGGTGGGGTGTGGTTAAATTCTGATATGACACATGGCAGTTAACCTCTTTTTTTGTGTGACACGTGACAAAGATTGCTACTCCTATAATATATATAAGATTACAAACTCTAACTTGTGCATAATATGCAAAAGTTGCATGTTCATATTTAGCAATGCGGAGCGTATTGATGAGCCGGGTTTCAAACTAATTGTACATCTTTTTCACCAAAACTCGTTTTTTTTAATTACATGGTAAGTAGTTAGGCATGATCACCATCTACTGGTGAACCATCCTATAACATCCTTGTGGATGAGAACTTCAACTGCTTCTGGAATCCTTCTATCGGCAGCAGGAACGTCATTGACCAAACTAGCGAGTTTGTCCGCAACGCCGTTGACCTTCTTAAACACGTGTTTTATAGTGACCTGAGAGAACTGAGCAAGAATGATTGAAATGTCAGAGATTATGATATCAAGTTCTCACGGTGATTTCCAAACCATGTTGATTGAGTTAATGATAGTGAGATTGTCACCCTCAATCTCAATTGTCGATATGTTCATAGCTCTTACTTTTTGAAGGCCATTTCGCAATGCATGAGCTTCTGCTTGCAGAGCATATGAGATTTCACACTGTCCATAACCATAAGCAACGGTTGATGATAGTGAAATTGTCACCCTGAGGCCTCAATCACCAAAACATGTTCTTCTACTTGAGAGTGTGTTTCTACTTGAGAGTGTGTTTATAAATAAGATAAATAAAATATTTTTTTTTTTCAAAATAGTCTCTCTTTTATTTTGACTAAATCAAGAATTATTTTTTAATAAGAAATGTTTCTTCATGTTGCAACCAAACATATATAATTCATATGAATTGTTGAATATGATACGATGCTTCAAATTATATTAAAATTACCAATCAATCTAGTCTCGAGACAAATAAAATAACGGATTTGTATAGATCCAAACTTTATATTAAAAAATCGAATGTATTGATTGAGCCATCTAAAGATATAACGAACATTTTAATAGATGATGTAACTCGTGTAAGGAAAAATATATAGCCTACTTTTTCGATATATATCTAACAAGACATCTTAATATGTTTTTATAGCCCAAGGGAGTAGTAAACTTGTATCCTTATCTAAAGTATACTATATTAAGGATAACAATTTAACAACCACGTAGAAACATCGATTCTTTCTTAGATCATTAACAGTATACACATACAAAAATCACTCATTTTTTAAAGGAAAACAAACTAGGACACTAGATAGCACTGGCGGTCCGAGTGACCTTGGTAAAGCTGACATTACATAATCCCTATGTCCAGTCCTCGTAAGCAACTGACGAAGCATTGTTTTGGATGAGCTTTTCAATAACTTATGGAATACTAACATCAAACAAAGGTTGACTTAATGTAGAGATATCATTGATCAAATTGTTAACAATCATAAAAAAAAAAAAGTTTAATACATACCTTTTCAAATTAGTACATGATACATTATACTGATCAAGATCTTTTATATCCCTCGTATTGTGTATCCTTGTATCCTATCACGTAATTGGTTGAATTTATATTGTTTATTATTTTTCTCGTAAAGCAGTAAAACTTTAATTCCTATTTATTTAGCCCCAGTTAGTCACATGTTAGGAATACATGTATCACTGTTATAGGAGATCTCATCTGACATTATACACCATTAAAAAAAATATTGTCATTAGGGTTATAAATACCCATGAGACCATGATAAAGTTGACCACATTAAAATTATCACCTTCAATTTCAATTTTATAAAATTTAAGTTTCTTTTAAGAGTTTTAACTCTATAAAAGTACTTTCAAGAAGACGTGAAAAGAGTATATGACGATTCAGTTTCAAAGACAACAAGTTATCGAAATCATAGACAAATTATCATTTGAGATGATGAAATTATTAAAACTATAGACATTTGCACAATTGCACACTCAAGTTTTGTAAGCTGACTTCACAAATGTTTTTTCTTTGATAGATTTTTTTTTTCAAATTATTTATTTTATGAATACTTCTAGAATTTATATTTTGGTATATTGATCTCAAATAATTTGATAACACAAATATTTATTTGGTACAAGAACCTATACATATATAAGTCATTACATTTGCTATTTTAATATTTAATAACAGTGAAAAAAGTGAATTTATTTATAATTGCGAAATATGTACCATGGAAAATATTATTTTTAGCCTTATTCCAAAATAATAAAAAAAGATAAGAACAATCGAGTGCGGGGTTTGTCTCAGGAGTCACGGAAACATCCTGCTTGGTCAGTTGGTTGCTTCCTCAGAGAGAAAGGGGAAAGTTGTCGTCTCTCCAGTCTCTACTCGCCCAATTCCAGTCGCCATGTCCGAGATGGGAGCACGAAGCTCTTCGATTATACTGTTCGCTATTATCTTCGCCATCTCCCCCTTTTCATCAGCAGCTGTTCCCTTCATCGTCCTCCATGGTAAATCTCTCGCTTCTCCCCGTCAACGAACAGTTTCCTGATCATAACTCATAAGCATCTCTTTCGCGGCGATCTTTTCGAATTCGACTTTGTTTTGGATGTTGTTTATCCGATTTAGGTTTAGTCGGACAAATCAACTGTATAATTTGTATGGCTTCGCATGGATTTGTACAGTACTACAGTGGACCTTAAATTTGTTAATTATCTGTTAAAACGCTGATCAATGTTACTAGGATGTTCGCAGCCTATGGTTGATGTGGATGCTGTTGTTCTTTGTGTTCTCTTAGGGCCTGTTTGGTATCCATACTAGATATCAGAGATGGGTATAGACATAAAAAAAAAAAACAAACTCATACCTTTTGTTTGGTATAAGAGTATATGGATATCTTGATATACTTCTAATACACAGTTTCTCTTGTTTTGATATACTCCAAAAAATAGTGGTATCAAACAGGCCCTTAGAGTTAATCTGATCTATTGACTGTAACAGAAGTGCGTTGAACATACCTTCAGATGATCTGCTGTATCATTTGCTATTTTAGGGTTAATCTGTCTATCGAGTACAACAATAGTGAGTGTTCACACTTCAGTTTCAGTTGAACTGCAGCGTGATTCACTGTTTTAGGCTTAATTGATCTATCGAGTATTGAGTGTGGCAATAGTGCGTTGAATCCCAGTATCATTCTATATTAGCAGTAATCTGATCTACTTGAGGTATCAGGTTTTATCTTAGGGATAATCTGATCTACTTGAGGTATCAGTTGTAATTTTAGGGATAATCTGATCTATTGAGTATAGCAATAGTGTGTTGAACACACGTTCAATTGAAAGGCTGTATCATTTTCTCTTTTAAGGTTAGTTTTATTTTATCTATTGAGTGTAGCTGCTATATTGTGCAGAAGTGAATAGCCAAGTCATGTCTCCTAGAAGTCTAGAAATTGTATCAATTCTTTAATTTCTTTTGTAGTCCCTGATTTTAGGTGTTTGTACTGATTGAGTTTTTTTTATTTCTATATCTATTTGAGTAGTATTCATTCGGTCTATTGTTTGTATGGAAATTTTGTACTGTAACTTGAATGTCTGTGAGCTGGCATTTATAATCGAATTTCTATTCTGAACTAGGCATCGGAGATAAATGTTCAAATGGTGGTATTACACAATTTACTAAACTCCTGAGTGATTGGTCCGGGGCTGAAGGATATTGCATGTATGGGACTACTCTCCCTTTGTTTCTCATCCATTCACTGATCAAGACACATGTGTACATTCTGCATGAATATTATGATCACTTTGTCCATTTTAGATATATGTTTCATGTCGTTTAAAAATGTTCTCTATCAGTAATGAGTGGTGACCTTATAGGAATTAGTTGACTTTTAAATATTACTAGATGTAAATCATTCCTTTTTCCGGAACATTGAAGTTTGGTTATGATGAAGATTATTGTATTAATGTACGTACATGGTATTCGTTTTTCTCGACGCCTTTGTAAATTGTAGGAGACATGACTTGGTTCATGGAGGGTATCTTGGTCATGGTTATGCATTATGCTATTCATTGTCAAAGAATAGCCACTTATCATGTGCTAGCGGATGCTGGCACATGAAGTTTAGGTTTTCAAATCCTAATTTTCCTTGTATTGGGATTCATTAATTATGCAGCATTATCATTTCGTTTCAGATGTTCAATCAGTTTTGTATTGTTATGAAGATGTAAGAACAGATGTCATATGTCTGTTGTCTTTGTTCACTCTTTTCAGTTTGGAGGGAATCTATATGCAAGCAGACAAAGATAATTGTCATATAATTTATACTGCCTCTGAATTATACCTAACGACTGCAATTATTGCAACTGTTGTAGTAATATGTAGGTTAAATATATGTATCTTAACTACTGTAAGAGAGGTGAAACATCCTTTATTACCTGAACTTGGTCTTATCTCTGCAGTTTTTTGCCTATGTTTTTGAATTCTCTTGCTGTTTAACATGTATGGTCCAGAGAAATTGGTGATGGAACACGGGCTTCTTGGTTTACCCCCCTTGAGGATCAAGTAAGTAGAAACAACTCAAATCATAAAATTCCTCTAAGTAGTCTAAGCCTGCAGAACAGTTTTTCTCAAATTTGCAATCCTAATTTAAAAATGAATATGCAGGTAAAAGAAGTTTGTAATAAGGTGGTAAACCTCCTTTTGACGTTGAAGACCTTTATACTGCATAGTTGATTTGATCTTCAATTTTGACGCTTTACGGAAGTCTATCTCAGGTGAAGCAAATGACAGAACTCAGCGAGGGTTATAGCATTGTAGGCCTCTCTCAGGTACTCGCTACATATTTGTTCTTAGTAATACTCAATTCTGCAAAATTTATCAACCTAGTTCAAGGATTGAGTTTTATTTGGTTTTCTACAATGTGCTCCATTTGATGTTTGATCTAGCTAGCTGCCTCACAAGACCATGCAAATTTAAGTATTTGATCCTTTTGGTATGGTTTGTTGCAGGGAAACGTTATTGGAAGGGGTGTTGTAGAGTTTTGTGATGGAGGGCCTCCGGTAAGAACCAGCTGAATAAGTGCATGATAGCTGCTTCACTTCACAAAAACTTACGTTTTCCATACAGTAATTGTTGTCATCCTTTTGTTAAAATAGCATTTGGTTTTCGGGTGCTTTTTGCATCCCAGTTTAGATTCAAGAAATTTTGGTTCAATATTTAGATCAAGAGTGTTGGTCTCGCTTCATATATTGACAGGTCAGAAACTTCGTCTCAATGGGAGGGCCACATGCTGGAACTGCTTCAGTCCCGATGTGTGGGGTACGATTGCTGTAGCTCTCTTAAAATATAATTGCAAATGCTATTCAAGAGTTGTTTAAGATTCTTTTTATTTTGATGGTAAATAAAGAATGATTGGCATGAAATAGAAAATAAAATAATATAAACATAGAAGTATTGAGTGCAGTAGACATATTTTTGACCTTCTCAAAGTAAAGATGTAAAGGGTTACAGAACCACAAACACCTACCCAGCCCCCTAAAGAAAAAGAGTGACTATAACTTGGTTAGATACAAGGATGTTGTCAGATGATAAAACTATGGAAGTTTTGGTTCTTTTTCTGACGTTTGTGGATTTGGTTAAAAGGAAATTTGGCAAGTATATTTCTAGACACGTTTCTGCCCTTTGAATTCAATTTGAGATCATTGAGTCTATTTCCATTTTAGGTCACGCTAGTGGAGCTTCTAATGGGGTTTTACTCACTTTCTTTCAGTCTGAACAGTTTGTTCCTTGTCATTCTTTATATTTTAATGAGGTTGCTGTATTTTTTTCACCTCGATGGTTTTGTGGAGTGTTTCCAGAGGATATCTTATCCTCTTCTGTTGTGCGCTTCATTGATCTAATATTACCCTTTTATTCATCCAAAAGAGAGAGAAAGACTTCACCTGATAAGATATTATAGTCTGTGTCCATGAATAAACCAATTAAGTTGTATAATCAGATGAGTATTCGTATTGGTTTACTTTATGAAAAAGGTCTTTCTCAATTATCTGCCAGCCACAGCATATTGTTCCGCAAATATCTTAGATCTAAGATTACACACGAAGACAAGTCTACACTGAATCCTTTTTTTTTTTGTTTCTTGTAGAAGTAAAAATGAAGCCATAGTTTTGTTTCTATTGCTGCATTCATTGTTTTGGGGTCATAAAAATTGACTATTTGGCTATAGTATAATGCATATGTTTGGTGATATACATTATTAAGATAAATTTATCATCACATTGCTTTCCATCATTCTCTGATACCCAAAGAAGCACATTATTTTATTATAAAAATTGTTTCAGTTTTTCCACCAATTCAACTGTTTTCTCTTTTTGATCTAAGACTTCAATTTTCTTTGCACACAGCCACACAATGCATGCTGTTTTTGTTTCTTCATCAAATTCTGTGCAAATTTCTTTCCTCTTTCTTTTTGTAAACAGCCTTTGTGTAATTTGTTACTAGAATAACCTACCCTGGAAGAAGATTACCTAAAGTGCATGTATAATTTCATTTGTGTTAATGAGAGATTAGTTTTGAAGTTTAGTCATTTGCAACGGGTCATGCATATCAAATGATTTATGGACATACATATTTTTCACATCTTCAGTGAGTATTAGCCAACTATACTCGAAGAAAATATATATAATCTTTCATGTCACACACGAAGCTTCTTCGATCTTCATTCAAATGTGGCAACAAGTCTCATGCATCGGAAGAACTTATATGCAAATTGTTTGTTAGTATAAATTTCTCCTTTTTCTTCGTTTGGATCAGAAATACGGCAACACTTCACATGTAGAATCTCCTTCTAAAAACTTACCTAGTTTGCATATTGTTTTTAATTTTTAGGTTTTTGCTTACGCAATATGTTTTTTCATTATCTACAGTCTGGTATCTTTTGCATCATTGTTGACACACTTATTAAATCAGAGATCTACTCAGACTACATCCAGGTATAGTCTTTCTATAATGCTTCAATTATTTTCAAACAGATTGAGTCTGTTGATATAACAACCCATTTAAAATAAATTGTTTATTTGGTGTAATTATACATCGGTTTGCTAACCTGGCTGTCTAGTTCCAAAAACACTTGCTATATTAATGCTTCTTTCATATTTTTGCAGGCTCATTTGGCTCCCAGTGGATATCTTAAGATCCCAACTGTAAGTTTCTTCCGTAGCACGTTATACTAGAAGTTCTTTTACGTCGTGACTGTACTAAGATTCTTTTACATTGATTAACACTGAAACCTAATAAAATGACTGCTATTATTGCACAACTTGGTTCCTTTACATTGAACCGCAGTCTTTCAGCTGTCAGACTAGCATTTGAAATGCTATTAAGATTCTTATCCAGGTTTTGATTCTAGTGAGCGAAACCAAAAAAGGGTAGGATGAAGGTATGGTTTAGTATCAATAAATGAGGTAGAACCTATCAAATAAATCTATATATTATCATTTTCAATAAAAGTTGGATATTAAAGCTTATAAAGATCAATGTTTTTTTGCTATTTTGGAAACGAGTTTAGTGTGTAGTTTCTATATCCATTCACACTTTAGGTATATAACTTATATTTATACGGATGGTAACATATTGACTATCAATCTTGAATCAGACTGTCAGCATTTTGGCAAATGTTAATGATTTTGAGTTGAAATCATACTAGTTATTCGGGCTAAACACATTATTCATTAGAATCTAGTTGTCTTATTTACATCAACTTGTAGATCAAAATCAGGACCTTCTGAATGTGAATCAGACTTCTTTTCTCCCCCTAATTCACCCTTTGAACTTAGACAACCTTTAGTTTACGAGAGGATGGAGATGTATCTGTTATCAGTTATCACTGCTTAATTTTCTTGATCTGTAGAAAGTAGAATAATATGAGGTTTTGTTTTATATTCAGAATATGGATGCCTACCTACAAAAGTGTAGGTTTCTGCCAAGGCTCAACAATGAATTGCCGGATCAGAAAAATTCAACTTACAAGGGAAGGTTCAGTAGCTTAGAGAACTTGGTTTTAATAATGGTCAGTTTCCTTCCCTAAGCCTTTCGTTGAACGTCCTCGTCGTATTTAACCTCTATGATAAGGCATGTCTTGTTTCTATTGTCTCAACAGTTTGAGCACGATACGATCCTGATTCCCAAGGAAACAGCATGGTTTGGGTACTATCCAGATGGTTCCTTTGGTTCTGTGTTGCCTCCACAACAGGTAAGTCAGCTCCTTGGATACAAGTCTGTTTACTCACATCATCTCCCTTTTCTTTTTTATTGTAAAATTTATATCGGCCATCTGTCAAGCGTGTAATATAATCGCACATTTCTCCCCATCTTTCTATGGCTGCGTGGTATACAAATTAAGAAAGACGTTCAAACAAGGCTACAGTGTCACGAGCTGTTATTGCTTTGCAGACAAAGCTATACATGGAAGATTGGATTGGTTTGAAGGCACTCGACGATACAGGGAGGGTGAAATATGTAAGTGTAGCTGGTAACCATCTTGGAATTTCACGCGGCGACATGAAAACGTATATTGTGCCTTACCTAAAGGATGAACCATCAAAAATTAGTAGCCATGAGGGAAGTACCCGAGGACTTGACGTCGGGATCTCTCAATGGGACGGCAGAAGGGAGGCAATGCAATATCTCAAGCGTCGTGCTTCTACTGTTATGATACTAGATGAATGAAAATTGGATTCAACCCTCACATCACAAATTCGTTCCACAAACTGTCACAACGCCACGTTCCGGATTGCAGCATGTAATTAGTGTGGAACTTAATTCCTACGGTGTATTGATTAGTAATTTATTATCCATAGCATACAACAATTAAAGGGCTTTAAGATACCCATACATTATGGTAAAGCACTATGTAGATAATCATTCTGTGGAGCACACGATTGGCGGGCGACTAAGTTGGATTCAAGATCATTTTGTAACTGGTTGATTAGTATGAGGTAACGTTGTATTGCAAACCAGTTAACCAATTAGATATGTATGCTTAAAATTCGGGTATCTGTATCAAGAAATAGTTGATCCAACAGCATGTCTTGTTAATGGTTAGCCAAATTTATGAACTTTGAATAGCTGGTTTACTGTATTTGCATGGATTCCTTTAAATAAGGTACCCGAATATAGTTACAAAACAAACCCAGTTATCAGTTTGAGAACGGATAATCAAAGCATAAGATTTAAAGAATGATTACACTAAAAATCTCTTAATTTAAATCCGGTATGCAAATAAAGGAAATTTAAGAACCAGTTAACCGAAAATATTGTTTCCATGAACTGATTGATCGAATCCTCTTTTAAATTCAAATCCAGGTACCCGGTTCTATGAAAATGGATTCCGGTTAACCGAATATACCATGTACTATAGCAGGTTAACCGTAACCGAAATTAATATAGAACCGGATATCCGTATTTCAGGGTCCCTGGGTGTATGATTTTATGCACCGGTTAACCGAATATCATTTCTTTTACTGGTTAACCAATTTTTAGCTAAAGTACCGGAGATCAATATTCACATTATGATTTCTGGGTACCCGGATGTATAAATTTCTTGCAACCGATAACTAGAAACATGATTCCTATAAACAGGATAACCGAATCTGTTTATATTTTAATATTGGTCGCAGTTGGAAAATATTGCATGAATGATTTGTTTCCGGATACCCGAATACATATTTACCTTGACTATGCTAGCCGAACAACGAAATATAGTAATCAACTACATAATAACTTTGAATAGATATGTAACTGTTTATCACCTAAATACAGAACCGAAAAAACCAACTACATAATAACTTTGAAATAGGTACGTAACTGCTTATCACCTAAACACAGAGCCAAAAATAGCCTTGGTTTAAAAAGGGTTAATCTGGACCTTTGAAATAGGTACGTAACTGCTTATCACCTAAACACAGAACCAAAAATAGCCTTGGTTTAAAAAGGTTAATCTGGACCCGAACCCGAAGTCCATGCAAACAATTTACCATTGCGTTTAAAATAATAAAAAACTTTACAATAAAAACTACTGTCCACAGCATAGAGCCATAGACTCATTACAGTATATTTAGATCCAGCATAAATATTTTAGCTTAATCATATATATACATAAATACGCACCAAAAGGATATCCAAACCCAACCAACCTCCCAGGTAGTAGATACTTCTTAGTAAGCACCACTTCAATATACATGGATGTCTACTGTAACACCGCGGCTTATCTGGCTTGCCTCCATTGCACAGCTGAGCTGCTTCCCTACAATCTTTTGCTGGGCGTGACACCTTAGCCACAGACACGAGATCCTGGCCAGGGCTGCCTCTCCTACCATCCGTACCTTGTAAATTGCAGTCAGATGTGAAGTCCCGCCATTAGTGGGCTCACTTGTTGAATCGTAGCCATCAAGATCGGATGTTGTTACCACAACAACAGAGCAATCGTCAAAGGCCAGGAACTCTGCTGCTTTTTGGAATGTTATAGTTCTAATCACGAGATCTTTTCTAGGGTCCATATACCCCTCGTTAACCTTGAGACGGTAATAGTTCTGAACAGCCTGAAAAAGTGACACAGAAGAAAATTAGGACATGATTGGACGCCTTGCATTACAATTTAGTATGGACAAACATAAGCTTACGGACAATACATGTACTATAAAGCAGATCCAACCAGATACTTAGTATTGGTAGTACAGGAAGACAGTTTATGATGTATCAATGTGGCACAGCAAAAAAGACATGTTACCTGCCGCTGAGATGAAGCAAGCAGGACTCTAGGCCTGATAGATTTGACATAATTGTAAGCATATTCAGGAGTCATTTGTTTGTATTGCACCTGTAAATGCAAGAATATATTGCAGAACGGAGAAGGAAAATAGGTAATTAGAAAACAGGTCAATATATTTGCTTTGTAGGAAATGTAAGCTTAATGAAGTACAAACCAGGTAACACAAGACCACAGTGGTGCTTCGACCCCGGCCTGCCTTGCAGTGAACATATGTTGTGCGGCCACAGGATGCATTCTCTTCACAGAAAACGAACATTAGAAGATGTCAGTTTAACCAAATTTCTACATAACCAGATATAGCAATTATGATCTTACAGAGGCACTACCTATAGCCGCACATAATGGATAAGACAAATCATTTGCGATTATTAAACTATTGGCAAATACAATCCAAGTCGGTTCAGTCTCCCGGTATATTTGAGTTGGAAGCCCCACACCAGAGATCTTGTTTCTCATCATAACAGTGATTATGATTTTTCTCAAGAAGTAGAGGGGGCAAAGAAAGTATAAGCTAGAATAAAAGAATAAGCATGAGCTAATTTCATCACTAAATTAAGTATAAGCTAGAATAATAGAATAAGCATGAGCTAATTTCATCACTAAATTAAGTATAAGCTAGAATAAGCCCATACCAGAGATCTTATTGCTCTACTTATAGGCATACAAAAACAGTAGATGAATAATTCTTGATGCCAATAAAATAAACTTAATTACCTTCTGAATTTTCCTGCCTATAAAGAGCTTAAGAAAATAATTAAAACAAGTAAAACTTACTATGAATGAACTCAACTGCTTGACTTATATCAGCCATAGATGGAGCGAAGAGGTAGTCTCGTGTAGGGATCACCATATGATCAATTTCGTTAGCCTAAAGTAGTAAATATGAAAAACTAACATCAGGAATAATTATACAAATAAGTTAAACCAATATTATCACCCTTGACCTAAAAAATGTGAGTAGAAAAACACTAGGGGATCAATGTATTTTTTAAATATAAAGGCATATCTAATGTATACAGGAAGGGGGATTTACTTAGTAATATAAATTGTATTCGTATTGTCAAGGAGAGCACATAACAAATGAACCATGAATCTGCATTTTGGCTCTTCCATCATCCTTCACGGTTATAGCTGACAGTCTTGACACACGACGTGCAACTATATGATCAATCATAAAAAATGATCTCCGGATCCTAACAAAACCCAAAGGTAATATGCACTAATGATTAAACTTGTTTAGGCATATTGCTAAAGAACTCACCCATGTTGTTATCTGCAGTCATATTTTTCAAATTCATACATTAGAACCTGATAATAGATTCTTCCTTCCCTCTAATAGTTGCTGAACTCTATAAGATTGAAAACCATGTCACTAGAGTATAGAGTATGGGATACGGATAAAAGTGGAGACCAAAGCTCAGTTCTTTAAAATTAAAGGCAAGTAGAGTTTATGCATCAACCCACTTTCTCCAGAATTTACAAAGAACGAATAAATAACAAGTATCAAATTGCATATTTCCAATCGGTGTGCTACTCACATGATATAGAGATGTCGGAACCAAAGTCTCATAAGCCTCATTCAAAGTAATCACTCCACCAACACCAAGCTCCTTCAGGCGCAAAACATCAGTAGGGAAAGGTACAGCACCTAGCAAAAGAAACTGAATAGGCATGTATGAGCCACTGAAAAACACAACACGAATTGGCAGAATGGCAAAAGAGGTATCTACTTGATAGCATAGTGGAGACACTTGGCAAACACAGATAATATGAGAAGTTGGCAGCTAATGTTACATATCAATACACCACAAGTAAAACAGGAAAGATAATTGTCAATTAATGTATGCATCAACGTTTAGTTAGAAGCCAGCCAGCCTAAAATAAGTCTACATGAAAGTTAATACTTAATACTTCCATGAACAAAACGTCAGAGGTATGTACCATATTTCAACCATCTCATATTCTCATCACCGTGACAGGTGTGCAGAGACCAGTTAACAAGAATTATAAGCGCTTCAGTCTTCTTACAAGGTTAATCAACCAACAATGACCACAATAACAACATCAATCTCATAGAACTAAAACTAACGCGCAGATTTTAATCAAATTTGCTTATCCTTCGCCTTGTACACTTTTTCTTAAGCCTTTTTCCAACCACGTATAGCCTACAAATCGCTACTTCATAAACAAATAAACGTTGAACAGAGACACCAAAACACCAACAAAGAAATTCAAAGTCAACATTCAACAGAATTACTAGAAAGAAATTAAGATCCAGTCAAAATTCCTTAAAATTGGCATGGAGAAGAGAAATTATGAAGCGGAAATTATACCTCATCAACACGATCCCACCATCGGAACTCAGACTGAATTTTGTTCCTAACAACATTGTAAAGCAAGGTAGGGTAGAAGAGAAAACGCGCCCCAACCCCAACGATCAGTCTCTTAGCATCCGTTAGAGCTATCGTACCATCCTCCGAAACAGCGACTTCGAGACATCGATTATCAGCCACCCCCACGCACTCCTCACCGTTCAATTCCTCTATATGCATATCAACTTTCACCAAATCCAATTTTCCCCAAATCAAACCTCCGACAACCAGAATCGATAAATTGAACCGCGATCTAGCAAGTTACCAACAATCAGGCTCAAATCGAAACCCTAATTTGACACACGCACTGCGTCAGTCAAATCCTATACACAAAATCGACCAGAAAAGTAATTCAACCTAAACTCTTACAGCTTAATAAAACCAGAGCAACGAATCCGAATGAAAGAGTGAGCGAGATATCAGAAGAGCTCGAGATTTCCACCATATGGACTGATGGAAATAGTGGAAAAGTAAATGAAATCGAAGCTTATCAAGAAAACAAGTCAAATATCAAACAATCAGATCGCGATCGATAGATGGATCCAGAGAGGGATTACAACAGACGCAAAGAAGGTTTGGAGAAGACTCCAAGGTCGCCAAACTGAAGAGAGAGTGGACGGAAAATGAGAAGAAAGGAAAAGCATCGAAGGATCGGAATTGGTAAATTGGGATATTGGGTTTGGGATTTCCCGTGATACGTTCTCCGTGGCTTGCCACGTGGCGAGGCCCTTGTATTTAAGGTAATAAATCCATATGCATATCTACATGATTTTATCCAAAGTGTATTCTATAAATATTTGGTGTCTTAAAAAACGATATAAACTATTTTTCTAAAATGAAGGAAAAGCATTATTTCAATAATACTTGGAATGAAGATAATTTATTTGGAATGATAATTGGGTTATAGTTGGAATTTTTCGTGATACTTGAAATAGAAAAGGAGAAAAGTATTATTTTCTAAAATAAACACTGTAAAAAATCTCAATAATGTCTAAATTTTATAATAAAATTTTGTATTTCATATAATTAGTTAAAATAATAAAAAATAAAATTATAATCTAATTTTATAAAATAATCCATGTATTTTTTATTATCACAAACCAAATGATTAGAATAATAATAATTTTCGCAAAAAAAGAAGAAGATTAATATAAATGAATTAGACGAGTTTATTTGTTAACCGTTTGATGCACACAATATTATTTCTTTTGTTAGAAGGACATAAAATTACTTTGACGTACTAGTTGTGGAAAAAGAATATAGGTTTTATCTTTGTATGATATTTCTTGTAGGATTTATGCATACAAAGGTAAATCTGAACCTATGCAAAGTCAATTATTGGATAAATGTTCAGATTTAGACATTTAAGGACTTGTGTGGCTGAAATGTCTGACCCAAAAACTCATTTTAAAAAATTAAATAAATAAATATAAAGTATGTGGTTGGATTCGAACAAAATATTAAGATGTAAATTTCTTTAATCTTTAAACTTTAAACTACAAATTTCAACTAGTATTAGACTATTTATCTTTATATGTAACTATTTTTTAATATGATTTTCTTTTAAAATCTGAAATGAACTATGATTTAGGGTGTAATTTAGGATGTGTTTAGCTGTAGATGGGATTATTTTAGGATTTTTAATGTAAATAAGGTTATTTGTAACTTATATTTGAGTTTTTAATCTAAATGAGGGTATTTGAAGTTCTATATTATTTTGGTGTTTAGTTGGTATTTATGGGGTTTATTTTTTAAAAAAAAGTACATATTAAAATATAACCTTATAACCTTGAGGAGTAAATGTTATATTTTAAAATTTATAAGTTTAAATAAACCACCCAGGTTATTCTAAAAATCTACAACTAAATACTTATACACTATGATCGGAAAAAAAAAATCGTGATGTCCGAACTGAAGGTCTAGATAAACATACGTGGTTTCTAAACGTATCGGTGGAAATTGCTATTTAACACCGTAATTACGCACTTCGCGTGCGTAGTTGAGAACTCACTCAACTACGCACTTGGGGTGCGTTTCTAAAAATCTACAACTAAATACTTATACACTATGATCGGAAAAAAAAAATCGTGATGTCCGAACTGAAGGTCTAGATAAACATACGTGGTTTCTAAACGTATCGGTGGAAATTGCTATTTAACACCGTAATTACGCACTTCGCGTGCGTAGTTGAGAACTCACTCAACTACGCACTTGGGGTGCGTAATAGTAGTTAATATTTAAAAAAAAATATTTTACTTCTACTACGCACGCCAAATGCGTAGTTCAATTTTTCAAATTTTTTTTCTCGGACTCCAACTACGCACCCCATATGCGTAGTTGTAAACCAGTCAACTACACACGCGTAATGCGTAGTTACGGTGACAAATAATGATTTTTGCCGGTACGTGTAATAATCCCCTAAACATATGTCAAAGGGAACATTCCCAAAATTCCAAACGGTAGAGGAGCACACATATTTGTGATTCTAGACACTTCATTGGTCATCATCTCGACCAAATATAGTTAGACTAAATTGTTATTCTTAGATATATCTTAACTTTTGTGAAATTGGGACAAAATGTCAGCTTTTGACCACCTTGTCAAATAACGAACATCGGTCTTGTAACGTTGTTGTTACTTGTACTGTCTTATAAAACTTAACGCATTTTGATCGTGTATGGAGATTATTGAAAATTACGAATAATAACCCATTTTACACGAGGTAATCTTTTTGAACCGGTAATAATAATTATAATAGTCACTAGAGATTTTTATTTTTTGGACCGGTATTTTGGTACTAAGCCCCGAATCAAATAACCCATTGTTGCTTGGAGGAGACCTCTTGAATATGGGTAAAACACATCCTTGTAGCTAGAGGGTTTATTTTTCAGACCGATATTTTAGTTTGGACCAGAATTCGATCTGGAACGGTTGCTTTAAATTTAAAAGGTGAAAAAGTCGGCCAAAAAGTCATCTAAATAAATGAAATTTTACACTAATATAATCACGTTTTTCACTTGTAACAAAAGATTTGTACAGTTTGTCTACATAATATCACTAGAATATTAGTTGAAACAGATCACCTTCCCACTGATTGAACACTAATCAAATTCCTCATGTCATATTATTACAAGAAAAAAGACAAGTAATATGGTTTGTAATATCACCCTTGTTAAGTTATTATCATGTGTAGAAGACAACTTTATTCTTTGCCAAACGATGCCTTACCTTCTTCAGTCAAAAATATATATATATATATATATATATATATGACATCTTCAAGATTAAGAAAAGAATAGTTTCATTATGCACCACAACATTCATTTTAATTATATTTTAGTTGAAAAGTATTATTCTTTTTAACTTTTTCTTTCAGTTAATGATACGGTTCACTTCGTACCTACTAAGTTTAAGAATATAAGTTTTGTGATGGTCTTAACTGTTAAATGTTCATCGTACGATTAAACACGTAACCGCGTTCGCCTAAAACCAGATTTTCATTGATAAAATGTTAACTTAGGGTATACTTATGTTGAACATTTTCAAATTGGGTTTATTTATGTTGGGTCTTTTTTATTTTTTGTCCAGTTTTATACTTAGCTTTTAAGTATAAATATTTTAAGTTTGAACATGTAAAGTATAAACCTGTCAAGTTTGAATATGTAAATTATAAACTTGTCAAGTTTGAACATGTAAAGTATAAACTTAGGGTTGTTTCTATATATATTGTAGGTTCTCTTAGTCTCCTATTATCTGATCATCTGTTCATCTGATAATCTATTCAATCTGATTATTTGAAAATTTGTTCAATCTGATCATCGGTTAATCTAGAAATATTGGATAACCTAGTTATCATCTGTTTTCTCTCATTTGTAATCTGAAACTCCTCGATAAAATATCTTTGGAAAGTAGAGATAACATTTATTGGGAGAACCACTATAAACATGTGTGTTATCTTTCTTGTTTGTTGATTTTTGTTCTTTCTCATTGATTCCGCACAACAAACTAATATCAGAGCTTTGGGTTTCTTGGTTTTCTAGTTATTTGGGAGAAATATGTCGTCTTTCAACATGACGATCGACAAGTTCACAGAGAGGAACAATTTCAGCATGTGGAAAATCAAGATGTGAGCGTTGTTGAAACAACAAGCTAGGCTTATGGGCCGCTGTCAAGGAAGGAAGCCGATAAGGAAGGGGACGATGTTGCTGAGATGGCCACTAAGGAGGATAAGGCGCATTCGATCATCAAGATGTGTCTCGCATATGATGTCTTATATGAGGTTTTGGATCAGGATACTGCATCCAAATTGTGGTTGAAGTTGGAGAGTCTCTACATGACGAAGTCTCTCACCAACAAGTTGTTTTTTAAACAACATTTGTTTAGCTTGCGAATGCAGGAAGGTATGCAACTTTGTGAGCACTTAGATCTATTGAACACAAATCTTCTAGTTTTGCGTAATATTGATGTTAAAATTGAGAAAGAGGATGTTGCGTTGATTCTGTTGGTATCTTTACCGTCATCATATGAAAACTTTCTTCGGTCATTTGTTGTTGGAAAAGATACTATTACTTTGGAAGACGTTAGGTTTGCCCTTCATATAAGGGAACTACGTCATAAGGTGAATGAAAGTGGTGTAGGTAGGGATGATAAGACATATGATCTATATACAAGCGGAGGAAAGGGACAAGGAAAATCAGGGAAGAAGGACAATAAGCCATCTTTTTCAAAAGGCCCTAAGCTTGATGACGTCTACAACTACTGTAAGGAAAAAGGGCATTGGAAGAACGAATGTCCTAAGAAGAAGAAACCGCAAGATTCTGGTTCTACAACTGTTGTAGAAGATGATTTTAAATCATATGAGGATATTGCTTTGGTTGTCGGGGGACACACTTATTAGGTTGATACGTGGGTTCTTGATTCCGGAGCTTCCTATCACATATGTCCTAACAGAGAGTGGTTCGAAACTTATAAGAAGGTAGACGATGTCGGTATTTTCATGGCCAAGATTTTTGTTTACAAGGCGGTTGGAATTGACTCGATTAAAATTAGGACACGTGAAGGAAGATTATGTACATTGAACAATGTCAAACATGTTCCACTTATTACTAAGAATTTGATATTCCTAAGTATGTTGGATATATAGTAAGGGGTTTTGTTGCAAAGGTGAATGTGGAGTTTTGAATGTTTGCAAGGGTTCTAATGTTATTATGAGAGGTGTCAAAAGGGGCATTTTATATTTCTTGCAGGGTTCTACTGTTTTTGGGTCTATTTCTATTGCATCTTCAGAGGTTCACAAGGATGATATGACTAAGTTATGGCATATGAGACTTGGTCATATGGGTGAAAGACGGATGCAAACTCTAGCAAAAGAAGATCAAACATCAGAATCTATTCACCAAAGTTTAGCTGAGGGACGCTCAAGAAGAGTTGGAGTAAGACCTCTACAAATGTACGACTTTGAGGATATGGTCGGTTATGCTCTACATGTTGTTGAAGAGGTGAATACTCACGAACCATTCACCTATAGAGAAGTTGTATCTGAGTCTGAAGCTGCATAGTGGTTTTCAGCAATGGGAGATGAGATGCAGGACCTGGGAACATCTCATAAAATTCTAGGAATGGAGATTCTTAGAAACGACGATCATAAAAAGCTTTTCTTATCACAAAAATGTTTCATCGAAAAGTCGGATGAGGATAAAGGGTATATGTCGCGAGTCCCTTATGCTAGTGCAGTAGGGAGTTTGATGTATGTTATTGTCTGCACAAGACCATATATGTCACAAGTTGTTAGTGCCGTCAGCAGGTTCATGGGACAACCAGAAAAAGAACTATGGCAAGCTGTGAAGAGGATCAGGGTGAAGAAAGTAGGAACTATTGATAATTGTGTTGATATGTTCATCAAGTTGGTACCTCGCAACAAGTTCTAACATTGTCTAGACTTGCTAAACGTCAGAAATTATTGAGTACCCGAGGGACACATCTGGATAGAGAGGGGTGTTTGTTTGGCCATTGATTAATGCATCTAGTATGAGCATTGATTAATGCATCTGGTCTGGGCATTGACTAATGAATATGGTATGGACATTGACTAATGCATCTAGAGAGGAGTTGACTCGGATATTGACTAACGCATCTAGTATATCCGTGAGGATTCAAGTCAGGGTGGAGATTTGTTGAATATGCCTTGAATTGAACTTATTTTTGTTTGAGTCTTTTCTATTTTTGACCAGTCTTATACTTGGCTTCCAAGTATAAACACAGGATTGTTCCTATATATATATTGTAGAGTTCTCTTAATCTCCTAATCTGATCATCTATTCATCTGATTATGTGATTATCTGTTAAGCTAAAAATCTGAATAACCTAGTTATCATATGTTTTCTCTCATTTGTAATATGAAACTACTCAATAAACTCTCTCTGAAAAGTGAATGTAACATTTATTGGGTGAACCACCCTAAACATTTGTGTTATTTGTTTGTTGAATCTTGTTATTTCTCAGTGATCCCGCATAACACGTTTAATGTAATAAAGGTGATAGCATTTTAAGCTAATATTCGTATAGAGTTTTCAACAGTTTTTTTTTCAAAATTGCTACTAACATTTGTAAGAAAAAACACCTTATAGGTAATCCGTGCTAATTATATTACAAGGAAAATATATATTAGAAGCTCTTTAGTAGAATAATTTATTAATTTTAGTTATTTTTGTAAAATTATTGATAATATAAATTATTTTTTAAAATAAGGATTTTAAAACTAGTTATAAAATATATTTGATAAATGTTATAATAAATTGTCTTTATCTTTCTTGTAAAGTATTCAAAAAAACGTCCCGTATGCAACAATCAGCTAGTACCAAGTCTGATCAGCGACAACAACAATCCATAATACATTACATTACACTCCATAACTTAACAAATAATACCCGATAAATGTTATATCAGTCAAGATACTTGAACTTGGCTCGAAAATTATATCAGCCAAGATACTCGAACTTGGCTCGAAAAAAAGTCCGATCACATTTTTGAACCTCTGTTAAAATCTAGGCTAGGTTCTATAACAACCTGCATGATCATGATACATATGTGTTCAAGTGTATATGCTTGAATACATCACTTATAAAATACTTCCAATATAAACTACAGGAATTGAAGCCAAATTGCCAAAACACTTTCAACTCCATTCAAGTATTTCTTTCTTGACATATTTGCTGGTTACAAGCAAGAGTAATCCAAGCAAAGGAAACACTAATTTAAAAGATGGATTAGTGTTAACTTCTTACAAATGTATATATAATCCAAAAGCAATATATATTCAAATCCATCTTTCTGAAAATTTCACTTAACACTGCTTCTACTAAACTGCCCGGTTGATCTCTTTATGGATTCAATCCGTTGAAGCCGAATCTGTTCGCGAAATTTCGCTATGAACTCATCAGCCTTCTTATCAACATCCGGCCCTTCATCATCGACACCACTAGAACAAGCACCGGCAACAACATCAGCACCAGCACCAGCGCCGGCAACAACAGCACCGGCAATAGCAGCAACAGCATTATCTTCCACACCATCTGCGGCATTCGCCACATGATGCTCATCTGCCTCGTTTCCTGATTCATCGTCTTCATCTTCATCATCACTCATAGCATGTACTTCTGCAAGGAAATCATCTCCGTTCTCATTCGTGTAATCGAAGAACGAATTCTCATCATGATTCAGCTCATCTGGTTTTTGGGGCACAATTGGTTCTTCTTCTGCATCAGCTTCTTTCCAGTTTCTAGGAGATCTTATAGTCCGACGAGACTTTGGTTCATTCCAAAGACTGCTTGAATCATCCCATGATGGAGCTTCATTGCCATGATTAACCATGCTAGTTTTTGACTTGATCAATGGAGATTTGTTGTAGAAAGCAACTGGTGGTGGTGGTGGTGGTGGTGGTGGAGGCCTATAAACGGTCTTCCTCCTAGTTGAATCCTCAGTTCTTTTCGATTGAGTCTCGAACAAGCAAGCGGGGGCCGGAAAAGCCTTCATCGGCGAAGATTTTGAGCTTAATTGGGACCATCCAGATGGATTAGGATCCATTTGCTCCATTGAAGGATCATCTTCATTCTTCTCCATCCTATCGGATCTCGATCTCCATGGTATTGGAGATGGAAGCACAGCAGTTGCTTCTTCAATACAGGTCGGAGTCTCATCAAGACACGGATTCGGGTCAGACTCGGAGATCCCACTGAAATCTGAAGCCCTAGATTTCATGCTTCCATTACCAATCTTCTTCTCCCAATTCAAAGGCTCCTTAGGAGCCGAACCAGAAGTGTAACTTCTAGACCTGGTATAAGACCTACCAGAAACCCTAGAATCGTTACCACCAGCATTCTCATCCGAAACCCTAGATTTCAAGCTCCTGACAGGGAGAAGCAATGGCTTATGATCATCTCCAATTACGGAGCCTCCTTGTTCCTTATTAGCCACGACAACAACCGGCTCGTTTCGAAAGTACTGAGAATTCCATGTCTGGACCTTATTACCTCCATCGTCAAATGACGACGACGATGACGAACCACTCGGGGAATCGACGTCGTCGTCAAAAACAGAGGAAACCTGCAACAATTTGGAAACATAAGAGTGAGTAGTATCAGCTTTCTGATGGTTTTCGCCGCCGGAATCATCGTATCTGCGGCTGAAGAGGCCGTATGAAACCGCGATTCCAACGAAAACTATGTGAAGAAGCTCCCAGCTCTGGGAAAAGAAGTTTTGGTTGAAGAATTCAGGGGCAATTGAAGGGAACACTGGGACGATTATGAAGAAGAAAAACGCGATTAGTGCTTTAAAGATGAAGCGGGAGTGGAAATTAGTTGCGGGAGGTGGTGGATTTTGCTTTGAAGGCCGTTTTGGAGATTTGAGTGGTGGAACTGTAACACCATCCGCCATTGATGAGAAGGGAGAATAAAGAGAAAGATTTGATTTGGGGTTGAAGGAGAAGAGAGAAAAGAAAGAAGAAGTGGGGAATGAAGTTGTGTTAATAAGGAATAATGCATGGGGAAGAGAGAAAAGGGATGTGCTTTGACGCGATCATCGGCTACTGCCATGGCCGACTGCTTTAGCTTTATTATTGGCGTCTGCTTTTTCTCTCCATTTGCCCAAAATTGCTCTACAAGGTGGTGAATTGGTAATTGTATTATTTTTAATTTCTATTTATACTTATTATAAAAAAAGTCTATTGGGAATTTTTAATTATATTTTGAGTGTGGATAGTGGATGTTAATTTAAAATAAATATAAATGAGATAACTTTGAATATGTTTTTGTCTACGATGAATAACCTAATATAAATATGTTATATAGTTTACTCTTAAAGATTTTAAATTTAACTATTATTAGTAAATAAAATTAAGATGAAAAATACCTAAAAAGCTCATATTTAATTGTGCACTTGTAATATTAGATTATAAAATAAACTATGAAAACATAACAAATGTAATATATTTAGAATTTACAAACCAACTCAAATAAACCTAATTGAAGTGAACTTATTTTAATTATTATAGGGACAACATATTACCTCTTTTATGAATTTGATTTATAAAGTGGACTCTTAAATATATTGGTTTTGGAATGTATAAAAGGGTGGTATTTAGTCAATTACTTCTATTTAAATTAATAAATCTCCTATTATAATAACTCATTTAAAAATACTAACTTTGGAACAACCTAAGTGGGTAAAAAAGGAGAAATCATCAAATTGTTTTTTAAAAAAAGTAAAAACATATTATTGTAATATTTAGAACCAATAGATTCCGTCTCTAATCTGAGCTTAGGAAAGACGCTACAATTTATCTCTCTTTGTCTCAAGTAATTTAGAATGTAAGATGAAAGTATGAAAGTGAGAAGAATGTGAAACGTAGGCCCTAAAGTGGAAAGGGATATGTCCACAGAAATCAATACGTTGCGTAGAGTTTGGGCCTTTGGGGATTCTTTTTTTGGATTGCCTACGCTTATCTTTTTTACTTTTCTTTTGCCTTCATCTTCTTTTTTGGTTTTTGGTACGTTTGAATGGCAATTTAGGTGACTTTTTATACAACTTATGAAAAAAATCATAAAATAGACGGTAAGGTGTTTAGAAGCCGTCAAGATCTTCTGTATCCTTTCGCGTGATTGGTAGAATTTATATAATTTAATATTTTTTCGTAGAGCAGTAAAACTTTAATCCTTAATTATTTAGTTTCAACCAATCACAATACAGAGATACATGTATAAGATGATACAGGAGATCTCAATTGGTTTAGAAGAAGTTCAATAAATTAGATTTTTCAAGCGCTTGTCAAATCTATCAGTCAAGATCTTCTATATCACTCATATTTATATCATTTGTATCCCCTTCACGTGATTGGTTGATTTTATATTGTTTATTATTTTTCTCGTAAAGCACTAATATTTTATGCATGTCTTGAACATCATCTCTTAATGTCCATTATTGAAAATTTGTGTGTCGATTTTTTATTTATTTATTACGGTTCTTTCTCTCATGTACAATACATAATATAGAAATATAGAAATAAACTTTTCAACTTCAAAAAAAAGTCATAATTTATAGTTTTCGGTTCATTCAGGCTGATTCGTTCAGATTGATGTAACTTTAGTCGGTTTGGGTCATAATAAAATCATAGAATAAACAATGAAGTTCGGATCAACCCGAACATAACCGAACCTAACCCGTTTTGGGTTCTAGTGTTGAGACTTGAGATACTTTTACATTGTAGTAGGGTTTAGGTGACATATTATAGTGGCTTTAGGTGGCCAAAAGTCTATAAAAGGAAAGGATGAAAAGTAATTGTCGGTGAACATAGACTAAACTTACGTTCCATTTTGTTTATATCATATGTCCCATATTAAGCAAAGAATGTAGCAAATGTTTTTAACGAGTAGCCACATGGCTTTGCTCAAAGTAACTAATAAGACATAGATTAGACTACAAGGCATTCTCTTGTGAAGGCAAATTAAGAAGGGTCCATACCCACTATAAAGTATTTGGTAAAAAAATGAGGCGGACCTCAATGCGCGTATTGAGATCATAAAGACTACAAACAAATAAGACGGATATTTTTCCCATCAAGTAAGCAGAAGTTAACATAACACCAGTTGAACGTTTGGATAATCTATGTAGTCCGACCGGAAAAAAGAAAGTTAAAATAACTAGGTAATCCACGACATAATTAGTTTCACGGGAGTTGTGACGAGTCTGGACACACTAGTCTCTACGGAGAAAGCTTGTACCATTTGAGAGTCCGTCTCCACGTGGTTTTACTTAAAGTAATTAAGCAAAAAAGATACATATTAGACAATATACCATGAGTGCAAATTAAGAAGATCCATATTCCATACAACTTCAGTTTTCAACAAGCAAATATACATATCTAACAATAATTAAGATTTTCGATCAATAAACTCCGCTAGAGGTTCATTCATATAGAAGCTAGCGTTAACCGCATGACGAGGATTGTGATCAAGGTATACGAACGGAAGTATCGTAAGAGGTCCCGGGGGTCCAAGGATCCGGGATCGCGTTGGGGAGGAGCACCCATGTTGGCTTAGAAGAAGGTCCTCCAGGCAAGAATAGCCTTAATGTGAGTGAGGTTTTTGGAGGACTTGAGATGTGCCATACTGCCCCATAAGCTCTGCTGCATGGTTTCCACTCAATGCTGTCCTTCTGCACATGAATTCAAGTATAATCAATACATTGAATCTCATTAAGAATTTGTACAAGTTTTTTTGTATAAAGCATAAGTTTACTAAAGCTGATCAAAATAGTTTATCATAAATCTTGTACTGCTGATATGCACTAAATTTTAAGTTTGATATTTGGAAATATTGAGGAGCTTGCCAACATCATATATTCGGATTTTTAATGCTGAAAGTGATCCGTGGCTCGGTGATATGGGTAAAAATCTAGAAAAATCGGGTAATGAGCAATACATTTACCCATATCACCAATCCACCGGTTAAGAAAATCTGCTATGCTTATTAACCATCCAAATCATTTGTTGGTTGTGAAGTTGATGTATTGTATTCTGGATGTAGTCATGTGATAGAATAAATCGCCGTCACGTAAATAGTGTAAAATTCTGGTTTGATAATTTTTTGAATTCAATAACAAAACCGTAACGAACTGAACAACCAATACTTGTTGAAAAGATAAATAACAACATTTCCACCCATATATGATTTTTGCGGATAATATATATAAGCTAATTTCATCAAAAATAAGTTTAATATACTTTTTTTTTGGTAAGTGTTTTAATATACATATTAATAGCAACAAATTACTAAAATAACTATCAAAATTCAATTTGAATAGAAATCTAACCTCAAATATCTCAACAGCAGTGATGGAAGAGCTTCCTCCTTGATAAAGGAACAAAAACGCCAAATAGTAAGGGTAACTGCTATGCTCAAGCACCTTAACCCTAAGGCTCTCTTCTGCTGCATACTCACATTCTATCCTTACGTATTGAATATCAACTATGCCTTTATCCTTCAAAGCTTTCTCATTTCCGGGTTTCGCCATTGCTGCAAATGCGTGATAGCTTAGTATGAGCTCGGCTTCATCTGTTGAACCTTTGTCTGTCACTACTACGTTTACTCCTCCATTGTTGCATTCAGGGATTGTGCATTTCACTTGATAGCATGCGCCGCAGCCGGCGCCGGCTTTGTAGAGAAACCGTGATGATACTGCAGCTACATTTCCATTGTTGATAGTTCTTCCGTAATCTCCATATCCACATGCTCCACCTTGATTTCATGCAAATTTAAAGTATATATGTGAAGTTTGATTCATAAGGCTTCAATTTTGACGGTCTAATCAGTTATAATTATGTATATATACACACGCACGCACGTGGATCAGATATGATGCGGGGGGTTTATTGTAAGTCCGAGCGCATCAAACCCAACACATAATTGCAATAGGAGAAGTATCCACTAACCTTATATACCAGGTTCGTTATCCTTTTATTATCGACGTGAGAACATTTATCCTCCACAGTAATAAAGCGTCAGAGGAATTTTTTTTAACATAAAAAAGAGACAATCGAGCATTTCCATTTTTCTTAAACTATCATCTTTCTGTTTTCATTCATATACCTCTAATCGAACGAACCCTAATATGTGCACACTATGATGCCAATTTGATGCTAGATATGCCGATCATGATTAGACCGTCAACGCGAGCGAGTAAATATGTATGTAAATCGAAATGCATGCAAAATGTTCATAACAAAATGTGTAAGTATTGACGCCTATGCTAATTTTAGCTACCCAAGTTAAATGTACGTACTTGGAGTTCCTAGACCGTCGGGCATTTCATAAAATTTGGCCTTGGTAGACTTGTATACCACTTGAGAGGAGCAAAGCTCAGGCAAAAGAATCAATGCAGCCAAATAGATGCATAAGTAGTTAAGACTTCGAAGCTCAATCATCTTTGTTGGAAATGGATTTAATAGAGCTCTTATAGAATATGCAGCAAATGTGTTTGATTTTGTTTAAGCTTGGTTTGAGGTGACAAATATATAAAGAAGAGTAGATTGATGTTTCTACTACTCTACTAGTTCATCTACTTTCCTTAGTGCGATCTTGGTAAATGGATTATTAACACTTGGTCATCAATGGAATTGATTATTAGGTACATTGCAAATACTTTTGTCTTCCACTCATGGCTTTCACATGGTTGACCCCTAGCTCTATGTTATAAATTAAATTGTGCAACTAGCTTGCATGTTGGGAGGGGAGCACATGCAATGCAAGTTACGCAACACCGAAGTATAAAATTTGTGATCACTAGACTTTTTAAAAATATTTTTTTTAGACTTTGGATCACTATATCCATATATAGTTTTATAGAACAAGTTTTATTCTTTTTTTGGAGGAAAGGGTATATCATATCTATTTTTAAAAGCTTGATTGAATTTTTGTAATCTATGAATATATAATATAAATATTTAATATATATCAAATATAGTAATAAAACATTAAAAACCCTGGAAGGAATATGATGTGAATATATAATTTATTTAATTAAATATTATCAACTTGCATATAATATTCTTGAATTGCTGTAAAATTTTTAATAAAAAGAAAATATTCGTATAAATCATACTAAATATTTATAATTAAAAAAAAGCAGAAAGGGTGATTTAGAAAATATTACATATCATGATTACTAAAACTAATACTTGGCTTCTAAGTCACATCTTTTGGGTAGCAATCGAGTCCACTTTAGACTAGGTGTACAAGAATATGTTCATGCGTATTGTTTTAATGCCAATCTAAACCACTTTCATCTACAGAAGCTGAAAGATAATAAATACTTTTTGCAAGAGAATAGGATAATTATGTATAAAACTGACGATCAAATATATTATTACGGTTGATGATGAAGTTGCATGATGATTTGTAACTTCAAGCTTAAGTTTGAAGTGAGGACATATTGGTATCGACAATACAATACATCATGATTATGGATGATGAAGTTACTACTTCTGGATTACCATTTCATCTCCTAAACCGCTTTAAGTGTGATATCTTTTTGTTGTTTTCATTAGGATTGTTCACAGTTTAGGATCGGATCTGAACCAAAAAATCTCCTATTGGATCGGATATAAACTTGATCCGATTATCCAAAATTGGTCAAATCTGAACCAGTTGCCAGTAGGACAAAGTGGTCTCTAAACTGAATTGTCTTTGTAAGTTTGGTTGATCTAAATAACCGGTTCAGGTCCGATACAAAAAGCAAACAGCTCTAGTTTCGTCAGTGTTGTTGAAGGCAAAAGTCTACAACACTATTACCACTAACGATATTGCAACTACTTGACCTGTCAACGTTATCTTGTAAAACGGTACTTTGACGTTATAACATTTAGCATT
Source organism: Fagopyrum tataricum (assembly GCA_002319775.1). Classification (NCBI taxonomy): domain Eukaryota; kingdom Viridiplantae; phylum Streptophyta; class Magnoliopsida; order Caryophyllales; family Polygonaceae; genus Fagopyrum; species Fagopyrum tataricum. The sequence continues at coordinate 3,207,376 of CM008283.1, forward strand.
ATAATAAGTGGTGTATATCATCATTATCAAAGGCAGCAATCTAGAATGTCACAACTACCACTAACGCTGCACAGACAAATGTGCATTAAAAGTTGGATAGATCAATCCTCAGTTCATCAATGAACCAACCCAGTAAGACCAAAATGTGATAAAATTTCCAAACCAACAAATCTAGTAGGAAGAACAATGAGAACTTGATCTGTGAAGAAAGAGAGAAGCATTTTATAATGTTGAATGTACAATTAAACATCAGTTAGCAAGGCAGGATGGAAAAGGACAATATAACAGCCCAACAATGAACACAAGGAAAAATATGCACAAAGAAAAAGACTATGGACGAAAGAAACTCTTTCTGTTTTAGATTTATCAGTTTTACTTGACCACAAGAAAAGAGTTGGCTAAACAATCAAGGTTTTTACCTTTGTGTGTTTTTTGGGGCGGCATGCTATACTGCGGAAGAAGGCTAGGAGCGAAAAAGTTTTAAAAGGAAGCCAAACATGATTCCTATGAGCGCCACAAGAGCTGCGAATGTCAGGGAGAATCCCGGGGCTCCTTTCCGCAGTGTACTTCTCAACGTTTCCTGTAATACAAAAGGTCAGATTGCTCAATGAAAATTTCGGAATCAAGTCTTGACATGTGTAATGTAAATGTATCAACCGAAACCAATATATTATAAGACAAAAGATAAGGGCAGCAGATACTCACTAGTTCGTGTTGGAGTTGCTGCGTTTTCCGAACAGCTGCATCCCTTTCTTCCTTTAGATGCCTTAATGCGGAATTCTGCTAAAAACATAACATCAATTATAATGTAGGATAAAATAACAAAAGAAAATATTCAAACTAGTTCATTTAGGTTGCTCAAGAAGATCCACAGGGAAACTGACAGTCTGATTAATTTAGCAATAAACAGACTGTCCTTTTCTCGACTCATAAGAGAAATCATCATATCCCCAAAAGAACTGCCACAAATATGCAATCGCAATATGGAAAATGCTTGTGGTCTGGTAACTCTGGTTATTTTGAGAAATGCTTCATTATTGAAGATATTGCAGAGAGTTGATTCAATATTTGTTGCTGTTATGTGTACAATGTATGCATGCAAATATACAATAGCGATAATTGTCAATTCAACACTTAGTATGGTTTCTTTTAGATCAAAGAGGAGGGGAGATTATACTTACAACATCAATACTTGAACCTTGTAACTGATTAACCTGAAATTGCAAAACATGTGAAAGTGTCAGCAATTATAAAAACATTCCAAGCTAACTACTAACAGGTAAATCTTATGAAAACAACAATAAGGTGATTCGTTAGGTGATAAAAAAAAAAAGAAGAAGATATTTTTACAAGAAAAAAGAAATATCACGAGAAAGAGGCCTCGGTGAGTTTCGAAGAGATAACTAGGCTTGCCTTATCTGGGCTTCGTGTGACACTCATTTCAGAATCATCGTCTTCTTTAGCCGAGTTAGGAGGGATATATACAACTCTAAGCTTGTGTTCTTCCATTACTCTTCCATTCTCTTTATTGAACTAAACAGCACAACAACAGATACATTATTTTTTTAGTATAAAGCTCACATGAGAATAAGATTAGACACTCACAATATTTATTATGAACAGAAAAATGCCTACCATATCGGATGGAAGAGTACCGGTATCAGTATTAGGAGGAACAATTGTACTTTGAAGAAGAAATTTATCTCTGCATATCATATCAGGTGGATATTCTCGTTGAGCCTGTAGAGTAACTGTGAATCCGGAATTAGCAAATTTAAAAATATTTACAAAAAATTAGTCCAGTGTAGGGTTAAGAAAATAGAACGAGGTTATTGAAAGCATGGTGTGATCATGTAAGGGACGACAATTTTCTCAGGCATTTCTTACTAGAAAATTGCCCAATTGTGTATATAATTCATAATTTCAGTTCGGTTATCTTCAAAAAGGAAAAAACAACATCACTTCAGCCTTGTAGCATGATTCAAACGACACACTTGAACTTGAAGACTTCCTATGTACTTTGTAACAACTTCCCGTCCGTACCTCTAATGATACATGAATCCCAAGGATGAATAACACCAGAATTTGGACGGACAAAGTACTTCTTAGGTGAAGTAGTTTTGACCTGGAAAGTTGAACAAAGCATAAAGGAATGAAAAGTGAGGATCAGAAACTAATAAAAAAAATAAAAAGCAAATATCATAAACAAATAAAGAAATAAAAGCAAGGATCACAAAGTAAGGAACCAAACAAAGAAGCGTAGAGTTGCACACCAAAGTATACCTTGAAGGCAACATGATTCTCAGTGGTGTTTGAAACTTTAAGATCGCAATAAGTTCGCTTTTCCAGCTCAACTGTCCACCAGAGGTTACCAGTTGCAGTGAGTTCTCAGGAAAGCAATTTAGATAAACAAAAGTAACCAAATAGAACAGAAAACGATTAATTTACCATGAGAGATTATAAAAAATTTGAAGAAATCCTAAAACTGATCAAATGTAAACCTGTAGAGCACGAATCTGAACTTCATGCTCTTGTTTGTGTTTCGAATTTCAACTTTAAAAGCAATAAACTTGAATTCTGAACCTTTATCTTAGCTACTTTTTTTTCCTTACAGTTGAAGAGAACTTAATGTTTTCTATGAGTGAGGTAATCAAACTTCACAATTTTATGAAATTGTACTAAATTTGGACCCTAAGATACTGGAATGCATACTTTCAATCGGATTGCTTCACTTTCCTTGTTGTCTCACTCTTTGGACCCCGAGATTAACTAGAAAGCAGAAGTTTCTATCCTACAAGCACTCCTGTTGTGAGTTGCCAACTTTATGTATCACTTCAATATGGTCCTTCGAACAATAGTCCCTCTCCATTTCAGTTTTCCATTCTAATCTAAATTAAATACTCGTATATCTGATATTACCAAACCAATCGTATGATAACAATTGAAAACATGTATCAATTTCAGTTGGCGTTTGATTATTAGAAGAACATAAGATGAAGATTGACATCCGTGGTTTCAATTATTGCTCAAAGGCTGCTTAAATTAGCTCCTCACCTTACTTCTAACTTGCCTACCTCAAACAGACAACAATCTCTGTTTCACCTATGCCTTTCAGAAGAAGGATACTGACTTACACCGAAAGATTCTCTCAACGACAATCAAATTTTCGAATTTGCATTCAAATACCAATATCTAGAACTCATGCAAGCGGATGTATGACAAAGCATAAAATAAAATCGAAACTGTAGCTTTCCGTTTCGGAAACAAATCTTATATCAACAAGATAAACACAAAGGAACTCGAATTGCAATCAAAAGTAAGAAGAGAAAAGGAAAACGCATAGAAACAGAAGCGTACATTGGAACTTGAGCTCCTCCGGTTGAATAGAGACCAACTGTTTACTCCCATTCATTGTCGCCAAAAGTGAAAGCTCAAAACCTATGTCATCGGCGGCAACCAAAACAAAATCATCAACACTAACTCAAACCAGTTATCCAACTGAAAGAAAAACGAGATACAAAAACAAGCGAAAGAAAATTAACGGTGGCTGAAGTGAAAAGCGAGAAATAATCGAAAGAAACAAACATGTACTGGTGCAACGAAGACCGAAAATAGCGGATCGATGGTTCGATTGATGGATGAACGGCGTGGTATTAATGGCTTCTCACAAGGGTATGAATTGGGGAAAGATGGTTCTCTGCGAAACCGAGGGGAGCGCGAGAGATAGAGATGGAGACGAGAGGAACCTTGTTCATTTTTGTTCAAATTTTTTATTATTGGAATTATTTAATTAAGGTTACTTGTCTCTCTCCTTTTTTTTCCTAAAGGAAAGATTTCTTGGTTTTTTTATGAAGTAGCGTCGGTGGTCAACACGCATTAGTCGCGCTTTATATATATATATATATATATGAAAAGAGTTATGTAGTACGGCGTACTCAATCGGGGATAATTCGACCTCTTACATCTCGGTGTGTTCATCCGATCGCTCCATCCGTGTTTATCTTCATAGATCGCCCTTTTTAGAGGTTTATTTAAGTCTATCTCCACACATGCCTTGACAAAGTGTCCCCTATTAGAGTGGAGTGATCGAGAATCAATGGTAACCGGATTCCCAACACCTGAAGCCATAAGTTAGAGGATACACTCATCGTACCACTACATTGGTACATCGGAAACCCTGACCCACGTTGGGGTGGTGGTTATAGGTTCAGAAGTCACAAACTCAGGCGTCATGCGTTTCATGATGAGGCATCTGTCAAAGACAAACTAGAACCATCAGTGAGAACCCGAAACATTTCCTATTCTTGTGAAAATCGGACCATAAAATACCCATTGACAAGATCAACCATGCGAATATTGGAGCCAAGATTCCACAGAACCCTAATTTTTCTTTCCATAACAGGAAAAACAGTTGGATATCCTAAAACCTTGAACATAACATAATTCTTCCAATCAACTTCAAGGGCCTCAATAATATCCTTGTTAATCTGAATAAAGGGGTTTTCATCCTCTCTAATAGGAAATCTAATGGTCGCCTGCCCTATAAAGAATTCCAGTCAATTGTAGAAGCAATTTGTCCTTGAGTTCGAGCACCATCAAGAATTAATATCCAAAACTTAGGCTTGGATATAAGCTATATCCAGCACATAATCAATAGTCTCCCCAATCAAAGATGAAGGAGCACTTGAAGCCACAATAGACACACGACCAATAAAAAAGGTCGATGGTAGCGGTGCTTGATCGTGGAAGTTTACCGTAATAAAACAACCTCCCTTGCAAGTGATACAGGATCGGATGTAGTACAAACGGGTTATCGAACACATGAACCACATTTGTTTGGATATAAATGATAGTAATTACGCTAAGTAAAGGGATAAGTAGAGAAAAGGGAAGAAGAAAATTTGTCTTTGAGAAGGTCAAGAAAACAAAAAAGCAATGGTTGTTGGTAACAAGAATAAAGAGGGTCGGTGATATGAGGAAACAAGAATTCTCACTATAATAAATTAAGATAATATTGCATATATGAGACTCATGAACATTAATATATAAACATTGTAGGAAACTATCTAAAGTAGCATTGAACAGAGACAAAACAAGACCGTGCTAAGTGCTAACCAACTCATGTAGCTATCATAGGAAAGCCCATGAAGCATTTAGAAACTCGGAGAAGACCTATAATACCTTCACAGTTAGGTTCTTTAATCTTTAAAAAGTACAAAGACCGATGAATTATACGACGATTAAGAATTCCCGAAGCTTTGATAAAACGTTACTCTCAAAGCCAAACTCTTTTCAAATCTTTCCAATAAAACAAAATTGTTTGGCTTTTCACTTTGTTATATCTAAACCGATTAAAAAAGTCACTCCGGATTAACAATAAAGGTAATTAAAAGGTGGGAATCAAGCCCTTTGAAAAGAAGTAATATCGCAATCTCAATTCACAAACATATATGCAATAACAAATCAAACCATTATAGGGATCATCCAACCCTAAGGTAGAGGGTTGGATGGGATGGAATGAGAATGGATGCCTCAAACCCTAAGGTAGAGGGTTGTATTAATAGGAAAAACTCGGGCCGAAACCCTAAGTCGAAAATCCCGGCCGTATGTATAAGAAAAGCTAGGGTTTACTAAGAGAAAATATGATTCGGCGGCTCTGAAGGGAAATACGATCTTCAGGGGTGAAATACGGTTTAAGGCAAAATAATATACGGTATATAGGCCGTATACCCTTTTGTCATAAACCGTATATGGCTTTACACATAACCCGTATTTGCCCTTGACAACTTTTTGACAACTCAGTAAAACTAATTTTTCCGCTGCTCTAACTGGAACCACAAGACCATGAGTATTACTTTCAAAGATATACAACTTTTCAGTTGACAAAAATGTCTAAATCCAAAGGGAAGATGATCAAATTTAGGAATCTTTCAGGAGTCGTCTTAGAATAGTATCCAACCTCAATGATCTTCACATGTCTCTTTAATTAATTCTTCATTCTTCAACATGAATCTACCTCGGAACTTCGATCCTCAGTCAATATAGATGTCTTTAATGGTATGCTTGACCTCAAGGAGGATGAAAACTCGTATTCTGACATTCTTTCTTTGTTCTTGCTCATTTTTGGCCTCATATACCTGATATACGAAATAAACCCAAGTAGACACCACAAAACACAATGTAAAGCATGTATGTCTTAAGTGAACACAAACCAAACCAAGTGAGGTATGATAGTGCATGCAAAAGATGACATAAAACACGTATGTTTTGAGCTTATCAGTGTTACCGGTGCAGTGGTAACCGAAGTAATTGTTGCACCTAGGAATGGAAACGGGTCGGTTGATGGATGTACCAATTCCGCCAACCACCCATCTTATTCAAGTTGTCACCCACCCCGCCCATCACCCACCTAACACTTTACCCATATTCCACCAACCCATCACCCACCGGGTAATCGGGTGGTTCGGGTGAAGTAGTCGGGTGTGAAGTAATTTTTTTCGTTTTTAACAATTTTGAAAGTTATGAAAATTTTCAATTTAAAAATAACACAAATCAAATTTTTACTAAATCATGAAATATTGTGAAACATAATAAACCAACAACAAAAAAGATTTCCAACTAATACAAACCAAAATTATGCAAAAAACACAACTTTGTATGCATACAAAAAAAGTAAATTAACATAAATCAAATGAAACTCCTCTAAAACTCGATATAATGATACAGTTCAACAACCTAACATAATATAAAAATAAAAAAAATAATAATTAGAAAATCAAACTCAACCATTAATTAAAATTTGAATGTCAAAAGTATACATATTGGGGTACACGCCTTCATGGCGGAATCTTCAACATCAACACCCTTCAATATAGTATCAACCTACTTGTGCATCGAGCGAAAAACCTAAATTATAATTAAAAATCATGAAAGGGAGATATTATAAGTAAAAAGAAGAAGAGGTTATTAGTATAATTAGATATACTCACCTACATAATTGCTCTCAATCCAATATTGCAAAAACATTAATGTCGTTACAATATCTCCATGAAGTCTAGATCGATGAGGACTCACCACTCGCCCACCCATGCTAAAAGCATTTTTACAAGTCATAGACACGAGAATTGCCAAAATATCTTTTGCAATCTTTCGCAAATTTGGACACTTTAGATCAGTTTTCCATAAGATAAGAACATCAAAATCTTTAATATTAGGTAATATAATTTCTTGAAGATAATATACCAACTCATGACTAACACTAGCCTTCTTCTTCAAAATTTTCTTATAATGGCCAAAATTATCTTCATCATCATCATCAGAAAATTACATGTCTCTTGCCAACCAATCTAGAGGTTGAACTTACATATTCTTGATCCTCAATATCATCGCCTAAGTCTTGATACTCATAAAAAAAATCCAACATCAAAGTTTTCACCTTCTCAATCTCAACAAAGATATCGTATATCTTGTTAAAATACTATTCAACACATTTCAGTTTGTCTCTTGGGTCTAAAATTGTTTCTATTGCCAAAACTCTACTTATAATCGACCAATACTTATCAAATTTCTCAAGCATATTTCTATCCATCTCATTGATTATCGAATCATTGATGGATTCCCATTTCAGTAAAAAAAAGTTTAACCAGACAAACCTTTCAAAGAACAAATTAGTTGTTGGGTAGTTTCTCCAGGAAAAAAATATTTGTCACGTTGTGGCGAATATTTAAGTAGCGAGAATGTCGATAAAGGTGTTAGTGGAGCAGTGAGAACGTCAAAGACGGCATCGGCGGAGTAGTGACGACTCCGTAGAAGGTCGAAGACGGCATCGGCGAAGCAGTGACGACTCCGGAGAAGATCGAAGACGGCGCCGACGAGCAGTGAAAGGAGAACACCCGTCGATACAGAAGGCAGATGTAACTACAAGGTGACGGCAAAGACTTGAAGGGCTAGAGAGAGACACGGGATCAGGACTCAAAACGGTTGTTTGTTTGTCAATTCTTTCCCAGATTAGATATTAGGGATTTAGGGTCTTATATATATTTTTATAATTTAAACGGGTGAAACAGGGCGGGTGGGGCGGGTGGGTGACGGGGCGGGTGGTGGGTGGTTGTACCTCCACCCATACCCGCCCCACCACCCATCAATTTCACCCACCAACCGCCCACCACCCGGAATTCTTTGGGTTTTCACCCATATATTCGGGTCGGGTGATCGGTTGGGTGTGCACTCATTTCCATCCCTAGTTGCATCCGACTCAAGCATAATCGTATAAGAAGGGGGGGAGGGGGGAGTTCGGACCAAACCGGATGAGGATTCGTGTCCCCTACGGAGCCATCCCTGGCTAACTCGAGCGGGAACTCCATCACAACCAAGCAAACACCCAGTACCGAAAACAAAGACCTTTTCTTTTCTCCAATACAATTAGGTTTTCCAAAAAGAGGGGGGGGAAATGCTTGTGTGACATCTAAAGATTACATGTCTTCACTTTTTTTCTCTAACAAATGGAAAAAATTGAATTCAATCATTAATTTATGAAAATTACGAAATTAATACTACTTTTGAGGTGATTATGGAAAATATTCCGAACTTTAAAGTTGTGAAATTTTGCCTAAATTATAGCATCCGTTGCAATCACTATCCTAAGGATGGTCAATAGTTATATCACGTTTATGATATCATGTTTATGATCTATCATCAGTAATTATGAATATACCAATGTTAACCGTTCAAACATTTAAAAATTCAGGAGGGTAGTTGGTCATATCAATTTGTTATCGTCACAATCCAAACCTATATTTGAGTGGGTGTTTTTGTAATCTTATGATCTTAAATTGATTTAATAGACTAGACACACCTAAGATATCAAAACATAGAATTAGAAGATATCGGAGAGGACGGTATTAAAAATAAAAGAATCAAAACAACAAAAGAAGTATCAATAACCGGGACATAAAGCACACAAAAATGACCTCGTAGAAGCATGAGAGAGGAAGAAAGTCAGAACGAAAGAAAACGCGCGTCAATCGGAAAAAGTATATAATAAATTTTTAAAAAATCACGGTAAAAACCTCATATTTAAATCAATAATAAGTTATAAGGTTTAGATCACACATTCACAACTTTACTAAACAAACAAACTTGATCTATCCAATTCCTTGAATCAAAAACTATAAATGAAAGGATACCGAAATTTATCATCTAATATTGAACCAAATAAGTATTAGACAAACGATCTTAGCCGGACTTAAAAGCATTTAATATTTGGCCAAAATACTAAACAATCACTCGTAAAATAGCCTCATTTACACTTAACCGTCCGTTAAATGCAAAATTATAGAAAACTACACTTGACAATCACAACGTCTGGAAAAACCGTCTCTTTTCTTGTCAATGTGCCCCACTTTCGTTTAAAATAATACTATTTGTTGCAGAACCATGAACCGATTTGGTTTATAATAAAATGTGGAAATGAACCGGCCTTTTTTTGTTAAAAAAACGAATCGAACCAAAATTCAAAATTCAAATGCCCTTAAACGAACCTCTTCTTCCCCAAATCCAGTGATTGTTGGTGAAGGTTTCAAAAGAGAAATGAGGGAGGCCTACCGATAGCGGGAAGAAAATCAGCGAGTCTAGTGCCGATTGGAAGTCTGGCTTGGAGAACGGCTCTAAGATCCGGAGGAAAGCTAAATCCGAACTCGGCATCGAAATGGCATGGTTGGACTTGGATACCGGAGGTTTGGAGGTGAGAGATGAGTTTCTCGGCGAGTGAGGTGAGAGATAGAAGACCATTCCGGGAAGGTATAGGAGTTGAAGGTGATGATGCAGAGGCGGTGAGAGATAGGAGACCATTCCGAGAAGTACCAGTCGGGTTTTGGGGACTCCCACACGTGAACCTTCTTGAGCTCCTGCATAATTCACTGACGAGGACCATATCCGAGGCCATAGCCTCTGCCTCCAACTTATCTATGCTTATGATATCGAACAATCAGTTTTTTGGTCCAATTCCGGAAGAAATTGGGTCTTTGAGCACCATAATCAGTTTTCAAGCAAGAAACAATCGGTTTACGAAACATCTGCCAGAATCAATTGTCGAATTGGATCACTTGGGCGAGCTTAATTTGCATAACAATATGCTCTCTGGTGATCTCCCGAGTGAAACTGCTTCTCTGAAGAAGGTCAACGAACTTAATTTGGCTAACAATGCATTAACAGGAGCAATCCCGACTGAAATTGGTAACTTACATGTGCTTAACTATCTTGATCTTTCTAATAACTAATTTTCTGGCAATGTCCCTGTTACCCTTCAGAATTTGAAACTCAATGAGTGCAATTTGTCGATTAATCGACTTTCTGGTCTTCTGCCACCCTTATATACGAAAGGGATTTACAAGAATATCTTCCTAGGCAACCTTGAATTGTGTATGGATGTGACAGGCTTTTGTGAAAGCAGGGGAAATGTAGGGGGAGGTAAAGAATACTTGTGATTGTTCATCTTTGTTCTCAGCAACAAAGCGACAGTGATGGTAAAGAAACTTATGGGTCTTGTATATAAGAAGCTTGAAGGCGACGAGTGTGATGTCGAGAATGGTGATTTGGTTCGGGATGATGGGTTTGAAGCGGAGGTGGATACATTAGGGAAGATTAGAGCATACATTAAGGAAGATTAGAGCATCCAAGAGAATCCCTAAAATAGGAAGAAAAGTAATAATTTTTAAATTATTTTTACATCAAATTCAATAGGTTTTTTAGTTTAGAGACTTCAACCACATTTAAAATAATTAATTATTTTATCTTTTTAACATGAGAATATGAAATAGAAATACTGCGAAATTTTTGAAAATTTTTTAAATTTAGGGAAACAACTCTATTTCCCACCCTCATTCTCTATTTTGAAGAATTGAATAGAAAATTTGCTGGGTACAAAAATAAGGCTTACATTCTTCAAAAGCCCAAAATTCTCTAAAATAGAGATATTGTTGGATGCTCTTAGACACAAAAATATTTTAAAGTTGTGGTTTATGCCTTTATGGTATTTTTTTTTAGGGGAGAAGGGTTTATTAAGTTTTTTTTTTAAATTAAAAAATCTATTTCGATTACGTTGTATTCAACCGGTTCACGGAATGGTTTTTAAGGATGGTTTTTGGTAGTTTCGCATTTAACAAGTGATTAAGTACAAATAAGCCTATTTAACGGGTGATTTTCGATATTTAATCAAAATATATTTTTTCGTCTTCTAATTTTCACCCGTTTTTAAAACTTGACCGCTAACATTAACTTGACTTTTTCCTTTTTTCAGTGAGTAGAAGTGTCTAATTTTCACTATTTTTTGAACATCTAGTAAATAAAGTTGTAGATGTCATCGCAAAAGCTTGTCCTTCTAATAAAATTGAACAAGAGTTACTTAATGAACTTTGTTTGACGGAATGGCGGATAATACATAATAAATTCGGTTCTTTTTAAAATAAAAAGACATTGTTTGTATTGAACGTATGTCATGGTTTATAACATATTGATCAATGTCGTACCTCTCATCCTTACAAAATATAGTCGGACTTGTGTAGTTTATCCGACGAGATATGTATTGAAGAAATCTAATTGATTAAACTATTTTCATCTTTACATTATATTGCTTTTTTTAAAATTTCAATAGACTAAATAAAGAATATATATATATATATATATATATATATATATATATATATATATATATATATATATATATATATATATATATAGATAGATAGATAGATTCCTCAACTTTATTATCATAGTATTTGCCACGTGGCCCGAATAAAAACACGTCATCAAGACCGGCTCGGATATCCTCGGTATATCCGATTTTTTTTCTGGCCTTCTGGAGCCACTGGGCCCACCACTTTATGCTCCAGTTCTTTATAATTACCATCTTGCCCCCGCTACCCAATCATCTACTCCCTTCATTTTCACTTTTTGAACGGGGGACGTCACAAACAACAAAATCGAAAAGCACATCATAACGCCACGTGTCCTTTCACTTTTTCTCTTTTTCCAATAATAACGTCACTCTATTTACCGTCGTTTTGCTGAAGAACTCCATTTTTTCTCTTCAAGAAGGAAATCGTTCCTTCCATTCACCTCCTCTTCAGCGGAGCCGTGGAACCATCAATCCGCCATTATCGCGCTTCATCTTACACGTGAGAATTTTTTTCCTCTTTCTCTATCATTTTTCCTTGTTATTCTTTCAATGTTGAAATCACCCGTTCGCTACGCGATCCCTCTTCAGTTTTTTTCCTTGTTACGATTGTTGTGATTTTTGGTTGATTATGAATTTGCTACCTTCTTCATATTAATTAGGGTTTCAGCTTCGGTTTCGATGATTAGCGAAGCTATACAGCTCATAGTTCTTCGAGAAGACGAATTGTTTCTCGAATGTACGGCTTCTATATCTTCTCGAGTTATCTTCACTGTTGATTTCATTAGAAATTTAGTGTAATAAGGGATGTTGTGGTCGATTCTTCTTGTGGATTTGACCCACTTTGTAGTTGACAGATACATCTGGATGGAATAGTTTGTTTAATTGAAAAGGTATTTGATATCGGTAATTTATGTTTCTGAAACTAGTTAGAAAACAACTCGGTTTCGTTAATCACTTAGATTTAAATTCTTTGACCTAGATCTCGCTATAATTATTGCAATTGAACTTACGTACTCTAGTTTTTGGTTTTGGTTTCTTCATCATTGGCCTATTCACTGTAGTTTGTTTATGGTAATTTTTTTGCAATTTGCTTCCTGATATATTTTTATGTTATTAAAGATGTTTTTTTGTTTTCAAATCAGCAGATCACTGAAACTTCCATAGGTTGTAGGCCGTGTTTGATACTCGAGATGCCGCGAAATAATGTTACAAGGGGGATTCCTATGGGGATTTCTCTTATAAGAAAATTGAGAGGCAAAGACTGGAGTTTTACTTCTTACAGACATGCAGTTCTGCTGGTTACTTTTATAGCATACGCTTGCTACCATGCTTCCAGAAAACCAAGCAGTGTCGTGAAAAGTGTTCTCGATCCACAACAAACTAATAAAGCAGCCGAGCTTCATCCTTGGCCTGTGGGTAACGTTTTCATTGAGAGGGAATTCTTAGTTAGCAACAGAACTAGATTTGAGTATAGCGGATGGGCTCCATTCAATGGAAAAGATGGAACCTCAAAATTAGGCGAGATTGATCTAGCATTTCTGGCATTCTATTCTATGGGAATGTATTTTGCTGGACACTTAGGTGACACGTTAGACCTTCGGTTGTTTTTGACGGCTGGGATGATTGGAAGTGGCATATTTGTTGCACTTTTTGGCTTTGGTTACTTATGGAACATTCATGCCTTTTGGTTCTATTTATCAATGCAAATGATTGCTGGATTGTTTCAGGCCACAGGTTGGCCATCTGTGGTTGCTGTTATTGGTAATTGGTTTGGGAAGAGAAAGAGAGGTTTGATTATGGGTGTATGGAATGCTCATACATCTGTAGGGAATATCACTGGCACGCTTCTTGCCGCTGGTGTTTTGCAATATGGTTGGGGTTGGTCTTTCATACTTCCTGGTGCTTTAATCTTCTTTGGTGGGTTTATTGTATTCCTATTTTTGGCTGCATATCCCGAAGACGTTGGTTTCCCTAATCCTTATGAGTTAGTTCCTAATTCACCTAGAAAACCAGGTGATGAGGAGGAACAAAAACAGGACGGAGACCTCTCTGCTGCTACAAGAGGCGTTGGGCTCCTTGAAGCCTGTCTGATACCCGGTGTTATACCATTTGCTTTATGTCTTCTCTTTGCTAAGCTCGTGGCATACACTTTCCTTTATTGGTTGCCATTTTATCTCAGCCAGACAGGTTAGTTATTATTTCTAATGTCCATCGTGATCATCCGTTTTTTCTTCCAATATCCAATACAATTGCAAAGTTCCATTTGCTAGTCTGTTTCTTTGAGCATTCTTGAAATATGAATTATGCATATCCTATCTCTTCCAGCCCTAGAAGAATACATGTATAATTCCTACAAAAAGTGTAATTTTCGGATGGAACAGTATGTCTCCACTGCCTCCTTTGTAAGAGCATGAACACTAGTGATTTCTTAATGTGGACTTTAAATGTCTTTTTCAATTTCTCTTTCTAAACATCATTCTAAAAAACTACACATTTTATTATTCACAGATTTTTCAATTAGGATTTTTAGCTTTGGACTTGCTTCCATAATATTGTAAACAAAAGCAACTAGATCCCAAAATTTTACACCTAATTTAGCAAAGATTATTATTTTATATTAACCAATTTTCTCTCTCCCATTTTTTTAGCAATTGCTTAGCAAGCAACCAAACAACCTTCCTATTTCTTAACTCAAGGATCACTTTTATCTAGAAATCAATATTATCATATGCTAAGAAACCACTGGGGTATGTGCTCTAAGGATTGTGTTTTGATGAAATTTATACAATCTCACTACCCCTGGCTTCTTGTATGAGTATAATAACTCAACAGGGTATCCAGTTGAAACATGGATCTCTAGTTATACATGTATGGCTTTGTTCACATCATCTTGATAACATTATCTATCTAATCGATGAGCGCAGTTCAGTAAAAATATGTTTAAATGTTTTTGACATCCAGTATAAGAAATGTATTGATAAGAACGTGTTAAGAGCTGAATAGTAAGAGACAAAGCATATGTGTACATGACCATATCTTACAATTTGCTTGTTCTTAATGAATTGTTAATGATTTCTGTGTTTCATTTAGATTTATCATTTCATCCATGTTTGGTAACTTGCAGAAATTGGTGGAGAATATGTTTCTGTAAAATCTGCTGGAAATCTTTCAACCTTGTTTGATGTTGGTGGCATAGTTGGTGGCATTCTGGCTGGTTACATATCTGATAAACTTAAAGCCAGAGCTATCACAGCAGCTACATTTATGTACGCTGCAATTCCTTCAATGCTCTTATATCGAACCTATGGAAGTGTTTCAATGTCGGTCAACATAGTTCTAATGATGGTAGCTGGCCTGTTTGTTAACGGGCCATATGCACTCATCACAACTGCTGTTTCAGCTGATCTCGGTACTCATAGCTCCCTCAAAGGAGATTCCCGTGCACTTGCTACAGTGACTGCCATCATTGATGGTACAGGATCTGTGGGTGCTGCAATTGGCCCTCTTCTTACAGGCTTTCTTTCAACTCAGGGATGGGATCGTGTTTTTGCAATGCTAATGATCTGTGCCCTCATTGCCGGCCTACTGTTATCAAAGCTGGTGATGAATGAAATTTCTGAAATATCTAGACGAAGGAGGGCTGCACGAGCACATCAAAACAACGTAGGTATCAACGCATCTCTTCCTCATTTGTTCACTCTCTTGCAGATATATTTTCAAATAAGGGTTTATTTGAATATAATGTATAATAGTAAAGCATCCAAATAACACATCTTTTGGAAGGCATTTCAAAACATACAACTTGCATTATAAAATATAGATTCGTGTTTTACACGGAAAATACTATGAGGATGTAAAGAGCAGGATATGTGATGAAAGTGCCAGGATAGACAGAGCTCTTGTTGAATTGTACTTCAAATCTTAGATAAGTTTTACTAACTATTGTCAAACCATTGCAGGTCCTTCACAACCTTTTCTGGGTAGTCAAAGGTGATGATTTTGTGATGTTACATTGATGAAAGACCGAGCGAGCAAGGAGGTTAAAACTCCTTGAAATGATAAACATTGTTTCATACTTGGGTGAACAATGACCTTTTTGTTTGATATCTGTTATAGAATGAGTGATTGGATATAGAGAACTTTTGTTTTCCCCTCATAAGAAACCAAGGAGGCTACTGGTAAACGTAGTAGCAATTACAACAGTCTTGGAACTGCTCTCCCGGATAAGCATCAACGAATAAGGAGTAATCTGTCGATTTTGTTATGGAATCTAATGAATTTGCGGGTTAGTTTCAGCTTGAAATGCTTGATTCTTGTTTGTAATCTTTCATAATCTTTCAAGTTCTCTTGTTTAAGGTATGCATTCTTGCCTTTCAGGTAAGTGAGTTTGTCATGTTTGTACTTCGGCTCTTTAGCTTTACCTATTTGAGTTTTTTTTACCATTTCTAATGTCATTGGAATGAATTTAACAAACAAAAATGCTTAGGACATAAACTGTTGAAGTTATTCGTAGTGTCCTAACTAACTCCGTAAGGTATGACTGTCAAGTCATATTAACAATTAAGGTGATCAAGTTTGTCCAGCCAAGAAAAACTTAATCTTATTTGAATGGTCTTAGTTGACTCCACAAGGTAAGGTATGACATTCAAGTCATATTATCAGTTAAGTGATCAAGTTTGTCCAGGCTAAGAAAACTTACCTTTCGTTTGGTTGTAACTCCGGAATCGAAAACGGAATGGAAATGAATCTAGTCCATATTAGTGTCTTATTCATGGAATCATTTTATATGGTTTCATCCAAAATGCACTTACTTGCTCCCATTTTGTTACCCTATAGGGTATCAAAACTAATCAATTTCTACTCTAATTACCTTAAACCACAAGAAAATGATTCCCAAAAATTTCATGAACATGGTATACGTATGGACTAGATACGTTTCCATTCCGTTTTCGTTTCCGGAGTTCAAAACAAACGGGCCCTTAATCTTATTTGAATAGTCTTAATTGATTCCGCAAGGTATGACATTCAAGTCATATCAACAGTTAAACCAATCGAGTTTGTCCGGACCAAGAAAAACTCAAAATCTTATTCATTGCAAAGTATGACATTCAAGTTGTGATAACAGTTAAGGGGCCAAGATGTTAACTTTTCTTGTATCCGTTTCGGATCCAAACGACATGGATGACACATGCTACAAGTGAACCACACATACAAGTATTCGGGTTCCATCCTAAAACCAATTGACAATAGGAGGAGTAATCACAGTGTTTATATTTTATGTCCATGTGCTTTCGTATTGTCGATGTGGGATTGTTTTTTCTTCCTTACGTCCCAACATAAGAAAAGCTTAAATTTGTCCAGATGAAGAAAAACTCAAAATCTTATTTGTATACTTTACAAAGTATGACATTCAAGTAATGATAACAGGAAAAACTCAAAATCTTATTCGTACGTGTTTTATTCCGACCTTTTTGTCGAGACCCTAAAATGTTATCAAGTCATGATAACGTTTAAGAGCCAACAAAAACTCAAAATCTTATTGAGTATTAATTCATTTTAAATCAAACAAAAATTTTATTCACCATTTGAGGTTTCCCTCCCTATCCCAAAGATAAGGCTAGGGTCACTTGGCCACCTCTACCTTCTACAACGGCAAGTCTAGGTTCAATAATGGCTAATGCAAATGAATTAAAGTCCATTTGGTTACAAACTATGCCACTATGGTAATAATAACATAAAAGTGATAGCCTTTTTCTTTTTGTGATGGTTCGTTAGGTTAACATTAATGGAAAAGTACACATTTCTCATTAAGGGTTGGGAAAAACTAGCATTGATGAAACAGCTGCCTCGATTAAGGATTATGGTTGTAAAGGTGCTAAAAGTCAGAGTGTGCTAAAATTTTGAAAACAACAAAAAAAAAAAAAAAAAAAACCGAAACCTAACCGAACCAATTGACCAACATAATTTCCTCTTCTTTTTTTTTTCCTTTCCACTGTAAAGGGGAATTAAATTGCTCGCCCAACACACTAAGTGTCCGTTTGGTTGGATGATGGAATGAAAACGGAATGAAATCGGTTAAGGGTAAGCAATGAAAATGAAAATGATTATGTTAGTTTTATGTGAAAAAACCTCTAAACAAACCTAGTTTTTGATTGATTCGGAATCATTTCATTACCGGGAGTGATTCCTAACGATACCAAACGAGCCTAATTAGCTAGCTAATAGTATAAGATGGTTCCACAGTACATTATAGGTACAACAGCTAGCATTAATTAATTAATCGTTACAATCTATGTGGGGAAGTTCGGGTAAGATTTAATGCACTCGTCAAAAACTGAAAATTGTTCACATTCTCTCAGAAAGTGGTTCCATTATTAACCATTTTTATTATAAATGTAAATCAAAAATATAATTAAGTTCGTGTTTAATTTTTTTTCAACCAGTAACCTTTTTCTTAACTGCAGTTTTTTTTTGCTCTCATCATTATTTCCTTTCTTATGTTATTCGGCTTTGATTTTTTTTTGGTTTACGACGTTTAGTTCATTTGTCATTTTATAGTCTCTCGTTTGTCGAATCGTTTTTCTTCTATAGAATTTTTTTTTTGTCTGTGTAGTTTTAGAAGTTCTAATGTTGAAATGTTGTGTTTTGACACAGTAGTTATAGAAAAATCATTTATAGAATTTTTTTGGATCTTATCCGTTATTTAATATTCACAACTTTTTTGAATCTATAAGAAATAAATATTTTGACATAAAATATTTTTTAAGAATAACTCTCGTGATTACTACTTAATTAATGTACTAAAAACTTAAAATGAATTACTAAATTTCTAACGCTAAAATGACATTTATTAATAATAATAAGGGAGTAACTTTTAAAGATTTGTTACGTCCAGTTAATGAAAAAGAAAGAAAAATAGTTTTAATATGTTTATTAATCTGCATCAAATATTTAAGAATGTCTTTATAATTTTTCTTAAACTATACAAACACATAAATTATTTACAAATAATTTCCGATTGAACAAATCTAAAAAAAATTCTATTTTCACTTGCATTAATCCCAATACTTTACATAATTTAGCTAACATATAAACAAACTTGGTCCCCCTTGGCCCTTGCCACCCTCAAGTACATGAAGGCTCCCTATATAGAGAGAAGAGAGCACACACCTTGCAAATAAGATCAACAAATAGAGTTTCAAAACTCTTCTTAACTTCTCACAAAACCGACACAAAAATGACCATTTCATCCGTACCTGAGTTCATCCTCGAAGGCATCCAAACGGTGGTGCCAGTGAGTGTCACCAATACAAAAATATCATTCAAGGTGTCAATCGACACCTTCAACCAAGATATTTTTAACAAGTACGGACACATTTTACTTTGTTACAAAAAGCTTGGTAACGAAGAATCGGGCATGTTTCATAGCGGTTGGTTCAAGGAGTCGCTAGGAAGGTCCGTGTCGAAACATCCAATCCTAGGTGGTCGGATTCAAAGACTCGAGGATGGTGGCTTTGAGATCTTGTCTAATGATTGTGGTGTTCGGGTCATCGAGATTCAGGCTCCGGTTACCTTGGAGGAGTTTCTTTCATTGAAGAGAAGTGAAAGGGAAGAGGCTACTTCAGCTCTTTTGCATTTCAAAGAGGTTGATGAAGAAAATCTTCATTATTCGCCATTGTTGTATTTTCAGGTAATTATATATCTGCTTAATTAGCATCATTTAAGACGTGACATGAGATTAAAATATTTTTATTGATCTTTATATATTGGAAAATTACACAGGTAACAAGCTTGAAATTTACACTGTACTCTCTCTTTTTTGGAAAATCTTCATTATACACATTAATCTTGAAATTTACACAGGTAACAAGCTTCAAATGTGGAGGTTACTCACTTGGAATAACCTACAATCTGCTCTTGGCCGACCCTTTTCTTATGGAAACCTTTCTCCATGAGTGGACAGAAACTCACATAAGTATCGTTTTCGCTTCGAAAATTCCAAAAATGCCCTTGTTTTACCTTCCTAATATCAAAAGAATGGGAAGCCCACCACAACTCATCAAACTTACACCTAGTAAAGACATTACCACAAATGTTGTTATGTTTGAGGTGACCAACTTTGGAGATCCAAATCCCAATGTGTGTAATTCAATTGTGTTGGCGAGTATTGAGGAGGCGGAAAGCAAGACCTATACGAAAATGAGTCCGAAGTTTACCTTGCTTGTGAAGGAACTCTCGGGTGATATTAAAGTTAATGTTACTTCAAAGACGAGTCTTCTCTCGCATGGAAACGAGTCGAAGTATCCGATGAAGTGTCTAAAATGGGATGATTTGGGGACAAATAACGTTGCATTTTGGAAAGGAAATGTTGCAACTTTAGTGTCACATTATGTTGGATCTCTTGGTTTAGATGGGCTGGTTTTCTTGGTAATTTCTGCAGGAGATGAGGGCAAAATAGGAATGAAGGTTATTGTTACGTTTCCAAATCAGTCAAGTATACCAAACAAAATATAAATATATTGGTAGGTGTTATATTCATCTCTATAGTTATGAAACGATAGGGATGGGTATCCATAGATTATGACAATTATGATATTCAAAAATTGTGTTGCAATTTGTTGTATCTCTGGCTTATTGAATAAAAACAAAATAGTGACTTCTTGTTGGTTATAATTTTTTCGATTAAGTGATTGATCCTACAAAGCTGATTAAATGAAGTTGTAGGTGTTACTTTTGGGAAATTTTTGGAATATAATTTTTAGATTATATTCAAAAAATTTCAGTTTTTGGATTATTCTTTTGAACTTTATAATATTTTAAAGTATATCTTTTTATATTTTATAAGTGTGGGTGAAACTTTTTTATTTTCATTCAAAATGTGAACTAATGAATGATATAAGGTTCGTTTTTAAGAAGTATAAAGTTTTAGGATATTATCCGAAAACTGAAATATTCTAAGAGCGTGTTTGGTACGACAAGAATTTTAGTTTTTTAAAATTTGGATAGATTATCTCTTTGATTAGATTTTTTGGTTGAGTTTTTAATAGTTTTTTGAGAGTTAAAAGTTTTTAGGAGTTTTGTCAAATACAAATTTTTACTTAAGGTTTTGGTGAAAGGATATGGGTAGAGTTTTAGGAGGAATAACTGGAGTGTAAAGTATATAAATAATTATATATACTAAAGTCAGATTGAATGAGTTTAAGAAATCCACTTAAAATGATTTTCAACAAATTTTAAAGTATGATCGTCTCAATAAACTAATCAATACTTGAATTAAATTTTATCTTATAAATTTTGAATAATTTCTTACAAAATTAAGAAACACCACATAAAGAGGACAACACTCTCCCATTTTAATGGATTGGAATAATTGTTCATTTGGGTGTGATAACAAGTGGAACAATAAATTGATAGATACGGCTAACAATATTCACGTGCTGATAATACTCTTACAAAGTTGGAGTGATTGCGAGACATAAACGTAGGTGCAACTTCAAACTGAAAATAGGCTCCAACATTTATTACTTATGTTGTCAACTTGCATAAGATGATAAACCAGTACTTGTTGGTGTAAATGTTTTTTAGGAACTGTTATTTGCACAATTTAGATCTTCAGGGTCCGTTTGGTTTAAAATCCGGAAACGGAAACGGAATAGAAACGAATCTAGTCCATACGTACACCCTTGTTCATGAAGTTGTTGGGAATCATTCCTTGTGGTTTGAACTAATTGTAGTAGACTTTGATTAGTTTTAATACCCTATAGGGTAACAAAGTAGGGAGAAGCAAGTACATATGTGAACTAGATTCGTTTCCATTCCGTTTCCGGAGTTACAACCAAACGAGGGGTTAATCTATTTGTTGCAGACAATTTTGCATGGTGTCGGTGTTAGGCTTGGAATGATCATCATTGATTGGGGTTGGTGTTCAACATGGAGCGGATTCGATTTCGGGCACCGTCTTTTTATATCTATTAATCCCCGTTTGGTTGCAATTCCGGAAACGGAAACGGAAACGGAAACGGATTGGAAATGAATCTAGTTTACAATTATAACTTATTCATGGAATCATTCTTTGTGGCTTCATACAAAATACACTTGTTTCCCCCATTTTGTTACCCAAAAGAGTATCAAAATTAATCAATTTATACTACAATTACTTCAAACCACAAGAAATGATTCTCAAAAGCTTTATGAACATGTGTATACGTATGGACTAGATACGTTTTTATTTCGTTTCCGGAGTTCAAACCAAATGGGCCCTAATTCTAATTCGGCACCGGCGCTAACCGCTTGGTCGGGATTCATGGTTTTTAAACGGCGACGGGAGTTCAACGTCTTTTCAATATTTATTAATTCTAATCGGGCACCGGCACTAACCGCTTGGTCGGGATTCATAGTTTTCAAACGGCGAACGGGAGTTCAACGTCTTTTCAATATTTATTAATTCTAATCGGGCACCGGCACTAACCGCTTGGTCGGGATTCATAGTTTTCAAACGGCGAACGGGAGTTCAAAGCAAACGGCGACAAGATGGAGAAGAGGGCGACTGTTTTCTTCGATTTAGGCTCTGCAGGAATTGGCGTTAGGACAGGACCATGTCCAACAATTACGCTTCAAGACCGGACTATAATTTTGTTCCCGTCTTCCAATCCGAGAATGCATAGTCCTACCTCAAAGTGTATAAAATTGTTGATAAACTTGTAAATTTTGTAATCAATCATTCTGAAAATATTTCGATTCTCATTCCAATGTTTAACAAATACGACTCATTCTATTCCTGATTCCATGAAATCAAAATCAGATTAGCCCTAACTGTTTGCATAAGTGATAGATGATCTGATTTCGTAAGAAAACTGTTAGAAAACAAAAACAGTAGATAAACACATCAGTTACTGATAAAAACTAGAGAAAGCAAATAAACCATCAGCTAAGATAGTCGGTTTTATAATACAAAAAGAGGTCACGTACAAGTGTACAACTAATAGAATAGCATCTCTAGTGTAAAATTAGAAAAATAAAAAATCACTCTAATGAATGAATGAGTTACCATCTTTGTGAATTCCATTTCTCACCTTTAATGTTCATAAGAATAACGAATCGTCTGATTCAAGCATTCTACCGGAGGAGGCTGTGTCATCAACTAAGTATCATGGGGTATTCTTGCTCGTTTTCCTCCTGATAAATCAATGTCCAGCAGCTTTTAGTGTGGGAGTGAACTGTTTTGAGTACCATCTACATCAAAGGCACTAGCAGCTTTAATCTTCTCTATTCCAGAAAGAGCCGAGGTACTTCTCTTGATCAATTCAACTGCAATGGAGTAAACACATCAAGGAAAACAATGGCCATATTAGAATCATCCAGGTAGGATGCAGTGGTAGCAAGATGTGGTCAAGTATAATTGTGGAACTAAGTTATAAAGGGTAATTGATCATAATATCATTCGGCATCAAAACATCAATGGTTATAACCTGAGCAAGTTAACAAAACACACACAAAAATCTTGTCCAAGAGAAAGAACAGTGGTATCAAATTGTCAAAAGTGGGGTTCCACCAACTAAATAGACAAATTTTGTGAATGTGCGTGTATACTGTATAGCATGAAGATCAGCTGTTCCTATTCCATCATTAAGAATCTACATAAGCCTATAGAGTTGAATCACTGCAGTGAACTGTATTTATATACACCTACAAGGTTGAGTTGTTCCAATGGCTTCAATATCAGGAATAACTGTTTGGAATGTCACATCTAACAATCTGTATAATTGATCATAACTCAAATGGGATGCAACTTTAACAAAAAAAAAAAGGGATGCAGTTTTATAGTAGTTTTACAGATATCATGATGGATTAATATTCGAAAACAGCGTTTTTGCTATCACATCGTAAGATCGGTGAAACATAAACACAACTGCCATTTTGCAAATATGTGCAGATCTGTCCCCAATGTTTGTTCGACGATAAGCAAAGAGAATGAAAAGGGAAATCCGAGAATACTGATGCCTGGTATAAAACTAGGTTCCTATTCCATCCAATGACAACTGCTGAATACAATTCACAACTAGATAACCAATCAATTCAGAGGAATTTTGCCAATTTCGTGAATGTTAGAGTATTCTATAAATCATTTACTGGAACTGTGTAGTATTGTGATCGTCTGTCCCCAATGTTTATACTAGTATCAAGCGAGAGATTTGCGTCTAGATTCACTCAATTTCCTTTAACCAGACAAACTAATAAACGCACCGAAATCAGTCCTCCGATCATCTATCAAGTCGATTAATCAACTAATCAGTCAATGCATCAAGCAAAATAAGAGCTGAAAACTCTAATTAGCAGTTCAAAACTAGCACAAAATCACCAAAACCGGAAAGAAAAAGGAATGAATTGAGAGCAAGACCTGGATTGGAGAAGAACCAAAGAGTTATAGCACTGAGAACGAGGATTAACGGGATGAGATGAACAGCGTTCTCAGCAGATCTAATTCGAGATCTCTCACGCTTAGCGACATACGAGGAAGGGCTATAGACAGGCAACTGGCCGTCGCTGGAGCTTCCGTCGACTGGAACACGGTAGTTACCGGCGGGACTAGCACGCGACGGAGAAGAGGAAGATGAAACGTTGAAGTACTCGTCTGATACTCTCGTCGCGCTTGACGATCTATGCATCGCCATGGCGATCGCTGTGTCGTCGGTTCAATTGATTTTGTTTCTTTTTTTTGCGTCCAATTATGAGCGAAGAATTCAACGTTCAAATTTTACCACCAGTATACGGTCTCCGTTGACAAAAATTTTGAGAAACACTACGAACTTACGAAGGTTGCTTCGTAGTTCATACCACTTTCCAAGAATATTTGAGTGTCGATTGTAAAATGGTAAAAACTATGCCTACAACTGTTTTGATTTTTACTTCCATAACGTTTAAGACATCAAGCACCAGTGGTCTAGTGGTAGAATAGTACCCTGCCACGGTACAGACCCGGGTTCGATTCCCGGCTGGTGCAACAGTTTTTAGCTTTTTGTCTGATTTTTCTTGACTTCATCATCCTTTGGTGTCTTTCGGTATGTTGATTGTTGTACTCATTCTCGTCTTTCTTCTTCATACTCAATAGGTGGGGTAGAAGTTTCTGCAAATTCCGATAGAAAGAAGACCAACCCGAAATAATTCAAGTCGATAGATGGCTCAAGTGCTCAAGTAGTTCGCATCACAGATAAGTCAAGCATGAATTAGGTATTGCCTGCTACTTAGAGTAATGTCAACGGTCACTCCTCTGTTTTACTTGTGAATAAACCTAGTCCGCAATTATTTTCAAATCGAATTATCAAATGACAGAAAATCTCGAGAAGGCTCTTGAGAAATGGATGGAGAAGATAAATAAGGAGACATCATCAAAGAGAAACGCAGCAAGCAGACAACGGTCATACCAACATTGCTAGAGATTTGAGGTCCGGAATCAGCTGCCATTAGCTTCAAGTACCCGGTGTGTTGAACTGTTTAACTCTAATATAGTTGATTCGGCAGTATTCTATCCCCGAGATAGTCAGGGTCACCATCACCGTCACAGGCATAGATTCCGAGCAGGATATAAACAAGCTTTGTAACAACGCCAACAGGGGTAGTCAACTCTCAGTTGGGCTGCTTTGTAGTAATTTTAACATACACGCCCATCTAACATCGTTTAAAATGTTATTACGGACTTCTTTTCATTTTGTGAGATTTGACATATTACTTAAATATTTTTGTCACAAAGTGAATATGACAATTCGATTCAATTTCTTTTTGTCATAAAGTGTTGACATTATGTCATGATTAATCATGATTATTGTGAATGACTAAATATGATTGCTGGATCATTCGGAGATATATGGGGTTATTCTTAGACAGAATAATCAAAACTCATGCAGGACCTCTACTGCCCAATCATCATCAACCTCAGACAGAAGGTAAGTATTGTAACAACTCAATAACCAAAAATTCAAAATCATGCTAGGTTGAAAATTTGCAATGCTAAGGAAACAGATAACAAAAATACAGCTCTTGATACACAGGAAAAATAAAAACACATTATTCCTGTCAACATTTTTGGGGATTTGGTGAATCTCCTTAACATCTTAACTTAAAATTCAAGAGTTGTCAGAAGGGAGAAATTAATTTAAAAGCAAAAATTAAAAAAAAAGGGAAAACGAAAAATAGAAACTTCACTTCAATGATGGGAAGTGTCCAGGATCGGAGATGATTGGAGCTGGAGCATCATAACTACGGTTTCCTCCGTATCCTCCTCCTCCTCTCTGTCCACGGCCCCGACCCCTTCCGCGTCCTCCTGGTCTGTAGTATGACTCACCATCGGCAGGCTTGAGGAACTCATTTATGCTCACAGACTGCAAAAACAAGACATCAACTACTGAGAATTGCCAGAAAAATAACTAAAGGTGTGTTATTCACTCTAGAGTTATAACCTCATGGTGAAATTTGAACAACAAATGATGTTGCATATTACCTTCTTAGCTCTCTCTTCCTTCTCTGTGGCCTCTTTGCGCTTGTCAGAACCCTGGTTAGAAAATAGTCACCCTCAGAGGGGAAAGTGGAGTAAAATTTGAAAAGATATAAATGCTTCAATG
The DNA here is from genome assembly GCA_002319775.1 of Fagopyrum tataricum. Taxonomy (NCBI): domain Eukaryota; kingdom Viridiplantae; phylum Streptophyta; class Magnoliopsida; order Caryophyllales; family Polygonaceae; genus Fagopyrum; species Fagopyrum tataricum. The sequence continues at coordinate 3,233,665 of CM008283.1, forward strand.
TCAAAAACACTCACCAATTTGATAAATACTTCCTCTTCATCCTTCTTCTTTGAGATCATCTGCATTGATTCGAATTGGTTTGCATCAACCTTCCTCTCCTCAACTTTCAGTGCCAGCAAAGCTTTCCTCTTTTCCTCGAGTATCTTCTCATACTCCTCAAGGGTCATTTCCTATAAAGATGGAAAACATGTAACTTGATCACTACACATGTATAAATGATCCAGACATAGCCTGTATAGTTGTATCTACATATATAGCTAAAATAGCAAAAGACATATTTCCAACAAAAAACTTGTTGTGCACGATCCATATGACTCCCAAATGGAAAGGCCAACAAATATTAGTTGGATAAGGGTATATCACCTTATCCTCTGGTTCTTTCTCCTCAGTCTCATTTGCAGGATTCTCCTTGTTTGTATCCCCATTCTCTTCATCGTTCACTGGCTTCTCTTCAACACCGTTTGTCTCGTTCTCCCCAGCAGGCTCAGTCTCCCTGAAATTCAAGAAAACAGCCTAATATTAATCAACATTCACTGGAAAAGAAGGATCAATTCTTACAAGACCTTCTCGCATTAAACATTACTAATACTCTGTTACTCACTGCTTAATTTCTTCACCAGGAGTACCCCAGTTTCCACGACCAGATCCTTCACGCTTAAACTCGTTCCTAACAAAAGTCATGTCAGGATGTTTTGTTAATTTCACATTATATAAACCATGAAAATTAATATCATATTGGAGAGAGGCAAAACCCGCGTCCTGTGCCACTGCGGCGTTCATAAGGCCTTCTAGGTCTTTCTCCTTCGTCTGCATCTCCACCATTGCTGTAGCCACCGCGTCTACCACCACGATAACCGCCACGTGGCCCAGAGTATGGTCTTCGTTCAGAGGGCTTACCTGATTCCCCATCCTCAGAAGGCCTATGTGAAACACCATTGTCATTGCCGAAAGTGTTTTCACCATTCTCTGAGTAGTCGCGTCTATATCCACCTGGACCACCACGTCCTCGTCCATACCCACGACCTCCACCCCGGCCTCCGGCTCCTCCGCGCCCACCTTCATTTCTTGCCTCCTTAACTGCAAATATAAGATAAGACTAATCAATAGGGAAAATTTTGGTACATCCAAAATAGACAAACCAATGAACCTGAAATGCAATTATCTGAAAAGCCGGCTAAAATACAGAACAAATAAGAATTAAAGCATTTAAAAACCCACTTCAGAATACTATTTCCAATCAATTTCAAATGGACTATAGCATATATGATCCAGTAAAGGAAACAATCTACCATTATTTTTAGGATACATTTGGTTGATTCAAAATATATTCCAAGCCTCCAGTGTAAGGTCCAATTACATATTATTTTTTCTTATATTAAATAACAGGAAGATATTTTACATGGAAACTACGGAATGAGGATTCTAATCTATGCAAAAGACAAGTTAATATTTACTCATTGATAATGAGGCATGCATTGAATCATTGGCACAAGTATACATCAATCGCCAGAAGAAACAGTAAGCTACCAATTCCTGAAAAACCATCACAATAAGACAAATCCAAGGTGGTTCTATACAAATCAACTAATGAAATTAATCATTTCATATTCCCAATCAACAATCTACTAAGCAACACAAAAGAAAAGTAGAAAGGCGTAGACATGATTAAAAATTTTACCGGCTTGAGCGGGAGGAAGAGGCTTTGTCGGCAGTTTAGCCGGTTTAGCTGCCAGAGCAGCGGCGGGTGCCGACTTCTTGGTGGCGGTGACAGCGGCTGCCACCTTATGTTGTTGCGCTGCAAGGAGAAGGCTGGGATCGTCGTTGTCGTCATCACCGAGCAAATCGAAGGGATTTATTGTCGTCATTTTCCCTTTCCTCTATTCGAGAAACGAAATCACACCAAAAAAAGTCCAAGCTCCAAAATTAATATGTTGCAGATACTAAACCTAACACCAGAAGCTCAAAGTCATGTAAAACTGGATTAGAGATGGAGAGCGAGAGAGAAGTGAGCGAGGAGGGGAGGGTGAACGAGATAGAAGGAAAACCCTAGCAGGGCGGCAGGATATGACTGAACCTAATCTTAAAAACCCTACTGAGGAATATTCACCTGCGGGCTACTCCATCGTAAGCGGTGGATTACCAGTTGGATTGGCCAATAGAAAAACATTTTAAATCTTGCTTGCCTCGATTAATTTCATAAAAGTTATTATGTAACTTAAGAATTGTTGGATCTTGTTTCGAGTACAAATCTTAGGTTTCACGGTTATTCTTCTGATTTTATTCTTGTGCACTTTATTTCACAAAAAATATATATATACTCTTCGTTTTCACTAACATGTTCGACGGACGTAGTTTTCTATTTTCTAGTGACTTATTTGTTCTCCTTTCTCTTTCTATATTTGTATTTTCAGATCACTTGATTGACGTTTGAGTGTTTTTTTGTACTTCCATGACATTTGACTCATATGCCAACTATTTTTGGCATTTTAATTTATTAGACGATATTCATTTAGTACATTAAACTAATTCTCAATATAAAAAAAAAACACATTACTTTAGTCAAGGTTTTATAACCCTACTAGAAATCTATACAAGTGAAAACTAAGTACATATAAAATAATAAACTCGAGTCATTAAAGTGATCCAGACGTAAAAGTCACAAATTAAAAAACGAAATCACATCATAACTTTTATCCTATTATTAGAAAGCTTCATTCTAATATCCTTCCTCGGTACCCCAACCCACTAAATTTGAAATTCATATCCATATTTTTTATTCAAAATATGACTAAAATCGTTCCTTTCAATTTCCTCCAAATTGACCATCTTTGTTTTTTCTTTACTCTCAAATTTCAATTATTCGGCTCACATAGTGATTAGTTCGGACGTTTGAGTGCTCAAATCTAACCTACAAATAATCGAGCTACGGTTTTCAATATTTTCAAAAAAAAATCAAGCCAATTCACATATTTTGTATTTTAATATTTAGGGCTTAGTTGATATATATGAAATTTTAATTTCGTTTTTTTTATTTTGATCAATCCACTTGTATTTTAGTATTTTAATACTTAGGGCTTATTTTTAACAATCCACTTGCTATCAATTATTCGGCTCATTCGAATTCAGCGCTCTCCGAACCGTGTAGGTTTTTTTATGAATTAAAATTTTAATTATTTGTATGAAACTATGAATGCATGACTTGATGTTACTTAACCAATATATAGAAACAATTTTTTCTCGTTGGGAATCATTGTGGAAATAACATTATCACGTTAGAAAGTCAATTTGAACAAATTATTCTTTTATGTTGATTGTCGTTTTGGTTAACCTATGTTCACGTTATACACCATCATGGCCTTCATAGGTTGATACATATAACTTACGGTAAGGTTGAGTAATGATTTTCATTTTAATTGTGTCGCTGCTTTTGAAATTTTGCCATCTTCGTTAATAATCAGGTTTTTGACCTTTTGATACACACGGTTATTTCAGACTTACAATTTATGATTTATTTTTTATTTCTAAAAGAACTTAAATCCAATTTACAATTCATTTTTATTTTCACAAAGTTAAATTTTATTTTCATGTTACACTCCCTTATAATAATTTTATTAATTAATAGAGTTTATGACGACAAACTAGACATGGAGGCAAATAAGCACAACGGCATGCAGTTTTGTGAAGTAAACTATAAAGTGCTCTTTGTTACTTTGTATGAACTTAAGGTCTCCGGCCCAAGAAGATCGTATTTTGGGCTTACGAATTTCACAATGATCAAACCCAAAGAACAAAAAAAACACTAAATGGTCCAGAAAAATTATAACCAATGACTGTAATTTTTTATTGTATAAAAAACTTCCATTAGACGTGTGTAAAAACTTGGTTTATTTTTCAATGTACTTTTAAGAACTCGTTTGATATGATATGATTGTTGGGTTGAAATCAGGGCTACGTTACTTTTAGGTTGATTTTTTCCGGATTTATAAGTTAAATAATTTTATAATTTATTTTTAGGTTTATTTTTCAAAGTGTTTATATAGATAAATCATATAATTTATTTACTTGGAGTTTATTTTACTTCAAAAGCACTTGTGCCACTAAAAAATCGAAGAAATAGCGTTGCATATCCAAGGATGAACAAAGAATATCGAGATGGAAAAACACAAGGCTAAATTTGGGTTTTAAATAAAAATAAACTCATCCAAGCTAAAATACATTTGATATGAAAAGTTTATTTTTGAGTGGTTTATAAACCTAAATAAACATATCAACAAGTAACACCCATAAAAATTCGCGATTTATAGACTAAATAAAACACAAATAAAATACAATAACAATAACATGGGACGTGTATAGTAAGTAGATTTTGTTTTAGATTTATGGTAGGTGGTTTTAAATGGAATTTTTAGATTTAGGCTTATAATATATGTAGAGTTTGATAAACTCAAATCTGATTTATTCTGTAATGCCAAATATATATATAAGGAAAACCCTTAGATTAATCTAATAAATAGTAAATGACAAATATAATCATAATTTTAATCCTCCCCTCAAGCTGGAGGTGAGAAAGGACAACTCCAAACTTGGACATAAGCAACTTGAAGCGAGAAGGGTCTTAGGTTTTGATCATAATGTTTGTCGGCTGATAATACTAGGCGTGAAGATAGTACGAATGGTTCCCCTGGAAATTTGATCTCGAACCGTATGACAATCAACCTCAATGTGTTTGGTTCATCCATGAAATACCGGATTATTGGCAATGTGAATGACTGCTTGATTGCCACAATGAAGCTTCATTGGAAGCTTATGATGAATGCCAAAAGAAGGTAAGAACAGACCACAATCAGAGAAGTTCACATGTAGTGGTTGTCATGACCCTATATTCAGCTTATATTGATGATCTGGAGACAATAACTTGCTTCTTAGTCTTCCAAGATATCGGGATGTTTCAATAAGGATATAGTAACCCGAGTAGATCATTTGGTAGTAGGGCATGCAGCATAGTCAAAGTCACAAAATGCATTAATAGTTAGAGCACTAGAACTTGGAAAGAAAGATACCTTGCGCAAGAGCTGATTTGAGATACTATAGTACTTTCAAGGTAGTATCCCAATGACCAATGCGAGGACTGGGCATGAACATAGACAAAATATGAACTAAGTAGGCAAGCTCAGTGCGAGTAATAGACAAATAGATCAAATGTCCAACAAGACACCTATACTTTTTTGGATCATCCGGTGCAACAAAGGAGTCGGCATGCAAATTGTGATTATTAGGCATAGGAAACAAAACTGGCTTATAACCAGGAAGGTCATCATCATTAATGATGTGCAAAGCATATTTGCGTTGATTAAGCCACAAATGCTAGACGGGTCTTGACAATTTCAATGCCAATAAAGAAACATAGGGGACCAAGCTCCTTCAGGTGGAAGCAAGCATGCAAATAATCTTTGAATTTGGATATAGTTGCAGAATTGTTGCCAGAAATAACCAAATAATCAACATAGATAAGTATCCGAAGAGTGATACATGACTTGCAAATTTGCAATAAGTGAGCGAGTAATAATTAACATAGGACTATTGAAACCTGTAGCAAAGAAGAGCTATGGTAAACTTGTCAAACTATTGAAACATGTAGCAAAGAAGGGCATGCAAATAATCTTTGTGTTTGTAGGGTTTAGGTTTTAGGCGGAAGAATAGGTTTTGGATCGTTGTTTTAATACCATGTAGAGTTTAATAAACTCACGATCTGATTTATTCATTGAAATGACAAATATAACCCTAACAATACATATATATATATATATACATATATATGAGGGCTGAAGATACACCCTCAATAGAGAAACTTTACAATTCGATGCGTGTCAATGTTTTTATGGGGAGTTCATCATCAATCAAAAAAATTGATTGACAAAACCATGTCATACTCTATGATTTTGCGGAAACAATAGCACAATAGCTTGACAATTAGTTAAGTTCAATTCGTGTGGTTATTTAATCGTCAAATAGAACGCCCTGTTAATTTGAGATAACGAAAGGCCTATTCAATGCTAGACAAAATGAAATAGAAGGACCTCAAAAACAAACCTACGTCAAGATAGCCTCTTCTTTGAAACACTTTGGTAGTGCTCTTGATTGAAAAATGTTTTCGTGCTTGTAGAAACATGACAAACAAATATCTAAAGATTACGATTCTAATCCTAAGAACCCCATTTGTTCCCTCTTAACAATATCGAATAATATTTCTTCAGAATATCCTTCATCTTATCAATGAATTTTGTATTGTAAGGATGATCATGACCGGTGAATTTGAGGAATATGCACGAACGACACATGTTAAGCCATGAAACGGGGACAAAATGGGACCTAGACAAGGGCTTGGCGTCAAGAAATAAATAATTCCTAGCACATACATTGACCATTAAACTTGATAGCTCACTAAACTACAACTCTCACTAATTAAAAAAATACAATATTATTTCGTACGAATTTTAAAGAATGCAACATACATCACATGTTACTTTCCATAGTCTATACGCAACTAAGATACACAATCACATAATTATAAATTAAAATACAACCCTTTATTGTACTTTACGTGTATTTGATGTACAAATAACACCAATGTTTCTTTGCGGCTTTGACTTTGTGAATTCAATCTCCAAAAATGTGGCACTTCACATTATAAAGTCAATTTTCCGACCATATTAATCAAACAATTTATTTTATTATTTTCAATTAAAATATATCTATAAAAATCCGCCTAAATGTTCTGTTTAATTAAAATATTGGATTAAAAGTTAAAAACATTTAAACAAATATTTTAACTAAGCAAGCGTCTTTCGCCTTTTTTCTCCGCGTAATATCATTACGGGCCCATAATAGGTCCATTCAAGGCCCATTAACAGTGGGAATGGGGCCCATTTTTTGGAATAACAAATGATAATTATTTTGTTTGAAGTTTATATATTCCTTTCCTTGTTTAATTTTCTTCACCGTGTAGCACGTTTTTGGCGTAAATATAATATATTTATTTTCTAATTAATCTAATTTTATCTTTTATCTTTTTTATTGGTAATGGTAAATTCGGATACCCCCGGTTCGATCGGCTTAGCCGCTCTACGTCCGGATCGGGTAGAAAGTCGTGACCCATTGTTGGGGATACCCTCCCAATATCAATTTTTCCATCCATGCTGTCAGGAGGATTCGAACTCGAATATCCAAGCTAAACACTTAAGGAGCCTAGCACCACATCCCACTAGGTCAACCGAGGATTCGAACTCGAATCTAATTTTATCTTAGAACTTAGAAGTACCAATGGCGTACGAGTGTGAAGGTCACAATCACAAATATTATCATTATTTTGAATGTAATATAATTAAAATTCAACTTAATCCATCAAGTATGCATGATTAACTATTAGGGTTTTGGATGTATACGAAAAAGTCAGATGAATTGAGAACTATGCTACTTTCGGCTTATGAATAATCGAAGAAAAAGTGACAAGTATCAAATTGTTAGGCAAGTTATTAAGTAGTGTAAAAGAAAATAACCAAACCGTCCAATTTTCAGTTAGTTTTTTTTTTTTGCTAGGATGTTAGTTTTATTTTAAGATACGGATTTATTCGTGGTAACTCCGAAAACAAACATATTCTACATGTTTGTCATGTTTATTTATAATTTATGAGTGATTTTTTTTAATTAAAAAGTGTTTTTTTTTTCTGTTTTATTTAACTTTGTATCGAAATTGATACAAAAAAATCTCATTTTATCAAAATCACATGGAAATTTGAAGACATTAATAAATGATAATGTAAATTAAAATTATTTTTATTCCGTTTTCAGAATTGTAATGGTATTAGGTCTTGTCTAGAGAAGTTAGCTATATAATAAATTGATCACGTCAGACTGGATAGCCATGTGGATATTAAGAGCAACATGCGTTAAAATTGTTACAAAACACTAAAAATAGTGCACATCTATTATGATACGTGTATAAGAAAAAAAATTCTTGGAAAGAAAATATTTGCATCAATAAATCGGTACATTATTTTAGACAGACTGTGTATCGTTTGTTGTTTCGCAGGGTTTTTTTTTCTTCTTCTTGCGTGTAGCACTTCATGTATATGATCAACGACTTGGATATTTGTTGAATGGTGTGAGAATCAATTTTCAAGTGAATTAGTTAGATGCTAACTAAAGTGGGTGACATTTCTATTTTTTGAAAGAAAGTGACAAAGATTTTAATTTCTAATTATATGTGTATTATTATTCTATTCGATTTCTGATTTTTCTATAGCCCGAAAACTCAAACTTATAAGTTACGTAAATTAACTTAGTTACAAAAAGATAATACAAAAACGTGTATTAGTATACTATTTTATATCTGATTTTTACATGGCCCGAAAACTCAAATTTATAAGTTACGTAAATTAACATGGTTACAAAATAAGAACATGGTTAAATTTAACAATCTAGCGGTTTTCACCTAATATTATAAACAAAATGACTTTAGAATGACAATGACTATATAATGATATAGGGGCCATTTTCTTCCAATGCTACAAATAGGGAATTATACCTATACATCCATATAAGCTAGTGACATAGAACTATAGAAGTGATGCAAAATTGCAAAGTCTAATTTTGCGGGGCCGTTCCACTAATATAGTGAAAATCAAGGCGTGTTGACAAATTACTGACATTTTTTTTTATCCGTCGCAATATCACCACGTTTTTATTTTTCACACCCACTTCTCACATTACTAGGGGTACTAACGAACAATTAGCTAATGTGTTAAATTATTCTATCAGAAAACCGCTTTTGTCTAGTTTGATTAGACCTATTCATTAGAGGTCGATTTGTTTTAATGGTCATTCTAGATATATCTAGACCCAGCCATTCTCGAATTCGGATCAAATTTAGCTAAAATTTCATATAATAATGTCCATCCAAATACGTTAAATTAGGGATGTGCATCTGGGTTGGACCGGATATCCCGAGTCCGGTTTTGAAAAATATACCATTAATTACCAAACCTTATACCTTATTGTTTTGGTCTGGTCCATTTCAATACGGATCGGATTCAGATTGGAATAACATATTAGGTTCCAATGTTTTTGGACCGGACGGGTTCAGACCAAATTGCTATAACACCCCAAAATTTGGAAACTCGGGATGTTACGGGTTAGAACCTCACAATAGGTCCCAACTAGACCTGCACAAACCCGGCCGGCCCGCCCTCCCACCCGGTAAAAAACATGGGTACGGGCAGCTAGTTTGGCCCGGTCGGGCCTGGCCCGGCCCGGCCTGTTTTTAAATGGGACAGGTATGGGTATATGTTTTGGCCCGTGGATCAACCCGGCCCGGCCCGTATATAGTTATATACATGTAATTAATTTATATATGTGTATGTATAATTTAGTTTGTTTTGATAGCCTCCTCGACTAAAGAGTGACTTTCGGTAACAACCTCCTAGACTAAAGAGTAACTTTTCGGAAATAAAGAATGAAAAAATCCTAACTTTTGCGGAAATTACCGAAACACCCCTAACTTTCCTAAAATTCCGAAAAACTGGCCAAAACGGTCTACGACCTCGCTATTGTCCAACAACATCTCACAACCCTAAAAATTTCATATCGGGTTTGAGAATTTATTCCAACTTATATTCTAAGTCCAAACCTTAATAAAGTTTTTTCCGAAAAAAATACCTCGAGTGCCCTACTTTGACCTATAAAATACTTCTTACTAAATCCCAAAAATTCCGAGAAAAAAATCTTAAACGTGCTATGCTATGTCTTCTTCCAACTAGAACACTCAAAATCCATAAACACTTATCCAAAAGATCTACACAAAAATCTAAAGTTATTTACATGTACCTCTAAAACCAACACTTAGCAAAAATACATAACAATATTTTGTGCAATCGTTGATAAAGGTCACAAAATAATTTTTACCACCTCTAGTTTGCACAAATTTTAAATCACACAAATCCGTATGAATTAAAACCTAGAGGTTCATTTGTTCTCTTCACATGTGGGAACAGGGTTTTTGTGAGTTTTGTTTTTACGCAAACTTCATATTTAGCTTTGCTGAATTTGCATTTTGGATTTAGGTTCAAATTAATTAGCCTTTGTATAGACTTATAATTCAAATGTCCTAATGTTTCATACCATTTATTATAAGACTCAACAATATAAGAAATAAAAGTTTTATTGATTAATTGAATTTTCGGTTACAACTTTTGGGACGATTGTTAGTACATTCACCTTGATCAATCCATCCTTCACATAAACTTTGTTTATGTAAATCCCTCTCTTAGTGAGAGTCATCTTGTCAGAACCGATGTTTACTTTAAACCCGTTCTTATTTAGTAGAGTTCCGGAAATCATATTCTTCCGGATGTTGGGGACGTGCATGAAGTTGATGAGGGTTCTCTTTGCCGAAAGTCATCCTCAAAACTGTCTTTCCGTGGCCTTCGACTTTGGAGGTGGATGATTTTCCCATAAATAGAAGCTCGTCTCTCTTTTTCTTGACTGAGGTAGTGAACATACTCTTGTCAGAACAGATGTGGTGTGTAGCACTAGTGTCGTACCACCACTCCATCGGGGTTGCTTCCAATCATGTTGACTTCAGATATCACATCATACATATCATATTCTGTTAGGCCGTCTTAAGTCATGTGTACTTGCGTCTTGCCCTTGTTCTTGCTCTTGCGTAGATCACCCTTGTTGCGATACTCGTCAGCTTTGTGACCCATTTTGCCACATTTGTGACATTTTCCGCTAAACTTCTTTGATTCTGGCTTGTATGAGTTGTTGTCTTGGGGTTAGAATTTTGTTTTGTGACATTGGTCTCATGCTCAACGACGTTGGCTTTTGCAAGTGGATCCCTATGAGTCTTGCGGTTCCTGAATCAACCCGCATCTTGACCATGAACTCTTTATCGGTCATCTACTTAGTCTTGTGCATGAGATAGTTCTTGAAGTCTTTCCATGATGGTGGGAGCCTCCCAATGAAGACCACCACTTGGAATGCCTCACAAATTTGTATCCCTTCGGCCAAAATCTCATGAGCTAAGAGTTGCATCTCTCCAGCTTGTTCCATGACAACCTCAAGTCTACCATTTGATAGTTCATCAACGTATCAACGGTGTACGTTTTAGTGAATGTGTCCTTAGGCTTGTACTTTTTCTCTAGGATAGTCCAAAGCTCCTTAGTAGTATTAACTTTTCTGTACACTTAGTATAGAGAGTCGGTTGGACTATTCATAATCAAGCCCTTGTAGAGGTAGTGTCCTTCACCCAAGCCTCAAAGGTGGCTTTGGTCCATGTCCGTGTAAGGAATAATATGGGTTTATCCTCCTTTAGGTACTTGTCTAGCTTCATTGTGGTTAGAAGGAACAACATCTTTTGTTGCCACATTTTGAAGCTCAGTCCACAAACTTCTCAGGTTTCAGTCCTACCCTCGGTGAGCCAAGCATCATTATAGTATGTGGGGGCAGGAGTGAGGTTGTTATTCCCCCGAGACCCAAGTTTTCTAGGTTAGCCGGTGGTAGAACCCTTCCAAACTGAATTTGAGGGGTCGGTTACCAGCACTCTTATCCACGTTGTTTTAACTTCAAGTTCGGGGCTTAAATCGATTCCGTCAAGTATCTTATTCACGAGGGCATGGTCGTTTTTGTTCAATTCATCCATTTTCAAATTTTCCGTTGCACAATTATTTAACGCAAGAATGAGTGGATTGTTTTTGTAATTTATTTTAGGTTGGATAAAGCTACAAAATAAAACCGGTTATTATATTTGTTTAAAAATCCGTACAACAACGGTTGTTGTTTTTTTTTTCAAATCGAATGCCGGAAATAATCAATTTTAAAAGATTTATCATTTTTTTTCTAAATAAAATGAAATGATTCTAAAAAAATATTTCCGGATGCGATGCAAAGTTCCGGCACAAAATTTTTTAGTAGTCCGAAAATTATAATGTTTCCGGCAATTATTTCCTCCGAGTTATGAATTTGCAAAACTCAAATAAACGTTAGTGCACAATAGTTTTACGAGAGAAAGTTCCGTTTTTCAGAATTAAGATTGTAGGAACGTTGTTCGCGGGTTCTTTCGATTAAATTGTTAAGACAACGAAAAAGAGAAAACCCGATACCGATACTCAACTTGTGTGTAGGGTTGAGATAGGAAACCTTTGTGCTTAATGATTGTGGAAATCTAGCGAACCACTTATGTGTAGCACTCTCGTTTTTCATCCCTTTTTTCTCAAGTTTGTATTTCGTACACATAACTTCGGCATCATTATATCATTTACTCGGAATTCAATTTTATTAAATAAGTATACCGCGGTTAAGTACTTGCGGGGACAAAAACCAATGCTTTTATTTCGAAATGTTGACGATGATCGAAATCCACCGAAAATTTGCCCGGAAAAACTCCGTCCAACTTCTCATTAGATATTGGTTCTAGTAGTTAGTAGATAAACCGCATTTGTAACATTTATGAAATGACATAAGTATAGGGCTAAACAAGTGTAGGATATAGGTTAGGTGGGTATATTCCACAACAAGCGTAGATATTTGAACAATCACAAGAATCACCTTTTTACCTTTTGCAGATGGAGTATACATGGTGGGCGTAGTATATAGTCAATATGTAAGGTGTCTCTCATTTAGTCTCGTCCACGACACAAAAGTAGCGGCTTCGCATGGGCATCCATTCGTAATTTTACAAAAGTTAAACATTTTATTTTATTTTTAATAAACAAAAGTTAAAGATCTTTAATGGAAAGTATAATTATGTTGATTAAAGAATTATGACATTCAAGTACAAAAGTACTATCTTTGTATCTTTTTTTGGTGGTATCATATTTTAATCGTGATCTAGGTTTTGGGAGATTTTAAGGTATCATTTTTGTACATATTTGAAATTTTTGCTTGTCGGTGTGTTGAAAATTTGCTAGATTTATCCTATAGTTTTTACGTTAAGGCAAATTTATGGAAGACGAATGGGATATGCTCACATAAATATACAGTATCTATCTATATCTGACTACTAGAGATCATAAAATCTAAATTTTACGTGTCGCGTCCACCTTTGTTTCGTGTATGTATCACACTGAGAATAAGTTACTGAATTTCTTTCAAAAATTTAAAAAATTTATTTAAATTATAATTTACTTCCATTACTATTAAAATAAAATAAAAACAATTTATATTAAAATTAGATACAACTTTTATAATATACAAGAGAAATATCTTACTTTCATTTTAATCAACTTCTATTTAAATTTTATTTTACTGTGATCTCATTCTTTTTTTAAAAAAAAAAATATTCAAACAACTTTTTTTTTTTAAATAAAATATTCAAACAACTTTTGAATTTGAATTTGATTAGTAATTTATTTATTAGTAATATTACATCGAGTTAGAAATTAGGCGGACAACAAACTGTACCGCCAACCCTTTCTGAATAGCAAATCCGATCTTTCTAAACAATACATCTGAAGTCCTAGGTGACCCAACAAATTGTGTTGCCAACAACTTTTATTAAATTAGATTAGATTTAATTCCGTTGTAACTATGACTTTTACTTCAATTAGATATTACGTTTACATTTTATGCATGTTCGAGTATTTATAAAATTAAAATGCACAAACTTTAATTACAATTTTTTTTAAAATAACATAATTTTTTTTATATTAGATCAATTTGTACAAAGTACGGAAAAATAAACTAGTACTAAAACATATGTAATAAAGCTTAGGTGTGGGCACACGTTCGTCTCGTTGATATGTCGCGATGAGAATTAAAGTCACTGTATTCTTTTTTTTAATTAATAAAAATCTATTTAGATTATAGTTCCTTCCATTGCCACTAAATAAAATAAAATACGTTTTATTTAAATATGATACATAACCTTTATAATTAGACAAATTTTATTTAAGATGTATGTTACCTCCGTACGTTGTGATCACAATCTCTAATTTAAACTATAATTTATTTTCATTGTGATCTCATTCCTTTAAATAATTTTTTAAAAACAATTTCTTTTAAATTAGATTAAAATTTAATTTTGTTGTAATTATAACTTTTATTTGAATAAGATATTACGTCGACATTTTATATATGTCCGAGTATTTATAAAATTAAAATACACAAACTTTAATTTAAAAATTACTTTAAATCACGTTTATTAATCCAAGATACGAGAATTAAACTAGTACATATTATTGTGGAAGGGGATTCTTTGTGTCACTTTATATTACAGAATTTCGGTGATTAAAAAAAAAACTAGAAGGATTATGAGCAATTTCTTTATTGAAACAATATATTCTAACATACATATATGTAACAAAACATTATTAGTTGTTTCCGAACTTGCACACTCACATTTCCATCCTATTAACTCACTTTCATATTAGCCAAATAATACAATCCTAAAATCATTATAATATTACGTTGTGCCTGCTATTTGCCCTACACGGCTACACATGCACGAAATTCGATATAATGTACAAAAGTACGTGACCAAGAAAATAAAAACACACGAATACAATAAAAATAAAACAAAGTTTGAAGATTTGTTCTTGGTCGAATTTTTGACGTGAACTTTTATAAATGTAAAATGAAATAAAAATAAACATATATCATTCAAACTTTATCTATTTAAGGAATATATTTCAAAGAACGAAGGAAACTGCCATGCACTCTCCGGCGACGATCTTCCGTCGTCAGCCGTCAGCCCCGACGTACTCTGACTTAATTTTTCGGGTGACTTAACTATGTTTGCATTTACTTGTCGAATTTTGATTTGAATTGAAAAGGATAATTTGAATTTTATTGTTTCGCTTTGTGTTTGATTTTGAAGCTTGACTACCTACGTGATACGTGCATGGATCGACTAGCTATACCATTACTTTTGGATCCGATTGGCACTGTCATCAATTCACAACTTTTTTTACTTTTTTTTAAATAAGAGTAATTTGATGTATTAAAAGGATTTGATTATTAAAAAGCCTAAAAGTGATTGATATATTGATCGTTATGTTTTGAAAGATCAAAATAGTAAGAGAAAAACATCTAATGACGAAAATATAACACACAAGATCCTCATCCAAGGGGAGTACAAAAACATAAAAAAGAGAGTTGAACAAAGCAATTCGATTGGTCAATATTCCAGAGGAACCTTAGTGAAAACCATAAATTTGACCCTATCATAATTCATCGGTTGTTAGATTTCAGATGATAAGCTAGTTAAATGACCGCCGTTTGGTATGTTTTATGAATCGAGATACGTGAAATTATGGTGGGTAAAATATATCGCGAGAAATATCGCACATTTGAGCGCATATGCAGTTCTCATTCAAAGGTTTAACAAACAAGAGTATTAGAATAAACCATTCTCAATTCTATAAAATCATACCAAAGAAGAGCTCGAAATTTCAATTTCAAACTAATTTATGAACCATGAACTATTCCTTGAATAGGGATGGCAATGGATCGGGTGGCGGGTGGATGACCTTGACCGCCACCCGATCCATCACCAAAAATTGTCCACCCCACTCGATCTATCACCCGCTAAGGATCTCACCCGCATCCAATCCACCCGCATCCACCGGATTAAGCGGGTGGATCGGGTGTGATTTCGGGTGTTCTACACCTTATTATAAATTTGTAAAAAAAAATTAAATATTTTATTGAAAATCAAGATAATCTTAAGTTTAACTAAAATTGACATAATATTTTACATAATATAAAGTACTACACTATAATCAAACAAGATCTAAAAATAAACAAATTATAACGAAACAATAATAACCGAAATATATTAGGAAAGAAAATATATGTTTTACGTTAATATAGTTTATATAGTAAAGGTAAAATATTTATAATATAAAAACTACAAATATTAAAAAATTATATAATTTTAAGCGGGTGGATACGGGTCGGATGGATGGGTGGATGATGGATCGGGTGATGGGTGGATGAAACCTTCACCCGTATCCCACCCGATCCACCACCCGCTTTCACCCGTCTATTATCGGGTTTTCACCCTTTTTCGTTGGATCGGGTGGCTGGATGTCCGTCGAATATGGGTGAAATTGCCATCCTACCCTTGAATAATCATTACTATGAGAAATTCAAAATCAAGATATGTTTAGAGAAAAATCGAATTATATATGAATATAAATTTGACTGAAAGATCATTGGCAGAATAAAAAGATATTATTCGTATAGTTTGAATTGAAGATAGGATTTGATCTGATTTAGGAATGGATTGAGTTCTAAATTAGGCAGCTTACATAAAGGCATTTGAAAAGGGTATCTTCGTTAATACGTGGTCTTAAGGTGGGCAAAATTTGGGTGTGATAATCATTACGTCACTACGTGCTTTGCTCACACGTATTAGCTTTGACTATGGAAAAGGTCAACAACCATTTTTCCCTTCTTCATCGAGCATTAAAGTTGAGTGGACTACCACAAAATCACAAATATTCGTCCACCAAATAGAGATTTTGTTCAAAATACGTTTTTATTAAAAAAAAAGTTTGAAATGCGTTCACAAAAGATTTTTTCCCCCTTTTCTAAGAGAAAATTTGTTTGAAGCATTATAAGACCCTAAATTTATTGGATCAAAATATCGAAAAAAAATTAATGCCCTCGACATTCATATTGTTTCTTCTTTTATTTTTGTGACCATACAATACTTGGATGAGTTTATTTTCATTTAAAATTCGTTGTTCTTGTAATTTTTAATTGTAATATTATTTGTCCATCCATGAGTATTCAACATTATTAATAGTTTTAATTGATCGATGAAGCAGAATTTATCAAAAACTCTTTACCCCTAAAAAAAACTCTTTATTAATCAAATTACTAATTAAGTAAATATATATCATAATTATTATTTCGTTCACAAAAAGTTAAAATTATTATTAAAACTTTTTATTAATCTAATCGACTCAATTTAATTTGTATTGATAAATTTTTAACTTAAATCTATCTTATTTCATAATGCATTGATTGAAAATACATTTTGAAAATATATATGAAATTGATTATATCATTACACAAATATAAAGTATTTAAATATTAGTAGGATAAAATATTAAAATGTACAAAACAAAATAAAAGTTTGGCCCCCTCTTGACAAAACGTTATACTGCCGGCACTGACTGTAGACACCTCATATTTGAACTCGAAGTAAATTTTCAAGCAAAGATCACAAATTTAAGACCCTTCATATAAAAAACAACTCGAACCGCCATCAAAACTTGCTCCAAACTCGAAATATGTCACGATAAAATGCATAAAACTTTGACACGTGCATGCGTAAATCTCACGTATTAAGAAAACTATAATTGAAATGGGTAGTATTTACTATTTATAGATGTACAATAATTTTAAAATTTGTTTATAAAAAAAAAAGTAAAATATAGAGATTTATATGAAAATAATTTTTTTTATAAGATATATAATAAAAGCTTATCCATTAATGAAATTGATAATGTCACACATTGTCAATCATATTTAAGACTAACATTGAACTAGAGTATATTTTAAATTATTTAAATTTCACCTTGAACCCATCAAAAGTTTGATTTAAGCATTTTGACAGAAACTTTTTAAACCATAGTGTTGCGAAAAAATCTATTAAAAGTTATTGTGATGTATACTAGTTTAGTTTAAATTTTAGTAGTAAAACAACTAATTTTATAAGTTTTACTATATTTTCACAAATAATATTTTGTAGCATTGATTTTGTAAATCAAAATATTTTAAAAAATAGTTTTAAATTATAGTTTAAAAATAATTAATTTATAACATCAAATATAATCTTGGCACGTCAACTATTATAGTAATGTACTAGCTTATATGTACAATATATTATCTATATTTGATAAATATACTAATTACTGAATATAACTTGAAGAAATTAAAGTCTATAAAGTTATTTATAAATAATAAATAGTTATAATATACTCACTAAAATCACGTACACACTAGAAAAATAATTTATATATCATTAAGAGGTATGTAACTAAACTAAAGTCTTAATTCTCCCATCGATTTGCACATATGTACTCCCGTTTTCAATTCAACATATGAATATATTTTTTCAAGAAAACTAATAATATTGACTGAAGTTTTAGTTATTTGAAATATAAAAAAAATTAGACTTTGATATTCTTGTTCATACATTAGATTTATTTTTAATATTTAACGTATTGTTTTTATTGGCATCCATATTTAACTCTAACACTCACTCGAATTGAAGCAAACAGGCAAAAGTCGGTTCATTTTAATTAAATACAATTATATTCTGAAAATATGTCATGTCGGTCAATAAATACATTTACATTTGAGTAGTGATATTATGTCAAAAGAAAATAAATTTTCAATTGATTTTTTTAATAATAAAAACCTACCACGTACGAATTTTATTGGACTTTTTAGACTGCACAGTGAGTTTTACCTTCTCCAACCAAAGACTAGTATACCTTCATATTTCTTGTTTGACAAAGCTCTGTATGAAAACGAAATTACATCCGCGTAATGAGGGTATTTTCGGCAAATAATTATCTCTCTTCTTCTTTTTTGGTTAAATAATTCTCTTTATATACCATCATACCGTCTACTTGGATTTGTTCAAACTCATTCTTTCCTCCCTTTCACTTTCGACGCCCGATAATCCTAATTAAAGTACTCATCTTCAATCATCTGAAAATGATGCAGATAAACTCAACTCTCCCCTCTCAGAATCTGAACTCTTTTCATCTTAAACGGGTCGGGTTTCAATGCAGAGTCTCACCGTTGAACCCCGCAACCGATAAAACCAAGGTTCATCTCTCGAATCTCGAGAAGCTTCTGCAAAAGCAATCGAATTCATTGGAGTTAACCCAGATTGGCGAACGAAACCCGACCCGACAGCCCGTTAAGGTTGCTGAGACCCGGAGAGGTGGGATTCTTGAAGGGCTTAATCTACCATGGCCTCCGGGTAATGTTAACAAACCGATGTCGATGCCGGAAGAAGTAATGTCGCCGGGACATCTCAATAGGCTCCGGCGACTTTTGTCGATGACACAGGAGCATTCGCCCCGTAATTATATTGCCAGCCGGTGGAGAGAGTATCACGGTTGTCGTGATTGGGCCGGGCTTCTTGACCCGTTAGATGAGAATCTCCGGCGAGAGGTTGTTCGTTACGGGGAGTTCGTTCAAGGCGCGTATCGCTCGTTTCACTCTGATCCTGCCACATCATCAGATGGGTCCCACCGTGACGTGGCGTTAGCTGATCGGTCATATAAGGTTACGAAAAGTCTTTACGCCACGTCATCAGTTGGGTTACCGAAGTGGGTGGATGAAGTCGCACCGGATCTCGGATGGATGACTCAAAGGTCCAGCTGGATTGGGTACGTGGCGGTTTGCGATGATCCAAACGAAATCGCTAGAATGGGTAGAAGGGATATCGTCATCGCATTACGTGGAACCGCCACATGTCTCGAGTGGGCCGAGAATGTCCGCGACGTACTCGTCAAAATACCCGACTCTAAATCCGACACAACTCATATCCCGAAAGTCGAATGTGGGTTTTCAAGCCTATTCAATACACGTGGAGAGCACATGCCAAGTTTAGCAGAATCCGTAGCCAACGAAATTAAAAGACTCATGCAACAATACAGAGGCGAAGAACTAAGTATAACCATAACCGGCCACAGCCTTGGTGCCGCGTTATCTCTCCTAGTGGCGGACGAGGTAAGCGGCACATGTGGTCCCAACACTCCACCGGTCGCGGTTTTTTCCTTCGGAGGACCACGTGTGGGAAACCGCGCATTCGCGGACAGACTCAATAAAAGGAATGTGAAAGTTCTTAGGATAGTAAACAAACAAGACTTAATAACAAAAGTTCCAGGAATGTTTGTAAGTGAAGAGTTGGACAAAAAACTAAGAAACCAAGCCGCCACATCGGCGGTTATGGAGGTTCTTGATCAGAACTTGCCGTGGTCGTATAGCCATGTTGGCACAGAGTTGATAGTCGATACGAGGATGTCCCCATACTTGAAACCGGATGCTGATGTGGCGTGTTGTCATGATTTGGAGGCATATTTACACTTGGTGGATGGTTACATAGCTTCAAATTGCCCTTTCAGGGCAAATGCCAAACGGAGCTTAGTGAAGTTACTTAGTGAGCAAGGTTCAAATGTGAAGAAGTTGTATACAAGTAAGGCAAAGTCGTTGACAAGCTTGAACGTAGAGAGAGATCAGCAGATGGCTCATATGTCTCCATGCTTGCCTAGTCCTTCTTAATTACTACTTAAGTAGTAATTAAGAAGTACGTAAGTAGAGCTAGAGATAATTAGGAAGTTGCATGCAATTACGTTGATGGATCACAAGTGCTCGATCTTAAATCAGTGATGATCGACGTGAAGTTGAACAAATGAGTCATTCGGTTAAGATCGAACATGTGTGAGGTATACTTGGTTTTTTTTTTTAACTCGATCTTTGGATCACTTATTACTTGTATATTTTAGAGATGCTTACAACTTAACCATGCGTATAAGCATGCATGGAAATATGAAAAGTGTGATATTTGGTGGTGATATATTCATGTTCTTTGTCTATTAAGTAGCGGAATAATACACTATATCAGGCTCAACAACTCAATATTAACTACATATAAATAAATAAAACGACGAAGTTTAGCAATAAAATAAGTGATATAGTAATGTATTTGAATAGGGAAAATGGATGAAAGCTCATAAAATAATTTTTAAGAAATAATAAATTACAAAAAAATGCTAGTGTTTTTAATAAACGAGGCATAACATTATAACATGTATACTCTAACGAATAAGACATTGATAATTCTACCATCATACATTGTTTATGTTAGGTATACTATTTCACGTGTAAGAATTGAAAATGTAGGTTAGAAATTTGAAGCTTGTAGTTCAACATTAAATGTTACTTGAATATTCAAAGTTATTTATTATTTAGTCACTTTAGTATAACATTAAACATTTTTTAACATAAAATGGAATACTCGTACTTTACTCCTACCTACCTAGCTTTCTCTATAAATAATTATGAATACCACAAATGATTGAAAATAGTTGTAATTTAATTAATGAATAAAAAAATATTTAAATGGATACTTTAGTATAATATTACACATTTTTTTAATACGAAAAAAATACATAATTATCTTAATTTTTTCTAAAAATAACTATAAAATGTTGACGGGTGACCTTGTAAACTAAATAAATTCAAATCAATTCACGTTATATATACTTTTCAAGAAATCAACCAAGTTGTTGATATGCTTCTTCACATTTTTCCACCGTTTGACTACTTTGCAAATCACGAACTTAACGTTTTCGCCACATACATAGATGTTCTACGATCGATAAACTACACCTAACGCCTCCGTTGTAAACCTTCCTAATTTTTCCTTTTAAAAATACTAACAAACAACGTATATATATAACCATTAATTATATTGTATTTGAATAAATTATATCATTTATCCAAAGGTGTAATTATTAATTATATTTAGACCTGTTCAAATCCGGGCAACCCGTCCGGTCCGGCCTAAAGCCCGGTAAATAAATAAATAAATATACGTATTATAGACTTACAGTTCATTAGTTTGACAGATTGTACAATTGTACACATAAACAATTAATATTTAAACATTAAAAAAATATAATATAATTATCTAAACCCTAGTTGAAGAAATGAAGAATGAGGAAGCAGCACTACTGCACTAGCAGGCAGCAGCCGTCACCCGACTGCGACTCACCAAGGCACCAATCACCCCTTACTCTCTTAGCCGACCCTGTCGTTGTGCTGCCGATTGCCGAACAGAAGGCGAGTTAGGCGACGCCGCGACTCGTCGTCCTCAGATCTCGACTCGACTCGACTTTCTCACCCATTCTGCAGACTACAGGGACGAACGTCCTCTGACCCTCTCAGTCTCTCGATTCGACTTTCTCATTTCTCACCCATTCACAGTTTTAGTAGTTGTCGATTCGACTTTCTCATTCCTCAAATCTCGACTTCCAGCCGTCCTCCTCCTTACGGATCAAATCATGCAGTTTTTTTTTTTATAAAAAAAACGGGTGGCCGACCGGGCGGGTACGGCACCCCTTACAGGCCCTGCAAACCGGCTTGGCCCGGCCCGGGTCCGTCAAAACGGGTTTTTTTTTTTTGAAAATGCCCGGCCTGAGCCCGGATATGAACAGGTCTAATTATATTATAGGCGATACATAGAGATATATAATTTGATGATATTACGTAGTCATAACGTTTTGTTAGAAGTCAACTATGACTTATGTATTATATGTGATAAAATATATTGCTAGAATTATCGAGTCTTACGAGGTTACACCCATTAGGTTGATGGACTAGATCATTTCATAATGAATATATAATATATAAGAGTATCTGTTATAATGTTATATTTGATATAACAGGGCGTGTATATATATTAGATAATAAAGTGTTATTTTTTAATAAAGATTAATGCTAAAAAAAAAGATTTATTGAAGATATCATATCCGAAAAGCATTATATACAAACGGACTTTCTTAGAAAAAAACTCTAACTCTTAATTCACACAACTTTGACTTCTCCCTATCGATCTCTTGTGTTTTGCCTTGAATTATGTACTAACATTCAAGATCAAGACAATCTATATGTATATGAGTGGACCAACTAGAAAAGTCACATTTGAGGCTCTTAAATCTCTCTTTGAAGGTAGTTCACGCATTAAAAGGTATTTGTTTTCCTAAACTTGTCTAATTCGT
The DNA here is from genome assembly GCA_002319775.1 of Fagopyrum tataricum. NCBI lineage: Eukaryota > Viridiplantae > Streptophyta > Magnoliopsida > Caryophyllales > Polygonaceae > Fagopyrum > Fagopyrum tataricum. The sequence continues at coordinate 3,256,476 of CM008283.1, forward strand.
AATACATGTGATCTTCGTTTAGATGTTTAGAAAAAAAATTCCTCCAACTCCGCTTTTATACATCTAAAATTTCAACAATATATGTACCTTTGCCTTGTAAAATAATGGAAGTTGCTGCGGATGCGCATCTCAAGGATCAACCAATGTTATATTTATATTTATAATATATTCATGTTGAAATATTACTTGTTTTTTTTTATTATAACCGTGTGGTTACTTTTGAATTAGGGTAATTTTTAATTACCAGTTTTATAAATAACATAGGATTTTGATTGGTTTATGCTTTATGTAGTCAATATTGAAAATATTTTAAAGATCGTATTGTTTACCTTTTGTCCCTTTACTATTACAAGATTTTTCCTTTATAACCACACTTTCATCATATTGAATTTTTAATGCATACTTTTGGACTAGTTAAAGAATTAACTTAATAAGATTAAAAAACATAAAATACCATAATGCACTAATACATCAATTTGGACTTTTTCTGTAACTTTTTTAAAAATTAAATTTCGAAATAACCTATGTATATTTATTAACACCGGAATAAGCTATTTCAGAAAATAAGTAATTTTCTTTTAACAAAGGAAACGAGTAATTCAAGTATTTTTTGCTTCTTGATTGTTGTTTTGTTTCTTTTCACCCATTTCGTTTCGTTTACAAATAGTAGTGTTTTTAGCTTTACTCTTTTGTTCAAAAATAATTGTCATTTTAACTATTTTGATTTTTACTTTACACATTTATCCATCTAATTTTTTTCATTAAAGTAAAAAGTAAAAGTATGATTAGGGTTATGATGATATATTTCATAGGTTTCTTAATAAGTGTACAAAATGTTAAAACGACAATTATTTGTAAACAGATAATGTAGAAATTTGAGTCATTTCGGCGTACTTGGTCTTTGTCGGTTGGAGACACTCTCAAACTGAACACGAATGCGGATATTATCCTTGGCACAAGGCACCGTGGTGTAGTGTTACACAATTCCCAAAAGAGCTTGTTTATAGGACCACGGAACAACTTGACGGAACTTCGGACGTGCTGCTTGCTGAGGCATCGGCTATGTTCATCGGAATCAAAGCGATCCACGCCATTTCCCTTTCACGCTTCATTGTTGAGTCTGATTCCCTTACACCGATTCATAAGCTCTTAGTTTGGCCATCGAGGACGTGCTGACATCAGTCTCCTTTGTGACAATATCTTTGCATTTATTCCATCTTTCTTCGACGTCTCTTTTTCTTTCGACATGTAAAATGTTCCGCTAATATTGTTACTCACTTAGATAGTTGTTCATCTACTACTACAAACAGTTTATGTACTTTGTATGCTGATTTATCGCCGTCCATATGTGATATAACGGACATTGACTTATTATAATATATTCATCTATTTCCTCTACAAAAAATTTTTGCCGGCCTAAATATAGTAAATTTTGGTTATTTATTGTTATGAGCAAATTTGTATCTCAACTATTATTTTATAAAATTATATATATTCAACTCGATTTTCCAATTTATAATATTAATCAAACACTATAATTTAAACTTGTGTATCAAATGAGTCCTAAGTTTTTTATTTTATTTTATATTGAGATGATTTAAATATGTAATTTTTTATTCGTTACAACATTCTATTTTGCTCGAATGTGCGTCAGTTTTTAAACTAATCAACTTTTGAAAAGGATATTTGTAACGATTTCGATGTACCTACCCACACCACTCGTCTAGAGATATTATTGTATATAGTTCTTTACGTACGATGAATTTCAGCAAAGTAACGTTTTTATTTTATTTAATGAACTCAAGCCATGCATCACATGCTGACATACAATATGTACGTACGTATTATATATGTTGATATTGTACGCAAATTTAAGTCGGTGCTAGAATTTGATCTTCTCCTCCAAGAAATCTTTGTTGAGTATGCTTTTAGGGTTTGAACATTTGACCCGAATTGCATATATATTAGGATTAGAGTGGTTAAGTTAGTCGAGTTTTCAAACTCGAAAAAATTTGACTCGAATTCGTTTAATTTTTAAATAAATTTTAATCTACGTTATCATGAATTAGAAAAATGGTATTGCTATTTACTCAAACAAATGACGTCATATAAATCCCAGTTCCGGTCAGGCATTTAATATGTAACAAGAATGGGAGTATCGGGCGCGATGGGAGTGTATCATGTACTAGCTACATTTTCTTGCAAATTTTGAACGTGTTTCAATGATCATAATTCTAACTCATGGATCATAACATTGGATTTGGTTTCATGGACACCACATATGCGTCTCCCAGACTCAATGGGAATGCATTTCATATCCTGAAAACTTGTCAAAATTTAAACGTTAGAGCAACGGTTACACGTCCCGAAATCACGTAGACGCACTCTAATTTGCCCGAATAACATCGCTTTGGAAAAGTTATATTTTTATTCTTAGGTTGTTACGTTTAAATGTAAATGGAAGGAGTATGGTTATTGTTATACTAAGAAGTGTGAGTAGTTAATTTCTTAATTATTTAATTTTGACTCTTAATATATCTAGATTAAGAACTTGACTTTGAGGTAAACATGACCCAATTAACAAATTGAAATCCGTAAGTTACAGTTTTAGAGCAATAAGATATATTTGTTCAGTTTTTCTTTGTTATTAGAGGGGTTAGATATATAATGCACAAAGACATGACACACTTTATTAGTTAATCAAAGCATAGTTAGTCTTGGCTTATAACATTAGTAAATATTTTGAATTTGAGATTTGCAAGACTTCATATGAACTCGAAGAAAATTGGATCCTTTGTAATTTATTAACAATGAATCCTTTGTAATTTATTAACAATGACTTTTGGTATCAATAAAAGAATGACTACATTTTGTATGTTTTAGGTATAACAAGTCTTTTTTTAGTTATAGTAAGTTATCTTATCATGCGACATATGAAATTTTAGTTCAAAATATATAATATTGAACGCGTTCGTTAACAGAAGGTTATCAGCATTATATAGAGATTATTCGTGAAGTTTTGTTTAGGTTATTTTCTGCCTTTTTTATAATTTAATTCAAATAAAAATATTAAAATTATCGAAATTATCGTAGAGATTATAATTTTCTAAATAATCTCAACCTCTAACTAAACACGTCAATCATCAACGTTATTTTCTCTCAAGTTATACTTAGGTTTTGTTGGCCTTATAACATTATTTTCTACCGAATTTTGACTTATTCAAAAAATTAAAATGAGCCGCTGATATCGATTAGTTTTTATGACACAATCTCACCGAATTTATGCGCCGAGTTTTGACATATAACCACCTATTATATAAGTGTGCAAATTCATCAACTTATTTGGCCCACCCTGTGACAGTGTGACCAGATAGTTTCTACAACTAATACTAATCAAGTTATTTTTGGGACTTATTCCCACCGAATAATTTAAACAGCTAAATGAACTGATGTTTTGTCTACTACAAAACCTAACACGCGTATAAACTAATACATTGCATACTTGTAAAAGAAACTATCAAATCACACTAAACAAACGATGTTTAATTATTGGGCGTTTATTGACAAAAATCGCTATTCGACGTTAAAATTACACACTTTGTGTGCGTAGTTTCGTTTTTTTTTCCCCTCTGGATTACAACTACGCTTTGAAGTGTGGTTGGAGCCGGTACAATCCGATAAACTACGCATTTGAGAAGCATAGTTTGAATTCTTTTAAAAAAAACAAAACTACTGCTACTACGTTTCTAAGAAGCGTAGTAGTACTATGCTTTCCAAAAGCGGAGTTTCTTTTCTTTTTCTTGTAGAGTAGTCATAGTTGTTGTTGTTTTTTTTTTAACCTATTACCACGCCTTTGGTATGCATATTAGTAGTTTTTTTTTTTGTTTTTTAAATCAACTACTACGGATTTGGTATGTGTTGTAAGTAGTTTCTTTTCCTTTTTTTTGAAATAATTCGATTACACTTTCCAAAAGCGTACACATAGTTAGAATCCGGAAGAAAAAAAAGCGAAACTACGTACGTGAAGTGCGTAAATTTAGTTACAAATAACAATTTTTGCCGATACGTCTATCAACGGTCTTATTGGGACGTTTAATTAGAGGGTGGGATGAAAATGAAATGCAAACTGTTAACCGAAGGAAGAAAAAGAAAAAAAAAAAAAGAAAATTTGTTATGTTAAAATAAAAATAAAAGTTTTGGAATTATTCTTAGTGCTTTAAAATAGTTGGAGCATAATTTATTAATTTCAATAGAAAAATAAAATAGGAGAAAATAAACACATTTTTTCATAAATAAATGAAAAAGCATACACTAAATGAAAATATTTTATTAAGAAATTATGACACCAAATGAGCTAAATTCGTTTTTATTCGATTTCTACCGTTGAACTAGACGGATCTGAACCATATAGATGCTCTTTTAAACTTTTTTTTTTTTGTAAGTCTATACTCTTCTTCTTTTCTTTTAAAGAACTACAACTAATACTCTAAATGGTTAATAAAACAAGCGTATAGAGTATTGTTAAAGTAGCTAAAATAGGATTTATATTTAATAAAGTAAAACATATTTCTAAAAAACACTTATTAAAAAAATACATCAACAAAAAAAATAGATAAATTAGGGTTGCATAACATAAGATCGGATCCGATCCCTTTCAAAAAAAAAAGACCGGATCAATTTTCCGGTCCGGACCAGTTTTTAAGATCCGGTTCACAATCCTCTATTTACCAAATTATGGTTTTTTGTCTCGATCTAGTCTTGGGCCGAAAAAGGCCGGTATACCGTATGAATTATTTAAAAATACCCTACATTTACTCTAGCCTAAAAGGTCGGGTCGGTCCGGCAAATCCGGGACGGATCAGAAAATATCGGTTTGAAGTTATGTCGTCTTCTTCGTGTAGTTAAGCCTTTGGTCATCGTGCTCAAAATTCCAGTCCCATTCCGGTTCAGGGTTCCGAATTTGCAAAAAGTCCATCCCGGATGCACGACCCTATAAACAACCAACATATATCTTTGGGTGCCTTGCGAAATTTGGGTCAATCGGTTGTTTTGCACGGAATATGAGGAACAACAATACTCCCTCCGTTCACGAAAAGTAAAATAATGATAAGGGGTATAATAGTATATTTTATAATTTTTTAAAATAAATGTGTAAAATGTTAAAACGACAATTATTTATGAACGGATCTAGTATTTAACATAAACAAAAAAGAATTCCTCATGAACCACATACGAGGTTTACTAAGAAGTTTTAGTCTTTCAGAATACACAACAAACAAATAATTTCGAGACAGGGAGACAAAATCTCCCCCGGACCACTTGCATGAGAAATTCCCCCTTCCCTCCCCCTCCCCCGACTCATTGCATAACTCTGTAATAAGTGACATTTGACACATATCAACAAATTTCCACTATAACTAGATTTTTCTCATGAAAACATCATATACATTCGACAATATCCAAACTAACCTTTTCATATAAATGTATCCCTAGTAAGTGACACTTGTTTACTTAGAGTCCGTTTGGTTTAAACTCTTGAAACGGAAACGGAATGGAAACGAATCTAATCCATACGAACATCCTTGTTCATGATGTTTTTGGGAATCATTCTTTGTGGTTTGAACTAATTGTAGTAAAATTTGATTAGTTTTAATGCCCTATAAGGTAACAAAATTGAAAGAAACAAGTGCATTTTGCATGAAATCACCCGGATTGATTCTATGAACAACCAAACGGGGTTAATATATTTAGTAAGTCCGGACAAAGTTAGAGTTAAAATATCTAAACCCGTACAAGAAAGACAAACCCTTAAATCCAACCTAATTCTATGAGATATGACATACTACGCGTATATATATATATATATATATATATATATATATATATATATATATATATATATATATATATATATATATATATATATATATATATATATATATATATATATATATCACACTAGATGATGATCATGGAACACCTTTGATCGTCTACGGTATCTTATATATATTGTAGGAGTAACACTCCTTTTCACGTGTCACGAAGAAACATGTTAACTGCCACGTGTCATTTCAGCATTTAACCACAATCCACCAAAATCTTAATTAAGTTTATTCTTTAAAAATAATATGTATAAAAATATAGATAAGAATATTAATTCTTCTGGAAAAAAATCTTTTAACCCACCAAAAAATGAATCCCACAATAAACCTAAACGTTTAATAAATTTCAACCAACAAAACAAAGATCTTTCCTCAGAAAATATTTATTAATGTATTATTAATATTATATAATACATAAAAATATTAACATATGGACCAATATAATAGGGGGAAAATCATATAATGAGTTATTATACGATTAGATTTTTTATTAATGTATTATATAGTATTATATGTAAAGTGTAAAAATATGTATTGTCTATGTAATGACAAAAAAGTAATTTATATATAATTTTTTAGAGAAATAAATAACAAACAATATTTTTATCAAATTTCGTACAAGGCATGAATAATATACTAGTTCTCGACTAATCCAGTATCTAGTCATAATACCACAGGCCAAACACAATTTTCCATGAGATAAGAAGTTCGAAATTATCACGGCACTGAATCTGCGAGAAGATGGGGAAAAATGGGCTCCACGTTGGGCCCACGCCCACTAAGAGCAGCCCATTAATTTAGCATGGGCCGGTGAAACGCGATCTAACACGTGTAATGTGCTCATATGAAATAAAAGTGTAATCATATATTCAATTTATTTCAAGTATATTTTTTTCAAACATGAACATGGTGAGTAAATTTCCTATGATAAAATTTTCCGATTTTATTAGAATTTTTTGAAATTGTCAATTTATATGTCAACTAGTTTATAACCCGCACCTTGTGCGGGTATATTTATATATTGGATATTTTGAGTAATATGTAAAACTAATGACATATTTATGAATCATTATAATAGTTATTCACCTTCAATTATTCTCACGATGGTAAAATATTTAAGAATAAAATCATTATTTCGACTTTAATAAATTCTTATACAAGACACTATTTTTTAAGTTTATAAAGAAATTACCCTTATTATGCCCATACATATTGAATATGTTGCCCTAAAATAAGTGAGTAATGCGATTAAAGTTATGTGAGTGAAGATTCAAATATAAAAAAATTAAAATAATATTTAAATTTACTAAAATGATAGAAGTTTAACATAGCCTAAGAAATTTAAATAAAAAAGTAGAATTTAGATATTAAAGTCATGAAGTATTTTTTTTAAAACCAATAGAAAATTATATATCAATTTAAAAACAAAATAGTTACAAATGCGATAGAAAATGATCGATTTCAAATCCTAACCGTTAAAATTTCTGTTAAATGATTTGAAATTATTTTTTTAATTTTGAGTTCAAAGTACCAATAATAAATAATATTTTGTAATTTTTTTTTTCTAATTCAGTTAAATGAATTGAAGATTTTTAATTTTAAAAAAAGTACCAATACTTTTTTTGAAAAGTATTAAAAAAATATGATTACAAATTATTTTTCAAAAATTTTAATTATTTTTCAAAAAATTTAATTATTTTCATAAAGATATACAAGGTCTCGATTTCAGTTCTTTAAAAATAATCAAACTATGAAGATTTCTTTTCGGAATAGGTAGGTAATCGGTTACTAAATTTTAGGGAGAATTGATTTTTCCTAGATATGATTGCCTACAAAGTGTATTATTATTATTATTACTTACCAAAAACAAAAAGAGTATTATTATTATTATATCTAGGGTAAAATATTAACTATTCTTGTTAATTTTATATATCTTATCATTTTTAATCTCGAGAACGTACCTAAGATTTTTCAAATGATATTTTCTATAATTTTGATATAATAAAGAAAATTACTAATTGTATGAAGCAATAATAAAAAAAACAATATTCTAGCAAAAAATAATGATAAAAACAACATATGAATTTTATTATTATTTTATTTTTGAAAGAAGGGCAGTGCCGTGGCTATATTAACTAACAGATTACATAGAGAATAAGCTATTGTTTATAATGCAAATAGGGGTACAATAAAAATTGTAAAAGAGCCATTAAATTAGAAGCATAGTACGTGGGCCATCATATTAGTAGAGGTGGAGCATAGTGAAATCTCAAAATCAGTTTCTTGCATCGATTGACTAAGGGGGGGCATGGATGGCACACAAGATCATCCGGAAATAAGGGACATTAAATGACGACTGCTAGTCTCCACAACGACCTTGTCAAGACCCAAGAACTTAGCACTTTCCTGTCCATGATAACATGTACTTAGCACAACAATGATGGATGGGAAAGAACCATCATTATAAGCATCCCATAAAAGATAACGCCCGGTGTACAAAATGAACACCCCACTACCTCCGACAAATCCATGGCTCGAATCAGCATAGGCCGCATGATTGAATTTTATCAGTTGCGGAGGAAGAGGGCACCCACAACTATGGAGATGGACGGCAACAGGCGGGCCCGTCTGGGTTCGATGCATCACCGCAGTCCAGTACGATCAAGGAGTAACGTAAAACCTACATTGTAAAACATAGGAGGAGCAAACAAAAATCTTAAATTAGAAGATTACCTCGATAATAAAGCGTATGCGCAGAAAACCGGGATTGAAGATGATGATAGAAAGGTGCTTTATATATAGTGTGAAATGATCATGCTTGTTGGAGAAGATTCATTGGAGAGTTTGGTTTGATTGGATTAATAGTCGAAAAGATAATTCCGATATCGTGTAGGAGAAGATTATAATCGAATGATAATAGTGGGAAAGAAGATTGATATATTAATATTTTTTTATTAGATTGATCTATTTTTTTTATTTACGTGAAGAAATTGTATTCAACAAAATCTAACGATAAAAGTTAGAAATCTTGAGATTTTTTTAAGTTAACAAAATCTTTTAAATGAGGATATATATCAGCCTAACAAAATCCTTTACAAAGAAATCAACGGTTTAGAATGTATATATTTTAAATTTTTAGTTTAATAAAAAAGATTATTGGCTTAATTAGATTATTTAAAAATAGATTTATTCCAACAAAAAATGTGAGGCCGTCACGTCACCTTAGTGACGACTCTTTTAGTATAGATATGTAGATTATAAATAGACTTTTTGAAAAATAAATTGAAAGTTGTAGAAAACGTGAGGGTGACGGTGGCAAAAGAAGACTCTCCTATAATATATATAAAATTGTGTTCTTAAATTATAGTACTTAGTAGTAATTAGAAGATTTGTAATTAGAAGAATAAAATGTAAAACGAAGGTCATAATACCTAAAGTGAAGTTACTTTGAAAAAAAATATAAAGCTAAAAGATAATTATTTTCATAGGTAATATTCACCTTGGGTTGTAATTAGGAACAAATTTCAATACTTGGCGGTCGAGTCACTATAGCTCATCTCAAGATAAGTCGAATCAACACAAAGATCTAGTGTGCAATTCAATGTTCATAATAGGTTGTTATGCATACGATTTTTTATTTATTTTTCACAAAATATTTTCAAACTTGCTAAAAGAAATCTGGGAAGCCCAATGATTGTCTTCAAGCCCATTAATTGAAGAAAATAGGCCCAATACTGTTTGGACAGGCCCAAATTCATGTTGCAAACCCGCTGTATTAAGGCCTTCTTAAGTTGATAGGCCTTTAACCAGAATTAACATAATGTCTCAAATACCGATCAGGAGAAAACAGTCAGTCTATAAGATAAGTAAAAAATATTCGTTATTTAAAATTTCCCTAATGGATTTCTGATTTTAACTTTAATGTCATAATCATTTTTAAATTTAATTAGATGTGGAGAGTGATGAGTGCAGACGAAGCATCGAGTCAGCTTAGGCTCGTAGGTCGTCCCAGCGCAGCCACACGTGCAACCCAACCATAAGATTTTACAACTCATACATAACTAATTTAATTATGTTTTATTTTTAAAATATTATCAACATAATTAATTTTAAAAAGGGGAACAAATCTCGGTGCCACATGGTTGCCAGCTAAGCCGGTTACGTGGGACCCGCACCGCACGAGAATCCTGGGATCACTTGGTTGCACACGTGCGGCTACATACCAAGATATTGCTCATTGGGCAATATTAGACCGGACTTGTTAAAGGCATACACCATAAACTACCGGTTTATGTATAGTATATATATGATATATCATTATTATTGATTAGTATTACATTGGTGTTTTGATTTTTATTTTAAACTGCTCAAACGTATATATAATTAATAAATTTTATACTTGTGATAAATAAAATATTTTTGAAAAAACATAGGGTTGATTTTATAAGTAAACAGTGATAAAGAAGTAAGCTATATTTAATATCTTTTTATCTTAGTGATATAGCCTAACAGTCTCTAAATGATAACATTGAGAGATTTTCAATAGGAGTTTATTTAATTATAAAAAAACTAAATATACAAAGTGTTTTAATTGTCTAAATAAAGGTAAAAAAAAGAGCAAATGGATTTGGAGAAGCAAATTAAATAATATTTTAAATATGGGCTGATTTTTTTTCAAACTTAGATTCATGGTTTGACACTCATCGAAGTTCTCTTTCAAAATGAAAAGAATATCATCTAAGCTTTATAATTGATCAGTTATCGAGAAATGGGGAACTTATTTAATAATCAAAGTGACTTAAGACTTTGAAATAAATCTTGATGTGATAATTTATAAAGTTTATAAATTTAATTTTGAAGAAAACTATTTCCTGAATTTAAAGCAAGTTTAATTAAAAAAAGTGGGTGAAATTGGACAAAGAAGAATCCAATGATTGCTTTTTTGATGGTAGCTCAACTAAGGTATATTTCGCATATATCGTTTGTTAGCTTTTTTTTTTCTAATGTATTAAGTTTAAAAGTTGATATGTATTGGGAAAAAAATGATTATTGAAGAGTTTTATTTTTAATACATATAAAGTCAGTAAAAATATGTTACTATATACATTAGGGTTTGTGATTTCACCGGCATCCGATAGGCATTCGAATTAATTACACGGTCATAAAAGGATGAAAATCTGAAAATTCTTGTGGTGGGCGGACGATGAGTGAAGGTCTCACACTCTCACCCATCACCCGGTTACACACAAAATATCGTAAATTTGTAGATTTAGTCTTAAAATCAAAAAAAAAAATGATAATTGTATTATACGTTATATATGCTATAATAATATATTTAAAATAGTTTATTTATTTATTTATATATAGTTACTAGTATTATTGGTTTAAATTCATTAATTTTATAATCATTGTATTTGTTAAGAACATTAAAAAATAATAAAACGAGAGACACACGAGTTGTTTACGAAATTCAATTTAAAATCCTATGTCTACGGACCTGAGAGGGTAGGTCCGTTCTCAAATCCACAAAGCATTCAAGATAGATTACAACAATTGTAATAAGTGTTTGCATGCAAGAAACTATAGAAGCCGTATATATAGGTTAGAAAGCGTAAAAGAGAAGAACATACGGGACAAGGTTGTGAATAGCCCCTGCGAGACAAAGCAAAGCTTTGATCAAAGCTTTGCTTTCTTCTTGCGATGCCAATTGTAAAAAGAATAACTAATTCAAGGATGAAACGTCTTGAAGCGTTTGTTATCAAACGCCAAAGCTCTCGATCTCTTTTTTGTGTAAAACTGTAACACAAAAGAAGTTATGTGCACATTAACTTGATTAGGGTTTCGTCAAATGAAGTGAGTATATATACTCCTTCGTCAGCGTACATGAAACGGAGCGTTTTCACTCGATGGAAAAGATGGTTCATTTTTGTAGTTAAACCCGAGTAGAAGAATCTTGTTGAAGGGCAAAGCAGACCTCACACCAGATCATTATGGCCTTTTGAACGTACCATCACGAATCAACCAATTTATTACAAACATTCATGTAATACCCCAAATTATGGGAACTCGGGATGCTACGGGTTGGGACCTCACAATGGGTCCCGACCATAGTTTGACAACAACTTTACCACATCTTACAACAAGGTACTATTAAAGGAAAACCGAATAACGTTTTTATGCATTAAAGATTCGTGATAAAATAAAGAAAACAAAAGGCACAGCCGTTAACAAACGAAAATCTAAAAACTGAAATGGCAAGAAAGTTTGCCCAAAAAGGAAATGCCGAAACTAAAACTAACAAATATGTAAACCCGGCTGACCACTATCTTCAAATCACTCCATAACGGTCCTATCTTGCAAAGTACCTACAACATGACGGTGAAAACCGTTAGCTAGCAATTCTAATATTAGTTAACCCTGTTCTAGCACAAACACACATCAAAGTGGTAAATAAACACATAAGAATAATTTCACACACATCCCAATTATTATCTTTATTTAGGGAATTCACTTCTATTAGTTCAACTTATCGTGTGGCACGAAGGTCTCCCGACCTTCGCCTCTGTCCCCATTTACCAAGCGGATGGGGTCATGCATACCCAGTGTACCGAGTGGATTGGTCGTAGAGAACCTCTCCAATCACCTGTCAGCGTTGAACAGTGATGTCACGACCCGTTTTCATACACTTAGGTCTATAACGTAAAAATTTTATCCTACTCAAGTTATAATTAATAACAATCAAACACACACCACTAAAACATCGTACACCAACATTACGAAAAACTAGCTAAGGAAGTTTAAAGAACTTACTTGATCTGATCCGATATCCGACCAATGTTAAAATCTCGATCCGTACGTAAACGATCTCAAGAACCTGATCAAGACGAAAAACGTCTTAACAATACAATTCCATCATATGTGAAGTTTGTAGAAGGTACCTAAACTATGTAGAAAATTATTATAACGAAAGAATAAGAAACTCTCACTTTTTTAAAAATTACTAAAACGTCCCTATAAACTAAATATTTCGCTACGCTTCTCAATCTTTCATTTTCACATTATGTAAAAACGTTTTTCTAAATGTTATATAGCACCTTTCAAAATGAATATGATTAATGCAACCAAATACATAAATTCGTCTATAAAATTATCAAACCAAAATCCACAGAAAGCAACACTTAAACACCATTTAGTCCAATTGTTTCTCTCTTTATTTCTTTCGATCCACTCATTGGATTTCTATCCAATTCCAATTATTTATCTTATCATCATCGTTGATTGAATGAACGAAGACACAACACTTCATTGACAATGACCTTTGTGTTTATATCCATGCTTCTTCTACACATCTTACATCTTTTATTTAACCTCTTTGTTAATTCCTACATTTTCATCTACATTTTTCTTACCTTGAATTATTTACGGTCATTTCAAAAAAACTGAATTTTGTTTAAACCATCTTTCTAATCCCGCACCTGAAATATGTTCAATGAATTTCACACTTTGGATTTGAAACCTTATATTAGGTACAACTATACAGTAGTTGGAGTATGAAATTTAATTTAAGTTTAATTAGTTTCATCTTTGGAGAGCGAAAAAAAACTGAGTTTAATCAATTTCGAACATATAGTCCTACCGAAATAAAATAAAATTAATGATATGATTGGTTCCTTACCCAAAGGGTACAATTTATAAATAAAATATGTAAGTCCATACCATTAAATAAAGATGTTAAATTTATTTCCATTTTATTACTTCAATATAGCTAAAGTCTTAACGTATTTTCAAATTACTTTGACATAATGTCAATTTTGCTAATCTGAGCTTCGAGATTATATGTTAAAAATATTGATTTAGAAAATATAACCCGAATAGTAAATTAATATTATCAAAATAAATTAAAAAATCTAAAAAGATTAAGCTGATTTTTTTCCCATAGGCCTTTTTTAACATACTTATCAAGGACGTAAATAATAAATCAATATAATACACTAAATATTTGTGACAAATAATTTTAATAAATAATATATAATTACATGGCTAAAAGTGATCATCAAAATAATTTTTTTAATTTATTCATCATTTTTTTCAATATAAATATACACATATTTCGGATGTACATATTATTTCTGATAATAGTAAAATTCCTCATTCGTCACCATCAATTACATGTATATTTTGTGGATCTTTTCCGTTTATTCAAATTAAATATTTATATCCAATCATGGATATATAAATCCTATTTTTTAAAATTAAAATTACGTAAAATTTTACTTTGTAGAAAGTCTTATGTTTGTTATTTTTTGAGATCTTATTTGGTGAATTGGTTATTTAGAATTATTGTAATTTCAAAAATTATTTTTTACAGATTGTTTTAAAGTTCTATTTTTATCCAAAATTTCGTAAATTATAGAATTATTTTAAAAGTATAACTTTAAATTAATTAATGACAAACCAAACGAATCCATATTCTTGTGGTAACTAGATTACATCATAAAACCAAAATTATTCGCATAATTTGAGTGACTTTAAAGTGGGGATATTAATATTAGGGGTAAAAATAATAATTTGTAGAATAAAAGGCGCAAGTTGGTCGAATTGAAGTAAGAGAGAGACAGGACATGAGATTCAACATCGTAAAGGGGGCCGACTTCACGTGCACGTCACATGGGCAGAACCATCGTACGACCCCATCATCCATCACCCATCATCATGATCATGATTGAAGACTTGTCGGGATACATTTAATTTTAATGTAAAATGGGAAATTACACGTGGGGCCAGCTAGCACGTAGCCGTGGGGACACCGTGCACCTCAATCATCAACACAACATATTGTCGCACTTTTTTCGGCTTCTCATTATTAACATTAGATTATACGTCCCTATCGGGGAAACTTGATTAGTTTATACATGTGAATTCGAACTAATCATTATATAAAAAAAGATATTATTTTTTAACATATGAAAATGGAAATAGAAATATTATTTTGTGATCCTAATTCTATTATTATGGGATTTCATATCTGTTATCCTATCTGATTTTTCGCAGGTAAGTATCAACCATATATTCAGAGAAGTTAATGACGTTGCGGACAAGCTCACGACATTCGGTCAGGACAACTCTACAGCTGAAAGAGTAGTCCCACGTGAAGTTGAAGTTCTCATCCAAAAGGATGTCATAAGATGAACAACCAGTAAAGGTTGATCATGCCTAACTGCTTACCGTATATTCATGCCTAACACACATATTGGTTATTACCAAACAAACTAAATTTAAAAGCATCACCTTCATGAGAAGTTTTCTTATAGCTCAGTTACATCAAACACCAAGTTGTCACGAAATTTAGGTATACATACACTTGAGTATAAACGTTAGCTAGTACTGCAACACTATATAGATAAGTAGATATATAAGAAGTTGATTTACTGGAATTATGTAGAGAGTAACCTCTTCCTAAAACTCAGACGAGTAAGTTTCGTTGCACGTACGAACGCCGAACTTATATATTTTTGAGTATTTTCACGTCCTCGTACGGTGTATTAAAAGCGAATGACAACAAAATGAAAATAAATGTAGTTCATTTTATTTTGGAGGTTATATGTAATTAACACAATGAATGAAATCTTATTTTGATAAGCAAATCAAAGTTAGTGTAACAAAACTGAAATTAAAAACAAATATTCCCAAAACAACGTACTTTTTTAATATTAGGAATGCGTAAATTCATGCAAGTTAATCTTATGATCGTATCAACTTTGACGTGTACTAATGACTAGTAATCATGTGTAATAATTAGGTTCAATAAATTTTGGTAAAAGATTAGCTTCAATAAACATGTTAATGTCTGGACCACTTAACTTACGTATTAAATTATGTTAATTATATAGTAATGCATAATGTCTACTAATGCGATACACAATACCATAAAATAACAAATTATGTACACAAAAAGACAACTTCCATGGCGGAATAATTTTGAATTTGCGTAATTTCAGGTGCTTAAGAACATTCCTGGAAAATCAAGCAATAAATTCAAACCGGAACTACTTAGGATTGAATCAATTACTAATTTAAATGATTATTTTAGTCTATAATTTAAGTTCAAAGTTTTAATTTAGTCGGTAAATGTGTTGTATCCTTTATTTCTGGTCTTTTTAACGGTATGACTTTTTCGAAAATTACTTCACGTAACATCACGTAAAATTATCGTCCCGTGAAAACAAATAATTCTAAAGTTAAGCGTGCTCGTGCGGGAGCAATTTCAGGATGGGTGATCTCCTGGAAAATTTCTGCACGAGCATAATTGACATGAGTACATCATCCATAAGATCTCGTGTCTTACACTTCTTTCTCCCAATAGAATGTTTGAGCTCCATACTATAAGTAATGTTGTGTAAAATCAGACCAGACCGGTTTTTTCCAGTCCGGTCCGGTCCCCGATCCGGAGATTTAGGAAATTACGGTCCCGATCCGGACCGGAAAAACCGGCCTCGACCGGAATTTATTTATTTTTATTATTTTACTAATTTTAGTTTATATATTTTTAAAAATCATATATATTATGTACATATTTATAAAAATTATATATATTTTTAAAAAATTCCGGTCCTCCGGTCCCGGTCCGGATCGGATGCATAACCCTAACTATAAGTTATGCAATGTTTTATATAAAATGTATGCAAAGGTGCTTGCTAATAGGTTGAAGTGTTGTTTGGACCAGGTGATATCATACAACCAAAGTGCCTTTGTTCCGGGAAGATTAATCACGGACAATGTACTTGTTGCATTCGAGATGTTCCACTGCCCAAGGGAAGGACAAAAAGGAATGATGGTGCTTAAGATGGATATGACATAGGCTTATAACCGAGTGAAATGGAGTTATTCAGAGGTATGTATGAGGCATATGGGTTTTGATGAGGGATGGATTAGGAGAGTAATGAGTTGCGTGACTACCATCTCCTTTTCGGTTCTCTTTCATGACTACCATCTCATTTTGAGCAATTCTAATGTCCGTAATCTTTCCGAGGAGCCTTAGGATTAACTGATTTTTACAACTCGGAAAGATTACGGACATTAGAATTGCTCCTAAGACTCCTCGGATCTAACATCTTGTTTTTGTTTTTGCGGATAATAGCATTATTTTTGTAAGAACATCTTGTTAACAGAACATGCATGCTCTGTTAACAAGATGTTCTTACAATTAGTATGACTGTGGAATGTGAGGTAAGAGATGCCATCTCGGAGAGTGTGGACATCAGGGAAGTTGATTGCCATGTGAAATACCTTGGACCACCAACTGATACAAACGGGGGCGATCTAGATCGAGGAGAAACTCCAACTACTCCTTCTTGGTCGTTCGTGGCGTATCAAACAATATATTTTGGTCGATGGGGCTTTAGAAATGGATGCGGAAGTGTACGGTTGATCCGATCTAGGTCGATCGAATCGTCCACGAAGTGGAGCGGGATAGTTGATCCTTCAGAAGGATCCTCGAGTATGAGTTCTTGGATCAAAGACTAGATCCAAGATAGATATTTGAGGAGGGGACCGGAAGAAGAGTGATGCCTAAACCAAGAGGAGGGTTTCCCTTCACTATTCTTGGATTCAAATTAGACATCCTTTACAATGAAGGCCAACACATCCTTCTATAGAGGGTGTTGTCTACTTATGGGCCAACGGGCCAACACAAGTTCATAACAAAAAGCCCAAAAAGAAAAAACCTAAAAGATAAGATCAAAACCTAAAAGATAAGATCAAGAGGGAATATCCCACAAAAATATTCCTTCTTTTATTACATAATTAATAAAGGGAAATAACTAAGGAAAATATTCAAAATGGCAAGCTTCATGTCATGGCTAGACATGCCGCTTGCGGGGTTCTCTTAGCCGGATACACGGATGACCTCGCCATCCGAGGGCATATCATTCTCCTTCCCTTGGCTGTGAAACGTTCTCGTTTGCACGGTCGGAAAAGAAAGGAGAGACATTGAGAACAAGACCCTTGACTTGAACTTTGGATGCTCATTCTCGAAGTCGGGCGGCTTGGACTTGTAATCTTTCAAGATGATGGTGACGCCGAGCTTGTCAAATGTGCCGTTAAGGCACAGGACCAGGTACCGGTTACGGATTAGTGACGGTTGATGGCGCCGGTACACTTTGTAGTTGTGCACAAAGCCTTTCATGGGTGGCAAGCCGGGTGGTATAACAATGACAAACTCCGGACGGGCGGCTCAAACTTATAGTACATGTGAATGGTGTCGCCGGTGAGCTTGTCTACCATGCCGTCAAGACCATTGACGATGCACATTGGGGGCATGCCAACAAGAAGCAAAGGTGAGTCGGGAGGTAAATAATTTGGCATAACAAAAACAAACCTCGAAACGGGTTGCTCAACTTTGTTGTCCATCAAGATTATAGTGCCATTGTCGGTGACGGTTTCTTCCTTGTCCTCTTCAAATGACTCAACATTCAATGGATTGTCAACTTGAAGTAGAGGTGCCGGTGTGGATTCTTCAATGACATTGCCCATGGCTTCGACTTTGTCACACAAAGAGGTGACAGCCAAATCACACCTTGGTTGTGCCACCGCTTGGTGATACTTGGGTTGGGTGGCCATCTTGCGGACAAAACCTTGGGCCTTAAGAGCTTCTAACTCTTGCTTCAAGGAAGCGTTTTCTCGGGTCAAAGCATCAGATTTTTGTTGTGTCTTCAAAATTGCTAGCTCACGCTTCAAAGCAACATTTTCCGCCTTGGCTAAGTCATACTTCTCTTGGGGACTCAAACACCGTTGTGGGACCACATTGACAACTTTTTCTCCATACAAACCAAACGGATTATCATCGTCATAAAACATGATGATTTATGACGCACGGCGAAGAACGATGATGAACATATGAAGAACAACTCAAGAAAATTCAAAGAAAATTCAAGAACAATGAAGAACGATGATGAACGATCAAGAACAAAAGTAAAGAACTTCTCGATCCCGAGCTCTGATACCAAATGATACAAACGGGGGCGATCTAGATCGAGGAGAAACTCCAACTACTCCTTCTTGGTCGTTCGTGGCGTATCAAACAATAGATTTTGGTCGATGGGGCTTTAGAAATGGATGCGGAAGCGTACGGTTGATCCGATCTAGGTCGATCGAATCATCCACGAAGTGGAGCGGGATAGTTGATCCTTCAAAAGGATCCTCGAGTATGAGTTCTTGGATCAAAGACTAGATCCAAGATAGATATTTGAGGAGGGGGAAGAAGAGTGATGCCTAAACCAAGAGGAGGATTTCCCTTCACTATTCTTGGATTCAAATTAGACATCCTTTACAATGAAGGCCAACACATCCTTATATAGAGGGTGTTGCCTACTTATGGGCCAACGGGCCAACACAAGTTCATAACAAAAAGCCCAAAAAGAAAAAAACTAAAAGATAAGATCAAAACTTAAAAGATAAGATCAAGAGGGAATATTCCACAAGAATATTCCTTCTTTTATTACATAAATAATAAAGGAAAATAACTAAGAAAAATATTCAAAATGGCAAGCTTCATGTCATGGCTAGACAAGCCGCTTGCGGGGTCCTCTTAGCCGGATACACGGATGACCTCGTCATCCGAGGGCATATCACCAACTATGGTCGGGATATCAAAAAAGATTATTTTTGCTAATATGTAAGGGATAAAGTGTGGAAGAAATTAAAAGGTGGAAGGAATCCGTTTTAAGTAGGGCGGGAAGGAGGTGTTACTTAAATCGGTGTTTCAAGCTACACCTTCTTACACGATGTCGTACTTTGAGATGCCGGAAGGGGCATGCAAAGAGATTGAGGGCATGATGTGTCGGTTTTGGTGGAGGAGTTCGGAAACAAAGAAGAAAATACATCGGATCTTATGGAAAAAGTTGTGTACAACTAAGGAGTTCGGCGGTTTGGGTTTTAGAGATATGACATCTTTCAATATGGTTGTGCTAGTCAAACAAGGGTGAAGAATTAGAAATAAGCCAAACTCTTTAATTCCCCGGATGTTAAGGGTAAAATATATCCCAAATTGTTCTTTTCTTTAAGCTCCGAGTGGGTATAGGCCGAGCTATACATGGAGAAGCCTTCTAAAAAAAGAGATCTTTTGTTAGTGGAATTGTATTGGAATGTAGGAAATGGGGCATATTAGGGTCTAGAATGATAGATGTATTTCGTGCCCTAACCACTTTCGACCTGCCTACATTCATCCTGATGTTGATTTGTCTCTACGGGTGATATATCTCATAGACTGTGAAAACCGATGTTGGCTGGAAGATGAGCTAAGCACTCATATTCCATCGCGTGATGTGGAGACCGTGATGGATATCCATTTAGTTGATTGGGAGTGTCAGGACTCTGTGAGGTGGTATCACTCTCGAATCGGCTTATTTACTATCAAAACAGTCTACCAGCTAGCAATGGGCATACAAGAACAATATATGGAGGGGAGTTGGAACGTCTAATGTTATACACGGGTGTGTCTTTTGGAAACGATTATGGACCTTAGACATCGTATCGGCGGCAAAGTCTTGTATATGGAGGGCATGCAAAGGGGAGTGTCTTGGTTGCATCTAAGCCGTTACAAGGAACTTCCTTTGGTAATTCTTCAAACTCAATTAATACGAGGACGGTGTGGGAACTTCCTCCTAGTGGTTTCTGTGAAAATCAATTGTGATGCTTTGGTGGGTACGGATGGGTGGAACGGGATTGGTCTGATTACCCGAGCGGATGATGGGGGAGTGTCTTGGTTGCATCTAAGTCTTTTACAGAAAGGGTGAGTGTTGAGGAGGCGGAGGGAGAAGCTATTGCTTGGTTAATTACTTGGACGATCGCCATAGGTTGGAGTAAGGTGGTGGTGGAGTATGATGCTTCGACATTTATTGACATGATGAGGGCTGGAACTTCTCTACGAGGCTCTTTTGGAACAATTATAAGCAATGTAAGATCCAAAGTCAGGCTTGTGGATGAAGTGAGGTGGGCTTTGGTTAGGAGGAATGTTAATAAGCTTGCAAATTGGTTAGCACTTAGCAAGGAGTAGGTGTACTTGATGTTTTTTTGGTATTTCTTTGACTAAGTTGTATTATGATTTGTGTAATCTCATTGTGGAGGACTATTATGATGATCAAGTAATTGTTTTAGTGTTTGGAATGGTCGGTGGCAAACATGCTTATATTGATTTGACGGGTATTTTTTGTGGTTAGTTTGGGTAGCGGGCTTTTTGTTATGGGTAAGGCGGCCTCAACGCGACTTCTTTAAAGGCGGCTAAGAATGAAAGAGCTTGCATCGAAAACCAATATGTGTTTCTTCCGTTTGCTTTTGACACGTTTGGTTTTCTTGCGCCCGATTCCGTGGAGATTTTCTCAAGAGTGTGCCAGTGGCGAAGCCAATGCGTTTTGTCAAGGGGGCCATATATTTAATTTGTTTTTTTTTTGTATTTTATCTCAAATATTATATCAAAATCAACGAGTAAAACTTTATATGTATTAAAAAATTATGATAAATTGAAAAGAAGAATTTTATGTTATAATTTAAGTTTTTTGCGTAAAATATTTTGCTTTGATCGTAGGATGAGCAAATTTATCCTGGAGATTTTTATATGCTTTTATTTGATTTAATGATAGAATCATATTTTATATGTTAAAATATATTGTGAAATAAAATAAATTATGATAAAAAGTATCAAATATAAACTAAATTCAGTCGATTAGATTAATACACAAAATTAATTATAGGTTTAACAATGTGTTTATATCCCGCCTATTAACAATATATACAAATGTCAACAGGGGTCGTAGCCCCTTTCCAGCTACGCAATTAGAGGGTGTAACGGGTCTTGCATGATATTATTGTGTTTTTCAAATCTGTAGATATAGTGTTTAGTAGAATCTTGCTATTCAGAAAGAGTTGACGGTGAAACTTGTTCCCAACCTATCTTCTAATTCGAAGTGAACAATGTTATATTAACATATAGCATTAGCATTTATTATTAAAGGATATATATTAAAGTTAAAAATACAAAATACTATTAAGTCCGCAAAAAAATCATAAATTGGATGAAAATGGTCTTTTATTATATAGGTAGACTAAATAGGCCTATTTCGGATATGTGTTTTGGAAAATAAAATTTGGGTACATCAACGTAAGAGTTTTGGATTCAAGGTATTAGATTTTGAAAATTGAATTTAAAATATAATAATTTGGATATCAATTTTTAAAATATATTTTGGATATAAGACGTTAGATATCATAATTAAAATATGACCAAAATTTAAAATTATAATATTATGAAATCTAATTTATTCAATTTGTAATAGGACGAGTGATATTGTGTGCAAGAAGAAGTCTCCTTGTTCATATTTAATTTTGTTACAACCCAACATTTTTGTCACATTAGATTAAGTCTTCTATTCACCATGTTTACTTATTTTCACACAATAAAGACTTTTAAGGCTCCTATTTTCACCCTTTACCTTATCAATAAATTAATGACCTAGAAAAGGATAGGAGTTGATCTTATACATGTCATTCCTCGAAACTCATATTACCCTCTCTTTTCTATGTCATGACTTTGATAACATGGTAGAGTAGTTGACCTGGAGGATTATGTTTCCACATTGATAATAATTAGATAACAAATCTAGTATAAAAGGTTGGTGGGCTATTCTAATTATCACCAATTGATTTTAGGATGTAACCCTATTGACCTTAGGTACTAGACTTGGGCCCAACGCGCATATGCACTCGAACGTGTGATGGACCCTCGCGTCATATCTAATTGAACGGAACCATTCATGGTATAAGAGCAGGTTCGATTTCTCCTAGATTATTGGGCTTGTCGGCCTTAAGAGTCAAATTGCGGACATGAACAATGATAGTCCGTCCGGTTGGACTAGCGAGCCTTAGGCATGTCGTCAAGTGTCAACCGAGCCAAACGGTTTCACTTTAGGGTGTGTGTGGAGGATTATGTTTCCACATCGATAATAATGCGATAAGGAGTCTAGTATATAAGATTGGTGGACTATTTCTCCTATTTTAGGATGGAACCATGTTCGGCTTATGTGCTAGACTTGGGTCCAACGCGCATATGCGCTTAGATGTGTGATGGACCCCACGTCGTATCCGATCCAACGGAATCCTTCATGGTATGAGAACGGGTTTGACTTATCCTAGATTATTGGGTTTGTCGGCCTTAAGACTCAAATTGCGGACATGGATCATGATTGTCCATCCGGTTGGACTAGTCGGTCTTATGGCATGTCGTCAAGTATCAATAGAGCCAAATGTTTGCACTTGAGGGGGCGTGTGGAGGATTATGTTTCCACATCCATAATTATGGGATAACGAGTCTAGTATATAAGATTGTTGAGCTACTCCTCCTACTGCCAATTGGTTTTAGGATTAAACTATGTAGGACTTATGTTCTAAACTTGGGCCCAACATGAATATGTAAGGTTGAGCATCGGTTCAAAACCGAACCAAACTGACCTAAATGGAACCGAAAACCAAAAATTTGGAAAACCTAAACCGAAAACGTCTGTTTGATTGTTGTTTAAACCGAAAATTATCGGTTTGGTTCGAGCAAACCGAAAAAACATAAAGAACAATGTAGGTTGTACTCTATATTGGAAATTGAAACCAAAAGCATATCCAAATTGAAACCACACAACACAAATTCAAAACAACATCCAAACAATGACATATCTAAAATGATAGATAATTTGTCACATTTAACAGATATGGATTCGAAAATAAGAAAGAAATGAGGAAGAACTATATTTGAAGAATAGTTGATATCTAGATCCAATCGTCACTCGCGAGTCTTCCGACAACCCTCTCATATCCAATCATTGTTGTTGTTGATATCACCTTCTAGATTCAAATCCATTCATCCTCGTCGTCTCAACCATGGTCGTCGTCCTCTTCATCTCCCATATCAAGAGCTAAACTAGCAACACCGGATTGGGTGTGCTGCCTCGTTGTCGCACCCTTGGCGGTTCATCTCAACCATGGTCGTCTTTGTATCATCCGAAATTGGAAAAGCCGCTTCTCGACTCACTAGCCGTCATCTGTGTAGTCAACCACCTCGCGTCCTCGCCGGCCGCCGTCCTTATAGTGATCAACTGCTCGCTGCCTCCTCTTTTCATGGGAAAATGGAATAGGAAGGAATGCCGAGTATGAAAGTGAAACCTAAAACCTAATCCTAATAGTAGTATCGACATGTCAACGTACCAAACACCGATACCCGTTTCATATTTTATTAAAAATTTGGTTCGAACCGCGGTTTTCGTTCGGTTCTTAAACCGAACCGATAACCGAAAACCAAAAAACGTTGAACCGCCAACCGAACCTATTATTACGGTTTGAGGTTTGGTTTCAACCGAAATTGTCGGTTTGGTTTGGTTCTCCTGAACCAACCTACTTTTTCTCGGCCCTACGCATATGCGCTTGGACATGTGATGAACCACACCTCATATGTGATCCAACGAAATCCTTCGGTCAACACTATGGGTTAGTATACCCGTTGATATATATAAAAGGTGATATGAATCTGTTCCGAGAACATTTGAATAGCCGACTTCTTTTTTTTCTTCCCCTGGATCAAATATCCGATCCAAAACCTGACCCGGATATCCGATTAATTATAATAAAATTAGTTGGATACATCCGTTCCAACTTTATTTTCAAAACCCCAATTCTTATTCGATTTGATGAGATTTGGATTATCAATTAACTGATATTGTTAGAATAAAATTTTGAGGATCGAATTTGTTGAATCGGATTTTTGCTTATCCTAGTTGACACCCCATGACTATCTACCGTGAAGAGGTGGTGTTGGGCTTTCAACTATACCCAAATCACCCAGAAGAAACCTCTGTAGTGAAATCCGACAAAGAGAACCAATGGCTATCAGGCTATGGAAGATTCCAGATGATGGTGATAAATTTGCTCAACTTGCATCTTGTGGGCATGTTTCCATGTGAAGAATCATGGTGTTCAGGTCAATTAAGTACTTGAGTTTGCATCTTCATCTATCACACCTATTAATACTTATTTTTTATTTTCTGCAGGCATCGATTTAGGTAATAGTTTTTTTTATATGTCAATGAATTTCCTTTTGAATAGTTGAAGCTTTATTTTATAGTTTTTAATCTATAAAGTTCAATTTTTTGATTAATATGATTCAGTGATTGACTATGTCGTGCATGAGATTCGTGAGAATATATTTGTGGGTAGAGTCTTAGATAATTTGACGAAATAGCATAGTTTTTACAATAGTCAATCATCATAATACAATTTACAATATGAGTAATTTATCGACCATATATAATTAACTCGAAATGTCCCAACTTTTAAATGCGAGAACTTATTATTTTCAACACGTCCGCTCAAAAGATCGAGGAAAATCCACTGGAAGATTAACTATTATGATTTCGAAAAGGAGTGAACTAAAGAGGAACAAAATATGGTAACAAATTAGCATGTGGAAAACAAATCCACGTCGATAATCTAATCTAGTATATAAGTTTTGTGGGCCACTTCTCTTATCATTGATTGGGTTTGTATGGAACGTGCACTACTTACGTGTTTGGATCGGCTCTAACGCGCATGATGTGCACCAACAAGGGAGTGGACCCCACATTATGCCAGCCTATCAAAATTTCAAATGGTATTAGAATAATTCATTCCCGTTCTAGGTTTATTGGGTTTGTGGGTCTTAAAACATTTGATGACGGACTTGGACTATGATTGACATGTCCGATTGTGCAATCTAACTCTTAACCCATGTTGTCAAGTATCAACCGAATCAATTGGTTTCACTTAAAAGGTGTGAAATATTATCCCACATTGATAATAAACATAGATGAAGTGTTATTTCTCCTACCACCAATTGATTATAAAATGAAAACTCACGATGTTTGTGTTTGAGAGCACATAAGACTTTCCATGTCGCTTATTATACGTCGTGGAAAAGACGTCTCGTCCATCTACAATATCCTAATAGATGACGTTTCTATACGGCGTTTAAAAAACGTCATTAATGATCATTCATGGTATTTTACAAACGTTGTAAAAGACATTAAGTGCCCGTTTGATTGGAGCGGTGAAATGAAAACGGAATGAAATCGGATAAGGGGAAGGAAAGCAAATGAAAATGATGGAATTACTTTCATGTGTTAAAGGACCTTTAAACAAGCATATGTTTTCTTTTTTTATTGATTCGGAATCATTCCGTTACCGGAAATGATTCTTAAACCTTCCAAACGAACCATAAATGTACTACAATACTAGTGTCGAATCAGACATAACACACATGATGTACACTTAAAAACGGGTGATCCTACGTTATCTTGTCCCACCAGAATTTTTTGCAACAAGGTATAACATAACACACAGAATAGTAAGCACGTTACATGAGTCGTATAAAAGAAGAAGAGATGAATCATAAAGAAAAGATAAACAATAAAAGTGTAAAATCCTCAAAATTAAACTCAACCAATAACCATCGATATTCGATCAAGTTCATCCACAACCCGACTCATGAGAATATATTTTGAAAATAACAAGTTGTACATTGATAAGATATATCGAAGTTATATTCTATTGTTCATCTCAAAAACTTAAGAATAATATTCCGATTGAAATGATCGAGGAAGAGAACAATATTGATTGGTCGAGATTTCAATTTTTTGAAGCTTGATAGCGAAGCTTATGATAGTAAATAATTCGGTGGGTCCATATCGACTACAAGTCTTAAATAGAAACGTTGCATGACAAAAAATAAATAAATACGTAATTTAATATAATTTTTCTCATCTTAGCTAATACAAATCAATTAATTATAAATCATGATTAGTTCCGTCATGATTGCTTTGATTTTGTGGACACTTGTTATTTGTTAATTAATCTTAAATGGTTTATAATCATTGACAAGCCAAACATAATTATCACCCTATAAATCGCATTGATTGATCAATTGCCTTAACGCATGCTTATGTTTATCATACTATAGAGAAAGTTGTGAAGCCGTTACGTAATATGTCATGGGTGTATTTTTTAATATTCTTTTTTATGAACACTAAGTTCTACTTTTCATATAGATAATTTACTTTTTGAAAATGAATTATTAGTTTGGGAAATAATAAGATAGTATTATGGGATTTATAAAAACTAATACTATTATACAAAAATTGAAAATAAACTATATCAATAATTTATCACACAACTTAATTACCTTAAAAATTACAAAATTTCCTTTAAAAAAAACCTTGTCATGTTAACCAACGGTCAACAAAGTCAAATGTTCAGCTTTTAACATTAATCGACATATCAACTAATAGTTCCGATTTTATGTTCATTGTATTTTGTTAGGGTTGTTGACTATAAAAAAATTTTAAAAAAATATGTTAATTTTGTAAATAGTGATTGATGTTCTATGTACTTGTAATGAATCTATTATCTATAATACCATATTTCGTGAAAATCTTTTTTTTTGGTTTTACGTCCGGTTCGATCGGTTTAAGCTGTTCTACATCCGGACCATGTACGGTCGTGACCCATTTTGGGGAGACCCTCCCAATTATCAACTTTTTTATACATGCTGTCGGAAAATTTTGAACTCGAATCTCCAAGCCAACGCTTAAGGAGTCTAGCACCACTTTATCACTAGACCAACCGAGTATTGGTCGCGAAAATCTTAATTAAGTGAGACTAACTTACATCAAACTCTAAACACACACATTTTAGTGTAAATAATTTAATAGAATACAATTGAACTTATATAATACATTACGTATAAATTTGCACCGCATAATCCGTTAGACTTGATGATGATTGGAGAGAAGCAAAGGGCACGCGGTTGGATAAGAGAGAGAAAAAAAGCAAATGATTGAATGGAGGAGAGAGTGTCGGGTTAGAGAGGAGCAAGATGACACGCACGATTGGGGCTTCATTTGGTGGGGCCCACGCAACTTGCATGGTAAGCCCCACGTGTCCACCCAATCCTCCACGTGACCCTCCACCGTACTCTGTAATTTTCTTAAAAAAATTAAAAAGAAAATAGCAGTTTGATTGAAGTGACGTCGTTTTGAGTTATCTTTCAAGGGCCCCACTAATTTCCCCTGAATAAG
Source organism: Fagopyrum tataricum (assembly GCA_002319775.1). Lineage (NCBI taxonomy): Eukaryota > Viridiplantae > Streptophyta > Magnoliopsida > Caryophyllales > Polygonaceae > Fagopyrum > Fagopyrum tataricum. The sequence goes on from CM008283.1 coordinate 3,284,500, forward strand.
GAGTGTTAGAGAGAGAAGTGGGGGTACTCCCACGTGGGCCACGTGAATGTCCACTCTGCGATGTCTCAAGTAGCCTGGAGGTTGCAGGTGAGTAATATGGGTAATGATTTGTGAATGAAAGGGATAACCATGGTTAGAGTAAAAAATAAAAAAGTTAACCGTGGTTAGTTGATGGTGATGATGAGTGGAAGAGATGGTCGCTGTCACGGTGTCAGTAGCCGTGCAATTGTGAGGGTGGAAGGAAGTTGGATCCCATTAATAATAATGGCTGCTACCTGCTGAACTAGTCATCACTTATGGGTATCAACAAAGCTTTTGAATTTGCAATAAAGTTAAAGCCTTGAATTCATCCATCATCATCCACTACCCATAACTCATCATTGTAGGTCTGCGCTTTGACGCATTCGGTGGGATGAGCTTGTTATATTTTTCATTATATTCACGTTTATTTATGAACGTAGTGAGTATTTAACTTAGATTATTAAGTTTATCGAAATTATTGTGTTAGATTATAGACCACTAAAAGAATTTATTTCTCTACCGAGCACGCCCTCACTTGAGATATTTGTTACACGTTATTAAGTCCAATTATTTGATTCGGTTGACATTTGACAACACGTATATTACGCTAATCTAAAATCATCATTGACCAATCTATTGATTTTTAACATATCGATCAGAACGGTTTGTTATCAAACCATGACTTATCTAGGTTTATATGCTCAAAAAAGTTTGGTATAAAATCCAAATGTTGCATGATGATGTAAATGAATAATTTTCATACAACATTGACATATATATATTAATGAAATATTCGATAAATATAAATGAAATATTTGATGGGTAAAACGAGTAGAGTAGTGTTATGTGTGACATGAGAAGAAACGTAATTCGATAAATATAAAAAAATATATATACACAAATTTACATGATCATTGTATTTTTATTTTTATTTACTTTGTATAGTAATAATCAATAATATATAAACAACCATAAAGATAACAATTTAACAAATAAAAGGATAAATGAGAAAAATCAAATAAAATTCACTTAATAAAATACAATAATATAAATAAATTGCATTCAATTATATTAATCTAGTAAATAACGTTTTTTAAAATATTAAAACTATATATTTTGTATGCAGCACGAATCCAATCACTAACATGTATAAATAAAGGGAGAAATGAGAATAGCCTCTGATCCCGCCCAATTTATCAATTGAGATCTCTTGTATCATCTTATACAAGTGATACATGTATTCTTGTGCTGTGATTGGTTGAAGCTAAATAATTAAGGATTTAAGTTTTACTATTTTACGGAAAAAAATAATAAACTATATAAATTCTACCAATCACGTGAAAGGTATACAAGGATACACATGAAAAATGATACAAAACTGCCAATTTATATGTGAATACAACTAATTACACCAAATGACTTTACTCTTCGTGACCATAACTTTACCATTATCCTATACAAGATAATAACCATCAAATAAAGAGTAAACGTTACAAAACTACCCTTTATTTTAGTCTATTTACATTAAATCACCCCTATACACGATAATAACCATACAAGATAATAACAATAAAATAAAGAGTGTTTGCAAAACCATCCAAGTTCCATCACTCATTGAATAAAGAGTGTTTGCAAAATCCAAGTTTTTTTTTCTTAACATTGAGCATCAAAGACCCATGTACAACCCCTTCATTCAATCCGAGCTTCAAAGATAATACTCCTTATTTGCTTGTGAAAAGAATGAAATATTTTTCTCCTCGGTTTAGGTTTGACCAAGAAATCATATCCGATACACATAATAAAGACCAATTTGATGCTTATTGGCAACTTCTCTCTTTTCTTTTATCAATTAACGTTAATTTGAGGGATATCGGATGTGTGTAGTTTTATGAAAACAATCTAACACTAAGGGTAGTTTAGTGCAAAAAAAGATGTCGTAGGTGGTTTATTGCAAATTGATTAAAGTTATGGTTTTCTTTTTTTGGTGCAAGTTTCCTTTAATATATAAAGTAAACATACTTAAACACCAAACAAACCTATAACTTTTTAGATTTGTCGAATTTTTCGTGCTCTACAAATACATACGAATCAAAAGCTTTCTTTTAACGTAAAACAATTTTTTTTTAAAATATTACTCGTGCGTGTTTTGAGTGCGTACTTTATTAAAAGGAGAAAAAGAAGGGGGGGGAAAAGTGGAGTCGTGAAGAAACAGCATGATGATGTTATTCATGTCCAAGTCCCCAATCATGACAATCCAATTTGCTCATGATTTGGAGGCTCCTAAAAACCCTAAAGGAAAAATATTTTTTTATCCATTTTAAAATTTCTATAAATCAATCAAAAGAAAATTAAAATGCTTATAAATTGGAGAATAGTCTTGTCAAACTATTATCTTGTGTTGATTATCATAAACATGTTTTATTTTTCTAAAAATGACCGAATGTAGTCTATTTTTGACTAATTGAAAATTACAAGTTTTCTTATATTGAGTAATGTATAAATATGTGGTGTCTAGATTACAAAAGCACAGTAATATTTATGAGAAAAATAAAGTTTATATGAACTATTTTATTTGAATAGTAATTAGAGTGCGTTCGATAATGATTATTTGATGGTAACAATGGAAACAAAAAATAAAGGAGCAATTTTATCTATAATCATTTATAGTATAAAAATTATTCATTTGTTTCTCTTAAAAACAATTTTTTTAAATATAATTTTCGTAATTTTATATATTCATATCTCATATAAAAAAAATCACGATTTTCTTTTGCACATTTTCGTATACCAACAAATTTTACTTTAATATCTATCTCCCTATATATATATATATATATCAAACAGATTTTTAATACATTTTTAAATAATTAAACTTCTCGAATTAAGATTGGTTTTGAGTTTAACCTGGATTTTGGGTTATGGTAAATTTTCACAAATTTTTTTATTTTATGATTTAACGTTTTTTTACCATGTAATTTTGAAAACATAATTAATTATATGTTTTCTTCATTTAGAAAAATATTAATATACAAAATCAGAGAGATTTTTACTCATCATGCCGGGAATAAAAAAATCCCTACCTTCACGAGGAAGACAAGCTTATCAGCTTTAACCCCTTTTTTTTTGAATAAAAAACAGCTTTAACCTTGGGAAAATTCCTCTTTTTAATTACTTTTTTATTTTTCCCAAAAATTTGCTTCCTAAAGAAATAATTGGAGCACCATGCCATATATGTACTCATACACCTTTTCACTATTTTTTTACTTCGTTATATTCTTACACAGAAATGTAAAAGTAATTTTAGGGTTTTTTTAGGTAGAAAGACAGTTACTTTTCACTTGAACACATCAAAAGAACCTCTCAAAAAGCACTTTTTTTTTACTTCGTTTCGTAATATTAATGATTCTTACTTTAATAAATACAGTCAATGGTCAAAATGTATATGATGGTCTCATGAATATTACACCTTCAAGTTATCTCCATTTCTAACACTTTATTTGGCTTTTAAAAGAAACGAATTAATTTATCTAATTTAGTGAAACACTTAATATAAAATATCCAACACTCAATAAAATATTCTTCGATTAAATTTTTGTTAAATGTAGATATTTTTTTTACTTTTAATTTAGTGGTTGTGAAGGGTACGATGGTTTAAGTAATAAAGTTGATAAAAATTAAAGTAGTTTATATATTTATTAATTTAATAATTATATAATTTGACTAGTTTGTTGAATTTATAAATTTTCAGAATATGATGTGGAGACCCATTTAAAAAGATTAATAAAGTAGCATATAAATAAGTTTTTTTGGATCACATCGACCCAAATCATAACACGTCGAGATGAGTGGGTGAGCAATTTAATCATTTTTTTTAAAGTATAAATTACAATCTGATAAAGTCCGGAAACTCACGAAGAAATTTTTTTTTTCTTCTTCTAATAATGACTTTTCTGGTCCAAATCGTTCTTTCCATTAAAATGTTTGATCAAACCGATTCCACTTGCTTCAAATCGAAAAAAATGACGTACCAACGAGTTAAAATATTTTTTTTATCACGGTCTATTAATATAAAATTATTTAGTTGAATCATTTTAATAAAAAAAATATTAAGTGTTAAATTAAATTAAACATAATATGATAACTAAGTCGATAGGAAGTTAAGTTGAAACATACATATGAAATATACTCCTAATAACTTATTAGTATGTTTTTACTTCTTTTCAACTAAATGAGTCCTAATTATTGATGAACAAATGTAATTTTTACGTATTCAAAATTTTGATCCAGTTAAAAAAAAAAACTAAATTATTCCATAATTTGATTTTGATCCGAATCCAATTTTGGGTTTTTTTTCAATCACTAAACATGATTCATATTACGTCCACTAATGTAATTGGTTCAAATATCTCTCATAAAATATATCTAACCGGTTTATATACTAATCATGCGAATTATTCATAATATTTTGTAAAACAATTGAATCCCACGTTCAAATAGTTAGAGGTTTTCATTGTTTATTTCCGGAATATATCTCATACACTTTTGTTCGGTCGATATGCTCGAATTTCATCCAATTCCCTTTCGTATCTCTCTAAGTTCGGATATTTGTATCTCATATTCTCATTATTTGACATTTTTCTTCTTCTTTGTTTTAGTACTTTGATTTACGACGTTTAGTCTATGAATCGGGTTAGGATTGTTAATTAACTTAATTGTATAAAAAAAAAAAAAAGGTGAATCCGGTTTTACACCAAAATACTCGAATAATAGAATATTATATATTTGGTCTGAACTTATTATTGTGTGTGTGGCTCGTGTGGGGCTCAAATGTTATGATTTGAGATGACAGGAGTTGTAATCTTCTTACCAGCTTTTATTTTTATTTTTTTTATATATTTTAAACTAATTTTCTAATAATTAAATGCATGTTTCTCTGACACCAAGTCATGATTGAACTGTTACCTATCTCCCTCTACCCTATTCTCTTGTTTCCTATATAATCTCCCTCCCTCATATCTTCCATCTCATCCAAATCAAATACTCTCTCTTCGATCTTTCCTCTCTCCAACTCGAGATTTCACTACATCAATATGATGGTTGACAAGGAAGATCTTGGATTAAGCTTGAGCTTAACTTGTTCTAAGATTGATTCTAATCATACAACTACTAGTAATGGTAGTAATCGTTTGCAGCTTAATCTAATGGCGCCGTCTCTTTTCGGTTCTACTTCATCGTCTTCTTCCTCTTCATCTTCTCTTGCTCTCGCCAATCTTCCATTCGCGACTATTCAGAAGAATCGATGGCTCGATTCCTTCCCGAATTCATCTGGTAAGAACAAGTTCATCGAGATTTCTCAGATCTGATTGATTTTAGCGAGTATTGATTGGTATTTGTGGTTTGTGTAGTAGATCGGACTGCAGAACCGAATTGCAGAGCTCTTGTGGTTTCAGATCCGAGATCGTTTCTCAGAGGGATCGACGTTAACAGACTTCCGGCTAGCGCCGGTGACGACGATGAACCAGGTGCATCCTCGCCGAATAGTACGATCTCGTCTGTTAGCGGGAAGAGAAGCGAGCGGGAGATTGTTGTCGTCGGCGATGATTTAGATGGTGATAGAGGTTGCACTGACGAGGAAGACGGTGATACCTCACGGAAGAAGCTCCGTCTCTCCAAGGATCAATCCGCTGTTCTAGAAGAGAGCTTCAAGGAGCACAACACTCTCAATCCAGTAAGTCTTACCATAGATCTCGAAACTTAGATCTATATCCAGGGCTATTTTAGTCGTTTCAGCAACTGACTCTGCTTTTTGAAACTGATTTTGCAGAAGCAAAAGATGGCGTTGGCTAAACGGCTTGGACTCCGTCCTCGTCAGGTCGAGGTGTGGTTTCAGAACCGAAGAGCAAGGTCAGTAAATTCATCCAACCACTCGTTTTTCTCAATTCCGTTTTTACCCTTGGAATGCTTTCTAATTTACGATTTCTACCAATTACAGAACAAAGCTAAAGCAAACAGAGGTGGACTGTGAATTCCTCAAGAGATGTTGCGAGCAATTAACCGATGAGAATCGGAGACTACAAAAGGAAGTTCAAGAGCTTCGAGCTCTAAAACTCTCTCCACAATTCTACATGCAAATGACACCACCAACAACACTCACCATGTGCCCTTCCTGCGAGCGAGTAGGAGTCCCGCCGTCATCAGGATCAGCCGCCGCAACTCGGTTTCCGGTGAACCCGTTCCGATCATACGAAGGACTGCGGACTAGACCGTGATTAGGGGAGCATTTAGTGAGGGTTAGTTTGGTAAAATTAGGATCTAATAGAAAGGTTAATTTGGGGAAAGTGGAGTTATTAAGTGTAATGAGTATGTGTGTTGGTGGTCTCTGAAAACATGTTTTGGAGTTATCAAGTGATCCATCAATGAAGGATCTAATTTTGTTTGTTTCTTCATTTATTTGTAGTTTCCCTTTATGCCCCTGGTTTGATCCTCTTTATTAAGGATAAGAGGAAGTGAAAGTTTTTGGTGTAAAAAGTGGATCCTTCTAAATTTTAATCAATTATATAGTTGATTATAGTTTACTTCATTAGTTCTCCAATCTCACATCTTTTTTGTTTGATAATCAAAATTCTAATATTTTTATGTGCTTTTTTTTAAGAAACCAAAATCCTATTGTAATATTACACAGAATAACCTTAGACCTTTTTTTTTGCGAGCAAAGTAACACACAGGTTAGTAAAAAAAAGCTTACGCATATTGTTAGCAAAAATGCAACGGGTAAAGTTTTTCAAATGGGTAAAAATCGTACATATGTCATTTGTATTTTTTAAATAAAAATCATATACTAATGAACTAAGAAATCATGTCGATCATGTGGTATGTTTGACTCATCCGAACTTATTCTAGCCGAAGCTTATTGTATACGAAGCTGAAACTAATTGAGTAGCTGCAATAAGTACCTGATGACTGAACGATAAGTTTGATGTGTGTTTGGGAGAACGAAACTTATCAGAGCTGATGTAAACGTAAAATTACGAAAAGGACGTCATTTCTATTACAAATATATTTATGATGTTTTTTTATCAATTGAGAAGAGATTATACTTTCCACAGTACTAGAATAATTACATAACAATAAAACTATACAATAATGTGACTAAATAAAATATGAAATTGTTTATTTAAGTTTATAAGTTGGTTTCAATAAATTAAATTTATAAGTGTTTTTTTTAATAAATATCAAAAAATTTATTGATTATTACCTGAAATCAACATTTTTGCACTAGGTTAGAAATTAAGGAAATTTGTAATATCTAATAATATTATAATTAACACTAACTCATGAGCATAAAGTTTTAAATTAAACATTTATCAACCACAAGGTAAGTAACAAAACAAAATAATTTATAAGTTTAATTAAACTTAATAAAACATATTATATCACGTCATACACAACGGCCTCACCCAATAATCAAATAAAAGCCATTGAATTAACATGAATAAAATAATCAACTTAATATGTTCATTGACACGATTTTTCTAATAAAATAAACTTTACAATATTATGGATGAAAGCGTAAAAAAATGTGTATAAATATCCAGACACTTATTAACCTATCTCTACCAACAACAAAAAAAAAAAAAAAAAACTAGTACGGTGTAAGAACATCTTCATCCTCAGATTTCATAAAATATATATATATATATATATATATATATATATATATATATATATATTTGTGTTAGAATAAAAAAAATCAAAATTTTCCATATAAAAAACCTTCACTGATATGATTTTAACCTCAAGTTTAACATAATTATTATTTTGATGTTACTTAAATAATTCATGAAATATATACATACTATGAGAGATTAAGATGGTTGTGTAATTGTATTGAATGAACTAAAAATAAGAAATCTGACAAACTTTTTCTAAATTGAATTGCGTGTTAAAATTTTTTTAAAATATATTTTAGTTTCTTTAACTGAAAACAGTTTATGTTATGTATTAAAATACCATATTTGCTTATAATTCTCGAAAAAAAATATAAAAAATTGTATTCGACCGAAAGTCATGTTCCGATTTTTGCCGAATAACTGCCTTTTATAATTTTATTCATGCAATAGTCATCTACGAACGATCATCATGCAATGCTTAATAGGTGCAATAATATACTCAAATTGGACCGTAACGTTTCGTGGTTAGTTGTATACCAAAAATGCCAATCACGCAACTAAATTTGTTACATAAAATATCCATTGTAGATTATATAGTAGTAAGTGTACGAATCCAATCACAATAGTTCGTTGAGGTTGATTACAGTAATAACTAGTTTAATATTTACACTTTGTGCGAGTTATATTTAAATTTTTTATTATTACAAAATTAATATTATATAAAAATTTTAAAATTATAATATGAATAAGTTTATTCTAAGTTTTTTTTCTTTCTAATAATAGAGAAATAGTAAAATAAATAATCTAACATGTTTAAGAAATAAACAGGTTTTCTACACTATAGGTAATCTTATAATGTTGTTAGTGGTGATTAACACGAATTAGAGATTGTAATTGAAATTCATTGGTTGTTATAAGCCATGAATAATTAAAAAACAATTATAATTTTTTATATGGTACTTTAATTGAAACGATTTTAGAGAGATTTGATTAACAATAATCAATTTAGAGAGATTTATAAGTTAAATATGACTAATTTTAGAGGAATGACAAATTTGTAATTATTATGTTGACATTGATGTAAATAAATTGAAAAAATGCTGATGTGGATGATCTTGGTAATTGAAATGTAGGCAAAATATCGTTAGTCGAGAGTTAACATTTGGGTACAACTTTATATGAGTTGAGATATATTTTAGGGTTGATTAGAATTTTAGATACGGTTTAGCTCATTTATAAATGAGTTGGGTATGTCAAAGACGTTTGTTTGGATAGAATAATTGTGTAAGGTTAAAAGTTATATTAACCGAGATAATCAAGTTTGATTGAAAAAAAACTCAACTTGAACTCACTCACTTTCTTTCTCTCTTTTTTTTTTTTGGTTAGACATTCACTTACTTTTTAAACAAGGCGAATATAACACATTTTAAAATCAAGTAAAATTTTAGGTTGATTGTTTATAAACGAGTCAAACGTCTAAAGTCCACTTGTCTGACTATAATAACATTAAAGGGTTATTCTACATGCCAAATTACTCGGGTTTCGACTCAAAAGAAGCCCATTGATGCATTTTAAAATTCGGTTAAAATTTAGATTCATCTCAAAGTTAAACTCGTTTTAAAATCATTTCAAACATGTCGAAGTTCAAAAAGTTCGGCTATTATAACAACCTATATTTGGATATTGATTTGATTTCGGTTAACCCAGCAAACAATCAATGATCAATCGGTTTTTAGAGGTGAAGCTGAGATAAAAAGGAGATAATAGTTTAGTTCATTTGGATTTGTTTTGGGCCGAAAATATGGCCCAAAACGAGCCCAATGCATTCATCATCCTTATTAAGCCCACGAGCCTAATGTTTATAACATTATTTATTTCATTTTTCAACAAATGATCGCTATGTATTAGGTTTATATTTGGTTTTTGTATCAAAATATATTAAAATTTGTCATATTATGTAATATAAATAATATATGTAATTTGTAAGTGGTAATTGTAAAAAAATATATTGTAAGCCATGGCATTTATTTTATTAAAAAACTATTATATACACAAACAAATCCCTAAAATGATTATACTGATTATAAGTGGTGTGTCTAATTATATCGAATATTTAAGTCGATTGTGGTTTTCAAGTTATTTGGCTTGCAAATATTAATATGAACTTACGAAATTGACCTTGTATTTTATTATTTATATGATATGTTTGGATAAACCTTATCTCCTTCATTTGCATGCATAGGCCCCTCCCAAATTGTTTATTTCAACATCATTCATATATAAAATAGGTATATAAAGTACTTAAATTGAAAATATATAAATTAAAACGTATTTTGTTAAGATTCGATAATTAAAAAAATAAAAAAATATTATAGTTAAAGAAAATATATATTAATGGAAAAACTTGTGAAAAGATTAGATTTTGGATTATTATAACCATCTACTTAGAAGAAGGTAGTTGAACAACAAGTTGCGCCGACAATCATAAAGAAAAATCGATCTTCTTAAAACTATGTCTGAAGATATAAAAGACACAAAATTACAATGCAATTCCGGTTGAACTCTATCGTGAATCTCGACGGCATCGAGTGCAAGAAAATTAAACGCGTCAAAAGCGAACGGAAAAAACACATATTGGTTTTCGATGCAAGTCCTTTCATGCTTACTCACCTTCTGAAGTGTCGTATTGAGGGATGTCTTACCCACAATAAAAGGCTTGCTATCCAAACAAACTAGATGAAAGATTCCCGTCAAATCCAATACAAGCATGTTTGCCACCGACCCATCCAACCACTAATACATCCGCCGGCCTCAACGTAGACCCCTTCATGTGTGCATCAATTAAGAATGTCACAAGCGTCTCCTTCTTAGCCGAAACTTCTGCTCCCTTAAAACGTTACATAAAACATCAATAATCAAATCATGCCTATATTTGAAGCAAGAAATCTACAATGAACCGCATGTTTCCCAAAAGCATCCAAAGCCCCGGGCAATTGGACATACAAAAAAATCACATCAACTGGAACACATTAATCATAAGGCGATACTTAAAATTATGAGATAATTAACTGGAGACATACTTTGTCAAAGTCTCTCTATGAGTATGGCATGGATGAAGTCTCGGCTTCGCATTAACTATAAACACTTAAAATTGCATTTTGTCTAAGGTCAAATCAAATGTCGCTTCCATCGCATGCACTGTCTTACCGAAAAGAGCACTCGCATATTAATAAACTAAATTACGAAGAATTTTACTAAAAAAGTTATTGTGAGTGCTATTTTTTATTAGCCAAATGTAATCAACTAAATATGTTAAATATAACCTCCAAAACAAAAAAAGCTCATATCATCTTACAAGATATTAAAAACAAAATAGGAACAAACATTTGCGTGTTTCGCAACTATATGCTGAAGTATCTGGTTATTTTGGAACAAAATTATTTTTAATAATGAACCTATATCCCCTGATAATAAAGTAATTACTTTTATTAAAAACCAAACTCAGAATTGGAAAATAAACATATTGACGAAGACGATTACAACATAAAACAACAACAAAAAAATTATAACTCAAACATAAGAAAAGAAACACAACATTAAATGTGATAAACCAAAACCCGACTACTTTAAACTTAATTTTGATGGTTCAAAACTCGATTCGGAAATTACATCTACTGGTTATGTAATCCGGAATCACAATGGTAATGTTGTTTGCCTCGACGCAAAAAATAAATAATTCGGTTATAAAAGCTGAAGCCTTTGCCCTCAAAACCGGGTTACAAGAGGCGATTAGACTACAAATTAAAAAGATCTAAATCAAAGGTGATAACTTGTGTGTAATTAAGACACTCCAAGGTTTGTGGAGCTGTCCGTGGAAGGTCGAAATGAATATATCCGACTCTAGACTGAATCTTCGTTATATTGACGAGGTCCGTATTAGACATATTTTCAGAGAAATAAAATGTGGTGCTGACCAATTGACCCATATGGAAACTCAACCCCAACACCAATTTTTCTGAAGATCCTAAACTTCGTGTTGTCATCCGCAAGGATGCTTTAATCTAACCGCTTTTCATTCAAAAAAAAAAACTAAATATGTTAAATATTAAATGCCTGCTATTAAATGCCTGTTATCGTAAAACCACATATTTTTATAATTGAAACATATTATTTTATCTATAAAATTACAAAACTAATAATAATGATTTTAATTAAGATTTCGAATTTGGTAAAAACACTGATTAAACAATATATATTTGAAAGGGGATTTAAAAATATATCCATTAAAAGATTGTTGTATTTAATGGATGACAGTTTTGCCCGCGGACGCCGTCGTTGGACATAGCGGCGTGAAATCCTCCCATGGGTGGCTCTAGCATCTCTCCGCATCCACTCTATCGCGCTATCTTGGCTGTTGAATCCCTCAAATTGTGAATAAATAGGTGCTTTCCTCTGCGCTTTTTCCTCCTTTCACTCTCGCTTCCGATCGGCGCCTCGTTCCGCCGGAAAAGCACCGGCGGGGCCCACCACTATCTGGGTATTCTTTCGTTCTCCCTTTACTTGATTGATCTTATTTGCTTTGATTGACTAGGGTTTGGTGAATTGCTTGATTTCTTGTCGCCTGATTCATGATTGTTGAACACACTAAAGATAATCATTCACATATTGGGGACAATACCAGCAAATTTTGGTCAACTTCATTCACATCGCTTGGAAGTTGTACTTAGTTGTATGGGTTGGGGCTATTTCTTTTGCTCATGCACGAAGAATTCGGGCTTTGACTTTGTCTAGTTAGGGTACTTACAATTGTAACAGGGGGCAAGATCAGTTAGAGCTATGCCAATTTGCCGTTCGCTATGAAGTCAGTTCAATTTCGATATTCTCACTTGCAAATTGCAATTACCTATTGCCAATTTGCCCGATTCGTAGTTATTGAATGCCCGTCAATTTTCTCAGCTCAGTGATCACGGTGCAGTTTTCTCTTAAGTTCTTGACTTATTGGTATCTTAGTGTCTGATTTAACACCTTTTGTATATCCAGTGCTGGCGTTGATTTCCTATATCCTTTGGTTATTTCAAATCTGATCTATCCAATTCTCACTCGTGGTTCTGAGGATTTGCATTTGTTATGGCCTTTGATAAGCTTGATGTGATCATTTTGCACTATCCTATTACTCACATGTCCCGTAAATTTGTGAGATTGTTGGTTAAAATAAGTGAATTTGAGATTCTGATTGTTTACTCATGTGTTTCTTTGGACCCTTAGGCGCTAGTCTAGTGGTGACCTTCCTGCATAAATGGGCTGCTTTGCCTCAACAGACCGAAAACGAATTCCAGGACATGAAGACCCTGTGTCTCTTGCCTCCCAAACGGCTTGTAAGTAGCCTCTGACCATCATGAGGCACAACTTCCTTTCCATGCTTGTTGTCGAATGACAAATTCATTAATTTGCTTATTTGATGCTCAGGGAGTTTGCTGTTATATGAATGTTCTCTTCTGATTTGTGCGTACTCTTTGGATGGCCCATGACTATCTTTTGCATGTTGTTTCTATTTTGCAGTTAGTGTTAGTGAGGTGGAAGCTTTGTTTGAGTTATTTAAAAGTATAAGTGGTTCTGTGATTGATGACGGACTGATAAGCAAGGTATCCAATATTTCCAGTTTTTTTTGCTATAATTTCTCGCTTTAAGCCTATTGAAGCATGGTTGCTTCCATTATACCTTTACCTTACGCCTATCCTGGTGTATCTTGTACCCTATTCTGCTTCTATCTACAATGCACATTGAATATACTAGTTTGTCTATTCAATCATGTTGTACTTGTACAAGAAACTGAACTCTGATTTAATTGATAGTGGAAAATGAAATGTGTAGTAATTCTGTAAAGCTGTTGAGTATCATGATCCTCGATTTATTAGATATCCTGATTGTTGTGCCTCTTTCAAGTGATTAGTTTGTTGTGCCTCTTTGACGTGATTGTATAATTATGTTTCTCATTCATACCATGTCTTCTGAATCTCCATTGGCAGGAAGAATTTCAATTGGCACTATTCAAGAACAAAAAGAAGGAAAATCTTTTTGCCAACCGGGTATGTTTTTTGTGTAATCATTTCCATATACTTTTGAGGAACAGTGTTCCTTTCAGTATATATTAAAGCTACTTGTATCTAATGAAACTTGGTTGTCTATAACGCGATGGAAATGTGCTATTTACTTGGCTAACATCGTTTTTGATTCTCCATGATGGAGTATGCTGGCTAACACATACAATGCATAATATTTTGTTTTAGCATTTTCTGACATAAATTTTCTTCTTATTCATTATTTTTTGAGTGGGTGAAGATCTAGAAATCCCATTGCTTGTTGAAGTTCACTCTGCAGATAATTTTTTAATGTCGATATCATATTTGTATTTTGATTACTGTCCTAGTTTAGTAATCTTGAAAATGTAGCCTGAATTTGGAACCCGGGTAATTTCATTATTTGTTCAGCTTTTCATATTTAGTAGATTAATTTATACACCAGTGGCAAACCCTACTAGTGCCATTCACATTGAGATAAGAAGCTTTTGTGCGCAGATTTTTGATATATTTGATGTCAAGCACAAGGGAGCCATTGACTTTGGTGACTTTGTTAGATCACTCAATGTTTTTCATCCAAGTGTATCACAAGAAGACAAGATTGACTGTGAGTTGTACTATGTGTAACATCTGATTATATTTCCGACTTCATTCTTGGATTTCTAGATAGCAATGTAGCATTGTATACCTTAAAAATTCACCTATATATTGCAGTCATATTCAAGATCTATGATCTGGATGGTACTGGCTTCATTGAACGGCATGAGGTATAATAATAAACCTTCTTTTTTTTTCACACTTATTTGTCTTTTATTGCTTCTTTCAATGCCACCCTCTTTAGGTTTCGACTAAGAAATTTTCCATGTTAAAACCAACTATTCTTGGATCAGTTGGGGTCGAATCATGTTTTGACAGGTCAAGTAATAGGCATACAAATTAAAGCCATGCTGTAATGTTGGATATGCGACGAGAACGCTAGGATTCGTTCGTTCCTGTGTTTATATACTTAATGTGGCGACTTTTGCAGGTCAAGCAAATGTTAATTGCCCTTTTGTGCGAATCCGACATGAAGCTGGCAGATGATACAGTAGAGACCATACTTGATAAGGTAATGCTCTTGCTAATATTTTCTACTGCAGTTCATCTATTTCTCATCAAGTTAATTCAAGCTGTACTAGTTAGTAGATGAGTAAGACTGTAAGAGCCAAGGTCTGGTCTATAATACGTTTTACTAAACCCTAAAAGTAGCGTTTATTGCAATTTTTGCAGACGTTTCAAGATGCAGACACGAACCAAGATGGGAAAATCGACAGAGACGAATGGCAACAGTTTGTCAGTAGAAACCCGTCGTTGTTGAAGATAATGACTCTCCCTTATCTAAGGTGTACTTAAACTTGAATGCTTTCGCACAACGTATATGAATGTCATTTTCGTATTTCGTTTCCACATCCGTGTAACTTATGGAATCATGCAGGGATATAACGACCACGTTTCCAAGCTTCGTTTTTCACTCGGAAGTTGACGAGTTAGCAACCTAACGAATTATGAGTGTCGGCTTGATATAAGTTCGGTTTGGTTACTTGCAATGTTAATGAACCCTTGAAGGAAATATATGAGTAAAATCCTTGTGATTGATTTCTTTTTATTGCTGTTTGGTTAATTAAGCAGAATCCACAGTCAGTACTTTGAGCCTTCGCCCGGTGCTTTGTAGTTGTCATAAGCCAAATTGTGAAGGCTAGTTTAGCATATAACTAGATGTGTTTAACCTACTTGATTTTTTCCCCCTGTAAAGCTGATTTTTTAATTTTCTGTTCATTTTATTAAATAGTAGGACTATTACTCTAATACAAGTTATAATTACAGGTACAAATATTTTTTTTCAAATAATTCCAGGAATTATAATGAAAAATGAATACTAGACGAATAATCTTTTTAGGTTGTAAGCATTTTTGTTTTGAACAAAAACTCCTCCTTATATGATAACCATATGGAGGACAAGGAGGTCCAACTTGGTTTGTGCTGAGCTCGGAGGCCAAAGGGGTCTCCTGAGCCTCTCAGGCGAGATACTAGAGCTCCAATGACGAATCTAGTATCTCCGGGTTGGTCTTGATCATCATATGAACCAAGTGATCACTAAAAGAAGACCACGCCGAAGGGGTCTCTTGAGCCTAAGCCCCGGAAACTTTGTTCGAACGATGCAATTCTCTTTCTGCATATCCGACGACTAAAACAAGTCAGGCTATGTCAAATTTGGGAAAGCCTCAAGAGTTTATGGAGTCAATACTTGAGTTCAGTGGCATTAAAGAGAAGGGGAGCATGCATGATAAGTCTCCTAAGCCATACATGTTAATTCTTGAGACGTACCAGATGACCGAACAAAAACATAGCAATTGACCTAAGCAAGAGTCTAATGGCAATTGAGGACAGTATTGATTGTTTTCGTATGTCCTAATTTTAGCTTCCAATATTATAAAATATTAAAACTTTCACTAAAATGATTAATTGGTAATGATAAGATGGAATCAATCAATTAACTTTACAATAAAATTTTTAATAAGATTTATTATATTGGTCATGTGACTCATGTTATTGATATAAATTTATACACAAAGGGTGTCCAACTAACTAAACTAACGCAATCTGTCTTGTTAAACTACATTCATCAATCAACCAATAAGCAACCCAGAAACTTGTTTTGAGTTTTGACCCAAACAAAAGTTTGGAGTTGGAGGCATCACATGGCGGCGGTAACGCCGTGCATATTCTGCCAAATTGCCGGCGGCGGATCCTCTACCACCCTTATCCACCAGGTCATTTTCTCACCGCCGCCTAAATCATTTTTCTCTAGCTCTCCCAATTTGAGCTCAAGGCGATCGAATTTGATTTTGAATCTGACAGGATGACAAGGTCGTTGCATTTCAAGATATCAATCCTTCTGCTTTCAGGTTTTTCCCTCAATTTCTTTTTCCCCACTTGAATGTGCGATTTTTCTCTGCACCATTTCAATTGTAGAAATGTGAATTTCTCCTCTAGGAGTTGAAATTAGCTTTAAAAACCCTAAAATTATGTTGGTGATATTATACAAATAGACAGGCACTAGATTCGTCATATAATCTAATTTAGGTTATCGGAGTTCAATTAGATTTTAGACTGAAGATCATAAGTTTCATGTAGCATGTACAAATCGAACTAGCTGTCTCAAGTACTCATTCAAAAATATAACTGGCTGATGTAATGCAGTACAAATTACCAAAGTAATTCGACATTTTGGAAATGCACATCTTGTTTTAACGATGAAGAAAATTGCCTCATTTGTGAGACCGTGACAAATGTCTTCTGAACCAGCAAACTTAAGTAGGAATTGGTGGTTGAAGCTGTTTGCCACCATGATGCCAAATGCATTATATCTATTATCTTATTGCTGTAAGAGAGAAATTTGCAATTAAGAAGACAATTTGGATTACAGAAAAGAAGTGGTATAGGTAGTTGTGTAGATGAAGTTAAAAACAGAATCCCTGGTAACATGAAAAATCAAATAACAAGCAGATCTGCTAACTTACAATTTTCCTAAGATGATCTTTAGCAACCTCGGTTGATAATGACGAACAAATAGTTGGATCTGCTCAAAGTGAGGGATGAGTAGAGTGAAGTTAAAAAATATTGGGAAATAATAAAGGTAAGATGGAAGTGGCTATGGATGCCAATGGCAATGTACTATACGTTTTTTCACTTTCCAAATGACATTAGGAGGAAAATCTTATCGGATAATTGTATCAATTATGTTTAACCAGATGGAAACAGAATTGTGGATGGCTGATCTTTATACGTATCTCTCCTTATCTTGTTCAAAACATTAATGGTTGATTTCAAAGTGGACACAAATTTGTTCAAACAAACCCTGATTTCTACTTCTCTTTTGCTTATGTCTACTAATTCAATTTTTCTTCCTGAAGATAACTAAAGACCATATTGTTTGATGTAATAATATTTTTTTGTTCTGTTTTTGGTAGACATTACTTGGTTATTCCTATTGAGCACATAGGCACAGTGAAGGACCTTCAGAGAAAGCCCGAACACTACGCTCTAGGTAAGAAATTTTTTACTTATTGAAATTGGTGCATCATTTTGATTGAAAAATATGTGTATACGTATAGTTTGTCCAAATTTTCCTCCTGTACTGTGTAATGTTCTCATATTGAGCATTCATTCTGATTTCTTCAGTGAGTCACATGCTAGATGTGGGCAAATCCTTGTTACAACGAGATGCACCGACGTCTAAGGAGCATAGGTATTGCTTGTTATTGGAATTGTCTATGGATATTAATCTCCCGTGTGAAGTCATTATTCTTATTTTTATTAGTGAAAAAAATTGTAGGTGAAAGTATGTGTCATTTGCAATAATCCAGTTGATGATTATGCCATAATAGCTTAATGAAGATGGTATTCCATTATTTAAGTATTAGCTCATAACTGCCGAAAATTCTCAATTGGTTTAATGCAAAATTATTACTCCTATCTGCTAAATTGCTAATGATAAATTATCTGACTCGTTATACCGGTTGCTTGGTAGTGAAGTATGTCATTGTGCAAAATTTTCCTTGAATCTAACGAAAAGTTCCAGCACTATTGTAGTGTGAAGTATTTTTATGGGAAATTCCGGATGGTGCCCCTGTGGTTTGGGGTATTCCGGATTTTGCCCACAGGTTTTTTTTAGTTCGGATGGTACCCTTGTGTTTTTATATTTTTCGGAAAATGCCCAACTCCATTTAAATTGCAAAGGGATGTCAACTTAAATTAATTTTTTTAAAAAGCTTATGTGCAAAATATTTAGCCTCTTTTATCTCCTTTTTTAAAAAGAAGTTCTTCTCATTTAAAAAAAAAATATTTTAGTTAACACCCCTCTACAATATAAATGGAATTGGACATTTTCCGGAAAATATTAAAACACAGGGGCACCATCCGAACTACAAAAAACTTGTGGGCAAAATCCGGAATACCCCAAACCACAAGCAACTATTGTTGGATTGATATGGGTGGATTGCGTCTCTTATCGCGTGTCTTTGACGACAAGCAGCTATTTTTGGATACCAAATTAGCAATGTATGTTTTGGCTAGTATGATATATGTGAATGTGCAATGATCTAAAGAATAAGTTGACATGGAGAGCGTCTAATTCTAAAAGTAGTGTAGCAGAAAGGATTAAAGTTATTGGGCAATATTGCTGCAAGTAAGGGCTAATCAGTTTAGATTAATCCATTACCAAATAAATAAGTGCAGTTCTCCATCAATCATTCCTGATTTACTTGAGTGAGAGTATATGAAAGTGCAATGATCCTTGTATTATACATATGGCTAGATTATGTGATGTTGTGATCATGATATGGTAGAAGCTAAGTAATACTAGTTATCCGTTTACATGGAGTTGACTCAAGAATTTGAAGATAATTGGTGTGAGGATCAAGCCATAACAGTCTACTCTTTCTGGCCATTGATCCTGTTGCTTTTGTTACAGATTTGGGTTTCACCAACCACCTTTTAACAGCATTGATCATCTTCACCTCCACTGTCTTGCACTTCCCTTCACACCAAGGTATCCTCAATCTCTGCTGTATTTTATGCTCATTGACTATGTTGCACGGAAAACAAGAAAACGTTATAGTTGCCATAGTTTTACATTAGGATTCGAGTTCTTGCTTAAATTCTTTGAATGGTCTTTACAGGTGGAGACAGCTTAAGTACACTCCATTTGGACCACTTGGATTCATCGAAGCGAGGAAGCTTTTGGAAAAAATAAAGCCAATATAACTGCCCCATTTATAGGTATGATTCAATTGATTATACAAATGACATCTCTAATCTCTAAAGCTGCTATTATTTGGAAGTCTTGTTTCCAACCTTATTTTATCCAAAGAACTAAATACAAATCCTTGTGTTAAAGTTACATTCAGCTGCCAAATCTTCGTTTCTGAAGCAGCTGAATGCTGACGATTGAGTTACATTTGTGAGTTTATATAACAGTTTCAAACAGAAGCTTCTTCAATTTACAGATCTTGTTGCAAAATTGTGTAATTGTTTTCATTGGTGAATAAATAAGCAATGCACATAAATTTCTCCATTTTTGTTGTCAATCATATATACTTCTAACTTTGTTTTCACTCACGACGTTCTCGTGATTTTGATCATTACTTTGATTCATCAGCATCCTCAAGATTATCCTTTACTGCATTCCCATCTAGGGCAGCTTTCATGTAATTGCATTGCATTCATGATATGTTACCGAATTGGCGTCACATCGCCTCCATTGTTGTCAAGCTCAAGCTTTCTACTCCTTAAACCAGATCAACTATGGCCCTGTTCGGTGAGGAGATTATTCAGTGAGATTATACTCCCACAATAGTATCAACTAATCTGATATAGCAAATATCAAATAATCTGATATTGCAAGTTGAATTGGATGAAAAAAATGGCAAGAATTATCCCAAATTTTACAATAATCTTCCAAATAACCCCGAATTATGTGCTTAGCCGAACATATACAAACCAAGTTGTTGATAAATGATAAGGTACGACACTTTCATATACAAACTCGGATCCTATGATAGTTTCTGAACCTTCAATGATACTCATATTTTACGCATACACTTTCATGTCCGAAATGACTAAACATATACAAACAAGTTGTTGATAAATGATAAGGTATGACACTTAGATGACCTACCAAATTGATATGCTAGGCCAAGCAAATCTGTTTAGGATGATATAATTGCTGAAAATGGTACTAATATATACTCTAGCTAAGTTGGTGTCGAGTGAAGATATTATTGTTGTAAGATTTATGTTTGGGTAGGGTTTATTTTGTACCTCAAATTTGACATTTTCCTTGTACAATGAGGTCCAAATTTCAGCCTCCAGACTGTTTTATTATGGTCCAGCTCATTTTGGTGCCCTTGTTTAGTTGTTATGCTCTACTTGCATAAACAAACAAATACAAGATTCACACAAAGTAAATTTTATTTTCAAAAAAATGGTATATTATTCAAACAAAGTAACAAATATGTTTCCAGTTTCCTTCTTGTATTTGGTATTTGGAGCCTTTGAGCTTGTCCGGTTTGTAAGTTTGGTTGCTCTATTTTTCTTTTTCTTTTTTTTTTTAATTGAAAAGTTTAGGATGATGCCCTCAAATTTTAATTTTTTTGGTGCGTGTTCGTGATTAGAAGGATAAATGTGTATAATATTTTCTACGGATGAAGTATGTGAGGGGTCATATGTATGACATGTCCCTCTTTTTTCGAAATATTAACATGTCTTACTTCTCCTACGAACATAAAAATGACATTTTTAGAGGTTATACTATTACTAACTCTATTTACTCTCTACACATCCTATACCGAAATGAGACTATTATACATTAAAAAGAAAAGAAAAGAAGTGATAATACAGAAATTTATCTGCTTATCCACAAGTATGCCTCCAAAGGGGCCATAATGGAAGACCTCTCGTCAAAGAAAGGGGGAGTGGATATCAACCTGACAAAGTATTTTTTTACTCAATTATATGTATTAGATTTTTGGTATATGTTCTAGGTATTAATTTTTCAGTATAATTCGGATATTACGTTTTAAGTATTGTAACTAAAGTATTAAAATTCAAGTATAAGATTTTACATTTTTTAAATTAAAAATATCAGCCTATTTTCTCTTACTAATAATAAAAGCCTTTACACCAATTATGTCTTGAAGAATCAACATTTCTTAATCTCCTTTTCATGTTTTAAAAAAAACATAAAAATAGCAATCGCTTAAATTTACATATTTAAGGTGCATTTTTTAGTTAAGAGTTTTGTTTTTGTTAGATTATTGAAGAGTTTTGAAAGTTAATAGGTATTTGACGTGAGGAGATTTTTGTGTAGATTAGGATTTTAGTATATTTTTTAGTAACTTTTTTAATAGATTTTTTATTTTTTAAAGCTATTTGAGAAATTTTTTTGGATTTTCATTAGCTTTTAATAATTTTTGTAGAAATACCAATTCTAACCTATTTATATGCTCCATTTATTCATTTTTAACTTGTTATTTTTGATAAATTCACCAACACAAATTCACCCTACTAAGCAATTATTAGATTTTTCATTGTTTTTCATAATTTGCAAACACTTTTTAACAACTCTACCAAAAAACACTAAAGTTATTCAAAAATCTTAACTATTCAAAAAATTCCCGTTTAATCGAGATCCTTAATAAAGTAATACTTAATAACTTATCCACACACTTTTACAAATAAATTACTAAAATAAAATTTTATTTTAACAAATTTATGAGGGGTTTTTAAGTAAAAAATGGTAGTGACCAGGTTTCAATGATTGGAGATGGTACTTTATTGTTTGGAAACTTTGAGTGATGTTTGGTGAAGCCAATGAGTAAGCAGCTGGCAAACCTCTATCATTCACAAAAGCCACGAAAACGACTTGACCAATATGCATGGGTTCCACGTAAAAATTTTAAATTTCAACTCATTTTAATACAAAATAATTTATTTTCTAATATTCATAATTAATTAGTATATACTCTTCGCCCATATCCAATTTGGAAGATTGTCTCTATAAATTTTGAATGATATTCAAAGCAATAAATTGAAAATCATTTATATTTTCAGAGAAATCAATGATATTAATAACCGATTGATCTACCTGAAAATCTCGATTCCAACACCAATTTTTTAAATAATCTCGAACTTTAGGTTTTTATCAGCAAGTATGTTTTATGTTGAACTACCTCTAAAAGGTAGTGTAACCTAACCGCTTCTAGTTAGTGCTGAAGAGGAGGTCAAGGCAACTCTTTTCGGGATGCATCCTACTAAATCCCCTGGACCGGACGGATTCTCAGCTTTATTTTTTCAGAAGCATTGGGACGTTATTGGGCCCGAGATGTCGAGATTTATTATCTCCCTTTTTGAAGGTTCTCCTTGTCCTGAGTCTTTTAATCATACTTTCATTTCCTTGATTCCAAAAGTGAATAATCTCTCTCGTATGAAGGATTTGCGCCCTATTAGCTTATGTAATGTCTCTTACAAAATCTTTGCTAAGTTGCTTGCCAATCGTTTGAAAAAATGCCTTGATAAGGAAATTAGTCCATCACAAAGTGCTTTTGTGCCTGGACGTTTAATTACGGATAATATTATGGCGGCTTTCGAGATTTTCCATTATATGAAAACGAGGGAAGGAAAGAAGGGTTATATGGCGCTTAAACTTGATATGGTAAAGGCGTATGATAGAGTGGAATGGGGTTATCTGAAGGGATGTATGAAGGCTATGGGTTTTCATGAAAGGTGGATTGAGATTATTATGAGATGTGTGTCTCCTGTGTCTTTTTCGGTGCTGATAAATGGTTCTCCAACGTCAAGCTTTGAACCAGGAAGGGGGCTGCGCCAAGGTGACCCTCTCTCACCTTTCCTTTTTCTTATTTCTGCTGAAGGCTTGTCTAGAATGATTCGGAGGTGTGAGGACCGTGGTAGTTTATATGGTATTCGTATTGCTCCTACGGCTCCCCGGATTTCTCATTTATTTTTTGCAGATGATAGTGTGATTTTCTTAAAGGCGTCCTGTCAACAGAGCAATGAAATTGTCCATATCCTCCATAAATATGGAGAAGTGTCGGGTCAACAGGTTAACTTTGATAAATCAGAACTATCTTTCAGTCAGAATGTTACTATTGAGGAGCGTTCTGATATACAAGAGGTGTTGGGGATTCGGGAAGTTAGTAAGCATGAGAAGTATCTTGGATTACCTACTTTGGTGGGTCGGTCAAAGAAAATCATCTTTGCACAAGTCAGGGAACGTGTGTGGAAGAAGCTGAAGGGATGAAAAGAAAAATCGTTGAGTAAAGCGGGGAAGGAAATTTTGCTCAAAGTAGTTGTTCAGGCTATTCCGTCTCATATTTTATCATGCTTTGAAATTCCGGATGGTGTGTGCCATGATATTGAAAGTCTCATGAGTCATTTTTGGTGGGTTCTAGTGGAGGAACCCGGAAAATTCATTGGGTGGCTTGGAAGCATATGTGTAAGTCAAAGGACATTGGAGGGATGGGTTTTCGAGATATGAAAGGGTTCAATCGTGCTCTTTTGGCCAAACAAGGTTGGAGAATTTTGATGAACCCCGATTCTTTGATGGCAAGAATTTTTAAAGCCCGTTATTTCCCTAACGGGTCTTTTTTGAATGCTTCTCTTGGGTTTCGTCCTAGTTACTCGTGGCGTAGTATTCTTAGAGGCAGGGAATTACTTGCTTTGGGGATGTGTTGGGGAGTGGGGAATGGTGCCTCGCTTAATGTCTGGAATGACAGTGGGCTGCCTAGGCCTTTTTCATATAAACCTATTGCTAGATTGGAAAGTGTTGACGCTAATTTACGTGTTATTGATCTGATTGATTGGGAGAGTGGTTGTTGGAGGAAGGAGATGGTTCGAAGCACTCTTGGGGAGGTGGATGGGGATGTGGCGCTGAGCATTCCATTGGTTAGTTGTGATGTGGCTGATGAGTTGTATTGGTTATTCTCAAGTAACGGGTTATATTCTCTCAAGACGGGGTATCATGTGTATAAAAATTTTCATGATTTGCAGACCGAGGTGCTTAACTTTGCATGGCAGGCGTGCATGAATATATTACCGTCCAAAGATTTGCTTTGACAACGTAGAGTGAATGTCGAGCCTTGGTGTGATCGGTGTGGGAAAGTGGAAGATGTTTTACATGTGTTTGTACATTGTCCGGCGATTTGGGATGTTTGGAAGCTCTATCCAGGTGTCAGGAAGGCGGGGCTGAAAGCTAGTTCGGTCAAAGATTGGCTTGAGAGGGGGGTTGCTTCTTGTTCAAAGGAGGATCTGAAGATATGGGTGGCAGAACAAGAAGCAACCGGGGTAAGGATGAAGACGAAAAGTGTGTGGTGGAGGAGGCTCGGAAGTTTGTCAAGGAATGGGAGGGAGAAGAGGATAGGAAGGTTGGAAGACCGAGAGAGACGAGGGAAGGGTGTGTGCGATGGAATAGGCTGTCGGGGGCTATGTCAAGTTGAACACAGATGCCTCGGTTGGGCTCTTGGGCTCCTGTGGTGTTGGTGTGGTGGCCAGAAACAGCATGGGCGCGGTCTTGACGGCCTCAGCGAGGAGAATGGAGGGGACATACTCGGTGGTGGTAGCGGAAGGTCTGGCTCTTTCTTGGGCGATGGAGATTGCGGAAGTGAGGGGTTGGCGGAACATTATTTGTGAAACGGATGCCGAGGTGGTCATCAATTGGCTTAAGGCGGGTACGGATCATCGAGGAACTATGGGGCACGTTTTAAAGGTTCTTAGGAACAAGGTTACTCGTTTGATAATTGCATTTGGTCTTTTGTTAGTAGGATGGACAATTCCGTAGCGGACTGTCTTGCTAAGAAATGTCCTTCTTATGCTATTTTGTTTGAAGATTGTTTTAGTTTTTCGGAAGATCTTTGTAAGGTAATTGACAATGATGATTGTAATGGCTAATTTTAGTTGTTTTTCAAAAAAAAAAAAAAAAAACTAGCTAGTGGTTATACATACCGAGTTTTTGTTTTATTTTTTACTATCATAGATTAAGAGACTTATTGATTATAAGATAAATTCTACCATGCCCGTAGTGAGTAATTTCGACAAAATTGATGGACTAAATAATTTTTAAAAAAGTATTTATATATTAATTCTTGGAAAATATATTCATCTAAAACAATTAATCTAGTTTTGTCATGTTTCTGTGAGGATTATGTAACACCTAATTTGCCGACCCTAGTTTGCCAACAATTTCACCGGATCTTACCACAAGATATAAATAAAAAACCGAATAAAACCTTTATTTTATATATATATATATATATATATATATATATATATATATATATATATATATATATATATATATATATATATAAAATGTCATGAAAGAAAAGAAAAAAAAATCCAACTGTCCAAACATACGTGGAAAAATCTAAAGAAAAGACATGAGTCTTGTTACAAAAGAAACCCAACACCCGACAACTAAATATGGAAATCCGGCTGACCACCACACTCTAAATCCCTCAATAGCCACCTAACCTACAAGGTCTACAACGACAGTAAAAACCGTTAGCTAACAATTCTAAATATCACAAGTATTATATAGCAAAGACACACACAACACGGAAATTAAACAATCAACATGCTCATACTCAAACCATATTATTATCTTCATTTAGGTGATTAAATTCTAATGTTCAATTTATTGTGTGACACGAAGGTCTCCCGACCGCCTCTGTCCCCGTAAACCAACCGGGTTGGATCCGATGCATCTCACCTTATACCGGTATGGACTGGTCGCAAAGAGCCCCCTAATAACCTGACAGCGCTGGGCAGTGATGCCACGACCCAATTCTCATACACTAATATAAACGGTAACGTCGTCCTACTCAAGTTGTAATTAGAATTCCCTCAACATGAACCACTATAACACACTCAATAATATAAGAGGAGTAGCTAAGCAAGTCCGTAAGTTCAGATCGACGATCAACCATTACCCGTTATCGTCTAGACGATCGGCCATTACCCGTTATCGTCTACGCGTGCATACAACATCCAAAACCTGAGCAAACGGAACCACGTCTTAACAACATATTCTAACATCTAAGCAACTTCTAGAAGGTTTCTAAACTTAACAAGAAAGTTTTCATAAAGAAAGGATAAGAACCACAACCTTTAAGGAAATTACCAAACTGGCCCTCTCTTTTCTAAAATCTCAAAAGTTCCAAAACGGGTCTAAGACCATTCCTATGATCCATCCACAACTCACAACCCTATAACTTCATAACGGGTTTGAGGGTATAGTCCAACTCTACAACCTAAGCCAAAACCCTAATCAAGCTCTTCAAGAAAACAAGTCAAGTACCTTACTTTAACCTCAAAAATATACTCTCTACTAAGTCCTAAAAATTCCGAGAAAAATCCTACACATACCCTGAAATACCTATTCTTGACTCGAATGATCAATATCCTCAAACAACAATTCACAAAATCCATACAAAAAATCCAAAGTAGCCTACAAGTCCATTTTTTCAACACTGGAGTTTGAAGGTTCGCGCCTTAAAGGAGATTGGGGTGTGTGCAATGTAACGAGGCTTGACGGTCGTATTACATGAAGGAGGGATCGATCTGGTGAGGAACACGAGAGGAAGATAGGATAGAAGTTGTTGGAATAAAATATGGAAGGTAAGATAGAGAGGGAGGTCGGGGAAAGAGAAAGAAAGGAGGTGGGTCCGAAGGAAGAAGAAAGAAGAAAAAAGCAGTGGGCCTGATAACATGATTTATCGACATAGTTTAGATATGCATTTAGGTAGATTTTTCCTTTTCCGCATGCATGTTTTAGCCTTATTTTGTGTCTTTTATGCTTGTTTAGTTCTACCTTGCAAGAATAGATGTCTACACACACTATTTGGTTCATTGTAGGTGATTTGACGCATTTCAGAGCTAAAACGATGCATTTGAGGATCAAGCCTCGGAGTGGATGCTTAGGAACAACCATACGGGCTAGGGAAAAGGGTTATGAATCAAGCTAAAGGCATGAAGAACGACCAAGGAGCCATCTCGACCGAGATAGAAGCATATCGGCCCGTGACTCAAGTCCCTGATGAGAAATCTCGGTCATGATCTTGGCCGAGATCCCTCATGACCTTGACGAGCTTTCGTCCTGAACGTCATATTTTATTTTTTTTGGGTTGTTTCCTTTTCGACCCAACGTCTTTTGGCAAGAATTTGTGTATAAAAAGAAGCCTTAGATTCATTCTTTAGGATATCGTTTACACCGTTCTACTCCATAGAGCCAATACAGGGTATTATAAAATTACATGATAACATCTACCTACTAAGCTTATTTACTGAATAAGAATATATTTTAATCTTAATAATCTATTAAAGAAATTGAAATAAAGAGTGGATATGCATTAATTTAATGCAAAGACGTATGCACTATAGTTTATAGAATTAATTTAGCCAGTGTAGGGTATTATAAAATTATGCCTCTCATATGAACCAAAGATGGAAGATAATTAACAATCATATAAGTGCGAAACCATCATGATTCACTCACTATAAATTAATGTTTAAAACTTTAGTCATTTCAAATAAAATAAACGTCAAAAGCCGAAATAAGAGAAGCACGAAGAAAAAGAAGATGACGAGATATTTCAACACCTAATAGATTTTTATTAACATTTTTTCCCTCACTTTTGTTCCTCAAATTGTTCCGCACTTATATACCTTAACATGTGAAACAGTAAAAGACAATTATGTGTTTTTTTATTCAAGAAAGATGATCTCCTAGCCAACTATCTTAAGATATCATGAAGTATATCTTTTGTTTCATATACATGAAGATACTAAGGGCCGTTTGGTTTAAACTCCGGAAACGAAAACGGAAACGAAATAGAAACGAATATAATCCATACGTACACCCTTGTTCATGAAGTTGTTGGGAATCATTACTTGTGGTTTGAATTAATTGTAGTAAAATTTGATTAGTTTTAATATCCTATATGGTAACAAAGTAGGGGGAAGTAAGTGCATTTTGCATGAAACCAACCGGAATGATTCCATGAACAAAGTACATATGTAGACTAGATTCATTTCCATTCCGTTTCCGTTTCCGGAGTTACAACCAAACGAGGGGTAAGAGCATTGGAAAGAAAGCGTATATGTATTTACATGTTTATCTCAATAGCCTCTCTCAAGATGGAGCATCTAGGTCATAGACGCCCATTTTATGCAAAAATTTCTGAAACGAATCATAGCCAAGGGCTTTTGTAAATACATCAGCGACTTAACCTGTGGTGGGAACAAAATGTGCTCGAATGTGGCCTTGGGTAATCTCGTTGTGAACGAGATAGACCGGGTTCCGAGCGATATGGAGTGTGGATTAACTATCACAATAAAGATTCATGGATTGAGAAAAGGAATGAGAAAATCAACAAGCAAAGTTTTAAGCCACTTTAGCTCACATGTAATGTTAGCCATGGATCGGTACTTGGCTTTAGCGGAGGAGCGGGAGACGTGTGTTGTTTTTTGGTCTTCCAGATGGGAGAGGTGCCAAGGATGATCATCCAGATGGAGAGTGAGCGCCTTGTGAGGGGACAACCGGCCCAATCAGAGTCACACCAACCATGTAGTTGAAGGGTAGCGGTAGAGCGGAGCAGAATACCTTGTCCGGGATGACCTTTGAGGTAGCGAACGACTCGGAGTGCATCTTGCCACTGATCAAGCCTGGGTTGTTGCATAAACTGAGAGAGGGTGTAGACGGAGTAAGCCAACTCTGGGCGCGTAAAGCAAAGATAGATGAGACGCCAATAAGGCTCTAGATCAACTAGTAAGGGGGCGGTGGAGAGAGCCAATTTTTGTGGTGAGAGTCCATCAGAAAAGAATCAGGTTTGACGCCAAGAAGTCCGGACTCCTTGATGATGTCTAGTTCATACTTACGTTGGCGTACATAAATTCTGTTTGTGGAGCGAGCAACTTCAATGCCTAGAAAGTATTTTAAAGGACCTAAATCCTTTATTTTAGAACAAGCACTCAAATAGGTCTTGAATCGACCAATATCATCATTGTTGTTGTCGGAGATGATAAGGTCGTCGACATAGATTAATACATGCAATTGCGTTATCCCACGAGTTATTGTAAACAAAGAGTAATAGGAAAAAGATTGTCGAAAACCGTAACTCGGGTTTTGAAAGGGTTTCTTACAAGCTTTCTAGCATTTACGGGTCTACCCAAAAATCCCGATATTTTCCTGAACGAGAAGGTATCGCTAAACTCTTCGACTTAATCTTTATAAATCCAAATAAAATACATCACTAAAATTTCCTCAAATATAATTGTGTCAATTATCCATTAATTATATAGTGACTAGTTCTCAATTCAAATCATTTATTTCTAACTCTTATGAAAACCCTAAGACTTGTAAAATGAACGACTATGAAAATCTCGATCGGAAAATCAAAATCCGAGATATTACATATGTGGCTATTACAAGTACCTTAGTTTTTATACGTTAAACTATAGTGTCCGTTTGTTTAGAGGGACAGAATGGAAATAATTTAAGGAATAAAAAATATTAAAAATAATTATGTTATTTTCATGTGATGATAACATTTAGCATTCCAATTTAGTTGCTAAATAAATTTAGTTTTTAATTAATTTGGTAATATTCGGTTTTTAAAAATAATTCTTTATAATTTCAACCATATGCTTATTATGAATCCAAAAGACGATATGTGATCCACTTTAGGGATGCAAAACGAGTCTCGGCCACCATTATGAAACAATACTAGGCATCCTCGAAAACTAATACATTGGAAATTAATAAAATAAAATAAAAAAAAAGTCAGAATGTCATTATTTATGTTAAAAAGGACAGGTGGACAAGGTCTGACGGAGCCACATCAGCAGAAATTTGACAACGTGTTGAAATTTAGGTATCCTCCTTTCAATGACAGCCAATAATATTGTCGTATCTGTATTTTGTTTTTTGGAAAAAATTATAATTGGTTTAGGAGAGAGAGAGTGAGGTGCCAGCTGTCCCCCTCTGTAAAATCCAGAAATAGAGTATCCTGCCTTTGGTTCTATGCTCTTCGCATATTCTTACACAAATGTATGCACCACACAACTCAACCAATTCAAATGCAACATTTATTCTTTAACTCAACCTCGACTACGTCTAAAATGTTTCTTTGGCGCAACTTTATCTCAAATTTTTGTTTGTCTATTTGTGAACATACGTGGATGGTAGGTTCGATAATGTGTGACACCTAAAATTTTCAAATTTATAAAATTGACACATGATCCCAATTTATAGTAGATGTGTTTATTTCATGATGTAACATATCGGACTAGATCGGACTATCCCAATTAATTACTTTTTTTTACTATTAATAAAAACACGTTTAAATGAGTTGGACACTGACTCTCCTATCCTTGAAAAAATATAAGTGCAATAGGAGGAACGATATTATTGATACTCGAACAATCGGGACTAGCATTTTTTTTTCTTGTATAGATAACCTACATGATAAGATAAAGTTAGGAAAAATAAGATTGCATTAAGTCATTCATAACATTAGGGGAAAAAAAAAATCATGAAAAATGTTATTTGATTTTATATGAGTTGGAATGAATCATATAATATTTTTTTAACAAAACCACCTTATAGATTATTTTTTTCAAAATGTATTACACCATCTTCACCGAAATCGTTTTATAATAATTAATTATTTACTTTTTAAAATTATTTTTTCAGAAATTTTTTTACATATAAAGTAATTAATTATTGAGTGACTATTTTTATACAAAAATTAATTATATTAAAATTAAACAATTAAGTATAATAAAGGGCCATTTATGAAGACGGTTCATTTTAAAAATTGTAATATCTTAGAATATATTATACCCTCATTTTCAAAAAATAAGGTCAAGGTCTTTATTAGGGTTAGACTAAACTATTACGTAAAATTTGTCATATTTTATATTTTACGAAACACAAGATATGAATATATATATTCTTATAACAACTTCTATTATTAAAAAAATCCGTATTGAAAAAGCCCTAAGATATTTTGGATTTCAGAAAAAATGGCCAATCTTATTAGTCTATATTGTTCGGTTGATAATTGAATTTGTGCACATAAAATAATTGAAAACATACCGAACAAGTTCTAAGAACTTGGTTGTGAGACAAAATGGACCACATCCCCGTCAATTCCCGAGAATTTGAACATGCATAAGATACATGCATTTGCTCACTATATTTTTACAAAGCTAGCTTGGAGATCCTCCACGACTACATTGGACTATATTAGAGGGGCGAAGACAAGGGGGTAAGGGAGGGGACTTAGCCCTCTTGCAGCGGGATAATTACTATGTATGCGGATATAATATATAATTTTCTGCTAGCTTATTTGGTAGATGGTGGAAATGAGGAGTCTGAAGTGCAAGATTTGAGTCCTAGAAACAGCAAAAATATACCTTTTATTTTTATTATTTCTAGTATATGAGTTAATATGCAAAATGTCTTATGCGAAAAAAAATTTGTATTCCCTTCGAAATTTTTTGGCTCCGCCACTACCAGTAGAGTTGTATTTCGACCACGAAATTTTGCCTCACGACTTTAATAGAGGATGTCGACCTTTGTTTTTCACTAAGTATAAAAGTTGAGGTAAAGATCGGACCCAATATCTTTCAGGTTCATATCATATATTTGTAAATCAATCGATTGACATATTTCGCATATTAAATAATCAGTTTATGTTGATCGACTCAATTAAAATATCAAACGTTCTCCTTTCATAAATATTTGGTAGTACCCAAATCAATGTCAAATCGAAGAACATCTTCATCTAAATTTTAAAACTTTCTTTAACTATTTAAAATTGAAAAAAAATGGTATGTGTCTAGTACGGTGACATAATGGTTTTCTGTTGAATCTAAATTTATTTTAACTCGCAAAAAAATAGTAAATTAAAGAATATAATGGGATAAAGATGATCACGACTGCCTTTTCACTCTTTAGTGATCTCTTTTGTTACTGCATGTTGATGGGAAGGATTTGACGATTTTATTAACTTGATGAGGATCGGTGCAATTAAATTATTTTAGGGTCAATACATACCCTCTTTAATTTGGGAAATTTATTATATGTTTAAATACATTAGGAATGCTATTAAGATAATGATATGAGAGACAAGACATTCTAACATAAAATATCAAAGTTGGATAAGCATGAATGATATATATAATATGTACCTAACTATTGGGTCCTTCCTTAGCTTGAGTTCTTTGACCTTTCATTAGTTGTAACCAATTGTAAACTATAGATATTAAGTACGGTTCACTAAAGTTTAAACCTTTATTTTCAAGTAAACAATCTTCAACCTAACAATAACATATTGTATTTAAGTTCATTTACAAGAATTTGGAGTGTTACTTATTTAAACAATAATATTTAAAGAGATTAAGTGAGAATCAAATAAAGTTATATACTTTTGTCAATATTAACATTCAATCAAAATATTCTTTTGTAGTTACGCTAGTCTCTGAAGGGTCGAGAAATTAACATAATTTATTACTATGTTTTTGTTTTTAGATAGTTACACTTGCCTCAATTATTGTTCAAATTTGTCACAATTAGGTTTGGGTTGATGAACACAAAAGAACAAAAAAGCAAAGGTATTTTCAGTACCAATCTTAAATCGTTAGAAAAAAAAAAAAAGGGTTATATTTTATGGTTTTTATGTATCGTTTAAGTTGTGTTTGGTCATGGTTGTGTATTTTTGACGATTTAATCTGTTAAGAGACTTTGTTATAAAATTTCGTGTTACGTTTTATAAAGAGATAAATTCCTTTTATACATGCCGTACTACAATTATGTTATGATAGTATTTAACTCGTCACTCATCTGCAACATATTGATATTTTAAACTTTTAATACATGATTTGCTTTGTTTTAATTATTGGATTATTTTGATGACGATTTTTTCGTCTATACTGAATTGACCAAACAAGCCAACATGATTGTCCATATTCTGAACTCAAGTGTTACTCTTAGCTTGTTGCTCTACCTAATCACAAATTTATTTATTTTTCTAATCACAACAAAGTTACATAAAATGTTTTTTCAAATATAAAATAAAACAAAAGTAGTGACGATTGTTGCCGGAAAAAACAAAAGCAATGAAAGGGGTTTATCCTGTTTGTGGTTGTTTTTAATCTGACAAATGCCAATCAAACTCCACCAATGTTTATCCACACACTTCCAAAATTCACCAACCCAAAACACCAAACCGGTGGGTGCTAGACCGGTTCACCCGGTCCTCTCCTAGTCTCCTCTTCCTTTTGTTTAACAGTTATTTTTCACTAAACATTCCGGGAAGCACTCCTTTTCAATTCTAGCTCCTACTTTCAGCTTCTCTCCTCAAGTGATAAATTGTGATCGAGTTCACTCAGATATTGTCATTGTCGCTATACAGGTATTTTCTTTCATTTTGAATCTCAAACCAGCTAAATTCAATGCAATTTAATTTATTTAGAATGATTTTGTTAAAAATTGATTTGGTATAGAATTATTTTTAACGAGTTTTGTTCTTCAGAAGTCGGAAATTCTCTTTTTCATATTTTCATGCTCATTAAATATTAAATGAAAATCGATTAAAATGAATAGGTGTTTATAATATTCTCAATGATGTACGTCGACACATCACTTTCCCTATTTAGCGATTTAAGTAAAACCGAACCGATGTATTGACCCGAGCTCGCCAGGTTGACACTCCACTCGAAAGGGTATGTGGGCCCCACATCCTTTAGGTCCACCGGAAACTTCCATTCACCATTTTGTTTTCCCTCTCCACTTTAAAACCCTTCTTCTCCCCTCTCCTATTTCTCTCACCTTTCAACCAAAACAGAGCAACCTCTGTTCTTTCAAGAAACCATCCATGGCTTCCAATTTCAATCCTCATCTCTTCTTTCTCTCCTTCATTCTCACAACCCATTTTTGTTCTTCATCATCTCTTATGCTTCCACTAACTCACTCTCTCTCCAAAACTCAATACACTTCTCACCACCACCTCCTCAAATCAACCGCCGTCCGTTCTGCTTCCCGCCACCATCATCGCCGGCAAGTCTCCCTCCCACTTGCGCCGGGAAGTGACTACACGCTTTCATTCTCCCTCGGACCTCAAATCATTTCTCTTTACATGGATACAGGCTCCGACCTCGTTTGGTTCCCCTGTTCACCGTTTGAGTGTATTCTCTGTGAAGGCAAAACGCCGTCGCCTACTCCGCCGCCTCTCAACGTCTCTTCATCCTCCCGCCTCACGTGTAAGTCACGTGCTTGCTCAGCTGTTCACTCTTCCCTCCCTTCCTCCGACCTCTGCGCCATGGCTAAGTGTCCTCTTGAAGAAATTGAAATATCCGATTGTAAAAATTTCCACTGCCCTGCTTTCTACTATGCCTATGGAGATGGCAGTCTTGTTGCGAATCTTCATAGAGAAACTCTGAAAATGGGTCCGGATTCGGGTAACCCGCTTACTCTTCCAAATTTCACATTCGGGTGTGCCAACTCTGCTCTTGGCGAGCCCATCGGAGTTGCAGGGTTTGGTCGAGGTTTCCTCTCGTTTCCTAATCAGCTTGCGAATCTCTCCCCTCAATTAGGAAATCAATTCTCTTATTGTTTGGTTTCTCACTCGTTTGATTCGACCCGAGTCCGACAACCAAGCCCGTTGATTCTCGGTCGGAGCTCCGGTGAGAAGAAACAGAGGAAAGTTGATGCAGGGTCTTCAAAGGTTAAAATCATCTATAACTATACTCCTATGTTAAACAATCCGAAGCACCCGTATTTCTATTTAGTCGGGTTGGAAGCTATATCCGTTGGTCCGACCCGGATTCCGGCTCCGGTCACACTAAAACGGGTCGACCGGCATGGTAATGGAGGGGTGGTCGTGGATAGCGGGACAACGTTTACAATGCTTCCAACAACTCTCTACAACGCGGTGGCTAATGAGCTAGACCGGACATTGAGCCGGGTTTACAAACGTGCTGAAGATACCGAGGGACGAACCGGGTTAACTCCATGCTATTACTTAGACCGATCCGGTTCGAGCTCAAATGTGGCAAGTATGGTGTTACATTTCGTGGGGAATTCAAGTATGACTCTACCAACCAGAAATTACTTTTACGAGTTTATGGACGGTGGGGATGAAAAGAAGAAAGGAAGGAAAGTAGGATGTATGATGATGATGGACGGTGGAGATGAATCGGAGGGTGGGCCCGGGATGACATTTGGGAATTATCAGCAACAAGGGTTTGAGGTGGTTTATGATTTAGAGAACCGGCGGGTCGGGTTCGCCAGGAGAACTTGCTCGGCTCTTTGGAATGAGCTTGGGCGTTGACTTCTTGTAATAGAAGTCAAAGGATGAGTTGGTGGTGTTCGTGTGGTGTTGACTCTCACACGTGTGGGGTATTTTCATTTGAATGAATGGGACCCCCGTGTAGATTATTAATTTAAAAAAAGAGGAACCTAGTACAATCATGAATGTGAGAAATTATTTTAAGTGGTTTTTGCACAGGGATAATAATGGTGAATGTAAAAATGTATTATGGAGTAAGATTGTATTTGTTAATTTTGCATGTATATATATTTAGGTAAATAATATAGTTTCTCACGTATTTTTGTAAATCTAATTTTATAGTAATTTAGTCTTATAATTGATGATGATTTTTTTATATATATATATATATTATCATTATAATTTATATCCGATAATATTTCTCTATTTTTCATATATTCTATATAATATTGTAATGAAAATTTTTGATAGGGTAAACACTTGAATCTATAAATTTTTAATTTTAAAAATCAATTATTATATTTTCATTTGCATAAATTGAAAAGTCCATGCAAAAAGCTTCCTTCATTGAATGATTGGTGTTGGTTTGCCAAACATTTATAATCTATTTATGAACCACTTATGAATGCAATAACTATTAATAAAAGCTAGTTGTGGAATTGAGCGGAAAGTGAAATTCGAATTTGAAAGTATATTGCTTATTTGCCTTCAAACTACGATTCCAATTTGTTTGTTTGTTTTTTTGAGAAAAAATAATTTATTTTGGAAGAAATAAATGAAAGGAAAAGACTTATCTTACCAAGAAAGGAATAAAGTTTGGTGTAAGTTGTCAGAATATTGGCAAGATTCCCATATTTTATTAATCTTACAAGTCTCTCCAACCCATACACGTAGCCCCACTTTATTTATTTACTTAATATATTAATTCATTTTTATTACCATCTACATTTAGAATTCCTTCTATAAATATGTAAGATATCTCTAGTCTAAATTTGATCAAGTATATGGAAAATTTGCATTTTTTTTTATCATAAGTATAAATATTTTCATTAGTTTATATTTTTAATTTTACTATTGATTGTAAAAAGTGATAATTAAATGAATATTAAAATATACATTTGACCAAAGGAATAATTTTCCCTTTTCAGATAAATAAAGGAGTTTTAATACTTATAATTTTTTTTAGAAATATTAAACACACTCTTTTATTTATGTTTTATAACACATAAAACATTATATACATTATTGAAAAAATGCTATGAAGTAAGGTATTTCATGATAACTTTTTATATACGACAAATTTTGTCATCCTATTTCAACTTTAATTTATATATTGCATAATTTTCATTTGAAAAAAAAAAAGAAAAACTAAACTTTTGATTAAAAAAAGATTTTATAAAATAGGCGTTGTGGGAAACGTGAGGTGATTGTGCGTGTGGTTCTAAATTTAAAGAAAAAGAAGTATTTGGGTTGATTTGGTCCTGCGGCTGTAGATCATCACTTTGTTCCAATCCCAAGAACATTTGAGACAAAATTTAAGATTAAAAATAAAAAAGAAAAGGAAAAGGAAAATGAGCTGTGTCCAACTCAATGGAAAGCGCAAGTTCCAAAGATGAAACGCCATGCTGTGTAGTTGTCTTGTTCTAGATGTTTCCCTTATCACACACGTATGCTCTTTGCTACCATACTCGCTTTCATTACGTGTATTTACGAGTGTACATGAAGGAAGTGAAATGACTCAATGACCAATATATATTGGACTATATACATTATACTTCCAACTTTCTTTTGTACTAATTTAATATTTAAGAGGTTTAGATTCGGTGTCTGTTTGGTTGGAGTGGTGGAATTATAAAATAGAATCGGTTAAGGATAAGGAATGGAAATAGAAATGATTTGATTACTTTTATGTGTAAAAAGACCTCTAAACAAACACATTTTTTGATTGATTAGGAATCATTCCGCTACCGAGAATGATTCATAGCGATACCAAACGAGCCCTCAATGGGTACATGTTTCGATAATTTGAGTATAGTATGAAAGGTGGTCTTAAGGGTTATGAATAAGTGATCTAAATATATAACTTAAAGAGGCTGTACAAAAATTATGTTGTTTTTAAAAGCAGTGTTTTTATGTGTACTTCTTCGGTTGAAATGTGTTCAAGATAATAAGTTTTTATGTCTAAAGTGGAGATATTCAGAGTCTAGTATATAAGGTCGGTGGACTCTTTCTTTTATTCTCAATTGGTTTTAGGTCGACACTTTGTTAGACTTATGTATTGGGCTTGAACCTAACACGCAGGTAACTCATATGCACATGACCCCACTCTACAGTCAATATATATCGGATGGTATAAGAGCGATTAACCTTTATTCAGCTCGCGATCCTAACCTCTAGGCAAGTGTCAACCAGGTCTATACTATAGTTGCACTTGCGAGAGCGTTTTGGAGATTACAAGTTTTCATATCAAAAGTGGAGACATTCCAAGCCAAATATTAGGATGGATCCTTATTGAATTTACATGTTCGGATTGAACCTAATACGCATGTGTTCTCGTATGCACACGACCCCGTTCTACAGTCCGTTCTTATCGTACTTTGACAAATTATTCTCATTGTTTCATCTCAATCTATTTGCATGACTTTTCATCTTGTGCTTCTCATTGATTAAGTTATAATTGTGATTGGAGACCTTGCTTATTGATTTTGTTTGTTTATTATTCTATGGGATTTCGATATATTTATGTATGTCTAGTATATTGAATTCTTCCTTTTAGAAAGAAAAGAAAGTATATTAAATTCTTCTCTATATGTTATAAAAATATTTGACTCAAACTCGCCTCCATAATAAATTCAAAATGAACATGTCGAACAACCATCGTCCTAAAAATAACAAAATCTTGTTAACTTTAATAGGTTATTAGTGTAATACCCGCACCCTTGTGCGGGATTAAAGTTTATAAATTATTTGGAAGATAAGAAATGGTGAATTGAATTATATTTTCTATTATAAATTTCTTCAAAATATTTCTCTTAAAAATAGTTTTTTTAAAGTGGAACGTCATGATGATGAATGACGATAAATTTTGATGGAAAAAAAAAACAAATGGGTGATGATGGATTTTGATTAAATATAACATAGCAAAATATTTTTTTTAAAAAAGAAAAGAAATCGAGCCATTGTAAAAATAACCTCATAAAATTTATTCTGTAAAAATGAAAATACTTATTGAGTAAGAATTATAACTCATAAATTATTAAGATATCCTTGTTAGGTAAACGTCGATGTTTTAACAAAATAATTCAAGTTCAAATTAATTTGAGGTTTGAAATTTTAATCACATATTTTTATTTTAGATATTTGTTATATGATGATTTGATTTTTTAACGAAATTTTAATAACTCAAACCGGGTTTAGAACCTGGAGAGTTCACTACAGGTACACCGGGTACAAACGCAGAAGAGTTTCCTGCAAGTAGGTAAAATAAAGGAACTAAGAACTGGATAATATCGGTTCAAGCATTTGAAAACTGGAGTATTTGTAAAGTAGAGTTATACATAGGTGTAAACATATTCAGCACTCAAATAGAGCTAGAATATTGAGAAATTTCATCACTGAACGATAGAATAAACCAAGCCCTAATAGTATATATATAGTGTAATATGCTATAAATACTTGAAATTTATATGAGTAGGTTAAGAAGCGAAAATAGATGAACATCTGCACAAACCTGAATTTTAGCCTAAAATTTATCCAACATCTGTCTTTTTATCATTGGAAGACTCAATAGGATGTGAACTCTCGTGCATCATCCATCGTAGCTAGAGACATGCTCCATATCCCCACATTGCTTGATTGTAAGGTTCATACCTTGTTTGAGCATATCCATGGAGGCAAACAATAGTTTGAATCGAGTATTATTAGACGGTAGAACTTATGAAATTCCTATATACGTACATCTATTTATACATGCTCGTAGTAATCAAATTTGTTAGGATCTCTTAACGACATCTAAATAAAATCTTAGGATATTTGTTAAAAAAAATTATTTTTTACTTTTTAAGTAAATAAATTGTTAAAATCTTTGACTTCAATGGATAAGATTGTCCAATAAGATTTGTAGTTATCATTTTTTATGAAATAATTCGGAATTCAAATCGATTTTGGTTATGATTTACAAATTACATTGTTTATTGTTTATAAAAATCCGATTACAATTTATTGTTCACTTTCAACCAATTAATTTTAAGAAAACTAGCGGAAACCGGGATCACAATTAATTTAAGAGAAATTATAAATTAAAATTTTTTTTAGCGGACGGAAAATCCTGGTGGCGACACGTGGCAATAAGTGCGTCCGCTTTAATATCTATATACCTATACTAAAAGAGCCGTCACTTAAGCTGACGTGGCGGCCTCACAATTTTCTGAGAGATTAAAACTTTTTTTTCTAAATAACTAATTAAGCCAATAAATCCTATTTTACTAAACTAAAATTTAAATATAATTTTCTAAAGATTCTCCTAACAAATTGTTCAGATTACTTTACAAAATCTAATCCAACCAATCTTCTCCTACAAGATTTGAATATAATTTATTATAATTTTACTAAGCTAAAAAATTGTAATCATATTTTTCAAAACTTTAGTAAAAAATCAGCATATTAATAACTGCAAACGAAATGTGGCTTAATCCTTCTTTTTTTTTTGTATTTTTTCCAGTTTTGTAGATCTTATTGGTATATCTACATTTAACGATTTTATTTATTTTTTCTTGTATTGATTTTCCCCCAATTTTTTTTACGTTCTTATTTAGTTTCACATAATAAGAATTTTTTAAAGATTTTTGTATATTTATCAGCAATATTTTAGTTTGTTCAACGAAATATTCTTTTGTGTTTATTTTCCTACATTTTTGTATTTATTAGTAATCAATCTTATCAATAAATGAATAAGCTTATTCAAGAAGTTTCGTATTGGATCCCATTGCTATATATATACTTGATCCCAAAGGATTTTAGTCAAATAAGCTTACTAATATTTTTCCTTTTGTGACTTTCAGGCATGGCTCCACCTTCGATCTCCATAGAACCGACTTTTTGTTCGCAAGTAGTAAGCTATTTCCCCATATTATCGTTTTGAGTTATTCAATTCCTATCCCTACTTTTCATATCAGTTGCGTTTTTTGATTAGTGGCTTTTTATTTACTATCAATTGTTCGTAAAATGTGTTTATGATTTAAGTGTTTTCTGCGTTCTTGTTCTTTCATTTTTTTTATACGTTGTTGATGAAACCCTTTTAAGTAACAGTAAACATTACAATACATAATTTATTTCATTTGCTAATTATTCTCCATCTCCACACCGATTGTTTCCCCTTCGTCCAAAACCACTCTCTTCTACGCCTATTTCTCTTCCAATCGCCCCTCCAAAGCCCATTCGGATCGCGTCCTTAAACGCATTCACTCTTGTGACCCAATTCGTCCGGACGATCTACCATCTACAATCCACTTCGAGTTCGATTTAGCTGTCGGAGTCGCCGGAGAAATTCTCCTGGAAACTCTGGAGGGATTAATCGAGATTTGTGATTTTGTGTTCGATGTTGTTCAGGGCTTGATTCGTGAATTCGATGAAATTGATGGGACGGTTAAGTTAATTAAGGTTCACGATAGTGGATTTTATCATTTGTTGCCGATAATTGAGTTTTTGAAGGCGTCGAGCGAAGATGCGGAGTTTATTGATATTGAGGAAGTGAGAAAGTGGTGTTGTGGTGTGGTCACGACTGGAGAGAGTGTGTAGAATTGTAGTTGATCCTACTGGATCTGGTGATAATTTTTTGGCCGGGTTTGTAGAATTGTAGTTGGCCTTGTAGAAGGATTGACGGTAGGTGATGTTGCTTTAACGTCCTTTTGATTGACTCGGTTTAGAACAATTTCGGGTTTATTTTTCAGGCCTTTGTTTTTAAAATTATTTTTCCTGCAAGTCCAAAAATAATCGTTATATTTCGGATCTTAAATTTTCGGTTTTACAATTTGTTATATCTCGATCCATTTCGTTCCTAACTGATTCTTTTTAAAAAAAAATTATTGTCAATTCGTTTTTCCTAACTAATTCGTATCTTCTTTTTATTTTATTTTTTTCCTCTATTTTTTTTAAAAAATTCGTTTTTCTTTTAGTCATTTGTTACTTATCTTATTTTATTATATATTTGTTATAATTTAAAATTTGTATTTGTTTAACATTTTGATTAGTATATATAAGTTCCTATGATTAAAAATATTTAAATATATGATCATATGTACGAATTATGATGCGTTATAATTTGCAATTTGTATATATTATCCTTTTCTTTGTAAACCAGAATGTTATCATTATCTTAGTTCTTTAAAAAAGTTACTCGATTGATCCTATATCACAATAATTTAAATTTACAATTTTCGTATTAGTTGATCGTAATTCATTTATTTACTGCTTTTTTTTAAATAATTCCTTTTTCTTTTTAGTCCGTTACTGATCGTATATTAATATTTTACTATGTCTATGTTATAATTTAAAACTCGTATTTATTCTTTTCTCTGTTTAGCGTTTTAATTAGTATATTTATAAGTTCCTATGTTTAAAAATATTTAAATTATATGATCATATGTACGAATTATGATGGATAAATATGTTATCCTTTTCTTTGTAAACCAGAAAGGTATCATTCTCAAAATTCTTATTTTTTTATTCTTAAAAAAATTCAAAATGTTATTTTGTTACTCAATTGATCCTATATCACAATATTTTAATTTTACAATTTTAGTATTATTTGATCGTAGTAATTTTTCTTTTTTTTTTTACTGTTTTTGTTAATATTTAAATATTTGACTTAATCCTTTTTTTATGTCACTCCATTTATATTAATCAAATAATTTAGAATCGTTCATTTCTGATTTATCTTTAACTTACCATTATTATAACCTGGATTTTTTTCTATATAATTATATGCATTGTATTGTGATAGTTATGACGACGAAGAATGTTCTTCATACTATTGACGAGCTTAATATCAATTTCCGTAATAAATGGAACGTCGAATCTACCGAAGATCAATGACTCTACTTTCAACTAAGTTCTTTTATTAATAGAATAAATAACATGATTATATCCGTGTTACTATACCCGTGCACCTAAAAAAATCATTATTTAACAAATATCTGTGCACGGCACGGGTCATGAACTAGTATATATATATAAGATCACACAAGCTAAAATTTTCTATGAAACTTTCAAACTGAACTTACATTAAAATTTAGATTTTACTCGATTTTAAACAAGAATAACACGGTCACTTGACTCAAAACCGATCTATGTTCTTATGGGAAAAATGATGATACGT
The DNA here is from genome assembly GCA_002319775.1 of Fagopyrum tataricum. NCBI lineage: Eukaryota > Viridiplantae > Streptophyta > Magnoliopsida > Caryophyllales > Polygonaceae > Fagopyrum > Fagopyrum tataricum. Next base: position 3,327,551 of record CM008283.1, read on the forward strand.
AGAGAATGTAGACGTGTAGTTACGTACGCATGCACTTTACCTTATACTAAGCAATGCCTGTGGTTAAAGAATGCACACTAATATGTCATTATATAAAGATATTGATAGTACAACCCAAGAATAGATACGTGACAAAAGAATCTTGATGGGGATTGCACATAATCTCGACGCCAATAATTTCTTACTTCGCCAATAAATTTAATCAAGATTAACTACGTACATTCCAATAAGCACACTGATTAATGTATTGTAAATCCCCAGGTTAACACTCAACATCATGAGTTCATGCCATATAGCTGTCAACACCTACTAAAGCGTTATCCGAACCAAATGTGTTTTACACGTTTTTATTTACTCAATTAACTGAACCAAACCGTTTTTTTCTTCCCCTTAAATACTCTCGAGCTGAACCGGAGTAGTTCGCGCCTGTAACAACCTTCATCCTATTTCTCTGTTATCGAGTTTTATTGGGCTTTGTTTTCATTACGGGCTACCACAACTATGGGCCGGCCCATATTATAGGCCCACGTTTGTCCCCTCTTTTTTCTTATTACATGTCTTCCGGGGTCCCACTTAATCCCATAAAACTTGTGGCACCATGTAAATTCCAAAGATGAAATACGTTTGAATTGTTTATATTAAAACATTTAATATTAAGATATCAATAAAAAAAATATGTAAAATAAGGAATAGAGAATGTAAAATGGAATCTTAGCGAAATTATTTTAAAAAAATTGTAAAGATAAACAAAATTACATCGTCCACATGGATACAAAAGTTGTGAATAAAATATTATCATCATATCAAAATGACGTGAAATATATAAAAAACATATTCATGACTATTCTACGTTATTTTTAATGAATATATATATATATATATATATTTATTTATTTATTATAATGTAGCCTAGTTTTTATTTATAATAGTTTATTGTTTATGGTAGTACAAAATAAATATTTTAGCTAATTATAAAAATATTACAGATTATAATTAAGAGATATATGAGTCAGAATTATAAACAATATTCAAGAATCAAATTAATGTGAGAATAGCACGTATTAATATCCAATGAGACTTAATATGACGATATTAAGCTGACAAATATAAGGATACGATCCTTAATCACTTAGGTTTTTAGTATTATACACATTAAAGAATCAAGAGATTAATCATATTTCTTAAGATAAAACAAGCAATTAACGAGTTAACATGATACAAATACAAACTTACAATCCGAGAACCTTCTTCTAACAAATTTTTTTTTACAGACTTACAATCAAATAATCTCAACATCATGCTCTAACACAGATAATATACGAGCTTCATTGATGGATCTATCAACAGCAATCTGAAACCTACTCTTAATAATAACTTGATTTCTTGCTGCATCTACTATGAACTCCTTTACTCCTTCACAAACACAAGCACAAACAAGGATAAATCAAAAAACAATCTTTATATTTCGATCAAAATCTCACAAGATTCATTCTTCTTACCAGTTATCTTCGACATGAGTCTATAGACTCTCTCTTTACATGTCTTGCATCCCATGTTAGCATCAACGACAATCACCTGAAACTACAAAACATAAATGTCAACCTTATAATCGAAAATCAAACCCTAAAATCTCATGAATATCAGAACAGAATCAAATCATGCATTACAGATGGAATTGATAGATCTTCCCAGCAAATCAGCGGTTGACCTTTTGCTGTTTTTTCCATACTTGCAGCTTAATCTCAATTCTCAAACAGTTTCTCTTTGTTCATGCATATATATATATACACACGAAGATTCCTGACTTTTTCTACTTAATTATAATCAACCATAGGTTAATTTAATATTTCTGGGTGTTTCAGTATGGTTTGGCGTCATGCAAATCAATGATAATTTGCAGCCAATATTGAAAACATATTATATAAGTATATACATTTTTAAGTAAGAAAAAAAATGACATCACGATGGCTTACAAGTTCAGATAAGTAGATAACTAACAGAGCATGATTAAATAATTAATTCAGCTAATTATATTGCATTTCCAGCCTCAACTTTGATGCATATTAACTTCTTTTTTTTTGTTAATTTCAATTAGATCATTCGATCCACCCAAATATATTAGGTTAAGATGTCAATTTAGAGCCAAATAATAACCTTAAAGCTCAAGTCATATTTATGACTAGTAATATATGATGACGTTTTTATATATATACAAAAAGATTTCCTAACGAGACCAGATTTTGAGTTATTTAAATATTTGATATAATTTTAATAAATATCAAATAATTTTATTATTAATTTTTTTTTTTTACAGTTTTATTAGCTATTAATTATGACTACGTACTCTTTTAAAACAATAAATGCAAAGCAAAAAAACCAAAAAATACATAATTTTGATGGGGATATAAGGTGAAAATTGCTTATATTCTGATTAAAGTTTAAAGAATAAAATTAGGATTTCATTTCATTTCATGGCTTATGATAAGTTTATGTTTAGCTTAATCTAAAGAGATTAGCGAGTTGTTTATGCAGGTCATGCATATGACTATATGAGCTACCAAAAATCACCTAATTAAGCTAATAATTGATTATTTCATTAATAGTATTATTGGATAATGACATTGAAACTCCTTGCAAGGTAGGAGCCAACAACTTTATCTAACATTTTAAATGTCTAGTTGAAGTATTAGTATAATAATTACCAAAAAAAAGTATTAGTATAATTATAATCATTCAATGACACTATTGCCCTTTAGCAATTACTTCACGTGATTAATCAAATTTCATAATCTTATTCATCTATGTAATAACTACGAAGTCGTTTGTGCAAGTTTACCTAACATGCATTATCTTACTTTGATTTGACTTAAAAACATGTCAATGAATCAAAGACAATGCGAAATTAACTGATAAAATAAGTACAAATGAGTGACACTACAACAAAAGCAAATCTGAACCAATGCTCAACAACGAGGAGCTCTCAAGGCTCTAAGATTTTAGTATGAACTCAACTTAAGGTACACAAAAAAAGAAGCAAATAAAAACATGCCTTTTTTCTCAAATGTCATGCACTCATGCTATGTATACTTTCCCGGTAGATTCTCCAGTAATGCATACAAACTCGAAAACCTATAGTACGCGTGGATCACAACAACATAAGTACTTGCGTTTCTTACGAATTACAGTCGCTAAGACAAACTTGAATTGGTTGAGTAGTTGCACAGTTCTAAGGTTGTATCACAAGAAGTGGCTGCAAAATAAACATACCGTATCACTAGAAATGAATTTGAAGTATAACACTGGTAATATGATTTAGGCTGTCAAAGTTTGATGACAAAATATACCGTGTCAACGCTTACGGGCTTTGTATCTTCTGCAAGAATTTCAGTTACAGTCCCTGATTGATCTGCCTGTAGATAAAAGCACATGCCATTATGTCAACAAGAAGAAGATAAGTTCTAACTTCACTTGTTCAGTATTCAGCTTTGGTGAATCTATGACAGAAAACAATAACAAGATATTCATACAATCAATTTCAGTGATTTGTTCTGTAAAAAACAACTATGACAGAAGATTTGATTGAAGGTTCATTTTTAGTTGATCTCAGTTTCAATGAAGGCAAAATGCAAACTATGACAGAACAATAACAAGATATGCATACAATCAATTTAAGGGTGAATGTTTTCTCATACTCAACAGAAATTTTATTTTCTTTCCCATTTTGTTCAGGGTATCATAATTTATCGAAACCTACCACACACACATGCTTATATATGGACTAAATTAGTTTCTATTCCGTTTCTTTTCCCTTTGATACAACCAAACAAGGGGTAAGAGATTTGTTCTGTCAGAAAACTATGGCAGAAGATCCGATTGAAGATGCATTTTTAGTTGATGTCAAAAGATTAGCTTGAACTTAACTTGTTCCGACTTAAGCTTTCATAAATCTTCAGATAATTATACAATTGAACCAGAAAGAGAGAACTTACTTCAATTTCATTCATCAGTTTCATGGCTTCAACAATACACACTACCTGGCCTTTCTGCACTTTGTCACCCACCTGCAGATTTTGACAATAGATAGGCCTAAAAAATCTGAAAGACATTGATAAGAATGCAACATTAAATGAAGAAATAATGGATAACTAGTAAGAATCACCTTTACAAATGGAGGAGCACCAGGAGCTGGGCTACGATAGAATGTACCAGCCATAGGGCTCTTAAGAGACAGAACTGATGACTCAGCTGGTTTGGGAGCCGGTGGAGGAGGAGCCGGTGATGGTATGGGTGCAGGTGTAGCCACTTGTGGAATCACGTATGGTACACCGGATGATACAGTAGCCACGGGAGCAAGAGGTAATGTCGGCTCAATGGCCTCCTTTTTACGAATTATAAGCTCACAGTCTAGTTGTTTCATTTGCAGCTCAACAATGTCTCTAGAATCTACCAGCCTAAATGATAGAGAATTCATCATGAATTTTCACAATAATTATTTTTTAGGAAGTTGAAATGCAGGTTAAAAGACAAAGAGGCTTACTTCACAAGATTGCTCACTTGAGAGATAAACTCAGATATTGATTCCTTTGAAGCCAAGACCGGAGGAGAGGCATTGCTGTCTTCATTATTATTTTTGGTCCCTTGTGCTCTATCATCTGAGGAAGCATTTACAACAACCTTCGAAGCAACATATATTGTCATTGAAGATTCATAAACGCCGACAGTGAACATGAATAATGTGGGTAGAAAGCTCACCTTGTTCAACCTGTCCTTTGCTGTCACATTGCGCCTCAAACCAAGGCTACCCTACGGTTGAATATAAGTGAAAAGGTTATATATATATAAATCATTGCCACTAATGTAAGTAGTCATTATCGGTCAAATACAAACATAATGCAAAGAATAAGTCACTCGATTTGTAGAGCATGCTATGTGTAAGAAACACAAATATGTTCAGTGACTTGCCTGTTTGTGACCTTAATTCAAGGGATACTATACTATTACTATCCATCAAAACATTATTCTATTATAATTTATTTACAATTGCTTAGTCTTTGAACATTACAGCCAGAATCCCAGATTTTAGATGTTGACGCCCAATAAAACCAATTAAAGTTACAGATTGATGATACAGAGACTAACCTTGGAGAAGAATGAAATCTTGGGCTTTGAGGAAAGAGCAAAAGAAACCTTTGAGCGCAAGTGGGAACGACAAAGAGGTACCATTGTGGTGGCCTTAGCATCAGCTGCTGCTGCTGTCGAAACCGACGTTGAGGCAGCCTGGATAGTAATCGTCATAATGGAGTCCTCTGAGAATAATAAGCACAGGCTTTAAAACAAACAAGACAGGTAGATTAAAAAGACCACTGCAATTCTGAAACTAATCCAGTAAGCTCATGCCAATTTTGAAATCGACGACATAATTAACAAACCAATCCGACACTGAACTATCTCTAATCAACTTATAATCACCATTTACAACAAGCCTGTCATCACCACTCTACTAAGTACTAACTATCGTCTAAACAAACAGAATTTCATCAAATTGAAAGACAAAAAGATAGTCATAGCATTAATCAGAAACGCAACTAGCACGTACCTGATCCAGAAATGAATTGAGCACGAAATCGGAACAAGTGTAGCTGAAGTGAGCGAAGAATTTAGGTTTTGGAAGAAGGTGAAGGAATAAACCCTCCAATCGATGATATCAAAGTGTTGATTTGGTTGTGGGTAGAGAATTAAGATGAAGGGTGGTTGATCAAGTGAGTTGGCCCATGCTATTGTATCCTGATTATGCCACGTGTCATCCATGGATAAAATTGTCAGACTTGACTCCATGAGAATTTGAGCTGTAAAAGTTTGGGTCTTGGGACCATTCCAATTGGATTATAATAACTCTTTCAGGGAAATTGATAGCAAATAATGTTAGGAATAGTGACAACCCAATGGTTGTTCTCTTAATCACCGTATATCTACCTTTACATAATTTGTTCTCTACAAGTATTGGAAAAGAAGAATTCTTTTTATCAAAAACAAACAGTTGTTTGATGATTGTATTATTGACAGAAGAATACATCAAAGTAGCAGTTGTTTGATGATTGTATTATTGACAGAGGGCCAAACCCCTATGAAAATCAAATCAATGCATGTCTAACATGCAAACTAATCAATTTATCAGATCAAGTGAACACTAATGTTACACAAAACATTTATGTTTGGAGTGCATCTGCAATGGAACCAGCAAGACTGATAACTTCAAAAGGAGCATGATTTTCAACAGCTTTCGCGCTAAGAGGACACGAATCAGTGATCCAGAAGTGTGTAAACGCCTTCTCATAGCCTGCACAGAGTGAACAAAACTTGAGAGTAAGATATAAGTTGAAAAAAAAAAAACAAAGGTTTTTGTAAACTATTTACCATCTTTGTGCATAAAACGTTCGTATGATCTCTTTGGGAAAACTCCATGTGTTACATAAGCGCTGACCTTTGTCGCACCATGTGCAGCTAAAACTTTCTGCAAACAACACATTTCGTTTGTCAAGAGAATTCAGAAACAGATAAAAAAAAAAAAACACGCAATGCAGATGAACTAACCTGGCATTCGATTAAAGTTCCACCTGATTGGACCAAGTCATCAACGATGATGACATGACAACCGTCAGGATTACCCTCTTTGATTTTAACTATCCTTTTGTCATCTTCTCTAACCTTGTTACATACCACCTGACAATCACCAAACAAGAATGTGTATTTAGTGAACAAAATAATGTACAAGAATGTGGATTTAGTATTGTGCGGTGTTTAAGACATCAACCATTGGGAAGTCGTCTAGTAGCTTATGGAATCTCTTCCATGCTCCATCATCAGGAAACGCAACGACAATCTGTAGAGAATAGCATTCATTTGTTTCTATTTTAAAGCTAATTTGGATGAAAAACTAGTTTAAACTTTATATGATGATTTTTGGTGCTCTATACCTTCTCAGTATCGGGGAATTGCTGGAGACGCTGTTTCAATAGAGGAATCCCAGTTTCGAATAAAGGTAGTACATCATCTCCAAAATAGAATCTTTCCTGTATAGATACCAACAATATTCAGCTGAACATGAAACCTGTCCTTTTTACATTTATTTCATCACACAACTCCTTTTTACATCTAGTTCATATTTTCTTAGTGCTGATAGATCCTTCATTTTCAATATAGACAGCAAAGAATGAATGAATGTCATATACATCCACAAATACAAGCATACTAAAAATGACATTAACCTGCAAGGCATGAATGTCATAGATGACCAAGCTGGTTGGGCCACCTCGAGATACAGGAATGTTTGATAAAATTCTTGCCATTGTAAATGCTGTAGCAACGTCACCTTCCTCTTCCATTCGCTCAAAAGATCCCGTTGGAAAAAAAGGTAACACCAACGTAAATGAAGCAACAAACAATCGAGGAAGTGCAAATATGACAGATATTTGTTCAAATATGACTGCAGGAGTGCTAAATGAAGCCAAAAAGGCCACATGTTGGCCTCGGATATCTTGTGCATTATCTATGTACAGATTTGGAAAACCGTCATCAAAATTCCTGATAAGTATATAAAACACATTAGATTTTCCTTCATTGACTACAACATACAGCTAATCTAAACAAGAAACTGGCTCATGGTAAAACCAACATATCAGAACATTTCATACTGGACATAGACAAAGCTTCAGCAAAATTCAAGAAAACCAGCCAAAAGAAGAAAAAGAAACATTGAAAACATATTCCACCTTTTATCCCTATTTTCCATGATTTTCCTTCGTTGAATACAACAGACAGCTATATTTCAGCTTCATTTAGATTACACTAATCAAGAACCTCGCTAAATGTAAAATCAAATATCAGAACATCGTAGTGATCAATACCCAGTTCAAGTCATAAGTAGACAAAGCTTGAGCAAAAATAAAGAAAATAAAAGATTGAAAACCTAGTATACCATTTACTCTAGGCTCCATCATTATATTTTAATAAACAAAACAAAAAATCAAAGAATCAAATGGTTTTTCCCCGAACATTACTACAATACAAACGGTTAATAATATTTCAAATATTCAAGAGCAAGAAGACAACTTTCCCAATAAATGGGGAAATTGGAGAAAAATTAAAGATTAATCATTACCTCCATTTGATGGATTGAAGACGAATGAGGTCAGACTGAAGGGCGATTTTACGAGCGATGTCTACAGCCTCCGGACAATAGAAGAGAAGAACTTGCTTCTTGCTTGGCTTCTCCATTTACACTGATAGTTGTTTATCTCTACTCCTTTGCTTTACTTTTAACACTGAGCTGCAGAAGATAAAGCAGAGAATTTTCTTTTTCGATTGATCTTTAGTGGCGGGAGTGAGGGATTCCTTTCACGCGGCGAGGGCTTAAAGAGTCGCCAAACCAGTTATGCGTTTATGCTTGACTGGACGTTACCACGTTCAAAATGGGTCGTAATTCGTATTAAGGGGTTTTTTACGGGACAACCCTCCGTATTTATCGCGTTTTATTTTATAAAAATTAGGTGTTTTGCACGAGGGCTTTAAGAATTTCTTTTTTAAATAATTTTTGGAATTATCTATAGCTTATTAAAGAAATCCTAAGACTAACAAATATGTTTGCTTATGTAAAACTTCTTTTTTGGACATTTATATAGGAGAATTATGAATTTAGCATTGGAATCAAGAAATTATATTCAGTTGTATTAACTCGTTGCCTCTTCATTTCATCTCCGTTGTTAAAATTTAGCATTGGAATTGATCACATAATATTAATCGTATTAACAACTTAGAAGCAAAATTAGTGATGAAATAAGCATGCTCATAAATCTAAAGGCGGACTAAAAGGAGTCTTTGTTGGTAGAAGATCAATCCTCATGTTGTCAATTGGTTGGACTAAAAAGTGTAACTTGTGTTCGACTAACTTAATATACAAATGAAGAACACGGACATTAGAGATATGATACAAAAATTAATTAGCAAAAGGAAGGATGGAAAGACACCTGAAATTCATTATCACGTACAACTAATCCAAGGTACAACAATTAGAAGACTCGGAATCCAAATAGAAGAATCAAAGACACCACCAATTGAGTATGTTAATGGTTGTTTTGTTCTTAATACTTAATCGCTTATCACATGGATGCACCCCTAAAAAAAATTCCTCGTGTTAGTACATAATTGACAAAACCATGTAAGCTCATAAACAAAGTGGAAATATCTCAAGAACAATTTATATTTAAGTAAAAAAAAAAGATAAATTCCCAACCAAACACACAATTAAACAAAACTTTTCAAAAAATTAAGCTTAAGGTAATTGCAAACAAAATGGGTAAAATAGGTTTTAAAAAAAAGAAGAAGAGAGAGTTTGAGATAGCATATGAAATATGTGTCCTTCTTATCGTATTTCTTCTTTTAGATCATTCGATGTAATCTAACTAACAACTTCTTCACCGCGGGCCTCTGTGATCTTCGCATAATGTGGCTCCATTGCCGCGAGTTTGCAAGGGATGAGGACGAACGAGATTTTGATGTAAGCTGAAACCGATTAATGAGAGAGCTTTATCCTATTTCCCCTTTTTTGATTGGGAATGTAACGCCGACGCGATGGAATGAACATCAACAACATAATTTGTTCACCGTCACAAATATACTTTTTGTAGTGTTACAAAAACCAATAAACTATAAGTTTGAAAATTCATAATAATATATTTATTTACTAATAAACCCCACAAGGTGGGGTTATGAACTAGTTGTTATTGGAAGAAGGAATCAAAAACACCCGAAGGAACTAATAACCATAAATGGTACTACTCTTTCTTTTGAAAACGATATCCGTTTTGAAGATAAAACAAATTTTTTGTAAACAACGGACCAACTAATCAATTCTTCCCTGAAAAAGGGCTTAGACAAGGAGATTTCTTATCCCCAAATATTTTTCATTTTGGGGTTGAAATCCTAACACAAATGTTGCAAGAAAATTGCAACAACTACGACAATCATGTTGGATTCTCCGCAAACAAGCAACAACAATCCCGTTCTTATCTTTCGCTGATGATATGATTATTTTGCTAAAGCAAATGTGACTTCTTGTCAAAGAACCAAACAAATCCTAGAAATGCACTGTTCTATAACAAGACAAAAGATTAACTTCCAAAATTTTGCTTTCCAAACAACAAAAAAACACCAGTGAAAGTACCATTGCCTAATTAAACAAAGGTTTGGCCATGAGTCATACCACAACCCTCGACAAATATCTTGGATGTCTAATTCAATCATTAATGGAAGAGTGACAAAAGATACATTTGGTGACATTAATCTTAAAACAAAACAACAACTTCTGAAATGGAAAGCTAATGCCTTATTGCAAGAAGGCATAAACACCCTCATAAAACATAATCTGGCGGCTAAACCGACCTTTGTTATGCAAAGATTTATGTTCCCGATCCATAATCTGGAGGAGTTAGATAAAACATATTAAAAAAATTATTTTGGAACAAAGGAGACCAGTACATACCTATTATTAGTTGAGATGTAATTTGTAAATTAAAAAAAAATGGCGGTCTCGGGTTAAGAAAATCTTTAATCAAGAACAAAACCTTATAAATGAAGCTTTGTGGAAGATAATAGAAGAACCAAACAATAGTTGGGTTTAAATGGTCAATGAAAAATACATGAAAAACCATAATATTCTCCATTACCAAAAGAAAGGATCAATGGCTTGACAATGAACAACCTTATAAAAAGCTCAAAATTATATAGTTCAAGAATGATATTATTTGTGAGGTCGAAAATGGTAAAACCATCAAATCCTGTATTGATAATTGGGTCACAACGCCGCCGCTTATAAAAATAGTCCAGATCACCAATCAAATTGGTACAAATATCAAAGTTAGTCACTTTATAAACTACTCAAGAGAGTGAGATATCACCAAAATTTATAACGATCTACAAAGCTTTAAATCTAAAACTAGTTGGAAAATAATAGGGCAGATAAGCCTTTTTTGTATACTGAATAAAGACTAGGCCCCCCGACTTTTCTGATAAGTTTTAAATCTAAAACTAGTTGATTGGAGAAGAATAGGGTTTGTGTGAATCGAGGCTTGTGTACACAATCGATAGGGCTTGTGTAAATTAAGACGGTTTGTGTAAATCTCTAGGGTTTGTGTAAATCGAGACGACTTGTGTAAATTGAAAGAGGGCTTGGGTAATTACAAATTATTGTAAAATATAACGTTATGTTTGTGTAAGTAGACATTAAGTATAACATTAAAAAAATAACAATAGATTACCAAATTCAATTGGGTTTGAGCTTATGTACCTCTAGTGGGCTTGTTCTTTATTAAATAGACCGAGTTTGAACTTGAGTAAATTGAAATACCAATTAGTCATTTTAATTAATCTTTATAAATAAATAAGATGGATTGATTTGTCACCTAATAAACATATTACATCAAGCAAAGTTAGCCTACTTAACCATTTTACGTTTTATATTGAATGTGCAATAAAAATGGTTAGTTCTCTACAAAATCTGCTTCATAGATGATTGAGAAGGATTTAAGCATTTTCCCGAACAATGTTGGGAATGGATCTGGAAACTCAATACTCAACCTAAAATTAAAAAAATTGAAAATTTCAAAAAATGGAATTTCAGCAAAAGGAAAGCTTGATGAAGGAAAGCTTGACAAAGGAAGAATTGTTGTAACAAGGCATTGTAAATCGTGCAACCACCATATCGAAGACTTGTTTCACTTGCTTATAGAATGCCCTTTTAGTAAGCAAATAATTGTCAAAATCGGACTTAACAAGTTCGGTCAATCTTTACCAAACTTAACAACATTAGCCTCAAAAATTTTAAAAAGCCCATTACCTCCTACATGTAATAAAAAACAAAATTATACTTAACAAGTTCACATGTCTTGCAACAATCTGGTGGAGCATCTGGTTCTTTAGGAACAAAATCATTTTTAATAATGAGCATATTGGTCCCGGTTACAAGGTGATCATTTTATTAAAAGGCAAATCTATAAGTGAAAAACTAACATCATTGACGAGGACAATTACAATATAAAACAACAACAAAATGACATCAACTTTACCAAGATAAACCCCCCCCCCCCCCCCCCCCCCCCACCACAATATTGAGTGAGATAAACCAAAGACCGAGTTTCATAAACTTAACTTTGATGGATCAAAACTCGATTCGAGAATAACATTCATTGAATTTGTGATTCAAAATCACAATGGAAAGGTTGTTAGTTAGCCTCGATGCTCGAAAAAATAATCTCTTAATTAAAGCTGGCTTACACGAGGCTATTAGATTGCACATAAAAAAGATCGAAATCGAGGGTGATAATATGTCTGTCAATTGTCATCAAGGCACTCAAAGGTTTGTGGGAGGTCGAGATGATTATATCAGACTCTAGACTGAATCTTCGTTTTTTTGACGAAGTCTATATCATACATGTTTTCAGAGAAATCAACCGTATTGCTAACCGATTGACCCATATGTGAATCTCGATCCCCTACACCAACCTAACCGCGAATATGCTTTAAGTTGTAATGGTAGATCAACCTAACCGCTATCTGTTATAAAAAAAAATCAACAATTTTGAAAAAAAAATTGTGAAATACATTTTTTTAGGAAAAATGACAAAAAATAATACCAACTATGAGGTATGAACAAAAAATAATACCAATTTTAGAAATTACTATTTGATATACAAACTATTTCACATTAAACCAGTTTTAATACGGAGTAAAATTGTGGTCAAATTTTATTATTAAAAACTGCCCATACATTTTTAAATCACACAAAATGACAAATATATTTTATTTTCTTTTAAAAATCACCCATGTTATTTTTGTATACTTAACAAATTATGTAATAAAGGTGAGTATCACTTTATTCTTAAAAATATTTAAGTTATTTTATTCATTAAAAAATTAAGAAGTTTTTAAAATAAAATTTTGTTTAATATACTCGGGTTTGGTGTCATCATTGTTTTATACTTTTATGGGTAGTTTGGGAGAATCCATGTTTGTGGTAAGATTTAATGAATTTTGAAAATTTAAAATAAAAAAATTTAACGTAAATTTGTGATAAAAGATCTTCATTTCATGTTTTAAAATTTAAAATTTAAAAAATCAATATTATTTCATACTAAAATTTGTGAAAATGTCACCGAGTATGGGTCTTTAAAGCAAATTTTCAATTTTTAAAAAAAAACTTCTCAATCATTCTTATAGTTATATTTTACATAAATGGCCTAAAGTATTAAAGAATAAATTGATAATTAACCTTTATTACATAATTCGGTAGGTATACAAAAATAACATGGGTCATTTTTGAAATAATATATAATGTAGAGGTTATTTTGTGTGATTTTAAAAAATTATGGACACTATTTTGTAATAAAATTGACCATAATTTCACCCGTATTAAAATTGGTTTAATGTAAAATAATTTATATACCAACCGATAATTTTTAAAGTTTGTATATATTTTGGTTTATAGTTGAAATTATTTTGGTCATTTTATTTTTAATATACTGTTATTATTGCAGGACCGACCAAATTAAGGGGGAAAGTTGCTATTTCCCGCCATATAGTCTCCGTTGCGCCCTTGAAAGTGGGCTCATCCTTCTACTCTACTCCGGCGACGTCAACGGATGATAAACCTTCGACCTGTCCGCCACCTTGTTCTTAGTCGCGGACGCAGCTCTTTCCCTCCTCTCTCTTCCTCATTATATTTCTCCAAACTCTCTCTCACTTTTCCACAAACCCTCATTTCCCGTTCTCAACACCACAATCGCCGAAGAACCCCTTCATCCATGGCGGATAAACGCCTCACCGCCTTCGACGCTCTCATGTCAAACGCTCGCAAGGCTGCTGCTTCCGCCAAGAAAAAACCTCCCCCTTCTTCTCCCAAGATACGCAAGAACCCAGAGCCAATTTCGCAAAACCCTAATATTGCCCCCTCAAACCCTAGCTCTGATTTCCCTCAAGAATCAGTTGCTAAAACAGACCTTCAGTTGGAAGATTCTTCCAAGAAGGAATCGAAGGGAGGTGTTAGCTTCAAGAAGCCGCGGATAGCGGATGCCGATTTGGATTTGAAGATAGGTCTATTGAAGAAGGCTTCCGAATTTGTTCCTCAAAAGTTGGTTTGGTGGGACGAGGGACAGAAGACCCCTTTCCTCTTTGTTGCAAGGGCTCTGGATATGGTTTCCGAAGCAACTCGTCGGATTGAGATCACCGTAATTGTTTGTAATGTGTTACGGACCGTCATTGCGATCACTCCCGATGATCTCGTCACCGTCGTTTATCTTCTGGCGAACAAGATTTCTCCTGCTCATGTCGGTTTGGAGCTCGGTATTGGTGAGTCTTTGATCATCAAGGCTTTGGCAGAGGCATGTGGAGTCAGTGAGAAGTATATCAGGACTCGGTACAAGGAACTGGGTGATTTGGGACTTGTTGCCATGTCGATCCGTTCTTCTCAATCTACTATGTTTCAGCCTCCTCCTTTGACTGTTGCCAAGGTTTTCGACACGTTCAAGAACATCGCCAAGTCATCGGGTAAGGACTCTATGGAGAGGAAGAAGAACTATATCAAGTCACTTATCGTGGCTTCAGTAGATTGTGAGCCTGCTTATATAGTTCGGCTTCTTATGACGAAGTTACGTATTGGGTTGGCAGAGCAAACCGTGTTGGCAGCTCTCGGGCAAGCGGCTGTGCATTATGAAAAGCATTCGGGTCCTCCTTCAGGCATTCAGTCTCCATCGGAAGAGGCTGTAAAGATTATTAAGCAAGTGTACTCCGTGTGCCCTGATTATGATAAAATCATTCAAGCTTTGCTTAGTGGAAGCGTGTGGGAATTGCCAAAGACATGTAGTTTCACCGTTGGTGTGCCCATTGGGCCTATGTTGGCAAAACCGACTAAAGGGGTCTTGGAGATTTTAGAGAAGTTTCAGGGTATGGAGTTTACTTGCGAGTACAAGTATGATGGCGAGAGGGCTCAGATTCATTACTTGGAGGATGGAAAAGTTGAGATATATAGTAGGAATGCTGAGAGAAATACTGAGAAGTTTGCTGATGTAGTTCTTGCTACTGGAAAATTTAAGAAGCCATCTGTCAGCTCCTTTGTTATCGATTGTGAAGTCGTTGCCATTGATAGGGAAACACAGAAGATTCTTCCTTTCCAGGTAAAAACCTGCTACGATGTTAAGTCTCCTTGGAAGTTGAGTAGAACATTTTGTTTATTGTAGTAGTCTTTAAGGTATTGACTGTTAGTAGTCTTTAAAGAATGTGTATCCAGACATAGAATTTATAAAGAATTTTACCATAATACAGGGATGAACAACGTTGGGATGCTGGTAGAGTTAGAAGTCAAAATGATAAAATTTGTCAAGATCCAAACTCGTTCTCTCTCAACACAACATATTGCATATTTTCTATTGAATTTTGATACACAATGATTTCAGAGTTCATTGAGTCTAGTAGTAATCAGTTGCTAGATAACCCATAATCATGTATGACATATTTCCATAACTTTCACATCACTGCAAGTTCTTTATAAAGAACTAGCAATATACTAATACTGTCGATAATTTTAACCTTGCCTGGCAAATTAATTGAGTTGAGTGTTGTGTACTTGTGCCTCCACTTGTTCAGTAGTAACGAGGTTTTGTTTGTCGTTTGGTGCACAGTTTGTAGTGTGAGAGCTATTTACAGTTTAGAGTGCTGGCATTTGTAATACATATCAACAATTTTATCTAAGAAAGATAACCTAGAATTCATTATATTCCTGGAGACTAACATTTTTCATAACAATGTGTGCATGCTAAAAATGGCAAGCACGTGTTTAGTGATTGTACTTATGTTATCTGTACGCTAAGGGCCTGTTTGGTATCCATATCTAGATATCAGATATGGGTATCGACATAAAAAAATTCATACCTTTGTTTGGTATAAGAGTATATGGATATCAAATTGATATCTTGATATACTTCTAATACACAATTTCTCTTGTTTTGATATACTCCAAAAAATATTGGTATCAAATATGCTCCCCCTCTTCTATTTTTTTCTCTTCTAAGATATCAAATATCAATCCTATACCCATATCTTGATATCTCATATCCATATCTTGATACCTATATCTTGATATCTAGATATGAATACCAAACATGCCCAATGTTCCTAACAAATTCCAATAAGGAAAATATGAGCAGCTCCTTTTTAATTTGTTTTTTTCTTAGTATCTTAAATCCTTTTTTCATGGATCTATTCACTTTTATCTGTAATTATTCTGTATGTGAGCCCATGCAAATTACAACATCAAATACTCATTTGCCTTTTTTATTTTTTGAGTTCCTGACATAAACATGTTGATCTGTTTTGCTGTATATATACTTAATGTTTAGCATTGTTATGTGTCTGTTAATGTTGTAATATACCTGTGATCTTGTGAATGTTTCATGCACAGGTTCTGAGTACTCGTGCTCGCAAAAATGTGGTCATTAGTGAAATCAAGGTTCAGGTTTGCATATTTGCTTTTGACTTACTGTATCTAAATGGAAAATCACTTCTTCAAGAGCAGCTTGATGTTCGGAGAAAGGTACTGCTAGTATGAATCTTTTGTGGAAACATTTTCGTTGCATCACCGAAGCACTATCAGTAATATGAACTTCCTGTGATATGACGCAGCATTTGTATGAATCTTTTGTGGAAGACCCTGGATATTTTAAATTTGCAAAAGCTCTCACATCTAGTGATGTTGGCGATATAGAGAAGTTCCTTCAAGCATCTGTTGATGACGGGTATACTTCCTGTCACTTGATTCTAAAGTTAAAACTTCAAGCTTGACCTTATGAGAATAACTAGCATGCAAGTTATGTTTTGCAAGCTTTACGTTTACCAATTTCTATTAGGTTCTGATGTATAAGGGAATACATTCATACAGAAAAGTGCAAGCAACTTCTATTCCTATTCTGCTTTTCTTTTTCCTTCAATTTTTTTTCCCACTGCTGTTGTTTTTGGTGTCTTCTGTAATAATTATGTGGCTAGTTAGGTGATTTGAGATTGATTTCGAACCTATTCCCTTAGTTGTTTTTCAAATGAATGCGAGACTTTTTATTTCTTTTGCAGTTGTGAGGGTTTGATGATTAAAACTCTGAACAAAGATGCTACCTATGAGCCTTCAAAGCGGTCGAATAACTGGGTGAAACTGAAAAAGGATTACATGCAAGGAGACGGAGGAGGGTACGGCTTTATTGATGTTTTCCCCTTGTCTCTTTAATTTTATATTAATAATGAGTATCTTGTTGACATTTACCTTCAGTGCTGGAGATTCCCTGGATTTGGTACCCATAGGTGGTTTTCGTGGCCAAGGGAAGCGAGCAGGTCAGTAACTTATGATGGAGCTCATTTAACCATGTTCTTCAGGCATTTCTTGCAGGTGTTTCTTTGAATTGATATGGAAGTGAAGGATTGTCTGTATGCTATTGCATTTTTTGCAGCTTTTTATGGTGCTTTTCTTCTTGCTTGCTATGATAGTAGTAATGAAGAATATCAAAGCATTTGCAAAATAGGTAATACTTTTGTTTTCTTCATCTGGTGTCTTTAATGATTTGGGACTTTTGGCAACTGATTCTCACCATGTTCTTCAGGCACTGGGTTTTCTGATAATGATCTTGAGGAACGTACTAAGAGTCTCGGCTCTGTAAAAATTAAAAACCCAAAGGTAATCTCATGCACACTTGTACTACTTGAAGAAGAAAAGTCAGGGTTCTTGTAAAGTCTAAACTCTGTATGTTGTTGACATGTACAGTCATACTACCGTCATGGAGAGACTCTTGCGCCAGATGTTTGGTTTGAGCCATCAGAGGTAATAATCTTTTTCAAATTCTGAAAACAGGAGTGTGGTGTTGATATAGTTGATGATGATTTGGTTATAGGTTTGGGAGGTGAAGGCTGCAGATTTGACCATTAGTCCTGTCTATAGGGCTGCAATCGGCTTGGTCAATCCTGACAAGGTTACACCCGTCATCTTTGCTCTTTTGATGATTAAATGCTTGAAAGGTAATCTCTGTATGTGTGTTTTTGGTAGGGAATATCACTTCGGTTTCCACGCCTTATCCGTTTCCGAGAAGACAAATCTCCAGAGGACGCTACATCTTCTGAGCAGGTGAGCATATGAAGGCTTGAGGTTACAGTCAATGACTTTTCACTAAAAACATGAATCTTCAGGTTGCCGATATGTACTTGAGCCAGAAGAACAATCACCAGGAAACAGAAGATGAAGGAGACGATGCAAGTAAAGACAACTAAGCATTGCCAGTAGAACAATCACCAATGGTAGCCATCCAAGTTTGTAGAACATTGTTTTGTCGAATGATCTTAGTTTGAGGATTGAACTGAACCTGTGCATACGTTGTAAAGCTGAGAAATTTTGTTACTTAGCTTGGGCAGGAGAGCAGCACAGCGCTTGTGTTCTTAATGTCATTACTCATTGTAGAATATTTTGTTAGTTTGACTATTGAACATTGTTTTTTCGAATGATCTTAGTTTGTAGAATATTTTGTGCTAATTTGGCGATGGAGTGATTCAGCTTAATACATCCTTACAGAAGAAGGACAATTCATGGATTGTTTGTTGTGGAACAATTTATCTTTTTGTAGTGTGATATATATTATATATTGTTCCAGATGTTTCTTCTTTGTAATATATTTATTTATTATGAGAATATAGTAGAACTCTAAGACTGTTGATTGGTGAGGAATTATTTATTGCACGGTCTACCATCTACAAGTCCCTTATTTATTATTACTGCACAAATGTTTGCCAATCAAAACAACAGGACAACAAAATGATATTTGAATTATATTTATATATATACAAATATGTTAAGTCCTTACTTCAAATTCAATTATAGTATCAACTCATATTCTAGAATATACATATTTGGTCCTAAGTTAAATTTATGGATGACCACCAAGTAAATGATAGTATAGGTGAATAGTAGTATAGTTGTTGCAATAAGTTAAAGAGTTTATTTACTATTTTACAGCATACATTCTTGTGTATTCAATTATAGTATCAACTCTATGCATTAAGTATTTAAGGGTACATGCATATGAATCACATATTCACCTCCACAATGTGTCAACTTTATAGTTGTACGTGTTCGGTATACGATACTCCCATATTGCAATAGCCACATGGGTAAAATTCGAAGTTGTGTTTAATGGATAGTCATGTAACTTAGGTTTTTTTTTAAAAATATATTCTTTCATCATATATATATATATATACATATAAGTTAACATATTACATAGTACATATTCTCCGGCGTTACCTTAAGAATATGTTTAATACGACGTAAAATAGTGTATCAAAAGTCGTATCATACACATATTGACATTAATCTTTCGAGACATCGATACTAAACCGAACCCCAGATCACAGTTAGAGGAGGATGTCGATTTGAGTTGATGTTTGGAAACTAATTGATACATAATCCACCAAATTTAATTGATATATTGGTGAATTTGTTAGATATTAGACGTTTCCTTTATATATGAGATGATTATATTTTAAATTGAAGGGAGTATATTTTGACTTAACTTGGACTAATTTTTATAAATTATTCTATAACTTCAATTAATTTCCCAACTAATCTGAATTTTTTGCATGTGGAATAGTTAATGAGGATGAGATATGTGGGGATACAACTAGTTAGAAGCAGTCTTGATTTAGAAAGTGAGAGTTATGCAAGTGGAAAATAATACTCAATAACGCGGTTTTAATCTTAACAAATCTTCTTCCCCATTCATCTATTTCAATGTTTTATTCGCTCATTTGTGAACTTATTATATTTAAATTATCAATTAGTAATTTAATTACAACTTTTGTAAGATTTGAAACGACAACCAACTTTGTTACTATTACATGTAACCCTAAATTTGACTACTTTATTATTTATCAATTATTTTTCTTTTCTAGTGATAGGATACAAACCAATATTTTACAATCAAACAATGTCTATATATATATATAATCAACTCGATCTCTAAAACCTCGGGTCTTATACAATAACGACGAACAACATATACAATTTGTATACAAATGGTCACGAAGATGAATAATTGGTTTGTGTTTATAGTTTACCAACAATTTGCATGACACACAATACGACGAGGACGTGTGGAAGTTTGGATCATTAAGTACCATAAGTTGATAACTATAAACCACCACATTTAGTGCATCCTTTGGAATGGTCACTCTAAACTTATATACGATTACGTGGCACTCACTTGTTACTCAAAAACTTAGATGACGTCAAAATAACACAAATTGGAGGTGCATCTTGCATGCAATCTCAGCTCATTATGTGCACCTTATGCCACGTGGCAACCATGTGTCGGCCACAATTTTCTTTTCTTTTTTTTTAAGGTAAGTGATTTATATGAGATGAAGCGATTTATGAAAGACGTTTGTTAAGATCATAGATTAAGATTCTTTGATGAGAATTATGTTGATTTTATCAATATTGACGTGTCTAATTTGTCCAAATCATTCAATGACATAGAAGTAATTGAACACCATAAATGTAAAGGGTTTTATTTATTTAACATTTTATGCTAGGTTGATTGATTTTCTAAAAAAAATTTAAAAAAATTAATAGGCTTTAACCATACATTTCGTATACATATTTGAAAAATTACTTGATTATACACTTCGCGGATGTAGTTGAATAATAAAGTTATAAAATAAACGTTTTAATTAAAACAAAATTTATTGTAATTGAATAAAGACAAATCAATTTTAAAATATTTTATTACTTTGTCTAATTATATCATTGTAATAACAAATAGTTTATAATTGAACTACTTAGCTTAATTAATATGTTGTTGGTTGATCGGATGTTAGTTGTTTAAATTTATTATAGCAATTTATCCTTAAATATGTTGGTTGATTGGAGTTTGGTATTATCTTTAAAAAGGTTTTATTTATTTATATGTTATATGCTTTTATGTACTTCGTATTAGGTTTATATAAGTTAAAACAGTTGTACCCTTAAAATGTTTTCTTTTATTCTAAAACATATATATTTTTTAATTATATCAATAGGAAAATCTACCATTTTTTTTTAATCTCCCTACCAACACTAAATTATATATATTTAATAATTTAAATCCTTCAAACAACTAATTTTACCTATGTAATATACTAATATCATATCCTAGAGAAAAAGACCATAACAATTATGGAATTTTTGAAATTGCACATTAATTTTTACTTGTTGACATTTAAGTTCACATCCTCCCGATAATATTTATGGAATTTTTTTTATCGTAATGTTTGAAATTGCCCATTAATTTTTTGAGACCATAACAATTATGCTTTAATCAGTTAAGTTTTTCTTTATTTTTATTTCCCCGTTAATTTAATCGTGTTTTTTTGGTTACCATATTTATATGAAATGTCGAATATCTTCCTTTTAAAAACTAAAACCCAAAAATTGAATGTTTACTTGTTGCTTTCTAAGAAATTAAATTGTATATCCGTTGTAGTTTGACCCACAACTTTTAGTAACAAAATACTTA
Source organism: Fagopyrum tataricum (assembly GCA_002319775.1). Lineage (NCBI taxonomy): Eukaryota > Viridiplantae > Streptophyta > Magnoliopsida > Caryophyllales > Polygonaceae > Fagopyrum > Fagopyrum tataricum. The sequence goes on from CM008283.1 coordinate 3,349,177, forward strand.
ATCCTAAAATCAAACACAATATTTGTGGCCTAAAAAAGCTCACTTTAATGTTCTCAAAATACCCTTTGTGGTTTGTAACATTAATCAATGGGCTCGATTAGTTGGCAATTAATAATCTATAATATACAATATAATATATGTGAAGCTCAGATTTTCTGACAAAAAACACATGAAGCTGGTATATTATCTTTTGTGAAATATTGAAAATTTAATTACCTATGAAAATCTGGATGAAATATTTTTTTTTCTTTCAAATTTAAATCTTATTTAATGCATACATATATATTTAATTATTTTCCTACTTATCATAAAAATATAATTCATGGTAATATGCTTTTAGAAAATTTAGTTAGACAAAATGTAGACATGTCGTGTACATTTCCATTGTTTACTTTTAAATCAGTAACTTTTAGAACTATTTTTTTTCCATTTACTCAAAAACAGAGCCCATGCTAGCAAGTTCTAATTTACTGCACACATATGATATATACTCAGAAAAATAATAAAATTAAAAAAAAAAGGAAGAGAAAAAAGAACGTACAACAATCTTTAGATGCATCATATTCGCTATATGTTTCATAAGCGGTATATGTACGTCTAACAAAACGAATTTTACGTGTCATAAGACGCATACTAGACATGTGCGTCCATGCATTTATAAGGTGTATATGTACAACTAAATTTTGTTAAAATGATGAAGAAAAATGTCACAAGTTAATTAAAAAAAATATAATATATGTTGTTAGCATCTATATGCCCCTATCTTACTATTAATTATTACCAAAAAAAATGTTACTATTAGTATATAGTACCATCAATAAATTAATATGAAACTAGCCAAGCGGCCTAAGTTCCATAATTTGTCAGTCAATTAAATATATTCAAAATTTATAAGTTAACTTTGATTAAAATATTTCAATTTTATGTACAAAATTAAGTCCTCTACGGATGAAATTTGCGCAGAATTATTATTATATGACACTTTCAAGTAAATACGTACAATTTCCGACTGTTAAAATATGCCCTCAAAGCTAGTGGGGGGCTGTCCATTAATACACGAATAGGCTCTTACCTACCTCACCCCAAAATTAACAATAAAAATGAACATAAATTTGTAAAAAATAAACAAATTATAACTTTTTGTTGGATATAAATTTTGAGTTGAATCCTTATATTACTATTTTTTTTCGAATTGAAGGCTCGTGGATGAGAGGTCGACTCCTTATTTTTACGTTTTGAGTTTAAAATGTTTATGATTGTTCCTCCATATTTCTTCATATACGTTTTATGGGACAGTTTTTTTTTGCACACTTGATTTTTATTTCCTGTTATTTATAGGATTGTAGAACTTTTAGACAACTTTTAGATCAGGAAAAACGCAAGTCTGGATAAACGGACATATACTGGCATACCTTCTAGCCCGAATCCGTTGAACTTGATGTGGATACGGTCAAGGAATCGGATCCTTTCAGATCGTTTGCATAATCTAGACACTTTGATAATTTTTTTTGTCGTTTGTTTATCGACGGTTAGTCCATTTATCACTCTTTATGACATCGGTTAAGTAATGTATCGAATCAATTTCCATTATAAAATAAAACAAAATAGGCTTGGGTCTTGCATGGCCTCTTTAAATTCTACTGAAAAGCTCCTATTATCTTCATCTAACTACCCCAAACTCACACCAAAAATGGAGATCTTCTCTCTACTTCTCTCAAAGCTCACAGACTGGCTTGTCTTCAAGCTCTTGTCAAACTTCATCTACAACTTATCCATTAACATGAAAACATACACCTCATATCTTCTCCTCTTCATCAAATCCTCATCTCCACCAACCCAAATCATCAACTCTCCAAATCCAATCCCTTTTCCAACTCTAACCAAAACCCACATCCAAAAATTCACATCAAACCCTAAAAAATCCACCATTGTATGTGACATCAATGGAGCTTTACTAAAACCCTACATCTCTTCATCATCTTTCTTCCCTTTCTTCATGTTGGTTTCATTTGAAGGAGGAAACATAATAAGAGCTTTTCTTCTACTCATATTCTATCCACTCTACTCCTTACTTAGCCATGAAATGAACCTTAAAGCTATGATCTTTATTACTTTCTGTGGAATGACAGTTGAAGCAGTAGAAAATGTTGGAAGAACAGTTTTACCCAAGTTTTACCTTGACGAAATTAACCCTCTTGTTTATGAGTTGTGGGAGTTATCCGAAGGTAAAACTGTGATCACAAGTGTTCCTAGAGTTATGGTTGATTGGTTTTGTAGAGAGTATTTGGGAGCTAATGATGTTATGGGAACTGAGCTTCACTCCATTAATGGAGTCTTCACTGGCTTCATTGGACCTTCTGGTTTGCTTGTGAAGCATAATGCTCTTAAGGAGTATTTTGGTGACTCAAAGCCTGATGTTGCTATCGGGATCCAATCTAGTTGTTTGCATGATCACCTTTTCATCTCTCTTTGCAAGGTAATTATTATTTTATTCATAATTATTTTATTTATTTATTTTATTTATTATTATTATTATTATTATTATTATTATTATTATTATTATTATTATTATATAGACTTAGGGTTGATTTTTGGGTGATAATTGTTCATTAGGTAAGAATTATATAATTTTGAAAGATTGATGTATTTTATTCATATATATATTAATGTTTTTGGGTGATAATTGTTCTTTAGGTGAGAATTATATACTTAGGGGAAATATGTTGTATTTCATTTATAGATTGATGTATTAATTCAATTAAAATTTAATTAATTATTTTATATTGATTTTTATATATTTATACAACTTGATTTTTTTTAAAGCACCATTTCTCGTTAAATAATGAATTTATATATAAAGATATCGTATATAAATTTCACAATTTTTTTTCTTTCTCAAATCATAGAGCATTTCATGATAAATATAAAAAAAAACACATCAACAAGTATATAAAATACATATTCTTCACATTTCTATTTTTAGAAATAATTCTAGTTTATCTAACGTTCATTTTGTACTCCACGTACTCCTCATTCCATTTTTAGTAACTACTTACTCTTTCAACAATTAATATTCGCTTCTTTTTTTTTTTGAAATATCTATCTAATTTATCAATTATTGGCAGGATACGGACAAAAATAATGAAAGTATTAAAGTGTCACACTTAAACTTTGTGCTGGCCCGTGAAATTTAATATTTGTATTTACTTCGAGTCAAGATTTTTGGTGTAAGAAACTTGAATTCGTACGAACGTGCAATGTTCCTTATCATCAAACTTTGCTGCAACGGATTACCGATCGATTAGACTTTTAAAATATTACCAACGACTATAGTCAGTGAAGTAACGGACTGGACTGTCGGTACCCTACCGACGGATATTCCATAACTCCAACGGATTGGACTGTCGGTACCATACCGACGGCCATTCCAATACTCCAACTGTCGGTACCATACCGACGGCCATTCCCATCCCAACGGATTGCCTGTACCTTACCTCTATTTCCGCACCTGCTAATCGACCTGTCCCTTCCGTTACTCCAATGAATGGTAAGTATCGATGAGATGAGCCGTTTGCATACATCTCAATAGCTTTATTGGCGGAAATATTACGTCGGTATAGTTAACTTCTTTAGTACTTGATATTCATATCATAATATTTGATATGAACAAATTCGGGTCGGACCGTCCAACCCGTTCGTCAAAAAATATGGATAAGCAGTTTATCCGTTCGGGTCAAGTCTGACCTGGATATTTACGAGACAGGTTAGGGTACGATATGGTGGGTCCCCCGTATATATATAAATTTATAATAATTAAAATTATATATAACACAAAATTCTTTTTAAAAGATTTTTTTTTTGTTATTGTAATAAATTTTGATACTAGTTCTAAATTCCTACAAACATAAATTAAACTCTCATCCCTAAGTCCTAATGAGGCTAACATAAGAGTTGAATTTTGAGGCCAACCCGACAGCTCTCCCGTGATTATAGTGGACGGACACGGACTGTGTTTGTGTCCCGTACAAGACGGGCCGGGTCATCCTGTCCGGTCATTTCAGACGGGAATTTAAATTTGTTTAGGTCTACATAATATCAATATATCAAATAGCCGTTTATATTGATATCAACATATGAGCAAGACTGTATTCAATATACAGAGATAAATTTTATGAAGCTTTTTCTTTAGAGAAAGAATTTCGAAAGAGGAAGAATTGGAGTACCATACTTATATATGACGTTGTGATACCAAACATGCCCTACATTCATTTGACTCATGTATCACGTACACATCAAATATAACACAAGGACATAACAACATTCTTTCTTATATGTTTGTGTTGTAGGAGGCTTATGTTGTGAACAAAGATACTCAAGTCTCAAGTCTACCAAAAAACAAGTATCCAAAACCTCTAGTCTTCCACGACGGCCGCCTCGCCTTCCTCCCGACGCCGCTCGCTACCCTCTCGATGTTCCTCTACCTCCCTCTCGCAATCCCTCTTTCCGTTTTCCGACTCGTCGTCGGAACCACTCTCCCATTTCCCATCTGTACCCTTATCAACTGTTTTTCCGGTATTCGTATCATTTTTAGTCCACAACCAAACATTAACAACAACAAACACATTTACGTACAAAAAAATTCACATGTCCTCTACGTGTCATGTCACCGAACCCTACTCGACCCGGTTTTCCTTAGCGTCGTTTTACAAAAGCCTCTCACGGCGTTAACCTACAGCCTCAGTCGTTTCTCCGAGATCATCTCTCCGATCCCGACGGTCCGACTAACACGAAACCGGGCCCACGACGCTCGAACCATGCAACGACTCCTTAAACTAGGCGACCTCATCGTTTGTCCGGAGGGGACCACGTGTCGTGAACCCTACTTACTCCGGTTCAGCTCCCTTTTCGCGGAGTTGACCGATGACATTGTTCCGGTAGCCGTGGAGGCTGACGTGTCCATGTTTTACGGCACAACCGCGAGTGGGTACAAGTGGCTTGACCCGATTTTCTTCATGATGAACCCAAGACCCGGGTACGCCGTTCGGGTGCTCGAGAAGGTTCCGACGGAGATGACTTGTGGCGGTGGCGGGAAGAGCAGCTTCGAGGTGGCGAATTTCATACAAAAGAAGGTGGCGGAGGCGTTAGGGTTTGAGTGCACCGGGTTTACTAGGAAGGATAAGTATATGATGCTCGCCGGAAATGAGGGTTTTGTAGGTGGTGGCTCTACTTCCTCTGTTTCGGACGTATGTTACTGACTATACCTATGTTGTATTTTATGTAAAAATTATTAGTCTATGCTCTATATAACTATCTCGGGGTAATTTGTATCGTGTTTTGAATGTTCAAAGTGAATGGAATTGCTCTGTAAGTTGTAATGATCAATATAAGCCATTCATTTTTTTTTTACATTTATTATTTATTTTGTTGTACTAATAAAAATATATGCCTACATGTTTATTATTCATTTTTTCTTAAATTATTTATTTCTAATTTGTATTGTATTTTGAATATGTCAAAAGCGAGGACATTGCGTTATAAATTGTGTTGTGATCTTTCAACGAGTTACTTCAGAAATAGAGAGAGAAGAAGACAAAACGTTTTGTGGTTTTGCTGCACAAACCTTGCGACTAGGGTTTTCAATATACTTTGGTGGATAATAAATACAACCCTAAACCTATCGATTTATAACTATAAATAGATAGAATCCTCTATAAATAGATAGAGTTCTATAAAAAAATAGAATTCTATAAATAGATAGAATTCGTACCATGGGGGGCTCCGCCTGATACCACCCGCACTCTCTGTCGCTCCGGGCCCATTAATCCATGGGCCCAAAATATGTTTATCCCCTTGGCCCATTGTATCAGTATACCTAGATTTATTGTCTTATTATAACAATCTCCACCTAGACAACATAATCTAATACAAAAAATTGGAAACACACATACAATTCAGGATCTTGTCACCAGATCCTCCTTGTTTCTCTTGACATGGGGCTTTCTTACTCATCTAACAATGAGTGACATGAACCAAATTCAAGCAATGCTTGAATTTGTCTGCGGTAACTGGTTTGGTATTCATATCAGCTGCATTTTGAGAAGTGTGCACCTTCTCCAGGATGATCTCACCAGAAGCTTCTAGCCGTGCCTTGTACCTTATGCCTTCTTTCGCTGAGATGCCTTGTTTCTTCTTGAACACCCATTTGCATCCTATTGCCCTCTTACCTACTGGAAGAAGAACCAGCTCCCATGTCCTGTTCTTATGGAGAGATTCCATCTCCTCAGCCATAACACCTACCCATCCTTCTTTCTCTAGACTATGAATAGTCTCTTAAAAGTTGGATGGATCATCTGTGCCAATGACTAGAGCATAATTAACCATCTCCTCAAAACCATATCTTATAGGGGCCCTTGTGATGCGTCTGCTTCTGCCATAAACAAGACTCTCAACCTGTTTTTGATCTACATCATGATCACCACCTGCTGGTGTAGGTGTGCTATAATCTGAAAGCTCCACCTCCACTGCTGATCTGGATTCAGTATCTGTAACTGCAGGTTTCTCAACTTCCTTGGCATGTAGAAGCATTGTCTGCTCATCAAATACAGCATCTCGACTGATCATCCATTTCTTTGCAACAGGATCCCAAAACTTGAAACCCTTCACACCTTTCTCATAACCCAGAAAAATGCACTTCTTAGACTTTGCATTCAGCTTTGTTCGCTCATCACCTGGAATCAACACATATGCTGGACTGCCAAAAATCTTCAAATTTGATAAGTCTAAATCAGAACCAGTCCATACCTCCTCTGAAACCTTCCCGTCAAGAGAAGTCCGGGGTGATCTATTTATCAAATAGACCACCATGCTCACTGCCTCTGCCCAGAATTGCTTTGGAAGCCCTGCATTCAATCTAAGACACCGCGCTTTTTCTGCAATGGACCGATTCATCCTCTCAGAAACACCACTCTGTTGTGGTGTCTTACGCACTGTATAATGTCTCTAAATGCCATGCTCACCACAAAAACTCTAAAACTGAGAATTTGTGTACTCTGTCCCATTATCAGATCTCAGATACTTCACTTTCCTCCTTGTCTGATTTTTCACTTCTGCCTTCCATAGTTTGAACTTGCTGAAGACCTCAGATTTATACTTTAGAAAATACACCCAGACCTTCCTTGAATAATCATCAATGAAAGTGACGTAATATCTAGATCCTCCTAGTGACGACACCTGAGTTGGTCCCCACACATCAGAATGCACATAATCAAAAATTCCACCTGTGTTGTGCTGACCTGTCTTAAAAGACACCTTGGATTGTTTTCCCATCACGCAAAACTTGCAGAAGTCGATCTTACAACTCTTCACACCATCCAGGAGACCTCGCTTGTGAAGCTCAATCATCCCCCTTTCGCCAATGTGACCTAGGAGCATATGCCACAGAGTTGTGTAATTTGTCTCAGAAGCCACAGCTGCAACTCCACCTGCAACGGTACTCCCTACCAACCGGTATATATTACCCGATGTAATATGCCCCTTCATAACTGTCATTGCCCCTTGCTCACCTTTACACATTCCTTTTCTGTTTTGAAACAGAACCCTTTCACTTGCAAAGTCCCCAAGGAAATCAGATTTTTCTTTAGAGCTGGAATGTGACGCACGTCAATCAATGTTCGAATCACACCATCGTGCATCCTCACCTTTATTTGCCCAATGCCAACAACATCACAAGCCTTGTTGTCTCTTAATCGGACGAAGCCAAAAGTTCCAGACTTGTACGTCTCAAACCAATCTCTATTCGGAGTCATGTGAAACGAACATCCCGTATCCATGATCCATACATCTGAGTAGTTGCATGACGTCACAGAGAGCATATCAGAATCTGCACCATTTGAGTCATCTTTCTGCACCACGTTTGTTGATCTTGAAGATTCCTCTGACTTCTTATCTTCGTACTTCTTCTTCCTGGCAGGACAATCACGTTTGAAGTGACCCTCCTCCCTACAAAAGTAACAAGTTACTGACTTTTTACCCTTGGACTTAGACCTGGATTGCTTGTTGCTTCCTTCTTGCTTCTCTTTCGTCCTCCCTCTATCCTGGTTGCCTCTAACATACAACCCTTCGCTTTGAGAATTCTCACTGGTATGTTGTCGTCATTCGGCTTGTGAAAGCAACGCTGTTGACACCGTATCAAGACTTATCTCGTCTTTCCCACATGTCAACGTCATCACCAGATTCTCATATGAAGAGGGTAGAGAACATAGAAAGATCAAAGCTTTATCTTCATCTCCAAGTTTTACATCCACCCGAGCCAAATCCCCAATAATTTGATTGAAAATATTCACGTGTTTCACCAAGTCAGAACCTTCCACCATTTTCAACCCATACAATTTTTGTTTGAGATACAATTTGCTAGACAAAGATTTTGACATATACCGTTTCTCCAATTGAGTCCAAATCTCTTGACAAGATTTGAGATCAATAACGTGGTATATTACCTCGTCTGCCAAACAGAGCCGAATGACCGACGCTGCCTTCTCCTGCATCTCATTCTATTCGTCGTCTTTCAACGACTCCGGTTTTGTCTCCTTCAACGCCTTCAACATCCCCTGCTGCATTAGCAAATCCTTAACTCGTCGCTGCCAAAGACCGAAGTTGTCAGTTCCGTTGAATCGTGGAACCTCAAATTTTGCAACGGAACTCATCGACAACCTTGCTCTTGATACCAGTTGTTTTGATCTTTCAACGAGTTACTTCAGAAATAGAGAGAAAAGAAGACAAAACGTTTTGTGGTTTTGCTGCACAAACCTTGCAGCTAGGGTTTTCAATATACTTTGGTGGATAATGAATACAACCCTAAACAAATCTATTTATAACTATAAATAGATAGAATTCTCTATAAATAGATAGAGTCCTATAAAAAGATAGAATTTTATAAATAGATAGAATTCGTACCACGGGGGCTCCGCCTGATACCACCCCACACCCCTTGTCGCTCCGAGCCCATTAATCCATGAACCCAAAATATGTTTATCTCCTTGGCCCATTGTATCAGTATACTTAGATTTATTGTCTTATTATAACAAATTGTAACATATTAGCCTTTAATAATCAATGTGATCCATTCATTTTTCTCATTTATTATTTAATTTATCGTCAATATTAAAAATATGTGTCAATATGTGTTTATTTTTAATTTTTTAAAAATATTTATTTCTAATTTGTATCGAATTTTGAATGCGTCAAAAGTGAATGGACAGTGCTTTATAAGTTGTAACATATTCTTCTTGATGTATATTGGTCACATTATTCTCGATATATATATGATATCAAAAGAATTGAACAATTTAGCTCTTGATTTAAAATTTGAGATTATCTTGTTAGCTTGTTAAATCTATCAAAATGTATCATAAAGTAAAGGTTTAATAATAAATCAAAATATACGATTTGTTTTTCCCTAACTACGCAATTTGAAAATTTCTCTAAAAAACCCTATTAAAATATAATATATGTGTGACCTGCAACATATTAAAGTATTTACTTAAATATATAGTCTGTATAATTTAGGATAGAGTCTGTAAGTTTTTAGGAGAACCTTTAAATTCTTTTAATTTCCTTAAAAACACATTTGCTTAAAACAAAAATAATGTTTTTGAAATAAAATATAGAATAAAATGAAGATATATGTCAAAAAGGATAATTATCAAATTAAGATATAATAAAAAATTTTAAGAAGTTTTCACTTTTGTGAAGTTAGTTGTTTTGACTTAAAACCCTAAACAAGTAATCACCGGGCCTGTTCGGCTGAAACAAAACGAGTACTCCGACGCCTCTGCTGTACCCCTTCCGTTCGCCGTCTGTTCCTCTTCTCCTGCTAATCGTTCAACAGTTCAGGTATCCATCGATCAACCCTGTTCCAATATCTGCCTGTTCTTCGTTATTATGTGTGATAAAAGGAATCTCTGTTTTCACGGTTTAGTGTCTAATATGTCCTTGAATGTCTAAGCGAGCATAAATTTTGAGCTCCGATTGAATTTATTTCTCTAGATTCGGGTTCTTTAATTTTATCTCGTGTGATTGTTTGGTTTCAATTTTGCTTTCCTGATTTTGTTATCATGATTGATTTCTTTTTTCTTTCGATTTTGCTCAATTCTAAAATTGGGATGGGAATCAAGCGTCCTATTTTTTGGAAGTCTGATGTATTCCATTGCTGAAATTTTAGTCTTTTTTAATACCTTAGGATGCATTATTATATACCTTTTCTAGTATCTATTATAGAGGCTTGGAGCTAAAGAGTAAATTGACTGAGGGTCTAAAATTGTTCATCTCTCTTTGCACGATCTTGTTGTTTTAGTGTTCTATTGTTCTTGTTTTGCACTCCAGTTGAAGTTGCAGCTAATGTTAGAGAGTTGGTACATTTTCTTTGATTGAGGTCGTGATCTATTGTGTTATGGCGATATTTTTATGAGGTTTAGTATTCTTAACTTTGGTATTTGTAGCATTTTATTGCTGGGTGGTAGTAAGTTGTCATTCCTTACGGAGTCTCGCTAATTGTCATCAAGATCCGATTTGGACTTCTAGTGTCATGATGAAATGCTGAACTGTCCATGTAGTCTATATTTCTTAGCCACCTATCCTTGTATATTGGATTAGAGATGCCACGATGGTGTTTCTGCTGAAAGTATGTTTGGATGGAAAATTTTCTTTGCATCTTTTCAACTACTCTGATAAAAATGGTCATTTCTTCTTATTGCGCTATGGCTTATTTTCATGTCATTGCCCACATTAGACCTTATAATCAGTGCAGTTGGCATTGAAGTGGTAATTTTTGGCTTATCTAATTTTCTAGTCCAACTTGTTCTCATCGTATGAATCGCATTTCTCCACTAGTGTGGGAGTCTAAATTTTCGTCAATGCACTAGATTTTACAGGGAATGCTGATAGAATGAAATCTATAACTGTTAACTGAGAAGTGGAGTTTAATGGTTAATGTGATTGTGTGAAGTGGCTAACTGGTGGGTTTCAATTTACGAGTTTATGTCTATGTTTGTTCAGCATGTACCTTATCATGCAATTGACACTGGATTTGATCAAAGTATTGTCAGTTTGTCATTGCTATATTTTTTCCAGCCTTCTGTTTTCACAAAATCTGGATGTTTTATAATGCTAATTGGTGTTGCCTTGTTTTTTTTTTTTTTTGCAGAATCAAGCATTTCATAAATCCCATTTAAGATGTCTGGACTTTCGAGTTTTAGCAGCCTTGCACCAAAAGCGAAGAATATGCTAGTTGCAGGGGGCTTGACGTCTTTCGTCTTTGGGGTGTACTTCTACACTATGAGAGCTGTTGGAGGGACAGATGAACTTCAGGTTGCAATCGACAAGTTTGAACAACTCAAGAAAGATGCTGATTCAAAGGCTTAAGTTTTCTTGTACCCTCATAGTATTTGACTGGATAGTTTCAAGTGTAATTCATTGTCTAGCATGCAGAGGTACGACGACAACGCCACACTTTTTACAGTTCAATCATCACCACTTCTAAGTACTTCGTTTGCCTGTAGGTAGTGTGAGACTATGTGAAGCCTACAATACCAGAGCCTTTTCAGATGTATGCAATAATGGAATGCTTGCACATTCTATAGCTCAAAATTACACTAGTTCTATTTGTTTGATGCATTTCCTGTCTGCTTTTTAGTAAGATTATATGGAACTTAGTATCTCAAGAATTGTCCATTAGTGTAAATGTTTAGGTGCAAAAATGTCATTCCAAGTTCTAGCAAAAATGTCATTCCATTTCTGATCCAGAAATTCTCAAATGTCCGACAAACTTTACCGGATTGGATTGGATATCCAAATTCTGCACTTGGTTTTAAAAACCTATTTTCCTATAAAAAGCTTGGCCTGAGTCCGGATAAACTTTTAATGGATGATTTAGGGTTACGGAAATACAAGACAAATCTAGGTTGAGTTCAGTTGGTTTAAGTAATCATGTTATAACACTAGCTTTAAAGTTCGAAGCACATTTGTATATGCCCTGAAGGTAGGATGTAGGAAGAAGAAGAGAAAAAAAGGTTACATTCTTCTCCAAAGATGTGTCTCCAAACACTACAAATCAAGAACTCAAAATCCATTACATACTCAAAACACTAACTAATTCATACACAGACTGAGCAATTGCATCACTTTCATATTTCATCTAAAATTAAACTTTCCTATTTCCATCCTCTAATCCAAATCAAGATTCCTATTCTGCCGATTTTACACCTCAAGTGTTGCGTCTGAGTTGGAATGTTACTTTCGAATCAGTTCAGCACGAGTGATCACAGAAGTTCTAGGTTATTTCTCCAGAGAAGTAACAGAAGGAAACACAATGTACTCCAAAGATGTTGCACCTTATTTGCAGATGTGGCTGTTGAACTGACTGGACCAGAAGGCCCCACACCGAAAATGGTTGATCGGTTCTGATTTGATGTGTTCAGAATGGATGAACTCGTGCTGCAAATTTTCCGTGGTGAAGATCAGACTTTTACTCTCAGTTTGTTAAGTGAGAAGAAACAGGGCTGAAATTAGTCTTACCTTGTTGAGGGATACTGGCACGTCGCTGAACCTGAAAAGAAGTGGAGAAAACCTTTTCAAAAACCAAATCTCTGCATTTCATCAATAAGAAATTAAGCATATACAGTTACTTCAAACAAACAAAAGTTTATAAAAATCATATTGTACGTGTGGCTGAGAGCAAACAAGCAAATTCTATACATCAATAGAGAATAGGAAGAGCTTGGCTTTCCTTTCACATCGATTCCTTTCATTCCACAGCAATTTCATCACCTGAAAATGAATGAATAGCAAGTCTAGGCCATCCGCTTGAGTACCTAGCCTCTTGCAAACCAACTTTTTCCCAAGTCATTCTCATTGAGTGCGTGTTTGTCAACTTTTTCTCGAGTCATTCTCATGTAGTTGCTTATAATATCAGAATCACTACATGGTTCTGTCTCAGAATGTTTTTTTTGTTCTTCTTGCTTTATTTTCTTGTTTCAGAAATACTTCTTCAGTAAGCTATCTATAGCAGAAATTCTATATTTCTTCTAAATATTGAATAGGTATTAGGTTGGGCCCTAATATGTGATAGGGAGAAAAGACAAGTATTTTTTTCCTTTCCTTTTGTTATGGATAGTTGGATTAGATTGCTCCATCTTCACTTCAACTGCTAACCCAATCTGAATACTTTAAATTAAGTGTGTTTCTTTAAAATAGTTTATTCTTTTGCTTTATACATAAACAAGTGAAGAAAGATTCCATTGAGCCACTAATCTTTATTGAATACTAAAGATATTCCACGCGCAAATCAATTACATAATTGGCTAATTAGAACTCTTGGGAGCTAGAAGGTGCCATATTGCTGTAGAAAGTTTGGAAATTCAATTCTAGGGCAGTGAAGCTACCATTAAATGTGAATATTTATTCACCAATAGGCATCCAAAACAAAAAAAATAAAATCACAAGGAGCTAGTGATCATCATGTGATTATGCTTTTTGGTTAAATCACTGCTACCCTAATTGAAAGCAAATCCTAGTTCCATAGTATATATCATTAAAGTGATGCATTGTTTTATTCCATATGACAGTTGAACTGCAACCTAATCAGTAATCCATATCCGATCTGATTGAAGAACATAATACCGGATATTCTCCATAACATAATGCCAAACTGAAATAATCATCAACACAAAGACAAGTAAGGTGAGAACATACTAGGATCAGTGCTTGTGATGATGGCAGTTCCTGCGAAGTTACAGCTGTTTGGAAGAGGATTCTTTTGGTAATAGTTGTTGAATGCATACGAAGCATGTTCACGAATTGTGTTCGGATAGTAACAATTGCCGCTAGGTTGTATACCCGAGCAGTCAGCCCTTCCAAGTCCACAGGCATAATCTAATGCAATCTGCAATGCATTGTTTGCTGCAGTTTGGCTAGCTATACACCAGCTAGCACCAGGATTCACAGTAGATGAAGGATTTGGGGTGTTGAATGGCACCACAGTAACTGGTGAATCTGGGATTGTGGTTGGGTTTAAGACAGGAGAAGCTGAGGTTGTCGGAAAAGTGATAGTTGGCACTGTTGTTAGTGGTGTTGTTATGTCTTTTTGAGTGGTTGAGATTGATAAGGATGTCTTGAGATTTCTTTGCTCAACTGCTCTATTCATTGCATCACCTGTGAACAAATTTCAAATGAAACTGTAAACTCCAAATTTACAACTTCAAGCACAGTTTAATAGATGGTTAATTAGTTTATATTTGCTGGGGACATGCTTGTTGAGTGTTTTCAAGGGATGGTATAAAAATACAAGCAGAAAAAGGCAAAGAAGACAGCAAGGATCAAGGTTGATTGATACATTCAAAAGGAAAAGAACAATTAACCAAAACTATGCGACAAATACGAAGCTAGACGCAAAATCTCATTCAGCCATGGTGGGCACTAAGATCTGCATGTTTATCTCCACTTCACCAAACAAAAATCCAAAATTTCGAACAAAAACAACATACATTAGAATCAAATTCCACTAACCCAGCAAAAGTTATGAGCAAGGGAGCTCCTCAACAACACCATTAATGGAGAGAAACTAAAAAACAGAATCACAGCCCAATAATCAAAATACTGAAGTGGGGCAAATGGGTAATCAAGGAAGAAAATTACCTGAACAGACAAAAAATCCAAGAAGAAGAAATGTGAGCCATGAAGTAATTCTTCTACTCATCTCCCAAGAAGGCAAGAAGTAGTCGAAACACCTGGTCTGTCAAATTGAGCTCAAAGCTGCCATTTTCGAGACCACCAAAGCTTTTTAAAAGAGAAAAAAAGGGAGGGAGGGGAGAGAGAAACTGTTCAACCCAACGGCTGTTGATTACGACTTGATTGAGCAATGCTTTGAATTTCAAAGCTCAAAGAAAAAGATGACAAGAAGAGAAAGGTAAAAGAAGGGTATGTGGAAATAGACATTGAGGGATCTGAGACTGTAGAAATAGGTAAGGAGGCAAAAGTAAAAGATGGGAGATGATAAAGAAAAAGAGGAGAATTTTGGCCTGATTTGTAAATATCAAGTGTTCATAGTAGTGATGTTTGTAATGATGATGATCTTGACTTGGATGTAATATCACTCCTATGATTGTGGTTTCTTTATAGTTTTTGGATTGGAACCCTATCTTGCTCTTGTAAATTCCTCCTTATATATAATCAATTATGAAATCTGAAGAATATCCTGACAAAAAAACAAAGAGAAAAAAAAAGAAGTGAGAATGAATATATACAATTATTCAAGCAAAACCCAATTTCAAAATACACACAGATAATATAGTTTAGGTAGACAGAAATTCTTGAAAGTTGAATTCCAACCTACTTTTATGCTGCGAGTCCATGACACCCGGTTTGTTATTAAAAAATCACAGAGTTTTTTTAAATCTACCACTATATAAGTCACAAATTACAATGATTGTTCATTATTACTCCATCTACCTAACTTGATGCTGAAAACATAAAAATTTGTTTACTTCATTGGGTAGTAATGACTGGAGGAGGTCCCTTGAAAATTTTAAAACTAATTGGCAATAACAATAATATATAAGGTCCGGTCCAAATCTCTATTTCATTCAACCTCTATATTTTAAGTGAATTTTCTTTTCGTTCAACCTCTATATTTTAAGTGAATCTTCTTTTCGTTTAAGTAAATTTTAGTTTTTGTGTCAAAAAAAAAAGTAAATTTTAGTTTTCTATTTCACTATAAAATATACATGCTATTAAAAAAAATGAAGATATTCAATTTCTTTTATAATTCGAAATTTGTATAAAAAGCGTAAATAAAAACTATCTTATAATAGATTGAGATAGAAATTCTATAAAATTTAGAGTATTTATAAATTTTCAAAAAAAAAATCATGACGAATAACTTGCTCCAACTTAATCCAGTCTCAACATATATCTATGCATTTTGATGTTATACGAGTCGATCTACCCTAACCCGAATAAGAAAACACATAGTTCCTGTTCGTTTACTTGTATATTTAACCTGAATCATAAATTTATGTTTTATCAAAATTTCAAATTGAGTTGGAGAATAAAAAAATTAAGATAATACTTAAATTTAATCTTCCTATAATAATCATCAAAATTTCAAATTGAGCTGTATATTAAATTATCAACACATAAAAAGCTTGACTCGTTTCACAACTTTCACTCGAATATATCATATGTACCTCCGAAATTTGCCTAGAGTTCAGTCCATCAGTATTGGGCTTACAGCCCATTTTAGATTGATCCAGGCCCATACTTTCTGGACCCGGCAGTTTGACTGTCAAAATGGAGTCAAACCTCATTGGCCTAGCGTTCTCATTCTGCGATACGACCTGCCAAGCTTTTGGGCCAGCTCCTGTAACACATGCCACGTGGCATCTCCTTCCTGCACTGCGTCATAGAAGAGCAAGGCTCGTCTAACAGACTTGTCCTGAAGGTTCCGCTGGATAACCGTCAGATTCGTACGGGACACATGGTCAAGTATCCTCCCTAATTCCCTGACATCGTTTTCCGCCACCGTAAGAGAGATCTCCGGCCACCGTACCGTATCCGGGAACGGAAGCTGGATTCCGTCGGCGATGATGACGGGTACACATCCTAGCGCCACCGATTCCACCAGCCGCGGGCTCCACGGAGCCCAACCTCTCGGACAGAGGCAGAACACCGACCTCGCTATCTCCGTTAAGTATCCTGTGGAGTTATGCTTATGAAGATAGAATCTCCGGTTTCGATTGAAGTGCTTCCAGATCTTCGTCCTCAATTCCCTGTCAATGTGAAACTTCAGATACTTAACACATTTATAATTTCAGAAAAATCAGTTCGATCGTGTAGTCAATTGATTAATTTACTTGCTGTAGAATCGCCCGCTGATATTCTTCGGATGTCGCTCCATCTTCCCCCTGAAAAACGCGAAAATATCACGACGACGATCATCAATCGGAAACTTCTCCAACGTGGATTGAACAGATGCCGGCGAGATGTAAGGTGGAATCACCACATTCTCCACCGATTGACACGGATGCTCGTATTTCACACCAAATGTCTGTAGAATCACACTATTTTTCATGAATTGCGGCACTCCAGCCTTCATCGCAACGTCCTCCTAAAACGAAGACATAAAAATCCGTTAATTTTCTTCGATTTGCATGAAATTTAAATAACACGAAACCGTTTGTATTCTGTTTTAAGTTAATTACGAATGTGTTGAAACAAGATCCGAAGTCATGTGAAGCGACGAAGACGTGATCAGAGCCGTTACTCCGATTCCAGAAAGGAAATGAGGAGGAGACAAAATCGACGGCGGTTGAGAGGAGTTCGCGAGCGTGTCCAATCGCTGGAAATCCATTGACAGTGCTAAAGTTGCAGGAGACATAAACAGGAACGAAGAAGAAATCAGCTACGGTTGGATCCAGTGTCCGATTGCCGCTTGACAGCAACGCCCTGTGGATCGCAACCTCCGACGCGAACAAATGGCGGCTGCATCGCTCGTTTGTAAGCCAATCGGAGTTGTAGTTTGATGGAAGATCGTAAATGTAGATCTTTAGATCATCATCGTCTGAGGAAGAAGTAAGATTGACGACGTTGTATTGGAGGATGATAGAGGAGAGGATGAAGATGGAAAATGCGAGGTACATGGTGTATATGAACGATTTGTACAGCCATAAGAAGGTAAACCATTTCTTCTTCTTTAAGCTTGTGCTATGGATTCCTGATCGGCTTTTGTTCTTCCTTTTGAGTTGATCCATTTTGCCTGTGCTTGGATTTGAGATCGATTATTGAGTGATTAGATGAGTAGTTTGGGGTGATTAATTGTTGATGATGAGATGGAAAATTAATTCTTTGTTTTCGTAATTTCCATTCCAATATAAATTATATAATTAGTTGTGTAGAATAAATTGTCTACTATCATTAGAAATGAAAATGTCATTGTCAGAATTCGATCATTAGATACAGTTACCAATATGTTATGAAAAGTTAATATAATTATAACTTGTAAAACTAAGTTTTGAACTTTGAATGTGTTACTGATAATTACCTAAACAATTTCGGTTTTTAGGTAAAATACAATTTTAAAATTTTAATAAAATTATAACCGTTAAAACAAAGTTTTTAAGATTATTGTAAGTGCACCGCCTTTCAAGTCAATATGAATGCGCTAAATAACCCGCTTTTGTCAAATTTTAGACTTTGGAGGACAACGATTAAAATTCTAAACGCCGTTTTTGATACGTCAAGGTTGAAGCTCACCGCGAGTGCTTCCCCACCCGTATAATATAGATGCATCCCTTAGCTTGCAAACCGAAGCCGTCAAATTTCTAGGGTTTTTAGCCGGCAGGATCGCATTGTGACTGGGACTCTGGGAGGTGCACCGTCATTGCACCTACGACCACCACCACATTCTTCTAGCATTGGTTGAATCGTAAGACTTTATCGTGTAAATAACATCATTTATGACAACGTTAATTATTAACTTTTTTTAAAAAATGTTAATTATTAACTGATTAAAAAAGCAAAACGTGAGAAAAACTCAACTTTTTCCGTCGATAAGTAAAACTAAACCAAAAGAGGGCTAGCTATGTCATACTCATGCCATAAACTTTAATATTACGGTACAATCTGGTTACACATACTTCTCACACTTCGAGGCGATAATGATACCCATATCGATATCTTTGATATCAACACCAAACAAACCCTTAACGAAAGTAACATTTACGACTTAAAACCTTAACATTCAGGAGTTAAGGCATGGTTTCTAGACGGATCAGTACAATAGTTATAAACCAAGAAGTTATTCTGAACCCAAACCATCGCCGCCTCTTGTTTACTCGTAAGCCCGGTGAATCCCTGCGGGGAGGCATGGAGGCGGAAGTCGCGGTAGCGGGAAACGAAGGGTTCGTAGCGGTAGTCGGCAGGGTGCTTGCCATTGTCAGTGGCCCATGAGGATGCATCCCAAATGGAACCGTAAACCCACATTGGTCTCATTGGAAATGTGGCCTCACTCTTCCTTGGATACCTTCTTATTGGTACGTCGTCTACAAAAAATCTGTGCCTCAAAACAAATATTGTTTTTTAAAGTTATATAATATATATGATTCTTTAGAATATATGTTAAAAATTATGATTCTTTATTTCGTTTATAACTTTTTTAAGGGAATTTCGTTTATAATTTGTACAGTACGTATATGTCTATTTAAAATATGAAAATCTATTTTTAAAGACATGATATGTACAAGACAAGGATATTTGTTCACAAATTGAACTACACAATAAATATGCCTCATGACTCTTATTATATTTTAATCAACTAGTATGATGTTGATATATCTTAAATTTTTGGAATATAATTGAATATAAGTATATTTTAATCAACAAATTGAATATATTATGTAGGGACATGTTTGGATTAAGGACTCCATGTAAAGTAGATGAGAAATTGGTTTTTTTTTTGTCCCCTTACTCTGCTGATTCAATTTTTATTCATTTTATTAAAATAAATATTTAATTTTTTCCCCCTTACTCTGCTAATTTTTGTTCATAATTAAAAAAGCTGAACCAAAATTTTCCTCACCTCCTCTTCAAGAAAAAATCTCTTCATCGAAACCAGAATATATATATATATATATATATATATATATATAAAACTTATTTATTTATTTTTGAAGATAAAAGTTTTATAATTATGAAAATGAGAGTTTATTTTTAATTATATATATTTAAAAAACCCAAAATTTGTTCATGCATAAAACAAAACAAATGTTGGATGATTCTTCCTTACCCGAATCGGTCTCAATATATTATAACTATTATTCATTTTCATCGATCATTTTCATGAGAACTAATAGGCCAGGGTATATTATGTAAGAAAAGAAAGTATGGGGCAATTTACATACACAATTTGGCTTGGTGTCCACAGAATAGAATAGTTGTGAAAGTGTCGAGCAGGATCAAACCACAAATGAAACTTCATCTCCCTTCCTATAACGTTTCCTGGATCTCCACTGCCTCTAACATAGACATTCGTTTGTAACGTGTATGGTTCTCCCGGTATCGTACCGAGTAACTCGATGTCGATTTCGTCGTGATGTCCAGGGTAATCTTCGTTATTCGATAGCTGTTCATCGAATATTAGTTCTTATATACAAACCCTAAATGTTCAATCAAATAATCGAATGAAGAGCATAATTCATGCATGCTTACGTAGAAAGAAGTAATGACTCCAGCAGTAAAACCCTCTTGTAGCTTGATCGCAGCACCGAAATAACCCGAATCGTATCGCTTTTTCGATTTGAATCCACTTCCTGCGATGATATACATTGTTTGAATTAGAGAATTCAAAGAAGAAGAAGCTCAAGAATCACTTAATGGAAGCTCTTGCAAGAAACATATGAAACTATTTGTAGGATATGTAGCATTATAAATATAAGCTGAACCGGGTTTAGTAAAAAACACACTATAACCGGGTTTATTTATGTAAATCAACATATTTCGATCATTAACAAGGGAACCCGTTTTATATTAAAAATGAGAAATATTCATCCTAATGGTTAGTATAAATAAACAACTACACGTAACTAGATTATATTTTTGTTTTCGTTTTCGATGATAAAACCAAACAACCTCTAAAAACTAAAAGAAATGATAAACCTGAGCTATGATCAAGCCAAAGAGTGAGGATGTCACGGTGAAGGGTTTGGTGTTGAGGACCCCAAAGAGTTTCGAAGCCTTGAAGGAAGCTTGTAGGAAGAATGCTCGAACTCGGGTAGTAGCCGGAAGACGGTGGATGCCGGCCTCTAGCATGGTTGCTAGAGTAGCTCAAGAGTGTTAGAATGAGAAGATAAGTCAAAGAAGCCATAGTTGATATTTTTCTATGTGTGGATAATATATGTTTATTGGTGTTTGTTCATCTAGAGATGTGTTTTGTGCTGAATATGAAGGGTATAAATAGGACGATCAAGATTTTTGAGGGGCCACAATGCAATTGAAGAAGTAGAAAAAATACAAAAATGTTGGAGTAGAGATTTAAATTGCTAATAAAGATGTGATGGTGATTATTATACATTAATGGAGTTGAGAGTTAGCTCAATAATATTCACAAGTTATATACAATTTAACTTTTTAAAAATATTATTTTTTTATAATAAAAAAAAGTTAGTCCGATCACTTACGCGAGGTAGCCAACCTTAGGTATAATTACAGACGAGAACACAAAGTTCATGGTCGTTATTACAAATTGGTGTGTGGGAGTCTAGTGTTTCAGTATGATCAAACGGTCAGTCAAATAGTCAATTTATTTGTACATATGTGGGTTTCGTAAAAAAAACGAAAATCTACCGCATCTCAGTTATCACTCTTTAACAACAACTTCAAACATACTTGATACAAGATTTTTGAAGATAAAGGATAGAAAAGCAAGTGGACCATCTCAAAAATATTGAATTTTAAGGTTTGCCTTTCCACTTCTCATACATTTCTATCAACTTATCCTCAAGGCATGCCTTTGCCATGCAAAAACTTATCCTCAATATTCATTTATTTCAAGCTCACATTTAAATAAACACATATATGAAAACTAAATCCGGTTTACATATTTTTATAAAATCGGTTCACTAATATTCTACTAAAAATAATTCATCAACTTAAAAACTGATTTATATCGTGAAAATTTTTGTACAAAATGATTCACAATATGAAGTAATTTTTAGAAAAAATAAGCCCGTTTTCGAATCTCATACAAACGCGTTGTTTTATGTGATATGTAATGCCTACATATATCTTAAACTATTTATGAGATACAATGAATATGGAGGAGAACATGTTGTATATGAATCTGTTATGCCCATTCTATATCCTGCATAGTATGTAGAACGTGATTGGAAAGCGAAATATGTTGCTCTGAATCATCATTATATTCCTCCATCACGTGAATATGACAAAAGATTATTCAATTTCAATCCATAACATCCAATAATAAGGTAAAACATTTTTCTCACATTAATAGTAAGTTAAGATATATTTGTAAGGTATCGTTTTTGATATTCATATCTCAGCTGATACAAAGGTAAGTTTGATGCCCGATATCTTTATATCAGATATCAAACCTTCGACAAAATAACATTACACTTGAGGACGGTGAGATAGGAGCAATGAGAAGAGTTGTGAACTTGTGATATCTAGATACCTCTCAATAAATTGTTAAGTTAGTGTCTTCTTGATAATAAGATACGAGTTTGATATCCATATTTAGATTAACGAAGCAAATCACGTATGGATACCAAACGAGCCCTAATTTGTTTCTGAGCATAGGACCTGCATCTCAGGGGTCGTAGCTTGTGGAGCATTACATAGGGCTACATATGAATACCGAAGGAGCACATAGGCCAAATAGTCCCCTTGGCAAATAGTGGAGAATGAATTGGCAAATATTTTCCTTGAGGATAAATATATGTACAACTACAAGGGTATTTGCCTCAGGGTTACGAGTAAATATCTACAAAAATTATAACCAGTATTCATATCTATCTCTAACATTTTTTTGCATAAAAATTTCATCACATAAGCTAGAAACCACCACATTTGCTCGAAATTGGCTGATTTAGAGCGAAATTTGTGGTCTATTCTTGTATGTTTACAGAATCACAACGAAACGAATTATGATCTATAAAACAAAGTACCGAGTCAAATTGATGATATAAGAACTTGGATGAATGCTAGTGTGACACACTGCTTGCCTGTTCTTGCCCTCACTCCAGACTCAGCTTAACAGAGATCATGTATGATAACCAGTACAACTTGTGCAGTGCTGTAAAACATAATAACAAAATGGCCATCAAGTAAAAGCTACTACAGTAGCCCAAATCTCAGGTATCAAATCATCAAATAACTTTTGTGGATCCAAAAATAACTTCTCATCAACAAAATGTAAAATCAGACTGGAAAGTTATGACTTGGCTAAAGTTTATGATGATGTTTATTGTTCAAACCTAATTACTTCTTCAAAGGTAAAATCCATTGCAGCAAAATATTTATTAGTTTACAGAAATCTAATTAGTAGCCCCTTACATGGCTCCTGAAATCATCTAGGTCTTACTAAGACACAAAACTTATTAATATTTCCAATTGAAGAGGTAGTAACCCTGAAAGAAGAAGTAAACATACCTGGGTAGGAACAATGTAGTTAAACAATTTTACATCACCGAATCATTTGTTTTGATACGACAATGGCTACCAAAGCCCTTTCATCAATCTGAAAATATTCACAAGAGGAACAGTAAATGATCAAAACCAAAATTTCCACAAAAATTATGATACACAATTGATAATTTGATATTTCAGCTAAATTTACATTACATCTTGCTTGAGATGAGGTTTCCATTCTACAAAGTCCTCCCAATAACCAAAACAGCAAGTGATCCACCATAACCAAGGATAGAAGTCGAAGGTTGCATAAATGAGAGGGAAAACATAACAAATTCCATAGTTGCACCGAAGAATTATACAACCAATCTTACATATAACTATCAAGAACATCTAAAGAAACAGATGGGTCAATAATAAAAAATAAAAGAAACAAATTTCACTTTAATCTGAAAGGCATAGTGCAATGCAAACTGTTCTATAAAAGAAATATATCATTTCATTATCATCGATCAAGATTCAGATACATTTAGAATATGATGAGGAAAAAGGATTCCACTAAAGTGAGATGGTGCGTCTATAAAGGACTTCATCATCACTCTCGCTGATTTCTTCATCTTCTGATATAACTTCATTAGTAGGCAATTCTAATTTTCCCCCAATGTAGAAAGAGGGTCCTGCAGTCTCCGTCTCAATATAATCACCCTGCATTCTTTCCTCAAACCTCTGATCACTGCAGTTGAGGAACCAAGGCAAAGTGCATCTGATTCCCTTGCTCTGAAGTCTCTGATATCTCGGTTTTATCCGTGATTCAAGGCTATAAGTGAAATATTCAGGAAACTCCACAAGTTCTTTTATAGGCCTGCCCATTTCACTCTTGAAAAAGTAATAACTGTTCTTCATGAGACCAATAGGACTTGCGAGGATTTGGGGACATTTTACAACCATCCTTGCTACATCTTCTGCTGGTATTGCTCGACCAAGAAGGAATTCAATTGGTTTCATGATCACATGCTGGTTAAGGCTAACTATATGCGGCATTTTCTCAATGACTTGTGCAAACCCATCAGGATCAATCTTGAGCTTGAAGTTAAAGAAGAATTGCTGACTGGACATTTTTGCTTTCAATGGTAACCCTAGAATTGAAGGATACTGTGCTATGATTGATGCAAGTGATTCCCTTCTAACACCAAAGTTAATCAAACACTCAACATTTGGCTTTACAGTCTCTTCCAAATTGTAACCTAATATGTATGCTCGTTTCTCAAACATCCGTGACAATATTTTCTTGGGCAATCCCAACGCAACCAAGTAATCCACAAGAGGTTTGATCATAGTCCCAACTCTCATACCCAGGAAGAATGGATATTGTGTAACCATTGGACCGATATCTCTAGGATTAACTCCAATACTAACAAGATATGCAACTGAGGTACTCATTGTCCCTTCAAGCTTAAAACCAAACAATTCTGGATACTTCTGTAACACATAGCCAATATCTTCCCTCTCAACATCAAGCCCTCGAAGAAATTTAACCACAGGAACAAGCTCAACCACAACACTAGCATGTAAAACCTGAGGATATCTCTTAACAAACTCCCCCATTTTAGACCTGGGAATCCCAATCTTCTCTAAATAACCTAACACCGGTATAATATTCTTGCGGACGCTACACCCAAGCATCAAAGGGTACTCATTTAGATCATCAATTGTCAATCCTAGCTTCTGTAAGAACTCAACCCTCTCCCTCATGACTTCAACAGTAGAAGGCAGCTCAACCTCTTCCAACTCATCAGTTATAATACCCAAACCCTTGAGATAATCACATATTATCACCTTAGAGACGAGCTTCTCCTTACGGCCCTGAACAACGCCCCATGTTACAGTGGGCATCTCATACTCAGGAAATTTAGAAGCTTGCGTGGAAAACCAATCCTTCCAGTGAGACCTACAACCGCTACCGTTCTCGATTGGAGATTCAATGATTTGTGGGATTATGGAATATGAGGGCTTGGACCAAAATGAATCATAGAAGATGACACTTCTAGTCGCTAATATGCCTCGAAAACTTCTTCTGGAAATTAAAGCCATTTCAGCAAGTTTGAAATTACAGAGTAAGGATTAGGAGTGACATCTCCCGCAGCAGCAAAATATAAGTATTACTACAAGTTCATACACCCTGTTATGACTTACCAACTCAAATTTCCGAAGCAATCAATCACGAAATCCATAATGAATCAATCAGGAGGCGGTGGAAGGCAAGGTGAAGCACAGATACAGAGAAGGGCCTGAAACGCGAGGGATAAACGAAGACGAAGGAGACAAATAGGGTTTTGGTGAGAACTGAGAAGCGAGAGTGAGTCTGAGTAAGTCAAAGTACACAAAAAAAAAAACCCTTAAAATTGGTGAATTTTCACAAAACCGCCCATAAAATTACAAATTAAACACGATAATAATAAAGTAATTTTTTGCTTACATAAGTTAAAATCAATTGAAAGCCCGTCTAGAAATCCATAGCCCAAATCGTTTGGGCTACAGAGTACAAGCCCATTCGGTATTCAAAGAAATGTTTTATGACATTAATCGTAGAGTACAAGCGAGAGTTGACAATAGAGTACAAGCGAGAGTGAGTCTGTGTATTATCTCATGATTCTGTAATATTAAATGCATTAAAATTGATTTAAACAAATAGTTACAAAAAAAATGTTTTATAATAGGTAATATATTTTGGATTACGGCAACAATGTTACTTTTATAGTATTATTCGGACATTATTTACGATAATAATACTTTTTAGTTCAAAATTTACAAATTACGTGCAATACACGGATAAAAATATAAAATACCGGTTTAAACAACCGAAGCAATATACCAACATCCATTTACGCAAGTCTAATAAAAGACAAGATGATGCGTAATAGTAAACTTGACATTACATTTTCCAAACTAAACAACCGACAAAATCAACAATACATGAGAATCATGACATATATACGTAAGTAAAACTAACAACTATATGTGCATGAGTTCACACGACTCTCAAGTTCTATTGGTTCAATACAACTGACTAACAAACACATCAAATCGATTAAGATATGGGAACACAAACAAAACCCATCAGTTTCTTGGGTTCTTCATTAGGGTTTCTTCTTGCTCTCTCATTCATAGTGTTACCATGCTCGGGCGGTCGCATCCTAGCCGATGATGAACTTGAGTTTCGGTTGTCGACGTCAATGACCGGCTTCTTCGAGAAGAATGCATCTATCCAAGATTTAGCCCACGATGTTGGTTTCTACAAGCTCCCATATGACTATGAAGCACGGTGATTAATCTTTTGTTTCTTGACTTATATATACATGTTAGGTTAATCAAAAAAAATTCACGAGAAATATTAAATGTTCACATCCATAATAAAGAATAACACGTTTATATTATAATGTTGATGGGTAACAACATCCCCACGTGTTGTGCAACGACATCCTCACATGATCTTTGACATGTCAGTATTAATTAAATCGACAAATAAAATGTTCAACAAAAACATCTAGATAAAGTTTAGTTTGGTTGCAGGATGTTTTACTACTTCTTTGAGTCAAGAAACAACAAAAGCGATCCGGTGGTATTATGGTTGCAAGGAGGGCCAGGTTGCAGCGGTGCAACGGCTCTTTTCTATGAAAATGGCCCTTTTCACATCTCCAACAAACTATCCCTTTCATGGAGCTCATTTGGTTGGGACAAGGTACTTCTTATGTTTCTAGTTGCATATAACATGATATTGATAGAGTTGTTATATGAGTTTATTATTTTGACATTTGTATGTCAAACTGATATATGTTGTTTCATAGGTTCAAAAGATATCAAATATGATATTAATAGGGTTGTTGTATGAGTCGAACAAATCGTGTTTTGGTATATTCAAGCTCGTTTATGAACGTGTTGAGCTCGAGTCGGGCTTGCTATTAACAGTTTAAATTTTGTGTTGATATTCGGTTAACTTAGAAAGTGAATGAGTACGAGTTGAACCTTTTTTGAGTTGCGTCCGAATCGAGTAGCTTGGCTAATATAATAGTCTTATGGTCTTCTACACCCAAACGAGTCAAGTTTCGGCATGCTCAAGAACAACTTGTTTATAAAACAACTCGAGTCCGAACTAGAGTTTTAAATTGTGTTCATATTCAACTCGTACGGAAAGTGAACGAACGGAGCTTTTTCTAAACTCGGGTAGCTCAACTCATTTAACAACCCCGAATGTTCGGAATGATATCAAGCGTTATTTTGATATACCCAAAATTTTGGTTAATGAAAGATATACCTAGTAATCGTCTACTTCGATGTCACTCATACTCATATCCTTTATCTCATATCGATGCTCATATGTGTACCGTGCTTGATTTTTGTTAGGTTTCGAACCTAATCTATGTAGACCAGCCTCTAGGAACCGGGTTCAGTTTTGTAGAGTTTTCCCAATCCCGCCACGAGGAAGGAGATATTAGCAATGACTTATACCATTTCATCCAAGTACGTACACAAAAGTTCTTCATTTACATATACAAAAGTACAATGTTGTAATTCTGGTAGGATCTTTGTGTTTGATTAGGCCTTCTTCAAGGATCATCCTCAATACGTAAACAACGACTTCTACCTAGCCGGTAAAGATTATGCCGGACACTACATTCCTCCCTTTGCTTCAAGAATTCACCAAGCAAACAAAGCTAAACAAGGCATTCATATCAACCTCAAGGTAAATTATCGGTTGGTTTTAGCATGAAATGTTGGATAATAATTTCTCACATTTAAAGCGAAGATATTTCAAACCTGATATATAAGCTAGGTGGCTACAATTCTTATTGTCGGCTTTAGGAGTCGATTGATTTTAAGATGGAATCTTGTTGGGTTTATGTGTTAATTGGGCTTGAGCCTAACGTATGTGTACTCGTATGCACACGGCCTCGTTATTCGGTTCGTCTATGTCGGACAGTATATAAGGTCGATGGATTACTCCTCCATATTGCCAATTGATTTTAGGATGAAATCCGTTCGGCTTGAGCCTAACGTGCATGTGCGCTAATATGCATTTGTTGGATAATAATTTCTCACGTTTAAAGCGAAGATATTTCAAACCTGATATATAAGCTATGTGGCTACAATTCTTATTGTCGGCTTTAGGAATCGATTGATTTTAAGATGGAATCTTGTTGGGTTATGTGTTAATTGGGCTTGAGCCTAACGTATGTGTACTCGTATGCACACGGCCCCGTTATCCGGTTCGTCTATGTCGGACAGTATATAAGGTCAATGGATTACTCCTCCATATTGCCAATTGATTTTAGGATGAAATTCGTTCGGCTTGAGCCTAACGTGCATGTGCGCTAATATGCATGTGTTCCCTACTCTACGGTCTGTCTGTAGCGGACTTTGACATGAAACCTACCGAAATGTGTTATATTCGGAATTGATATACATTGTGGAACACTCTAGGGAATTGCCATAGGCGATGCGGATACAAACCCTGCGATTCAATATGCATCAGTTCCCGACTACGCAAAGGATATGGGGTTGGTCACGGATGACGAGTACAACCACGGTCGCACCTTAATCCCGGATTGCGAAAAATCGATACAAACATGCGGTACTCTTCATTTGTACCCTTTCAATTTCATGATCAATAATAAAATACAAAAAAATGCCTCTTAACTTCATTTTACATCAAGCTTTATGGTGGATCTATCAGTTGACGATGACATAACTTGCACAATGGCTTATGAAGATTGTACCAAAGTGGTTCGGAGTGTAGCAAACGGGTTTGACGACGTGAGAATCATGATTTCACATATACTAATGTGTAAAATCGTATGTAAATATAACATATTGTTTATGTTCATTTTGTAGTATTATGACATTAGGAAGAATTGCTCCGATTGTTATGACTATAAGTCGATGCTTCGTCTTCTGAACGATAGAGAAGTGCAAAATGCCCTTGGAATCGTTGATACTTACGCATTTTACGTATGTAGTCCGATGGTTGGCGTAATGTTGAGATCCGACTTCTTGAGGAGTTACGACACAAGCATCCCGACTCTATTGGAGGACGGCATCAAGTTGCTCGTGTACGTTGGAGAATACGATTTCCTATACAATTGGCTAGGTAAGTCTTCGTTTCGGTAAACTCCCAAAGAAGAAATTATTAGGGTTGATATTGGAACCGAACTTTGAGATGTTTAATTTCAGCTTGTTTATAAATGAGTTGAGTCTAAACCGAACTTAAAATATACGTATGTTCGGCTCATTCAGTACTCGATTTGAGTTCGACTAACTCGACTCACATTATAACCTTACTGTTACTCTAGACAAATGAGCAGAGTTTGAGTAGCTTAACTCGTTTATAAATAACATGTTCAAATGTACTTGTTAATAGGTTTTCTATTTAGATATGTTTGTAGATATGTGGAGATGGGGTCACAGAAAAAACATATAGTTCCTATCGTTTTGTTGTTAATTGATTTTAGAATTATAATTACATTGAACATTTAATTGTTACATATTTTATGATATATTTTAGTTGTACTCATGTATTGAGATTCTTATTTATTTGATTTGAAGTGGTCCATCTTATTGAATCGCAGGAAACTCGAGGTGGGTCCATGCTATGGAGTGGTCAGGAAAGAATGCTTTCACGGCTACACCAATTGTGTCCTTTGAAGTGGATGGTGTTAAAGCAGGCGAGCTAAAGAGTCATGGTTCATTGTCTTTCCTCAAGGTATACGACTCTTTTAAAGAGATTATTAGTATAGTTTTCTTCTTGAGAAGTTTCGTGTTTTAGCCACTCTTGATGGATATGGTTCGAACTTGTAAACTCGATAATGTCACCGGTTACCAATAAGCTAGTCAGTAATCTTTGCATAATCTATGGCTAAACTGGTTTGTTGTTTGTGCATATAACTTAGGTGCACAATGCTGGACTAATGGTTCCAATCGACCAACCTAAGGTGTCGCTTGAGATGATGCGGAGATGGATGCATGACCAGCTTTGATTACAATATTAAACATACTACTAGTCAAGAAATTTGAATTTAATATATAAAGTCGGTGAACTTCTTCTATTATCAATTGACTGATGGAACATCATCAATTCATGTGTTGTGGTTGTTCCTCGTACATATGTACTCTTTGTCTATCTAACATCATGACAGTTCGTGTAAGTTAACTCAATAAAAATAGTGTTCCTAAAACTTAACTAAACACGAAAAGTTAGATAATCGTCATTATTATTGCCAAATTATTGTGTTATTTTTTTTGTTTCATTGATTTGAACATAAATTATTGTGTTTTTTTTTTCAATTTGAAGATTATGTTTTCCAAGTAATCAATAGAATTTGTATGCTTGACTCTTAATCTTTAGAACTTTTTTTAATTGCATTTCTTCGACATTAAAGTCTATACACAACTGCAAATTTTTTAAAAAAGCTTTGCTATTACAAAAATAATAATAATAATATTTTTAAAAATTATCAAAAAAGGCTTCTCATGCACACAACAAAACCAAGTTTTTAAAAATTTATATCTCATACACAAAATATTGTCTAATAATTACCAACAATGTCTCAACTCCGGTTAAATTTTCAGCTAAACGGATGACATGATCGATGGATTTTCATAAAAAGTCCAACATTAAAACCTGAGAAATATATATATATATATATATTTAGTTAGGATTATGTAGGAACCTTTCTTAGAGTAGGAAGTAGGAACCTCTATCATCCGTATAATTGTTTTGTGTGAACGTCCCTGATTAATAGTTGAATTTGGTAATATTGAAATAGTTATTGATCAAGATATTCTATTGCCTAAATTAGATGTGTATTAATATACCAATTAAGTTAAAAAATATATGTTTTTTTTTTTTGAGAAAAGAAAATGAATTACTAGCCCAAATCGGCTTTCAGAACGTTTACAATGTGTGTCGGACAATTGTCCATTCTAAAAAGAATATCACCCGAGACATGTCCATATTTTGCTAAGAGATCAACTACCCTATTACAACAACGGGAGCTATAAACAAAAGAACAAAAAACGAACTTCATGCTTATGTCTTGTATATCCTCAACAACAATTTCATGCATAGCAAGAAGGTTGATCGAGTCTTTGATGGTATTGATAGCCTCCAGACAATCAGATTCCAGAATTATTGATAACCAACCATTTTCAAGTGCAAAAGACAGACCAAAACGAATGGCTAAGAGTTCTGCAATAAAAGGATCAATAGAGCCCTCCCGTCTAATGGAACGTGCAGCAATAAGAGCACCAGAATGACTACGGTAAACCATTCCCAGTCCATGCCAATTAGGGCCAATAGCCGCATCTGTATTAATTTTTAAAATACCCACAAGGGGCCTTTTCCATCGCTTTGAATCACTACGAACCTGAACATGGTCTTGAAAGTGGGACTGGGCCTGAGATGATATCTGATCCTGATGATAAACAAAATTCTGATCTTGAATTTGAACATTAATTGTAAAATTCTGATCTTGATTTTGAGCAACATGAACTTGAGCGTTTTGATCCCGAAGATCATGAGTTTGAACAACATGAGCATCATGAAGCTGCAATTGATCATTCAGGCCTTGAACTTGAGCATGAATTTGAGTTTGAACATTCTGAATTTGAGCTTGAGTTTGAGGTTGAATATACTTATCTGAAAACTGCGTCTGAACATTCTGACCATAAGAGTGAATATAATCTTGAAGCTGTGATTGAGAAAATTGAACATTTAGATCTTGATTTGAGTGTTGCTCTTGAATACAGTATTGCAGTTGAGCATTCAGAATATGGGGCTGCTCCTGAATATTCTGAATTGAAGCTTGCAGTTGAGCTTTAACTTGGGTAGGTTGAGCTTGCATCTGAACACCATTACTAGGCAAGGGCTGAGTGTTGTTGCTAACCACATTTGTTTTGACATAATCAACTACCAATTGTCTAAACCCTTCTCTCATAATGCATATGCTAGGGATCTCATTATTATCTCCAAAAAAGCATTTATTACGAAAAGTCCAAGATATCCAAGAGCATATGAGAAACTCGTTAACCATGTGCTCACCATACAAATCCCACAGGAATAGCATAATATCACCAGGGCTATCTAGACCCGAATTAGCAACATGATTGAAAACAGGTGAACCCCACCAAGCTTCTGCAATCGAAGGGCAACCATGGACAGCATGTAAAATAGTTTCCTCAGTTGTTGAACATCGTTGACATGTAGGACTAGAAATGATCCTTCGTTTATATAAGACAGAAGCTGCACTAATAGCATTGGAGCATAATCTCCAACCAAAGGATAAGACTTTTGGGGGAAGTTTAAGCCTTCAAAATTTGTTCCACAAAGTCTGTTCATTCCTGGAGAGTATTGAAGACCAATTGGTGAGATGTCCACATCTTCCAAGTTTGTAAGCACTTCTGACAGAGAAAAAACCCTTCTTTTCTGGCCACCAGTAAAGAGAATCATTAGGTTTTCGAAAACTGAGAGGCATGTTGATAATAGACCTAGCATCTGCATTATCAAAAAGGCAAAAAATAAGAGAGTGATTCCAGGTTCCATTTGAATTAATTAAATGAGAAACAAACATACTAGTATTAGGCAAAAAATTATTAATAGAAATAGAAGGAGTAAAAGGCTTCCCTGTAACATTATCAACAATCCAAGGATCATTTCAAATTCTAATGGATTTCCCATTACCCACTCTCCAACCAAGACCTTCAATCAGAAGTGACTTTGCATTCCAAATGGACCTCCATGAATAACTAGGATTTCGGGCAAGCGAAGAATCAATAAAAGAAGAATTCTTGTAGTATTTAGCTTTTAGAATCCTACTGATCAGAGAATTCGGGTGATGAAAGAGCCTCCATCCTTGTTTAGCTAATAAGGTTGTGTTAAACACTCTCAGATCTCTGAAACCTAAACCTCCTAGACTTTTGGGTAAACATAGCTCCTCCCATTTTCGCCAATGTATGCGTTTCTTATCTTCAGTTGTACCCCACCAAAACTAAAAAATATAACGATCGTTAAATCATTAAAAAATTATAATGACCTAACAAATTAACGACCGTAATTTTAACTGCCCGCGAAACTAAATTAACGACCAATTTTAACGACCAAAAAAAATAAATTAACGACAAATCCTAACAAATTTAACCAGCATAAAATTTAACGACCAAAATTTAACGACCAAAAATAATAAATTAACGACCAATCCTAAAAAATTTAACAAGCATAAAATTTAACGACCAATTTTAACTACCAAAAAAAATAAATTAACGACCAATCCTAACAAATTTAACCAGCATAAAATTTAACGACCAATTTTAACGACCAAAGTTTAAAGACCAATTTTAACGACCAAAAATAATAAATTAACGAGCAATCCTAAAAAATGTAACTAGCATAAAAATTAACGACCAAAATTTAACCACCAAATTTAACGACCAAAAATAATAAATTAACGACCAATCCTAAAAAAAATTAACCAGCATAAAATTTAACGACCAAAATTTAAGCACCAATTTTAACGACCAAAAAAAATAAATTAACAACCAATCCTAATAAATTTAACCATCATAAAATTTAACGACCAATTTTAATGACCAAAATTTAACGACCAATTTTAACGACCAAAAATAATAAATTAATGATTGAGATACTATATTTTTACATTACTTTAATTATCATTAATTTTTTAAGCCAAAAATATAATATCGACTTTCCTTTTCTACAGATCTATTAATGGTTGGTGAATTACATTGAAATAATCAAATGAAACTCTTCTATTTAATCTTATTATGTACCTTCCATCATGGACGTTCATTATTTAATCTAACGGATCTTAGAGGTTCCTACTCCCTACTCTATGAGTTGTTCCTACCGGATTCTGACCCTATATATATATATATATATATATATATATATATATATATATATATATATATATATATATATATATATATATATATTAAATTGAAAAGTGTTTTTCGTAAAAGGAAACTCATTGACTCATTGTTATTAAATTGGATTGTCGATATTGTTTGATACTATAAAAATATTTATAGATAAAAATGATTTAATTTATAAAGATGTTACTTGCGTAGAAGCCAGTCATGAGAAGATGAAAATGAAGAATCATGCGTATACGCAAGCATTGTCATCCTCAAGATGAGGCGTTACACAAAGCTTTACCTAATTATGTATCATACTTGTTAATTTAAACAAACAATAGACCGTCACAACACATGTATTGATTGATAGGGTTCAATTGACTAGATGATTATGACAATTAAGCTATATATTTATGAATTTTATATTTCTCACTTAAGTCCTAAGAAAATAGGTTTAAAATTATTTTAAAAGAAAATTGAGTTTTCAAAACCAAAACAAAAAAGTTTCTGACCCTAACAAAATATTTGAGATTTTTAAATTTTATTATTAAAATTTTATATGGATAAAATCCTTAGTAGTATTATCCTAGGTTGCTCTTGTAAAATTTGGTGGGTCGAATATAATGCGGAAGGTTTTGTCATGTATATCCGTGTTAGGTTCAAACTCAATTGGAAATATGAGGTGTAATAGACGCATATAAATATATAATAGTCTAGTTATCTTGTTTATTATTAACATGATTAAAGGGGAATTTAGAGACCTAGTCAATAGGTGTAGGAGGGAACAATAGCATCATTGTGTTACCGTAAAAATATTAAATGCTGAATAAAATTGAAAAAATATTACATAACATTTGTAAAAATAAACAAACACATTTACAAGTTACATCAGTTGGTTACAAAAGAATAATAAATAAGTACACATAAGTTTGGTTCCATAAAGACATGTTACTTTTTATTAAAAAAAATGGTGAAAAATACCTATATTGCTACTTAAGATTTTTTTTTTATATCGCTACTTAGAAAATATAATAAATAAGGGTAGAACAAAATATTAATAATTTTGATACTTCTTGAACTCCTTGAGAAAAGTTTTTGGACCCTACTCTAAAAACTTGTTATTCTTAACATATTTCACTATGTATGATCATCTAACTCGTTGACACTTGTCAGATATGTCTTAATATTAACTTAAAACCGACAAGTCAAATCTTAAAACCTTATATTGAACTACTCCAACGTAAATCGAAGTTTCAATAATTAAATATAAATTGAAAGTTTTAGTTACACATTTGACCGTAACATAATTCCGATAAAATCTCACCAAAAACTAATTTACGAGAAGTTACTCATCGACATTATTAACTTTATTATTTATCAGTAGAAACAATTTATGCTTCCCTATATTATCTATATTTAGTAATATGTATTACGATTAGGTAAGCCAAGCCATAGCCCATAGGTTGTATACTTGTATTGATTGGATTATTGTAGGCGACATCGAAGAAACAAATCACTTTTATTTGACGGCTGTGATTTCATCAAAACGAACTATGGCGAACGACGGGACCCACTAGCCTTCATAAATCAACGGTCGCTGTTAAACGTGAAGTGAAATCCATGCTTTCCCACGCTAGTGACGTTTACACATAACCGTTACAACTTGGAATATATGAGCAATTTCTTTAAATTAAGATTAAGTTTTGTAATATTAGAATATGAATATTTTAAAAAATTATTTTAAAAATCACTTGGACAATGTTAAGGACATTTTAATATTTTAATAACAGAAAATCATGTTTAAATAAAGATATTGGTTATCAAATATTTTATAGATAGCAAGTTTTGAAAATTTACTATTCTTTAACAATAATAACGGAAAATTATGTTTAAATATAGAAATTAGCTATCAAGTGTGTGATATTTATATACTTGTTTTTTTATATACTATATACTTAATTTAAAAATATCAATCAAGAATATAAGATCTTTTTTATTTTCTAGATAGTTATTTTTTAATTTTTTTTCATTCATTAGAAGATATTGGCATTCACTGAGCAATAAATTTAACAAAAATATGTTACATGTAAAAATCTCTTATATGTATAATGTATGTGATAAAAATAAGCATTAAAATTGTACATAAATTGATAAATTCTAAAAGTTATTGATATTACTCGTATTCATACTAAGTATTGATAAATATACATCATATACGAATGCTTCATATATAATATCTTGATAACGATATCAAACAGCCAAACTTAATGATACTTTTAATTTCGATCAAATCAACTTTGTGTGTAAAACATGATCAACCTCATCCAAAAACCTAATTATTCGGTTAATCTTAATGAAAATGGTTTTTATTTTATATTGGGATCCACTTCACAAATTTAGTGGATTACCTTGTGATTTCTTCACTTTATTAATTTCATTTACATTTTTTAAAATATTAAATAAATAAATTTAATACATCTAAACTAACATCATAAATTAGTTTAATTAAATCTTATTAAAACTAAATAGATATAAATTTAGATATATGAATGTACATGCTAGAAAATCCGACATTTATATAAACGTATAGAATAATCTCTTTTTTTTTAAATCAATCCAAAAGACTTGCCAACGAATTTCAACATTAGTTAATGTAATTCACTACATTAATTAATGCAACACATTAAGAAGATGAAAAAAAAGTATCGGAATAATATGATATAATACCTTAAAATATATTAATCAATACATATCGAGCACATGCATTTGAAGAATCTTAAGCAATCAATGACTCAATGTTGGAGCTTTTAGTATTTTTTTTCCCATTTGAATGCCTTTCCTCTTTTTCTTTTTCATTTAAATTAGTACTAATTTAAGAAAACTTGCATATATTTAAAAGTATGTGCTTATTTTTTTAATCTATATTTATATAGTATAATTCAAGAAATTATTCAGATAAATGATTAAATGTAAGACTCAAAGTTTTAGGACGCATGTTAATCATACACGTGTAGAAACTTAAACTCATCCTGAAATTGCTCACAGAGTTATTTGTCCTTATAATATCACTAAAAAAGAATAATTTTGTTGACATTAGTATCAATTCATCCTTATAAACCAATCTCAAATCTTCATTCAGTACCTCATATAATCTTTGAAAGAAAATGATATTTTAGAATTTTCAAACTTGAATAAATCCAATAAAAAATCAAGGTTGTTTTCTCAATCTACAACAAAACACATTCAAAATATAATCCCATGTAAAAACAAAAATAAGCTCTTATAACAAATATAATCTTAATTATAATCGGGGTACAGTTTTTTTTAAAAATATTTTCTTATATTTATTGACCCAATCACCCAATAAATTCAAACTAAATTAGGTAATTAACGCCTTATGTCCATATAATTACATACCACAATAAGAGACACAATATGTCTACCCATGTGAAAGTGAAATTGGAAAAACATATCTTTCCTACTTTAAAAATGAAAATGATAGATTTATCCTAAAAATATAAGATATTAAATGGACACATCTTAATAAAAATTCTAAATAAATCTCTTAATAAATATACAACACATGATCGACATAAAAGGTTTTTTGTTGTAATATTATTAAAGATATTATAATTAGCAATTAATTTTCATTTCAAAATCAGATTTTTCAACATATAAACATTTAATAAAATAGAAAAGAAATATTTAATTTTGGAGAAAAAATAAAGAAAGAAGATATGTAAACGACGGTTAGCCACCTTTTTCCATATCACATTCATCTCCCAGCCATGAATAAAAACCTCCTCCAACGTCATTAAAAAATACATAATTTATTTTTTTCTTTTTCTTTTGCCCATAGTGATCACACCATCTAGTATATATATCTATATGTATGTACTCATAATCTCAACTCGAAGCAACAAAAACAATGGCAACAGAAACAAAGATCCATACTTTGCTTTCTCCACTTCTTCTTGCAAGTTTTCTTGCAATATCTATAGCTTTACCATTCTCATATGGACTAATAGATCATGAGTCGTTTCGATTATCGTCGAGAACCGGCTTGCCCAAGCAACAAGCCGATTCAATGATAAGATCGCTTAATCTCTTTCCAAGGAGACATATTAACCGGGTTGTGGGCCCAGTTGGCTCGGCGACATCGGTCAATGTCGACGAGCCGAGGTTGGTGGAGAAGGAGTTGAAGTTTGAAGGAATTTTGGAGGGTGAACCGGGTACATCAATTGAGGAGTTGGGTCATCATGCAGGATACTATAGATTACCACATGCCAAAGATGCAAGGTGATTTTCTTTTTTTTTTATATGGAATTACAGTTTTGGACCTCATTATTTGTGTATTTACAAATTATGGCTACTAAAATACTTATCTAAGTATGTAGGGAATCAATTCAAATCATCTAATTGTGTAGAGTATCTTGTTGATTCCATTATATTATTCTTATTCTATGAATGATTTTAAATAATTTTAGAAGACATATATTTTTTTAAATAAGTTTCAAAAAATAAATGGTCTAATCCAAATAAGTTTAGGGGTTTCTTAATTTTGGTTTTGTTACCTAAAATATGTAATATATCATGGTTATACTTGATTTTGAGGAATGAAATTGGTGATCTTAGAAGGCTGTTTTTGGTAATAATTAAAAAGAAAAGGTCATAATTAAAGTGGGAGGTTTATTTAAATATTACTAAAATAGTATACATGTTGATTTAATTGTATATAGTTATGTTCTTTTCTTGTCTTTGAAGAAACACAAGCCCTCTTCAACAAGTTCTAATGATGATTATTGGCTTTTTATGTGACTTTTTGGGCTTAAAATTATTTGCAATTGCCGCTAATCATTTGTCTAATTGAACTCCATTATTGTATAATCGTTTTTTAGGCTAAGGATATTTTAAGAATTCTATTTTAACAAAATGTTTTCCTATGAACACAATAATTGATTATATGTTTTTTTTTATAATACAAGGAAAAAAAAAAAGACCCGGCAACTTCATCGAAGTACATTAAAAATCAGAATATCGATCTTCCATGGATAGGATAACTTGAACACAAAACCGTTAACTTTCACAAAAATATGAACTACAATAACAAACTCATCAGTAAAGATATTGGAGGTAATATATGATGTCAAGTATCTATATATGGGTTTTTTTACAGGCAAAAAACAAATTTTTTTTAAAAAAAAACTCAAACAACTACAAAAGTATTTTTAGCTATTTGAGATTCTCAAGTGTTTACATTGTTACAAATTTTAGATAAAGATTAAAATCTATTTTTGTTTGCAGGATGTTTTACTTCTTCTTTGAGTCGAGAACCAACAAGAAAGACCCTCTAGTGATTTGGTTAACCGGAGGGCCAGGTTGCAGCAGTGAACTTGCACTCTTCTATGAAAATGGCCCTTTTCATATCAACAACAACTTAACCTTATCATGGAATGATTTTGGTTGGGACAAGGTAAATAACCCTTGAATTTCCTTTGTACTATAGTTTTTGTAACGTTTACTAAACTAAAGTTTGATTTCATTTCTAGGCTTCAAATCTAATCTATGTCGACCAACCAACCGGAACCGGATTCAGCTACACAACCGATGATAGTGATATCCGACATGATGAACAAGGCGTTAGCAATGACTTATACGACTTCATCCAGGTTCGTTTTTTTTTTTTTTTTGTAAGTTTGATCCATGCAATATTAGTCGGGCGTTATCAATAACTGTATTTGTATGTTTGTGTGTATTCTCAGGCGTTTTTGAAAGAGCATCCTGAATACGCAAGCAACGATTTCTTTATAACCGGAGAATCATATGCCGGACATTACATTCCGGCCTTTGCTTCAAGAGTTCATCAAGGAAACAAGGCTAAAGAAGGCATTCATGTCAACCTTAAGGTTCGTAAACTTTTACGATACAATACGTAATACAAATAGTATATATATTACGTAAATATGACATATATTGTAATCCTCTTATAATGTAGGGTTTCGCCATAGGCAACGGGCTCACCAACCCCGCGATTCAATACGCGGCATACACGGACTTCGCAAAGGACAACGGGCTGATCACAGATTCCGATTATCAACGAATTAACGCTAGGGTTCCTGCTTGTGAACAATCCATCAAACTTTGTGGTAACTTTTTTTCTTTAAAATGAAAATATCATTTCACATTTTAGGTTAACCAATTTTCAGCATTTAAAGGTTTTTGGTCAATCCTATGACAGAGACCAACAATGATGACGACTCATGTTTGTCTGCTTACGAGGCGTGCACCGACATCTTCAGCCAGATCATGGATGTCGCCGGCTATGGCCTAAACGTGAGGCTCAAGCAACCTTATTTACCACATTATACTATATAGTATTGTGAAAATCATATTGTAAACTTTGATGAAATTTTACACAGTACTATGACATAAGGAAGAAGTGTGACTCAAGCTTGTGCTATGACTTCTCAAATATGGAGACCCTTCTAACCGAGAAATCTGTCCGTAAAGCCCTTGGAGTCGGCGACATAGACTTCGTCTCGTGTAGCTCGACTGTCTACTCGGCCATGCAGAGTGACTGGATGAAGAATCTCGAGCTCGGTATCCCGGGCATGTTGGAGGATGGCATCAATTTGCTCATATACGCTGGAGAATATGATCTCATTTGCAACTGGCTCGGTAATATCTCACGTCAATAATAAACAAATATATAACCTAATATATAAAGTTCAGTGGTCTATTACAAATCTAAATCTCACCGGATTTATGTGTTGTGAAAGTGTTATTTTATATAATTGATTATTGTTTTGTATGGAAGGTAACTCGAGGTGGGTCCATGCAATGGAGTGGTCCGGAAAGAAACCGTTTACAGCCGCACCTACTGTGGCGTTCAAGGTGGATGGAGCCGAGGCCGGACAACTTAAGAGCCATGGTCCACTTGCTTTCCTTAAGGTATAGTGATTTAATCTTGAGGAATGACTTTTATGTATTGGTCATTTTGATGAAATTAATTTCGTGTGTTTTTGGACTTAGGTGCATAACGCTGGACATATGGTTCCGATGGACCAACCTAAGGCGTCCTTGGAGATGTTAAGAAGATGGACTCAAGGTAAACTTTATACAAGTGACAAAGACGACGAGATCTCTACTCAATGAGGATATTGCAAGGATCTCGTAGATCGTGACTCGGATAAAAGACTAGAAAATCGCGTGTTTTTAACAAAGGAAATCGTGTTAGACCATATATGAATGTTGCTCTTGTATTATACTGAACACTTGAGCTAGTTTGCTGATGTATTGTGACTTGTGAGAGCTTTTATTATGAAGAATAATGTTGATTTTAATTCCTCAACTTGATGTTTTAAGGATTTGTTTGGAAGTTATGTATTATAATGCAATTATGTCGTGTTGGAGGTAAATTCCGTAAACATGCATCCAAACGCAACATAACTATTGGTAAGATTTAGCTACAGAGGATCTCCATGTGAAACTTGTTAGCTATGAGATGACTTCTTGTGACTTGCAAACAGAACAAATAATCCTTCAAATTGCATAAACACAAACACATGCTATTGTGTAACAAGAATAACATAAAATTGTATTTCAACATCATAAGAGAAATTTACAGAAAACATCCCCACCTTTATAAGAGTTGTGGAATATAGCCTAAAACTTATAATTGTGAAAAATAGCCTTGAATACAGCATATGGTGTGATTACTGGCATAAGGATTGTCCAAATAAATCGTGCGGTACATAATTTTGGGTCATTTTTGGACCTTTTTTTTATTTAGACTAACTTGTCCGGTCCTGAATATCTGATCCAATTTCAACTTTCCGGACCGGGAAAAAAAAATAAATAAATAAAATTGAACAGTTCTATTCACCGGGACCCACACATGTGCCC
This sequence comes from Fagopyrum tataricum, assembly GCA_002319775.1. NCBI lineage: Eukaryota > Viridiplantae > Streptophyta > Magnoliopsida > Caryophyllales > Polygonaceae > Fagopyrum > Fagopyrum tataricum. Next base: position 3,391,201 of record CM008283.1, read on the forward strand.
GTTGCTCATATTTGACCCGAATACTAATGGACTTGTATTGGTTTGGGCCCTTTTAACACCCTTATAATAATAATAATTTGCAAACCCGTATGGACCGGGTGTGTTTTTATATAAATTGGACCAAAGATCGGACTTATTCCTCAAGCCCGGTCCATAAAACAGTTTGAGAAGATGAACGGCCGTACCTACAAAAGAGCATGGCAAATTTGCAATGCCGCAAGGGCACTAACGAATACCTATTATTTTTATGTTCACACAATTTTACATAAGAAAACATTATCCATGTGTTCATATACAATCAAATCAATTAAGCCTAATATATTCAAACACGTAATCAATATTCTAAGTATATATATCTAGTCTTTACGTCGTTGAAACTTCAAACAATGATCGATACCGTTGATATAGAATATGCATAGTGAGGGCCAATTTGATGATAGCACTTAACATTATTTGATTGTGACATATTCGGAGTTTCGGATCGTAAGTTTAGACGCGGATAACTCTTTTTTTGTACAGGTACATGAGTAGGACGTTTCAAATTCTAGTCTATACTAAAATTTTGTGTCGGACCTAGACCAGTTTGAACTAGATTTAGATCAAAATTTTGTTATTCTACCGGATTTGGACGAATGTTCAAGTCCAGATCAAGACTGGATTGTCAAATTTTTTAAAGGCTCATAAAAACCCATAATTTGGTACATTCAATCCGAATTGGTCTATATCGGACCAAAATATTCGGTCTGGTAGAAAATTTTAGGTCAATATATATGGATTTGCATCTAACCGAAATTCAACAATTTGTTAAACCCAAGATTGAATTAGAAGAATTCGGTTCGATCTTTTTGGTTTGCTACTTAGACTATATTTTTTCATGTATTTCAGCTTTGTTCCTGTATTTCCGAAATAACTTAACAAATATTATGAAAATACATTTTTAATTGCATAGTTTCATGCAACATGCAATAAAAGTGCATTTACAACAAGTTTATTTTCCGGCATTACATATTCAGAAAAATAATAGGATATATGTTAAAAAAAATAAGGAAAAAAAAGTCAAATAAATAAAATAGATGAAGTATTTTCAACATAAGTGTTAATGACAAAACCCATAAAATATTTGGTATCAAATTTCAAAACACAAATAGATTGTTTATATATTTATTTATATTTAAATTGAATCTTCGATTGGAATGGTGAACCGTACAAAAAATTATAAACCAAGAACCGAACCAAAACCACATAGTCCGGTCCCAACCGGGTCGGTTCGTGTCTAATTTCTAAATCAATTATTCACACATCTATTTCACAATATAATAACTCACGGCATAAACCATATACACTTGACAATAACTTATATTCACACGTCCATACCGAATAAACCGGTTTCTATTGTCATTTAAAAATGCACCTTAATAGATATAGAGAGAGATTGTACTATTGTAGAATATAGGATTATAATATTATGATAATTAAGGGGTTGGTGTAGTAAATAATATCGCATATAGTGACAGAGAAGAGCACGCCGAAATCGGGAGTTAAGATACTGTCTCATTAACTACACCAATCTACTCCGAAATTGATGCTCTTCTCATGCTAACCCACTTTTTTCCTTATTTTACCCTTTAGGACCACACTTTTACCCATGTTCATACTATACCCTCCACGTCATTCAATTCTTACCTTTATTTTACTAGATTAAGATTAATAATGATTTACTTTTTTACTTTTGCCCACAATCATAGTGTTAATAACTTCTTTAAGTGATTTTTGGGTAAGGTAGTCATTTTCCGATCATTTTTTTTTTTTTAGACGAACTCAGACCTAAAGTAATAAGTCTAGTGTTCGGTTTATCTTTTATATTTTCAATTTTGACCAATCTAAACTACTAAGGGTTCGTTTGGTTTAAACTCCGAAAACGGAATGAAAACGAATCTTGTCCATATGTACACATTTGTTCATGAAAATGTTATGAATCATTTCTTGTGGTTTAAACTAATTGTAGTAGAATTTGATTAGTTTTATACATTATATATATATACCGGTTAGTGGAAGAATGAAAAGTCTTTTATTGATGATATAATAACTCGATTAAGGTTATAATTTCAACCTTTATGTCGGGGTGTACCACATTATATAATATTACCTTAATATATAACACAAAACACCAATAAAATGATGAAAGAATATGTTGAAAAGCCCACCACCACCAACGAATCTAAAAATTCTGAAAATTACCCTTTTTTCATTATCAAAATATTCAAAGAAATGGCAGTAGTTTTCAGACCATGCAATTTCAACACTGCATCAAATTGAACCAAACCAAACATGTCCAATCACTTTCACATTCTCTCTCGAAGATATACGAAGAACATTCTTTTCGTATATTGTATTCTTCCATATATATTGTTCCTTACTTCACCCACAAACCATATACTAAAATTCCAATTTTAAAAAAAATATAAATATATTAATCAATCTTTAATAACACCAAAGAAACAACCCTAAAAAACAAAGGGATTGGATTCAGAATTTCTTAGACCATTCTAGTTTACACCCACAAGAGAAAACAAACATAAAACCCTTAAAGTTTCAATCTTGATGACTATATCTTTGTTTTTAAGTAAAAAAAAAAGACTGGTAATTACTAATTAGATAAACTAATGATGTAATTAGACTGTTAATTACATCATAGCAGGAGTATTAAGAAGTCCAAAAGCAGCAGAATTACCAATAAACCCGTTCCAGTTTTCTCTCACAAGATCTTGTTCTCCATTGATATTCTGCCATGGAAGACTGAAAAAACCTTCGTTCTCATTCGCTTCTTGTTTAACACCAGAGCTAAGCACGTCTTCATAAGGAGCCATGGCTGCCATATCCTCACTAATCCCACTCACACAGTTGCTTCCATTTCTACTTCCAATCTCATCGTAATTGCATAGATTTTGAAACATTAAACCATTGTTACCATACTGAAGGTCGTGCAAGAAGCTCGATTGAGGATGAGAGAGAAGATTCATGGCGGAATCGGAGTTGGTGAAGTTAGCATTCGTCATCATGATGGAATCGAAGTTGAAATACGGGTTAATGTTGAGTCCGGAGAAAACCGGGTTTGGAGTCGGGTCCGATACCATTTGTGATGGCTCTTTGGTGTGGGCCCGCTTGATGAAATGAGAAGGAGAGTTTGATGAGTAGTTTGACCGTTTTGAGGATTTCCGACAGCCGCCGCCGACCGGAACGTTGCGGAGAGTGCCGCCTTTTGTCCAGTAACGGCGGCAGGCTTTGCAGAAGTAACGAGGTTGAGTTAGACTGTAGTTGTTGTAGTAGCAGAATTTGGTGTTGGATGAATCGCATCGCGGACACTTTTGTGGCTCCGCGTCTTGGGGACGCGGCTTCTTCATATCTTCGTGTTGTTGTTGCTGCTCTTTGTTCTGAATCGATTCCGAATGTTCAGAGCTCATTTCCTGAATTGATTCAAAAAGGAATTTTCAAAGGTCATATAAGGTGTGCTAAACAACCAACAATCGTATACTAGAATTACAGGTTACTTTTTATATTGTCAATTGTTAAAAAAACGTACCTGATTGACGAAGTGCGAGTGGAGCTGGTGTTGAGTAGATGAGAGATCCATTTCTTGCAGAGAGCTATGTGGTGAAGAAGAAGAAGAAGAAGAGATTTGAGAGAAGTTGAAGTTAGTACTTGTGTTGGATCATGCAAAAGTGAGAGAGAAGAGATGTGTTTAAATAAAGAATAGCCCTAGAGAGAAGATTAAGAGGGTAATGATTACGATGTGGGATTTGGAATTTAGCCATAAAATATTATTAAATATATTCTAATTTTAAATATAAATAAAGATAATTTTTGAACGACGTCTCACTATTTTAAGTTTTATCAGTATACCCTTATCACATCTAGAAATTAACATTTTGAAGGGCAAAATCCTTCAAAATTAATAATTATTATTTGGTTAATTATTATTTATAGTCGTTTTATTTGATAAGTATATTATTTTGAAATGGTAACTTACGATTATTATATGGGTATAATTCAAAAAATCTAAAGTTTTAGAGACACAATCCCATTTTTTTTTATTTTTTTTTATATTTATGTAATAGGTGAAATTGGAAGCGGGATTGAAGGGAGAAGTGAAGACTAAAAAACGAAAATAGAAATAGAAAATTCTTTGGATTTGGGTACTGTACTGTAAGTCTGTAATTGGACTAATGTGGTCCAACAATTGGGGGTGGGGGGTCCACATCTGCTACTAGCGTGATGATATTGCAAAGATGGTCTAACTGTAGGGCCCACGTGTTTTCTTTTTTCTCTATTGTTTAAATTGTGGTGGTCCCCACCCCCCTCTATCTCACCTGCTCTTTGTCTGGCCTCGTTTCTATTGCGGCATGTTTTGGGCTATATGAGTTTTCTAAGTTTTATAACTTTTCTTAGTTGGTAAGTTTGAATTACTTGCCTAATTTGGTTGTAAGTTTCATTTCCGTTACATATCTAAGTGTGCGTTACATGCATTAACTAATAAGTCGAAATTTTTATTTTTTCTTGTAAATATAAAAATGTGTTATTATTTAAATATATTGTTTTTTTCAAGTATTAAAATTAATTAATAATAATTATAATCAATATTGTTGAGATGTAAAGGGAGAAAACGTGTCTCACATCGATAACACAATACGTTATGAATATATATATATAAGTTCATGGACGTACTCCATGTCTTTAATCACAAGAGAGATGAGAAAAAATAGCATGGTATCGGAACAATTTCGATTCCGATCTGTTTTCCTAATTTCGTGATTATCTAAAAAGAAATTAAGATTTTCAACTTGTGTTGAGGTGTAAGAGAAAAAATGTGTTCTATTTCAATAATATGAGACGGTGTGTTGAGGTGTAAGAGAAAAAATGTGTTCTATTTCAATAATATGAGACGGTGTGACTCACAAGACTACACCCTCCACGTCTTTAATCCAGAGACTGATAAAAACTAATACACTATCTTATGGTGATTCTATATTTAACTTCACATAATGACACAAATTTGGGTTTGATTATTTAAGCTTATTAAAAACAGAAATTTGATTTATTAAAAAATCCATGATGTATAGGGAATTTCCACGTAACTTCTTGTTAAATGTTTTATTTTATACAAGATTATGCATGTATAAACTTTTTTTTTTTACATAGAATATGATCGTAATCACTTCATTTAATTATCTTCTGATTATTCTAGGGTACTAAAATTAGAGACGATAATCTCACTCGCAATCGATGGTTATCTGAAAATCCGAACTAATAGAATGGTCGAAGACCATATAAAACGCGGTTGGAATGTGGGTGATGGTTGATCGGTTGATTGTCCGGTTACGGTTTAGAGTATGAATATTAAAATCCATCACCCGAAATACCACCAGACCCGACATTCCCCCGATATTCACCCAAGAGTCACCCGAACTATAATTAAAACAAAATATACTTTTAATTATTGTAATTTACAAACTCTTTTCACTGTGTATAATACTATAATGCAAGTTTCTTTAAGAAAACACTCTAACTCTAACATAAGTTAAGTAATAATATTGATACTCCACACTTCCATTCTCGAGTCGCATCCAAAGGAAAAACCCTAAGTCTAACGCATATTACACAACCACACTCGAGTTGCTCCTTTTGACGCCACTTCATGTTCTATTCTCTGCTCCCCGCCGGTCTGCTCTCTTGTCATTCCACGTTTAACTATCGATAATTTTAACCTTCGGTAATCACCAGTTTAATTCGGTTGAACCTGAAAAAAATCGACTCATCCGATCAACCGCGATTATGATTTAGGATGAAGAGGAGCTTGGGTGGGTGATGATCCGGGTGAAGGATTTTGTAGTATGCATCGATTAATAAAAGTGATACAATCACACAACTACCGATAATTTTAACCTTCGGGTGAAGGATTATGGATAGAAGTTATTGGATTATAACTAGAGTTACTTCTTTTCTTATAAAAATCACAAATTCTTGAAGTATGCCTTATTTTGTTAATTAAAAAGATCTTTTGTAAGTATTTTAGTTTTGATGTGTGGATCTATTCATACATTTACGTGATCAGATATTTTGCGGGTGGTTTCTACAAAATAGCATATATGATATAATAAGTTCTCACAATCTAAATTAGAGACATTTTGAGTCCGGTAGACAACTCCTCGTAGTACCAGCTGGTTTGAGAATGAAATCGCATGTGGCTTATGTGATGGACTCGAGTCTAAACACATGTGCGCTCATATACACATCACTTCCGTTTTATAGCTTGTCTGTGTTTGGCTTTAACATGATACTGAGTGATTATCCTCTAACCATCCTCTAACCTGTCGATCATAAATTGTCCAAGTGTCAATAGATTCATACCCTAGTTACACTCGTTGGATTTGAGTCTAAGCATGGGACTTTAACATTTAGGGCCCGTTTGGTTTGAACTCTGAAAACTGAAACGGAATGAAAACGTATCTATTCCATATGTATATCCATGTTCATGAAGTTTTTGGGAATCACTTTATGATTTGAAGTAATTGTAGTAGAAATTGATTAGTTTTGATACCCTATAGGGTAACAAAATGGGGGAATTAAATGCATTTTGTATGAAATCACATGGAATGATTCCATGAATAAGGTACAAATCTGAACTAGATTCATTTTTAATCCGTTTTCGTTTCCGGAGTTACAACCAAACGGGAAGTAAACCCTAAATTAATTTTTGTTTTTTTTAAAAAAAAATACGTAAGCCGTATATAAGTATTGTATTTCCCAAAGCGTGAAAGAATGATAGTACATCCTAAATCCATATCGAACCGACAATGATCGTCGTCGTTTTGCGTGTATGTTTGAACGACTCTTGTCCCAATGGAAGTTTCTTAACTGAGATCCGACGGTTATATTACGATAATCATCGTCCGTTAATTTTAACGGCTTCGATGGTTTCATTATTATTCTAGATCTATCCGTACTGTCTCATTCACGTGTTTACGCAACTATTGCAATCATCTCTAACCACGAAAGCTACTTATAAGTTAAACCGACAAATTAATTGTCGTTGTATACAATATAACCATCATGTGATTCAATGCAAGTGGACGATTAAGATTGGGATTTTTTTAATCCAAATTAATAATGTTGATATAATTGGTTAGTGTTGCGATACTACTAATCAAACTATAAATCTGGTAAAATCGTTTTAGAATTTAATTTTTGAGTTCGTTTGGCATTAATTTCAAACTAAAATAAATGATCTTATTCGATCTTTTGTTTACCTGTTTTTCCGTATCATCATGACTACTCAACTCTTGCTCTTGCTTTTTCAGCGGATTTCTTGACATGCTAGATACGATGTGGGGTTTGTCACACTTCCGAACTTATACGTGTGTTATGTCTGAACCCAACACATAAGTCCAGCGAGATTCCACTCTAAGATCAATCGAATATAAAAGGAGTGGTCCAAATTTTATATGCTAATCTCGTTAATTCATTTGTTACCTGTGAGAACTTTCATCCTCCACACTTTCAAATCTATTTCCATACTTCTGATCATCCACTCTACCTATTTTCTAGTTGATTATGAAGGACGCAAACTATACAAAATGAAAATTTGTTATAATGAATGTGCTCTCTATAAAATGCAAAGAACGGTACGTGAATGACACGGTCATATAATATACACGCCCCTCTTCCGGCTCCAAGTATTGAAAAATGTTAATCTAATACTTGTTGGTTAATCAACTCTATCGATTTATCATTTTGATCCTTCATAGCATATAGATCTCGATCTTTAACCATAGGAAGACATTAAGCAATGTATGAAGTCCACATTGATTCTCGTCTTCTTCGGATCCGCTCATTTGTTGTTCATTGCACTCAAGTTGCGATTTCAATATCGGATATTTTGTGTGTCTTGACTGTCTTTCAAGTTTTGAAAAATATTTGGATACTCACTTATCTCGTCATATATGCACCTGTAAAGGATGGATAAATTCACAGATCGATTCCTTACGAGTTTTGATGATGAATTATACTCCGCTCTTTGATCTACTGTAGTTGGTCAAGAGGCTTTACATGACTTCGTCATGTGTTCCATAACAGTAATGGTGTTGCAAATTACCTAATTAGTCTAACTTTGGTTATAACTTATAAGTTGTAACATTAGTTTGATTATATTTCTTTACCGTTGAAAAATGTTTTGACTTTCTTACATCGTGAAGCCAGAAGTCGGACTAACTAAATTCATATAAAATTTCTAATCAAAATTATATCAATTTTTTTTTTCTTATCTGGTTTTAAAACTGAAAATTGATTTATTCATTTTCTTGTAAATAAATTTATAAAATTCAATAAAACCAATTTAAATAAAGTTTTCTTGGTCCCGTTAGGAGTAATGATGAACATTCATACTCCAAAGTACTGTCAATCACATTCAACACTTAATGGACCACGTACGATACTATTCGAATTTATATTTGGGCCCTTCATATCAACATAATGATCAACGACTAGTTTTTATTATTTAATACATATAATTAAATATCGTATATTTATTATTTGGATCACTTTAACACTTTAATATTTCAAGTGTACGTATAATTTTATGTCAATTTGTAATGTATAGACATATAGATATAGAATTAAACATAAATACAGTATGATATTAAACATGAGAATTATCCACAAATACTAATTGTTAATTAAGATGTGTATCACACGTGATATATAATACACTGATAAAAAGTCTATACGATGTATAAGTTTGATGGACTATCTTTTTACCTTCCTTCAATTATTATTATTATTATTATTATTATTATTATTATTATTATGCTACTAGATTGTATGTAAAAATACTAAAACTTAAGTAGTTTGTGAATTTTAAACTATGATAGGAAAAACCTTCCCACCTTCCCACCATTATAATAGCAGAATAAATCGGATCTCTTGATTTTTCTTTCAAAATAAATATATATATCTGAATTATAATACCTTATACCAAGTTTTAATGTTTGAATTCACTAAACACCGTACCAATTTTTAATGTTTGAATTTCGATACTAAACACGTAATACTAAAACATAAACCCGAAATATAATATATATAAAATTCAATAAACGATAGAGCCTACTTTAAACGTGTTCGGTAAAGGGACGTGATTATTCGAGAGATATAATATTATTAATAAATTAATTCTCCCTCCCAACTTGTGAATTATTTAAACACTTTCTACTCACAATATGCAAAAAAAATCATTTCATTAGGTATTTTAATTAGTAGATTTCATTAATATTTTAATATAAGTATCCCACCTTAAATATAAACATTTCTTACTCTATTGAGTTATCGATTGTTCTTGTGCGTTTGTCATAACATAATATATTTTCACAATTATTAAATTTAACGTTGTCATGTCACGCATACCCACAATTACAATATTACAATAGATAGTTGAATTAAAATAGAAAATATCTATTGAAAAGCGAAAATTTAGGAGTGGGTGTAGTTCGTAGGTAGCAAACAACATTGTAAGAAGTTATGAATATGTCAGAAAACAATGAATTAACAATGATTGGGTCCAATCTTCAGCATCCTATGATATCCACATACTCATCTTCGCAAACCAACAAAATAGAAGATCTATACTAAATACTACTAGATTCATGTAGAATGAGTTGGTTTCACATCGCTCGAAACGTACTAATGTTATTCAAACAAGAACGTAAATCACTTCCCAAATAAAGTTGGATTATAGTACAATCTAGGTGCGATCTAGATTGGATTGTGTATTACGGTTCGATTTAGACCGTAAAATTTATGAATTTTAGTATGTGAATCCGAGTGAATCGTTCAACTTCAATATTAGTTTAGGACCTTTAGGTAGTAGAGGTCGATTTTTTGGAGTGAATTTGTTTACTCTAATTTGTTTTTTTTGGTTAGTGATACATTTTGGTGGGTCAAACTAATTGTATTTTCATATATAATTTCTTATATATAGAAGGGGTATATTTTCAATTTTATCCAGTTAAACACGTCAATGAATATTTATAGTAGTTCAATATCATAAACGTTCATTGAATAATCTGACGTCTATTAGAAACTTTTACTCCCTACCGTAAGAAGGGTTATCACTTGAACCCGACCCCTCTCTATATAAATAATTTGCTTTGAATTTCATTTAGTTAAATATATATTGAAGTTATGGAAATTTATATTTTTTTTGTAACTTTAATTTGATGACTTCTATCATTTGGTTCCTGCTTTTCATTTTTTACTTTGTTTTACAAAATGTTTGTTTTACAAAATGGTTGTTGAGATTCAGGTATCGTTTTTCTGAAGATAACAAGTTCTCACATCTATACAACGTTAGTGAGCTACTTTTTTGATTGTCAATTAGTTTGAGGGGGAAATCTTGTTGGACTTATGTGTTTTACTTGAATTTAACGAGCATGTGCGTTTGTATGTACATGAGTCTCGCTCTGTATTTCGTATGTATCGGATTTTAACACGTGTACGTCATATAGATTATTAGGTTATTTGATGATTCGACATTGAAATAGAAGTATGTTTAAAGAGTAGCCGTTGCAAATATACCTTAGGTAACCGAAAAGTTAGGTCTTGATTTGTTTAATCTAAGTAGCCTAATCACCAACTAAACTAGGATAGCTAGCAAACATATTAACTATAATCCAAATTATGCTCACAAATCGAGGGGAGCAAATATAAAATACCAATGTCTCATTCAAAATAATTGTTTAAGCATCTTATGATAATGACATTTTCATACTTTAAGTTTAAATTCAATTCATTTAAATCTTGAATTATTATTGTTGACTGTCGCAAAAAGCAATATTGGTTCACATCACGTTTTTGGAATATTGAAATTTATCATATCCCAACTCATACCTAAATATTCTTTGCTTGTTGACGTCAATCAATAATAATAAATAATAAACAATAAACATTTACTAAACTAAATTGTATTTATCACATGTTAGGATTTAACGTTTTAACTTTATTTTCAAATAAAATTTTGTTATTTTTATTAGATAAAACAATAATATGACATTATATACCACAACTACCTAACCCTTGTAACTTGATTTGTTAAAATATGAATAATTAATATACTTTTCTGAATAAACTTCTTCTTTACAGTTATATTACCTCAGTTTATTTGTATTAGTGGTTTATATACTTCTACAACTCAATTGAAATATAGCCCATTAATAAAATATTTATTCTTGTAAATTTTACCAAAAACAACTCGATTTGCATTTGAATGGTGCATTTTTTCTCTATTACTTTAAACTATTTACTAAAAAATCATACATTTCTACCATTTTTTCGAAAGTTAAAAATTAAAGTATTAACTAATAATATAAAATGTTTAAGTTAATAAAACGCTTTAGATTAATTAACTAATATTATAATAAAAATATAATAATAAAATTTTTATTCTATGAATATTACTTGAAAAAAGCCATGAATTGACAAATACGGTATGACAGCGACTTATTTTTAGGATTTTTTTTATATTAAAATAGAATCTTAGTCTATATTTTATGTACGAATTTTAGGTTATATTTTTTTGAATGTTTAGTTTATATTTGAATTAAATAACAATTTATATATAATAAACGTATGATTTATCATTTTGTACCTGCATACATAAAAAACCAGTTACAGCTGAACTGCTCCTACTTTATTTCTCGGTGATGTTAATTACTCGATAATAATCTATAATTTAGAAACGTGATTAAAACTTAATTATATTTTTAAAAAAAATTAAACACAACTTGTAGAGTTGTAGTATAATGAATTAATCAAACTAGGAAATGGGAAAAGTGCAGGATGCAGATCGAGTTGGAATCTCAATAAAACATTATAAAGCAAAGTAAGCATGAACTCGAAACCCGATGAAGCTGTGAAGATATAGCACTGAGTTTGATTGCACCAAAAATAGAATAACATAGGTAGACATAAAATTGTAACAAAGTGGGGGACAATACAACATTATATTACGAGGACTATGAATAGAGCACAATTGACTGGTCAAAGATTGATGATCATTCCCCAAAAGACAAAACAATAGCAACAACATAACTACTGTTTCGAAGAAAATGAAATGGTCGATGCTTGATGGGGACTTGGATATGTCAAGAAAGTGATATATTACGGGATGTGTTTTTGTGATTACATGAGATATATTGTTGTAATGTTTTCACGGTTTGGGTTTGGATCGAATAAGGTTGAGATCGGGTTTTAAGTTAAGTATGATTAAGCATTTAAATGGACGCGGGTTTGGAGATAGATTAGTGGGAACTATACAACATTGTAATATTGGGTAACCTTGTATTTTACGGGTAGAAGTACGTGCACATAGAAAATAACTATTATATAACAAAAATAAGGATAAAATAAGTTGAAATTAAAGTGTAATCAAATTTAAATAGTGGACAAACTTGCGATAATAGGCCAATAAATCCCTGCAATCTAAGCAATAACTTCACACGGAGTTAAAGCCGTCTCCAAAGATACTATAACAATGGACAATGATTGAGCCTAATTATTAACTATAATTAACAAGGCTTGCGAAGAAATTTTCCAAGAGGTCACCCATCGCGTAAAAGCTTACAAAAATGTCACACATCTTAAAATTGCTCTCGCACGACCACACTTAACTTATCATCATTCTACCACTGAGAAAGAAGAATTATTGCTGACATGAACAACCCATCTTTATATACAAATCACAAAATCCCATTTAAATAATGTGTTACATTTTTGTTGATTTTTGTTGTAACGGTTTTTTCTCATTTATTTGTGTGATACTTTAATAATAAAATTCTATTACACTAAAAATATTTATAATGATCTTATGATGATTATATCCTTTCTATGACTTTATACACTCTCTCTTTTTAATGTACATGGATTTTTAATTTCTAAAATACTATTATTGTTAAATATTTTCCTTTCAAACTATGAAATGTTTCATTACATTTATAATTTGTAATTTGAGTGATTCTCATTAGTCATTGACTCATTATATCTATATGTCTTATTAAAGTTACTTTCAGTTATCTTAATTTGATTCCAAATTAGTAACTTTTTAGTTTTTATTAATTTACATTCTATAGTCCTACTAATTCATTAAACATATGGGAAAAGGACAATATTACTAGACCTCACTAGGGTCTAGAACACATAAAGTTCAAAAATTGTATAAACAATTGTTAAAGGTTGAGATTATAACCAAATCTATCCCTAGATAGATTCACTAATCTGGGTATTAGGTATTTTATTGATTTATGTATAGAATGTGAAAGAGTATTATACATGGGGAAGTGAACCCACAATGGATGAAGAGAGTAATATGAGATTGGTAGGCACAAAGCATAAAGCATATATGACATACTCTTCTATGAAGCAAAGAATCTTGACATTCTCTAATCTCACATGCCTATACCCCACCTTATGTCCTTAGCCCACCTAAATTCTTATTATCTCCTTATATTTTGGTAAATAAAAAAATCAAACAACCTAAATCTTGATTTGAGTAAGGAGTTGTTTGGTTGGTTCATATAAACGAGTGATAATCTATCTTATGAGTTGTTTTTGTTTAGAAAGTCTCAAATTCGGGATCTTTTGCAATACATGTATATCATGAGAAACAAAGTCATAAGACGTAGGTTCAAAGTCAGACCGACTATTCTAAGAGTATTCATCCATGGCATTTCAATTTCCCTTCCCCTTTCGGGGCCTATTCGAACGAGATTTTTTTAATACTTTTTGGTCGTGAATATTTGAATGAATAGAATACGCGACCCCGTGAATAAGGATCGTACATAGTCCGTAATTGATGTCAATGACTCACAGATGATTCTTTAATCTGTGATTCATGAAAAAGAAGATCAATTTGGCCTTTGCGAACAACATGTTCGATATAGAAATGACCCACGTCGATAATAAATAAATCCGTCACTTTATATATAAATTTAACTGAAATTAGGTATTGAATTTGATCTTAATTAGCTCGCATTTATCTCGAACGTGTCATCTTGATAGCAATGCATGTAAGAAATGATTATTTTGATCGATCCCCTAAAAACGTCCGTGTTTGGTTTGTAACATTTCTTACGATTAGCTTATCACATTTGATCGCAACTTTCTTAATACCAAATATCTTTCTCGATCTTTTAGAAAAGATTGCGGGTCATTTATTTAACTCTTTTGCAATTTTAATCACATTCTCCGTGTCAAATAATAACAAAAGTACAAAATGACCTGATGCTTTGTACATGACAAGGCATGAGTCAATTATATATGACACCAATTCTTTTGTTTTCTTACAAAATCACCTTTTTGAAACAAGGTATTTCCCACCAAACCACCATTAATAAACAATAATTGCATAAAACCACTCATTAAAAAGTAAACATGATCAAAATGACCTACGAAAACAATATAAGGGATATTTGTAGAAATCTCTTTACATTTTGACAAACACTAATATAATACAATTATTCATTCTACAATTCATATAAAATTAAATAGCGCTTTTAAAAGTTCATTCTTTTTATAATGTACCAAATATAATATCTAGGATGATCAATTTCAATCTAATTTGATCAATCCGCTAGATGTGTCTAGCGTATCAAAAGTCCATAAAAAATGGCAGACGGATAGACCGTCATAAATAAATAAATAAATAATAGATGATAATTTGATCATAATGAGCCAATCAATTATGACAACAAAGAAACGTTACAGGATAAGGCCTCATAATGGATCCCGATCTTAACTTGACAACAACTTCACTAGATCTTACAACAAGAAACAAATGTAATTAAAACAAATGGAAAGCGTATTGCAAAAATAAGGTCGTGAATGCAACATGACTCAACCTTTTATACGAAAACTACTAGCACCCTAAAATAAAAGGATTTCTATATGAATGCAATAACCGAAAGCCACCCTAACTATATAAATACGTGGACCTCACTGGCCATCCGCTCTGTATTAGGTAGTGACCGCACTGACCGGCGACATTGGTGGTTGGAAGTAAGGTCACCGGAAATAGTAAGGGTTTGAGGATCTGGGGAGAAGATAGTGAATAGTGTTTCTCATGGTATGTGTTATGGGAATAGTGTTACGATTATAATATTTACGAGTTTGAAATTGGTTTCAAACAAGCTCTCTAAAACCTTACGAGTCTATCCAAATCTCAATATTTTCCTCAAATTGATACTGCTCGAAAAATCCTCAATATATTTCTAAAATTCGACAAGAAATTAATATATTAACACTAAATTTCCAAGTTTATATTTTCGATTTGTCAGTTAAATATATTTCCGACTAAACCCAAAACCGTTCATTTATCCCAAATTTCGAATGAACCTACTAAGAAAAACTTTCCCGGATGATTAAAAATTCAGGTTATTACAATATTTGTTGATATGCCTTGAATTATGCTTATCTTTTATTTGAGTCTTGTCTGTTTGGCAGTCTTATACTTGGCGCCCAAGTATAAACCTGCAAATTATAAACCTACCATAAAGCTAGGGTATTGCTCCTATATATTTTGTAGGATTCCCTAAGTCTTCAATCATCTGATCATTTATTAATCTGCTAATATGTTTACTTGAAAATCTGGGATAACTTAGTTATCATCTTAAATATGGGATAACCTTGTTATCATCCGTTTATCATCTCATTTGTACTCTGAAACTCATAAACAAATCTCTCTAGAAAGTAGAAGTAACCTTTATTAGGTGAACCACTATAAACATGTGTGTCGTCTTTCTTGTTTGTTGAATTATGTTCTTTCTTAGTGATTTTACACAACAAACTGATATAAGAGCTTTGGATTCTTTGGCTTTCTGTTTATTTGGGAGAATGATGTCTTCTTTCAACATGATGATCGACAAGTCCATAGAGAGGAACAATTTCATTTTGTAGCAAATCAAGATGTGAGCATTGCTGAAACAACAAGGCTTATGGAGGATGCCGTCAAAGAAGAAATCTGATAAGGATAAGACGCATTCGACCATCATGTTGTGTCTCGCAAATGATGTCTTATGTGGGATTTCGGATCAGGATACCGCAACCAAACTATGGTTGGAGTTGGATAGCCTCTACATGACGAAATCTCTCACCAACAAGTTTCTTCTGAAGCATTGTCTGTTTAGCTTGCGTATGCAGGAAGATACGCAACTTCGTGAACAATACTTAGATCAACTAAACACAATTCTTCTTGATTTGCGTAATATTGATGTTAAGATTGAGGACAAGGATGTTGCGTTGATTCCATTGGTATCTTTGCCGTCATCATATGAAAAATTTGTTTAGTCATTTGTTGTTGGAAAATATATTATTACTCTGTAAGACGTCATGTCTACCCTTCATACAAGGGAACTATGCCACAAGGTGAATGAAAGTGGTGTAGGTAGGGATGGTCAAACATCTGGTCTATATACAAGCGGAGACAAGGGATAAGGAAAACTAGGGAAGAAGGACAATAAGCCGTCTTCTTCAAAGGTCCTATGCTTGATGACATATGAAACTACTATAAGGATAAAGGGGATAGTACACGAAATTTTTGGAAAATCGATAAACCTCAAAACGTCGTATCCTCTAGTCCAAAGAGCGTGAAACTTTTTTTGTACACGTTTTATGGTTTATAGGGTGTGTCCGATCAAAAAAATCAATAGTTTAAAACTATGCGTTTTATTGAAAAAGTTCAAAGGGGTTAGTACACGAAATTCTTGGAAACTCGATAAACCTCAAAAACGTCGTATCCTTTGTTCCAAAGAGCGTGAAACTTTTTTTGTACACGTTTTATGGTTTATAGAGTGTGTCCGATCAAAAAAATCAATAGTTTAAAACTTTGCGTTTTATTAAAAAAGTTCAAAGGGGATAGTACACGAATTCTTGGAAAATCGATAAACCTCAAGAACGTCGTATCCTTTGGTCCAAAGAGCGTGAAACATTTTTTGTACACGTTTTATGGTTCATAGAGTGTGTCGGATTAAAAAAAATCATTAAAACTTTGCGTTTTATTGAAAAAGTTCAAAGGGGGTAGTACACGAAATTCTTGGAAAATCGACAAACCTCAAAAACGTCGTATACTTTGTTCCAAAGAGCGTGAAAAAATTTTTGTACACGTTTTATGGTTTAAAGAGTGTGTCCGGTCAAAAAAATCAATAGTTTAAAACTTTGCGTTTTTTGAAAAAGTTCAAAGAGGTTAGTACACGAAATTCTTGGAAAATCTATAAACCTAAAAAACGTCGTATCCATTGGTTTAAAGAGCGTGAAACTTTTTTTGTACACGTTTTATGGTTTATAGGGTGTGTCCGATCAAAAAAATCAATAGTTTAAAACTTTGCGTTTTATTGAAAAATTTCAAAGGGGGTAGTACACGAAATTCTTGGAAACTCGATAAACCTCAAAAACGTCGTATCCTTTGTTCCAAAGAGCGTGAAACTTTTTTTGTACACGTTTTATGGTTTATAGAGTGTGTCCGTTCAAAAAAATCAATCGTTTAAAACTTTTTGTTTTATTGAAAAAGTTCAAAGGGGATAGTACACGAAATTCTTGGAAAATCGATAAACCTAAAAAACGTCATATCCTTTGTTCCAAAGAGAGTGAAACTTTTTTTTGTACACGCTTTATCGTTTATAGAGTGTGTTCGATCAAAAAAATCAATAGTTTAAAACTTTTCTTTTTATTGAAAAAGTTCAAAGGGGATAGTACACGAAATTCTTGAAAAATCGATAAACCTCAAAACGTCGTATCCTCTGGTCCAAAGCGCGTGAAAAAAAATTTTGTACACGTTTTATGGTTTATAGAGTGTGTCCGATCAAAAAAATAAATAGTTTAAAACTTTGCGTTTTTTGAAAATGTTAAAAGGGTTAGTAGACGGAATTCTTGGAATATCGATAAACCTAAAAAACGTCGTATCCTTTGGTTTAAAGAGCATGAAACTTTTTTTGTACACGTTTTATGGTTTATAGAGTGTGTCCGATCAAAAAAATCAATAGTTTAAAACTTTGCGTTTTATTGAAAAAGTTCAAAGGGGTAGTACACGAAATTCTTTGAAAATATATAAACCTCAAAAACGTCGTATCCTTTGGTACAAAGAGCGTGAAACATTTTTCGTACACGTTTTATGGTTCATAGAGTGTGTCAGATAAAAAAATCATTAGTTTAAAACTTTGCGTTTTATTGAAAAAGTTCAAAGGGGGCAGCACACGAAATTCTTGGACAATCGATAAACCTCAAAAACGTCGTATCTATTGTTCTAAAGAGCGTGAAACTTTTTTTGTACACGTTTTATGGTTTATAGAGTGTGTCCGATCAAAAAAATCAATAGTTTAAAACTTTTCTTTTTATTGAAAAAGTTCAAAAGGTGTACATGAAATTCTTGGGAAATCGATAAACCTCAAAAACGTCGTATCCTTTGGTCCAATGAGCGTGAAACTTTTTTTTGTACACGTTTTATGGTTTATAGAGTGTGTCCGATCAAAAAAATCAATAGTTTAAACTATGCGTTTTATTGAAAAAGTTCAAAGGGGGTAGTACACGAAATTCTTGGAAAATCAATAAACCTAAAAAACGTCGTATCCTTTGGTCCAAAGAGCGTGAAACTTTTTTTGTACACGTTTTATGGTTTATAGAGTGTGTCCGATCAAAAATAATCAATAGTTTAAAACTTTGCGTTTTATTGAAACAATTCAAAGGGGGTAGTACACGAAATTCTTGGAAAATCGATAAACCTCAAAAACGTCGTATCATTTGGTCCAAAGAGCGTGAAACCTTTTTTTGTACACATTTTATTGTTCATAGAGTGTATCAGATAAAAAAATCAATAGTTTAAAACTTTGCGTTTTATAGAAAAAGTTCAAAGGGGGTAGTACACGAAATTCTTGGAAAATCGATAAACCTTAAAAACGTCGTATCCTTTGTTCCATAGAGCGTGAAACTTTTTTGTACACGTTTTATCGTTTATAGAGTGTGTCCGATAAAAAAAAATAATAATTTAAAACTATGCGTTTTATTGAAAAAGTTCAAAGGGGGTAGTACACGAAATTCTTGGAAAATCGAAAAACCTCAAAAACGTCGTATCCTTTGGTCCAAAGAGCGTGAAACTTTTTTTGTACACGTTTTATGGTTTATAGAGTGTCCGATCAAAAATAATCAATAGTTTAAAACTTTGCGTTTTATTGAAACAGTTCAAAGGGGGTAGTACACGAAATTCTTGGAAAATCGATAAACCTCAAAAAAGTCGTATCCTTTAGTCCAAAGAGCGTGAAACAAATTTTTTGTACACATTTTATTATTTTTCATAGAGTGTGTCGGATAAAAAAAATCAATAGTTTAAAACTTTGCGTTTTATAGAAAAAATTCAAAGGGGGTAGTACACGAAATTCTTGGAAAATCGATAAACCTTAAAAACGTCGTATCCTTTGTTCCAAAGAGCGTGAAACTTTTTTTTACACGTTTTATCGTTTATAGAGTGTGTTCGATCAAAAAAATCAATAGTTTTAAACTTTTCTTTTTATTGAAAAAGTTCAAATGGAATAGTACACGAAATTTTTGGAAAATCGATAAACCTCAAAACGTCGTATCCTCTAGTCCAAAGAGCGTGAAACTTTTTTTGTACACGTTTTATGGTTTATAGAGTTTGTCCGATCAAAAAAATAAATAGTTTAAAACTTTGCGTTTTTTAAAAAAGTTAAAGGGGTACACGAAATTCTTGGAAAATCGATAAACCTCAAAAACGTCGTATCCTTTGGTTTAAAGAGCGTGAAAATTTTTTTGTACACGTTTTATGGTTTATAGAGTGTGTCCGATCAAAAAAAATCAATAGTTTAAAACTTTGCGTTTTATTGAAAAAGTTCAAAGGGGGTAGTACACGAAATTCTTGAAAAATCGATAAACCTCAAAAACGTCGTATCCTTTGGTCCAAAGAGCGTGAAACATTTTTTGTACACGTTTTATGGTTCATAGAGTGTGTCAGATAAAAAAAATCAATAGTTTAAAACTTTGCGTTTTAATGAAAAAGTTCAAAGGGGGTAGTACACGAAATTCTTGGAAAATCGATAAACCTCAAAAACGTTGTATCCTTTGTTCCAAAGAGCGTAAAACTTTTTTTGTACATGTTTTGGCTTATAGAGTGTGTCCGATCAAAAAAATCAATAGTTTAAAACTTTGCTTTTTATTGAAAAAGTTCAAAGGGGATAGTACACGAAATTCTTTGAAAATCGATAAACCTCAAAAACGTCGTATCCTTTGGTCCAAAGAGCGTGAAACTTTTTTTGTACATGGTTTATAGAGTGTGTCCGGTCAAAAATAATCAATAGTTTAAAACTTTGCGTTTTATTGAAACAGTTCAAAGGGGTAGTACACGAAATTCTTGGAAAATCGATAGACCTAAAAAACATCGTATCCTTTGGTCCAAAGAGCGTGAAACATTTTTTTTGTACACGTTTTATGGTTCATAGAGTGTGTCAGATAAAAAAAAATCAATAATTTTAAAACTTTGCGTTTTATAGAAAAAATTCAAAGGGGGTAGTACACGAAATTCTTGGAAAATCGATAAACCTCAAAAACGTCGTATCCTCTGGTCCAAAGAGCGTGAAACTTTTTTTGTACACGTTTTATGGTTTATAGAGTGTGTCCGATCAAAAAAATCAATAGTTTACCACTCTGTTTTCAGCTCCGTCGGATGAGGAGAAAAAGTATATGTTGCGAGTCTCTTATGCTAGTGTAGTATGGAGTTTGATGTATGTTGTGGTCTGCACAAGACCATATTTGGCACAAGGTGTTAGTGTCGTCAGCAGGTTCATGATACAACTAGGAAAATAGCACTAGCAAGCTGTTAAGAGGATATTTTTGTACCTTAATGGTACATTTAACATTGAGCTTGTTTTTGGGAATGATACACAGTGTTTAGTCACAAGGTACTCTGATTCTGATTATGCAGGAGATATTGATATCAAAAGAAGATCTATGACCGGTTATGCTTTCACTTTTGGGGTTTTGTTGTGAGTTGGAAGGCAACCTTACAACCAACAATTACTTTGTATGCTACATATGCAGAGTTCATGGTATTGCCAAAAGCATCTAAAGAGGGAATTTGGTTGAAGGGATTGGTTTGTGATATAGGTATACATCACGATCAGGATATTATATATTGTGATACTTTGAGTGCAATTTGTTTGGCCAAGGAATAGGTTCATCATGAGAGGATTAAACATATTGACATCAGGTACCATTTCTTAAGAAGTGAAAAGAGGATTAAAGTGAAAAAAGTAGAAATTGCTGATAATCCTACTGATATGTTCACCAAGCCGGTACCTCACAATAAGTTCCAACACCTTTTGGACTTGCTAAATGTGAGAAGTTGATGAATGCTCAATGGGTATATCTGGATAGAGAGGGGAGTTAGTTTGGACATTGATTAACGCATCTATGAACATTGAATAATACATTTGGTATGTCCGGTGAGGAGAGGAGTTGGTCTGGGCTTTGACTTATGCAATCTGATACATTTGTGAGGATTTAAGTCAGTGTGGAGACTTGTTGATATGTCTTGAATTAAGCTATCTTTTATTTGAGCTTTTTTTTTTTTGTTTAACTCAGTCTTACACTTGACACTCAAGTATAAACTTGTCAAGTATAAAATTTGCTATGTATAAAACTGCCATAAAACTAGCGTTTTGTTCTATATATTTTATAGGTTCCCATTAGTCTCCAATCATCTTATCATTTGTTAATTCTTAACCTAAAAATCTGAAATAATCTAATTATCATCTGCCATATGAAATAACTTAGTTATCATACGTATATTTTCTTATTTCTACTTTAAAATATATCAACAAATTTCTAACATCGAGATCGGTGTTTAAATTTCCGACTCTTACTTTTTGCGATATACATAATATTGTATAATTAGAGCATTTCAATAAAGACGATGGAGAAATCATAGATCACTAGAAGAAAAGAAAACTTACACAATAATAAGAAGGTAATAATTAGTTAATTACAACGTTTGAATACGATAAAATATACTTTTGTTCATATAGGCTTGCGTGGAGTAGCTAGGGAAATAGCTCAGTTCACACTTATCCTAAATTTGAAATAATTATACGTAGTGGATTTAGGTTGGCTGTAAGTTTGACGAAATGACAATTTATAATATGAAAACTTAGGTTTGAATCCTTAAAGCAACAACAAACACAACGATAGCCAATAGTTAGCAAGGGAAGAGGGTCCCATATGTTAGCACCAATACTATAATAGGACAAATGCAGCCCATTACCAAGATTCCATATTCGAATATGTCACCTCAAGGCTCAATCTTATAGGAGTAATAGTCTATCAATCTTATACACTAAGTCCGTTATTCATTTATTATGGATGTGAGAATATTTTATCATCCACATAATGGTCGAGACATAGAAATAGAAAGTGCGAAAATTTTGAGTTTGAATTTTACAAATTAATTTTCGTGTGTGTTTGTGATTTTTTGATCACGATACATTGTAAGGTCGTGTTTGAAATGGAAAATTAATCGAGCTATAGGTGATATTGAATAACTATGTTTTTAAGTGAAAAAATATACCATGTCTTATATCTATCTAAATATGATAAACATACGAGTATGAGTCAGTTAAAGATCCCACAAAATAATGGGAGCTATTGGGGATTATTTTGTGATTATTTAGAGGTGGGTTATTTGAACAAAATTTTTAATCCAATTACACAATGATCGATTATTTCAGATTATAATCCCCCTAAAAAAAAATTCTTATTAAAACTGTAAACAAATGTTTTTACACGAGTTAGAAGGTAGACGGACAACAAGTTGCGCCGTTACTCCTTTTTGGATAGCTAAACCATCATGCTAAAAACTACATCTGAAAACCTAAGAGACACAACATTACCATGCAAGACCCGATGTACCCACTTGAGAATCTCGACGACATCAGGCGCAAGAAACTCAAACGTGTCAAAAGCGAACTGAAGAAACACATGTTGGTTTTCAACGCAACCCTTTCATGCTTAGCTACATTCGCCGCGACCGATTTACCCATAATAAAAGGTCCACTACCTAAACTAACCAAATGAGAGACCTCGTCAAATCAATACAAGAGATTATATTGTTTGCGTATGGATATAGTTAGAAGATTATGGATGCGTTCGATAAAAGGTATTATCGGGATTATCATTATGGGATATTATTTTGGGGTTTTTCCCCTAACGTTTTAAATTATCATTTATAACTTTTTTTATCATGTAACTTGAAAATAACCTAATAATTCCATATTTTAAATCAATACTCCTCATTATATTTTCCATGTTTTTAAGTTACCATTTACAACTTTTTATCATGTAAATTGAAAGTAACTTAAAGATTTCACATCTTAAAAATTACTTAAATTGTGTAATTTTATATAACATTACTCATATATAAATTTAATATTTTATCAAAAAAACTAAAAAGTCATAATGAAAATAACATTATTTTCATTGTCTTTATTTTCTTCTTTCAATTTGTTTTATCATTGTCTTTTTCTACTTTAAATACATGAAGATAGAAAAAAATATTAAAAATAAAAAATAAAAATAGCCTACCTAAGTTTTGGATCCTGAATATGTCCCTGTTCATATCTCCACATGGATATTAAACATGTCTTTATAATGTTTACATATGGATATAGTTAGAAGATTATGGTCGCGTTCAATAGAAGAGAGAATATCAGAGTTGTAATTCCGTAAGATTATTTTGGGTTTTTATTAAATTCATTTCAACTTTGATTATTATATTATAGAGATTATAATCACCTAAATAATCTCGTATATTTGCAGAACGAGCTCTATATCTTTAAGGGTCTGTTTGGTATCCATATCTAGATATCAAATATGGATATCGACATAAAAAAAAAACTCATACCTATGTTTGGTATACAAGTATATGGATATCAAACCGATATCTTGATATACTCTTTATACACATTTTCTCCTATTTTGATATACTCACAAAACTGGAAGTATCACATATCTAAAATTGTTCCTCCATCTTCTATTCTTCCTCTCCGAAACAAAGATATCAGATATGAATCTCATACCCGTATATTGATACCTCATACTCATATCTTGATATCTAGATATGAATACCAAACAACCCTAAGAGATTATCAAATAACTTGTTACAGAATTTTGGGATATCCTTTTCTGTTGATGATTTTAGTGGAACTTTACATATTATCCTTCTCATTTTTAATGGAGTTATATGTAGGGGGAAAAAACAAACAAGCCCGATAAATTTTGGACAAAGATAAGTAGGTCTGTACAAGAAACTATCGGGCTCATTAATTGGCCCAACTTTTAGTAACTTGTAGAAACCGCTTCATTTACCTAGAGTTAAGTTTTAATTTAATTTTTTTTACTTTTGAGTTACTAGGCAACCTTAGTGGTTCGAGATAAACCGTGGATAAAGCCGGGGGTAGCATTGGAATAAAGAAAACAATTTTATTTGTAACTAGACCTAATCATATCCGAGCAGTCCGTCCGGGAAAACGGGCGGGTATGAACATAGAGGGAAGTTCGACCGGGTCGAAAAGCCCGGCCCGTCAAGCCCGTCGGGCCGGGTACGGATACCACTATAAGTCGGGCCGAAAAGTCCGGCCCGTATAAAAAATTAAATTAAAATAAAATAATATTTTATTGTATATATTTAAAATATTAAGTATAATTATAGAATATTTAGCATAATTATCATAAATTTAATGTATATTACATATAATATCTTAAATATATTTTATTTTTAAATAAAATTTATATTTAAAATAGTTTTAAAAATTATTTTTAAAAATTAAAAAATAAAACGGGTACCCGGAGGCCCGCCCGATAGCCCGGCCGGGCAGGGTACGACAGGTATTGCAGGCCCGCCATCCGGGCTTAGCCCGGCCCGGGTCTGACTAAACCGGTCTAAAATTCCAAAAAACCCGGCCCGAGACCGGTCCGAGTCCGGATATGAATGGTCTATCTGTAACATCATCTTTATTTACGCGCCTCCCATGGAGAAATATAAGGATGAATTTTGGAAAGAAAGTACGAATATTGTCAAAAACTCAATTATCCATCTATGATAATGGCGGATTTTAACGATTTAGTTGATCCGGCTGATAAAGTCGGGGTAGCATCCCAAGTAATGCCAAATTTCAGAGAATTAATAATGTACTTCAAGAATGTAACATGATGGATATTATATCTAGAGAAAATGGGTTTACCTGGGGGGAAAAGGAAAGAAGGTGTGGATAACACCTTCGAAAAACTAGACAGAACGCTAGCTCATTTCGAAATTATAAATGAATATAATCAGATTCATGTTTGGAATCATGCATTCACTACCTCGGATCACTGTATGATCTCAATTAACCTATTTCATAACAAGCAAATATATAAAAATAAACCATTCAGATATGAGATGATGTGGTTGAGAGAAAAGACTGCGAAAATGTGATCAAACAGGCATGACATCTTCATGTCCCAGGAACCTCTATGTTTAAGCTGTGTAAAAGATTAAACCTTACCAAAGCAAAACTTAAAGTTTGGAGTAAGAATAGCTTTGGTAATGTTAACAAGCAAGTCAAGAAGATCGATTTGGATATTGAAAACCTCCAAAATGCAAACTACAGGAACTATAACTAAGTTAGAAATGAGAAAATTCTAAGACTAAATAAAAGAGAGAGAATGTCTCATAGAGTACCAATATAAATATTGAAGACAAAGAGCCAAATCCACAGAGTTTGAAAAAGAAGATAAAAATACGAAGTGTTTTCATAGAAAGACAGCTGGTAGAAGAAATAGGAAAATAATCAACCTTATTAAATGCAAAGATGGCCTTGGGGTTAGTAAGGAAGAAGACATCAATAAAGAGTTCATTAATAACTATAAGATGCGTGTCAAGGCGTCAGGAGGAAACCATCAGATGCGCGAACAATTCCTTCAAGTAAATTCGAAAGAAGTCACTGGGGTTGATAATGATACGTTAACTAAACAGTTTACGAACAGTGACATCAAAAAGGTTGTATTTGATATCGGTAGTGATAAATCGCCGGGGCCCGATGGAATGTCGGCTGGTTTTTTCCAGAAACACTGGGACTTGGTTGGACAGGATGTTTGCAAGGCTGTTAAAAGCTTTTACCATTTTGGCAAAATTTTAAAACAAATCAATCATACATTCATTACCCTTATTCCAAAAAATTATAATCCAATTACTACCAATGATTTTAGACCTATTAGTCTCTGTTCTACGATCTACAAAATTATTGCTAAAATTCTTGCAGTAAGATTAAAAGCTATACTACCTAAACTAATTCACCCTCTTCAAAGTGCTTTTGTGCAAAATAGAGCAATCAAAGATAACATCTTAATTGCTCATGAAATTTTTCATGGTTTCAGTACGAAGAAAGGAAAGGAATGATATATGGCTATTAAATTGGATATGGAAAAAACGTATGACATAATTGAATGAGAATTCATACAGGCCGTCCTATTTAAATTCGGTTTTAATGGAAAATTTATCAGTTGGATCATGGAATGCATCACTACAGTTTCGTATTCCATCCTAATTAATGATCACCCGTCGGATGTTATTTTTTCTTCTAGAGGAAAAAGGCAACGCGACTCGATCTCGCCTTTGCTCTTTAACCTTGAAGCAGAGGTCCTTGCCCGAAACATTCAAAAAGAAAGTAATCTTAATAAGAAAATGATAGGATATCCTATAAATAAATAGGGTAGTATCATTCCATTTTTAGCCTTTGTTGACGATATGATTGTCTTTACTAAAGCATCGGTGAATGCGGGAGCTAAAATCCTAGAAATTTTAAGGGTTTATAAAAAATCGGAAGAGGATAAATTTCCATTTCAAAAATCGGTAGATTTAAGGGTTTATCAAAATTCATTTACATAAATGGTTCAAAAATCACACGGTGATTTACTACAAAGTATACACAATAGAACTGAATTATTGCAAGACATTAATTTACTTGTATTGTCATTATATCTAAGTTCATTTCGAGAAGAAAATTTATTGAAAAGCGGCTTATGTCCTTTATTTTATTTCGGAAAGACTAAGTGCACGACGATAAAATTCACAAATGCACGATGTTTACAGGAGCCGTAACCGCCACGGTTTCAAAATACGTAGACGTGAAAAATATTCACGGTCACGGTTTTCGGAAACCGTGGCGGCTACGTTCCCGAAACCGTGACATAATTACTTTATAAATTTTACCAATATACAAGAAAAAAAAACAAAAAAAAAAGTTTATGACGCTCACGGATCCCGTGACCGTGCCAAAAAAATCATTTTCCTCTTTTGCCACGGTCACGGGATCGGAAACCGTGACGGTCACGGATCCCGAATTAGTCGTGCAATTGTGAATTTTTTCGCCGTTCCTTTAAAATCGCCATTTTATTTTCATATTATAAATTGAGCGCAATCGATAACGTTGTTTATCGATCAACGTTGTTCGCGTTAAAGGTGGAACACAATTTTGAACATAAGTAAAAATTGACCATTTTCAGTATCCGATCCGATAAGTTTATAAAAGTCCGATCCGAATCCGACCCGAGAGTACCTTGATATCCGACATTTTATCTGGATTATATGTCAGATACAATCCGATTATTTATTAATAGACTAGTAGTATATATCATATTCTGCTTGTTAACCCAAAAACTTAATTTAATCCGTATCTGATCCGAAAAATATACCGATTGAATCAAACTCGGATCACCAATTGCCTGATATTTTAGTATTCGGATTTTTCCGGGTCCGACATTTTTGCTCCTCCTTAGTTCACACCACGGTCGCTCAACCGGCTAAAGCTCCCTAAACCCTAATCGGCTAACCCAAATCTGACGCCACTCACATCTCCTTCGCTCAACCAGCCACCTTCTACTAGCTTCTGTCCTTACCATTGCCTCCTACGAGCACAAGGACGCCGCCCCCCCCCCCATCCCCATTACCAAATCAAGTCGCAGCCTGCAGTTGCTTGAAACTAACCTGTTAAATCAGTTCTCAAGGTATGAATAATTTTCTTAAATAGCAATTAGGAAGTGTTTAAGAGACTTGTAGCATGATTCGTTTGATTATTGTTTCCCTGAAATGCGTGCTTGGTGACCTCAAATTCGTATACAAGGAAAATAGAATGAAACGAATTGCGTTGTGTGTTTGGTGTTCCTGTTAGGAAAATCATTGATCCCTTGGCTACTTTCTTCCAAATTTGCTTCTGTTGCTAGCAACTCTACACTTTCACGGCAGAAATAGGCTCTAGTGCATTGCTTATTGGAGTAAAATTTTATTTTTTTGATCAACTCCGTAGTGATATTTTCATGCAAACGATGATATGCAGTGAAATCCTCAAACATCAACTCTATTTGGCTGCATCGTATGTTTTTATGCACTACTACCTCTACGTTCTCTCTGCTGTTTTCCTGTTGCAGCTATATTTTTTTGGTAATTCTGTCCTTCTATCTCCATCTCCATGCTTGTTTTCTAAACTATGCTTCAGCAATCAGCATACATGTAAATAAGTAATATATATTCAAACATAGTGGCCGAAAGAAGAAGAGAAAGGTGGTCTAGAAGTGCCTGTTGTTGACAAGGACACCATGGTGGATCATACCGTGGAGGTTGAGGAAGATGAAACTATGTCGGATAACGAGACGAGGGAGGAAGAAAGCAAGGGTGTCATAGCTAGTAAAGACGAGAAGGTGAAAAGGAAGAAAAAGACGGCTGTTTTAATGTCGTTTGATGGACAGGAAATGAAGGTGAAAAAGAACAAGAAGAATAGGGAGAAGGATGATGGGTTAGTTGGTCATGACAAAGAGAGAGAAGTCAAGAAAACGAAGGAGAAAAGGGGTCATATGGTGTTACTTGATGATAGGGAGACAGAACTGGAGAAAGTAGAAAAAGTTAAGAAAAAAAGGAATGGTGGGAAAGCTCATAACAAGGACAAAAAATGGAAGAGGAAGGAGAGAGAAGCTAAGGCTGTTGACGAAGTGATCGATGATATCCACTCTGGAAACAAGGATGGTTTATTAGTGCAAGGCAAGAGGTTTTCAGAAGAAGAAGATGAAATGATTAAAAAAGCTGTTTCAGATTATATAGAAACAAAGCAGCTTGGTGATGATGGTCTAAAAATGATTCTGCGTTGTAAATCTTGCCCTGAAGTAAAAGGATGTTGGCAAGAGATTGGGACTGCCTTGCCTTGGAGGCCCTACGCTAGCGTTTATTCACGAGCTCACAGGCTGTATGAGCACGGTGAGAGAAAGTGGACTCCGGAGGAGATAGAGTACATCAGGAAGTCCTATAAGCAATATGGTCCAAAATGGAAAATGATGGCAGATAAACTAGGCAAGTGTCAGGCTCACGTGAGGAGTGCATTTCAGAGATACCAGTTTGGCAATCTGAAAAAAGGGAAATGGTCTCAAGATGAATACCGAACTTTATTTGAACTAGTGAATAAAGATTTGCAGGAGAAGGTTTTTGAGGAGAAAAAATCCATGTATGGTATGCTCAAGGATAACATAAAATGGGAAACAATTAGTTGGGAATTAGGGACCCGATATAATGCACATTGTTGCATGAAGTGGTACGATCAGCTAACTTCTCCTATGGTTGCTCAAGGAAAATGGGCTGATTCCGATGATTATAGGCTTCTGATGGTGCTAGTTGAGCTTGATGCTAGCTGTGTAGATGAAGTGGATTGGGATGATCTGCTTGAGCATCGGTCAGGCGATCTGTGTTGGAAGCGTTGGCTGCAGATGGTTCGTCATCTTGGTGTGCATGGAAATAAAACATTTTCCGTGCAAGTTGAAGTTCTTTCACAGAGATATTGTCCAGATTTAACACAAGTTAGAGAGGCAGTTGACGCCAGACCAGTAGTTGACTGAGTTTGATATCTCACGCATGGGGTTTGTATCACTTTGATCCCCGCCATTGTCGAGCAACCAAATGCACGCTTGGAGTTTCGAGGAGTATTGTCATTAACAGGTCTGATTTTGGAGATGGATGGAGATTGATAGGGATCATGTATTTTGATTAGTACACTACTAAGAGAAATAGCTCAGCAAGAGTGTAAAGCTTACGTTGACAGAAATATCCCAACATTTGAGTATGGACAACCTTATTCAACATTCCTCAAGTTTCCTTGAATTATAAGGTAATTGTTTATGCCTGGAGAATGTAGATAAGACAGAGAAACATAAGTTCCAATTCTCTTGCTTAATTGCACTGCTACTGTTGCTATTTTTTCTTTCTTTTTAGTTTAAATATTTATCTTTTATATTAGGGTTGTTGCACGAGCCGAGCATTGGTATGCGCAAGCTCGAATAACTTTGTTTATAAATGAGTAGAGTTCAACCCTAACCTAAGTTTTAATTGAGCATTAAAATGTGTTCATACTTGACTCGCTTAGAAAATAAACGATTTTGAACGACTTTTTCCGAACCAATTATCTAAGTTTTCATTGGAAAGTGCTAGTTAGCTAATTCACCCTAAAATGTGTTCATATTTTCATTATGAAAAGTAGATATCTCATCCAAATTTCTAAGTTTTTAATACTTGGGAGCTGTTGCGCAAAATCTGATAACATCTCATGACATCAGGGTTAATATTTAGAATTTTAAAAGTTTGCTGAAAATTTTCAAAATTTGAGGCTTCTATTTGCGAAATATGGCCATCTTTTGGTAAATATTAGTGTATTACGGAGTAACTGGCTAGCTGCGTGTCCCTTCCCGGAATTTCATTTCCCCGAAGCCTCAACTGATTAACTCCACCTAGTACCCAAATCCGGCGTCACTCACTCCATCACCGGAGCTCTACCTGCCACTTTCAACGAACGCCTCTTAACACCAGTACGCTTAGGCGTTATTCATTTCTCGACTCTCCTTCCTGTACTGCTTCAAGTCGCAGGTATGCAATTGCTCAAAGTATGACCTCAATTTTTATACATGGAAAATAGATTGAAAAACAATTGCTGCGTGTGTTTGATTCTGTGTTAGGGGGTCCTTTGATTCCTTTTTCAATGACTGCTTCTGTTTCTGGCAAGTGGCAACTCGAGACTTTCATGAATCATGATAATTGGTTCGTGACTTCGTGTGCATTGCTTATTGGAGTAGTTTTTTAGTTTTGTCATCGACTCTTTTGTGATTTACTTGTTCTACTTGACTGTTTGATGTTCTTATGCACTGCCACATCTACGGTCTCTCTGGATTTCCATGTTTGTTGTTTTTTAACTGTGATTCAACATACATGTCATACAATTACGTGCTCTATCAATTTGCTTCTCAACCCTGTTTTGTGGTTGATTTTCGCTTCTATATCTTGACTTTTGAGTTGTCTCAGGTTATGAAGACTCTTTTGGAAACAGAATTGGAAGATGTCAAAGACTTATAGGTGCACGTCGGCAGGCACCTGAACTTGCTAGTAAGCCATGTTCCTCGATGTTTTGCCTGTATGAAAGTATGTCTTCTGGATGTGAATGGTGTTAAACGGGAGTTATTTTTAGGTTATATTTCATTCGATTTCCTAATTCAGTCATCCATTATCTCGGTTTTGCAGCATCGTCTTTTACCAAGCTAAGAGCTTCACTAGTCTTTCTTTGTTGATTCTGAAAGAGCCTACAAAAAACCAAGATGTGGCGGCATAGAACAATATCCCTTAATTCTACATGGGTTTTGAGGAAAACCTCTAGCTCATATTGGATTCCTCTATTCTATTGCTCAGATTCTGGTTCGCCAAACATGAAATTGAAAGCTACACCTTTACAGGTACATTAGTGGTCTAGCATTCTTTGGCTGAATAATATTTTGAGTTCAAAAACCGAGTCTTATTCATCTTCTCCATTGTAAATCTTGTAGGAAAGAAGAATGATAGACAGGTTTAGGTTCCACGTTAAAGGTGGTGACGGTGGAAGTGGTTGCTCAAGTGTACGGCGTAGCAGGGCTGATCGCCATGGCACACCTGATGGTGGGTGTTCGTAACTTCGTATTTGAACAAATAACCTTATTTTTAGCTAGTATCTGAAAGTTTCTTCCCTTTTCAATCAAATGGTGGAACTTTCCCATCGATTTCTTCCTACTGAATTGTATCTGTGATACTTCCTTTTTCTTCCCTTTTGTGAACGAATATGTAGGTGGAAATGGTGGAAGAGGAGGGGATGTGATTCTACAATGTACATCTGCAGTCTGGGACTTCAAAGGCTTGCAACATTATGTTGTATGTGACATCTAATGCTGTTTGTTTGTTTTTGTTGTTGTTTTCTAAAATCTAAGAAAGAGATGCAAATATCTGGAGAAATCTCTCATTCACGAATGATTGTTTTTATTTTGGTTTACAGAATGGCTGTAGAGGAGGCCCTGGGACATCAAAGAATAAGATAGGCTCCAGAGGGGAAGATAAGGTTTAGTATTTTATGCCTTTGATTTTCCTTTCTCGGTTTATTTCTAAGTTCTTCAATTTGATTTCAGTGTAATGCTTTGATGTTAAAGGTTGTTCAAGTGCCTGTGGGAACTGTAATTCATCTTATTGAAGGTGAAATTCCATCTAGCATAGACCATCAAATATCTGAATATTCTGATCCATGGGAAGTTCCTGGTACACTTTCTTCAGATGTATGTGAGTCAGATCAGGATATCAAGTGCTCTAGTAAGGTTGATGATGCAAACGCTATCAGGGTTGTGACATCAAAGCAGCATTGAAAGCGGGGCTTTAGGAGACACAATGAGAGCCGATCTTGTCAGTTCAATCTTATTCCCAACCCGCAACTAAAGATGATGACTGATTTTGATGATTCTGTGGAGATGGATGATGATTTATCTGAAGGAGATTTGGAAAAAGAGGAAGAAATTCAATATAACATTGCAGAATTAACCCAAGAGGGTGAGTAAGTCGTTGTGGCTCGTGGCGGGGATGGTGGTTTAGGCAGTGTTGCTTCTGGAAGATATTCCAGAAAAAATCACTCAGATGGGGTTGGTGAGGAAAACCACTCTACATCAAGTGCGGGCTTGCCAGGTTCCGAGGCATTTATGATATTAGAACTCAAGACAATTGCTGATGTTGGGCTTGTAGGTATGCCAAATGCTGGTAAAAGCACACTTTTAGGGGCAATATCTAGGGCAAAACCTGCAGTTGGTGACTATGCATTCACAACCTTGAGGCCAAACATAGGAAAACTAAATTACGACGATCTATCAATGTCAGTGGCTGATATTCCCGGGCTCATCAAAGGAGCCCATACAAACCGAGGGCTTGGACTTTCATTCCTAAGACATATAGAACGAACAAAAGTGTTGGCGTATGTGGTTGATTTATCTGCTGCTCTTAATGGAAATAAAGGAATTCCTCCTTGGGAGCAATTGATAGATCTGATTTTGGAATTGGAAAATTATAAAGAAGGTTTATCTAGCCGTCCTTCTTTAGTTGTGGCGAACAAAATTGATGAGGTTGGAGCTGAAGACGTCTGTAAGGAGCTGCAGAGAAGGGTAAAGGGTGTCCCTATTTTTCCAGTTTGTGCAATCTTGGAAGAAGGTGTACCAGAGCTCAAGAGCGGTCTGAGATTACTTGTGGATGGTAATGAAACTTCTACACTATGTTTAGATAGGATTTTGGCTGACTAATTTCCAGGTTAGTTGCGTTAGTGATACAGAGTATATTCAGTCTTAATTTTTTTACTACTATTATTTGAATTATAATTGTTCTGGAATGATGCTTGATGAACATAGACGTCACCAAGAGATAGTAAGATGATTCTTCAAGGCAGCAAGGTCCACGTTACCCTAAGACAACTCATCCATTTGACATGTGGAATATTGTACAGTTGGCAGAGAATGCTGACCTGGACACTTGGTGCTGACTAGAGAGGCCACATTTGATAGCTGTTTCATCCGGGATATGTTAATAAGAGAGGATTTAAGTTGCTGGAATGGGACTCGACTTTCCTTGTTGGCAAGCCTTGAACCATAGTTTTATTACAGTCATAATTAAGATGCTGAATTTTGTATTTTGTAATGGCTTTTGAGCTTTTTACAAGAACGATTAGCTGCATGCTCTGCATCTTGCATGCATGGTTTCTATGTATATGTGTGTGATGAGTTTCAGTTTATAATGTGAATCAGATTTTTATGTTTCATTTAATTGGTTTAATGGTTTCTATGTGATTTTTGTATATATGTGTGTGATGAGTTTGTGAATCAGATTTTTATGTTTCATTTAATTGGTTTAATGTAGATACTTAATTCAGCAAATATTTGGAAGTCGAGAAAAAATTGTATTACTACAAATTGCTGGGAATTGGGGAAGTTGATCATTATCATTGCTTGGATCATAAGGATGATGCTCAAGAAAGTAATTTGTTATCAAGAATGTTTGCAACTGTCATAAACAGGTGGTAAGTAGCCTCTGTAAGGCTGCAAAGAACATGCTGACCGAGGATGGCGAGATTCATATGACACACAAGACAGCAGATCCATGGTGGTTCTGTTGATTTATCATAGTATTTGACGTTGCTGATTTGTTTGTCTTGATTACTTTTATGTATCACTGTACCATTTGATATGTAAAACCGCTGAGATGCAATGACCATCAATTATTTGTCTTCCAACTTGTTGGTTGTCCTTAAATGATCTTATTCGGATTTTTTTTATCCATTATGATGTTCGAAATTACAATGCCCAAATATTCAATATTTTTTCAACCCGGCACCTTCTTATTATGTTAAAAATAAATTCTCCTAATCGTATGAAATCATTATACATAGTTTATATCAATACGATGGTTATACGATTGACATGCTCAAGTTTGGTTCAATAGTATTAAAATGCATTCATATTCAACTTATTGGATTAGAAAGTAATTGAGTTTTAACCGAATCAAAGTAATTCGACTAATGTTCTTATAATATTATTTTTGCTGAACAAATAGAACATTGACATGTTCATATTGAACTCATTAATAAACAAGTCATGAGAGTTGAGCCTAAATTTTATAGAAGTTTTAAGACTTATTCATAGTTGGTTTGTTTTGAAAGTGAATGGATCATGACATCAGGGTTACAGTTTAGCA
Source organism: Fagopyrum tataricum (assembly GCA_002319775.1). Classification (NCBI taxonomy): domain Eukaryota; kingdom Viridiplantae; phylum Streptophyta; class Magnoliopsida; order Caryophyllales; family Polygonaceae; genus Fagopyrum; species Fagopyrum tataricum. Next base: position 3,426,377 of record CM008283.1, read on the forward strand.
TTTGAAAAGCTTGGTGGCAAAAATCAAAGTTTTCAAAATTTGAGGTTTCTATATGCAATTTCACCTTTTTTGTTTTAAAGTAAAATATGACCAAAAGTTGGTAAAGCCAAAAGCCATATATATGCTAAAATTTTACTTAATACACGCCAAATTAGATGCGCTTCGAGAGACGCACAAATATAAATAGGATGCGCATCAAGAAACGCATATATGTACTTCCTTCGAAATTGAGATATGCGTACCTAAAGGCGCATGTATATTACTAGGCCCACAACTTCAGGCTTGGGAAATGTTTTGAAGATCTTGTAAACAAGTTGCTTCATATTCAACGGAGTAGAGTTTTGAGTCATGTCAACGTCTTATTTGCTAAAGTCTCCACCTATGGTCCATACCGTATTATTTTGGGCCACAACTTCAAGCTTCGAACAATAGAGTAACGTATTTCAGCCGTTTGGGACAGTTGGATGAAGCACAAATATAATACTTTGATTGCCGATTACGGTGAACGGGGAAGGATTCGTGAAGCTCTAAACCGTTTCGATCAAATTCCAATTTCCCAACCAAGTAGCTGTGGGGAGAAGATGAAGTTTGCGAGGGATCTTCTGTCATGGAATACTATAATCATGTCTTACGTGAAATCCGAGACGTTCTTTCTGCTAGAAAATTGTTTGATGAGATGCTAGAAGCCTAGAATGAGATTTTTCTTGGAACACTATCCTTACAAGTTATATTCACAAGTTGGATATGGATGTCAAACCCTGATATAATCTCATTGAATTCCATGATATTTGGCCATGTACAAGTGGAAGCTTGGAACTTGCTCTTGATTGTTTTGAAAGGACATCAAAAATAAGTGTAGTATCTTGTGTCTGTCAAGTTTCTCACCTTCTGCTAGTACATATCCTCAATTCTTATTGTTTCAACTAGTATTGTTGTGTTGGTTTTCGGTGTGCAGATCCATCAAATGGTCACTAAAACTATGATTCCATATGTGCCATAAACAATGTCCTTGTGACCATGTATTCAAATTGTGGGGCATTAACAGAGGCCAAAACTATATTTGATATGACAAAGTTCCAAAGAAGTGTCTTTAACTGCAATGCAATGATCAGAGCATCTGTATTGCATGGCTATGGTTTACAAGCTTTGCAGCTTTTTGAACTATGAAGAAGCTCAATATAAATCCCATTGTTATAACATTTGTGTCCGTTTTGAATGCATGTGTTCATGCTAGCCTAGTGGAAGAAGTACGAAAGTATTTTGAATCTGTGGTTTCCAATTTTAGTATTGAACCAAAGATTGAACATTTTGTGGTCCTTGTGAATATATTTCCTTGTTTTGGACAGTTGCAGGAGGTCATGGCTTTGATCAATAGCATGTCGTATAACAAGATGGACAAATCGATATGGGGTGTGCTCATGTCGGATGCGTAGAGTTGGCCCGAGTCGCGCACTCGTGCAAAGGCATTAATCAAGCTCGATCCAAAAAGTCACGCCCCTTATGTGTTGCTTTATAACGTGTATGTTGATTTGGAACAATGGGATGATGCAACAGAAGTTAGAAAGTTACTAGAAGCAACAAGTGTAAAAGAGAAGTGTGCATCTAGTTTAATATTACCATGCCTAAATATGTAAATTATGTTGCAAAGGATTGCAATGTGTCTCCAATCACACTTCAAAAGCTTTGTAGAGTTTACTGAGGTACAAAAGGGTGGATAAGAACATCAATATATATCATTTTGTGTGAGCCCTATGTTTAGTGTGTAAGAATGGTTTGAAGCGAAAAATTGTGTGGATGCTCATAAACAATGTCTTTATAAGAGACATAGCAGGAAAGAGCCAAATCGCTCAAATGAATAAGCTAAAATTGGTGCTACTCTGCTAGGTAAAGAAACCTATTAAGCTCTATTAACAAGTGAGATAAATTACAGAGCTCAATAGGTAAGTACCATTTTAGATCGTTTTTTTTTTTTTATCAAAGCAAATACTTGCAAACATAGAATTTTCAGCTTTTGGTATCCTAATTGAAAGGTAGTAATTCTGTTTAAAAGGGAAGTTTCATATTAAAGTATATAAATAACCATGGTTAGACCATTAGAAACATCAACAATGCCCTAACTTTCGAGGGTATCGGATAAAAAGAGATGCAGCTAATATTGGGTTGGTCACCAAGAGATCATCACCAACAATTTGTACTTCCTCTTTCCTCTCCTATTTCTGCAGTAATATTGGCACAATGCTCCCTCAATCATCTTGGCCAAATGGATCTTCAATGGATACAATTGGGTAATCAGACACAAGAGATTTGTAAAGATCTTTAAGCGCTTCACCAGAGATCTTTTGTGATCCATCAGTTTTCTTCAAACAAGTAGAGGAACATAACAACTTACACCAATCGATTTCAACTCTCTTCAAGGAATATTCGACTTCTCTATAATGCCGCTCCACCAATCGATTTCAACTATCCTTCCAATTTCATATTAAAAATCCCATAATTTTCGAGGGAGAGAGAAGATCTGATGAGGACTTGTCTAGCGCCAGATCGGAAGCTAATGGCTCTAAAACGATAACAACTCCGACGTGGTGAGGCAGAGGGGTTGACCCTTCCCATCGCGGTCTTTCTAACTGGTCTTCAATGTACACCGGCATTTGCAAAGGCACATTGCAACATCGGAGGAGGTGGGTGTGTGGCGATAATTGCCGGAGATTCACTGCATATTCTTCTTCTACTTACGAGTCTTGCAGTTATGGGGCCATTTATGGTGGTTAGAGTTTGGGGCAACCGAGAGAATGTGGAGCTGCTGACTATTGAGTTTCTAGTGAGCTGGAGAACAAAATGAAATTGCAAACAAATAGAGAGAAAGAGAGGCACAGGCCGTACTCAAAAGTATGCGCCTTCGGTTGCGCATCTATATAGGCGTGCATTAAGTAAAATAATGGCGTGTCTATATCAACACCCTTTGGTAAATAGTACGGAGTAATTGCGTATCCCTTCCCGAAGTTTCAAATTTTCAATCCCCCGAAGCCCTAACTGGTTAACCCTAGCACCCAAATCCGGCGTCACTCACTCCGACACCGGAGCTCTACCTGCCACTTTCGACGAAAGCATCTTACCACCAAGACGCTTAAGTGTTCTTCATTTCTGCTCTCTCCTTCCAGTACTGCTTCAAGTCGCAGGTATGCAATTGCTCAAAGTAGACCTGCGAAATCAGTTCTTGAGGTGTTAATTCTTACTGAATAAGGGATTAGGAAGTGCTTAGAGGCTTGGAACTTGATTAGTTTGATTAATAGTTGTTTGAGATGTGCTTGATGATTGACGACCTCTAATTTTTGTACATGGAAAATAGATTCAAAACCGATTGTTGTGTCATGTGTGTGTTTGATTCCGTGTTAGGGAATCCTTTAATTTCTTATTTATGGCTTCCAAATTTGCTTCTTTTTTGACAAGTGACAACTCAAGACTTTCATGATAATTGGTTCATGTGCATTGCTTATCGGAGTAGTTTTTTATTCTTATCATCGAATCTTTTGTGATTTACTTGTTCTACTTGACTGCTTGATGTTCTTACGCACTGCCGCATCTACGGTCTCTCTGCATTTCCACGTTTGTTGTTTTTCTACTGTGATTCAGCATACATTTAATATATTATGTGCTCTCAAATTATGAAGACTCTTATGAAAAAAAAATTAAAACACGTCGAAGGTGATCAGAGCATGCTAGATGTGGAAGTTGAAGATAGTGCCAGAAAAAAGAAGAAGAAGAACAACAAGGTAGTCTCAAAAGGGTCTGTTGTTGACAAGGATACCATGATTGATAGTAGTGTAGAGGTTGAGGAAGATGAAAAGGCAGATGATACTACATCTGATAATGAGGAGGGGGAAGAAGAAATTAATTGTGGCATAGCTGATGAGAATGTGAGAAGGAAGAAAAAGACAACTGATAGAATGATGTTTGATGGTGGAGAAAAGAAGATAAAGAGGAAAAAGAAGAATAAGGAGAAGGATGATTTGGTAGTTAGTTGTGAGAATGTGGGAAAAGTCAAGAAAGGGAAGAAGGACAAGAGGAATCATGTGATGTTACTAGATGATAAGGAGATGGAACTGGAGAAAATAGCAAATGTTAAGAGAAAAAGTGATGGTATGAAAGCTCATAACAAGGACAAAAAAAGGAAGAGGAAGGAACCTAAGGATGTTGTGGCATCTGATGATGAGGAGCAGAACAAGCTGAAGGTTACAAAAGAGAATAACTTGGATGCTTCTAGATACAAGGATGGTTTAGTGCAAGGAAAGCGGTATTCGAATGAAGAAGATGAATTGATTAAAAAGGCTGTTTCTGATTATATAGAGGCAAAGCAGCTGGGTGACGACGGTCTGAAAATGATTCTTAACTGTAAGTCTTGTCCTGAAGTAAAGGGGTGTTGGCAAGAGATTGGGACTGCCTTGCCTTGGAGGCCATGCTCTAGCGTATATTTTCGAGCTCACAGATTGTATGCACAAGGTGAGAGAAAGTGGACCCTGGAGGAGTTGGAATATATTGGGAACACCTATAAGAAAAACGGTCCGCAGTGGAAAATGATGGCAGAAAAACTCGGCAAATGTAAGGATCATGTGAGGAGTGCATTTCAGAGATACAAGTTTGGTAATCTTAACAAAGGGCAATGGTCCCAAGATGAATACCAGACCTTATTTGAGCAAGTGAATAAAGATCTGCAAGAGAAGGTTTTTGAGGAGAAAAAATCCAGGTATGGTATGTTGAAGGATAACATAAGTTGGGAAGCAATTAGCCTGAAAATAGGTACTCGGAATAGTGTACGTTGTTGCGATAAGTGGTACAGTCAACTAACTTCGCCTATGGTTGCTCAAGGTAAATGGGCTGATGTTGATGATTATAGGCTTTTGATGGTTCTAGTAGACATTGATGCTAGCTGTGAAGATGAAGTGGATTGGGGTGATCTTCTTGAAAATACATCAGGGGACCTGTGTCGCAAACGTTGGCTGCAGATGGTGCGGCACCTTGGCGAGCATGGGAATAAATCATTTTCAGAGCAAGTTGAAGTTCTGTCCAGATTTGGCACAAATTAGAGAGGCAATGGACGCCAGACCAATTGTTGACTGAATTTTTTGATATCTCATATGCATGTTAGTTGTTACCAATGCTATATGAATTACTTAATTGTATATAATCAGGGGATGATAGGAACAAATGTATTTTGCAGACAAGATAGCTGAAAGAAAGTGTTATCTATGAAAGGATAATGTGCACAAGTTAACATTGGCCTGTACCATCAGCAAATCTGCAGGAGGCCCATAAGGCCAAAATTCAATGCCACGAGGGTGAAGTTGTAGATAAATATTTACCTAGAGTTATTTTGATTGACTATATATAAAAATTTGCCTAGAATTATTTTGACAACTGATTAACGGTTAGATTATGTTTATTCTCTCTTCATTTTTTATTATTTTTATTTATCTATTTTGACTTTAATTTGTTTCTATAGGTTAGTTTATGTTTATTCTCTCTTCATTTTTTATTATTTTTATTTATCTATTTTGACTTCAATTTAGTTCTATAGCTTCATCTTGAGTAATTATAAGGGAACAAGATTCAACAATGAATTGCTTGTGGCTCTTGTCATGCCGAATTGCCGAAATTTCAGAAATTTTATTTACGTGTTAAGGAAAAATAACTCAAAATAGTATCAACGCGGTGATAATGTGATTGGTTTCTTATAAGTCATAAAAGAAAATAAGATTAGGGATAGGATGTGATTTTTTTAAAACAATCATATTAAAATTTATAATGGTAAAAAACTAAATTGAGGGGGAGGAGGGGTTGGTGGGGGGTAAATAAATTTTCTTACAAAAAAATCAATTATTTTGAAGACGAATATTCGGATTTTTTTTTTCCAGATTTAAAAAAATGAATTTCTTACATTAAATTTTTATTATTTTAATTTAGAGATTAGAAATCAAATGATAAAAAATTTATTTTTATTATTTTATTTCATATAAACAATATAATGAAAAATATGAATAAAAAAATAGAAAAATGAATTCCGAATATTAATTGATTTTTAAAATAAATAAAATTTCACTTAATTTGGATTTTAAGCTTATTAACACCAATAAAATGCAAAATATCGTTACAAATTCAATAATGAAAAAAAAAATTCAATAAGAATATTTAAAAAAATATTTAACTGTGAGCTTATTATTTAGAAAACATAACTCCACAATGCGTCACATCATCAAAGTTGTATACTAATTTAGTAATGTTATATGGTACATATAGATATATAGGTATAGATTAAGGCTAATTGTTTTACCCAATGGGATATAGTTTTAAATTTTGTAAAAGTTAACAACCCCGACTTTGAAATTACACTATCGATAGGTTAATGCGTCGCCGCACATATCCAAGGTCTTCTCATAGACCCACGCGCCGACTTTGAAATTACACTCTCGATAGGCTAATGTGTGGCCGCACATAACCCAAGGTCTTCTCATACAACAACACATGACCCGCTTGTTCTCTTGGTTGCGGTCAATTGTCTCCCATCCCGGGCATGCATTGATTTGTATCGATCTTCAATTCAATTCCGTAAGTTTTCTTTCCGATCTTTGTTGAAACTTAAGTTGGTTGACTGAGATTGTGTACCAAGATTAGTTGATTAGGGAAAGTTCTTAGCCACATAACTTATATAAGGTATTGAAGTTCATGTAGGTGGTCGAGTACTTAATTAGAATCTTTGATATATAGATATTGGGACGTAGGGCTGAACATAAATAGGTCGGTTTATATGAACCGAGCTGACGGGGATCGGTTATAGCCGAATCCAAAGCCGCTAAAATTAGGTTCAGTGATTGGTTCGACGATATAGGAATTTCAGTTCGGTTAATGAACCGAACCGTGGTTTACGGTTCAAACCGAGTTGGGCAATGAAAAAACGCAAAATTAAAATAAGAGTTGTACTTTGTAACCTGTAAGGGTTCAGCCGTTCAGGGCTTCTTCGTTCTTCGCGCAGGCTCTTACTTTTCTTGTTTTTCCAGTTTCCACAAATCAAGCAGACGGGACTCACGACTAGAGACAAGCACTGAGGCCCGAGAAGCTTTCTTCGCCGGCGTGGAAAACGAGTTCTTCCTTCCGGCGCTAAGTGAGTCGTGACCTCTCATTTCGGCGTTCTCTAGGTGATTTCCGGCGACCCAAGTTCGTAACTTGCATAACTTATTTTCACTGATTCTTGATTTTCTTCGAATCTGTAATTTTGTTTCGAATGAGATTGAATCTGATTTTTCATTCAGATTCAATGGTCTTTGTTTCTCTTATGCGATACTGTTTGTTTGTCTTTTGTGCTGAACTGATTTGATTTTCAATTTTTCATCCAGATAGTTTCTACAATGTGATAAACTAAGTTAATTGACCTCAGATTTTCTCTCTCTTCTGTTTGTAATGAATTGATTCGAATAATTCTATTTCCATCCAGTTTCATTCAAATTCGAATGATTTGATTTTCATCCAGATTCGTGTTTTTTCGGTTTCCAGTTTTTGGTTCGGATTGCTGCGGTTCGGTTTTAGGCTGATGCTCAGCTCTAATTGGGGGTGTTGTCCGACTAATTTGATAGATTAGTTATTGCATGATATTAGGCCATGTCTTTATGATAATCTACTATCTCGGCTTAAACGAGCCCCTGAACTCTGCTTTATTAGATGCCCCTGTTATAGTTATAGCTCAAGCTTGAACTCTAATAATTAAGTTGATGTGTTTAGTTTGAACTCTGGGTTTAATATATCTCTGATTAAGGTGGATAGGGAATATGATATAGAGGTTAACGTTCTCCTTTTTGTATGGTTGATTGGAATGCCTATCATTTGTTTTTGCTTGTTTTATAATGCTAGTTAATTTCAATTCCTGCACTGGTTGTGGTATGGTTTTTTATTATCACAATTTGATTGTTGCATGCATATTACTGATCCATGATTTTGATACCACAGTCAGGTTTTGAGATGAGCCAAATAGAGGATGGTCAAGTTGCAAGAACGTCAACTATCAGTTTATCTCTTTTACCACAGAGAATTGAATTCCACTTGAGCAGAAAATCTTCATTGTCTTTCAGTGGTTCAAGTATGAAACATCAAAACGCCTCCGTCTCAGAGTCTTCTGGACCCTTGCATTCCAATTTTGAGGATGAGATGGATTCTGATTTTAAATCCCACATGGTTGTCCGCAGGATTGTAAGTTGTTTTGGAGATTTTTTGAATGCTGTTTTTCCTATTTGTTCCAATGTCATGTTGACCTTTCTCTTGATTTTTTTCCATTAGCACGTACCATTTGTTAATTTGAAGTTTTCACGGTCCTTCTGAAACTAAGATTACATATCATACAAATTATTTATATAATGCACAAATTGTATTTGAAGTTGTTAAATTGTCAACAGTGTTTGTCCCATTAGGAGTATTGTGGTTCTGATATATTGCTTGATATCGCATGTTGTTCCGTAAAGATCTCAAAGTATGTGCAACAATGCAATTGAATCTTGACTACTTATCTAGTTGTTCTCATAAGAAATATTGCAATGTCTTGTTGTGCATGTTTCGGAAAATTTGTAATTTTTGTTCTGGCATGCGTACCCTCATTGGAAGTTTTTGTTTTGAAATTTAGTGATATATTAGATGTCCAATGTTGTAAATCCTGATAATGTTGGAAGTTATGTTGCTCTCAGATTAAAAATTTTGTGATCATTGCAGGGAGCTGGTTTAGAGAATCTTGGAAATACTTGTTTTCTGAACTCAGTCCTTCAGTGTTTGACATATACAGAGCCCTTAGTGGCCTATTTGCAAAGTGGAAAGCATCACAGTTCATGTGAGTTTTGGTTGCCCCTCTCCTATCATCTATGCTTGACTACATAATCAAAAATTGTTCTGTTAGCATAGAGTCAGTACAGAGACATGTTTCTAATGAACTATTTAAATCTTACTGTCTCACTTTCCTTTCCCTTATGGGTTTCCAGATGTTTTAACTAAACAAACACTTAATGTATTAGATGTGGAGAGGCCCCAAAAGCGAATTGATCAGTTAGTTTTGCTCTCTAATGAATCAATTCGAATGAATATGCAATGCATACTTAGTTACGTTCATACCATAATAGGTTTTGTTTGTAAGATGCTGATCTAATCATATTCATGTTATAAGTCAATTGGTTTTTGGAATAATAACTTTGTTCAGTGGGGTAGCTAATAATCCATTACAACGTGCCATCAAGAACATTGTTAAACTATGTATTCGATCAAAATGATCCGAGAAGCCAGTAAATGGCTTAAATATGGATGTATCTTGTGGGAATGTGTAGATTTCTTTTGTAATCATTACCCTCAATGAATTACCATGTAATGCACTACAAGGGTACATATTGTTCCTTTATTTGAGATTGAAGCCTAGTGTTACAAAGAAGTTTGCAAGACTTTTGTTACTTTGAAGGTCGTGTGTCTATTTTCTTCATGATCTTTCTATTAGGTCTTCTTGTTTAATTTCTAATATTGTCTATTTGCTCATTTTTGAAGGCCGTGTTGTTGGGTTTTGTGCATTATGTGCTATGCAGAAGCATATCACTCGTACCTTGCAAGCTACAGGGAAAGTATTGGCGCCAAAAGATCTCGTCTCAAACTTGCGGGGTATCCAACTTATGTTTTTGTTTTTCTTTGGAACGTTGGTGGGAAATTTGCAATTGATCTTCAATCTTGCTCATGTTTTGGTGACTGAAAAATATCCATTTACATAACATATATATTGCAAAGTAAATTTTGAAAGGTAACATGGAAGTTTAAAAAAGAAGAGTAAATGCTGTTCTCTGATTGCTCAACAGGATGATAAAAAAAAGGACCAAGAAAAAGTATTTTCCATTGCTTACGACTAATTGAAACTGGTACTATCCATCAGCACTGTCTCTTTTGTTAGGAGAATTAACACGTCTTCCTTGCTTATCTCTGTTCCTCTTCGTGTGTTGCTCTTCTGAAATTAAATATTTGTGAATCCTTCTGAAATCTATTCTTGTTGTCTAGTATTGTTCACATTTGCAACCAGATTTAAAACTCTGCTTCAGGCCTAACTCAAAAGTAAATCATATTTTTTAGTGATAGTGGTAGCCGTGCTATCTGAGGTGAAAGTCTTGTGTACCATATTAAAATGCTGAGCTAGGAAAATATTATATATTTGGTTGAGGTTAGGGGACGGGGTTTCCCCCCTTCTTTTTCCCTCACTGTAATTAGCTAGTTAAGGAATACTAGTTTCAGTGTTCTCTGATGAAAAATTTATGTTTGAACTTTGAACTCTGTTGTAAGGCAAATACTCTTTGCTTAATGTCTGATGATTTTTGTGTATGCGTATGTTTAGTCAAGAAATTTGGGTTTGTTCGTTGTGTTGGCTTGCTAAAGTTATTCTTGCTTATCTCGTGCCTAGGCATATTTGTACTTTTACCCTGTGGATTCTTTTAGATGATTGGATATGCTATAAATTAGATCGTTTTTCTTTGACAACCTTATTAGGCATATCTCGGAATTTCCGAAATGGAAGACAAGAGGATGCGCATGAATACATGGTACATCTACTTGTGTCAATGCATAAGTGTTGCTTGCCTTCAGGAGTTCCCAGTGAATCTTCTGGTGCCTATGAGAGGAGTTTTGTCCACAAAATCTTTGGAGGTTGCCTGAGGAGTCAAGTAAGAGATTGTCTTATGATTGCATTGGTTTGTTCTTCAGGGGCATCTTGGAGTTGATAGCGGTGTTTATTTGTTTTGGAGAACAATTTGTGAAACTTCGTTAACTATTTGCTCTTTTTTTTTAAAAAAAAATAAACAACTAATTTTCTACTATGTAGAAGTAACTTATATATCTAAATTCATCTTGTAAATTTTCAGGTCAAATGCATGCAGTGCTCCTATTGCTCAGACAAGTTTGATCCTTTTGTAGATTTGAGTCTTGAAATAGTGAAGGCCGATTCTCTGCAGAAGGCCCTCATGCATTTTACTGCTCAGGAGCAGTTGGATGGTGGTGAAAGACGGTATCAGTGCCAGCAGTGCAAACAGAAAGTCCAAGCTCTCAAACAGCTAACAATTGACAAAGCACCATATGTCCTTACTATCCATCTTAAGCGATTTGGTTCACATAAGTCTGGGCAAAAGATTGACAAGAAAGTTCAATTTGGTCCAACTTTAAATATAAAACCCTTCGTCTCTGGGTCCTATGTATGTATTCTCTCTTGTTTCATCAACATTACTTTTCGCATTATGACACTTCTGTAAATAATTTTATGCTGCTTCAGGATGGTGATTTGAATTATACACTATATGGAGTCCTTGTTCATGCGGGTTGGAGTACACATTCAGGTCATTACTACTGTTTTGTCCGCACATCAAGTGGAATGTGGTACACCCTCGACGACAGTCGGGTATGTCATTTATCTTTTCACTTTGCGTTCTCTTTTTTAATATGATATGATATTTGGAAGTGATCATGCACACGCTATGCAAGTAAAGAGCCACTTGATTAAAGTTGTTCAAAAAGCACACATGATAACCTGGCGAAAATCTGGAACACTCTGGTTCAACAACACTTTTGACCATGTGTTTGTAACACTGAAATATAGGTTCACCAAGTGAGTGAGAGAACTGTCATGGAGCAGAAGGCATACATGTTATTTTATATGCGTGATGGAAAGAGTTCAACTCCTAAAAATACCGTCAATGCTATCCAGAAAGATAAGATAGTCCCAAAATCTGCCACAAGTCAGACATTGGAGAGTAAATCCACTGATAGATCTGCTATTGCTCTTAAGGCTATACCATCCGCTATTACAAATCAAACAGGTTTTACCTCTGCTACCTGTCAAGGGTCTCAGGAAAAATCTGCCTACAAGCCTGTAACTTCGACTCAAAAGGATAAAAAAATGACGTCTGTGATGCAAAAGGGATCTTCAGCTACTCAGTCAGTCAGTCTGAGATTTCCAGAGGTAGTCTTTTCTGTTGCATTTCAATAATGTTACGTTCAGATTAGTTTTTTCTGTTATATTTTCTAAATTTATGTAGTCACTCATTCTGGATAAGTGCAGTTGTTTTGTTCTTGATGGTAAAACTGATGATATTTTTGCAGTTTGTATCTAGTGGTCCGTAATCTGCTTCATATGTGTTAAAACATAATTTCATGAATCGAAGCATTAATAAATCATGGAATTTACAATAATCAAGTTGTTGTTTATTCACTTTGACTTCATCTAAATATTTTACAACGCTCTCATTTTCATCTGTTTTTGTTAGGCTGGAAGGGCTCTAGAAGGACCAGATCCAGAGAAAAAGCCTGACAATAAGTCTGGTAATGCTTTTAGTACTCCCTCACGACAAAAGTTGAAGAAAAAAGTTTTGATATGTAGGGTTGCATCAACACATCTTAGTAGGAGGATGTTGTATGAGGCATCCTTCAACATGCAAAAGAGAAAGAAACCCAAAAAGGGTAAAAGAAGCAGCCAACAACTTGCAACCATGAGCATAGTGGATGAACCTGTTGGACCTTCTACATCTCATGTACCAAGTGCAATCACGATTCATGGATCTAGTTCTCCTACGAAGGGATCTAAAGGTGTAAGAAAGAGAGGTGCTGATGATGTTAAGAATGATGTGATCAGTAGTGAAATTTCTATTGCTGACAATGGTGCTTCAGAGTTAAAACAGAGGATAGCTTCAGGAGATACTGTGGTTTCTGTTGATGACCAGGTTCTTAAAAGTCCCAAGATGCCTGATTCCTTAAAGCACCAGCTACACAGCCATCCCTCTAATTTGAACGTCAAAATAAATTTTGGCAATGACGTTGCAGGTAACTTTTCAAGAAAGTTCAAACTCAATGCTTGTTTGTAACTCTATGGGCCTTAACCTTTTATTGTAATACAATAAAACATATGAAAATGTTCATGTTATATATTTGCAGACTTCACAATATTGGGTATGCTTCATGTTTCATTATATTTAGGCCAACTTTCTTAGTATTTGTGAAATGTGAACTAGTTATTTAGTCGTCACTTCACATAAATAACTTGTTTGTTTTCTCAAAATTCCAGTGCATGACCGTAGCTATTTGGTAGCCTGGTAGGTCAATGATGTTGTTTAATTTCGTTTATTAATATGTGAATCATTTAGGGGGACCAGCAACATAATTTTATGGATATAAATGTGATTGATATTAATGGTCTATAATGCCCTTTTTAAGTGCAAGAAATAGAAATGAAACAACTTTTGTTTTCTTTCTATTTTAGTGTTACTAACATAGTAATTGCATATCTATTTTCTTTTTTTCACTTGTTTTAAAAAAAAATGATGTTAGAATCAAGAGTGAAGGATGTATGTGCCTTCTATGTTGAATATTATTTGTAGCTGGAACTGAATCATTAGAAATGTGGTATTTTGAAGGATATTTGTCCGAATTTGCCTTACTCTCCCGTTGTGACTGATGGAAGTATCCGAATCGAGAGTCTTCTATTAAGAATTAAGATGTTTCCTTATTATTGGGGAAAGTTTACACCCCTTTCTAAACATCGTTCATGAGTGGGATGTTATATGTGATTTGTTTACTGTTCTTGTGTTTGTTTGACGTCTTAGGCAATCACGGCTCTATTATTTTCCTAATTCCTAACTCAGATTTTGAGGTTGTTTATATTAAGAGGTGGATTAATATGACATTTTCTGATGTTGCTTTTGCTTTTTGCTTACAGTTGCACGTTGGGATGATATGGAATTGCAATCTTCTCACACCGTGGATGCAAACAAGACTAAGACTATAAGCATTGGCTATGTACCTGATGAGTGGTAAGTATTTTCAGATGTTGCTTTTGCTTTTTGCTTACAGCTTTTCTCTTTCATCCAGTAAATAGTATGCTCAAATGAGGTTTCAAATGCCGATTTCCCCACTTAGATTTGTTTGCACAATCTGTCTCCTACATTATTATAACTGCAGTTCTGCTTTTGCAACTGTAAGCTAGACATCGTTCAATTATGGGGACTAAAACATTCCGAAAAGAGATGCACCGTGCACGTGAATTTACTTTGGCACTTATTTTATTGAGTTTATCCATCCACTGATCAACTTTCTGTCCGTACTAAATCAACAGGGATGAGGAATATGATCGTGGCAAAAGGAAAAAGATTCGGACGTCACAGATTTCCTTCGGTGGACCAAATCCTTTCCAAGAGGTTGCCACAAGGGCAGCAAAGATAAATGAAAAGAGTAAGCGCTCCAACCATGCTAGCCAACACTTTCAGAATTAAAACAACCCAAGATTGCATCATCAAGTGAGATTCATCGTTCAGTACTACATTCTTGCCAACAACCCCTTTAGAATACGATGATAGAATTGAAAACAACATTAATGAAGAGCTGAGATCCATGCACAATCAGCATGTTAGATCCGCCTGTCCTTTTTCCAAGGTCAGCAATTTTGATTGTATCAACTGTTGAGTTTTAATTCCTGTATTCAATTGTCCTATTTTTGGGGCTTGATACTGCATTTGTTATCATCATGCTTGATGTGGATGTAATTTTTGATCACAATGTTACCAGAGGATATTGATTGATTAGTAATTCAGCAAATCTCTAAGATTGTAAGCATATGAGCTGTACATGAAGCAAATGTGTTAATTTGTGGTGGTTACTGGTTTAGGGTTTTCATTTCGGCCCACCAGTTTCCTTCCTGAGTGATGACCTGCGTGCATCTACACGTTAAGGAACATGGGCATGCAGGAGCCCACAATATGGCAGTACGTAGTGGTAGGGTCCATCATAGTGCTTCTGTGAGGCTCAGCTAAGCATCAAATATTGCGTATGTTTTGGAGTTTCTTTGGGTACGTACGATGTCGTTTTACAAGTGTCGATGTTCTAGGAAACGATTACGCATAAGATTATTCATTCTATCCTAAGATTCTTACAGGTCAAAATATGACAATATTACAGATCAATGATAAACTAAACTGTACGTTGTGATGGAAAAGGATATAAATGTTAAATGATAATGTCAATAAAAATATATGTAAGTTTAATGCAAATACGAGTTACTAATCTTAAAATAGTATAAACCAATATATATGCACAAGTTGTTGGTTGTGAGGTGTTTGTTGTTGTTTTTTCTCTTTCAAGCTATAATTGCAATAGCAATGGGGCCAAAATCATCTTTTTAAGAATTGGTAACTCAAATGACAATCATGACCCTTCTTGTTATCTAGAAATTCAAATTGTTCTCCTACTCTATTAGAAAATAGACATTTTTTTTTTGTTCTCTTGCACATTGTTCTCATTAAAGTATGATAGGTTAAAATTACTGTAATTTTTAGATCACACCAAAAATATATATAGAATAATGGGGTTGTGAAGATTTTTTCTTTGTAAACTATAAAAAGATTAGGCTTTCTTATTTTTCTGATAAATTTTTAATTCTAAAAACAATTAATTAGAGGATATAAGGGTAAATACAAATTAAAATCCTATAAAACTAACCGCCAAAATCACACATTACACGAAACCCTAGTCTGTAATCGGCAACTGTCCTCTCCTCGTCCATTGCTCACCCTTTTGTCTCCGCCTCCGTCCGGGCCTCGCCGGATCGGGAAAGCCTCCGCCCACACCGAGTCCCTCTTCTTCCCATCGACTGGATCTCGCTTTCTACATCAGTGCACGTGAGATTTGTTCTTCAACCGCGCAGATCTAGAAAGCCGCCACCGGATCTGGACTTCAGCCGAGCCCCTCTTCTTCTCATCTACCGGATCTGGCTTCAATCTAGCATGAAGAAGCAACTCTCCCGCCAGATCTATCCGTTGGTGACGGTGACAACCGGATCAGAGGGTTCCTTGTTCATCTCCTCGTCTTCTCCGGTGCGACCTTCCTTCTCCCAGTTGCCACATCGAGTCGGCCCCGGAACTCTTGAACCGCCTATCTCTCTGGTATCCTTGTTCACACGCTCGGCTACTCCGTCGCGACATCCTTTCTCCCAGTCGCCATATTGGAACTCTAAGACCGCATTAGATCCCGTGGAGGAGATTCTAGGGTTTTCTCATATTTTTCATTTTATTACACAATTTACGCACTAATTTGTGTAAATTGAGACGGTTTGTGTAAATCGAGACGTTTTGTGTAAATCGGTAGGGTTTGTGTAAGAGCTTGTGTAAATCGGTAGGGTTTGTTTAAGGGCTTGTGTACCTCGGTAGGTCTTGTGTAAATCGAAAGAGAAGTTGGGTAATTATAAATTTTAAATCTAATAAAATAAATTTTTATGATAAATTTTTGTTTACAAAATCGATAGGGTGTGTGTACAAAATCGAGATGGCTTGTGTAAATCGAGACGACTTGTGTAAGTCAAAACGACAATTTGTGTAAATATATAGGTTTTGTGTAAATCGAGACGACTTGTGTAAATTGAAAGAGGTCTTGGGTATTACAAATTTATTTCTGTAAAATCGAATGTTATGTTTGTGTAACACTAGTTTGTGTAAGTAGACATTATCCATAACTTTAAAAAATAACAACAGATTACCAAGTTCAATTGATGCTACATTATTCAAAATTAGCTTACTTACCCATTTATTCCCCAAAAAAAATTACTGTAATTTCTACTTTTACTAAATGGGTTGATTCTGGTACGGAGTAATTCTACAATGCGGTCTTACAGAGTAATTTGGGTTGTTGATTCGTTTGATCCAATGGTCTACATCCATGTCATTTAATGATTTTATGGGGTAGTAGCACAAGCAATACCTAAATATCACCTTCTGGAATATTCATATGTATAAGGACTATTCATTATGATTGAGACACTTGTCATAATCTCCTAGAGTGCAGTACAAATCATTCTAGGATAAATACCATGTAATGTCATTGTGGAAATAGTGGAGAAGCATTCTATTCCTCATTTCTGTCGTTACCTACAATGGTATCAGAGCTGCAGAAGGCCAACGCCTGATTTCTTTCTCCCTTCTCATCATGAGTGAAGAAAGTCAGTTTGGTGAAATCGAACCACCACCACCACCCATGAATCAGAATCCTCCACCACCACAACCTTATTTTTCTCCACCCTCTCTTTTTCCCACACAATCTCTACCTAATTTCTCTACCCTAAACACTGTCAAGCTCACTGCAGAAAATTTTCCAATGTGGAAAGGTATGCTCAAACCTTACCTTATTGCTACCCAACTACTGGGTTATGCGGAGGGCACCATCCCTCCTCCAGATCCAACCGACACCCACGCTTTCCAAACTTGGCTCTCAAAAGACCAACTGGTGGTAGCTTTACTTTCCTCCTCCCTCACACAAAATGTCATGGCACAGGTTCTGGACTGCTCCACTTCAGCCCAGATCTGGAGTCGAGTCCATGATCTCTTTGTTGCTTCATCTAGTGCCAGGATTGTTCAGTCACGTCTCAAACTAGCATCTCTAAAGAAGGGAGGTGACTCTATTTCCACATACTACAACAAGGCTCAAAATCTGGTGAGTAGTATCAAAGCTGCAGGACAAACTCTACCAGACACAGAGTTTGTCACTTACCTTCTAACTGGCCTTGGTTCTGAATATGACTCTGTCGTCACCTCACTCACCACTCTACCTGCTTTCCCGGTTTCTCATCAAGTACTCACTCATCTTCTGAACCATGAGGAACGAGTTCTTCGAAACAACTCCACGAGGTCGAGGAGGTCACAACAATAGTCAAGGAGAATCTGAGAATCGACCCTCTTACAACACCCAGGATCGTGGTGATTCAAATTGGGCAAATAGATATGAAGGAGGCAGAGGAGGAGGGTCGAACAACGGCACTTCATCCAGAGGTCGTGGCCCAACAATTTTCTCTGGTGCCCCTGATACCAGACCCATTTGCTAGTTATGCAACAAACCAGGACATTCGGTTATTACCTGCTGGCACAGATTCGATCATTCCTTTCAGGCACCTCCACTATCTTCATTCCAAGCACATTTAACCTACTCCAATTGGTATCTCGATACTGCAGCTACCCATCACTACACACCAGATCTTTCGAACCTGCGCATTGACAATCTCCCATACTCTGGTACTGAACAAGTCTCCCTTGGTGATGGGTCGACAATTCCTATTCACAATCATGGTTTCACATCTCTTCTCTCTTCTTCTCATACTTTTCATCTTCATAATCTTCTTCACACACCCTCTCTAACGAAAAACCTCATTTCTGTCAACAAATTTTGTAAAGATAATGATGTGTTCTTCGAATTCCATTCTAACTACTTTCTTGTTAAGAATTCGCAGACACAAGATCTTCTTCTCAAGGGTACCGTTAGAGATGGTCTGTATGTCTTCACTGCTTCGACGGATTCTTCACCGGAACTACACACCACCACCAGTTTTTCCCTTTCTGACGATATTTGGCATCAAAGATTGGGCCATCCTTCACGCCATATTACTAGTCTCCTTCTTCCGCTGTTAAAACAACCTAAACCTAAAACCCAACAGGCTGTTTTTCCTTGCACTTCTTGTAGTTGGGCCAAAACCCACGCCTTACCTCATCCACAATGCCCGTCTCGTTCTGTCCATGTTCTTCAACTGTTATTTTGTGATGTTTGGGGCCCAGCCCACGAAATTTCCTTTAATGGACATCGTTATTATGTGTCAATTGTGGATGATTATAGCAAATTTCTATGGATCTTCCCATGCAAATTAAAATCTGATATACCTCTTATTCTCCAAAATTTCATCAAACTCATCACAACCTTTTTCTCTCGGAAAATAATTTCAATTCAAACCGATAATGGAACCGAATTCCAACCCCTTAAACCCTTTTTAAAAAAATTGGGAATCTCTTACCGTCTCACTTGTCCATATTCTCATCAACAAAACGGTAGTATTGAGAGCCGTCATCGACGCATTGTCGACATGGGACTCACTCTTCTCCGACATGCCTCGTTACCTCTAAAGTTTTGGGACTATGCTTTTGAAACCTCAGTTTATCTACAAAACCGCCTACCTTCACCTATCACAAATTCAAAAAGCCCTTTTGAACTTCTTTTTCTTCATCCTCCCGATTACAAATCTCTCAAAACGTTTGGTTGCCTTTGCTTTCCTAATCTTCGTCCATACAACAAACACAAACTTTCTTTTCGCTCGTCTCCATCTATCTTTCTTGGGTATAGTTCATCCCATAAAGGCTATATTTGTCTCGATTTTGAAAATGATCGAGTCTATATATCTCGTGATGTTCTATTTCATGAAAACATTTTTCCATACAAGGGATCAATTTCACCTACATCTTTTTCCTCCTCAAATGAACGTTCTACATCTCTACCTTTACTCAATCTGGATATTCCAGCTGGCCCATTTTCTCCAAGCCCAAATAAAACTACAGATCAGCCTTCACCTCCTTTGGGCCCAACTACATATCTACCTTCTAACCCCACTTCAAACGCCAATTCCTCGTCTCCCACGTCTGACAATCCAGCCGTTGGACCTCTTTTCCCTACATCAGACCTGTCGAACAATCCTGCCACTCAACCCTTGCATCCCATGGTCACACGCTCCAATTCACAAATAAAAAAACCCCTTATACGTACAGATGGAACAATTTCTTGGCCACCTCAGTGTCATCATTCACAAATCATCCCTGAAGAACCCACTTGTTTTTCCCAAGCTTCTCGTTTCCCATAGTGGAGAATGGCCATGGAAACTGAATTTAAGGCTCTATTATCCACCGGAACATGGTCCTTAGTCTCACCAGAAGCCTCCTCCAATGTATTGGGCGTTAAATGGGTATTCAAAACTAAGAGAAAGTCTGATGGATCTCTGGAGCGTATGAAAAGAAAGATTAGTTGCCAAGGGGTACCATCAACTTCCTGGAATCGACTTCAATGAAACTTTTAGTCCAGTTGTCAAACCCTCTACCATTCGCCTTCTCCTTTCCCTAGCTGTCATGAACCGGTGGTCCGTCAATCAGTTGGACATCCAGAATGCGTTTCTACATGGTACTCTTGAAGAAGATGTCTATGTCTCTCAGCCTCCAGGTTTTGTCAATTCCCAATTTCCTAATTATATATGTAAACTTCACAAGTCTCTCTATGGTTTAAAACAAGCTCCCCGAACTTGGTTTTCTCGACTAAGTGATGCCCTCATAACCATGGGCTTTTATCCTTCCATCTCTGATTCATCTCTGTTTATCTTTCGCCAAGGAAAACACTCTGTTTTTGTACTAGTTTATGTGGATGACTTGTTAGTGATCGCCTCCAACGATTCTCTTTCCTCTAAATTTGTATCTTGCTTATCTAACCAATTTCCAGTGAAGGATCTTGGCCCAGTTCACTACTTCCTAGGCATTGAAATCAAGCGATCTGAGGAGGGTTTCTCAATCTCCCAATCAAAACATATTCGAGAAATTGTCGACAAAGTTGGAATGAGTTCCTCCAAACCGGTACTGACTCCTATGGCTTCTGATTTCGATGCTTCTGCTCCATCCGAACCTTTTGATGATCCACAAAAATATCGAAGTATAGCAGGAAGTCTACAATACATGGCTTTTACTCGCCTAGATGTGGCTTTTGCAGTCAATAAATCTGTCAATTTATGCATAATCCATCACAAGTTCACTGGCAAGCTGTGAAGCGTCTTATACGGTACCTCAATGCCACCAAAGACTTGCAGTTTGTCATCTCCTCAGATTCACAACACACAATCTCCACATTCACTGAAGCTGACCGGGGCGCTGATAAGGTTGATCGCCGTTCAGTCAATGCCTATTGCATCTTTCACTGGTCCAACCTCGTATCCTGGTCTTCAAAGAAGCAACCAACAATTGCCCGCTCCACAACAGAAGCAGAATACCGAGCTCTAGTAATTGGCACCTGTGAAACAATATGGCTCCAATCTGTCCTTACAGAGCTGAAAATTCCTCTGCAACATCCACCCACACTTTGGTGTGACAATATAGGTGCTACATACCTTGTATTTAATCCAGTCCTTCATCACAAGATCAAGCATCTGTCAATGGATTATCATTTTGTTTGAGAGAGAGTCCAATCAAAGACGCTTCAAGTAGCCTTCATATCCTCTCAAGATCAGCTGGCAGACCTCCTCACCAAGCCTCTGTCAACTTCTCGCTTCTGCATATTACACTCCAACCTCTGTCTTCGACAGCTTGGATCGAGGGGGCATAGTGGCACAAGCAATACCTAAATATCACCTTCTGGAATATTCATATGTATAAGGACTATTCATTATGATTGAGACACTTGTCATAAACTCCTAGTGGAGAAGCATTATATTCCTCATTTCTGTCGTTACCTACAATGGGGGTCCGGTGACATTTTGTAATTATCGAAAGTTTTGACGGCAAATTTTTTTCTTTTGAAATTATGTTTTCTTAAAAGGGGGAATGAGGTAACATTTTTGTAATTTTCATGAGAAAACTATAACAGAGTATATCTCAATTCACGAGTTTAGTTCAATTTGTTCAAAAGTATACACTATTATTTTTGACATTTAATGTAGTTAGTTCACGCACTATTTATGAATTTGATAATTATGTTTTTATGCTCTTTGTTACTTGTAGATGTTTGAACTAGTAAAATACAATGTTTGAACTAACAATACACAATATTCAAATTAATAATACCCAAAATTTGAACTAATATTACTCAACTCATGAATTTTAGTTCATTTCGTTCAAAAGTATACACTATTAGTTCTCGTATTTTCAATAGTTAGTTCACATATTATTTTGTAAATTTGGTAGTTATGTTTTATGTACGTTGTTACTTGTACGTGTTTGAACTAATAACACACAATGTTTGAACTAGCAATACAAGACATTCAAACTAATGATACCCAAATTTTGAACTAACATTATAAACATTTTGAACTAATTGAACAAAAATATGAATTATTAGAACAAACAACTTGAACAAAGAGAGGAAAGAGGAAAAAACTACAATTAAAAAAGTTTGAACTAATATTCAAATTTTTTTGAACTAATTGTAAAAAAAAAGAACTACTAGATTAAACAGTTTGAATTAATTGAACAAAAACATGAACTAGTAGTACAAAGTTTGAACAAAGAGAAGAAAGGGGGGAAACTATAATTTAAAAAAAGTTCAAAATTTAATACTATTGATTTTAAAATTTTGGAACAAAAATGTATAAACCTGTGAATTGAGATAATAACTATTAAAAAATTTTCATGAAAATTATAAAGTTGTCACCGCATCCCTTTTTCAAAAAACATATTTCATAAGGACAAAAATGTCGCATGAACTTCCTATAATTTCAAAAAATGTTATCGCGCTCCCAAACATTCATTAAATGAGGTGGAAAAATCTGGACGGTTAGATCAAACAGATCAACATTGCATATCACTCCGTACGGCTGTACTGGAAAACAAACTCCATACATAAACCGATTCGTTTACTAAAACATAATAAAATTTTTTTTCATAATTATTTTTAAAAATCATGGGTTATCCATGATGTTTGAAATTCGGTAATATTTTCATGGATTTTGCTATCCTACATCGGACATTAATTAATAACGGCGGTTTGAAAACTAGTATAAATAAAAATAGAAGATCCGAAGATTCAACAAGTCATGCATTGTTATTTTATTAATATAATAAATATACGAAAAAATTCTAAATATTTGTGCAAAACACGATATATAAAATTAGTTAAAAAAATGGTTTAACTCCTATATTTTCGGACACATTGTGAGATTAATAAACACAGATAAGATCAAATCTTAAATTCAGATAATTCAGTCACTTTTTTCGTGTTATTATTAATTTCTATAATAGTTAAATTGTTTTTAATAATTCTAAATACTAGTTACAATAAACTAAAATTATCCACCATGCCTTAATAAATCCTTATATATTTTAACTAAATACCCCTTATTTATCCATGCATTAAAAATTTGAACATAATTTATATTACAACTTTATACAATAATGGTTGTTTTAGAACTTTTGGTATTTGTTTATCTTTAGATAGAGTAAGGAGTTGTTGACTATATAATTTTCAATAGGGTGAAGAAGTATAATAATACATAAGACTATTAATTGTATATTGCATAATTTTTAAAGTAAAAAATGGCCAAGAAACCCAAATACATTGTGGTGGTTGGTCGGTGGAGGGGTATTTTCGTCAATAATGTCATAAGCACAATCAGGCTAGTCTAGTTGGTGACTAGCATTACGCGGTCGTGGCAAATTCGTAAATTCATGCAAATCCAAGGATGTTATAGCTGCCCGTTTTAGTATTTTATGTAAAACTTTTATTAAATAAATACTAACTGACAACGACGCACAAAGGAAGAAGATAATTTATTATTTCTTTAAATGAAAAATAAAAAGGAGAAGAGAGCAGTGTAACCAGGTCTATTGCTTTCTCTCTCTAAAGAGGGCCGCCTTTCTCCTCTCTCATCACATCGCATTGTGCCTTCTGTTTTCTCTCTCTTCTTCCCCATCTCGCGTTTCTCATCCTCTCGCCTTCTCCCAACCACTCTCTCTCAAGATTCATCCTCATCTCTCGATCTCAACACTGTGAGTCATCTTCAAGCCTTTACTTTCGTTCGATTTTGCTTAATGAATGATCTTCCGGATCCCTAGTTTCCGCTTTTTTCGATTTGCAAAGATTTTCTTTCTCGACTTCACTCTCCTGTTTCGTCTTCTACGTAATTGATTCGTTCTTGGTTGTCTTGCATGTTTAACAATGGAAAATTTTAGAATTTGTTTGTGCCGCTCGCGGTAGTGTTTTTTTTGGACAAATCAGCTCCGATCTGCGATCTTGAATTTTCGGCATTGCTCTTTGGCTGTTTGGTATTGGATGGTTCTGTTTTGTGTGTTACTACTGTGTTTTATTCCGAAACGTTGCTCGGAGGATTTTGCAGTTTCCGCTTGTTTAACTATTTTAGGGTTTCTATTGGTGGTTGTCGAAAAAATTGAGCGCTAGTTATAATTGATCCTTATTCAGGATTTTAATATTTTCTCTTTGAGAATCAATGATAACAACTGTGCTTGACTTGACAAAGTGTTCAAATTTTGTTTGTTTTCTTTGGTAGCAGCGTGCCAATTTGTTTTGCCGTAAAAGTTTGTTCACTTATGGGTTTCACTTCTAATTATGACTGATTACTCCTCCTGCAGAAATTTCCTAGCAACCATGAGTGATGAAGGTGAGAAGACGTGCCCAATCTGCGCTGAGGAGATGGATTTGACTGATCAGCAATTGAAGCCATGCAAATGTGGCTATGAGGTATCCAAAATCGCTCTTTTTCTTGTGAATCTAGTAAAGTTGTATTGTATTAATTTTGAGGGTTATTCAATAGATAATCTTATACTAGAGATTACTTTTCCCCCCATATTATAACATGAATTAAAAATTGCTTCATCATCTAAATGTTGTTGTATAATGTTTCTCTATAGACTTGCGCTTCTGGTCGTTCTAATTGAAACATGCAATTTTTCTCTTTCTGAATTGAACTATATGCTTGACGCTCTACATGAATTGAGGCTTGTATCTATATATAACATCAATGTTGAATATGCTTATGAGAATTTACATTATTTTCCACAGATATGTGTCTGGTGCTGGCACCACATAATGGAAATGGCTGAGAAGGACGACACAGAGGGTCGATGTCCTGCATGTCGTAATCCTTATGACAAAGAGAAGATTGTAGGAACTGCATCAAAGTGTGAAAGGTTGAACTTTTTTTCTAATTATTTCATGATTATGAGATCTTGTCAGCTTTTATGTCACCATGAAGGCAATGCTATGAGATTTGGTAGTAGTAGTTTATTAGATTTTTCCTATTCAGTATTTTGCTGATTTTTTGTATCCACTGTCTGCATAAATAGGTTAGTGGCTGAGATAAGTATGGAAAAGAAGAAGTCTCATAAGGCTAAGTCAAAAACTTCTGAAGGAAGGAAGCAATTAACCAGTGTTAGAGTGATTCAGAGGAATCTTGTCTACATTGTTGGGCTACCTCTGAATCTGGCAGATGAAGATGTGTGTATTTCTCTTTTCTTCCCGCTTTCTCATTTCCCTTCGCTTGAAAATTGATTTTCTATCTCTTCCAACAGCTTCTGCAGCGGAAAGAATATTTTGGACAGTATGGAAAGGTCTTAAAGGTGTCCATCTCACGAACTTCAGCTGGCACTATACAGCAGTTTGCAAATAGTACTTGTAGTGTGTAAGTGTTATAGAGACTCTTTTTCTTTATTTTGGATTCATTTTATGCTGATTTGATTGCAACACCTTGCTCCTTTACATTCAGATTGAAAATTTTCAATTTTTGTGCCCTTTAAATTTGATCATGCAGTGTACAAACACATATTTTTGTTTATCCTGTATTATGATTCATCCGCAAGTCGGTGAATCACTTTTCACAATTGTAATTTACTGATACACAATAGATAAATAGTTTTCAGTATACACCAATAGACTTGGTGGTTGTTCAGAGTCGGCCTTATATGAATAAAAATTAAAAGTGGGAGTTGTATTTCTTTTCACTGTCGGTTTTCTATGTGATTGAAAAGTTAATGGTGGGAGATGTTTTTTAAAATAAATTTTACATCCTAGCGGTATACTCTTTTTTTAAAATCGTTAACCCTTCAACAAAACAAAATTAACATTAACAATATTGTTATATTCTTACCTAGCTTGTTATCGCAGATATATTACATACTCAAAAGAGGAGGAAGCTGTTCGCTGTATTCAGTCCATTCACGGGTTTACCTTAGAGGGAAGAACCTTAAGGTGTGTGTACATTAAGATATAAGATTTAAAATTCCCTTTGACAAGTATTTTTTTTAATTTGGTTGTAATATGCTTATTTTAAACAGGGCTTGCTTTGGAACTACTAAATATTGTCATGCATGGCTGAGGAATGTGGTAGGTTTAGGTGTATAGATCTTTTTGGGCATTCCTCGTCTTCATGGTTGAACTCCTGAGAGAAATTTTTGGCTATTTCTCTAATGGCGATTTGAATTTTTTCTTTATTCCAGCCTTGCACAAACCCTGATTGTCTCTACTTGCATGAGATTGGTTCACAAGAGGAAAGTTTCTCAAAGGATGAAAATGAAACTATTTCTGCGTATTCAAGGTGACTAGACACCAACGCTTCTCACGTTAATTTATAGTCATGCTTTGAAGCTTCTATCATTAATTTATAGGTTTTTTTATTGTAGTGATATTCTCTAGTCTTTTGTGTTGGTGATATGAAATGTCATTTTGTTTTGCTGGACTTGAACTTCTAGATTTCTTGTTTCTGTGTGTTTTTTTAGTGAGTTTGCTTGCATTGTGCATCCATTCGTTTATTCAGCAGGCTGTGTAGAAGTTCTCTAAAGTAATTAAAGTAATGTTGCTCTTTCATTAGCACATAGAAGTATGCTGGACAATAGTTGTTACCACTGTTATGTAAAATATTTTGTTGCCTTCTGCTTTCAAATACTTAAGCTTGGATTTCTTTGAGAACTGCAGTCGAAAAATCTGTCTTTACATAAACTTGAATTCAAAATGCAAGAACTTTTAATATTGACCTAAAGTTCATGCAACCATACTAAAAGCTATTTCTGACTAACATTTGCTTCATTATTTTTGTTGTTTAATGGTTTTAACTTCTGCTTTCAAATACCTAAGCTTGGATTGCTTTGAGAACCGCAGTCGAAAAATCTGTCTCTACATAAACTTGAATTCAAAATGCAAGAACTTTTACTTTTGACCTAAAGTTCACGCAACCATACTAAAAGCCTTTTTCTGACTAACATTTGCTTCATTATTTTTGCTGTTGTATGGTTTTAACTTCTTGTAAACCACTGAAATATTGTTTCTGAATGAGTAGAGTCCAGCAAATTACTGGCTTAGCTAACAGTGGGCAAAGGTACTCAGGAAGTGTTTTGCCACCTCCAGCTGATGATTATTGCAATAATAGCCCTGCCACCACTGGGAAACCTATTGCAAAAAGCACTCCGAATGTAAGGTTTCTTGAATTTTTTTTTCTTCAGAAGAATGATTAATTATTTCTCTGCACTGGAAATATTTTGTTTCCTACTTATATCCACATAACTTCCCCTCCTCCCTTTGTTGTTATTCATCAGTTGACATTTCTATGTGTTTTTCTAGTACTTTCTCTTCCTATCTTTGTAAATTAAGGACATTTGGGCAGATATAAACTACATAAATTTTCGTTCGTATTGGAGTTTTTCACTTCATTGTGGATCTTTTGTTATCGTATTTCCAGAAGAAAAACTAATTGAGCCAAATGTGAATTTTTGACTTCTTGAAAGTGTCTTCTTTTGATTTGCAGAATTTAGTGAGTAGCGCAAAAGTTTCCCCTCCAACTACTAGTGCTGGTAGGACCGGTGCTCTTCCTGCAGCAGCTTCATGGTATAACTTATATTCTTGTCAATGTTCCCATTATTGCAGTGCGATTTGTACTGATATTCTTATTATGCCTCAGGGGTTCACGTGGATCTAATTGCCAATCATCTGTGGGAGGCATGGTTTGTTCCAATGAACTTGCAAAGCAGAAACATGATGCAGTCAATGGATCACTAGCATTTTCAGCTTCTGTTTCAGGCTTTGCACATGCTACAGTAAAATCAAGTGATCCGGGAAAAAAGGTCATTTTGAATGATGATATCCATCCAAAGGAACATACAAATAAATTAAAGCCACCAGAAACCAAGAATCAACTGGCTACAGATCTCCATTCCAAGTTACTGGTGGACTCCCATACACCTGTAGCGGTACATACAACTCCAATGGCAATGAGTGGGCAACCTCCCTCGCTACCTATCTCTATGGATGACAGTAAGATAAATTTTGTCAAGGAACAGTCAAATATTGTGGGCACAGAGAATGAGAGGAATGACAGTAGGATAAATATGGTGGACTCCCATACACCTTTAGCCACTGATGATAAGAATAAGAAACTTTGCCATGAGGCAATTTCAGTTAGTAATGATTTGCCGAATTTCAGCCAAAATTCCAGGGTTTCAAGACCCAATGGCTTGAGTTTAGACTGCTTTTTAGATCCGAGAGATCATGCTTTGGAACAATCTAGTAATGCAAAGTTACAACAAATGACATCACCATCTAGCAAAGCTCCAACATCCATTGCTGGAGCTACTGTGTTAAGATCAGACTCCCAATCTTCAGCACTGTTGATGTCTGATAAAGAAGATGATTTTGAGATTCAGAGACTATCAGATGCTATAGTTACTCAGACATCTTTGCCTAGTTCATCTCATTCATTTAATCTATTCAATCACTTGAGGGGTCCACTACACCATCACAATGACGGTGGTGGTGCTGTTAGTTATACTGTAAATCCAGTTGTAAATAAGAAGGATGAAGAACATTTAGCTGCAGTTTCTTCCAATGGCTTGGTAGATAATTCAGTGCAATCTACTATCGGGGTTGGTCATTCTTACGTTTTTCCAAATGGGAATTGTGGGAGCCAAATGGGATTGTCTGATAATGGCATGGTAGATAACCAAGTGCAGTCTACTATCGGGATCGGCCATTCCTATGTTTTTCCAAAGGGGATATATGGGAACCAAACAGGAACGTCTGATATCAGAGCTGCCAATATTGACTTAAATTCTGGTGTGGATGTGATGGAGAGCAGCATAATATCAAATATACTGTCATTGGATCTGGATGCTTGGGATGACTCTTTAACGTCTCCTCAACATTTGGTCAAGTTATTGGGTGAAAATGGGAGGCATCAGGGTTCATCCAATTCATCTAGTTCCTGGAAAGCACAAAACAGCAACCAGTCCAGGTTTTCCTTTGCCAGGCAGGAAGAATCTCGGAGCCATTCTTTTGATGTTGAGCCTTCATTTAATAGCAGCACAAATCCTCATTCATTTAGTCCGGCATCAATACAAAATAGAGAACCATATTTGGACAGACTTGGTAATGGTTATGGGATACCACAGTGTAATGCAGAACAATATAATGGTTTTGGAAGTAGTCAATCTGTTTTGTCTAACAATAAACTTTCTGGTAAGTTGATTGAAATATTTAGTTCTTGTTCCCTTTGTCTGTTTTATTTATTTATTTATATATTTTCAACTTATGTTCTGTTCTGTTTATCTGTCTGGCAGGATCAAGATCCCAAATTTCAGCACCGCCTGGTTTCTCTGGTCCTAGTAGACTACCACCCCCAGGTTTTTCTTCACATGGGAGAAGTGATCCCACCTTCGACGTAAATTCTGGTCCGTTCATCACCCCCCCCCCCCACCCACCCCCACCTGTTATCCCGTGTCTGTGCATTGGTTGATTATTTGGTTTATAGTAACACCTTTTTTTTATACTCTGATAATAAAGTTTTTAATGGTTTTGGATGTCTGTCATCTTCCAGGCAATCATTTCCTTGAAAGTACATTGTCATTGAGAAATCCTTATCAGGCAGCACCAAACGCCAACTCAAATAGTATTTCAGATATGGAGTTTATTGACCCTGCGATTTTGGCTGTTGGCAAAGGGAGGCCTCCTAGCAACCTTGGCAATTTAAACACAGATTTGGGGCCTAATTTCTCATCGCAGACTTCGACTTTTGAAAACGGTTCTAGATTGCAAATGTTGATGCAAAGGTCTCTCCAATCACAACAGAACTATAGATATGCTGATATTGGTGAAAACTACTCCCATAATAATGCGGCATATGGATTTAGTTCGAGACATGTAGAGCCATCACAAATCAGCGGGCTATCCTCATTCTCGCAGTTTGCTCATCAGCCCAGGAGTACCATGTCTAATGGTCACTTTGATAGTTGGCCTGAGGTTATGGCTGGGAACAATATGGGGATAGCCGAGCTTCTTCGAAATGATAGACTCAGTTTTAACAAACATTACAGTGGCTATGAAGAGTCCAAATTCCAAATGCCTGGTTCAGGTGATGTCTACAACAGGACATTCGGGATGTGATTTCTCTGTTGGTCAAGGACATTTACTAAAGCATGATAGTTGTATGCAATTTATGGACTAACATTTTCGCTTGGCTTTTGGGATGGCTAGATGGTTCATAATCCTTCCCTTGAAGCAGGCAACAGGTAATAATAATTTCTTCTCCTACATATTCTTGTATAAATTAGCATTTTTGCTTACCTTATTGTGCTTTCACTTTCTGCATGAATTTTGGACTTATTTCTTTTTGGTTGGTTCATCATGTTCCTAGTATTCAATTTAAAATGAATGTACGGATGATTGATGAAACAAACGAGGTTGATCTCTTGAAGGATACTTGAGTTTGTACTAAGTGGTACCTGTTTGGGTTATTCAGATTGAATGTACCAATAATAAGCTGAGGGGGAAATAACTTGTGGAATGGTTGATAATTTAAACTAGATATGGTGTTTGTCACGTCTATTTGGCATACAGTTGCCTGGTATAGGCAATTCAGTTAAAATAGCCAATGTAAAGGTCATTACTGGATTACATTCTTCACAGGCAATTGTAACTTGAGTTTATATTTGTATTATATTTCAGGTGAACATGAATACATTGGAACATATGGATTGTGCGTGAATCGTGATGAGATTATGATACAGAGCTATGCCAGATTCTATGGTTGTATGCTATTGGGAGTTGGGACATTGCAGTGGTTGTGGTGCTCCAGTTACAGATGACTGCTGTGGCGGTGTCTGTTATCTTAAATGCATACTTAGAGCATTTTGGCCACAGATGCTCGACATGGAATAACGCCATTGCAAGAACTGAAAAACCTGTGACAATTCTGACCCAGTGAGTGATTTTCCTAACAGGAAATTTAGTAAATGATAACAATATCCAGTTTGCTGTGAATTGTTGGTGCCGTTTTATCAAAAGCTTGGTTGCCTTAGCATTGTGCTAATACAATCTTTGCCTCATGATTAGAAAGGATGTGAGTCGGTTGATGGGCAGGTGTTGCGCTTCTACACGCCAGCTTGGTATGGGGAAATAAATAGGTCTGGACCGGGTTAAATAATAAACAGGTGTGGTTTTATAGGACCTATTTCTTTTTTTGACATAAATTCGCCAAAAATGTCTTTGACATGAAATTCACCCAATAATCTCTTCTGCTTGAGTTGGCTGATCAGGTGGTCTAAAATTCTGTCAGTACGAGGTTTGCTGACCCGGTGGTCTAAAAACTGTGCAATATACAAGTTCCAGTGGTCTAAAAGTTCTGCAATATCCTTCTATACAAGTTATATAGTCTTCATTTGAGGTCGGCTGATCTGGTGGTCTAAAAATCGGGCAGTATACAAGCTATGTTGTATACATATACAACAGTAATTTATAATCAAAAGAAACTTTCCGGCCATACGTTGGTTGTGTTCTAGGTGGAGCTGGGCCGCCTGGGTGGGCCGTGGACGGGCTGGGTACCCATTTTTTTTTAATAGCATAATTAAATGGTTCAGTCTGGGTAGAATTATTACTGTTGCACCTATTTATGTACAAATTGTACATGTCTTTCCTTTAATAAACTGCATAATACCTGCAAAAAAACTTCAAATACTGGCTAATAAGTACCTGTTTTTTAATATAAAAAAAGAAAATTCAAGGATGCGTTGTACATGTTAAAATAATCCTATTGAATTCTTACAACTTGAAAGATGTTCAAGCATCACACTAATGAGTAATGACACCATGAGTCAAATGCTCAATTCATGCAAACATAATCCAAAACCAAGAGCCCCAAGATAATAAAATATAAAAACATGAATCAGATGCTCAATTCATGCAAACCGTATCCAAAACCAAAACTGATAACAACGTATAAAAACCACCACCTTGTGCAATGAATTGCAGAAACACCATCTTCATTCTCTGTCTAGAAGAAAGAAGACGTTGAGAAAAGCATACTTGTATTACATGAGAGTGTACATACATATAGGAAGGATACAAATCGTAGGATCCCTTAATTGTAGCTAGTTGATTAGGATATAATCAACTGAATATATACATGTTGAATATAACTAGGGTATATTGTTATGATAATAGGAGGAAGATATTAACATTTCACAGCAAGATGGGCGGTCGGTTAGAGAGCTCAATCTTAGAGTGGAGCAAAAAGGTTTCACAATTTTTGGAATAAGCGATGTGAGGTGATGTTGATTTTTTTTTTTAAATATCGATTTTCAGAAAATGGAAAGTTTGAAATTAATGTTTTTTTGAATGAACACACTCTATTTACCATAACACTTGTACCAAAAAAATTTCACGATTTTTAAAACACGGGACGCGACATTTTTATAGTTTTATCGATTTTCGAAGAATTTCATGTACAACTCTTTGAACTTTTTCAAAAAACGTCAAAGCCGGAGAACTGTATCAAGTTAGTGGCCTTTGTACTAGGAACAAAGGCAAGGTAGATAGAAGACTTGGGCAAACTAAGTGCAAGCCCCAATATCCTCTCAAAGCAGCGAAGACAGCCCAACAAGATATCAACCGAGGCCTTGTCACCACGGCAGAAGAGGACAACATCATCAACGTAAATCAAGTGGGCAATACGAAGGCCTCTACAATGCTGGTGAAACTGGAACTCGAGCCTAGAAGTCTCACGATGAATCATCCTAGAGAGGAACTCCATACAAATAACAAATAGTAGGGAGAGGGGGTATCACTAGCGGAGGCCTCATCGACCTTGGAAATGACCATGAGAAGTTTGGTTAACCCGGATGGAGTAGGAAGCAGTAGTGACGAACTCCATCACCCAGTCAATGAACTTGGTCGGGAACAAGAGCTCCGTCATGGTATATCTCATAAAGTCCCAAGAAATGGTATCATACGCCTTAGTTAAATCAATCTTCATGAAACGCCTCCTAGTATCTCTTTGGACGTTATACCTCCGAAGAAACTCCTGGACAAGGAAGATGTTATCAAACATCAATCTCCACGGAACAAAAGTTGACTGCTCAAGATTAATAAGATAACCAATGCATGAGCTAATCCGGTTCGCCATGAGCTTGGTGATGATCTTGTACACCACGTTGCAACATAAGATCGGCCTAAAGTGTTCAACCCGAGAGGGGCTATTCACCTTAGAAATCAAAGACACCGATGTGTGGTTGAGTTGTTAGAGGAGCTTCCCATTAACGAAAAAATCCCGAACCGTAGCACACACCTTCCCTTTCGACTTCTGGGAGATGAAGATGGACTAGTGGTGCTCCAAGTAAACTTGAAGAACTTGGAGTTGTAGCCATCCGGATTGGGGCTCTAAGATCCCCGATCGACTAAAGAGTATCCTTAATCTCCTTGAAGGAGATCATCTCAACAAGGCGGGCACTATATTTAACAACAATACAAGGGCCATCCACGAACTAGTCCCTCGGGGCAATCTCCACCGAGTGGGCGGTGCCAAAAAGACCCTGAAAAAAGTCAACAAATCTCCCAGTCACCTCCTCAAGTGAGGAAGTGGTCGAGTCATCGTTGAGTTTGAGCGACGGGACGAAGTATTGCCATTCACTGACCTTCATAATGCTATGAAAATAGGTAAACGAACGGTCATTGTTAAGGATGTACCCTTGCCTTAGTCTACTAGCTGGAGAAGCTCCTTTCGGCCGCAATGAATCTACTGGACTTGGTCTTGAGATCCAACAACTCATTCGTGATGGACTCAAACTGTTTGGATCAAGGTGAAGACACTCAAGATAATCAGTATAGTCCTCATTGGCCGCTTTGGTTTTCTCTCCAATATGAGCAAAATGACGTCTATCGATTGTTGAAATTTTTTGTGTATTGTACCCTTTGAAATTTTTTAAAAATGGAAAGTTTAAATAATTGATTTTTTTAATAAAAGAACGCACTCTATACATTAAACTTGTACAAAAAAAATGTTTCACGGTTGTTGGAGCAAGGGTTGCAACATTTTTGGAGTTTTATCGATTTTCGAAGAATTTAGTGTATTATATACTCTTTGAACTTTTTCAAAAAACAAATTTTTTTATATTTTTCTACTTTTTTTTGAACAAACACACTCTATTCATCGTAACACTTGTACAAAAATGTTTCACGATTTTTGGAACAAGGAATGCAACGTTTTTGGAGTTTTATCGATTTTCAAAGAATTTCGTGTTCTAACCCCTTTGAAATATTTTTAAAAATGGAAATTTTTACTTAGTTGGAAAATTTTAAATTGACATACTCTATACATCATAACACATGTAAAAAAAAAGGTTCCACGGTTGTTGGAGTAAGGGATGCGATTTTTTTGGAATTTTATCGATTTTTGAAGAATTTCTTTTACTACCTTTTGAAAATTTTCAAAATAGGAAAGATTTGAATTAAAAAATATTTTTTTGAACGGACACATTCTATCAATCATAACCCCTCTACAAACAAGTTTCACGGTTTTTGGAACAAGGGATGTGACATGTTTGTAGTTTTTCTCGATTTTCGAAAATTTTTGTATGTTATACACTTTGAAATTTCCAGAAAAGGGCAAGTTTTAGATTACTGGATTTCTTTGTTAATAAACACACTCTATTCATCAAAAAACGTGTGCCAAAAGGGTTTACGGTTTTTGGAATAAGGGATGCAACGTTTTTGGGATTTCATCGATTTCTTCAAAAATTTGTGTACTAAACAGTTTGAACTATTTGAAAATCGGAAAATTTTAATAATTAATTTTTTTTAAAGGACACATTCTATTAATCATAACACTTGTAAAAAAGTGTTTCATGATTTGGGAACAAATGATGCGATGTTTTTGGAGTTTTCTCGATTTTTGAAAATATTTCGTGTACTCTACCCTTTGAAAATTTTCAAAAACGGCAAGTGAAATAAATGATTTTTTTGAACGGACACACTCTATCAATCATAACCCTTGTATAAAAAAAAGTGTCACTGTTTTTGGAACAATGGGATGCGACATTTTTTGAGTTTTATCGATTTCCGAAGATTTTCGTGTACAATACACTTTGAACTTTTTCAAAAACAACAAGTTTTAGATCGTTTATTTTTTTTGAACAAACAAAATCTATTCATCATAACACTTGTACCTAAAAAGTTTCATGGTTTTTGGAACAAGGGGATGCAACATTTTTGGAGTTTTATCAAAATATGAAGAAATTTCGTGCCCTTTGAAATTTTTCAAAAAACAGAAAGTTTTAAATAATTGAATATTTTTAAACAAGCACACTCTGTTCATCATAATACTTGTACCGTAAAAAATTCACGGTTTTTGGAACAAGGGATGTAACAAGTTAGGAGTTTTTTTGATTTTCGAAGATTTTTGTGTAGCTTATTTCATTTTATGTTTGTCTTGAATCGTTGGACCCTTAGGTTGAGGCGTGTCAAACTATACCCTTTGTGCTTTTTCAAAATAGGGCAAGTTTTAGATAATTGATTTTTTTTTTGAACAAAGCCACTCTATTCTATATAACACTTGTACCCAATAAAAGATTCACGGTTTTTGAAACAAGGGATGCAAAAATATTTTTTTAGTTTTATCGATTTTTGAAAATATTTTGTGTACTATACCCTTTGACATTTTTTAAAAAGGTTTCACGGTTGTTGGAGCAAGGGATGAGACGTTTTTGGAGTATTATCAATTTTCGAAGAATTTTGTGTACTATATTATATTCCCTTTGAATTTTTTCATATATTGACAAGTTTTAGATAATTGATTTTTTTTGAACAAACATACTCTATTCATCATAATACTCGTACCAACAAATTTTCACGGTTTTTGAAACAAGGGATGTGATGTTTGTGGAGTTTTATCGATTTTCGAAGAATTTCATGTACTAACCTTTGAACTTTTTTATATTAAAATGTAAATTTTAAATAATTGAAGATTTTTTAATCGGATACACCCTATTCATTATAACACTTGTACATAAAAAGGTTTCATGGTTATTGGAGTAAGGGATGCGACGTTTTTGGAATTTTATCGATTTTCGAAAAATTACGTGTACACCCTTTGAACTTTTTCAAAAACCGGCAAGTTTTAGACAATTGGAATTTTTTGAACAAACACAATATATTAATCATAACACTTGTACTAAAAATTCACAATTTTTGGAACAAAGGATGCAAAGTTTTTGGAGTTTGATCGATTTATTACGAAATTCGTGTACTACACCCTTTCAACTTTCTTAGAAAGGCAAATATTCAAAAAGCTGATTTTTTTTAAATGGACACACTATATCAGTGATAACACTTGTACAAAAAACGTTTCGTGATTTTTGGAGCAAAAGATGCAACGTTTGTTTTGGAGTTGTATCGATTTTTGAAGAATTTTGTCTACTTTACCCTTTGAACTTTTTCAAAAAACAGAAAGTATTATATGAAAAAAAATTGAACAGAAACACTCTATCTTATCATAACACTTGTACCAAAAAGGTTTCACGGTTTTTGGAAAGACCAAAGAGGGATGTGAAAATTTTGGAGTTTTGTCGATTTTTGAAAATTTTCGTGTACATATCATTTGAACTTTTTTAAAAAAGCAAAGTTTTAAATAATTGAATTTTTTTAAACGGACACACTCTATTAATCATAACACTTTTGCAAAAAAGGTTTCACGGTTGGAGCAAGAGTTGCGGCGTTTTTGGAGTTTTATCGATTTTCGAAGAAAATTTCGTGAACTTTACCTTTTGAACTATTTCAAAAATGGCAAGTTTTTCATAATTTCAATTTTGTAAATGGACGCACTCTATTTATCAAGACACTTGTACAAAAAAGGTTTCAATGTTGTTGGAGAAAGGGACACAACGTTTTTGGAGTTTTGTCGATTTTCAGAGAAAATTCGTGTACTATATACACTTTGAGGATTTTCAAGAAAAGGCAAGTATTAGATAACTAGAGTTTTTCGATCAAACACAACCTATTCATTGTAAAACTTGCACCAAAACTTTCACGGATTTTGGAACAAGGAATTCGAGTTTTAGGCGTTTTATCGATTTTTGAAGAATTTCGTGCACTATATATCTTTTGAATTTTTTTAAACAAACAAAATCTATTCATCATAACACTTGTACCAAAAACGTTTCACGGTTTTTTGAACAAGGGATGCTACGTTTTTGGATTTTGTCGATTTTTAAAGAATTTCGTGTACTATACCATTGAACTTTTTTTTAAAAGGAAAATTTTTCATTAATTAATTTTTTTTGAATGGACACACTATATAAATCATAACACTATAAAAGGTTCATGGTTGTTGAAGCAAAATATGCGACGTTTTTGGAGTTTCATCGATTTTCAAAGAATTTCATGTACTGCCCTTTGAACTTTTAAAAAATAGAAAGAATTAGACATTTATAATTTTTTGAACCAAAACTCTCTAATAATCATAATACTTGTACCAAAAAGATGTCACGGTTTTTGGAACAAGGATGCAACATTTTTGGAGTTTTATCGATTGTCGAAGATTTTAGTGTACTATACCCTTTGAACTTTTTTAAAAATGGCAAGTTTTAAATAATTGATTTTTTTAAACATGCACACTCTATTCATCATAACACTTGTACAAAAAGGTTTCATTGTTTTTGGAGCAAGAGTTGTAACGTTTTTGGTGTTTTATCGATTTTGAAAATTCCATGTACTATAGATCATTTTTTAAAAATGAAAGTTTTAAATAATCAAATCATTTTAAACAGTCACACTATTCATCGTAATATTTGTACAAAAAATATTTCACTGTTGGAGCAAGGGATACAACATTTTTGTAGTTTTATCGATTTTCGAAGACAATTCGTGTACTATACCCTTTGAACTTTTTTTAAAAAAGGAAAGTTTTAAATAAAAGAAATATTTTTTAAACGGACACACTCTGTACGTCATAATACTTGTACAAAAAAAGGTTTCACGGTTGTTGGAGCAACATACGGCATTTTTGTAGTTTTATCGGTTTTCGAAGAATTTCTTGTATTATAACCTTTGAACTTTCTCAAAAAGGGAAAATTTTAGATAATTGAAAATTTTGAACAAACACAATATATTCATTATAACACTTGAACTCAAAAGAAATCATGGTTTTTGGAACAAGGGATTCGACGTTTTTGGAGTTTCATCGATTTCTTACGAAATTCGTGTACTATACCCTTTGAATTTTTTTTAAAAAAATGTAAATTTTTAAAAATTGATTTTTTTAACAGACACACTGTATCAATGATAACACTTGTACACAAAAATTTTCACGGTTGTTGGAGCAACAAATGCGACGTTTTTGGAGTTTTATCGATTTTCGGAGAATTTCAAGTATTGTACCCTTTGAACTTTTTTTTTAAAAAAAAGAATTAGATAATTGAAATTTTTTTAACAAACACACTCTACTCATCATAACATTTGTATCAAAAAGGTTTTACGGTTTCGGAACAAAGGATACAAAGTTTTTGGAGTTTTATCGATTGTCAAAATTTCCGTGTACTATACCCTTAAACTTTTTAAAAATGGCAAGTTTTAAATAGTTAATTTTTTAAAAAAAACATGCACTCACTCGATTTATCATAATACTTCTGCAAAAAAGGTTTCATTGTTGTTGGAGCAAGAGTTGCAATGTTTTTGGAGTTTTATCAATTTTTGGAGGATTTCGTGTACTATATCCTTAGATTTTTTCTAAAACGACAAGTTTTAGATAGTTGTAAGTTTTTGTACAAACACTATTAATATATTAATCATAACACTTGTATTAAAAAAGTTTCATGGTTTTTGTAATAAGGGATGTGACATCTTTGGAATTTTATCAGTTTTTGAAGAATTTCGTGTAATGTATACCTTTTTTATAACGACAAGTTATAAATAATCAAAATATTTTTAAACGGGCACACTCTATTTATCTTAATACTTGTACACAAAAGATTTCACGGTTTTTGGAGCAAGGGATACGACATTTTTGTTGTTTTATCAATTTTCGAAGAATTTCGTGTACTATCTTTTGAACTTTTTTAAAAAACGGAAATTTTAGATAACTTAAATTTTTTTAACAAATAATTATATTCATCATAACACTTGTACCAACAAAGTTTCACGGTTTTTGGAACAAGGGATGCGACGTTTTTGGAGTTTTATCGATTTTTGAAGAATTTCATGTATTATACCCTTTGAACTTTATCAAATTTGACATGATTAAATACTTAAAAAAAATTTTAAAACGGGCACACTCTATTTATCATAACACTTGTACAAAAAAGGTTTCACGGTTGTTGGAGCAACGAATGCGATGTTTTTAGAGTTTTATAGATTTTCGAAGAATTTTATGTATTCTACCCTTTGAAATTTTTCAAAAAAAAAAGAATTAGATAATTGAAATTTTTTGAGAAAACACACTCTATTCATCATAACACTTGTACCAAAAATGTGTACGGTTTTGGAACAAGGGATACAACATTTTTGGAGTTCTATCGATTGTCGACATTTTCGTGTACTAAACCTTTGAACTTTCTGAAAATGGCAAGTTTTAAATAATTGATTTTTTTTAAAACATGCACACACTTGTACTAGAAAATGGCAAGTTGTTGGAGCAAGGGTTGCGACGTTTTTGGAGTTTTATCAGTTTTTGAATAATTTTGTGTATATCCTTTGGATTTTTTCAAAAAATGGCAAGTTTAGATAGTTGTAACTTTTTGAACAAACGCAATCTATTCATCATAACACTTGTACTAAAAAAGTTTCATGGTTTTTGGAAGAAGGGATGCGACATCATGGAAATTTTATCGATTTTTGAAAAATTTCGTGTAATATATAACCTTTTTAAAAACGGAAAGTTTTAAATAATTCGAAATATTTTTGAACGGGTACACTATATTCATCTTAATACTTGTACACAAAATATTTCGCGGTTTTTGGAGCAAGGGATATGACATTTTTATTGTTTTATCGATTTTCAAAGAATTTTGTGTACTATATACCCTTTGATTTTTTTCAAAAAAGGAGATATTTTAGATAATTTAAATTTTTTTGAACAAATACATTCTACTCATCATAACACTTGTACCAAAAAAAAGTTTCACGTTTTTTGAAACAAGAGATGCAACATTTTTAGAGTTTTATCGATTTTTGAAGTATTTCGTGTACTATACCCTTTGCCTTTGGCATAATTAAATACTTGAAAATTTTTAAACGGAGACACTTTATTCATCATAACACTTGTATAAAAAGGGTTTCACGGTTGTTGGAGCAACGAATGCGACATTTTTGGGGTTTTATCGATTTTTGAAGAATTTTGTGTATTTTACCTGTAACACTTTTTCAAAAAATGACAAGTTATAAAAATTGAAATTTTTGAATAAACACAATCTATTCATCATAAATCTTGTACCAAAAAAGTCTCACGGTTTTTGGAACAAGGGATACGACGTTTTTGGAGTAAGAGATACGACGTTTTTGGAGTTTCATCGACTTCTTACGAAATTCGTGTATAGTTTGAAATATTTTTTTATAAAGGGCAAATTTTAAACAATTGATTTTTTGAATTGACACACTCTATTAATCAGAGCACTTGTACTACCAATTTTTCATAGTGTTTGGAGCAAATGATGCGACGTTGTTGGAAAGAATTAGATAAATGAATTTTTCAACAAACACACTTTATTCATCACAACACTTGTATCAAGAAGGTTTCACGGTTTTTGGAACAAGGGTGATGCGTCCTTGGATGCGTTGAAGGACGAACTCCAGATCTAGATCAAGCTAGTGCTTCAACTACTCCTTTGTTGATGTGCAAGTTGTAACTCGGATAGAACTTGATAGGCGGAAGCTATTAAGATGGATGCAAAAGCGAAGATTGATTCGATCTAGGGGATCAATCAAGCCATTAAAGTGGATTTGATGGTTGATTCTTGAGAAGAATCCTCGAAGGTGAGTTCTTGGATCAAAGACTTAGATCAAAGGAAGAAGTTTGAGATGATGGAAGAAAAAGTGATGCCCAAAATCTAGAGGAGGATTTTCCCTTCAAATAACTTGATTAAAATTTAACATGTTTTACAAATGAGGATCTCTTGACTACCATGACCGTGGATGAGGCGAACGTACTTTGCGGGTTCGCTCCGATAGACCGCTCACTCGTTACCGAGCCAAAGTCATCGCCCAAGCTACCGGCTCAATCATCATGCGCACCATCACATCTCTCGGACCCGTTAGTGGCATGCCAGTCTCCACTCCGCCATGACATAGGCTACCGGCTCCGTCCACACTTGGCCCCGTAAGCGGCATGTCTCGCCTTTCCGGCTCCTTCCACACTTGGCCCCGTTATGACTTTCGGTTTTACCCTCATCCACTATATAAGGGATGCTTGGCCTCACTTGTAAAGCATGTTCATTTTTATCAAGTATATTTGAAGGAAAATCCTCTCTTGCTTTTGGAAATCACTTCTTCTTCAATCCCATCAAAGTTCTTCATTGGATCTAAGTTTTAGATCCAAGAACTCACATTCAAGGATTCTTCTAAAGAATCAACCCTCAAATCCACTACAACGTTTGTTCGATCTCCCTAGATCGAATCAAACTTTTGCTTCTACATCCATCTCAATCGCTTCCGCCTACCCAAGTTCTATCCAAGTCCCACTTGCACATCAACAAAGGAATAGTTTAAGCTCTAGCTTGATCTCGATCCGGAGTTCGTCCTTCAAAGTATTCAAGGACACATCAAATTGACATCAAAGCAAAGGGATCGAAGCTAAGTTCTCTTTACTCTTGTTTTTGTGTGTCACCTTTATCATCCTTTTTTTTGCTTTTTTTCTTCATCCTTTCTTCAAGATCTTCATCTTGTTCTTCGTTGTTCATCTAAGTTTTCTTGAAAAAAAAAATTCTTAACCTTTTTGCCAAGCAAACTTAGGAGATATTGGGTTTCTCATCGAACCATCTATCGAACACATTTCGTTCTTAAACCGACCCAATCCGACAAATTTAAATTTAAATTTTACCAAATTTCTTGGGATTTATTTGTTAACAAAAATCGGATATCTTGTCTTTTGATATTCCAAAAACAAAAACAAACAAAAAACTCTTCAACAAAGAGGATTTGTTTCTAAAGCGTGTCATCTCTTGCATCAAAAAAAGTTGCACAAAAGTTTCAAAAAAAAAAACACACAAAGTTAAAAAGACATTCGGCAAACCGGTCCATCCGAAAAATCGGATTTTTACAAAAGGTCAAATAACTAAAAGCAAAATTTTCTCTTAGTGTGGAATTGGTTCAATTTTTTTGGATTTGCCTATCTTGCTTAACCGCCAAACGACCTTCCCAAAAGTAGAACCTAACGCACTTGAACTTTTGTAACGTTGACTTAACTCGTCACCTTGTTCATTTGATTGCTTGCAATTGTACGTGTGTATCTATTTGGAATCATGACTAACATTGAATTGAAAAACTCTCAGGATGCTCGTGATCGAGAAGAGCTCAATGCCTCCTTATTCGAAGAAAATGCCAATATTAAGCAACAATTAGAAGATATGAAGGCAAAAAAATTTGACTCTTACGACCACTCAACGTTCCACCCTAAATCCAAATGACCCATGGTCGAGACTTCCACGTCCGATACCCGTCGGAAAGGAAAAGGTCTTTTCCAAGCCGAACCGTCTAAAGGTCAAAGGCTTGCATCAGTCATCGAAAGCCAACATCCAATACAACATGACGGCAAGCAGTATCTCAATGAGGACGAGAACAACCTTGACCCTACTAATTTGGAAGATTCAATTTATGTAGATACGGAGAATCGGAACAAGCGTTACGAGCACCACCGCATACGGTACGGCACTCCCCACCTTCATCTAGTGCACTCCGTGCTAGCCGTCAAACCCGGGAAGAATCCCGGTACAACAATCAACAAGATAATCTCCCTCAACGTCCCGATAATGATCGGTCCGGACAACGCCACCAACGGCCTAGCCAACAACCAACATAGCGACTATGATGAGTATGAAGAGAGAGATGATTTTGAGGAGTTCTCCGACGATGAGTCCGACTTGGACTAGGTGGCTCATGTCCGTCTATGACACCCACCCATGCATCCGAGAGCCATATGAGAACCAGGACCAAGGAGAAGAATGGTTGCCTCTTCCTAACCCGCCAAGGCATGCACAACCCAACCATGCCAACAATGCACACGTAGAAACTCCCCAAGAGGTCACCCATCCTGAAATTGCTCTTGTACGAGCACGCTTAACTGCAGTGTTATTTGTCCTCACTCTATCACTGGAAAAGAAGAATTCTTATTGACATGGATAGCAACCCATCCTTATAAGTCAATCACAAATCCCGTTCAAATGATGATGGATGATAATTTTATGGGGTGTTACATCACGGTTGTTGTAGCAAGAG
Organism: Fagopyrum tataricum; assembly: GCA_002319775.1. Lineage (NCBI taxonomy): Eukaryota > Viridiplantae > Streptophyta > Magnoliopsida > Caryophyllales > Polygonaceae > Fagopyrum > Fagopyrum tataricum. The sequence continues at coordinate 3,469,646 of CM008283.1, forward strand.
AAGCGACGGTTTGGGAGTTATTTTATCGATTTTCGAAGAATTTTGTGTACAATAATACCCTTTGAACATTTAAAAAATGTTAAGTTTTAAATAATTAAAATTTATTTTAAACGGAAAAAATATTTTCATCATAACACTTGCATAAAAAAGGTGTCACGGTTGTTGGAGCAAGGGATCCGATGTTTTTGGAGCTTTATCGACTTTCGGAAAACTTCGGGTATTGTACCCTTTATACTTTTTAAAAAACGGAAAGTTTTAGATAATTTTACTTTTTTGAACAAACACACTCAATTCATCATAAAACTTGTACGTAAAAAGTTTCACGTTTTTGGAGCAATGAATGTGATGTTTTTCGAGTTTTATCCATATTCGAAGAATTTTATGTTCTATGCCCTTTAACTTTTAGGATTGTCAAGTTTTAAATAATGAAAACTTTTAAACGGATACACTCTATTCATCATAACATTTGTATAAAAAAGGTTTCACGGTTATTGGAGAAAGGGATGCGACGTTTTTTTGAGTTTTATCGATTTTCGAAGTATTTCATGTACTATACACTTTCAACTTTATCAAAAAAGGGAAATTTTTAGATCATTGAATTTTTTCGAACAAACACGCTCTATTAACCATAACACTTGTACGCGAAATTCCATTGGTTTCGGAACAAGTGATGTGACGTTTTTAGAGTTTTATCGATTTTCGAAGAATTTCGTCTACCATTTGATTTTTATTTTAAAAAAATGAAAAATCTTAAATAATTGATTTTCTTTTCAAAAGGACACTTTCTATTCATCATAACACTTGTACAAAAAAGGTTTCACGGTTGTTAGACGAAAGGATGCGATGCTTTCTTGAGTTTAATTGATTTTCGAAGAATTTCGTGTAACATGTCCTTTAAACTTTCTCAAAATACGGCAATATTTAGATAATTGATTTATTTTTGAACAAACACTCTCTATTCATTATAAGACTTGTACCAAAATGGAAGTTTTAACAAGGGATGTGACGTTTTTGGAGTTTTATCGATTTTTGAAGAATTTCGTGTAATGGCTTTTGAACTTTTATAATAAAAATCAAAATTTTAAAATATTTGAAAATTTTTATACCGACTCACCCTATTCATCATAAAACTTGTACAGAAAAGGTTTCACGATTGTTAGAGCAAGAGATGCGACATTTTTTTGAGTTTTATCGAATTGCGAAAAAATTCGTGTATTATACACTTTGAAATTTTTCAGAAAAAGGATTGTTTTAGATAATTGATTTTTTTTTTTGAACAAACACACTTTGTTCATCATAACACTTACACCAAAAAAATTCCCGGTTTTTGGAACCAAGGATGCGACATTTTTGAAGTTTTATCGATTTTCGAAGAATTTCGTGTATTATACACTTTAGACTTTTCAAAATATGGCAAGTTTTAAACAATTGAATTTTTTTCAAACAGACGTATTCTATTCATCATAACACTTGTAAAAAAAATTCATGGTGGTTTGAGCAATGGATGCAATATTTTTTAGTTTTATCAATTTTCGGGAAAAAAAATTGTCTATTATATACACTTTGAAATTTTTTTAAAAATGGAATTTTCAGATAATTGAATTTTTTTTTCCAGCAAACACACTCTATTCATCATAACACTTGTACCAAAATTGTTTTACGATTTTTGGAGCAAAGGATGCGACGTTTTTGAATATTTTTTTGATCTTTGAAGTATTTCATGCACTATACCTTTTGAACTTACAAATGGAAAGTTTTAAAATAAATGATTTTTGTAAACGGACAAAATCTATTCATTTTAACACTCGTACAAAAAAGGTTTCACAGTTGTTGGAGCAAGAGATGTGACGTTCTTGGATTTTTTTTCGATTTTGAAAAATTTCGTGTAATATACCCTTTTATCTTTTTCAAATAAAGAAAAGTTTTAATTAATGACTTTTTTCAGTAGAAACACTCTATTTATCATAACACTTGTACCAAAAAAGTTTCACAATTTTTAGAACAATGGACGCGACGTTTTTTTAAGTTTTATCGATCTCTTAGAAAATTTGTGTACTAGATACCCTTTGAACTTTTAAAAAAAAACTGAAAGTTATAGGTAAATGATTTTATTGAGCGACACAATATATATAAATCATAACACATCTACAGAAAAAGTTTGACGATTTTTGGAGCAAAGGATTCGGCGTTTTTGAAGTTTTATCAATTTTTGAAGAATTTTGTATGTTATACCTTTTGAACTTTTTTTAAAAAATGGCAAGTTTTAAAGAATAGAATTTTTTATAAAACAGACACACTATATTCGTATAACACTTGTACTAAAAAAGGTTTCATGTTTGATGGAGGAATGAATGCGACGTTTTTTGAAATTTATCGATTTTTTAAGAATTCATTAACTATACTCTTTGAACTTTTCCAATAAATGGAAAGTTTTAGATAACTGATTTTTTTTTTTGAACAAACACACTCTATTCATCATAGCACTTGTACGCACAAAGCTTAACGATTTTTGGAACAAGGTATGCGACGTTTTTGGAATTTCATCGATTTTTGAAGAATTTCGTTTACTATACCCTTTGAATTTATTTTTCTGAAATTGAAAGTTTTAAATAATTGAATTTTTTTTAAATGGACACAAACAATTCATCATAACACTTGTATACAAAATGTTTCACGATTATTGGAGCAAGGGATGCAACTTTTTTTTGAGTTTTATCGATTTTCAAAGAACTTCGTGAACTATACCCTTTGATTTGTTTTTGTAAAAATGGAAAGTTTTAAATAATTGGTTTTTTAAAAATAGACACTCTGTTCATTATAGCACTTGTACAAAAAAAAGGTTTCACGGTTGTTGGAGCATGGGATGCGACGTTTTTAGAGTTTTAGCGATTTTCGAAGAATTTCGTATACTATACCCTTTGAAGTTTAAAAAAAACGGAAAGTTTGAAACAAATGATTTTTTGAACATCCACACTCTATAAATCGTAACACTTGTACAGAAAAAAGGTTTCACGGTTTTTGGAGCAAATGATGCGACATTTTTGGAGTTTTATCGATTTTCAAATAATGTTATGTACTACCCTTTGAACGCTTTCAAAGACCGACAGTTTTAGATAGTTGATCTGTTTGGATCAGAAAACTCTATTCATCATACACTTGTACCAAAAAAAAAAGCTTTATGGTTTTTAGAACAAGTGAATCGATTTATTACAAAATTCGTGTACTACCATTTGAAGTTTTTAAAGCAATGGTAAGGTTTCAATAATCGTTGTTTTTTTTAACGGACAGACAAATACACAATTCATCATAACAAAAAAAGTTTAACGGCTTATAGAGCAAAGGATGTGACATTCTTAAAGTTTTGAAAAAACTTCATGTACTTACCTTTTTCAAAAACGACACGTTTTAGATTATTGAATTTTTTTAATAGACATTCTATTCATTGTAACACTCGTACAAAAAGTTACAGGATTTTAGAACAAGATATGTGACATTTTTGGATATTTATCGATTTCATGATTACAGTTTTTTCAAAAAATATGTTATACGAAACAATCTGATATCCGGTTTATAGCACATGGACAAATTACTATCGGATGAGAGTGACCAAATACAATAAGCATAATAAATTGTGAAGTGAAGGCAAACCCAAAAAACGTTGTGCAAGGCTGTCATGTCATACGAAAAGATTGTTTTAAAAAGCCAACATCTATAGTTGCAGTCATATACAAAATTAAATTCAACTTCTAATCTGCTCAAACCTACAACAGAGTCCAATTCTGATAAACCCAAGTTCATATCAACATCCTAGGACTAGAGTTAACAGCTACAAACTCAACAGATAAGATATACATAAATCTGTTCCCTGTTCACTAATATGAATTCAGTAGAGCCAGAATCGTTGCTCAGCACGCGCACCATTTACCGTCATTTGCCTGTTAGAACGCGAAAGAGCTTTGGATATCAGTTCAATTGTTCCAAGAAATAGTTCTTTACACAAACTGTCATGTACAATACTGGATATAAATTACCCTTGCTTGGTGCAGTCCTAAAACGGCTCTTTTGGCCTTGGCCTTGGCCTTTGTCATGTGGGATGGAAGACATCTTGGGGATTGCCATTGAGCTCTGAAGTCCTTCTAAAAGCTGCAAGATATATGTTAAAGATTGATTAATCTTGCATATACGGTTGTCACAAATAATTGTCATTCTAGACTTATACTTTTGTTTAGAAAGTAATTGACATTCTAGCTATTTTGGCCTTTACTTTACACTTCACCCTTCTAATCATTTCCTAATCATTTCATTAGTACTTAGGTAGTTGTGATTTTCAACAAAGCAAAAAGTAATCGTAAGGGGTATAATTATATATTTCATAGCTTTCTTAATAAGGGTGCAAAATGCGAAAACGACAATTATTTGTGAACGGAAGGAGTATGCTATATGTCTATAAAGTAAACATTGAAAAGAAGAAGCAATAACTCGTTCAACTAAGCTTCCTAGTTCATCCAAATGGCTAGATGCTGCACATCAAACAATTGAAGTTCATCCAGGACAATTCATAAAGCATAGAATGCTCCCAATCATTCTTAATGTGACAGAACAATGCAACAGAGATTGAGGTTGAAAACTTACCCTATGAGTTGGTTGAATTCTGCGGTTAGATCTGCGAGGCTCGCTAACTTCATCGGGTGCTTTTTCTTCATCAACTTTAGTCAATTGCCCACCAAACGGCACTTGCTTTCGTTTGTTAAGCAACTCAGACTTCTTTTTCGCACCATCTAAATTAGTCAATACAGAAGATCCTTCAGACGCATGATCTGTTCCAGATGAAGATCCAGTTGGAGCTGCCGTTTTTGATAAATTTTCTTCCAGGACCTCAGATATTTCAACATGTTTTTCAGGAAGTGTAGGAGCTTCATGATGATCATCAGCTTTTGTTGAGCTAACAAAATTACCCTTATGAGGTACTGTTCTATTTGAGGAACTACGAGGTTTAGAAGTTGAAACCTTGGGAGCTTGTTTCTCCTTGATATCCACTCTAGGAGGATTTCTCCGGCCATGTGATGCAGCTCCCTGAGGCATCAAGTACTTTGTAAACTTCACTGGATCTTTAATTTCATTGCCCTTTCTAGTCTGATTTGCAGGAAAATGTTTGCTAACTTCCATAAATTTTTGCTTCTTGCCAGGCTTTGGAACGCCAAAAACCACTCTTGATTTTTCCTTCTGCAACCCAGTTCTCAACGGTCGACGCACATCAGGTTTAGTTTCAGCTTTAGTACTCCTACCAATATTAAATACTTTATCACTAGCAGATAAAGTTTGCAATTTAGATTCTTCAGGTTTTCCCACAATAGGGTCAGCCTCGACCGAGGATTGATTCTTCCCTTTTGAGCTTTTTGATGGACTGTGCAACCTTGGTCGTTTTTCAAGCGGCGTATCACCCTACACTCAAAATATGTAAAACAGTCCAATAATGAGAAAAGGCGTGAACTGTAATATATACATATATGTGTGTAAAGTTTGGCAATTTGTCGCGGGCTCACGGTTGAAGTACTAAAACTAGTAAAATAGAAAGATTTGGAGAATTGGGAAAACTAATGATATTTGAAATAACATTTGGCCGGACTGGAACTTCAAAACAAACTAATATCAAATTCCTATTGATAATACCTCTGTACTGCGGTCATGCCCTTTCAATTTTGACCACTCCACCCAACTTCCATTGGTCCAAATACGTGATGGGCGTAGCTGTTGAACACTGACAGCAGATGTCTCTCCTCGAGCTGCAGCAATGAAATGATCACAAGTATATCACAGCTCTACTTTTTGTGAATGAAAAACATTAAACCTCAATTCACACATCAACACACCTGGAAAATGGACGGTCAATGTAGTCTCGTCTTTCTCATTCTTTTCAGTTACAATACCTTCCCGCCAGCTGGAAAGACAATACAATGGGAGGAAAAAGTATTTAGGTGTAAATGTCTAGAAAAAGAGGTAAGCCAAAAGGAAATGTGTGTGTAGCCTACTAGAATGAGTTTTTTATGTCAGCAATTTGATAATCCTAGATTATTGGTAGCTTTAGCAGAAAATTCCCCGACCATTTCAATGAACGGTGCCTCTGCCACAAGCAGCTCAACAACTAAAAAGCAAGTGTGTATGCAAATTTGGAATGGGGCAAGGGTAGGAATACAATTTTGCAAGATTTCATGGGGTCTGAACTCTAAAGCATTATTGCGTGATTAAACAAGCATTATTATCATGTCAAAAAGGGAGCCAAGTTTTGCATAAGGCTACTCATATGTAAGATGAATAGCAGAAAGGTAATGGATAATAAATAGAAGAATTTAAGACCCCATCCGGAAGTAAAGGGAACATTTTTTCTACTCTAGTCTTAAACATATCAATTTAGTCCCTCACTGTCACCTCTTTTTCCCCCACAGCACCAGTATGTAACCATTTTTCTCATCTAATTATAGTTTCCATGACCTTAATTGTATTATTTCAGTTCACTTAACAAGACTATCCTCTCTTAATTTCAATATATGCACTTCTTGCATTCAAAATGGTAGTCAACAAGAATAAAATGAGTGTGAGGGACTATAAGTCTATGGCATACCTATCTTGAATGCTCACGTCAACCCTATCTCCAACATTCCAAGTATAAGTTCCCATTGCTGACCTGCGTCTTTTCTTGGTTCCTTGACAGTATGAACCAGTTATTGGAAGGATGGGTCGTATTCTCGGTGCCTTTCCTCCTTCACTTTCTAGTGTCACCCACTCCTTGAGGTTCTCACGCCCTGTAACAGATGTCCAAAAAAACACTTTAAGAGGCTTTGCGCTTACTAACTTTCTAAACCAATAGCTCAAGATGGAGCCATTCAACAAACACTCAAATAAGTAGGCACTCGTGGTCTATGGAAAGGACTGTTCAATAACACCGGTTTCATTAGTGGTCTGTTAGAAAAAAGAGGGAATATTCACAAAATACGTTGAAAATCACTTTCCAAGCAAAATAAGTTGTTCGAGGGAGGTTATATAACACAAATAATCCAAAGGAGACAAAATCCAATGGCCTAAGGCATCCACCTTAATAACAATTAGGGAATTTAATAATAGTGAGCAAGGGTACTACCCAACTCGCTCTATACCCACGCACAAAAACCCCAAAATTACCTCACAGGTTCACACTCAGTGCTCCGGCAATCCTCGCACAACCATTCTAACCGAAAGCACAATCAGGTATCCGCCGCCTAGCATGTGCCGCCCCCCCCCCCCCCCCCCCCCCCCACCCCCACCCCCACACACACACCCTCTAAGTGCCCATTGAACTACGCTAGATCAGCCGAAAAACTTGTGCATCAAACAATATGCATACAGAATAGTATCAGTCAATAATAAACAATACAAATCGACTATTTTGGTGCCCAAAATGACACGTGATATCATACTCAGATCAGAAAAAATGCCATCTAAGATGTCAATATTCCCTACAAAGAGCACCGCATACAACCAAAACACCAAGAATGTGAACTCACATAAGAATCCAAACGCAAAAAACTAGATGGAGTGTAAAGGAAACTGAAACAGCTAGCAGAAGAAACTCGCAGTCTCCTCCTAACTATTTGCATGTATATGTGCTCAAATACAAATTGCCAACACTGAATGGAGCATCATGACCCTTGAAGTGTATCACACACCCAGGAGCAAGAAAGGCATTAAAGGTATATTGAGGGGGGAAATTAAGATATCTAGTATATAACGAAACAGAATTTTACAGTTGTATTTTCAGTATGCAATACCTTCTTTAGATAATAGACTAGTATAATGAACAAATGTTTTCCCATCCTGGAACTTAAGAACATTGGCTGAGAACCAGGCTGGCTTAAGGCCATCATTATCCTTGTATACCTGAAAAACAAGAGACGGATAAGCCAAGCATAAATATGCAAAAGCAAACAGTCAGAGAAGCATTACTGCATCCAATTTCTTTTAAGATCACAAACTATCTTCGGAGGGGGAAAAAAATAAAATACTATTCATCTAGACAAGTGGAAAATAATCAAAGATGAAACGGGGGGGGGGGTAATAGACCTCGATAATAGATCCCTCCTTGATGATGTTTCCTTGTACAACACCCAGCTCCTCGTCTTCATCTTGCAAATTTATAGCTCCTGAACTGTCTCCTTGTACCATATCAGCAACTTCAGGGTTCTTGCCTACACCTAGATATTCCTCACAAACACCAACAGGTTCTGATATCCCATGTGCACTTCTAGCTTTTTCATCAAATGAGGAATTTGACAGCTCTCCAGGAAGTATCTTACCTTGATCTGTGACTTGGCTTCCTTTACCTGAAGGACCACCACTTTTTAGCTTACTAGAAGCCATAGCACCTTCAGCCCCACCTACATTGATTTGTGTTTTGCTCCCGTTGCATGATTTTAGAACCAACTTAGAGTGGGACAACTTCCAGTAGCCTTCTGGGCCAGCATTTATTAATTCTTTCAAAGGCAGAGGCTCACCCATTGTAACAATTTGTCCTGCTTGAGATACAGCTTCAGCTGCAAGCTCAGCAGCTCTTACTATGGCATCCAAATTTTCAGCTTGTTTTGCAGCAGCTGAAGCAGCTTCTATTCTTCTTTTAGCTGCTTCACGAGCAGCAAGCAATATGGAACCTGGTTGACTGCTCCCACCACCATCACCTGTTAAGATGGATACAGGTGTAGCACTTCCAACACTCTGCACATTAGAGACTAGGCTCCCACTTTGAGCTCCACCTAGCACTCTACTAGGAGATAAAACTTCATCTGCCATCAGTTTAGCTTGCAATGCAGCATTTGATGCAACCTTAGCAACAGCTGCTGCAGCTTTCGCAACAGAAGCAGCAGCTGCCGCTGCTCCTGCAGAAGCAGCTATTTTTGCTTCAGCTTCTTGAGCTATACCCAGCTCCTGCTTAGCTAACTGACTCCATAAAGCGTGGCAATGGCTTAAAGCGGTAGTAGCTAAGACAGCAGCATTCTCTGCCTGCAGCATAGCATCAGCGACTTTTCCAAGGGTCTCCTCTGAGCAAGAAGTTCCTGTTCCAACATCCAAACAACCTACTTGCAATTGAGGAATAGCGCAAGCAGGGGAAACATTTACCATAGATGTTGTCAGATGACAAGTAGGGGTTGTAACTGGGGCCAGTGGTGCAGGGGTTGGTAATGGGGACACGACTATTGGTTCTGATCGAGATTGGGAAAGCATGAAACTCTGGGGAATATCACTAGAAGCTTGAGATTTCTTTCTTCTTCTAGGTTTTGAGTCTGCAGAAGGCCGTTCTGATGGCAAAGTACCTTTGTTTTGTTCAGGCACTTGGGAGCTCCCTGGAGGCAGGGTGCTGGGGCCACCAGTGGGAAACAATGGAGTGGATGGGGAATCCTTGACAGCAGACGGCGGTGCAGGCAGTGACAAATTCTTTACAGGAGTTGGTTTTATCTTTTCACTAGCTGGTGTAGTTGTAAAGGGAGCATGTACACTTAAAGCTGTGGTTTGTGAAGCCCATGGGCTGGGAGAACAGGGGGGCTGAGATAGCCAACTAGTGTGACCAACGATATTTCGTACTGGTGGAATCTGATAGGTATGCAGAGGAGAAACTGCAGGTTGGTAATCTGAAACAGGCCTTCTCTGCTGACTATTAAACTGTGACATATCATGGTAAGGTGTAGAAATACTCCATAGTGGGGATGACAGTGGTACTATGGGACTTAAAATTGTCGTTGGGTTAGCTTTGTTGCCAACTCGGCTAACAGGTGACTGAAACACCATAGTTTGTGGAGAACATTGTTTACCAGCTACCTCAGGCACTTTACCTGAATATACTCGATCAAAGTCCAAACAAGAAAGCAATCAGACAAACAAACAAAATTAAAACCACTCTGAACACAACCAATTAGCTGAAAGCATATATATTTAACCACATTACCAGTGGAATGAGAGTTCATAGGGCTTTCACCCGTTGACTGGGGTTTTTTACTACGACCCCTTTCCACGGCAGCTTGCCACAATGGCTCCCACACAACTCTTTCTCTATCTGCAATCCATTGAGAAACATGTCAGAGAAAAGAGCTTAGTTGCACAGAAGCAATAATAACTAGCACACTTGTATTGGAAGCTACCAGATGACCCAAAAGCGGAAACCATGCAGGCCTCATCAGGTGCTGTCCCTTGGCTGCATAAATAACAAAACAAAACTTAAGCTCACAATATACGAATCAGGCTGCATATCAGGCACAGATTCCTTCTTTCTTGATGAAGATAACCATACAGCCTAAAAATATTCAAGCGAATAAAAGGTAGCAAAAACAAAGAGTGTGATTAAAGGAAAACCAACATTAAAGATCCATAAACAAAGATCTGTGCTCGCAACTGAACTTGCTGCATGTCAGTAAAAGGCTGCAGAAATGATGTGGGTGGAGATGCATGACTCTTCAAAGCTGAAGCATTCAAATCTGGCAGATCAGAAGTAGGAATGGCTGGTGTGGCTGATAGCTTCTTCCTTTTTCGCTCTGTGTGGGGCTGCAACCCTACAAGCTGACCAGGTTGGCTACTGCTAGGGCTTAATGAAACACTCGAAAAAGTACCCCTTTTGCGAGAAGGCTTATCTGGTGTTGTGTCATTCCCATTAAACCCTGTCTGTGAATTCTCCTTAGCAGATCCTTTTCCAGAAGCACGTTTTCTACGACCAGAAGTAGTTTTGGTTATCCCCTGAGAATGGTCTCCGGGACTATCACCAGAAGTTTCTTGTGGCAATCTAGTCTGTATCTTGTACACATCAGGTGTTGTAACTCCCTCCAAAACCTTCAGGATTTCATTATACATGAGTTGAGATGATATGACCAGTTGAGATTAAGATGAAGCAAGAAAACACTTACCACTGAGGAATTCTGTATTGCAGCAATAGGAAATGGTATCCAATTGTCAGCCTTATCTTTTTCAACATCTAGCAGTGAATCGACTTTAAAAGTGAAACTGTTATCATCCCCAGAAGTGTCTTTAACTTTCATATCCTCAGAAGTTGATGGCTTACTCGCAAGCTCAGAGCCTCCAACCCTCTCCTGCTTTCTCTCATCAGGAATTTGAACATTAGAAGTAATGATTGTAGGAGAAGTGCAAGCAGCCCTCAGAGGATCTGCAACGATAGTCAAAGTCAACACACTGAGCCTTTTTATTTTCTGGAAAATCTATGGTGCTAAAAAGAAATTATCATTACAAAGCACAGTCCTTAGGTACCATCAATCACAGTATCACACAGATCAAACTTTAAAAGTGTCATTGGAAATTGATTTACAAGTGTGGTTTGAATGAACTGTCAAGTTCAGCACGCTGAGTTATTTATTTCCTGGACAAGCTATGGTGCTAGAAAGAAATTATTATAACAAAGCAAAATCTTATAGAACCATCGACAACAGTATCACACAGATCAAACTTTTAAAAGTAACAGAAACGATTTGTCTGAAACTGATTTACAAGTGTATTTAAATAAATTATCAAAACAGAAAAAGAGAGACGCATGGCTACTCCTATGGACAACAAAGTGGCACTGGCAACCAAAAGATTCAAGGGCCTGATCCCCAAAACCCGAAAAAATTGTAGTTGTTTGAACATATGGAACTTGCAGCCAACTATTCATGGACTCAGAGAGAGAGAGCAACTATAACCTCTGTTTACCAGGTTATTTCTGCATGGTAAGGGTATACTATAGCATTAAACCTACTTGGTGTCAACTGTTAAGGAATATAATTGATAGCACGCTAAATTTAAAATTTCTCGTGGATAAATATTTAAAGTCTAAAGGTAGCTGGAAGACCGTAGAAATGGCAGTCTACAGCTCTTTGCTGTCTGAACCTATTCACAGAATAAGAAAAGAAATCATAACAGCCTTCACTCACGAGAGAATTTTTGCAAGGCCAAAGATAATAATTAGGATTGCATAGATAGAAAAGAAGCAAAGCACTAAAGCATTACTATTTTACAAGACAAAGATGAGAAGAATTATCACCAGGAGCGAATAAAAACTCTTCTGCGACATTGCCTTTGTTCAACAGGGAACCATCGCAGCCAGGGACAACTTCTGATCCCTTTGAGCAATCGACTAAATTCTCTGTCTGAGATTCTCTCCCACTTGGCGTACTACATGTCTCCATCACTGGAATGAGCTTTCCTTCTGTATCCGGAAGCGGAGATGCAGTAGAATCATGGAGCATGTCAGATTTGGCCTCGCATGGACTGTTGATTTCAGTTGCCACTTGATCAGACCGACGAGTCTCGGTGACTGGAATGAGATTTACTTCTGTATCAGGAAGCTGGGATGCAGTGGAATCATCGAGCATTTCAGATTTGGCCTCACATGAATTGCCGGCTTCGGGTGCCACTTGGTCTGACCTATTCAAAGTTGCTAAACTTGCACCAAGTGACATTCTACCACCACTCTCTTCTTTCTCATCTTCACGAGAAGATTCTGTTCCAAAAGATTGTACACGCATATCATCATTGTTTTCCTTTTCAACATGGTCATTGTTCTTCTTGCAAAGAATGGAATTGGTTTCTGAATGCAGAAAAACGAGTTAAATTCTACAGTCACGATAAGAGATAAAGAAGAGAACTTAGCAGCAGATAATACAAGTAGACAGAGTGCTTTCAACATATTAATGACTAAAAACAAGGTTTGGCCCAGTGGTAGAGCCAGAATGTACCTGGCTGTGTCTTGCCCACAACATCTGGTTGTGGTTGATTAATAATAGGCTTGTTGTGACTAGGACTCTCCATTACAGTTGATGTTCTCTGCTCACTAGTTAGAGCAACACAAGTCTCAGAGCTTTTGTCAATAACATCAGTACACAAGCTTATGTTATCTTCTTTCATTGCATCTAAGGAAAAATCCCCACTTTCGGGGACATTAGAAAGCTGAAACTCTGTTTCATCCTTAAAATCTTTCTTAGAACCCTCAGAAAAACTGGATCCATCCACAATACTTGTTGAAGGATCATGAAGATCCTTTATACTCGGAGCTCCACCTATCTCCTTGGTCAACTCAACAGAAGAAGACGATACAGGAAAGCCCAAAGATTCAGCCACATCAACATTTATTATCTTAACTATTGAATCGCCACCATCTCTTTTGATCGAAGGTGAAGGAGAGAGACTCCCTGAAACATCAGCACCGGGTCCACCTTCTTCATGTGAGATTTCGATCACATTATCCACTTTTTCGTTGCTCAATTTCTGATCTAATTGCTTAACTGGATCCAGGTTTGGTTCTGAACCAAAATTGTTTTCCACATTATAATGGTTTTCAGTACTATGACTGTTCAAATTGGTAATATGCAGTTCAGAATTATCTGCCAGTTGATCATTCCCTGTCAAGGCAGTAGTCATCACTGTACTAGCTGACAAACCACCAACTTCACCTTCCCCTAGCATAGTCATTGGTATCAAAGAATCACACTTGTCCACTCCCTGCAGCATAGTTGCTGGTGTCGAACAATCAGCCGGTTTATCATTCCCTGTCAAGGCAGTAGTCATCAATCTACTAGCTGACAAACCACCAGCTTCACCTTTTCCCTGCATAGATGTTGGTCTCAAAGAATCGCCTTTGTCCACTCCCTGCAGCAACTGAAACTGAGATTCCTGTGTGCAAGACATCACAGTGGATTCATTTGAATTAATGATAACTTCAGCACCAGTTCCTTTGTCTGCACATTCAACACTCAAGCTAAAGCTACAAGGAACATCGTCAGAACGCATAGCATGACTAACCATGTGATGTTCCATTATGCAGTTGTCTGCATCAGGCATCTCCTGCGATGAAATTTGTTCTTTGCTATCATCACCAACGACTCTGATCAAATTACCTGTGCCTTCATGATCATGGCTGCCTATCTGGTCTGGTAAAATTGAAGATTCCAGCGACCTAGTGTCAGAATTGATATCTCGAGCTGGCACAGCAGTGTGAGATGAACCATATTCTGTTATGTTCATAGATTCATGAACAGTAGATTGAACCCCTTGTTCACTTCTATCATTAGATTCAGTGCCCAATAGTAGATCTCCTTCGGTCACAGGAGCTCTACATTCTTCCTCAAGAGTATCCACGCATATTTGACTTGCACTTACATGGTTTTGGACTAAATGCACTTGAGATAAAGTGATCTCCTCAACCTGTGAAAACTTCCCTTCTACATTATTATCCAAAGCAGAAATATTGTTCAGCAGCTCATCCTGAGGCCTACTAACATCTGAAATTCCTGAATACCCATTATCTATGTTATCATGCTCAAATTTGGGTTCCATTTTCTTTGTCAAATCACCAAATTCATTAAAAGTATTGCTATTTTCACTAACAGTGTCTTTAGAAACTATCTGCTCCTGCCCAACAGACTTTAGTAACAGTTCAACAGATTCTAATGATGTTGCCTCAGACCAAACATTATTTTGTCGAGTAATAGAACAACACTCAGTAGCACTAGAACTAAATTCGATCGCACTACTTCCCCTGGAGAAGTCTTCTATCCACTGGTTGTCTTCTTGACTTTGGATGTCAAGGAAAACCTCACTTTCAACAAGACTATCAAATCTTAGATGCCCCTGGAGGCTATCTTCAAAATCAAATCTAGGAAAAGCATATGGCCTTGGCACTGAGGAAGACTTGGATCTGCCGTCACCAGTTAGCTGAAGATTATGTTCTTGAGTATCACTTCCATCATAATCCATTGGTGTATCCCTATACAAGACATAGTTGCACTCGTAAAATAAATACTGTATCAACAACCAGGCAAAATACTAAGACTCTTGTAGTGAGAACTCATTAATTAAAAAAGTGAAGAAAGTATATCTACTGAGAACTTATTACCAAATGAAGTGAAGAAAACAATTCATAATACACGAAGAGGGTCCAAACTTCCCGCTAATAACCTCAAGCAACTCTTACAATGATTAAAGAAGACTTTGATTAAAAGGCACACTTGGGTAATGTATGTAAATACTCTGCATTTCAGCAACTCTTCCTTCGGGTGACTTGTAATTTATTTGCTGGATCACAAGGATCTAATTTCATCTCCCTCATATTTGAGGAACATAAGATTTTGACGAGAGTACGGCACTCTCTTATCGTGTGATAACATGCAACCACAATTACAAACTTATACATATAAGATATCAAAAACCACAAGACTATAAAAAAATTACAGAGACCCTACATGGTTCCATTGGGTTTTGGACTTCTTTGCTACTACTTGCTAGACAATACCAACCATATGGTTTAGAAAAGTCTACATGTCAACCATATGGTTTAGAAAATGTCTACAGTCCAATATTTTCCATGTTACATCATACTTGAACATGCACATGTATCTCACTTCTCAATGACTATAAAGTCCCTAAGTTCAACTAATATATCGAACACGCTTCTAAAATGTATTTTACAATAAGATGAGTTACACTTCATAGTTTGTACCAAGAATTTCTTCAAAAAGCTTGACATTACTGTATATATTTCATTTGTGAATGCTATAATACTTATGAAGTGAAACTGACCATTACATTTTTTAATAGCCAATATCTACAGAATTTTTAAATGTCATTGTACATTACATAGAAAGTTCTGAAAAAGTTAATGGAACCATGTACAAATTCTCAACCAATTAAAAAAGTTACTATCAAGGTGAGCCAACAACAACAACAAAAGTTAATATCAAGTAATTACATAAAATCTATTAGCTAGTGTATAAAAATCGGGCATATCATTTTCATTTTCTATAATGCATCACCAGCCCCACATCACTAAATAATTAGCAAGATCATCGTACTTACAGCTGAGAGAGCTGAAACTCCTAACAACCGAACATTCACAATTTAAAAGATTCAAAATTTAAGCGAAAGCAAGAAAATTATCAAACAAGCTAGCTATCCTAAACAATTTGCTACCCTACGCAACGCTAGATTCTTGTATTCAGTAAAAACCTAGCACCCCACCCCCACCTTCCACTCCAGATATCAAATGAAGGCCTAGCTTCAACCATCTTAATATAAATCCGTTTAATTTACATCTAAAATCAAGAACAATGAACAAAAAAACAACGATTTAAGATCAAAATAGGACAAACGAAAAGTACCGGAATAAGTAAGGCAGAAGAGACGCTACCTCCCTCCATCCGTCAAAGAAATCCAGCCAGTCTATTCAACACTCCCCTAATTGAACAGTCATCGCATAGTAACACCCCTGCGAATCACAAAGCGAAACCCTAGCTTCAGTCCTCGGTACTTCGACCAGAATCACACAGTTGCCCTCACTCCCTTTTACAGAATTTAAAGAAATTCGAAACCCTAATTCACTCACCTGGAAGCTCCGCCAACCACCGATACACAAGGGCGGCCAATTCGAAGTACAGCACCACCGTACAGGAGAGAGAGAAAAAAAGGGAGAGATGGTATGAGCAGCGCAGTACAGGTGTTTAGGAATGTGAACTTCGTGTGGCAAGAACCAAAATGGAAAGAATCCTAATCGACTTCAAACAACTTTTATGACAGGAAGAAAAATAAAGGGAAATTAAAAAACAAGAGGGAAATCTCAAATTTTGGTTCGTTTGAATCTTAATTTGAAAGATTTAAGTTTTGAGATCTCTTAAATTGTGAGGGAAAAAAATCAAGTTTTAATTTTAGTTTGAAAAAATAACTCAAAATAATTTCAAACTATTAAAATTAATTTAAAAATAATATTAACTTTAAAAATTTACTAGAATCGGTACAAATTATCAGTGTATTTAGCAAAAAACACTACGTCATACTTTTCTTAATCCTAATTTTGGTGATGATGTGACAACCGAAATCTTTAAAAAATCAATAAAATATACTTTATTTAAAAAATAATATTTGTAAAAATATTCCAAGATAACTTTGTTGATAATTGGTATTATTTTCGCTCCTAGTAATTTTCAAAGTTAGTAATATTTTGATTTCAATGTTAAAAGTTGATTTTATTTTGAGTAATTTTTCTTTTTAGTTTTAAGTAATTATATCCTATATTATCTTAGTGATTCATCAATGATTGACTATTAAGTTGAAACACTACATCTAATTTTTAAGAAGACTCCGTATTATCATTGACCAATCTTACTATAAATTTTTCAAAAATAGAAAGAAAAATACCAAGGTAATGTAAATTTCACCTCATGTTATCTTAGTGACTGGTCAATGATTGGCTATCTTAGTGTTCATTTGAAAAAACTATACATTTGGATCCAAAAGAAGACCCGCCTTCACAAATTATCTTCTTCAAAGGTAGTGTGTGAAGACGGGTCTTTTGCGAGGCGAAATTTCTTTCGATAAATAATAAAAATGTGGTCTTGAAGGAGATAATTTGTGAAGACGGGTCTTCTTTTCGGATCCAAATATATAGTTTTCTAATGAGATACTAAGATAGTCAATCATTGACCAATCACTAAGAAGTCTAAAAGATAATATGGGTAGTTAGCATTGCCTTCTATGATTTGATAAAAGGTAGGGTAAATTATAAATTATAGCTTTAACTTTGAGGTAATTATGTTTGAAGTTGTAAATTTGTATAAATAATCTCAATGATTTAGTACAATGTGAGTGATAAACTCAGTATCTGAAAAGACTTTCGACTATTGAAACTCGTGTAATATTATCGTTAAAATTAACCGATTGTATATTTAGTTATGTTGTACTATAAATAATGTTTTTGTGTTATTTCATTAATTGGAATTTTACTTGCAAAAATATTAACTTTATTATAGTCAATCCGTCACATGGTTTGGATTATTTTTCCGCATTTGTGAATTATTTGTCTATTTAATATCTTATAACTGTAGTGTTATTTATACAATTTATCGATGTATAAACAGTATACTGTCGAAAAAAATGTAAGCTCGAGCAAACCAGTGAGACGGTGTACAACATTTTCGGATGGAAAACAGTTTAATAAATAACGGTCAAATAAGACTTTAGAATAATATACAACATTAAGTTCCTTCAAATAATCTCTTGATACTCACCAAACACACCTTAATTAGGCCTTTGTTTTAGGGCTCTTGTATTTCTGTTGTGCATATGCTTTAAGTGGGTTTTGGCTTCTAACCAGATATCATGCTCGTGGATTGGGCCTTTCAGGATTTCAGGCCCAATAATGGTTCAGCCCATTATGAGGCTTTATTGGACCATTAGTTGACGACAACAAGTGGGAGCACTATGAACAATGTGCCTACATAGCTAGTAGCCCAATACACTTATTTATGTTTAAAAAAAAAAAAAAACAATTGTGGAACATTATTCTATTATATAAAATAATATAACTTCAATTTTAAAATATTTTTCAAAAAAAAAAATCGGCATTGAAAAATTTAAGAAAAATAAAATAGTTTTGATCGGGTGAAAATTGGTATGCCTCGATTTAATTAAAAAAAAAATTAATCTGATAAGTTTCATCTAACCTTTCGATTTTTCATTTAGATCGATAAAACTAACAATCCAAAAAAACGAAAGAGTTTTAAATATGATATTACAATTCATAAAAATAGGAAATCTCGGTTATCAATCAAAATTGTCAAAATAGAATCAAGATGAAATTTATCAATTGCTAATATTAGTTGAATTGTGTTATTCCCCTTTCGCATTTATATCAACAATGTTCCCACACTAACATTGTTGCTCAAGCGTTTTTCTTTTCCGGATTAAATAACCCTTTATACAACCACAAAACCCAACACTTCTAATTACAATCAACAAATTAGAGGTATTGACGATAATTAAGGTTGTATGTCGTTTCACCTGTTAACGACCGTGATTAAGACTATACGACTAAATTGAATCTAATGTTAGTGTTTTAACATTACAAGTAGACCGGAAAATCCGAATCCAAAATAATTTTTTGGATTTGCACATTTTTCCGTGCATAATTTGAGTCGAGTCTAAAATTTGAGCCTAAAGCCGTGTCTGTATCTGTCTCCACCGGACTTTGAGTCCTGGATTATTTGTTTATTTGTTTGGTTAAAAAAAAGCAAAAAACAAAACTTCAGTCTAATAACTATTGAGACTTGTAGTTAATTGAACTTTACTTCTAGCTATCAAGTTCAAATCCAATCATTTACTTCTATATTTAGTATATTTTAAAATTTAAAAATAAAAATCGTTCTTTCATGTTGGGTTTCATCGTCCTTTATCCTTACTAAAATGCTAAACTTTACATCTATCACTATCTTTTAACATTACCAAACACCTTAGATTTTAAGGTCCTGTTTGGTTTAAACTCCGGAAACGGAATAAAAACGAATCTAGTTCATATGTATACCCTTGTTCATGAAGTTGTTGGGAATCATTCCTTGTACTTTGAACTAATTGTAGTAAAATTTGATTAATTTTAATACCCTATAGGGTAACAAAGTGGGGGAAGCAAGTGTATTTGACATGAAATCAACCGGAATGATTCCATGAACAAGGTACATATGTAGACTAGATTCGTTTACATTCCGTTTTCGTTTCCGGAGTTACAACCAAACGGGAGTAAGTATAATAATATCTTAATGCAAAACTTAATAAGAAAATCATTACCCCATAAAGTCCATAACAAATCTAGGCTGGCTCATATGAATCCACACAAAACGTATCTGGATAATCAACAAAATTAAGTTAATTAACGTTAATTCAACATGGCCCATGATATTGGTCGATCCAAATAAGCACCAACAATATTATCATCTTCACTTTTTAAACACCGTGTTTAATTAATAATATCACAAAAGATTAAAAATAATAAAGTAAGTAATGACAAACATAACGTTGATTATTGAGGAAGTGGGCCCCATCAGCTTTTGGTGACTCGTACCGTAGCTTCATAGCCGTTCTCTGGTAATCCAATTCCAAACTCCTATTCTTTTGTCTCCAGGTAGAAACGGAATGATTCCTTCGGAAACATAAATATTTTGCAAATTTCCTACAGATTGTCCTAAAAATTTCTAGTTTTCAAAACGTACCCATAATCTTCCATTATTTGATATGATAATTCAAATAGCGACATTAAGTACACGGCGGCGATAAATTAACAAACATGCGACGGATCTAAAATTAGTAATCGTATTTTTTTTCCTGACACGATCACGGGATCTCCGTCAATTTTTTAAATAATTTTTCTTCCTCCTTTATTTTGATAGAATTTACGAAGAAAAATTGTCACGGTTATGGGTTCCGGATTCGTGACGGTTTCGTGATCCGTAACTGTGACAAATTTGACATGAATTCGCAATACGTAATTGTGCCGGTCACAAATTCCGGATTCGTCGTGCGTGTGTTAATTTCATCGCCGCGTCTTTATAAATCCCGTAACTCAAGTGTATTCTCAGTTTTCTGTATTGTTACTTTGGTTTATTTCCAAAATTAATGTGAAACTTATAAGAATTTATGTCTAGGTACAAATTTAGCAATTTTTAACAGTCTAATCCAATGCTATAATATTAGGGTCCGGAGTGAGTTTCTTATTTAATATTAACTATGAACTAATTTCATTTAGCATGCAATATACTTTATGCGGTTTGGATCGGACCTTAAACTGTGGTATGATTGGATCTGAATTAGATCTTTTGCACAACCCACTTTTAAAATATTGATACTTGTTAGGGTGATGTTATTTAAACCGTTCTTTCCACTCGTTACTTAAAAGCAGACGGATTCAGTAAGTGTGTTGTAGATGCAATCCAAATGTGCCCGAACTCGGACATAGGTGCATGCGCCTTCCCCTACGTCAATCTTGTACCTAAAAATCCTCTCCTATTGTGTCGCATATGCAATTTTTCATTGAGAACATAAACCCGAAACTCACCGTTAATAAACCGACAAATCCATCAAATTCGATTATTTCTGGTCATAAACCTGAAAACCCCATCAATTGAAAACCGATGTTGCAACTTTAGATCGAATTTTCCCTTTGCAAGGGTGCATCCCTTGCACATTCGAATTCCGCCTGAGCTCAATTTCAGAGTGTAAACGTACCGTGCATGCTTTGGGTAACCGTTGAGCAATTCGAATGTTCAAAACAATAAAACTATGGAGCTATAATATGCAAATTCTGAAAAATGGTGGATAACAAGTAATTATTGCAAAATATCATTCCTCAAATTTAGTATGCGAAATTTCATTTACTCTTTTCCTTGTTTAGACTTGAGATGAGAGACAGGAAGAGGGAGTCACGTGGAGACGCAATACTATTTACTAGCCTGCTAGCTGCCCCACCATAACTATGGTGGGGGTACCACCATACTACAGGCCATGAAAAAAATGACCGTTGCTCTTTCATCAGTGTCATTTCCTATTCACGAAAGATGAAACGCGTGCACCTTATAAATATTTACCTCCATACTCTCTATCTCTCTCTACTTCATCTCTCTCAATCAAGAGAAGCGCCATTTCCGACGACCTTGAAGCTCACTGCCTTTTAGATATTCAATTTCTTTTAATTTTGTGGTTATTTTATGAAATGGGATTGAGTAATTTAAGTGGTAGATTTATGCTTATAGCAGTGATTAATTTGTTAGTGATAACCGGGTACTTATCGGGTGATACTAATGCAGGACGGGTGGGAAGGAAGAAGAATCACAGAAGGTGGGTGGTGCCGACTAGCTACCGTCACCTTAGTGTCGATGTGGGCGGCGACGGAGACTTCGTGTCGGTGCAAGCTGCGGTGGATGCTGTGCCGGAGAATAATTCGGTGAATGTCATCATCCACATTGCCCCTGGTTATTACATGTACGTAAATGATATCCACATTTCATATTTCATCAGTTTCACGAATTTATACACACTAGCTTTGTATTTTTTGCCCTACATAACTAGAAAAAAAAAGAAGTTAAATTTATTGAATAATTACTGTTCAAAAATTTCACCAACCCATGATGAAACCATGCATATATATGCTAAATACAGATGGAGCTGATGGACAATTGACATATTTTTTATTATTCTTTAATTTAAGTTTGACAGTTCTGGTATGTTATATATAACATGGCTAAAGTTTATACATTTTTTTGGGTCTATATAATGTAGTTTTTTTAATAAACTTTTGCAAAACTAATACCCTTCAACTCCTTCAAGTTCTCAGTAGTCAGTACCCGACACCGAATGTTGAGAATTATATAAATATATAAAATAGTGGTTTAAAAGTATAATGTTATAAATAAAAAGGTTTAGAAAAATCTATGTATAAACCAAAGGTTTTATGCTCTAATGTTAAATATCGTGAACCAGGGAGAATGTTATTTATTTTAACTACATAATTTATTCAACATAGTTTTCACGACTTTTTTTCCATTATTTTTGATTACTAACATTATAGTTCTGACATTTTTCATTTTACGAGCTTGTACTTCTGGGACAGGGCAAGTTTATCGTAGTTTTTTTATTAAAAAAAAAAAACTTACATAAGTTTGTTAAATATCAAACACTTAAAGGTAAAAATTAAACATATCATCTATTATTTTTAAATTAACTACATTTATGAAAGCTAGGTTTTATCAATTCTATGAAGTTTATATAAGACAAGGATTTCAAAATAATGCATCCTAAAAAGGACAATTCCATATGCCACAATTTTTTGACTAAATTGCCATAGCTAGCAAACATTTTGTAGCTCACACCGATGAGGCCTTTGTCGCGCATGGGCAAGTTGAAAACATTTTCGGGTTTTATACTTTTTAATTATTATTTTTTTAATATCCACATTATTTTTTAGCCAAATAAGCTGAATAGATGAGCCTATAATTGATACATATACTATGTGCATGGGAAATAACATATGTGTATAAATCGATGATATACAGTGAGAAGGTGGTGGTGCCGGCGTCGAAGCCATACATAACCTTCCAAGGCGCTGGCAGAGACGTGTCGGTGATCGAATGGCACGACCGTGCTTCTGACCGTGACCCTGACGGCCAGCAGCTTCGCACCTACAGGACTGCCTCCGTTACAGTCTATGCCAACTATTTCTCCGCTAGGAACATCAGCTTCAAGGTACCTTCTTGTATATTGATTTGGAGATCTTGGACTCGAGTATATGGCTTTAGTCAAAATTTTACTTTCTTTTTTTTCTCCCCGGACCAAACCAGGATATTAGGCCGTAGTTATGACCCATTTTTATTAGTAAACGGTCCAGATGGAATCGAACCGTTAGTATGTTTAGGATAACATCCATGAACCAGATACAAATGGTTTGGTCCAATACAGGCCGGAATACAGGTGGGACCGTAAGTTATTACGTCTACATTTTATATATATCCGAGCATTTATAAATTTAAAATACACAAACTTTAATCTAAAAATATTTTTACAATAAAATAAAATATTTATATTTGATAATCCGTATAAGGTACGAGAATTAAACTAGTTATATTACTTATATATATAACTAGCTCAAATATCAAATTATATATTCAATACATAAAATAAATTTTAATTGTTCGGACATGAGCCCGCTCGACCCTCATACCCGATCACCCCGGACTTGGCCCGGGTGTCGCCCAAATCTAATTGTATACCATGTGTCTACTTTTAATTTTCTTTGTCTATTTAGCTAGCTAATAATAAGCGGGACTTAATTTCCACCAAAGAAGAAGTACTTAACTATATACATTATGGATCGACATGCATACACAGAATACAGCACCTGCGCCGATGCCGGGAATGGAAGGGTGGCAGGCTGCGGCGTTTAGGATATCGGGGGACAAAGCTTACTTCTCCGGTTGCGGATTCTATGGGGCGCAGGACACTCTATGCGATGACGCCGGGCGGCATTATTTCAAGGAATGCTACATTGAGGGCTCTATTGACTTCATTTTCGGCAATGGTCGCTCCATGTACAAAGTAAGTATTCTCAATCTTTTGTGTGTGTTTGCATGTATATTTTTAAGGGTTTACTTCAGTTGCTCATAGAAGATCTTTTTTACAAAAAAAAAATAGAAGAAGATCTTAAGGGTATTTTGGTAACTTTATAAAAACAGAATAGTGCATTGTAGGGGAATATTTGTACTATTTCGATTTGACTAGGGAGAGGTTGTTTGGTACATATAGTCATGAGTTATGACATGCATAGTGTTTAGTAGTAGGATTTTTTTTATAAGAAAATAATTAAAAATTACTCAGATTTCTAATTGTTTCAAAGTCAATTTTTTCCCAAAAGCATAAAAACATTTATTTTTGGCAATAGCCGTTAGCCAAAATAGGTTAAAGTCATAAGTTTATTTATAAACCCTTATATTATGGGTAGCTTTGGACCAAAAAATATGGGTGCTTATTGGAAAAAAGAAAAAGTCTCGGTTGATCTTTTGAAATAATACCCTATGTTTATTGGCCGAAAAATAACCAATATTAATTTTAAATAGACAAAAAAAAAATCAATAATAGTACAAACTATTTACTTATGGACAAAAATAAATCAAACTTCATCGACTATAAAAGAAATACAAATTATTAATTCATAAATTAAAACTTGTCCAAATTTTATAACTACATAAAATTGTTAAATCCACAAAACATTCTCTCTTTAAATAATAGAAAATCAACCAAAACTTGTCAAGTTTTACAGAAAAGTTACAAAACCGCCCTTTATTTAAAAATAACAAAAATACGGTAATTACATAAAATACTAATCTATATATCTATTTTTTTCAGTTTAACTTGCATGATAGAAAATAAATCGATGAGAACACTAATATAAATCTAAGGACCAATTAAATTAAACAATACTACTTTTGTTTATTAGGAGTGCCACCTACATTCAATAGCAACAAGATTCGGATCCATTGCAGCTCAAAGCAAAAAATCCAAAGATGAGAAAACGGGCTTCGCGTTTTTCAAGTGTAAGGTGACAGGAACCGGGCCAGTGTACGTGGGTCGGGCCTTGGGCCCATACGCCACTATCGTCTACTCCTACACCTACTTCGACGACCTCGTTGCACACGGCGTTTGGGACGACATTGACTTGGACTCCCACCACTCCACTAAAAAAAACGAGTAAGCCTACAAATCTCTTACTTTAGCAATGCAAAGCTTTACAATTTGAATTTTAAGTTCATGTGATGTTCCCCGTACATTAATGGATTCTTGTGCTTCGAAGCTTTTGTTTTTGTTTAACAAAATAGCTTCCAAAAACACATCTTTGTTAGGTTTCGTGATGAGTGGACATGTATCTATATGTGGGGCATTCATCCACCCATATCATGTCATAAGTTATTTCCTTACCGTTTTCACTTGACCCGCAACGTCTCGTCACCTATGAAATATGACAAGTGAGCCCAGTTTAGTAGGATTGTTCATCGATCAAGGACCAACCGAGACCAAGCCAGTTGGACCAAGTAGATTTTATATATATATATATATATATATATTTTGTTGAATTGGGTCTAAACTTGAACCTGAATATCCGGTTCAGGTCTGATCCGACCCAAAATACAATCCAGACCTAAAAATGAGCATCTCCTAGTCCTAGGTTTAGGCAAGTGGGAGTTGGGTAGACGTCCGAAATCATATAAGTTGTGTCATTGTGTATGCAAAATAGATATTCATGTTGGCTTTGGTTTTTTTTTTTTGTGTAGGACTATGTTTTTCGGAACGTACAAGTGTTGGGGTCCGGGTGCAGAGACGATGATAAGAGCATCAAGGGCGAAGGAGCTGGACTACGACACAGCACATCGTTTCTTAGCTAAGAGTTTTGTCAATGGAAGGCACTGGATCTCTCCTTCTGATGCTTAAGCTTCAGTGTACAATACGAACAGTCCCAACGACTCGTCCATGAAAGATTAGCAACCAAATGTACACTACATGTCATTTATTATTATTTTGTGTAAAGAAAAAAAGCATTAAATTGTGTATAAAGAACGTTACATGCCACTGTATTATTTGGGTTCAAAATGTTGATTGTATCATATGTAAACGGTATACCTGTGTATGTATTATCAATGAGATTTATTTGGACATAATACCGAATAAAAAGTAAAGTATAATTTCATGTAATACTCCAAATTCTTCACCAAATAAGAGCCATGCTATATACGCCCATTAAAGGGTCAAGTTAGGGTTTTAGGCTGTACATCAAACACGGTAATATATTATTTTTCACTGGAAAAACATTTTTATGGATAAGCTACCAAACACACCCTTATAAAAAACACTTGGACCATTTTAAATCTAAGTTAACATCACGTGATGGGTTCAGATTTTGCATTCCAAACAACAAACATAAACTCTCAACCCTGAAGCTTTTAGTTAAATGACAGCTAAAATGATTCCTTTTAAAAATTTATATAGTACTTCAAATGTGCATTGTCTTTAACTAGTTCATGGCTGTACTCAGTCGTCACTCTTCACATCTGTGTCTAATCCGTTTCACATCTGTGTCTAATCCGTTTCACGACATTTACGTGAACCGGTTTACTAGTAAAAAAGTGCAGAAGAAGAAGCCAGTACATAGTAGATTCAGAATAATAACAGACAGTGGGACACTTCACCTGAAGAACTTCTCAGCTAGCTCCTCTTCGGCGCATTTCTGGATTCAATTATTAAAACGTTTACACCTGGAAAGTCCTTATTTGGTCATTTCTCGAGATTTCATCACATTTATATTGTCCTTGTACATATTTGAACTTGGCTCTTATGTAATTACACATCC
This sequence comes from Fagopyrum tataricum, assembly GCA_002319775.1. Classification (NCBI taxonomy): domain Eukaryota; kingdom Viridiplantae; phylum Streptophyta; class Magnoliopsida; order Caryophyllales; family Polygonaceae; genus Fagopyrum; species Fagopyrum tataricum. The sequence continues at coordinate 3,496,353 of CM008283.1, forward strand.
CAAAAACTTGCTGGCTCGACGACTACACTGTATATCACCAGCAAACTAGGATCATCATGACTCTTCAAAATGATGGTCTGTTTCATCATATATCTCCTCCTATATTAAACCAAACAATAATAAGCACATTAGTGAATCATTTTTTTTGCTTTCGTGCTGTGTATTTAAACAGACGTAAATTAGGTGACAAACCTGTAAGAGCTCTTCAATGACATCTTCCAACGTTATTATTCCAACAGCTTCTTCCTCCTCGGGTAGCTTAGGTAAAGGTTGGCCATCTATCTCCAAGATGTCTGAGTAAATATCTCTGTTCCATTTTTTTGTTCGGTTATTCCTATACGACTTATTGCTATTGGGAAAGCTCTTCCATTTGTGTAGGGACCTCTTGCGCTGCAAACTCTTTGCCTGGTCAGTTTCTTCGCCGTCGATATTTAGCTTCACCTCTGGATCTGTTAAAAAGAACATTTTTATTTTCTTCGAAGTTGCAGAATCAAGATTTAGAAAATAGTCAAACAAGTTTTCAGTGGTACATACTATTATCGGATGAATCCTGGACAGCAGGTCCTCCGTTTGGCTTTTGACAATGTCTTATTACAATAGCCATGTGACTGTGACCCTTTTGGAACTCATTTAATATGTCATACAATGGCAAAGTTTCTGGAACCCTGTAGTAAATTGTATACGAATTAGTATGAAGGGTTTTTACATATGGATACATGAAATCAGGGATGTTAAAAAGAACAAATAAATTCTGTACTGCATGGTTCAGTGAGTAACTGGCTCCTAATAAATTTAATCGAGAGTTCAATATGTTTTTCTTTCTAGAGTAGCTTCAAGTTATGTTCACAAGACGAATCAACCAACATCAGGATGGACCATGTTTCATTCTTAAAGCCACATGATAATTAGCAACAATCTTTTTGGAAAAAGAATAATATGACTAAGAAATGCTCCTGAATTAACGGGGAGCACAAACAACAGATGAGTGATAACTCATTGTTCCTGAGTCACTTGTTAAATAAGCAGAAGTAATTTTCTTGGAGAATTCCTGGGATTCAAGATTAAAATAGGAGTTGTACCAACACATGGAAAATGATACTGCAGAAAACAGCCATAACCTACATTAAAAAGCTATTACTGTGGTTTTATGTGTATAAATAACAGAAGGGTCATGTGTCCTTGGCACTGGGTATATCGTATAGTGGTAAGTTTATCCCATTCAGCTTTTTCTTGGGCAAAGGGTGCCCACTCTTGTATGGAGAAAATTTTCTCTACAATGACCACTATCAAGAAAAGAAAAGTCGGCATTCCTTTCATTTCCTTCTCCCGTTTTTCGGTTTTCACTGTTCCATGGATGGGTTTTGACCCTTTGGGGTTGTGCTGTTATCTTATCATAAGAGCAGGCTTGACGAACACATTCATGAGATTGAAAACTATATGTCTAGAGATTCAGATAACTCGTTTTGGAACAGCAATACATTGCACACGGTTCTTTATCAGGAAATTGGCTACAACTAGGGCCATACCTTGGGATTCTGCGAATTGTGACACTCTTTACAGGCACTTCATCGTCCGGATGAATGGTCAGCAAATTCTTCACCTAGAAGATACAATAGCAAGTACATTTAATAGAATCCAGAACATGGATATGTGATTGAAGCACAAAACTAAGGAGGGTTTGACCTAGGTTCACATAAGTTGACAGCTGATAATCATAACAATGGTTCACATAAATTGATAGCTAATAATTATAACAAAGACATTGGGTGCCATTGCATCATCAAGAATCATAAAACATAACTGAAGTAACTGATATGAATGCTACAAGTGTCAGAAAGGTAACCAGGGAAAAACAACCAACCTAAATTTCCTACTTGCAGAACAGCAGTTATGGTTTTCAGTTATCTTCATAGGTCATTTTATTGTTCAAGAATTATGATTTTACCACCACATAGTCCAAGAAAAAAGGCAATAATACTCAATGCTCCATGCAAGCATAATAGAATATCTTATCAATTTGAGTGTTCCATGAGATGTGAAAACTGGAAACTCAACACCGCTTCCAAAAACCGCACACCTATCAGATGCTACTGCTACGAAATCACGGTATCTCATTAGCCTGAAACTGTGTAAATCATGGTGCCTCATCTTTTTAAAACTGTGTGCATACAGACGGGAGAGGGCAAATCAGCTCCAAACCAATTTCACTAAATTTTGGTGCTTGATGAACTAAAGAAAAGCAACAAAGCTCAACTACCAAACCAAAAGGTGCATAAGCAAGTAAATCAAAGAAGTTGAAATAGTCAAATCAAGCAGGGACAGTTACCAGAATTAAACCAATGATATTTGTACGGTGCTCATAGTAGACTGGTACTCTGCTGTGACCTTTTTCCAAAATCAAGTTCATGACCTCTCTGTGACAAAAAAAAAAAGCATTATAGTTTTCAATAAAAAAAAGAGACGCAAAACTTATGCTTTAACTGTGAAAGTTTCAGATAGAAAAAAGAAGACGCAAAAGGGGCCTTCCAAGTTCATATATGATAGTTCTAAGTTCTAACTCATTTTGACCTGTCAAGCTTTGCATTGATATCAACTGCGAAAGTTTCAGATATAGGAGTCATTGCATCACCAGCTGTTTTCTCAGTCAACTCCAATGCACCAGCAATGATCGTTGTCTCATCGTGGGTTAATTCTCCACCTTTTCCAGCCTGGTCCCAATATGATAAACAAAATTAATTACTTCAAAACAAAAACAATAATGAAGAGTAAAAGTGCAAATAAACATCGTTTAATGCCAGAACCAGAATGGACTCAACTAATTGCTCAAATTAGAAGTTGCCAGAAACATGGCTGAAAATTAAGGTAGAAGAAGAATTATGTTCTATTTAGCAACAATACTTTTCTGACCAAAAGTATCTTTTTTCAGACTGATATACGTGGCAGAAAGTAAGAACAGACAGAGAGGGGTGATCAGCAACTTTGGAATGATGAGATGGATAGAGAAATGCATACCTCATTTCCATGCAAATTGACGAGAGTCTTCAACTCAGCTCTGCGGAAAAGAGCCACGTGTCCTTCCCCTAGTAAGTAATCTAACAGCTGGATGATTATAGACACATAGTCAAGAAGGTATTAAGAGGTTTAAACAAGCAGGAGGCAGAAAGTAAAGCAGAGAAAGAACAAAAAGGGGAAATACAAATTCATCTATGGACAAATGTAGTAGTCATTGATGCAGAATATATGAAGGAAGGAAGCAAAATATCACCTTACTTATAGGATAAGCTACAGGAAAGCAAATCCAAACAAGTACACGAACAACTGGAGCAACAGTTGCTCCGATCGCCAGCCCATATCGAGAACAAACTGACTGAGGTATGATCTGTAAGACAAAGTTGTAACGATTATCAGTCTTAAGAACTTCCAAGTAGTAAGGATTACAACAGTAGTAAAGTTATGCCACTTATTCAAGGATGTTTACATCTCAGCTCACATCTACAGATATTGCATCTCAGTTTAAAGGAACTAGGATGACAAATATATTATTTAGATCATGAATTGGTATGCCTTATCAAATGTGGCTCATATAGCAGATATACACAGGCACTGATCAGACTGAACTGATGTGTCCAAGTGATGCAAAAACTAGGTCATTGACTAGGGTACACTAATCAGATATATGCAGTTATAAAGCATAACGAGTATGCAACAGAATGTTTTTATATATTATTCACTAAGGCCCTTTATTGCCATCCACTTTTACTCTTCCAGAAAACAAATTGTTTTCCCCTCATTAATATCCAAGCCTTTCTTGTTGAGTTTTATCTTAAGGTTTCCAAATAAACAGAATAGTTTGTACCGACTCCAAATATATAGATAGATAGTTTCAGAACACAAGTATGGAATGATAATTATGATAAATAGATTTAAGACAATGTTATAATTACGTAACTTCTTACTTCATAGCTAAATTTGTATAAAAACACATTTTATTGTGTATTATTATGATACTATAGTATATCCTTTTTATCTCAAACAACCAGTAGGGCCACAACTCAACTGCCACTTCACCCATTCCAACAACCCATCCCCTCAAACAGGTTGATCGTCAGTTTTGTTTTGGTGATGTGGTCTGGAGACCAAAATCTTATTTACAACCATCTTGTCTGCACCAGATGCATATTGTTCAGGTTAGAATTTAAGAACACCATAATCAACTCAACCATCTTCCTAGTTCTGAGAACAACAAATTATCTAAATAGAGATTGGACCTAGTGACCTACGCCTACTAGCCCTAGCTAATCCGCCATAAGTGTTGCAATTACAGCTTCTATATAGACCAGAAGTGCAGCGGGTTAAAAATTGAATGCTTTCAAACTCATGATAACACAGCAGAATCCAAGATGTCACTCAAGTCTTTGATCAGCTTCAGCTTCTTGACTAACAAACTTTTCAAAAAAAACCCAGATGATGTAGGATATATATATATAAAACAACTTGCCTCGCCAAACAGAAGTATCAGAGTTACTGAAATCAAAATCGCACCCCAAGCTGTAACCAGGCTATCAAGGAAAATAGGAAGTGCCTGTCAATTAGCAAGAGAAAATGAATGATTATAAAGATACAGGACTAAGCTAAATTTTGACCTTTCCAACAGCAAATACCTCCATAGCAGCTGCATTGCATATAAGAAGGGTGCAAAGTAATAAATGCTGATTCCTGACAACTGGCAGTATTTTATCTGTTGGGGGAAAATGTGAGCAGGTGCAACGTCAGGTAATTGCACTAAATGACCAAGATTAAAACAAATTAACAATAACTCATAAGAGGAAAAATCTCCAGAACATTTTTGGAATAAAAGAGGTTGTCAACAGGTGTCCATGGCCGCTTGTTAACAAGCATTACATAGGACAATTATACAATCAGTGCTATTAACCTAACTACAACAGTGAACAACCCATTTTATTCTCAACAAACTTTCTAGAGATTTACAAGCCATGCTACTAACCGAACTACAGCAGTGAACAGCCCACTCGATTCTCAATAAACTTTCTAGAGACTTGAAGACGGCCTATGCCTCCTTTTCTCAAAATTCCAACCAAGGAAGATTCTTCAATACATATGCATATATCACCTAGCATTTATTAGAGGGGCCTAGATTGAATTGAAAATAAAAATAATTTCCTATTCTTCAAGTATGATGAAGTAATGCAACCATCCTTTTTTACATCCATAGGAAGGATTGAAGGAAGACCAGAAAACGTGGTCTAGTGAAGCACTTATTGCCTCATTCTAAGTCAAAATGTTAGTATACTACCCCTCATAGTGATTTAGGAATTTTAGGGTGGTCATGGTTGATGAAATTATAAGGGAACTCCAATTAATTTTGAGTAACAGCCATATGACAATTAGAGCATCAAATTCAACAAGAAATAACCATCAAATCGATAATTGCTCCACTTTGCAACAACATAAATGTCAGATTTCACAAACCTTAACGGTTCAAATTGAAATATTTCACCAATCCAAGTTGAACAGAAGACTTGTAAATTCTCAAGTATGTTCCTAAAGTTGCCTACCAAAGTTGAACTGTCACGACCCTAGAGTGATTCACCTTCATTCTCAATTCAGAAACTCAACTTGAGCAGGAAGGTTGCTCAACACATATTGTATGACCTCATGGACATTGTTTCATCGTCTGCATATCAATTACCATCCTCTTTCATGAAACAAATATCATCCAAAGAAAGCCACCACTATACAATCTAATCAAAACAAAACGCACAAAAAGATAGCACTAGCACGTGTCCTCATCAATCAACAAATCAATACAAAAATCCAAATTTGGCAACAAATTGAAAAGAACCGTAAGGATATATAAAATTTAAGTACCAGCATGTTTACGATCGCTAGGGGTTCCAGACTTCGCTAGAACCTCAAGGTCGACGAGACTCATCGACATTAGACCGAGCGTGAGTCCAGACATCATACCAGCAAACACCACCAGGAACACTATAATCGCTATGTTAATGAAAAAATGCGTTTCGCAACATGAGTACTCCACCGCCATTAATAAAACAATTCTCTTCTTTCTTCTCCTCTCTGCAACCAAAAGTTTAATTGAAATGCCGATGACGGAGTTCTCGCTTTCAGTAACCCTAATTTTATAGTCCGCCTAAAAAGCGCAGTTTTGTAGGCTTAAACTCTGGAAAACGGAAGACATCAGTCTGACATCGCGTTGGGGCGGTGGTGGAAGACGCTAGCAGATCACGACTCGGACACGTGGCACGTAGATGAGGACAGATTTATTTTGGTTTCTATTTTTTCCTTTTAAAAATGGCTTTCTGTTTTTTGTTCACAGTTGTAAGTTTTATCCTTCTTACTTTTGACAAATCATCCTTTGCGTTTCTTAAATAGGTAGAAACTTGTACTACTAAAAAGGAAAATTGGTCATTTTCATTATCTTTTCAAACATTTGACGGATAAAGCTTTCATCCAAAATCTCAAATTTCTGTTTGATTTTCTTTTATAACATAGAATAATTAGAATCCCAATGAATCAAGATTAGTATAAAACTTTTGACAAATAACTAAGGATTAGTTAATAGATATATTATTTATTAAGGTGTTGATAATCCATATTTATTATTATATTATCTATTTATGTTATTTTATTATCTATTACTTTTATTTTATAGTTGGGGTAGGATCATATGTATATATAGGTCAATAAAATAAAATAAACTTTAAAACTACGCACCTGTGCAGAGTAGAAGTTATGAAAAATAAAATGTTAGACTACGACTACACACACGTTTCGCGTAGTTATGGTTATAAATATTAAAAAAATTCCTCGATACATCTATTAATTTTTAAATTAAGATGTGTTCAAGAATTTTTATGACTCAAGTGTTAATTGTATGTCTACGAGCGAGACAATAAGGTATAAAAAATAAATCAAGCATGCAACTTGCAATTACGTCTTATATACATTTAGTTGAAATTAAAGATTAAAATGGTTTGATTTTGATCATGTATATGTTTCAGATTTGATCCGCGACAATAATTCATTTGACATTATTTCAATAATTGCGCAATACGACACATGAATGGACACAACGTGTTTTATTGTCAGTAATCAACGACAATAATGTGGTTTATTAATATATATTCGATCCTTAAAAAAGATGGGTTATTTGTTTAAAAAATTCAGTATAAAATAATACTTTAGGATGAAGTTTGACTTTTTGAGATGTACCATGTTGTCAATGTAGAAACTAGAAGCATAAAAATGGATATTTGTGTCAGTTTGAGTCATGACTCGTGACATCACTAAGTTGAATGAAAGATTAAAGACAATAATTAATCTGATCTAAACTAGTTAAACTTTGAGACGTATGATTAAAGACATCATTTTGAAAATTATATCATATAAATAAAAGAGAGAATTCACTAATACTAGTTAACTAGATGAATATAGGCATGGTTCTCGTTTGAACCTAACCGTCGAACCGTCGGTTTTCATATCGACCCAAACCGCCGGTTTGAACTGAACTAAACCGCCGGTTTTAACACTTTTATATTATTTTAATAACAAACATCAAAACGGCGCAAACCGCAGGTTTAGGTGCTGAGCGCAACGGGATCATAGCCGTTGTGTAGAGCTCACCAATGCCGTTGGTGGCCAACTCCAACGGCCATTGGAAGTGGATTTTAAAAATATTTAAAAAATAAAAAAATATCTAACACTATCCATTCCTAATTTCCTATAACTACTCAACCCCTCTTCCTCTAAATCTCACACCATCTACAACTCATCTTTCTCGAATTCATCTCTCGATCGTATTCTCGTAATCTCCTAATGGCAAACCCAAGTGACAACTTCCCCTCTTCTCAATTCTTCCCTAACACCGAAGAAAGTGAAACTCAAATGCCCGACAATCCCGAAAATACCGAAATTCCACCACGATGACGTCTCCCCACCGAATATGCTTACATTAAAATTTTTTACGAAGCATTACAAGAAGGGGGAGCCGGTGAACGAGTATTGTCAAGTTGCATGCAACTATTGTCCAAAGGTGTACAAGTGGAAGATCAATGGTGGCTACGGGACCTTGCAAACACAAATGCAAAACGTCCATCCGGAGAAGCTAGGGATATCACGGGGACAAACACAATTTTCTCACGGGTTTGCATCTTCTTCCTCTCAGTCTCCTTTATTTACGTATAACCATAGTGAAGAAAGTTTAGGATTAGCCGATGCTATATGTTCTTATGAATTTTTGTTTTCTTATTCCGAATATGAAGAAGTTAGAGGAAATAACATTAATTATCTTTAACCTTCTTTTAAACCAACTTATAGGAAAACCGTTTCTAAATTAGTAGATAAATCTTACCTATAAAAGAAAGGAAAAAAAACTCCAGACTTTGACATCGTTTGAGCATCAAATATATATTTGTAGTGATAATTGGAGTACAGAATCAAAACAACATTTTACATGTGCATTACCGTTTCTAAATTATTGATAACGATATGTTTTTGCATAAAAATGTTATAGGATTTCGGCATTTCAACGCAAGACATGACGCACAAAGCATTGCAAGCTTGATAAAAACGGTTTTACAAGGATTTAATTTACAACATCGAGTTTTTTCATATTCTTTTGATAATGCATCAACAAACACCACCGTCATGAACCATTTGGTCGAGGGGGCGGGTTAATATTTGCGAACTCCTTATACTCATCAAAGATGTGCATGTCATATTTTAAGCTTATGTGTTTAAGATGGACTTAAGATTTTAGCGAATATGCTAACCCATCACCAACATTATTGTTCATATTGGGCACAACTCCTATTTGAGGAAAAAAATGTTGAAATTTATGTATAAATAATAATAATGTTCATACAATTGCTTTTTCAAAAGACGTTGGAACTCTACTTACAAATTACTTAGTGAAGCCGTTCATTACAAAGTTTTTTTTACAAGAGTTTTCTTCAATTCACGTTCATTGGTGAATTCTTGATGATGAAAATGTTTGGAAAACTTGTACCGATATTTGTAATGTTTTAAGGGTTTTTAGTGATGCAACTAATGTCATGAGTAGCGTTTACGCTCCAACTTCTTGTAGATTTTTAGAGATAGGCGTTAACATTTCCGAGGCTTTTCTAAAATTTTTTGAAATATAAACCCTTATAGATGCTATGTACGGAATGAAAATTAAATGACTTAAATATTACAAAGAAATTCCCATGATTTATCTTGTAACCGCATTTTTTGATCCTAGACTTAAACTTGATGGTGTTTTCGATTTGTTGATTGCTTATAATGATTGTTTGTGTTTAGACTTAGTAGATGAAAACATTGATATTTCTACCATTATGCAAAACATTAGTAACGAAATTGGAAGCTTGCTTAATAAATATAAATCAAGTGTTAGCTCTTCTTCTACCGCACTTACTCTTTCTCCATCTTCTTTTCTTTCAAAAGCACAACAAATTTTAGCCAAAAGAACAAAAACACCAAGACATTCATCCTCAAATGCAGAATATCAAGATTATGTTAACACATGTTTTAGTTTTGATGGTGATTTTGATATTTTGGATTGGTGGAAGAAACTAGCCCCAAATATTCAACATTAGTGAGAATTGTACAACTCATGACCGTGCCCGCATCAACGGTTGCGGTGGAGCAAACATTTAGCCAAGACGGGAACATACTCGGTCACAAAATAAATCAATTGAAGCCCGAGAAGTTGGAGATGCAAGTTTGTATTCAAGATTGGATAAGGGCGGTGAAGCGAAACAAAGGAATGCTCCGGTATATGACTCAAAATCGGATACCAACTCCGAAGATGACGACACTGCTTTCGCGTCCGAGACTGAAAGGTAAGCGAGGTAAAAATAAACTCGAAAGTTCGAAAAAAGTAAGTCAAGGTAAGAGAACTATGTGGGCTTTGATTCCTCTTAACTCCGAGATATGTAGGCAACCCGAAAACCGATTCAAGACTTTTTTTAAAAATTCAATTCCGTTTTGTTTTATTTATTTACTTAATTTAAAATTCAATTCCGGTTTGTTTTATACTTTTTTTTTAAAAATTTCAATTCCTGGTTTTAAATTGAGGAAAATGAGCTTGTAAGGCATATTTTGTATTACTAATATAAAATAGGTCCCTTATTTTTATCTTAGAATTTTAATTTTAATTTTTTTTTTGAAAAGGTTAGAACAATAATTGGACAGATTCTCAAAACCTAATCTCTTTCTTCTTCAATGACGATCTCGTTCTCTCTTCTCTTCCGCCTCATTGTGTCCTTCCTTGGTGCCGCTTCTTCCGCCGCCGCTTCTTCCGTCGCCGCTTCCGTGCCCAAAGCTTCTCTGCTCACCCTCACCGGAACTCCCAGATCTATGAAGAGAAGGCCGCCTCCAAAGCTTCGCTGCTCGAACTCTTGGATCTACGAAGGAGAAGGCCGCTGCCACCACCGGAACCAAGTCGTTGCGCTACAACCCTCACTATCACCGGAATCGTAGTCTCGCCGTGCCACCGCCTCACCTGTAGCCGCCGATCGCCGGAAACATGTTGAGAATCAAAGATTTCTTGAACAGAGAGATGCGTGATTTGGGAGAGGAAAGTAGTTTTGTATTGAATTGATAGGCAAAGTGATTATAATCAGATACTTATGATCCTCACTCTTCTCTACCTAAAATTGATAGTTTTCATCCTTCCCCATATACAAATAACTTGATTGAGGCACTCATGTTTCTATCACACTTTATTGGTGATGTTCATCAGGTTTGTTTCTTTTCCTGACCCAAATGGTCATCTTCTGTCGTGAGCCACTGAGCCTGAGGCAAAACCATACCGAGATTACTCATGTTGTTCATGAATTCACCTTAATTTTGTTTTAGTTGATGTACAGACGTTTATATTTCTACTAGCTTCGTCATAATGATGGACCTTTTTTCTCATATATCTACTGCTTCATCACTTTTGTGATGATTCATTAACTTCCTCTCGCTGTGTGCTTTAGCCCTTGCATGTGGGCTTTATAGGAGATTTAAGAGGGAATAGAATCATCGTACATTGGTACATCCGGAAGAACAATCTGCACCATGTATGTTATTATTGCCTCTCAAATTTATAACATGCCTTCTGCTTCTTCTTCCTATATTTTCATCTTGTATTTTTTCTCATGTATAAGAATTTGTTTTCACGTACCACAATATATATTGGAATTTCCGGCCAAACATAGTTTAATCTGCAAAACCAATGGATTAGTGAGAACTTTTTGGCACGGCCCTATCATTTCTTCAATGAAGTCATACTACACTAGTTGGTTTAATCCTGTCATCTTTATTTTGGATGCTCATATATGTTTGATGCGCTGCAACTGTATGTGCTCTGTTGCAGATATGGGACACATTGATCATTGATACTGCAGTTCAGAGATTCTACGCTTTGGATCTCTCAAATATGATACAAGCAATCCAAAGAAATATTACGGTAGGTATTACTTGTTGTAGTCATAATATTTTTTTTTTATCCAAGCATGTGTTATCAATCGGAAAATTGAAAGATGTTGATATGTGAGTGGTAACCTTCCTGATCACAATCTGTAAAGTATCCTTTTGCATTTTGTTTAAGGTATTACAGTTGATTGCAAATCCATGAGTTATAAGCTATGAAAAAGAAGGTTAGAGGGACGCATATGATCTTGACCGAGCATAGGTTCAGTGCTCAACAGTTGAGGTTGATTAGGTGCGTGCTCACCAGTGGAACTCATGCCAACGCAAAAAGTTGGGAATTTGAATCAAAGTCATGTGTTCATCACTCGAATTGGACTTGTGTAACTCGACGGACGTTGGACCTTGTGTAACTCGATTGGACTTGTCTAACTCGAATTGGCTTAGACTTGTGTAACTCGACTTTGTGTAAACAATGGACTTTCGATTCATGTGTAAAATCTTGCATAGATGTACCTTCTTACTTGTCAATACACAAAAATACACCTTATGTAAGCTTTTCATTGAATAATAGCTTGTATTTGAAATTGTGCATCAATATTGTGTATTAACATTCGGTTTTAAGTATAACATTACAAAAAACAATAATGGAATACACAAGTTCAACTAGTCCAATTGGTATAAGGGTGGGAGGGAGAGTCTCTCATCCAGAATTCGAAACCTAATAACTATAAGATTTATTAATATTTTGTATTGGGTCCGAGCGTAGGCTTGTGTATTGGGCCTTGACGCGGGCTTGTGTATTGGGCCCTGCCCTATACTTGTGTATCGGGCCCTGCCCTATGCTTTTTTATTGGGACCTATCCTATGCTTGTGTATCGGGACCTGTCCTATGCTTGTGTATCGGGACCTGTCCGAAACTTGTGTATTGGGCCCTGTCCGAAGCTTGTGTATCGGGCCCTGTCCGAAGCTTGTGTATCGGGCCCTGTCCGAAGCTTGTGTATCAGACGTAACATTTATTAAAACAATTGGGTTTTTATTAAAACACTTGGGCCTTCATTAAATCCATTAGACTTGAGCTTTTATTAAAACATTTGGACTTTCATTAAAACAATTGGGTTTGGGCTTTCATTAAACCAATTGGGCTTGTCTTTAATTAAAACATTTGGGCCTTCATTAAAAGAATTGGGTTTGGGCTTTCATTAAACCAATTGGGCTTGACTTAAGTAATTTCATATTCCTAATTTGCCCTTTCATTTAATCTTTAAAGATAAGTAAATGGAGCATAATTTGTCTATTGATATAAAAAGGAGCCTACTTAGTGCTCATTTATACAAAAAAGGCCTACTTTCCAATTTAACCCTTTTAAATTTTATTTATTTTTCAAAAAAAAAACCGGCGCTAAACCGTCGGTTATCCTTCCATGGCCGCGGTTCGCAAACGTAAACCAACGGTTTAGGTTTGCGACCCATGACTAGATGAATAGGCCTGTGCCATGCACGGGTTCAAAAATATATATATACACGTTATTTTTATGAATTTAAGCATTAACATTATTGTTTAGTTAAAATTTTCAATCCTTTGTGCGTGTTTATTGATAACTTGCGGATATTTGGACTATTTTTTAATTAATTAAAATGAATGTCTTTAGACAATTGGATTTTTTTTTAAATCCGTATACGATCGAATATCCGAAAAAATATTTTGGATCAGAACGGATGCAAAAGGATAACATTATTTACGAATTTCACTAAATAAGATCCATTTTATAGATTCCTATTACATGTTTATCCATATTATTGGGCTAATTGAGGCAAGAATCTAAAGGTATTTTAATTTGTACATATTTAAAAATAAGTTTCAGTATATAAATAAACCCAATAATATAAAATATGGATTATTAATTGTAAATTGTATACTAACACTTCAAAGTTTTTTTTATAAACATATGATATAAACCTTATATACATTGTGGTATTATAACATAAACAATAATAAAAACTTATATAAATTTTAATAGGAGTATATAACAAGATTAGGTATTTCAGTCCCACAAACCACGTCGACCGATCCACGAAGTCCAAAATTAAAATAAGTTGTTGCACACTCCCCATGCTCCGGTTGACAAGTCCTCAAGCTAAAATAATCTTAGCAACACAACACCCATACAAGAACGAAGCATGAAGATGAGCTCACTATACAGGTCCATAAACGGTAAAAGAAGGTGCATCAACTCAACCGCCTTAACCGCTCTCTTCACGACTAGCTCTCTAACAAACCCGTCATCTTTACTCATTGTACTACCCAACAACTTAACACCCAACGCCGGCCTCGCAGTGCCGTGAGGGAATAGACCATCTCTAAGCTGTGACCCATTCCACGAAGGTAAAAAAAGCTCAGTTTTACAAACATTGAAATCAAGGCCAAAACTCATGCTATCCTCTCGAATGATATCAAGCGCTCTAACCACTTCCTTTGACCGGTCGATAATAGTACCATCATCAAGATACCGAGCAAGTAGAAGAAGCTTGCAGCTGTCTTTGATCCTATGAAGAAGTGGGTGCAAGACTAGATAAAAAAGAAGCGGTCCCAAAGGGTTCCCTTGTTGCACACCAATAGTCGACCAAGTAAACTCATCACCAACATATATATAGACAGTGTGATCATACAAGAAATCAACCCATGAAGAGATCGACGGACATCTTTCGCCTATTTCCCTAAGCAACACAGTTCTATTAAGTATCAATCATCTTTTCCTTACTTCCCTTAACAACACAATTCTATCAACCAAGTTGAAGGCAAAATAATCCACTATCAACAACTATCAAGTGTGATGGTCGTTCAAAACCATGTTAACACTATGCAGAATAACCATTACAATTTTCGGAGTACCAATATTCAATAATCAAACATAAATGAACTTTACACATGATCATTTCATTACCGTTTCTTAACCATTACAATTTTCGTTTTCATCTCCATATGACCAACTACTCCATGATTTATATTCCTGGAGCATTTTGGAGAGAATACATATATATATGGCACTATAATTACACGGTTATACTAGCTAGAGAAGTCACAAAACAGGATTGACTGAAACAATTTTCCCAAGAGATACATCATCAAACTTTGAAGAAAAGAATGGGGTAAAATAAGAAGAAAAGTAACTACTAAAGAGAGTTTATTTACAGCATTATAAATTTAAAATACTTATTAGTTATAATGCCTAAGCTGAAAATTTCATGTGATACAAGAGCGTACAAAACTACTGATTATTACACCATGATCAAATATACTTACCTTAATTAGAGCAAATTACATTTCATCATACAAGCTCGGGCAAACAAAGGAGAATCCGAGGCAAAATAGGATTACATGAACATAAAACAATGGTCAGTTCGTAATCATAGAGTTCAATTGTAGAAAAGGATGATCCATATCAAGTTTTAAGATGCAATTGTCCCACAAAGATTACTTGTATTGAATGCCACTAGGCCATGTTTGGTTCTTTACAGGTTTCAGGATAGCTTCAATGTCGGCCAGTGTCTTTTCATCTATCCCTTCTGATTCGAGATCTGAAGCAGCTTTTACATTTTTATCCACCTTATGAAATCAACACATGATTGTTATGGAAATGCTACTAGGCATGACAACATCAGCAGCATCAATTACGTATATTAGAAGATTTTCATTGATAAAATATATGGATTTGAGTTCAGTACTGTCCTATTTTGAATATATCTATAAAATTAACGTAGGGACGAACAATATAAAGGAAACAAAAAGAAAAAGAAAGATTGCTATCTTCCATATATGGCAATCAGATCTCCAGCTCATGCTCACAAGCTAGAGAGGTACAAATAAACATTAAAGTTAAAAGCACTAAACTGTCATAAGTAGGGATCATTAGTATGGTGATTATATGGATCAACAAAAGAAGACAGCAAATCTGCAAGCTGTGATGATTGCCTTTAAGGAACTTGTAACTGACAAGATTCTGTTAGGATCTTTCCGTATCAAATGGTTAGAAATCATGTTTGAAAAAGTGAATTCAACTTGTCATTTAGGTCCGGTAAGTTGAAATTCATGTAATGTGCTTTAGGTTTGGACCGTTTGGTAATATCGAGTTACATGTTTGGAATTAGACTTGTCATTCAGGTCAGGTAAGTTGAGTTCAAAGGTGCTTTAGGTTTGGGCGATTTAGAACTACGCGTCAAAAGATTTATTAGGCTGGGCAGGTCAGGTTCCGGGGTCCAGTAAATAAGGTCATTTTAACACCATGTCAACTTCAAAAACTAGATGGGTAGCTGAAAGTAAATGGATTGATATAAGCAACTTTAAACTTCAAAGCATGAAGCATTAATTAGATCGTAGAACTGACCTGTCTAACAGAGTTCATACCAACAAGCACAGTCGAAATGTCTTTGTTTGTCAAGCTGTATTGCATAGCTAGCTTTGATATGTTTTTCCCATTTTCTCTACAGTAAATGGCAGCAGCTTTGCACGCATCCTGCAATTAAACTAAATCGAATATGCCTCCTTCACAAGCAAAGTTTATATGAAACTTCAAGTATAAACTAAAACCTCTAGCTTGCCAAAGCTTGCTTACTTCAAATAAATAAATAAAAAATCAGGATTAAGACCATTTTATAGAGAACAGATTTAATTTCCTCTCATTTCCGGTAATCATAGCATGAATTAGATATTGGCCTTTCGTTGATGTGGGAAAGAGATAACACCTTCATTTGGACAAAGGCTAAATGTCACATATGTTCCATTAAACAAAAGGGGGAATAGTTACTGGTAAACAGGCAAATTAACAGGTCACCTGGAGTTCCGGTGAAGCTGGATGCCACTCTGGAGGACCACTCTCTGTGAGAAGTCCCATTGCAAGGGGTGAAGCACTGATCACGCCAACGCCCTTGCTTTTCAGGTAAGGAAGCAAATCTTCTAGTGTCGAATCATTTAAAGAATAGTGGCAATATGACAAAATTACATCGACTGACCCTGGAGGTACTCGATCAAGAACATAGGTAAATATTTCCAATGGAAGTCCTGTTATACCAATAAACCTAGCTTTCCCAGATTCTTTTATTTTCTGAAGGGCAGGAATTGTCTCATTCACAATCTATTATAAAAAAGTACAAAAGAAAGAGTTCAGTCGTTACTCTGCAAACAAATATCTCAATAAATCAAGGAAGAATAGAACATAAGTTAAACCAGGAATAAAAATAGCATGTGTGCACAAATGGGGAATAGACTGAGTTAAGCACCTGATCCAGCTTAGTAAACTCAATATCATGACAATGTAATATATCGACATAATCAAGTTGCAGCCTAGCTAAGCTTTCATCAATACTTCTTGTAACCCTCTCAGCACCAAAATCAAAGCCATCAACATAGCGGCCACATTTTGTAGCCACAACATACTCATTTCTTGGAACTTCAAGTGCTTTTAGACACTTCCCAAGAACCTTCTCGGACAATGTACCTCCATAGTACCTAGAAGCAGAAGACATCAAAAGATCAACAAAGTCACTGTATACAGCTCTTTCAGTTTGCCAATTGTTTAAAAATAACATACCAAAAGAGCTACATACGTTAACTACAGGAATCAGCTATGAGGCCATGAACAGCCAAATAACCTAAATACTTGATACAACCCCTTCTGTTATTAGGAGAGCACCTTTGTAAGGAGTGGAGTAATAATGTAGATACTTAAGAGGGGAATTCTACATGGTGAAGTTATACTCGACAGATGAAACTCATGAAATACATAAGGGAGTAAGGTATTTGTAACATGACCATCCTACCCAGCTCTCTGTGATTCTTTTTGATGCTCTATGCCTCTGTCAGTCTGCCATTTTTTTTCTTCTTCTGTTTCTCTTTCCTATCGATTTCCCTCACAGCTTTAAATTGAGTGGAGAAAAAATGATCATCTTCCAGCTTTCTTTGCAAACAAATACTCATGAATAACTTTCAGACCACTATAGAATGGAGCTTTTTCAGCTGGGTGATCCCACTGTAACCCCTACCCAGCTCTCTGATTCTTTTTGATGCTCTATGCCTCTTTCAGTAAAGTTTGTTACCTGCCATTTTTTTTCTTCTGTTTCTCTTCTCTATCGATTTCCCTCACAGCTTTAAATTGAGTGGAGAGAAAATGATCATCGTCCAGCTTTCTTTGCAAACAGATACTCATAGTTCTCTATTTCTATTTTAGAGAATCTTGAGGAAAAACATTTTGTTTCTACCGAGCTAAAAGAATAGAATATGCCGATCGATGACTTTAGTAAACTAAAGTCATCATTTTTTAGCCATTTTTGTGCTTCAATGTCAATAAGTAATAGCTTTCAGACCACTATAGCACGGAGCTTTTTCAGCTGGGTCATCCCACTGTAACCCCTACCAGTAACACATATCACCCTACCCACCCACAACTTGTGATATCCATACATGCAAAATGCCATTCCTTGATTAAACCAAACAAATATAGAATATTACTGTATTCCCTGTTTCACGTGATACTACAATGACCTAAATGGGCTTAACAAATGAGAACCAAGTGTTGGTTTCAATTCACTAATTTGTTATAACCACCTTTGCATGTCCTGACTTCAATATTATCTAGTTTATCTGCCAATAAGTCGTGAGTTCCAATGATGGTCGTATATCCGCAAGTGGTTTCCATGGCTGCAACTTGTAGTGATGCTGGGTGCCACGGGTGGTGGTAACTGGCGAGGGCTGCCAGTTGTCGTGTCAAATTTGTAGGTGATGGTTTAACAAACCGGTGGACAGAATGGGTTATATCATGCCTAGCTCCAATGAAGGAGGTGGTGAGTATGGCTTTATAATGAGAATATGAGATGTGGAAAGGTGCACAGAAAGAGTCAGTATCTTCGGAACTGCTAGGTAGCCAGGTAGGTGGGTTCTATAGCACTTCCACAAGAAATTAAGCACCCTATGTTGCATAATATATGGTACAGGTACGATTAATCAAATTTTAAATATAAAATAAGGAAAGAAAAAGAAGGTGGAGCAAAATTGACAAGAAAAAAATTGGGAGTGAACACTTAACAGTAAGGAGATGGCCATTCCAAGCTAAAACATGCAAGCTACGGCAAAAAAAAATTCGCACGTTGGATACACCGCTCATCAATTCACGTCCTATGTTTTGTTTAGATGACCCAGTGATAATACAAGTCAACAATCAAAGCCTACAGACGTTCCACCATAATAATTACATAGCCTCACTCGAACAATTGAAAGAAACGAATCAATTTCTCCCCCTAAACTAACTAGAACATACCTAAGAAAAAGCACTGATTCATCCATCAATTCAATCTAAATCACCAAAGAAATTCAGTGCAACACATAAAATAAGCAATCGAAAATTTCCAGAAGATTAATCCACAAAATTAAAGAGAAACGCATAATCGTCTGTTCTTGAATAACCGGAAAAATGAACTAGAAAGCTAAAAAAACTCACGGAGAAGTGTCGAAGAAGTTAATGCCGAGTTGAAAGGCACGGCGGACGGTGGAGACAGCGACCTCATCGGAGACGGGGCCGAAGACGTTGCCGAGAGGTGAGGCGCCGAATCCGACGCTACTAAGCTTGAGACCGGTTTTCCCGAGCTCTCTTCGCTCCAAATTCGGCAGGGAATTGGGATGGGGTTGTGCAGCCATTGGAATCGCAGCCAAGTTAAGAGGGGTCGATACTCGATAGAAATAGATCAAATTGTAGGGGAAAGGAAAATTAAGATTTAAATCTGACGGCTGGTAAGAGAAATTGAAAAATGCTTCTTATTTGTGCAAACCACACACATTTCACATTTGTATCATCTATTATTCTATATGTAAAGTTCCTCATATAATGTGTTTAAAATATAGGTCGATATAAGTGAACTCTCTAGCATTTGTAACTGAAGATGCTTCTTATTTGTCCAAACCACACACACACATTTGTTCAATAGGGGAGGAACTTGACAACAACATGAACATTTCATGCATGCAAACTCACAAATTAAACTCGCAACAAATGCACTCTTACACAAATAAGTTAAAAAGACATTTGTCCAGCAATCCTTTTCATCTTGTGCTCTTCATAAGAGAAGAAGAACATGCTTTGTTGTTAGGCAATCCTCCTTGCATTTGAAGAGTCCTTTGCTCGCGTGTTCGAAGAGATGTCGTCAGCCTTGTTGAAGTGGAAAAAACCTTGTTCTTGTTTGCATCTTTTTGCTGAAATTTACATGATGTAAGCTTGTGTTTTGTGGAAGTTGATCTGTTTGGAATTTTAGTCCTCATCAAAGCCTCTTGATTCTTATTGGACTTCTTGTTCATGTCATTGCGCAATCCACCCTCAGATTGAACCATGATATTTACGTTTATCTACACAAGGAAACCAAGTAATTAGTACAAATTGGTTAGTTTTCTCCTACACAAAGCTTCATTTTCTTATCGATATGAGTAACTCACTTGTTTTTCTTCCTCGTGTTGCTTTCTTTCCAGGGTTGCTTCTTTAAGGATGCTTCTTTCCTGTACAAAACATGCGGAATGTCGAAAAATCATCAGATAACAGCACATAAAGCTAATAATCAGTAGAAATGGGGTTCAAATATTTCATCTCACATCTGTTCTCAATCTGAAAGGCTTCGGATTGGTCGTTTTCTGTTTTTTATACTTAACTCCCTGGACTTCTGCGAAACCGGAGCGGTTTTCTTTCAACACCTGTTCGTATTTTTAAGTATATGGAGAAGATTAAACTTAACACTTTTACACATAACATTTACAGCTATATATGAAATTTACAAAGATAAAAAAAAAAATCATGAATATATAGATAAAAAAAAGGATCACTACCTTAGTTTTCTTGGATGGTTCCTGCTGAACACCACCATGATCTCCTCCTGACTGGCCACGGTTGACAGTGGAATCCCTGTAAAGTAGGCTAAAGAAAATGAATTTTCTTTCACAAACAAAAAGTAGATGCAAGCAACCAGGTCAAGACTTCTCCTTGCATTTTATACCTATTGAGGTCACAAAATGGTGCATTTTCGTTTTCATCATTGCTTGGATTTTGATCATTCCCACTTTCTTCACTACTGTGGCTGTCGCCGGTGCTTTGAGTATTTTCCTTTTCAACACTGCTTGAATTTTGATCATTTCCATTTTCTTCATTGCTGTGGTTGTCATTGGTTCTTTGAGCTTCAACTCCCACATTCTCTGGCTTTGATGATTCTGAACATGGTTCAGATGAGCAGCTTATTGCCGTTTTGTTAACGTCCAAGCGCTGATTTGACATATCTCCAGTTCCTACTTCACAAAGCACAGATTTTGTGCTACTCTTTTTCTGTGCAACTCCTTTGGCCTTACTGTTAACACTTCTAGAGGACTTTTTGTTCTCTTCTTGAGTTTTGGTGACACCAAGAACTTTCTTACTGTTACCACTTCTAGAGGACTTTTCATCCTCTTCTCTAGGCTTAGTGTTACTCTTTTTCTGTGCATCTCCTTTGATCTTACTGTTGACATTTCTAGAGGACTTTTTGTTCTCTTCTTGAGTTTTGGTGACACCAAGCACTTTCTTACTGTTACCACTTCTAGAGGACTTTTCATTCTCTTCTTGAGGCTTTGTGTAGCCAAGCAGTTTCTTGCTGCGTGATTCTCTGGTGGTGGTACCTTTCTTCTGTTTAGTAATCTCAAGCTTCTTCATGGCACTGCATAGCTTCTTTATTGGGGTAGTGCTTGGATTTTCAACAGCTTTTGCCTTAACAACCTTCTTAGGTGAAGTGAATGACAAAGCCTTTGCAACCAATTGTGCCTTTGAAATCCCAGAGGTTGTTCTTGGCTGGTTTCTAACACTGTTAAAGGGTTTGGAATCAGCAACTGGTTTTTTGACCCTAGGAGTAGTCATGTACTTTGCAGCTACATGCTTCACTCTGGCTTTAGGTGTCGAATTCGGATTCAGAGGTGGTTGTATTGTATCTTTAGAATCAACGATAAGCTTCCGAGAAACTGAAGATAACAATGCCAGTTTCGGTATCCTAGGCTTAGAAGGTTTTGGAGGTGCTGAAAGTGGGCATTTCTTGTTCTCACTGAAACAAACATGTGATATGTATCAAAGAGATATTTCTATACAAAGTTACAGTTTTATAATGTTCCTCACCAACGATTCGAGTACAAAATACTAATTCCAAGATGATCAATCTTAACCGCCTTTTACTTACGTCTGTCTCTTGCTTAGAGCTTTCTGAAACTTCAGATTTGGACTCCTAGCTGCCATTGCCTACAGTGATTTCACAGAAACTTAAAACAGATGTTTGATGGATAGATTCCATTTCTAGTCTTTACTCAAATGTGGGGACCAATAACTTACCCTAAGAACAAAGTTTTTGGATATAGCCTCCAGATCCAACTCTTCTTCGTGCTTTAGATCACATCCTAATATCCACCAGCAGAAATATCAGCCACTATTTCAAACAAAGAGGAACTGAGAGAGTGAGAGCAACTGTGCATATGAAATAATATTTAAATAGAGCATTCCAAACCATTAAAAAAACACTCTAGCTGGTAGTACACTACCATAAGAAGTTAAGAACACATAATTCAATAAGCCAGTATTTATTCACCACAATATATCTATTTCACACGCAAACCGCACATATCGATCTTAAATAGCTCAAGGAAAGCCATTTCCAAATTAGCAGCTTAACAATGATCGAAATCTATAACCCCAACACACAGTGTTCAAATTTAGTAACTAAATATTGTCCAGGATCTCCGATCCGAACACAGTGCCCTAAAATCGAAATGAAATAGGTAACAGATTCGTTAATCTATCGACTATCAGCATACATTTCTTCTTGCTCGAAATAGAGCTCGGTAGCTGAATTCAACACAAAATTAATATAATCTGCAAAAGGAAATCTTATATCTAAATAAGGACAACACTGACCAACTCGAGAACAGAACCAATAGCGATCATCAGGTAGGAGTGGATCTGAGCGAGTTAAATCTACAAATCTAGGAGCTTCGATCTCCTCATAGAACGGTTCCTCTTCAAAATCTTCAGCAATTAGCCTCATCTTCAGCTTCTCCATTCAATTAGCTTATTTCGAGTAAAGTATACAGCTATCAGCTATGTGAAGAAAGGAGAGTTTGAAATAGAGAGAGAAAATAAGAGATCTTCAGGATTTTTTTAAACTCGTGGGATGAAGAACTAGCCGTTAGGGTGAACGGAATTGTCTTTTTAGGGTCGCGGAGGGGAGAAAAGCGGATCTGAGGGTATAAATGGAAATTGAATGATATAGTTGAGTGTATGTGGGCCGTTAGTTGGGCCTTCCAATTAGCCCAACTTGACGACAAATGAACCTGCTCCAAATGTATCGTTGTTCAGAGGATTTGGATCTGAGGGTATAAATGGAAACGGGGATGAAATTCACAAACGCTATCCAGAATCCGGTCACCGTCATGGTTACTAATTACGAATTCTGGTAAATTTATCAGGACAATCCGTAACGGATCCAGAACCCGTAACCATGACAATTTTTTTTGTAAATTTTATAAAAATAAAGGAGGAAGAAGAGGAAGAAATTTTTATTTTTTTTAAGCTCACGGATCCCGTGACTGTGTCGTATTTTTTTAAAATATCTTTGTTTACCTTAATCATGTCACGGATTCCGTATATGTCATGCATTTGTTAATTTCATTGTTGTATAATTAACATCGTTCATAGAAACCAAACGATATAACCACGTAGACCAATTATATATGTATTTTAGGGGTACAAATCCTTTACATTACACTATATATATACCAGTTTAAATCCTCTAGCCCCGTTAGTGTCTCGAACCCTATCCCACGTGGCTTGTCACATATTAAAAAACCGAGAGTTTAGATGCAATTCAATTCTTTATTTATAAAAAGAGGGTTTATCGGTTCGGATCTTACAAATTTGTAAAAGGAACTCATCCAAGCTTAAAGTACAAGACAAAAAAAAATCAACTTTGTCGGTTTGGTATCGTCTCTTAAGTTCTAGATCATGTTCTTTATTTATAAAAGAGGGTTTATGGTATTGCAGTCTTCGTCATTTCTTTAGAAATGATGGAGACTACATTACCATGAAATTCAAAAGACGCTCGCATTTTTGTCTTGAACCTAAGTCTAAACCGATTTTTAATATCATAATCCATAAAAACTTCTTTTATAAATAAAGAATCAAACTGCATCTTAAGTCTCAGTTTTTTAATATGAGGCATGCCTCATGGACCAATTATATGTCTAGACACTAGTAGGGCCAAAGGATTTAGATTGACATTGTACTATCCCAAAATCGTGTAACATTTTTCTGATCGGTCAACTCCACCCACAATTATAATTTACTTTGTTTAATTGAATATTTTCTACATTTTATTTTAAATTAACACTAAAATAATTAGAGAAGTGAGACATGAAATTGGGACATTTAAGGAGATAAATGATTTTGCGCGGTGTTTTAGTCATTCGTCTCTACTTTTATATTTTAATTGATTTTATGATTCCATTTTTAAAAAAAAAATGGAGTTGCAACCACCTACTTTATATATTTGACTTATTGATATATCTCCGTAAGCACACTGTACTCACTATCTCTAGAACGGAAATTTTAATTATTTGAATTAGATATTTGAAGGATATCGGAGGTCCTACCACCTAACATTATGAGAGAACAAAATTATTGAAATCATTTACCTATATGTTTAACTTATATATAATCGAAGGATATCTTTTTATATTTGAGAAAAATGAGGTCCTACGTCCTTTTTTGTAAATTTGGTACTAAGTAGGCCATTGGTATTTTTGTAATTAAATGAGAAAAATGGGACAATAAGGCCCTTTATGTTAACCAAAAACAAAATAGACCCCTTGATTTTTCAAATTAAAATTAAAGATAAAATGACAGGGTTAAAATCGTAAACATGCATTAATGAGGGTGACAATTTTGGTAAATTGAAATGGGATCATCATTAGAAAAAATAAAAGATATTCTATATTCACAAAAGGGAGGAAAATCCTGCTAGTATCTCTCATCCGTCAAAAGTCGTCAAATTGTTGTTTCCACCTTCAGTGGCGATTTTTAGGGCGATTGTTGGCGACGACCGTTTCGGTAGCTTCTTCGATCATCTTCTTCCTTCTTCCGGTCGACTTCCCCCTTCTTCCAGCGATTCACTACTGCTCTTCCGGTCGACTTCCTCCTTCCTTCTTATGGTCGACTTCCCCCTTCTTCAGTGGCGTTATAAATACACAACATATGTAGGTTAGTACACAATTAAATTTATAAATACACAAACACACAAACAACATATACACAACACATTGTGATTACACATGTCGTCTTTATGTATGTATTAAACAATTTCATAAATACACAAGCACAATTTATACACCATTAATGTATTTGTTCGAACCTTTTCATGATTACACATATATGTCTTAATTCCACAATTACACAATTTCATAAACAAATTATTAAATACACATGTGTGATTACATATTTCTTTTTCATTTATGTATTACACAATATATCTTGATACACAAGCAATAATTAAACACCAACTCAGTATTTGGTCGAATCCATTTACGATTACACAAATTTGTTTTTAATTTGTCACTTACACAATTTAATAAGTACACAACTATAAATACACAATATTACAAGTCGAATATGTTTATGATTACACATATTTGTGTTTAACCTTCTCAGCTATTACACAATTTAACTCAATATGTACACAAACTGCGTGAAATTGAAGCTGATGAATACTAACAATGGTGGCCTACGTTAATCCTCCCTTTTTAGATTTATTTTTGAAATCTTCAGATCGTGATAATTGATTTTGGGCAGTATCTATATATAATGAAAGAGAAAGGGCAAAATTGTCACAATCTCATATATTTCCTATTTAATCTTTTTTCTGAAAAATTCTTGGAACCTACTTTGTGTGCACAATTAATTATGGGCCTCATAACTACACAAGTTTATGAAAAGGGCCTACTTACCCATTTCCTCCTAATTAAATTAATGTGTTAACTGGCGATGACAATTTTGTGAATAATTAAGCGTTAATGGGTGAAACGGTATTTTGCCAGTGATTTGATTATATCCCAGCGCCGAAGATTTTGCAGCCATTTCAATCCCCAATACTCGCGTCTTTTCATTTCTCCATCATCTAGTCTTCTCCCGTCGTTTCGATTTCCTCCCTTAAACCCTAACAGTCAAAAATCCCGGCGATTCTTCTATCACCACTGAAGATCTTCCCGTCACAAAATGTATTGTTTCGATTATCAATACTCTCATCTACATAAAGTGTTTGCTGCATTTTCATCATCATATTCCTCTCTTAGTTACGGCTAAATTTTTGGTTCAAACTTTTTACTCTTTTCGTAACCTTCTTCTGGTTTCGTCGTTTCTTTAGAGGATTAACTTTGTTTCTGATTCTTCAAAATATGAGTTAAATACATCCACTTCACTCTCACTGTTATCGTCTTTTGTGTTATTTATGTTGTTTTTACTGTTGATTTCGTCATCATGTGTCTCAAAGACGATTATGTAGATGTTCAACCAATATCTAAGTTCTAGAAGTTACTAGATGGCATTTTCTATGATATAGATAGTATGTATGTTCATTTATATATAATAAATTGTTTATTTCCTTGTACGGTAAATGGCTAGATCGAAAATTATGGCTAAAAGACGAAAGAAGTTACCATTTGATGCGGACAAAAATGTTGGATGATCTCAACAAGTATGTATTCTTCTTGTTTGTATCATTATATATACTTTTTGTGGTTTTAAGTGTAATACTTGTGTGTACATTTTGTTACTGTGTTTGTGTTTTGTTGTTGTTATATTTGTGTGTGTTTCATATAATATTCATATTTTATTTATAGTTTGTGTATATGTACTCTGTTTGGCCGCATTCATTATCATTTTTTCCTTGTGTATATGTACACATACATTTTTTATGTTCAAGTTGTGTACATATATTATTTTCTAATATTTTAACTGTTTTCATTGCATATTATCCACTCAAACAGCCTTCTGTACAGACTTCATGCACACAAGATATTGTGAAACTGTATGCAGACTCTGATGACCATGTCAAGGTTAGTATGTATGTAATTTCTACATACATAATGTCTTACTTCCCATATATGTGTGTTATAAACCCCTTATGTGTAATTTTGTAGTTTACTTATAAGTATGAGGAGAACTCGAGGAATGAAAATGTCAGGATAAACTGCTTTTGTAGGTTGCAACTCATTCCCCAGATTCTGGCAGAGTTATCTACTGAAGATAACTACAAGCTAAAACATGGTATATTTGCTCCAATTATAGAAATGAGCACAAACCTAAAAATGTCAAACTAGATGATTCATTTTCTTTCTCATGAGGGAGATCCTGACAAAGAGAAAATACTACATGTGGTTTGCAATTAACGAGGTCTTAATTAGGTTTGGTCTTACAAAATTTCAAGAGATTACTGATTTGCTCTGTAGTGATGACCAGCAAACTAATGTGGATAACATGGAGCCTGTGGATACGAAGTCTGTTGTTGGTCAGGAGAGGTGTACAAATGCAAGATTGGAAGAGTTGTTTTTAAAGAGCCTAGAGATTCTCCATATAAGTACAAGATGACTCTCATTATCTTTGTCGAAGGGATTTTAGTGGCCAAAGATAAGAAAATTATGGTGACTCAACACACAATTAATTTAGTAAGTAACCTGGACCTGTTTGATGCATATCCATGGGGTCGGTTCGCCTTTTTACAGACTAAGAGGTATTTGCAAACTTGTGAGTCAGCGAAAGTTAGGCCTAGTGGTGGCTACAATATTGGTGGCTTTCCACTAGCCCTCCAGGTTGTACCTGTTTTTCCTGTTTGTTCATTTAATTGTGTATGTGGTTTATAAATGTGTATAAATTTGTTTTACTGTCACATATATTGGCTTTCCATTGCATTCCTAAGCTTGCAACCCCGTTTGCCATAGTGAAGGACACAGAAGAGGTGCCTTTATGTGTGAAGTTTATTTCAAAGCCCATAAAGGGAAGACAATTTCCTGGTTATGGATACATAAAGACACTTGTGAAAGACCTTACCAAAGATGATATCAAGAAGTTCATGGTCATCAAGAGAATGATGACACAGATTGGTGGAAAATTGAGGGTGAAGATCCAAGGTTGGATCTTTTGTTTGAACTTGGGTTTTCTACTGTGCAGGTTGTTGTTATTCGGCCTAATAATGAGGAAGATAAAGATGACTTGTCAAGGTATATATACATCTGCTTGTGTATTTTGTCTTCATATATTTAAGTTGTAATTAGTTTGATTTATTTCTATTTTTTTTAGAAAAAAAGCTAATAAGTCTGACCATGTTGTTGAGGAGAAAAGTCATGATGATGATGATGACTTTGTGAATCCACCAAAGGCTGTAGGTTGTGTGATTCATGCTGATAAAACTGTGGTTGCTTCCTCCATTTCACTGGGAAAGAGGAAGTCTGAATCTACTATTCCTCAATCACCACCATCAAGGTTGAACATTTAATATTCAAATTCAAATTACGTACACATATAATTTATGTTTACACAATTGTTTTATTTATCTAACTTCATTTTATTATTATTGTGTAGATATTCTACAAGGACTTCTAAGGGAAAAGAACCATTGGTACCTCAATCAATTGACCACCTTGTTGTCTCTGGTGCTGAAGAAACTTGCCAAATCCAAGAGTTCTGGAGGAAAATAGTAAGCTATTTGCATGTGTAGTTTTGTTTGCTATCTTTTGTGGTTCTGTACATATACACAATTCCTTTCAATTCTTACCATTGTGTATGTCTTTTTTTTTAGGCACCCTAAACTGACTTTGAAGGTCAAAGAACCAGTGCTTCCTACATCAACAGAGCACACTGATGCACCTGTTCCTAGAGAATCTAATGTTGATGTTCATGTGAAGAGGTATGCACATAAACAATAAGTTATGTACTTCTTTAGTTTTATTGTTATCTGTTGTGTGCATTTTGTGTACTTATCTATAATTGAGTATTGTGCTTTACATTGTGTGCGTTGTGCATGTGGAGCAAATGTGTACTTCTTTACACATAATTGTTTTCCTTCTTTTACATGTTCTTACCATTTTAATATGTTATTGTGTAGTTCCAACAAATTGACTTTGAAGGGGAGACGACCATTGATTCCTACATCAACAGTGGACACTAATGTATCTGTTTGTGAACAGTCTAGTGTTGTTGATGTTAATGTGAAAATGTATGAAGATAAACAGTAAGTTCTTTACATATTTAGTTTTATTGTTATGTTTTGTGTAGTGCTTGTGTCCAGATTCTATGTCCTTCCTTCAAATATTTACATTTTTTTTTGTACATTGTGATAATTTCTGTACTTACTTATATATGTACCTTCTTTGTGTTTACATATTTAGTTCTTTACATTTATGTACCTTCTTTGTGTTTAAACTGTTGTGGTACTTTTACTACTTATGTACATATTGTTGTGTGTAGGAACCCTACACTGTCATTGAAGGGAAAGGAAACATTTATCCCCCAATCACCTGAGCAAACTGATGTACCTGATTTGGAAGCAGCGAGTGTTGATGTTAATGCTCTTGTGGACAAAGTTGTTCAAGCCAATATTCCTGCAGAAAAAAAAGTTAGTTATTTTGGTTTTATTTTTATGTATGTGTGTTTTATTGTTCAAATCATGTGTTCAGATATTATTAATGCATATAATGTACTGCTTCCATCCTTAATGTTAATATATTTTCAGGACCGGTACAGATCAGCCTGTTTGGGTGTCCCGAATTTTTTACAAGCTTGAAGATATACAGATTGAACAAAACAAATTGTCTGAGAAGGTAGAGGATCAGGCAATGATGATCGACGAGTTGATGACGTACTGCAGAGATATGGGTATATTGTATGAGAAGTTAGACTCTACTATATATCTTTCAAGCAAACGATTGGAAAAAAGAGTGAAAGAGTTGGTTATTGAATTTGTA
The DNA here is from genome assembly GCA_002319775.1 of Fagopyrum tataricum. Lineage (NCBI taxonomy): Eukaryota > Viridiplantae > Streptophyta > Magnoliopsida > Caryophyllales > Polygonaceae > Fagopyrum > Fagopyrum tataricum. Next base: position 3,525,855 of record CM008283.1, read on the forward strand.
AATTCTACATCCAATCCTGTTGCACATGAAGCTGGGGCGACTTCTGAAAAGGTTAGGGATGCAGAAAATAAAGACGTTGTAGATGATGCAATGATACAAGAAATATGTCAAGAAATTAATGAGGTAATAAACTCAATGTTTTCTGTATTTTACATTTATTAGTATGTGTTTTAATTTGATACATATGTTGTTATTGTTATTCAGGAAGATGTAGAACTCAATGTTCCATGTAGAAAGGGTTTAAGAGAACGCAAAGATAGTAAGTGGAAGAAGACTCCTTACAGGAAGCCCGCTAAACTGCCCAAACAACCACACGAGAATTTGTTGAAAAAAAATGAACGGCAGCAACTATTCAACTGGGTTAAGAACAAGGACGGAGATGGTCTGATTAGGGGATATTTAAAAAATCTGTCAAGGGATTCGATTCAAGAGATATTAAACCCTGGTGGATGGATTAAAGATGAGGTAATTTTTAAGGTTTCTATTTTGACTTCTGTTATTTTCTTGTTAAGATTAATCTTATGTATTTTATGTATTTTCAGGCAATTGATGAATTGGTTATGATAATGCGCAAATCAGTCATCGAGTATGCCGATTTGTTCAATCGTATTGCTATCTTGGGATGTACGTGGTCTACAACTTATAATCGGTCAACCCATTTGATAACTTCATTGCATCTGGAAAGGAGAAATATCAAATTCAACCCAATATGTTACAGGTTGTCACAGGTGATTCACCATTATTTTTTCGGAAGCCTTTGTATGATGTTGACTTCATATTAGGGCTGTGCAAATATGAACCGGACCAGAAAACCGGACCGGACCGGTTTTTTTCGGTCCGGTCTGGTCCCCGGTCCAAGGATTTTGGAAATTCCGGTCCCGGTCCAATTCCGGTCCGGACCGGAAAAGACCGGTTTGGACCGGAATTTATTTATTTTTATTATTTTATTAATTTTAATTTATATATTTTTTAAAAATCATATATATTATGTAAATATTAATAAAAATTATATATTTTTTTAAATATATTTTTTTTAATTTTTGTAAAAATTCCGGTCCACCGGTCTGGACCGGTTGCACATCCCTACTTCATATACTCTCCACTCAATCTCGAACAATCTCACTGGGTTGCAATGGAAATGAATCTCATCGAATGGTGCATTTATGTGTATGATCCACAAACTGCATACATCAAAGATGATAAGCTACAATACCTGCTTGAACCTCTTGCTACCATGTTTCCATTTGTACTTAAGTGCCATGGCAAACACACAAGGTTGGGTGATAAATTGGACATTCCAATGAAGGTCGTCAGGAGGACGGGTTTGGTTAACAATGATGATGGGTACGTTTTACTTCTTCAATTTGTTAATTACATGGTTAAAATCATGTTGTATTGATTATATTTATACTTTCATCTTGAAGTGGTAGTTGTTGGTATATATACCGTGAAGTATGTGCAGTATCTGGCTTCTGCACGATCTAAGGATTTATCGGAGATTACCGACGATGTGCTGCAGTCTTACAGAGAACAATTGACATATGCTGTGTATTGTAGGGATTGGCCTACTTGGTTTCAGGATATGTAGATCGGTTGAATGTGATGTATGTTGTACAATTGGATGATTTTCCGCTGGTTTGTGTTGGTGTTGTATTTTGATTTCAATCTGATGGACAAATGTGTTTTGCACTATTCTCTATGGTGAACTCGTTTGATTGTTGTTGTTAATCAACTGATCATGTTTTGTAAAAGGTTTTCAATAACAACAAATCTTCACTTTTGGGTACGTATGTACTTTGTGTAGTAACATATTGTGTATGTCATTTATTAAGTAAGCTTAAATATGTACTTACACAAACAAATACCACATTTACTGTATCGTAAACATTGTGTATACAATATGTAGAACTAATATAGATGGTAGATGGTACGTTCAGGGGGCTTGCATGCCTACCAGGAGTACTAGGGCCTTGTTTTAGCCCTTATGTTTGCATGGTGATAAACTTTGATGCTCTGTAGGTTTGACCAGGACAACTCCGGTCCTGGTTGAGCCCTATTTCTTTTCTACTCTTTATGAATTTACCATTTACCGTAATATGCCTTTATCATTTTCTTCTCTTACAACACATCTACAAAATGTACCTACACAAATCAAACCTTTACGACATGGTATATATTTTGTATTTAATTTCTGATGTAAGCTCCAGTATGTGACTCAAAATAAATCCTTTCCAACTTGTATTACCACACAAACGACACGAGAGTTTGTGTATGACAATTGTGATTCCTCATACCATCTGTTGTTGAGTAATACACAATAGATGTTTCAACCTATGCCGGCAATATGTATGCCCTCTATTTTGGTTGATTAAGACATGTCTTCTTGTTGTGACCAAATATGCCACAACAACTACATTTCTTCTTTATTTGTGGTTCCCATGACAAACGAATCCTACATTTAGGCAATCTTCCTGTCCTTTTACGCTTCTTTGGAGGCTCACATGTCATGGCTGCTACATTTGAAGGAATATTCCATTCTGATTTGCTCGACACTGGATATATTGTTTCCGCATACCCAAGTCTCCAAGATTCACAAGTATAATATCTACTTAGTAGAAAGGAAGGATTCATACCCACATGCTTGGCAGCTGCGACGGTGTGTGTACATGGTATTTCTTCTATATCAAACTTATTGCATGCACAACTTCTCATTAGCAAACATACAATCACTTTATCATCATCTTTTTGAACTTCAAACTCCAACCTTTCTGCATCTAGGACGTATACAAAGTAACCCCCCACTTTCTTCAAACCTTGTTTGGATGATTGCTTCGATCTTTGGAGGAGCAAATTCTACACAAGCTTTTGCTCGAGCCCGTCTTTCAGCAAACCACCGACTCATAAGTTGTCTGATCTCATCAAGTAAGGATATAACTGGATACTCTCTTCCTTCTTTCATAATTCCATTCACACACTCAACATTGTTACTAGTCATGATGTTGTACCTTTTGGCAGGACAGAAAGAATGTGCCCACGTTGCAATTCCAATATCAACAAGTAACTCTCCAACCTTTGGCTTCTCCTACATATATTTAACAAAGTAGAATTAGTACACAACAACAAATGTTTGATTATAGTTGTATTTTCATAAACTTCCTGCATATGTACCCCTGTAATTTGTCCAAGAATCTGCATGCATTCATTTCTCTTGTAACTGCGGGCTCCTTCCATGATTTTTTCAAGGATTCTGTTCAATCGCGTTCTCTTATGTAGATTCCATTTAAGATGCCAAATACAATATCCGTGCGATGCAACTTCATAATTTGTGGATACACCCTTTTTGATGGAATTGTGTCTATCTGATACAAAAAGCAATTCATTGTTGTCTTGAACAAAACTCTTTAGGCTCTTGAAGAAGAAATCCCACGATGCATCGTTTTCACTATCAACTATTGCAAATGCAATGGGGTAGATTTGTCGGTTAGCATCTTGTGCAGTTGCAACGAGTAACACTCCTCCATATTTCCCCTTCAAGTGCGTGCCATCTACTGTGACAACTTACGTTACACATGACGTTAGATGTATGTTGATACACAAAGATTTCTTAACAAATATGTAGGAATGTCTTGTACTCACCCTTCTCAATGACTGATACCCTCTAACGGATTGTCCATATGCAACAAATACATATTTGAAACGCTTGTTCTCGTCTAACTCAAGAGCAACAATTGTATCTGGGTTGACAACCTGTAACATATACAGATACGAAGGTATTGTACAGTAGTTGTCCTTCGGTGTCCCTCTAATCATGTCTTTCACGGTTTCTTGTGCCATCCAACACTTCCAATAACTAGCATCAATATGATGTAAACTTTTCATTATCATGATTATCTGGTGGACAGACGGTAACTGCTTTGAACTACCATACCTACATTATGTAAGACAATTACTGAGATTCAGGTTTCTTTTGTAGATACTATACAAAACAGAAACAAATTACAAAATGTATTTGTATCACTTACATTGATTTAACCTTTTCAGCAATTACTTGGTACGAAGCTCCTCTTTTCATTGATCTCCTCATGTGGTAAGAACATGTGTGGGAAGATACATACTTTGTTGTTGTAAAATAATTTGACTTACCCAAAATAGAGAAATGAACCCTCCACTTACAATCTTTGTCAATACATTTCGCTGTTACGGCCCTCGTCTTTGACTTCACAATCTTATATTGTGAACAATCTGATATGGCGTTTAGACAGAGTGCATTCTTCAAATCAGTTTTGTTACCATATGTCTTCCCAATCATTAGGCCAAATTGTGATGTAGGCGGTACACAATTGCTCTCGTGAGGTACAATACACAGGTTGTTACACCCTGTCTCATAAAACGCTTCATTGTCCAACATATTTGTACAACATTCAACATTATGTGTAGATGTCTGCCCAACACAATGTTGTACATGTATCATCGTATCTCCCCCGTCTGTATTTACTTCATTCCTCGAGCCTTCCTCATTATTATGTAGATCCATCAAACCCAATGTTTGATCATTTGATGTTGGAACAGTGTTCACGCACAAAGGGACACTCCAATGACATTGTTCCAACTCATTTATTTCAACAAACGTTTCTAAATCATTCGTGATATTAATATCAAATGGCCTTAGAGCGGGGTTGAAAGGATTTTTGTACGCTATTTTTACATCAACCTCTTTTATACACAAATCAAACCTCGAAGCAATCAATTTAACCAGATCATCATATGTGGATTTAACGTCTACAACTATAGGCTTACTTGTCAAGTTTCCATGATAGTTCCATTCACCATCCTCATTATTCCAGATACCACCAAAATAAGTTGTTATGTACACTGCTTTCATCCCTGTTGACATATTTAATATAAAAATGACGATTTACACAAACTAATAAATAATTAGTAACAACACTACAATAGTTTATCTACAATACACAATGTACAAAATGATTATTTACATAAACTAACAAATTCATATGATACTACACATAAATGTACACAATATCTGCAACGTACACAAACTACGTCGTCATATTTACTCATCAATTACATAACGTTGTACACATTATATACTACGTACACAATATGTATTACCTACACAAACTACGTCGTTATACGTTACTAATCAATTACATAACCTATTACACAATTATTAATACATACTAAACAATTACATAACCTATTACACAATTATTAATACTACCAACACAAACTACGTCGTACAACAGGTTCATACAAGAATTACACATTATTAAGCACACAACTGACGTTCATGTACATCTCTTTAAACAAAACTTAAAACAGTTATTGTTTATGTAGAATCGTTCAAATTTATAGTGTTATTTTCGGATCTGCATAACTAGAACATTTCGATATTCACGAACGATGAATTCCGACTCCTTTCATATATCTATTATTATCAAGCACACGATTGAAGAACAATGGAAGCAATATATGTACAGAGACTAAACAATATATGCACAGGAATTACACATAATCAATATCGACGAATGAAATTGACATACATTTCGTTAAACGAAACCTAAACAGGTATCGTTTATGGAGAATCAAATGTACAGAGTTCATTTCAGATCTAGAATCTAATAAAATTGATGGGGACGAAGTATGGATAAATTCGAATACCTTAAAGACGATTGCAAAGCAGGTGTGTGATTATATCTTTGTTTCTGTCAAAATCAATGACTCAATTTCTCCAGTCGCTGGCCGATTTTCTTCAAATTGACATATATGTTCTTTCGCTATCGGCGATGATTTTCAGAGAAGAAGGAGAGAGATGTTCATCGCAGATCTTGTATCCTAAATTAACGGATTTAGTTTCAACGTTTTTTTAATATAATTTAATTAGGATAGATGAAGGATATTTTCGTCACAATCTTTTTTATTTTTCCGCTTTTATTTTTTATTCTGCATAATTAGGAGCCTACTTTCTTAATTGTTTATATAAGTAGACTAATTGGTACACAAGTTTGCATAATTAGCCCAACGATCCATTTTTTCCTTTATATTTTTCTTAGAAAAAATAAACTAGATACTTTATAAATGTAGGATTCCCAATAAAAAGGTATTTTAAATTATAAATAAGAATAAATATTATATGTAAATTTTAATTTTGATACGATTTATATATATGATATTTTATTGTAATTTTTTTTATGAGCATATCTATTTTAATTAATTAATTATTTATTTATTTATTTGTCTATTTTTTTCTGTTTGGTCACACATTGCCAATTTGCAACACTATAGTTGTTGATTATAGACTATTGAAGTCGCATCTAGAAAGAGGGATGAGCACGCAAGGTATAACAATGAATGAAGCAGGCTGATATATAGAAGAGTCATACGGAGTATATAGTAAGATTACCAGTGAATTTGCTGCAAATATTTTTTAAAAAATTGATGGGAGATTGATCTCGATTCATCTCCTACAATCCAATCGATTTGGTAAGTTTTCACCTACGACAATGATGGCATCATCGGAGATCGAGATCGTCTCAGACTCCACGGCACAAAGCGACTCCATAGCCACCGAACCAGCAAAGCAAACTAACGCAGTGATTATCAACGACGTTTTCGCGGCCTCAATTTACGGCGATTTCGAAAAATTGCGCAAATTCGTTGAACAAGACGGTGCTTCTGTCTCTTCGCCTGACAATAATGGCTACTACGCTTTGCAGTGGGCTGCACTCAACAGTTTCCCCGAAATCGCACAGTATATAATTGAGGTATTACCTTATCTCCTTCTTCTTCGCTTTAACCTAGTTGTTCAATTCATTTGATTTTTCTTCTGATGATGTTAACCACAGCATGGCGGAGATGTCAATGAAGTTGATAATTCCCAGCAGCAGTCAGCTTTGCATTGGGCTGCTGTGAGAGGTTCAATTGCCGTTGCAGATGTGTTGTTGCAGAACGGGGGACGAGTTGAGGCTGCGGATGTGAATGGGTACAGGGTAATAGCTGGTAGTTCTGTTTCAGTTTTTGGGCTCAGTTTTAACTGTCTCTGCACTACTAATTGTTAGCTGTGTTCATGTAACTTCAAATTCATAAAATTTCACAATTGAAAGCCTTACATATGTAATCAAAGATTAATCACGAAATGTTTATTGACTTTAATAACCTGGTATAATTGAACGTGAATTTCTCTATTGCTTGATGTAGTGATCAGAAGATATGTCTTAAGTGGGAAGGATATCACATCAAATGATCATTATAGGGTAGACTAAAACTAATCCAGAACAGGATCTGAAACCTAGATCAAAGCCTTAAGTAGCTGGGTTGAGTTTGATATAGACAAACATGTTTCTCGGCATGTCAGATAAGTAGATATCGTAAGTGGATGTGAATATTTGGGGTGCTTGATTAATAATCACAAGTTATTTCTGAAGTGGGTAGGACATCGTTGAAATAGCCATTGTAGGGATAACCTAAACCAGAACAAGTTCTGAAACCAGAATCACAGCCATAACTACTGCTGGATGGTTGCCACACTGGTTGAGTTGAGACTGTTTCATATAGACTGATATATTTCACAGCATGTCTAGATGTAGTAAGTGAACGTGAATATTTGGAGCGCTTGATGTAGTAATCACAAGATATGTATGAAGTGGGAAGGAAATCACCTGAAAAAAACCAGAACAAGATCGGAATAGGAAATATCTTCCAGTATGACCAATTTCTATACAGGAAACTGCTATCAATCAATTTATCTAGACCATTGTGCACTAAAGTTGAAAATATGTGATGGCAGAGTTATAACGACATCATTACTGTGTCGGCTTTTCTTGAAAGTGGTGGCAAGGCATTGAGATGTTCTATTCATTAATGAATTGATTTTTTGTCTGCATTTCACCTAAACTAATATGCTTTAGTTCCTAGTTAAGAGTAGTTAGGAAGCTTTTGGAAACTAGAAACTGTTGTTAGTGTCGGGAGATGTGCCCATTCTTTTAAAAAATTCGATGATTTTTTTCACAGTGGTTTAGTGGAATGCTTTTTAATAGTTTCCTTTCTATCAATACCTTTCTATATGGATGTGTGATTGCTTATTCTCTTTCTATGTATGACATCTTAATAAAGTTTGTCCTTTCTTAGTAGTACTCCCTATTAGGTTCATTAAATTGGATGAATGAATTTGGCAAGGAATTTAGTTGTTAATTCTAGAGCTGTTTCTTGTACTATAGTTGTGATCTCTTTGCAAAATGGGATCCTGTGTAATCTTGTGTCTTATGTTACGGGAAAATGTCTTTTAAATGTCCCATAGGGTTGGTGATATAACACTTCATAGCCAAGAGAAGGTTCAAGAAAAAGGAGATGACTGATTCATATCATACCAGTCGAAATTAATTAATAAGGTAGATAACACACACACATATACAAATTGAATACTCATTTCTTCTATAACAGTATTATAAGAAATTTGGTACAACTTAGATATCTATTTTGACCACAATAGCTATATCAACGCTCCTAGTAAAGGTGCATGTTTAGAGTTTAGTCAACTTTAGGCTTGACTATAAACTATGTAAGACTTGCTTTTTTCTAAAATACAGGCAAATCACTAAAAATATGATGACAAACACCAAGGTTTTGAGTTTGTCCTCTGCTGGTGTGTGCTGAGGTAGATCACTTTTCACTTGCCAGTATGAGTTTGGGCACTTTGACATGATCTGGGTTAATGATAATATATATTTGAGTGCAAGCTTAAGCTTTCGTAGGATATCAGCCCTCTAAAGTAGATCACTTCATATTTGGCTACTGAACGTCTAAAGTATACTATCCTACCCGTTGATCAAGTCATAGACCTCAAGAACTTGTAAAGATTCTTGTTTGATTAGTTGCTCGTAACATTGTTCTCTCTGTAATGATGTTAATAAACTTCAGAATAAATATGTTGGCTTAGAAAATAGCTACGTCTGACCCTTGATGGAGTCAGTCATAGAGATGGAATGCTATTGATGATGCGAGGACTCTATTGATAAGAATGCTGCTTACTGTGAGGTGAAAATGAACTTACATGAAGAGTTGGTTATTTCATGATACAGGCAGTTCATGTTGCAGCTCAATATGGGCAAACAACATTCTTGAACCACATTGTTTCCAAATATCATGCTGATTTTGATGCGCCAGATAATTCTGGAAGGAGCCCTTTACACTGGTAGGTTTTGTGTATTTTCCGATGTGTCCTTCTTACTGCTAATTCCCCCCTCCCCTACTCGTCATATGTTTCCATCTTGCACGAATCATCTCTGCTATTGCTTGGCGAACAGTTAGAATTTTAAAATAACTTCATATTAGCTAAATTATCTTTACAATCTCTTTATGTGAAATATAAATTTGATCTGAATACTTGGACAGGGCTGCTTATAAGGGATTTGCTGATACTGTTAGATTACTTCTATTCAGAGATGCCAGCCCAGAGAGACAGGATAAAGAAGGTATTTTCAACACTAAACTTGATTGCCTTTATTGCTGTTTTGAGTAGTTATTCCCGTTTTCCATGAGTTTTATGAGGTTTCATCTGATAAACACACCCATTTGTCTACTTTTCTGCATTCCAGCTGATGCAACTTTTATGATTTGGCTATGGTCAGCTTTATTCTGTATGTTGATGCTTTTTCTGTTAGGTTGCACTCCTTTGCATTGGGCTGCTATAAGAGGAAATATAGAGGTTTGCACCGTGCTTGTACATGCTGGCACCAAGCAAGAGTTACTGGTGAAGGATAGGGCAGGAAATACACCAATTAAACTGGCATCTGATAAAGGTCATCGGCAAGTAGCAGTTTTGCTTGTATGTAGTAATTACTACATTGGTCTTTATACTAATTCCTGGCATCCAGTTTTCTTTTGGTTGAAGATGTGAATTGTTTGTTCCAGATTTTTACTTAAACGTATTAGCTATGGATGGTTGAGGTCATGACTCATGGGGATTTTAGTACTGTCACATTGGGTTGTGCATTTTCATATTGCATCAGGGTACTGCTAATTCATGCTGGGTTGATTGTGGATATTAAATATGGTGGATTCAAATATTAGATGTTGGGACAGAATCTGGTCATCTTCATATTCAGTCAAAACTTGATTTAATTACCCGCCTCATTTATCTTTTACAAGTTTTTCCCCCCTTTCTTATTTTCCTAACAAGTAATGCGAGATTGTCACCTTCAATTTTGGGTTTCCTCCGAGGTATCAGGTGGTTGCTGCATGTTGACTATGTGCAATCAATCAAAATTTATACTGACCCACCTCACCCCAAGTTTTGTAGTAGGAAGATTCTGACTGGGCCGGCCTGTTGACCGAATACTACTTAGTTTCTAGTATATACCTTAGCTAATTGAACGAGCTTCTTGAACCCACTTTCTTCCTTCCAACTTGAACAAGAATCCTGGTAGCCAATGAGATTATTTATACTAGATGATCAACTGCAACTAGACGAGCCTATTTTATCTGCGAGTGTATTAGTATGCATGGATGATTTTCTGTAAGGAGGATTAATTATTTTTACTTTTTTTTTTTTCTAGTCTAATGCTCTGCAAGCTCACAACAAGCGTCTGAAAGGCTCGAGTTTCACAGGGAAGGCGCTGCATAGAGGTTATGCACCTATATTAATGTGCACCATAATCGGTGAAATGATTGTCTTCATCAATTCTGTTCTTTTAGGTTGGTAACCTGTACAATGTAGTCATACTCATTAGTCAGTAGTGTTAGCTACTCTTGCTTGGGTCACTTACTCTCTGCTACTTTCAGCTCCTAATCTCACTAGGGTCACTGCTGCTGTTGGGCTTTGGGGTTGGATTGCAGTGTCTTTCTGCATTAGTGCTTTAATAATGTTTTACCGTTGCAGCAGGTAACTTCTTTCTAGTTTGTTCTCCTGATTTGTCCTTATCTCAATTTCCTGTGTTCTGTTCTTGAATTCTCTGCTTTTTGTTCCATCAAGTAAAATCAACTGAAATCTTGTGGGTCTTTTTCATATTTCAGATAGAAAAGTTTGACCTTATTTATAACCCTGAATACAAGTTTAAAGTTCTAAAAAATGGTACATTCTCTTGGTCATCAAGGGGGAAAAAGACTAGCTAGTCTAATTTTAGTTGGGTAAGTCTGGATATTAGAGTCATCAATTATATGTGTTATGTCGACATTCAGAATGTCGTGGAGCATTATATGGTGTGAATGAATTGAAGAAAATACTTATTGGCTTATATAAGTACACAAAGAGATAATTGACGTTTCCTGAGCCTAACTTGTCCTGCTCTCTGAACGTCAGGTGTTGGCAAAAAAATTGGCAAACTTATTTAATGGAAGTCAAATGATGAATAAAAAGGTTGCCTGATTGTTCTGTGAAATAGTTGCGTTAGGTATATGCTTACCACTTATTCTATTTCTATATAAAACCAGGAACGGTTCAGAACTCAGAAGTTCTCTCTCAGTTTCCAAATAGGATGGACAAAAGATTGATGGGTTATATTTTATTCATAGAGGATGTTTGGTAATCCATTTCAAGACCAATGAATAATTACGTTTTGCACAACTTTCTTCCAAGTTTATAGGTTTGGGTGGACCATTTTGCTCATATACTCATTTCTTCAGATTTCGTTATGCTAAAGAAGCCCCAATAGGTAGCATGTCCTCTTGTAATATACAAGTATATATATTATGCGATGTCATGTCATATGATCGGATGAGCTGGCAACCCCCAAAAAGCTGAAATGGTATTTCTTCCTTGCAGCAAAGACCCTGGGTACATAAAAAGATCTAGCAATTCTGACATCAATAAAAAGTCAGAGGTATGCACTCAAGAACATATTTTCACAAACTTATTGGATATGGTGATTTTAACTTTTGCTTTGAGGTCTGCAACATTTGTTAGTTCATTTTGCTGGAAATATGACTCACTTCTTAATATATATTTTTTGGCTGTATTAAGTGCCTATGAAATTATGGTGGGGGTCTGTGCCTAGGTCACTAACGTCTTTAGAAAAGCTGCTATAATGATGCCAAATGTTTTGTTACAGAAATCCTATCCTTTCTGTTTGTAGGACCCGCTATTCCATAATGATCCATGTAGTTCATCTATCTGGACAGGAAATTGGACTCAACTTTGTCCAACATGCAAGGTATGCATACTTGCAAGATGTCATAGACTATCTTCTTGAAGCAATTTAACCACTTCTAAATTTCCCCCTCTTTCTTTTGGATAATCTACTGTCTTTTTTTTATTTTTTATTTTTCCCAGATTATTAGACCAGTTCGCTCCAAGCACTGCCCTACATGTAATCGCTGTGTAGAACAGTTTGACCATCACTGCCCTTGGATCTCCAATTGTGTAGGGAAGGTTAGTAACTAATGTTGCTGATCTCTTACTTTCGTCTCCTATTGACTGAGTTTTTCTATACATTATTTTTTTCTACTCGTATGGTATTAAGTTTGTTACTTGGATATGATTCCCTTGTCCTTCCTGAATGCTCCATTCATTTTTCACTGTATCTGCAGAAAAGAATAATATTAGAGTAGGGTGGGTGCATAACAAAATTTTGCCCTAGCTGTATTTTGGTTGATGTTAGAAGCTAGTTATATGTTAGATAATGCTCTTAGCAAGCTTGTTTCAATCAGTGTGGGATGTATGGAAGACACGGGCCTTCATTTGTCTGTTAAACCCGGTCCTCATTGTTGAAAAATCCGTAGTAAATTACCGCAGGGTGGCCATTCTTGTTTTACAGGGAAAATATATGATTAATAATAGATGTCTATTTTTGTATGTAGGAAGTTAAGTCGCATATATCCCATACTCTTTTGTTTCCATGCTCTAATTCACCTTTTTATGTGTTTTTTCTTTTTGCAGGGAAACAAGTGGGACTTCTTCGTCTTTCTCTGCTTTGGATTTTTGACATCATCTACTGGCGGCATTGTTGCTGTTATAAGTATGTGAAATCAAATGAGTCAGGCTTTTGCTTGCTTACCTGATGTAATCAAACATATAACTCGCCTCTATGGTTATGACTCGAGCTTTGTTTGTGTCACAGGGGTTAGGACAGCTGTGCCTACGATTCCTGTTAGTGAAAGCTGGATGCAAGATTTGCTGGTCCATCATCCTGGTATTGTCGTTTTTCTGCTGATGGATCTCTTCATATTCATTGCTTCAACCACTTTAATGGTGGCACAAGCAAGCCAGGTATTAATTTATTGTATGATTTTTTGCCGAGTTCTGGATTTACAAACTGCTACTTTGTTAGTGCTTGTTTGACAATACCAAAAAAGACATGGGTGGAGTTTAGCGTTTGGTGTTTCGCAAACTAGCGATCATATTAGCTTTTCGTAGTAGATTAAGCTAGCTTCATATGCTCCCTCAACCGCTACCTCTACCTCTACCCCTGTCACAGTGCCACTAGTGCCCACTACCTCAGCTACTTTTGGACACACCAAACACGCCCTTAGTGACTTATTGTACTCTGACCTTGTTATTTGCTTACACAGATCGCTCGAAATATCACGACAAACGAACTCGCTAATGCTTCTCGTTACATGTACCTTCGTGGACCCGAAGGAAGTTTCCGGAACCCTTACAACCATGGATGCAGGAAGAACTGTGCAGATTTTATTGTCCAAGGATACACAGATGATAACGAGATTGCTTGGCCTCCTCTACGACACATCGCAACGAGCTAGCAGTATCGAGTTTCTCCATTTTGTGTAATATGCTATTGACATCTTCATGCCCGTTCAAAGCTAAGGCTTGCTCTCGAGTCTCGCCTTCAGGCCTGGCATAGTCGCATGTACTGAGTTATGGAGTGTATTTAGGGTAGGGGCGATCCAAGATTGCTTTTCAGGAGGTCCAAATAGAACATTTGGAATTTGTCATTTTTTCTATGGTCAAATGTAAAGTCCATATTTGATGGATACTAAGGAGGAAAAAATCATTTGTCTATTTAGGGGGTTTTCGTTTGTCTTATAAAAGGATTGACCAACAATTATCGATTTGGTTGGCAAACTGCCAAAAGTGATTCTTTTGTCGTACGAATGCATATACGAATACATAAGTTTGATTCATTTTTTTATTTTTAGGATAAATTACACAAAACCACCCTTAAAATATATACTCCTATTTGTTATTATAAAACTATCCTGAATTGTAATATTATTCAATGAAATATACATGTTACAACAACATATTGTCTTTATTAATGGAAAAGGGATATCTTATCTTTAAGATAATGAAATAGATATCCTATCTTGATTAATAATAAGGAAAATTTCTTCGGGGTTTATTTCGTTTTTTCGGTTGGTGACCACCATTTTTTTTTTCTTTTTCGATTGATGTCCTAATTTCAATTTGTTTCATTTCATGCTCAATTTATACTCAGCCCTTACTTCCCTCTTTTTTTATGTAAAAAAAAATTAAAAGAAAAGGAAGAAGAAGATGTAAGGAAAAAAGAGTAAAACACAATTGAGTATAAATTGGACATGGACTAGAATAATTTGAAACCTGAAGACACTAACCGAAAAAATAAAACTTAGTGGTCATCAATCTAAAAAGACGAAACCTTAAGGATATTAAACGAAAATTTTCTAATAATAAAAATATCCCTAAGTTAATGAGACGGTGAGGCGGTGACTATTTAAGATATATATCTCATAAGTTATATGGTTGATTTTCTCGAATTGTTATAAACTTATAACTGAGTATTTGTTTACATGGTCAAAACACACGACGCTCATTTTATTGCTTGTATTTGTTTCTCGAATTGTTATAAACTTTTATTCGTAAACTTTTATTCGTTAACTTACAGGTTAAAAAAAGTCACAACTACTTTATGAACTAGTTTAGGAAGGTATAAACAAATCAACCTAAAAACATACGAAGTTTGTAAAACGAATTTTATATTAATTAATAATTTCTTGATATCATATTTTTTTTAAAATATACAGACTATAATAAGAAAATTCTTCAATTGTTTTTTTTAGATATAGCGGGCAACAACTTTACCAAATTGTAGGGATTCGTAGTTGGCAATGTGGATGTCACATCTACATCATCATTGATATCACTCTCTCTGGAATTATTGCATCCTCAATCCTCATCCTATCCTATCTGTGTACACGAGTTAACCAATTTTCGAAAAGCATTTTCATCCAACAATCTGCACACATCGCCATCAATCATACATTACCAAGGTTAATGACATCCACAAGCGTACATCGATAGATATAACAAAAGAGTGTTCTTGAGATCGCAATATCAGAAGAAGAACAAGGTGAATTCTTCAAGTGAGTAGTGCGGGAAAAGGAAGCATTTTTTCCTAGTAAGTTTCAATGGCCAGCGAGGAGCAAAAATCCAATGGTTCTTCTGATGTAAAGGCGATTGAGAGTAAAGAAGAAGACAAGGGCATGGTTGCTGTTGTTGTTTCTGGGGTCAGTGAACCTCTCAAACCCTCCTGGTTTACTCCCAAAAGGTTTTCTCTCTCTCCTTTTCTTTGGGTGGCGTTTGGTTTAAAGTTAGGAATGGGTTTGGAATTAGGAATTGACCTGAGTAGGAATCAGGTTGGAACTTGATTGATGATTGTAGGTGTTTGTTGAATTTGGAAATGAAATTGGAATGAAACTGCTTAGTGGGTACCGTTTAATTGCTAAAGCTTGTGCCTTATTATTGTTGTTGCAATGATTGATGTTAGTTGAGTTTAGGGTACTGTTGGAATGTACTTTACTTGCATTTGGATTGATTTCGGGAATGTTTAGGATGTGAAATTAAGAAATCCAAACAAAAAACACATTGCTACATCTTGCTCTTGATTGATGAAGTAATAAAACATAGATGTTTGCCACAGATTCACACTTAAAGACACTAGCTTAGGAAACTAAAGGAAGTCAAATGAATTCCCGGCTAGCAATTCCTCCCAAGTATCACAGAGGCGAGAAAGCAGTAAGCAAATGCCTTGGCAACTTACACAAATTTTGAAGCATGCCTATTCAAAGGGCTAAGGCCCTTATTTTATACAACAACTGTTGGTAAATATTTTGTAGAATTGCTTTGAGGCGTGAAAGATCACTATCTTTAAAGTGATATTTGTCCCCTTCAATTGCTGATACAACAAAGCCCTTAAAGAATCAGACAGAAAATCTGAATTCTTTCTTATCTTTCTGTGAAGAAACAATCCTCTATTTTATAGAGAATTTTCTGAATCTGTCTGCGACAGTTAAATTCAGTTTACAGTTAGGAATTCAGTTGGTAACAGTTAGGAAGTTATTGAACAAATCTGTTTACTCCCTTTAATTTCAGATTTTCTAAAATAATAATAAGTCTTATTAATAGACTTTCACCAACAACAACTCCCTATTAAGTCACCTACTGGTGACATTAGCAATACCTTCACAGCCCATGTCCCAACTCCTATCCAACTTGATTATCTGCCCTAAGGTCCCCACAGTCCCACTCCATCAGCCTTGGTTGAAATAAGCTTGTGGCCTTTTGTGAATGGATTCGTATCAGACTGCATCAGTTTCATTACTTATTCTGTTGTTATTCATTAACTTTCAGTGATAAAAATGTGGTCTCTCCTGTTGATCATCAATTCTGTTGTTAAATGTAGGTTACTAGTAGTATTCTGTGTGATTAATTTGATCAATTATCTGGATCGTGGGGCAATAGCCAGCAATGGTGTGAATGGAACTCGTTTGACATGTGATAAGACTGGGAAGTGTACTGGTGGGACTGGAATTCAGTGAGTCACTTGTCAACTCTCTCTCTCTCTCTCTGGGCTTTTTCCTTAATCCGTTGCCACTTTTCAGAGGAGAATTTAAATTGAGCAACTTTGAAGATGGTGTATTATCCTCTGCTTTCATGGTTGGTCTGCTAATTGCTTCTCCAATTTTTGCTACCCTAGCCAAGAGGTATCATCTTTTGCTAACTATTAGCAGTAATTAATTTTATATTCATATGGATTTATTCTGATAGCTTCCTTAGTTTATAAGTTACTTTGGGAAAGTACTTTTCCCTTTTGTGACGTTTTGACTATGCTTGTAAAGAGTAGTTTTAATGAGAAATGGACGCTTCGAAGATTGGATGGGATCTTTTTAGTCGCCAATGTTATGTAGCAGCTAGTTTTGCATAGGTTTAAAGCTAGATTCACGACGAACACTTCCAACTTCTGGCAAACCTCAACTTCTGATTAATGCTCAACTCTACTGAGACTTGAGAGTTCCTAAGGTTAAAATATCAGATAATAGAAGTATCATTATCATCTAGAACTACAATGAAAAATCCCACTTTACAAAAAACAGTTTAAAAGTAAGGAGAAAGAGGCAAGACATTGAAGTAGGCCTATTAATTTGGTCAATGACAAAGACAGGCTAGAAAAGAGTAGCTATTAGCCTATTAATGATGAGTTTTGAAGTGAAGCTGTTGTATCATTCAGTTCTAACAAAATAAGTTACTGGATACAGATGTCACTAGTTCCTTTTTCCCTACCAGATCTTCAAAGCTGAATTGGATTGGTACCAGGAACTTTTTGAGTAATAGTATGTAACCATGCTGTTTATAGGTCTTGGGAAGTCTAGTTGTGCTAATATACCATGTAATGTAGAACTTGGGATGAATTATTTTTTTCCTTCTGTTTGCAGCGTTAATCCATTTAGGCTTGTTGGAGTCGGACTTTCAGTTTGGACTGTTGCTGTAGCTGGCTGTGGTTTCTCGTATAATTTTTGGGTAATTTCAGCATGCCGTATGTAAGTATGTGAAAAGGGATTCCTTTAAATTTGGATTTTCACATTGACGTGCTTCTTAATGTGCGCTTTTATATCCATAGGCTGGTTGGTGTAGGTGAGGCCTCGTTTATCAGTCTTGCAGCCCCATTCATCGATGATAGTGCACCTGCCGCACAGGTTGTAATTACTTATGCTTGAGTTCCCATACCATCTGTCATAATGTTTTTAAGATATTAATAAATTTACATATGTACATTAACATGTCTATTTTAAGTAACAGAAAAATGTCACTGTACTGTACATCTATGAGTATTATGATTTCAGTTGCATTTAAATGTTGTGAACAGGGTGGGTGTTGGAGAATAGCGTAGTTTCATGCACGAATGGATTCCTTGGTTTAATTTTTCTGAATTGGTTACCGCATCTTCGGTGGCATTCAGAGAGAACATCTAGAGATTCCTTGTAAGATTTAACCCCAAAATACTTAATCACCCCTGATACACTACAAACCCCCATTGCGCCATATACGATTGCCCAAACATTATCTAGTTTTGAGAAACCCTTTCTTCTTTTTCTAATTAACATAAGGAATCCTTTCAAATCTGTCCATTCACCTTAGGATTTGTCGTAAAGGTATTGCTGAACTTCTTAGAGTGAAGTTGATGCAACTGTGTATTAGAGATAAACTTATTGATGTGCTTCCAGGAGTCCAGGTGTTGTTTTATATCAGACTATCCAAATCATGATTATTATTATTATTGCTCTGCATTTTCACTTTTCCCTCGCCATTTTACAGAAAACAGCATGGCTAGGAACCTTCTACATGTGCATACCAACTGGATATGCAGTCGGCTACATATACGGTGGAGTTGTAAGTTACATTCATGTCTTTCAAATTCCAATGTTTGTTATTCTTACAATTTTACATTGATTATATGCTTGTGGTCATTCCGTCGAATACGGGACAGAAGCTTCGCCTCTTTATCTGTTGCTAAATTTCTAGTTGTTTGTATATATTCGTGTTCTTTTATTTCTCGCTGGCTTATGCAATTTGTAAAGATGTACCTTTGGTTTTCAGGTTGGCACTCATCTTAGATGGCGTTGGGCATTTTGGCTGGAGGCAATATTGATGCTTCCATTTGCTGTATTGGGCTTCGTTATGAAACCACTGCAATTAAAAGGTACATCATCAACGTTTTGAATCTTGATTTATCCTCTATTTTTTCCGTATTGTTTGTTGACTTGTCTAATTTCACAGGATTTTCTTCAGCTGGATCTAGAAGGGTATTAACACCTGTCGAGACCGTCGCACCTGATATGCAAGGTTCTTTAATATATATTTTTTTGTTATTTGTTTCAGTGTAAAGAATGGAATAACGAAACAAATCAGCGAGAACTGAACTTTAGAGAACAAATAGGTATGCTTTTAAGAACAAAGAATGATCCCAAGACGAATGAGCATTTCATGCAAATACTCGTTTCAGATAGGTTTGAGCTTCCTCCATCTCACTCCTTTTCTAGGACGCTAAGAGGATTACATGAACCACCCTGCTTGAGATATTGTTTGCTGATGTAGTATAGTACTTACATATGAAAAAATTATAAGGTTTAGTGTAGGGAAGTGTAAGCAATATGCAGTATGGGAATTGAGGGGTTCGTACTTTTCTGGACTCACTTTACTAGGACTTCAACTATAATTTGGTTCTTTTTCAGAAATTCCGATCAGTGACGGTGGCAACCATTCGGGTGACGGAAAGATAAAACATGAAACTCCGGCTGCTGACATGTAAGTCTTCCCATACTTGCACTTCTCTACTGTATTTGATGCAGTACATACAATATCAGGTTTTTTGGCCGGGGATTAATAATTTGAATCTACCGATCTAGTCAACGTGTTATATATGTTTGAAGTTCAGGCTCAATCTTTCATTTGATTTCCATCCCATGGCAGGCCAAACCAGGCAAACAGTGGAAATCAATTCTTGAGATTTTTGAAGGATATGAAAGTGCTTCTGTGCGATAAGGTTTATGTGGTGAATGTCTTAGGTACTAAATTTTAAATTGTATGAATTGTAGCTAAGCATCTTTCAGCTGAATGCACAAGTCTAAGTTAAAGAGATTTTTTTGGGTTTATGTGGTGAATGTCTTAGGTACTAAATTTTAAATTGTATGAATTGTAGCTAAGCATCTTTCAGCTGAATGCACAAGTCTAAGTTAAAGAGATTTTTTTGAATGCTATGTATAAATTCATGATTGAACTGTGAAGATTATGCTAAGTGGAGTTAATTAAGATAAGTTGCAGGAGCCATTTGTAATTGATCTTTGATTAATTGTCACAGGTTACATAGCATACAACTTTGTTATTGGTGCATATTCATACTGGGGACCAAAAGCTGGCTACTACATATATAATATGGTAAGTCTGTAGTTCTTTGGTAATCTGCTTCTTGATTTCTGATTACTATCGTACAATATAAAACTTCCTACTTTTGATGAGGTCTGCAATAACTTGTATGGTTGTGCTTTGATAGACTAATGCAGATATGATGTTTGGAGGCATCACTGTTGTATGTGGAATTTTGGGATCTGTTGCAGGGGGATTGGTTCTTGATTACATGAGTTCCACAATTTCCAATGCTTTCAAAGTAAGTGTATCAAGCACAACATCTTTATCATATCCCTTTTGAAACATAATCGGTGTTACTAGGTCAGTTAATCCAAAACATTACTCCCGCAAATGTTTCTGAAATATAGAAGGCAAATAATTTGTTTGCACCCTTTTTCAACTTCTATGACAAGCAAATGATTTCTTCTTTTAAGTTTCGTTGATGTTACCTATAGAACTGTCCATGCACTTTAACTACGTTGTTTTGTCTTTTATGCAGCTTCTCTCTGTATCGACATTTCTTGGTCTGATATTCTGCTTTAGTGCCTTCTGTTTTAAGAGTATGACAGCTTTCCTTGTGTTTTTCGCCATTGGTGAACTACTTGTGTTTGCTACTCAGGTATGTCTCCATGCAATTTATACCTATAGCTAACATGTCGGAAGTTGCTGTGACAAGCAGCTTCAGATCAATTTATAGATGTCAAAACAATGTCTTATATGGCCAGCTTATTGCCTAATTTTGTTCAAGTTATATCAGTTGCAGCTGACACTATTAATCTTACTAACACTAGCTACATGTATTTGGTCTATTCATAAAGGCCATAAACTTGAGCATAGTTAGAGAGTGATCAGAATCAAGAGGATGGAAAAGAAGAGAGGATAAGAAGGAAATATGAATTAGCTATTCACACTATCAATTTTGGGGCTAGGTTTTACTTGAAAATTTTCATAGAAGCCTGGGTCAAGTATATATCAAGAACTTCACTCACAGTGTTGCACCGAAATAGGGATGAGCAAAATATTTTACTCGAGCAATCTTTTTATTTGTCATCACTGCACATTGCCAGCTTTGTTGTTGTTGTTATTGTGTAGCTGCTGAATATTTTTATTAGGTCATATGACTAGCTAATAGCTATGAATAAGAAACTGTGCAGACGAAATAATTCAGAATGAGCGTGCTGAGGAATTCTGTTTTCGTTTCTAGGCCCCTGTAAACTATGTCTGCCTTCACTGCGTTAAACCAAGCTTAAGACCGCTATCTATGGCCATGTCTACAGTGGCCATCCACATCTTTGGTGATGTTCCTTCATCCCCACTAGTCGGAGTTCTTCAGGTACATGTCTTTGATTCCTGTTCTTTGCAAGCACTATGGATTTTTGTACTGTTAGCATTTGATCAGTGTATAAATAGAAAACCAAGTATTATTACCATGTTTGTACTTTTGTGTTTGCTTATAAATATCAAATGTATCATGCAGGATAATATTAATAACTGGAGAAAGACAGCTTTGATTCTAACATCAATTTTGCTCATAGCCTCTATAATATGGTCAATTGGTAAGTTCCATTCCTGCAAAATATTCTATAAACTCTCATCAAAACATCAATTTTCTTCATACCCTTTCTCTGTGTTCTGGTTTGAAGGTATCTTCTTAAGGAGCACTGACAAATTCAATGAAGAGAGTGAAAATAGTGAAACACCCGCATCCCAGATCGAAACTCAAAACATCGAGGAAACGAGAAATGGAGCATCATGGATATAGACTATGGTTCTCCGTAGCAACTTTAAATTTGAATAGGATATTGATGTTATATATAGGCTCTCTTACCTCTTCTCGGGTTTTAGTTTAGAAGGGTATAATTCTTCTTGTGGAGATGACAATTTTGCTCTCCTGGTTTGAATTGTAAATAGTTTAGCTTTTTTTTCTTTCTGTGTCTTCTGAAAATTTTATATTTTTTTCCCCCTCAGGTATTGAAATAGGTTATGTGTGGCACTTTTTGAGCCAGAATGCTAAATAATTAGGGAATTGATGCTATCTTCTTTCTATCATTGTCGTTGTTGTATTACTATTGTAACAAAACGGATAGTTTAGGGACCATATTGGACTAGAAAAAGGTTTGGGACCAGTTTGAAACTTCTTGAAAAGTTGAGGTACTGTGAATGTAATTTATCCTAATTAGGTAATTTGATGGCAAGCTTCTTTCTACCGTTTTCATATTATTACTGGACACGTGATATTTGTCGCGTTTAGAATTTTGCTTATGTTGCAACTATTGAGTATTGAATTGTCTAGCCATGATACATTGAATTATTGTGCTGCAACTATTTTGCTTATGGCAAGCTTCGAAAGGGAGTTTTAAAGTTTAAACTATCACGGTAATTGTAACACAAATATTATTTTTATTTTATTCTAATTTCAGTGCAAAGCCATGATACATTGAATTATTGTGATACTATTCACCTTTTTTTAAAATCGCAGCGCATTAAAAATAGAAGTTGCAAATATATCTGAAAAAGATGAATGTTTCACGGTAAAGTTGATGATGTTTACAACATGATATATTCAAACTTTCAAACTGATTTAGATTTATATAGGTATTATGCGATCCGAGTTTTACATGAATGAACTTTGTTTCATTTGTGCCCAACCACATTACACATTTACACCCTGTATCATATAACAAACCTGATATATATTTGCGCTGTGTTTCCAGAGTGGTTAGGTGTTGGTCACAATTGCTACGAACGCGACTAAGTTTAACTCACGTTGTTAACCAACGTAGGTTGTTTATTGTACTTTACCTTCCCATGAACTCAACATAATCACCTAAACATACAAAGCTGTTAATAATATAATAAAGAGCTAGCGTTTGTAAGTTCTATATACGCTTTAAAATGTCATAATATGTTGCAGGCCTCTGCTTAGACTCCCAGCACAGTTCCTGCCAAAAGGAAGATAAACTATCTGCATCAGATTGATGCATTATAACAAAGATTGATTATCAAGTGGAATTATTGTAATACTATTAACCTTTTAAAAATGAAGATATAATGCTTGATCTTTTGGGTTTTGAATTACCATTTATTTTATTTTATTTTTTTGTTCCGGGTAGATCTCAGTTAGGCTTGTATCAGCTTCACAAATCATCTCAGTAGATAGTACCAAGATCACAGAATGACAAATCACCACGAGCTTAATATACTAATGACAGCATGACCATTAAGACTTTAAATACTTACACTAGCATAGCATCCTCAACACATGATGCTAATAGGCCAATGATTGCAACAGTCCCTACATCGCAGAGTGACCTGATGGAATGTAACAAAATATTTCAGTGACAATCAGAAAAAGTACAGATCTTGAACATTTCATATTCCTTGATCACCGCTACTCAACACAGAAGTTCAAACAGTAGTATGTGCCAACAAATAAGCTAGATGATGTTATAGCA
Organism: Fagopyrum tataricum; assembly: GCA_002319775.1. Lineage (NCBI taxonomy): Eukaryota > Viridiplantae > Streptophyta > Magnoliopsida > Caryophyllales > Polygonaceae > Fagopyrum > Fagopyrum tataricum. Next base: position 3,549,441 of record CM008283.1, read on the forward strand.
GGACCATAGAGGCATAGAGCTCAAACTTAATCTTCATTTTTCATTTATTTTAAAGTCAAGCAAGGGCATTGTTGGTCTTTGTTCTGTTTCTGTAGCCTTGTTACAGCTCGATCTTTGTTATTCTGACAATCATGGCCTTCATTGCTCTTTGATTGATGTAATTAACTGAATCCAAAACGATGTTGAATATGTTTTCTTTCAAAACAAGCAATCTTAATTATTTTCACATGCATGTATGTTAATGGGAAATTCCAAAAGGCATGATGAGAAAACATAGAAAGACAAGCATACCCTCTCATATCCGTGCGACAGTATGTTGATTTTAAGCCCACAATACAACAGAGTGATGAAGGAATACGAATTGAACCTGAATATTTTCATAACCGGTGCATAAAAAATCAGATTGAAATGGAATTAAAATCACAGCATGCCCCAATCATGCTGCAAGCTACATCTGAACAACCTCCACTGTCTTTTCCAATTGCAGCAGAGCAGAGTACAGCAGCTACTAGTGCTGCTGGTCCGGATGAAGATCCACCCGTGTAGGGATTAAATGCATGTGGATTCCTTGTTCTTTGTTTAGCAATGCATCAGATGTATTTATCAGAAGAAGGAAAAAAAATACTAATTATGCACAATTCTGTATGCCTTTCATGCTTGTAAAACAACTTCAATAAACAAGACTATAATAAATTGATATCTCCTAGGAAATCTTGCAGCGCAGACTATTGCAGGACTAACAGGAAGTCTAGGTTGTTAAATGGAATCTATTGACAGCTGAATGCCTAAAAGATACTAAGTCGAGAAAATGTGATGTGAAGATATATTACCTTTCTAGTATTCCAAGATAAGAAGAAGCTCGCACACTGTCATCACCAGCCATGGCTATAGGCCTATAGCCTAAATTGATTCAATAGTGGAGAAAGATCAAGACATTGTAAACAGAAGCTAGACCCATATATTGAGGCCAATTCCACAGTTTAAAGAACCAGAGGACACTACATGGTCTCCATCTGTCACTTGTCTTTTGTGATCATGTTAAGAGCTTGTAAACGAACGCTGGAGCTTTTTTACAATCTGACATAAGAGCAATTGATACTTTTAAAGTTTTTTTTTTGAAATCGGGAACTTAAATTAGTTGCTAGTGTTAACTGCATGTCTGATGACTAAATTCAAAATTCCTGATTTAAAATCATCAAAAGCTAATAGTTCATATCTGTTTCTCGAAAATGTATTTGTCTTCACAAAAACCCTAGATCTGTGTGTTTTGACAACATGAGCCTATAAATGATCTTCAAAATGGAAATTTGTTGTCCTGCTGCATCCTTTTTTCTAATGCTGAATTGCGAGCTTTGTTCTTATAAGCTCGAGTTTCTAACTGGTTCCTTGCTGTTTACAGGTGAAGCTGATAACTAAAAACAAGATACAAGTAATCATCCGAAACATTCAATACCTATCTTTAAGATATAAGTAAGCTTACTTTTCACTTTGGATACATTAATCAAACACAAAGGACCATATGAATCGATCCCATATCTCAATAAATCAATATTGCATGCACTTCTTCTCTTGGATTGGATATGGAATTCGATTGTTAGAGATACAAAAATTAGGTGAAAGGTCTTCTGGCATGGCAGAATGTCAGATCCTACTTGTTTCATAAAATGCATATGCCAACAAAAGTGGCATGGCAAGACTGTAACCTGGGAAGTGTAATAGTGGGTTCATCTCATAGGCTCTCGCCATAGCTCTACAACTCTGTACAAAGAAAATGTGAACACATAAGAAGCAAACGAACTGGGTATTTTACTGTATTTGGAATCCATCTATGTCAAAAACAAACCAGTTTCTAGCTGCTCAATGGAAAGAGTGGATAGTTTATTTACCTTAAAATGCTTAAAGAAGATGGCTAAGCTGATAAGCATGAGTAGCTTTCTGCTCCATCGGCTAACCACATGAAACCCGGATTGAATGTTCTTTACCTTCTTCTTGCCATTTTTATCATCTTCTTTCTTTCCCGAAAAGGATAGGATGCATAGTCTATACAATTCCCTTTCCACAGCCAAAGCCAAAGCAACAAGAATTGTGGGCAATACCACAAAGAATATGTGGGGTAAAACAACCACCATTACATCCGGAAAGCCAGCAAATTCAGCCTCCCCGTTCATCTCGAGGGACTTCACGCTCCAGCCTTTGTAAGTCATGTATAAACGTTGGCCACCATCGGTGAAAACTTGTCCTTTAAACCACGGGAAAGTCACAAGGTAGAAAACATAAACCAGCATCCCAAACCACACCACATTCAACCTGTGGATCTCTGAAATGATGCGTCCAGCCTTTCCAAATCCTCTGTCTGCAAGAAAGGAAGGGAATTTCTTCACGATTATAGGGAGATATATGATCGTTAGAAGTAATAAAGCCGAAAACCCGAGAGAAATCCAGAGCATTAGGTTGTAAAGTGCATCCCATTGACAACCCATGACCATAACTTCTTTCCATGTCCATGAGAGCTCTCTTGTACGTCCATTTACAGAAAACGGCCTTAACTCACTTAATGTGGATCTGCCCATTCTGTCTATTGCTTCTATCTGTAGCCAGTATCTGACGGAAGATGGGTCCTCATAAGCTTTATAGTTCCAAACTGTCGTATAGACAACTCCTCTATCATCATCATCATTTTTACTCATTAATTGTTCCATGACAATGACAAGCTCCCCTGGTGAAGAATCGTAAATTCTAGCCACCACTGAGGCAATTGGTGAAACGGAAAATACCAGAGCCCTTATGCTTGAGAGCGGTAAGCCTTCAGTATTCCGACATTCATAATCATGTAGAGAGGATGTTGTCCACATAGTCCTGGAATCTACAGGAAAAGTGGGCACTACAATAGTTTTCTTAGCACCCGACTTGAAGTCTGTATCAAAAAATGAAACATGACCCTTGTCAATAGCCACAATGCGCATAGCTCTGTTCATCCTCCAATCTCCCATCTCCCACTCCCAAAATTCCTGGACAGGAGGAGCATCAGTTGTGCAATTCTGCCTTCCAGAAGGGGATCCATGCATGTTTATTTGGAGTAGGTTCTTGCCTGACCGGTGAAGCCGTTTCAAATTCTTCCCAAAGCTTGCATGGAGATGACCACATAAGTAGGCTGATACAGAATGCTTAAGAAAAACATCTTTCAATGTATTCCCAGATTCTGATGCTGCTGAGAATGAAATAGGAAAATGCCCAAATGATATTTTGGTTAGAGGTTTATTGATTGGCTCAGAGTTCCATTGTGAGAGCTCAGAATCCATATCAGCTAGTAAACTGTCAGTGGGATGCCCAAAGAGATTGGTTGGCCCTCGTAGGCCAACAGACATTGAGCTATCAATCCCAACAAATACATGCCTTCTTTCTTCTGTCTGGATGATTAACGAAAATTCAGCATCGGTACCTTAGTACATATATTATAACAATACTACAAAAACAAAGGTGTCTGTCTAGCTATATAATGAATAAGTTTACAAAACCAAGAGAAAAGATTAAAACTTCTAAGCACTCTAGGTTGAGATTGAACTTAAAATCAATCTGAATGCAAAATTTCCTCATAGAAACTCAAAATTACCTGAAGAGTGATGCTATTCACTTTCCCATCTCTTCCCAGCAGAGCACTAAGGCTGTAGTTGGAAAAGAAGTCATACTGATCACCAACAAATGGTACCCCGAAACTGTCATGATTGCCCCTAAGATCGTAAAAGACTCTCTTGTCAAGTCCACTCTTCTTCACAACATTCTCCATGACATTCCGGTACTCCTGCCACTCCTGCTTATCTTGCTTCATGGTTAACAAATCTTTGCTCTTTCCGTCTAAAAAAATGGTGGAAAAAACACAGTAGGGATAAATTAAAACAACCAGGCTATTTAGGTTACCCCAAACACTGCAGGGGTAAGCATTAAGCAACACCCCAAAACCATTAATGTAGACTGTAATAATAATCGACTTAAGATATTAACTATTTTTTTATAGATGTTTCGCGCAAAAGCTCCTCCACAAAATATCAGACGTGTTCTTGATAAATCACAATAACGTTTATGTCCTTAACCACTATAAAGAACTCCACTACTGATCATTTTTCTATGAACTACAGCCAGAAATCCAGCTGCGTTTTAAAGTGGATTGTGATTTACAATCAAGAGATTCGTGATAGAAATAATGACCAATTAAGGATCACATTCCGACTGTAATTCAATTTCAATAACCGAACAAAATTGACTGTAAAATTATATCCTGAAGTTGCATTAAATGCGATGATTGGCGAATAAATTGGATAAAACCACCTAAATATGTCCGTGCAAACGCCCTCTTACAAAACAACAGAAAATCGAAGAAAAACCTGTAAGATCTCCAGTGAGAAGAACGAGAGAAGGGTTGATCATGGAGAGAGCGGGGCCAATAAGGCGTTTGAAATCAGCAGCTCTATCTGGATGATGAACACTGAAATGAAGATCCGATAGCTGAACCACCCAAACCACCGAATTCAAGCCACCATTCACATCAATCACTCTTCTGGATTTCGATTCTAATCCTTCGTGGGGTTGGAGGGCATTCGAAATTGTCAGGAAAATCATCGGAATAATAAGAACCAGGACGGTAACGGCACCGGCAACACCCATTTCCGGTTCCCGACGGTCAAAAACCTTCCAGATGTATCTCGTAGCGGTGGCCCGGATGGGTTTATGCTGGGTGGGGGTCAAAATCTGTCACGGGAGGGTTCGCGACTTGGAGGCTAGACAAGTGGAGTCGTGGAGACCGGAGAGTTTCTGTAGAAGTGGAATTGGTGGTCGCCGGCATGGAACCGAACCGGAAGAAGGAGAGGAGAGATCCGGAATTCTGGCGAAGGAGAGGGAGTCGGGAGGAGACGCAGTCGCACATACACAGTAATAAGGAATTCCACTTACGTTGAACCATAAACCAAACCAAACCGCACAAAAATCAATTTTGGTTGAACCAAAACTGACGGTTCAATCTAATTATTAAAAAAAAATGCCCAAAGCCGTATACACGCCATAAGTTTACTCAGACACGCCAACATTTGCGTATTGGAAAACGCATGATAATTTTGTACGCATCTTAAAGCGTATAGTATCTTCTTATTTCCCTCTTTCCTTCTGCTTGTTCTTTCGTGAAGATGGGTAAAAACCATACAAAACAACAAGTCCAAACTTCAGCTCTAAATCCCATCGGTAACTGCTCTTACTTCACCGGGATGGTCTGCGGCTTCATGCAATTCCACTCAACCGACGACGGCCACTCCGGAAGGCTAGGGCATAAACCGACCACTATGGTTAGGAAGAAAGCGGTCTTGGAACGCAACAATGATGGTGTTTGTTGCTGTGAGAGGAGATGCATAAAATGCGGAGATGATTAGGTATTGTAATTGTCCAATTCAATTTCAGCTTATGTTAAGCATCCCATTGACATGTAATTGTTATTAACGAGTTAGGTTTGTGATGTTCAATCAAATTTGTTCATATTTTTATCATTTGACTATTGCAATGATAAATTGAACACCAGCTTTGCAAGCATACAAGTTTGATTTTGTATTTATATATACTTGTGATATTGTTGCTAAATCTTACTCTGCAACTGTAGAAATCGTAAGGTATTAGGCTTCAGTTTGTACTCACTGATCTATTAGCTTTGGCATGTAGAAGATTAAGTATTTTTTCCGTAAATTTGAATAAATTTGAGAAGTTTGTATTGGTAGTCCTTTCTAATGCATATAATTTCTCTGTAGAATGTATATCATGTTGTTTAACTACACATTCAACAATCCATATTATAAAAATAATATGAGAACTTTTCCAATAGTTTATTGCTCTGATTAACATTCCTTTATTAATCTTCAAGCTTCACCAAGTGGACTAGTGCCCACAAATCATACGTGAAAGCTATCAATAATTGGCTCAACAAATGCATCACCCTCCCACAGACCCTCTGCACAAAGAGGAGGAAACGACAACGAACACCTTTAGACTTGAAAAAGTATGTCCCACCCATATACATAACATGTGGTTTCTGGCTGGATAAGTTAGATTCACCGTATGTGAAGGAAGTGGACTCGATCAAGGGTTTTACAGCTATGACGTCGCGAGTTTTTGCCAAGACAGAAGAAGAGCAATGGGAAGAAAGCAAGGTGATGAAAAGGTTGTATTTTATCACAAAAAAGTCTTTTGTGACGACAGATTACGCATTGGCGATGCCATGAAGCCGTTATAGATGTATTTTTTTGTAGTGGAAATTGCAGAGAAAGTGCTCAGGAGAATTCTTTCAAACCCACGACACTTTAGTTATATGGTTGATTGAAGATGTCATGCTGTGCCAAAGGAAGCATCGGAGGTTTAAGCTCTAGAGTTTAAGTTTTACCAACTTTGCCTTTTCAAGTAAAATAAATGGCTTTATGAATGATCATTGTACATTGTGATTTCAAAGCAAGCAAAGTAATGATCGTTTTTTCACCTAGTATTCTTGTTCTTTAGTTGCCTAATGTCAACATATATAAAGACAGAGGCTCAATTTAAAGAATCGTGATTTCTAGACGTACCGGCGAAAAACGCTAAACGTCACCTGAACTACGCACTTCGCGTGCGTAGTTTCGGTTTTTCATTACGGACTCCAACTACGCGTTTGGGGTGCGTAGTTGGAGCCGAGGTGAAGCCGAACCGAACGAGCCAATAAACTACACCATTGGGAAGCGTAATCGGAATTTTTTTTTAAAAAAAAGAAAAACAAACTACTACTACGCTTGCAAATCGCGTAGTAGTAAAATTATAAAAAATAAATAAATAACTACCAGCACTACGCTTATGGTAAGCGTAGTAGTAGTTTCTTTAAAAAAAAAAGGCTACTACTACGCTTCCCATAAGCGTAGTAGTAATATTTTTTTAAAAAAACAAATACTACTACTACTACGCTCCCCAGAGGCGTAGTAGTAGTAGTAATTTTTTATTTAACTCTACCCATAAGCATAGTAGTAGTATTTTTTTAAAAAACGACTACTACGCCGCTCCCCAGAGGCGTAATAGTAGTATATTTCTTTTTTTAACTCTACTACTACGCTTATGGCGAGCGTAGTAGCAGTAGTTTTTTTTCTTCTCTACTACAACGCATATGGCAAGCGTAGTAGTAGTTTATCGGCTCGGTCGGCTTCACCACGCCTCCAACTACGCACCCCAAACGCGTAGTTGGAGCCCGTAATAAAAAACCGAAACTACGCACGCGAAGTGCGTAGTTCAGGTGACGTTTAGCGTTTTTCGCCGGTACGTCTATTATCGCCCTAAAGAAGTTACTTATACGTAATTTATGACAAAATGGATCGAAAGTAGTAAATTCATTGAAAGGAGAAGTTAATATGTTTATATTTTCAATAATATATTCAAAGTATCCCAAGAGAATAAGACATATATTACATAAGCCAGTGATTAACATTACATGTATAGACTACCAATGCACGTAATGCATGTTCATACAAGACAAGTTCAATTTCAATTCTCAGTCTCAAGCCTTTATTAGCTTTTCTCTGCATTATTTCTAGCTCATGAACTAAGCTCAGGATGATTACAAGAAACTTTGCACAAATCCAACCCAAGTGCTACTGTTGCTTGATGTTGATTCCATTGTCCTTCAAGAACTGGTGGTAGAACACATATGGGGTTAAAAATCACCATAGACCAAAAGGTAAGCTCAAACTGTTAAACATAGTTAAAAATGAAAGTTAGAAAGATCTACTTTATTAAAAAGTCCAGATCAATGAAAATTACCATGCCTAGGAGAACAACATAATCATTCCCAAAGGCCACAAGAATCTACAACTTAATCATGCCTAGAAAATGTGCTAGGAAAATCAAGAAGGTTTTCTAGGATTTGCATCTTGTTACGAGCACAACCGGGAGACGCATCTTTTTAGTATCTCACAATCACTCAATTCTCTCCAACCCAAACAAAACAATGCATAATAGCTCTAGAGTTTTATAACCAGTTTTGATACAAACTTGCAGCTTCTTTAAATTATAAGCACTTGAACCATACTTTGTCCTTCAAGAGCAATGCCAATATTAAAATGAATTTAAGGTAGAGAGTAGGGTCGTTGATGCCCAATTTTAACTGTCTGCCAATTGAAATTCATCCCTTTCTTATTCATACTTCTCCAAATGCATCATATGTTCATGCAAAACTCTATCAATAATAACCATTTGCCATATCGATTGCTGAGAGTAAGATGAGTTGCAAGCTAGTTCCTGATAAACAAATCCCAAAATTAGATGAAGAGAACACACACAAAGTTTCAAGATCACACAATCAAACATAGATAGCAGATGATCATAATTTTGCTCCAGAAAATAAAGCTTCTAACATCGATTCGTAAGAATTACCACGCTAACCCTAAATGCCACCAAAAAACCCCAATTGCTGCAAGAAATAACCCCAAATAAGCAGGGGGGAAATAACGAGCAATCCGATTGTAATAGCTTACTTTTTCTCAAGTATCGAATCATCATTATGGTTGTTAGACTCCTCCATATGTGTATCCATTCCTATAGCATAACCATCAACATGAGGTTTCTCTTCGGCAACATCTCCTCACGATAAATTACATTTTACTCGTCGCGACAATTTCCGATTGATTCCGAATTATCCGCGTTGTAGTTTATCTGATGACCACATGTGTCCTTTTTGCATGCGTTGTTGGTTAGGGAGGCATCTTTACACTTACAAACATATAAGTGTTTTGAGAGCTTTGAATTAGGACTTTAACGAGAAAGAAAAATAAAAGAGACCGAAAACACATAAACTTGAAGAAGTAAGGAGGATGGAGACATGACTCGCGATAACGGAACATAATTGAGGGAACCATAGGAGACACAACCACTGCCATTAGAGAGTTCAGTTCTACGGCTTTTTTGAGAAGGATGCATGCTTCACATTCAATGGCAGCGGTATCATCAAAGCATTTGCTTATGCTTAAGGAAGATAGGGGGCAACTTCATGTGGGCATACACAAACGCATAATTTAGGCGTGGACGAAGTAAAAGAAAGGCGTGTATATATCAACGGCCAAAAAAAATAGACCGAGCCATTCTCACCCGATTATTTCTGTTTAAAATCCACATATGTCAGTGACACCACAAACTTTCAATAGGACAAGAGCTAGACATTAATGAAGAAGGATTATGTGCACGAATTTGAGCGTGAAGAGGTTTGCAATTGTGTGGCTTAGTTGCACCCCTTGTATCATTCAAGTATTGAAAAGATAAAACATGAAATTCCGGCGACGCTGACATGTAAATATTGTCGCACTTGCACTTTTTAACCGTATTTGATTGCATAAAACAGAGTGATAGATTAAAAAAATTACGAATTAATGTAATTGGAATTCGGGTGCTTCTGGCGTGGTTTCGGAAATGGGTAGAACTATCCTTTTATTATGTATCAAGCATGGCATCTTTATCATCTCTCTTTTGAACTTAATTGGTGTTACTAGGTAGGTCAATTCATCCAAAACATTACTCCAACAAATGTTTCTATAAAAATAGAACTCTTTTTCACAGTACTCACAAATTATTTCTTCTTTAAATTTTCGTTGATGTTACCTATAGAACTGTCCATGCACTTTAACTACGTTGTTTTGTTTTTCGCCATTGGTAAACTACATATGAAAGTACTACGTGAAATTGAAAGCAGTACGTCAAGTTGACAAGAATGCAAAAAATAATATAATTAAGGGGCGACAAAAATACTTAAAATTATCCTTTTATAATTCTTTTTAGGCTCTATGATGAATATTTAACAATCTATAAAAGAAGTTATAAGAGAAGTTTTTTATAGAAGATAAATATCAGCTTTATGCATAATAACTTAAGGTCGATTTGAGTCATCTGCTCATATTATCACGCAGTTGAAGATGAGATGATTTGAGTTAACTTGATTATGAAAATTATTTCAATATGCACGAACTACAAATTGATCTTCTCAATGTCAAATCATCACAATGAATACTGATCAACTAAAACACAAATTCAATAAACAACAAACCTAACCAGAAACGAATCCAATCAATCTCTTCAATCCAGACATCCCAAAAGCAGCAACAGAATCGAAATCAGGCATCGAAATCCCATCACCACCATCAACCCCAACGAATTCATCAAGCAATTGCATCACACCTCTCCTCGACAGTGGATGGAAATCAACTCCCCAATCTGAAACAAACGCCGCAACCAATCCTCGCCGCTCATCCTCCGGCATCCGTCGCCATCGCCGCTTGACTTCCTCCCTATCTGATCTCATCTTCAAGTACTCGCAGAGCTCATCGAAAAGCATCTCCGTGCTCTTCTTCATTGCGCTTTCTCTCTCCTCCGCTCTTGCCTTCGCTCTCTCGGTCTCTACCGCCAGTTCTAGCGCGAGCTGCGCATCGGTCATCGTTGTTGCGGTTGATATCACCGGTGGTCTCCTCTTCTTAGGGTTCTTGATCGGCTTCCGCTTGTCATCGTTGTTGGATTTGTTGTTGATGAGGCATGATCTTGGCCGGAGACTGGTCGTGAAGCAGTTGCGAGAATTGAGAAGAGGAGGGACTTGATGGTGGATCAGTCGCACTGACATTTTTGGGGGTTTTTAGGGCTCCTTCGCGTCTACTAATTTGGGGGTTTGTTTGCTACTTTGCTTGCTTTTCAATCGTTAAAGGATATTTATTTAACCAAAAAAAAAATTCGTTAAAGGATACTTGAGTTCGTATTTGCTAACTAGTAACTACACGTCATTTTTGCGATTTTCTTTTTTTCTTTTTGCCCGAAGGAGAAAGATAATGTTTTAAAAGTCCTTGAAAATGTCAAAATACAGTCAAGTTATAAATGTCAATATAAATAACTTGCTTCAAAAAAACAATGTTAATAAACTACGGAAGATGGCGTAGTTACGTGTCTTTGTTGATCGTTGTTGTGTTCGAGGTCTACGAAGATCTTTTATCTAGGTAGGGAACGTCGTGGTGGGATCCACATTTCCGCAAGAGGTATGACATCCCATGAAAAGTATTTCTCCTATTCTACTTTCTGACGGCGAGACACCGTGCTAGTCCATCTATCCATGTACTCTCCAAGTTTTGTTAGCCTCGAGTGTTCCTCGCCTTCTTCTGTTGTTTGTTTGTTCCGGATTTTTTTTGGATCTTGTAGACCTTTTCGGTTATTTGTTGTTGTGTTTTTCTCTTGGTTTTTTGTTATTTGCACGACAGGTTGTTCGTTTGTCGGTTTTTAACCTCTCGGTACTCCAAGTTTGTTTAGTGTAGTCGAGCATCTTACCCTCTTGATTAATTAAAAAAAAAAGACTCGAAATCATACATTCTTAAAGTTCATTATAAGGCATTCTTAAAGATCAAAATATTATGAAACTATAGGTATTATGTTTTTGGCTAAAGTTTATTTTTACATCTTTTATAGCGGGATTACTATTTATCCAAACAATTTTTTTTCCATTTACACCCCGATCCGAGTCAGACTCCCGCACACACCATCACTGAGTCTTCTGGGTACACTGTGCCCCTGCCACCCCAACCTTGTTTCATATAAAATTTGAACATTGCCCCAACACTCATAATTCCAACCGTTACATTTGAACGTTAGGTTTGACCTTGGGCGTACCACATATGCGCCTCCCGGACTCAATGGGATTGCACTCCCAAGCTCAATGGGAATGTGCCCCATATACGAACTCGCCAAAATTCGAACGTTGGAGCAAAGTTTACAAGTCCCTAGACGCACTTTGCACATGAGTGAGAGGTGGACTCGTTGTGCGATTGGGTACGTCGTTTAGTGCGTTCGGTTCGATTGTTTCGTAATAAATTATTGGCGTAAATAAAACCACTCTTGTAATAATTAGATTGACTGTAAAATGTGATATATTATAATATTCATCATAAATTCATAATCTATAAAATTGATAACTAAAATTTGAAACAAAAAAACTTAATTATTTTATTATGATTTTAACTGTTTTTTAATAGATTTGAAATCATAATACAACAAAATAAAAGTTTTAAGTATAAACTTGAACTATCATAATCGGTAAATATTTTATTAAGCTAACCAACATTGTTTTAAAATGTGGTTTGGTTAACCGGGCCTTTAGACACCGACCGACCTACAACATCCTTTTGGATGAGTACAATCACATCTTCAGGCAGTGTGTTAGGCTCCTCAACTGCAGAAAATCAATGTCTTTAATTGCGATCTTGTCTGCAACCATGTTGATCTCCCTAAAGATATGCGTAATACTTGCTTGATGAAAACTTGTCATGCTGGTGGAGATGTCTGGGATGATCATGTCTGTCTCCCACTGCGGTTTCCAATTGATCAGTGTCAGGTTGTCCCCCTCAATCTCAATCGCCGAAATCCCTACTTGCGAGGCCTTTTGTAGGCCTTTTCGCAGAGCGAAAGCTTATGCCTCAAGAATTGTTTCCACATTACATATCCTTTTCCACAGGCCAAGGGGTGGTCAAGGTTATCGCGAATGATGAAGCCATATGCGAATTGGTTATTATTGTTTGTAGATGCGTCAAAGTTAAGTTTAGCAAAATCTGCCTGTGATTTTTGCCAAATGATATTTTTGGTTTTCATTCTTGATTTCATTAGGTGTTGATTGTTGTTTGACTGTTTAACATTTGTCTGTTCCTAGTCTTCAATCTGTTTTAATACCATTTGTTTCAGGTTCTGAGATGATCTTTAATCGTTGAAAATTATTTTGTTCCTATCTAGTCAAATATTCCACCAGATCATTACCCGTTGTCTCAGTTCTTGGGAGAGATTTTTTCCTTCAACAATAGGAGTGTATCGGAGAAGGCCTAAAATATTTTGTTGACAGTGCATAACTACACTGTCAACATATTGACAACAAAATTTATGGAAAAAAATATTCAACAACTTTTCCCGATTTTTGTAACCTACTGGTCAAAAACCAAAAGATGAAAAACTGAAGGTAGATTCTCAATTTCATAACTTTATGTGGTTACCTACCAAAATTTTCCAAAATTATAATCCAATCAGTGATATGTATTAATGTCTAGATTTATCTCGTTAACTAAAAAAATCAGATGGAATCAAACCTGAATTTCTTAAAATTGCCATTCATCATGCAAGAAAATAAACAAAATACTCAATAAAAAACATCATGTCCAAACCCCAAAATAAACATTACTTGACTTATAAGCTCTCCAACTCAACAGAAAAGTTCAATGCAAACCTTTTCAAACACATCTAACAATCTTAAGGGCGTACCAAAGTTTCAATATTAATAACATTATTAATGCGTTGGGAACTCAACTTAATCACCCCAATATACAACTGTATTTATAATATATTAAAGATCTTGCCTTTGTAAGTTCTATATACCCTTCAATATGTCATAATATGTTGCAGGCCTCTTCTTAGACTTCCAGCAGAGTTCCTACCAAAAAGAAGACAAACTCTCTGCATCAGATTGATGCATTATAGCAAATTGCATTAAAATGCATATAAGGTCGTACATCTAAAACTCAGGTCTGTTATTTCAGTTAGATAACTTATCAGGAATTTAGACTACGTTAATTTTGGGTCTGACTCGTCGGCCTTTATTTACTCTTGGAATGACACATGACATAAACTGCTTCAGTATGTATGATAGATAGATTTCCATGTGTAATTCATGTGAATTTTGCTTTTTGGGAAGTAACTTTCTAGGAATTGTACTTCCTAAATTCAACCAAACGAGCCCTAAGTCACGTGGAAAAAAGTCGCAAGAAAACATTATTTAATATTAGGCAATACTGCATAACTTTTTGGGTTTTGAATGATCATTAATTTTTAATTTTTAATTTTTTGTTTCGGGTCAGGTTAGGCTTGTACAGTTGTACTAGCTACAGGATCATCTCAGATTCTCAGGTTGATTGGGTTTTGGGTGTGGCTCAAATCAGTTATTTCAGTAAAAGTTAACACTGTGGTAAGAAAATATTATGAATTGTAGAAGTTACATGTTAAGTATTTATATGATACCTCAACAGCAGAAGCCAATCGCAAAATGGAAGCTTCCGCCCAAGGTCGTCCTATCAACTGTAAGCCTATTGGAAGTCCATCCTTATCATACCCAACCTGAAAAAAAAGGGGTCAAATTTTACATCACAATAATAAGCACAAGAAGATGAAGTCCATCTTCAGGGTCAATAATGTATAGCTCTTCACTTACAGGAACCGTGATTGCAGGGAGCCCAAGGAGATTTGCAGCTACGACAAAGCGCATAAGGTACCCTACAGATATGAGTAGCTCAAATATTATCAAGTTGATCCAATTCAGAAGAGTTTTTAAAAAGATCAGTAAAATAACACACACACCGAGGTTCAACGATTTTGACATGCCATGTTGATACTGTTATTTTAGCAAATAAGGCATAATGAACATAAAAATAACTGATATGAATAAAACATGCTGATAACTGCTGTTTTTATGTGGCCGAAAATATAGTTCAAGCTTTTCATGCACCATTAACATAGGGAACTAGCAACCAAGTTCAATCTTATTATGCAGCATAGACAAGGCTGGCATTGCTATATCAAATAACAAATTTAACAGTGTTTATTGATATAAGATATCAATCAAATTTTGGCTTCCAAGAACAAATTTATGCAGGTAGAAAAATGATGCCTGGAAAATTCACAAGCTAATAGGGGGAGAATAGTTAGTTGTCTCAGTTCTATAAAGCTACGGGAAGCACGGTGATGCTATCAGCAAGGTGCACCAGGACTAAGCAAGAAAATATTTCTTAAATAAGTGCATATTATCCAGATTGGAAGTGAAAGTTTCAGAAAGTTGAGCTGCAAAAAAAAATTTTAAAAAAGATTTAACTGACCAGAAACTTCTAAATTCGACTCTCCATATTTGAGAGCACTTGAAGCTATCACCGGAGCAGTCATGCTGTTTGCCAAAACAAAATAACAAGAATTAGTTTTATCTACCACCAAGTGATTAGTGAGAAATAAATATTTTCCATGATGAGACTCAGTTTTTAGAAAGTGCTGACTGCTGAACCAAGTTCAACGTCAAGCTTCTGAGCCAAAATACTTCTTTTCAATTTGTCTTCTGAACCGGAACATGGTTAAATTTCAATAGCATATCCTCATCTATCATCAAGTAACTATACGGATCTTTGCAGTGTGAAGGATATCTCTTAATTGTTCATGACTGTGACAGAAACTCCAAATGATGATGGGTCTCAGCAGACCCGATCTTGATCGAACCTCAAGGTTTAGGTTCCAAAAGGAAACACACCGTCGCATTTGAAGACAAGTCATTGACAATATAAAAAGATAAGAAGAGAGTTAAGAGGCACCAATCATACCCGGTTGTTGGGGTGACTATGACATCAACCTTCTCAAAAGCCTGCATGAAATAGTGCATGATCCTCCTCCTGCAAATCGGTTGAAGTCATAAGCATATATACATATACAGTGGATAAATTAAGCCCCCATTTGATTGTAACTCCGGATACAGAAACGGAATGGAAAAACATCTAGTCCATATATATACCCTTGTTCATGAAGTTTTTGGAATCACTCCTTAGAGTTCTATGCAAATTGTACTTGTTCCCCCCATTTTGTTTCCCTATAGGAATCAAAACTAATCAAGTTTTTACTACAATACTTGAAACCATTAGGAATGATTCCAAAAAAATTCATGAACAAGGGTACACATATGGACTAGATCCGTTTCCGGAGTAGAAACCAAACGGGCCCTAAGTCTCTAAACACTAAAAAAATTGGAAAAATGTCTATCAGAAAGCAAAGCTGAATGAAATGGCAAACTGAAAGTAATCATGTTTTTCATTGAAGTGGACTTTGATTTGTATGTCAATCCTTATAATGCATGGAAAGATCACAACTTTTCTATACATTCAGTTCACTTATGTGTCTCACCTCAAACATTGGGCTGCAACATAATCAGCAGCAGAGAATGACCGAAAAAGTGCTAGATTACAACGAGTATCGCATGTCAACTTTGATCCTTCCCTACATGTAAAGAATGCAAACAATACGTAGGCATATAAACCCCTTCACTGAAAAGGATATGCCCCGTGGAGGCTTGAATATGTGAAGGAGAGAATCTTACCCCTCTTCACAATAAGGCATTAAACACGTCAGTGCTTCAGATCCAATTGAAACAACATGCGCAGTCCGCATTTCAAACATCTCTGGAAGTACAATTTCCACAGTCTTGCAACAACAAGATAAGTTTCAGGCATCTTGGAATAAAAGTATCTTATAACTAGCATATTTTGAGATATGTTCTTACTTTACACCCATAACTCTCTGATACCAATTTAAGAGCATCATTGCATTTCTCAGCAATTTCACTGGTGTGGACATCATTAAACCACTGCAGGTGGGGAAGAAAAGAACCTTATATTTCTGAATATACGTCAACCATTTCTACTTTTATCTCACTTCTTGAGCCGCTGAACAACAACAAGATTTCCTACCTCGGTATATTTGCCCAGTCGTAGAGATTTTAGAACATCCAAACTGTAATTTGATGACAAAGTTGGTAAACACGGTCGCATCTGCAGCATATTTGATGAAGCATCTAGTTATTATATTACGGTTAAAGAGATCAAGCTTGAGTTTACATGCAGAAAAGGCAAAGTACTCTTACTGGCTGCATACTAATTCTCTCTGAAGGGGATGATCCCAGTATTGCAGCATACCTTCAAAAATGAATACATATGTAAAAACGTACTTTTTATGCCTCATCCAGAAATTAAAACGCCATTCACAACGTGGAGACTGAATAAAAGGAGAGGGATTCTCAATTCTCGTGTATTCTTCATATTGGACATCTTTTCAGTTAATCTGAAAAAAATTAAGTGGTACATCCATGGATAGAAGGAAACACTTTCTGGCCAGGATAATGATTTTAGGGAATCACAAATTTTTACTATGAGGAAAACCGTTATTCAGATATAATCAAATGAATGACAGAGAGGACAAACTGTCCTCTAAAACAATAATACAAAGCAAATCGACTGGAGACGAATTGGGTAAGATCGTAAGGCACATCTACCTATGAGAATCCATAACTAGAGCCCAAAGCAAAAATCAAAATAGATTCCAATCATGAAAGTTCCAGCAATGCAATATCTTATTAATTTCTTAGTCCCAAAACCTCACTGGAAGACGATGCTTCTGTTTCTAAGGTACACTTCAGTAAGAAGGTGAAACAAACCATTATTATTATATTCATTTTCTGTACTTTCTTTACCATTGTGGCTTATAATGAATATGGATGGTCAACACCGTTGCAAGTTTTCATCATAAAGCAAATCCTGCTCATGGTAATAGACTGATGCTACAGCAGATAGTTCCAAGATCACAGAATGACAAATCATCACAACTTAATAAACTAATGACAGCATGACCATTAAGACTTTAAATACTTACACTAGCATAGCATCCTCAACACATGATGCTAATGGGCCAATGATTGCAACAGTCCCTACATCGCAGAGTGACCTGATGGAATGTGACAATATTTCAGTGACAAAATCAGAAAAAGGTACATGTCTTGAACTTTTCATATTCCTTGATCACCGCTACTCAACACAAAGAAGTTCAAACACTAGTATGTGCCAACAAATAAGCCAGATGATGTTATAGCAAGACCATAGAACTCAAACTTAATCTTCATTTTTCATTTATTTTGAAGTCAAACAAGGGCATTATTGGTCTTTGCCCCTTGGTTTAACTTGATACATTTTTATTCTAGCAATCATGCCCTTCATTGCTCTTTGATTTATGTAATTCACTGAAGCCAAAAAGATGTTGAATATGTTTTCTTTCAGAACAAGCAATCTTAATTATTTTCACATGCATGTTATATTAATGGGAAGTTCCAAAAGGCATGATCAGAAAACATAGAAAGACAAGCATACCCTCTCATATCCGTGCGACAGTATGTTGACTTTAAGCCCACAATACCACAGAGTGATGAAGGAATACGAATTGAACCTGAATATTTTCATAACCGGTGCATATAAAAATCAGATTGAAATGCAATAAAAAAAATCATAGCATGCCCCAATCATGCTGCAAGCTACATTTGAACAACCTCCACCGTCTGTTCCAATTGCAGCAGAGCAGAGTCCAGAAGCTACAAGTGCTGCTGGTCCGGATGAAGATCCACCCGTGTAGCGATTAAATGCATGTGGATTCCTTGTTGTGCTGTGTTAAGCAATGCATCAGATATTCAGATATATTCATCAAAAGAAGAAAAAATACTAATTATTCACAATTATGTATGCCTTTCATGCTTGTAAAAGAACTTCAATAGACAAGACTGCAATAAATTGATATCTCATACATCAACCTAAATTTTTTCACAGAGATGTAAGTTCACACATTTGTGGAAAACTCATTAATGTTACGCTAAGCAATCAGTCTCAGCATATGCAGGGAGAAAAAATCCCAACCGTAGAATGAGCAGAATCATCAAAGAATACAATTTTTAAACCTTAAACTCAAAATGCATCCAAAAAACTCACCCATAATTGGCATTGCTCCCAGTAGTTCCCATCCCTAATTCATGCATATTAGCCTTCCCAATTAAGATTGCACCACAGCTCCGCAACTTTGATACACTAACTCCATCCTTCTTTACACTCCGATACTCATGAAACCATGTTGTTCCACCTGTTTAAAAGAGCGGGGTCTAAAGGCTAATACTTGACAAGAGATAAAAGCAATTAGTAACAAAGTCTTACCCTTAGATGGATAAGGATAGCAGTCAATATCATCCTTGATTGCTATGAAAATTCCATCTAAAATTGATATAGGAGTCCCTGCAAAACAACCAATTAGGTTTCAGTACTCCACCGCTTCCTTGTTTAATACTTAAGGAAAAAACAGATAATTTTAACTAATCACGGTAGAGCATAATCAATTTTGCAAACAGATAAAAGTATTACCTTCTTCGTGCCTTTGGGTAGAAGCAGCAGCTTGCTTTTTGATATCCTCAGTATCATATGCAATGAGAAAGGGAGCTGACGGATTGTTTTTATCGAACTCCTCCAGAGCAGAGATTAAATGTTGAGCAACCTATAGATGAAAGGACGTGAGGTTTATCCAACAATGCATCTAAATAACATATACATTTTTAAAAAAACAGACCATCAATGGGGTAGCAAGCTTTGCCCGATAAGCATACGCATAATCACGGATCTTCCAATACCTAAACGATGTCTCCAAATTGTTATTCCAGCACTTAGTAGGATCATATTCTGGAAGACATTCTAATGCAGCTGCCACGCGTTCTTCAGCTTTACCATCTTCTTCAACGAAAACTACAGCTTCTTCGGGTTCTAAATGCACATCATAAAACTAGCATATCAAATCCCGTGCAGAGTCTATTAGATGATATTTATCCCACTATTTGTCTATTCAGCATTTCTCTGGCACTTTCACTTTAGTAGATGAGGTGTTCTATATATTGTTATATGCCCTCAGTTTCTTATCAGAAAATAAGATAGGAGGAGAAGTCAAAGAGAAAGAAAGGAAAACCTTGAGGAGGATACTCAGGTTTATACATTGGCAGCTCAGGAATGACAGTTTTCCTCAATAGCTGTCAAAACACGACAAACAGATAAACAAACTATGACAGCATGATTACCCTTTAGTGCTAACTGTTGAAGAGAAATTTGAATTATAGTCAAAATCCAAAATAGAGACCTCGATCATTTTGTTCTGCTTTTTCAGGTAGTATGTAATTGAAGGTCCTATAGCTGGAGCTTCCAGAACATAGATGAAACACTTGAGAGTCAGCCCTGTGATATGGGGAGCTGCAAAGAGCAAATAAATATGGTATGGATGAGCACAAAGCTACTAATGTCATTTTAAATCGTCAAACTTACTGTAGAAGATATAACCAGCAAAGCATGAGTACTTATTCTATCAGTAATTATACCACGTTTAAAGCTTGTTTTTATAAGAATACCATGTTACTTGTGTAGTGCAATATCAAGGTCTTGTATTTTTCATTCTTATACGGCAGCATGGCATTATACAGGACATATTTGCTAAGCCTCGTTTCAGTAGACTACAGTCAAGGATAACATGATTGACATACAGTAGTAATAATAGACTACTTGAATTCATAATATCTACCAAAGAACTCCCAAATATGCTAAAGGATGTACCTAACATACATCTTTCAGAAACAAATAATTTTTCAATAAACGCAATCCAAATGCACCCAGATGAAGCCTTATACTCCAAACCCCAGCACATACATCAACAATTTATCTTTTCAACAGGCACAATTCAATCAGACCTAGAAGCCCTAGAACAAAACAAAAGCTAAAAAGCTGCTAAAGAGAAATATGACATTGAACTCGCTCATCTTTGTACTTGACATCATCCAAGTCCAACTCATCTGCCGGTATCATCTTCAATATCTTTTTCCCCATTGCTAAAACTGTCAAATCCCAAAGTAAGAAATAAAAGTTCAGAGCTCAAAATCGAGGCGAAAAGGAGAGAAACTAGTACACTAAAAGAAGCGTGGTTGTTCGCACTTACTGCCCACAATTCAGATTTTCTCGTGAGCAAATAAATGAAATTTAAGAGGTTGGATGGGGAAATTGTATGGAGCAGTTGAAGACTGTGGATCTTAATAATTCAACATAGTTTTAGGGATTGTCAAACAGAAAATATGGGTCAGCAGTAACGGGGGATTATTTAAATGTAAATAGATGAACAGAGGAGCAGACATTGAATGAGTCTGACGCCATGGAAGTAGAATTGTAGATGCATTTTCCGCGAGTATTTGCAGGTCGTTGGCATTTTTTTTATTATTTTTGTTTAATAAGAGGGCCCGCATCTATCTGCCCATTCCATAAATAAAAGGAGGCTAACCTCGGATATAACTCGACTCCTTATATAAAAGGTCAACTATATCTTCAGAAGGGTCATGATTCCTAATAAAATCATCGGTTGTCCAATTTCTTGCCCCGTCAGTATTGATCTTCACAAACCCAGTATGCGGAGGCGAAGCAACCTGGACAATTCTTAGGTTGATGGTCTACTCGCCATGAACTTGAATCCAGGCCTTTACATGCTCTTGCACTTTCTCCTGGACAAACTTTGCTCGGTCTCCTACCTCATTGGAACCGTCAAACTGGATTCTATTCCTCAACTTCCACGTCCACCAAATCCCCACTACAAAAATCTCATACCACATACAATCATTACTAAAGTAATGGGTTGAAAGAAAATTACCTCGGATCCAAACCGCAAAGGAGACATCATCTAAATCGTCAAAAAATAAATTTGCATGGGTACTCCTCCAAAATTTCCGAGCATAAGAACAGTCCTGGAAAAGATGTAGAAGAGACTTCACGTCGGCAGTACAATAAGGACATGCCGGATAAGTAACAATATAAATTATATAATATAACGGCGACACCGTTCCTCATTACATAGAACGTCTCCCTAGAACAAATTCCACATGAATAGCTTCGGCCTCTCCTCCAAACGCGACATCCATAAGAAGCAATAAAACTCTTCCCGCTAGTAGCAAAGGTAGAAGCCGGAGCAAGAAGGGAGTATCCTGATTGAATGGTATAATCCATCTTAGGACAACCTCCAACTTAGTAACTTAGTTCATCACGACATGCAGAGACAGGATAGTCACCAAGAACATATAAAGCAGGAGAAGGTTTCAAACTTCCAAAGTTCAACATCACTTTAAGAGGTAGTTGCGTTGCAATTGCGTCAATACACCACCCTTCGCTAGGAGACCAGAAGGAACGAACCGGCTCATTCGGCGTGTAGATAGTAGAATGATCAATATGTAACTGTCGTAAAGGAACATCCGTAATCCAAGGATCCTCCCAAAAGAAAATCGAGGCACTATTACCCAAAATCCAGTGAGTTTTCCAAAGAGACCATCTTGTGCAGACCATATAATATGGCCAACCAGCAAGGTGAAGGAGAAGTATGCTTGTTGCCATTATTCAAATATATTTGCAATGGAGAACCCTAGAGCAAAGATTGTCATCATCCCGTAAAAAAACGTCAACCGAGGTTTCCAATAAGAGCCCTATTTAACATCTCTAATTTTGACGGCAAATATCGTTGAGAGCGTGAGAACAATATAATTTATGACAATATGATTAATGATAGTCCAATCGACAACAAATACTTTATATGGCAACAAAATTGGTCATGCCTTGTCATGACAACACAATTAATGATAATACAATTGGTGTAAGTGATTATACATTTTATGACGGGTTTGTTGCGACAGCAGGTCTACAATATCGAAGACAACGATACAATTTCATTTAAAAATCATGCAAAAGAAAGGAGCATCAATATAAAAAATAAATCGAGACAAGAAACTTGATGAAAAAGAAAAGAGCATCAATGGAAAATAAGCATTTTTCAGTTTCTTTAAACCCCTAAACCCTAAGCACCGGCACTCTCTCCTTCCCCAATTCCCATTTTCCAATCGCAGGAGATCGATTTCTCTCGCATATACTGAATCAAATGGCGACCAACCTCCTCCGCCGCTCCTTGCAGCTCCGCAACCTCTCTACGCTTTCCTCCTTCCCATATGTACGTTTCTCTTATCCTTCAAATTTGTGTAATTCTACACGAAAATATAGATGAATACTTCGGTCTGCTCTGCATTCGAGTTTGAATTATAGTGTCGGTAGCGTTTGTTTATGTGGGTTTTTTGGTTTCGTATGTTTTGCGGTCGATGCGTTGAACTCAGTTACTGTGAAATGGCCAACTGATATTATATCTGTACTGGCATGCCTTCCGAGGTTTAGCTTTTCTATTTTGGTTAGAGTACCTGGTGTTCTGTGCTAATAGAGCTTTAGTTCTTTTGGCGATTGAGGATGCGTCTGTGTTTCTGGTATTGGTAATGAATTTGAATGTCTTTCTTTATAAGAAAACATTTCGCTGTTTTTGCCCATGGACACGATGAGCTCCAATCCTTCAACAGTGTACATTTTGCTTCTTTGGGTGATTTATTGCTACCATATCTGTATTGGTACGTACCCACAAATTCACCGGCTGGTGCTCAAGTTTGTTTTCTATATTTAGATTGCTGGGAAAACAAAGCCCTTGTTGAACAATCCACAATATGGACTCAAAGGGTGGTCTTCCATTAGCAATCGTTTATTCAGGTATAGTAGTAATTTACTAAACCTGCTGTTTTTTGTCTAAGGATTTTTTTTCATTAAGTTTAACTTCATGCTTCTTTTCTGTAGCTCGAGGCCTGCTGGAAGTGATGTTATTGGTATTGATTTGGGTACCACTAACTCGTGTGTTGCTGTCATGGAGGGCAAGGTTAGGCATTTTTGGTAGTTTTCAAATGTGGTTGTTTATTGCTTCTGATTTCATATCAAATGCATTAGATTGAACTCGCAGCATTTTAATAGACCGGTTTTTCTGTAGCTTGCCAAGGTGATTGAGAATGCTGAAGGAGCTCGAACTACACCTTCTGTTGTTGCCTTCAGCCAGAAGGGCGAGCTTCTAGTCGGTACCCCAGCAAAGCGTCAAGCAGTGACTAATCCAACAAACACTGTGTTTGGAACTAAGCGTTTGATTGGAAGACGGTTTGATGATCCACAAACACAGAAGGAGATGAAGATGGTGCCGTATAAGATAGTCAAAGCTCCTAACGGGGATGCGTGGGTTGAAGCAAATGGCCAACAATATTCACCTAGCCAAATTGGAGCTTATGTTTTGACTAAGATGAAGGAAACTGCCGAGGCTTACCTTGGAAAGTCTGTTTCCAAAGCCGTCGTTACAGTTCCAGCATACTTCAATGATGCACAGAGGCAAGCAACAAAGGATGCAGGGAGAATTGCAGGACTCGATGTTCAGAGAATTATTAATGAACCCACTGCAGCTGCCCTTTCTTATGGATTGAGCAACAAAGAGGGTCTTATTGCAGTTTTTGATCTTGGAGGAGGAACATTTGATGTTTCCATCTTGGAAATCTCCAATGGTGTTTTTGAGGTATACACGTATATGTTTGTTTTAGGCACTTCTTTATCAGTTGTTATACTTGATTCTTTAGACTATAAATTGGCGACTAAAATATTTTAAAAATTAATGATTAAAATATAACTTTCGTTGTTACACTCAATTATTTAGGCTATAAATTGATGATAAAAATATTATAAAAATTATACTGTAGATGACTATTTTTATATTGCTTTGCACTTTTAATTTGAAAAATTATCTCTTAGCAAAACTTACGAGTAAAAGAATGATTGATATAATCCATCAATTATAAATTTGTAACCATTATTAAACTATGATTTTTCACCGTTAAAGTTTGTAAACATACCAAATTATTTGGATTCCTTTTTACTTATGCAGGTAAAAGCTACGAATGGTGACACATTTTTGGGGGGAGAGGACTTTGACAATGCGTTGTTAGAGTTCTTAGTCAGCGAGTTTAAAAGAACAGAGAGCATTGATCTTTCAAAGGACCGCCTGGCTTTACAAAGACTGAGAGAGGCAGCTGAGAAGGCCAAGATAGAACTGTCATCAACATCCCAGACAGATATTAACCTCCCATTCATTACGGCAGATGCATCTGGTGCAAAGCATTTGAACATAGCACTGACAAGGTCAAAATTTGAGGCATTAGTGAATCACTTGATAGAGAGAACAAAGAATCCGTGTAAAAGCTGTTTGAAGGATGCTGGAGTGTCATTGACTGAGGTTAATGAGGTCCTTCTAGTTGGAGGCATGACTCGTGTACCTAAGGTGCAAGAAGTAGTTAATGAGATATTTGGAAAGAGCCCTAGTAAAGGAGTGAACCCAGACGAGGCTGTTGCTATGGGTGCTGCAATTCAGGGTGGTATCTTGCGTGGTGATGTCAAGGAGTTGCTTCTTTTGGATGTTACTCCTCTCTCTCTTGGTATTGAAACTTTGGGTGGTGTGTTCACTAGGCTTATTAATAGGAACACAACCATTCCTACAAAGAAGAGCCAGGTAAGACCCACTAAGTCTTATTTTCTCCTTTATTTACAGTACATGGGCTAATTACCTTTGGTGTGGCAGTTGGAATGCTGTAGAATAGGGCTCTGTATATTTGTTGTCTATGCTGTTGTGTCCAATGTTCTATCCTGTATACCCAATAGGATCAGGGTATAGATAAACTGTAAGGAAATTACTCTTAACCTAAAATTAGTTACTGGGCACTTAGATGTGCAAGCTGCATTTTGATTGTGTTACACTGGAGTTGCTTATTTCACCTCTTTCTGAATGATAGGCATCCGCGTATATCTAGTTTTGATTTTGGGAGTTAAAAATACGAGGTTATTTAGTTCTGTAGCTTTTTTTATTTTTTTGCTGCTAGGCTTCAATCGAGTCCTCATTTTAGTAAAAGCTTTTTATGCTCTAGTAGATCATGTTGTTCTACAGTTTTTTGTGTTGTTAGGCTTTAACTAAGTCCTCATTTTAGTTAAAGCATAGAAAGTTGAATTCCGAGAGGTATGTACTTGGTAATCAATATTCATGGGAGCTAGAAGAACTTGTTTGGTTTAAATTAGTTCCCATGAGAAATATTGCTTTTATTTTGTCACAAAAATGATGGTAAGTAGTAAATTAATTAATAAAAATTTCATGGAAAGGTTGGGATAGTTTTTTTATTACCTAAAAAATTAACCAAACACAGTAATTGAGGCTCTCTACTTTCATAGGAAATTGCACCGCAAATCAAATCAAATGAGGGATATATATGTATTTAGGTTGAATTTAACTTGTCAGAGGTTACATAACATTGTTTTGGGGTGTCAGGTATTCTCAACAGCAGCTGACAACCAAACACAAGTAGGCATCAAGGTTTTACAAGGAGAGCGTGAAATGGCATCGGATAACAAGCTTCTTGGGGAGTTTAACCTAATGGACATCCCACCAGCACCACGTGGCTTACCCCAAATCGAGGTGGCATTTGACATAGACGCCAACGGTATTGTGACCGTGTCAGCCAAGGACAAATCCACCAACAAAGAACAACAAATCACCATTCGTTCCTCAGGTGGGCTTTCAGAAACCGAAATCGAGAGAATGGTAAAAGAAGCTGAGCTACACTCCCAAAAGGACCAGGAAAGGAAAGCCCTGATCGACACGAGAAACACCGCAGACACAACCATCTATAGTATTGAAAAGAGCCTTGGAGAGTACAGAGACAAGATCCCTGCTGAGATTGCTAAGGAAATTGAAGATTCTATCTCGGATTTGAGGAGCGTCATGCAGAACGAAAATGTGGATGAGATTAAGGCAAAGATTGACGTCGCTAACAAGGCTGTCTCTAAGATTGGACAGCACATGTCGGGTGGTGCGGCTTCTGGTGGTTCCCCTGGTGGCGATGAGCAGCCGCCCAAGGCTGAGTAAAGAGTCTATACATGATCTGAACTCTAGGATCATATATACTCTATACATTTTGTCTTAGGTTAGTCGTCTCTCTGTTAGTATCTTGGAATTGCTAACCAAATGGTCTCAACTGTTGATCTGCTAGATCTTCTATGGTGTGATTTTTTGCAAGATATAATTGATGTGATTTAGCAATTCACTGATTTTCCGTTTAACCAAATAAAATTGTTTATATATATATATATAATAGAATATCTAACAAAATAATGATATTTTCACGCGATAAACACAAGATGTATCAAATTTGTTAGTTGTCTATATCAAACCAATTAAGTTTTTACAAGATGAATTCATGTTAAAGTCGAGACAAAATTTATACGTACGAAATTATCATAAAGTACACTTGTATTCAATTTATTTTACTTTAAAGAAAAACATAAAAATATGTCTAGACAGGTTTGTAAAATTCTTGTAAACTGAGATTCTAATTTTGTCGGGGAGACTGCGATGACTTAACCATGTCTGTAACATTGTATTGTTTGAGATGACCCGGCTAATATCCCACAAACAGTGTTGGAGCCAAAGCTCACTGAAACAGTGGAGCCTGTGCCAAGGCAAGAGACGTGTCTTTGATATCAAACAAAAACCATAGCTGACAACTCCTTAAGAGTCAAGAATGAATGAAAAAATAAGAGGCATGGAGCTGCTAAATTGTCAAATTTGCGATGTCGTGCATAGCACTATAGCAGCATCTCATTCAATACTAAAATTGTCCCAAAGAAGCTTGCATAAGAGGCAGAAACTACCCTTAAGTAAAAAAAAATTAAAAAAAAAATTCAATTGTGCTGTTACCTCAGAGGGATTTCGGTTAGCTTCACTGGGGCAACAGCATGGAGCTGCTAAGGTATTTATTACATGAAGTATAAGAAAGCATAGAATTGATACAGCACGATTGGCATGCATGCGCAAACGGTTAATGTACTTGTAGGTGTTAATAAGATCCTAATCCAATTCTCCTGCAATCCAATCTCACTGAAATACTTGACACTTCTTTTACAGGTGACACTGAGAAGACAGTTGAAGGCAAACAATCAGAAATGAGATGTATGTGCCTTTAGCTAATATCTGTATCAAAACTGGCATGTTTGTAATCTTCATCAAGATCTTCCATTGTTTTCCCAACTTGAAAAGCTTTTGTGCCCATTGTCGTGAAAGGTAATAACCCGAAAGCTCGGGCTGTCTTTATCTCCCTAGCGACCTTCCTCTGTGCTTTGGCACTTATGCCAGTCTAACAAACAATCAAAATAAATTTTAGATTAGCATCCTAAAAATGTCTTCTTCTTTTTTTGTGGTTGGGATTCAGAAAGACGACAGACGGGTTACCTGGCTCCTTTTGATTAATATCCCAGCCTCCGTTAAAAAGTTAGCAAGGAACCTTACATTCTGGAGGAAATTATTCCAAAGTTAAAGAACTGTATTCTTGAATTATAGGCAAATTTGAAGGGGGGAAAAAGAAAAGAGAGTGCTAACCCTAAAATCAGCTTTATTTAGAACTTCCTTTGTGGTCACTTCAAATTCATTTCGCTTGGTAGGTTTCCACACTCCTGGTTTCCTGAGATCGAGGTCCTGGTTATGGTATACAAAATGTTACTAATTATCAAAACAAGAAATTGTGGATTTAAAGTATATACATCAATCAAGCAGAAAAGACATGCTGAATGAAAATAGGCTGAACAGGATTATATTATTGAAACTACTACAGAGGCAAATGGGATGGTGTAACTGATAAATAAATCATCCATAATCTTATATATGTTGGAAATCGTTACATAGAAATAATTCTATAAGCTTCAAGCTAGACATGGGGTACCTTAGGCTCATAAGTCATTCCGGAATTGAAATTCATATCTGGTCTAAAGGTGTAACCCTCTTGATCAACTTCATCGGGGTTCCATTCAAAATAAGAAGCAGCATCCATCAACTTCGCGTCCATGCCATCTTGTAATGTATTAAAACTATCATTCAGCCCATCAAGGATGCCAGATGGGTAGCCTCCATTCATGTCGGACTCAAGACCAGATTTGGAACGAACTCTCTCGATTTTCTCAAGTTTTTGGTAGAAGGGAATAGAGCTATTTCCAGTTATCCCAAACATTCGCTTCTCAAAATTATCCGCAGACTCAGAAGAATCAGCATTGCCGTTGCTATTGTCCCTATCAGCTGTTAAACAAAGACACAAATAAAAGAGACGTGGAGATAAAAACACCAAAAAAAAGAAGAGTGATTCATCAAAAGATCTTAGAGGGTCTAAACAAGGTTTAGGAGATAGAAACACATAAGACAACACATGGAAACTCCAGAAGCCACCAACAGTTATAATTCTCATTGCTGTGGTAGAAAGAAGAAACCAAAGTAAATTTGTTTTACAGCAACGTCCATAACATGGACCATATGTGAACCCCAACAGTCACAGCCTTCAAAGTTAAGATCACAGTCAGTATTCATAACCAATCAGCTAATGTTACTGACGCGTCAAAAAATGGACACCGAATTCCTCATATCAGACAAATATTAACAAAAAGAGAAAGCATGAAAAATAAAAATCACAGATGAACCATGGCAAGGGAGAAACAGAATGTACCAGCACTCCAGTTAGTGGAAAAAGCTCTAATCATCTGAGATTTCTGAAGTCTATATGAAAGCACATTGATCATTGACTGAGATGCAACCCTAATAAGCTTCATTTTCAACGTTCCTATGAAAAATGAAATAAAACAGGTTAAAAAACAACCGTTCAAAAAACATCGTCACATTCAAACTGCAGATAGCATCATAGAAGGCATAACCCACTCCAATCTAATATCCACGACAGTGCAGTCGAGTAACAAGACGGTTAAATTACAGCAACTCTTTAGCAACGCAAAGGGAGAAAGACATAAATTTTTGTAGTTTGTACATGATAATTAAATAAATAGAAAGACAATATCGAACAGTCAGCATTCACTCCATTCAGCATACAGAGATTAGAACACAACACAATCGATTAATCGAACAGAAATTTCGAAGAAGTGAAGAAGACAATCGATTAATCATTTTAGCATTCAGCAGACAAAGAGAGACGACAGATATTTCGAAGAAGAAGATCTTACCTTGCTTGAAGAATGAAGACTGAAGAGGAGGAGGAGGCGAAGACTCGTGCACAGCGCACTTCTGCTTCCGGCAGCCGCGAAGAGCCGAAGATGGTAGGGTTACGAAGCAGGAAAGATCGTGTTAGTTTTCAATTTTCAGGGATTTTGTTTTTTAAAATTCCAATTTCTTTGCTTGACAGTGTCTTTACTGGAGACGGTTCGTGTCCGGTCCGTGTCGAACCACTGAACCGTATCTTAATCGGTTAATCGTGTCCGGTTTAAATGGACCGCTTTTGTGCCCCGTCCCACCTTGTCGGATAGGTGTTCGTGCTTCATAGCTGGAAATCACCGAGGAGCAAAATAAAGCTTAACCTGATTCAGATTTGAAGTGAGAAAACAATTTACAAGAGAGGTTTTAAATGCAAACCTCGTATGTTGTCACTCTTTAGCAACGCAAAGGAAACAAATTGATAACGGAATAAACCCTAAACCCTGCAGAAGAGAACTAGAATTCTATAGTCATAGAATACTGAATCCAATAAACGAACAGTTCGTGGATCGGCAAAGCCTGGTAGTGATGCGGAAGAGACGTTGGTGGGCGACGTACGTAGGGAGAGCAGAGAGGCGGTCAAGCGACAACAACGATTGTGTTTGTGTAATTATGAGTGGTTTTATGTAATTTATAAATTTATTATGGCCGACTTTTGTAATTTATAAATTTAATTATGAGTGGTTTTATGTAATTGATCAAAGCCTGGTAATGATGCGGAGTATTATTTTTGGATCATGTTGTTAATATTATTGATTTTTTTAAATAATTTATTACAAATTTAATAAAATAAATATGATTATATTGAATGAAAACATTTATTAAACAAAATTAACTTTACGTAACATACAAAACTATTTATACATCTTTTTATATATATATATATATATATATATATATATATATATATATATATATATATATATATATATATATATATATATATATATATATATATATATATATAATTTGTGTGATTTATATTAGGGAGTTGAGTAACAATTACTTATGAAAACAAACATATCCTCTTTTAATCAAGACCTTGTTACTCTTGCAGGAGTTGAAGATCTTGAATTACACCCTGTCACGAGATAAGTCAATTCTTCCAACGATATGAACATATATGTATATGGTACATTTGCCATTTGCATGCGACCTGAACCCTTGACTAGATACATTGTATCTTAACTCTCTTATTAGAAACTTTGTAATTTGTATACTAGCTTCTTTGACTATACTCGTTAAAGTTTGACACATACGAACTATAAAGGTGTGTATACGAGCGCACATCGAACATACATTATGTTCAATCCCAACACATAAGCCTAGTGAGTTTTTATACTAAAATCGATTGACAATGGATAATCCACCGACCTTCTATACGTGCAATTAGGGTACCAACCTAGTTGATAATTGCTTACGGGTTAAGATCGCATGCCGATCAAAGGCTAATAGTAATGATACCAAGTTAAAGTCCGACATATACGAATTGTAGAATAACGTGTGCATACGAGCTAACATATACGTTAAACTCAACCCCAACACATAAGTCTATTAATGGAATTCATACTAAAACCAATTAGTTAACAATGGATATAATAAGTATCCTACCTTATATACTAGACTCGAATTTTTCTGGACTTTCGACGTGAAAACTTATTACCTCCAACGGTACTTATTAGCTGCGAACAAATAATTTATGTTTCAAATTCACAGTGTAGAATAATATGGTGATCCAAGGTTCATCGCCATGCCAAATATTATCTTATTAGAGCAGGTTATCCCACTAAATCAAGATGTTAAAAATTATAAGTTTAAATGTCCATTACCATGCCAAATATTATCCCTATCTTATTAGAGCTGGTTATAACAGTTGATTATGTTTTCACCCGTTTTATTTTTTAACCAGTTAAATTTAATATGGTTTCATGTATTTTATTATTTATAGCGATATACTTTGATTTTTTAAGAAAATATTTTTTATATACAAACACAAAATAATTACACCGTACAAAAATAAAGTTTACAACGATATGTTTATACAAATATTTTTTTTAAAAAATTATTTATTAAATAAAATCTTAACAAGATATTTTAAAAATAATGACAAAAGTATTCATTAAAAAATAATTTGGTCAAATGATATATATTTTACAGAAAATGATTATAGATGGTTTAATTTTATAATATACTAGTGTATTATCCGTACTTTGCACGGGATTTATATAATTATTCTTTTAATTTAAAATTATATAATAATAACAATAATAATAATAAGTAATATATACATATAAAATTAATTTTGTAATGTTGGCTTAAATTTAAGTAAAAAATATGTAATTATGAACTATAACACGATTGTTTCTCAATTAATACAGTAAAATTATTTTTAAAATTTTTTTGAACGCTAGGTGGTTGAAAATATGATCAAACCAACTCGCAAAACTGTTTTGCAAAATATTTTGCAGAATAAATTAAAAAAAATCAAACTAAAAGTAAGCAATATTCCAAAATGGTTGAAATGTGAATCATTTGATCAATATAAAAAATTTGGAAACTTGACATAAAATATTTTATGAAATATTTGGTAAATTACAATTTTTTCAAATTCAGTTAAGAAAAAATCTAGCCTATTGATCTGGAGCTTATGGGATAAATCGAGTTAATGGTGGTAATTCGGATAACTTAAATAATTCAATAGAAAACCTAAATATTTTGTTCTAAGTGAATGTGTGCAATGGACTCTTCTATCCAATTTTTTTCATTCCTTCCCATGAGCCACAAACTGTATATATAGGCTCCTGCAACTTCTTCTATACTCCTTAGGTTTAGCGACATTAAGGGTGGAACGCAACGACCCACGACAACCGAAGTCACAACATCAATTACAACATTAACAACGTTCAGGATTAACAACGATCAGGAGTACCGAGTCAACGTTCAGGATTAACAACGATCAGGAGTACCGAGTCACCGGAGGTTTGTCCGTCAACCTACCAGCCTTCAATAACGTTGTGCTTGAAGAAGATTCAATGGAGTGAATCCAATGGCTCCACATATGGCTACAAAGTCGCCAAAAAAATGCAGTGTTGAATGTAAGATTTAGTAAATAAACAAAACGAAAATGAACTTTCTAATATGAGACACTAACCTGCTGAGTGTTGGCTACTTACAATCGAAAAATGCATTATATAGATCCACACTCAGTCTATAATAAAGAATATATGACATAATATTTAATTAGTATGACGGGAGCATATCAACCAATATATTGCTAGCAACCAATTACAATATATACAAGATTATAAAGACCTACATATCAAGCCAGTCTCAACAGCTAACCTATTGTGTTATATGTATCGCTATGTTGAGGTGATCGAACGTCTCGATGATGGGAGACAATTCTTTCCAGGAGTTTGGAGTGTTTGTCATGCCGACTATACTTGTCAAGTTGTCATAAGCAAAGAGTTTCAACAATTGAACAATAACTCCCGTCTCCCACGAATGCGCTAAGGTGGAGCCCTAACCGCCTTCGATCTCATCCAAAGACTCCCAGGAATGTGCTCATCGACCGGTTGATCCAATCCGCACTCGCTGCTGACTTAGATCTGCAGTTTATCCGTGTTAATGTCTTGAATCTGTTGATTCATCCGGAGATCTTGCTCTTGCTACTTACTTGGATCATTTGATGGTTGCCGACGTTGAACCGAAGTGGAAGAAGGAGATATACAGAGGTTTTTATGCAGAGGGAGTTGAGTGAGGTATGAAGTTTTGCTCCTACAAATATATATATAGGAATAGTAAAAAAAACTTGTGGTGAAAGCTTAAAACATTAAGTTTTAAAAGTATTCTATTTTGTTAGGATTTTGACGAAATAATTTGTAATTATTTAAATAATTTTTTTTAACTTCTAATTTTCAATATTTTTTAAGATAACAATTAGTGAGTTAAAATTTGCAGTTGTGGAAGATATGTATTATTGGATTGTAGAGAATCACGGATATAAAAGAATTAACAATAAAGACTTTGCTGGGTTTTTTTAATCTGATTAACAAATTTGTAACGGAAAATAAATTTCCTTTTAATATTTACTGACAATAAACTAAGAAAATACCTTTTAAAATATAAAATATCTAGGGAAATCCTTATTATGTTGGTTGTTGAAATTTATTAAACGTTCAGTTGTGGATTCATTTTTTGATAGGCTGGTAGACTGAAAGTTTTTTTCAAAAATCAGCAAAATTAATATTTTTATCTATATTTCTAAATATTTTTTTAATAAATAAACTTAATTAATATTTTGGTGGGCTGTGATTAATGCTAAAATGACACGTGACAATTAACCTTTTTCTGCGTGACACGTGGCAAAGAGTGATACTCCTATAATATATATAAGATTTTTGTAGTTGAAGAGATATTTTAAAATAGTTCCTACTTTAAAAAATCCGATCGAATCGGGGGAGTGTTATCATAAGAATAACTAAATAGAAGGAAAAAAACTAAATTGGAACGTAAAAACAATAGAGTTTGACTGAAGTATATCCATTGAAATCGAGTTCTTGCAACTCAAATTGAAATCGAGTTCCTGCAACTCAAATTGAAATCGAGTTCCTACAACTCCAAAATTAACGAATATGAAGCTGTTAACGAATATCAGTGTTGGTGGGCAATTTATTTCAGAATGTTAGGAACACAGCCAAAATCAGGGCAAAATAAATCGAAAGCCGAAAAATAAAGAAAACTGATTGTGTTACAACAGCTAATTGCACGGAATAAATGTATATAGATGTATAAAACTAACCGATTGAACAGGCGGTGGTATAAGGAATAAGAAATTGATTCAATGGTGCTGGTGGAATAGAGTTCCTGCAACTCAAAAACAAAAACAAAAAAACGAATTAGATATTTGACTGAAACTCTATAGAAATAAACATATATATAGATGACAAAGAAACTTCTGAAGAAAGATTGTTACTTAGGATAATTATTTGTAGATATCTTATAAGATCCGTAGAAACAAAAAAGAAAAAAAAATCTTTAGGAGTAATCTTTAGGTAGTTAAAATAAAATAAATAGATTTAAAAATATAAAAATAAAATATATGGATTTAAAAAATAAAAATTTATTGTGGAAGCTCCATTTTAAAATACTGCTCCCACAGCGCGCCACGTCAACAACATTGTATATTGCTTTAGTAGATATATATATAGATTATGAATATAAAAGGTTAAGTAATTTATCTAATTTAAGGGGACATATTAAGTTTATAATTAATACCATTCAATTATTTTTTACGCACCAACTTATACTATTTTTAATGTAATTTTACATATTCAATAAAAAATATAAAAAAAAAGATTTAAATATCTAATATCTAATGTTGAAATTTTAAGTAAGGTAGACATATTTTACATTATTTCATTTTTTATAATAAATATAATTTAAATTATATATAAATCAATGTCAAATAAAAAATCAATAAAATAAATGAATAAATATCGCTTTTTTAATGTCGTCATATCATTTTATTTATATAACGTATGATTTTTTTTCTTCAACTTAATACGGGTCGCTTTGACTCACTTCATAGTGATAGATTAAAATATGTTAGGTATCAATGCATGAGGTCACATTCAGTGGAAAAATAATTGTAACAAGATTTTGGAGATTGAGAAAAATAATTTTCAAAACTTGTCTTTATTTCGATTGGGAAAACGTGCAAGGGACATGTGATATCATTATTATTAACATGGGTCGGTTAAGGGAAGACTAGAAAAATAAAATGGCTTTGTTCCGCATACTTTTAAATGATACGGAGTATCATAGTTACTTCATTTACATTTATCCTTCTTTTGGGTGTAATTCTTGAAATGATAACGTAATAGAACTGAATCTAGTCCACATATGTAACTTTATTTTTTTATTTTTTAAAATAATACGCAGTATTTTGAAATTGGAATCTTACAATTAACGTCTTTTTTATTTTTAAATTATTTTTAACAATCAAATCTTTGATTTTAAATTACAGTATATTTTAGAACGATTTCACGTTACTTTTAATTCTTTGAATGATTATATATTTTTTTTCTTATTTAAAGGTTTTTAATTTGAACTATTTTTCCTTATTATAATCACAATTTTGGAACGTTAATAATTTCAGGATTTGCTATCTCACATCGATTATAAGTAAGTCTGATAGTTTGAAAACTTGAAAAGGGTTTGAAAATTAAACAAATAATTCATTTCGGCTAAGTATAATTATTATCCATTCTTTGGCATTTTGGCTAAGTTAAGTCCAGGTTAAGTATAATTTTTATTTATATCGGATTAATATTTGTTTTGTCGGTCGTTGACCTACTGTTTTGTGGATCATTGACCCACATTTATATTTTAAAGTAATACAAATATAAATCTACTAAACCATGGAATATTATCCAACATTACAAACCAACGCCGAAATGAATTCTAATTAATACAAAAAACGACGCAAATAAAAAGCAATATTTTTTTGCCTACAACAAAAGTAAATCACTAAATCAACATATATTAGAATCAGACTTCTTTAGAGCTCGATGTAACGATCAACTTCAACAACCTAAAATAATACGAAGATTTAAAAAACAATAATTAGAACATCAAATTTAAAATGAATAAAAATTTAAATGTAAAAGGTATAAATTCTCGGTTATAAAATTTCATGGCAGAATTTTCCACATCAACATCCTCTAATATAGTATCAACAATTTAGGAATCGAGTGTAATTCAAAGAGAAATAAAACTACCTGAGACCTTAATCCATAATTATCAAACTAAAACAGTAATCTAAAAATAGGTAAGAAATAAGATGTATGAATCATATGATATTACATACTTTAGAAGAGAATCCTTAGTCAAATATATCTTCAAATCAAACTTCAAACTCAAATATAGATCAAAGAAAGATGAAAAGAACCACTACCAAGTGAAGATTACCCGATGAAAGAAACAAGCGAGCACTGAAGTGAGTAAGTAACCGAGCAGCAGAGGGAGTGTGTGGCTCGTCGATGCCGGACTAAGGTACGGTGAAGGTTGTAGAGATTGATATAAAAAATCGAGATTGAGGAAGAGGTTAAGGAATATGGTTGCACTTTACGAGCTTACAAGTCTTTTACAAATTTAGGGGTAGAGGCTTGAAGACAACATTATATTTATGGTTTATTTATTTACTTTTTATAATTTATACAGGTGATGCGGGTCGGGTAGGGATGGTATTGGGTGGTTCGGGTGGTGGGTGATTGTACTTCCACCCATACTTGTCCCACCATCCATCAATTTCACCCGTCAACCACTCACCACCCCAAATTTTTCGGATTTTCACCCACGAATTCGGGTCGATTGATCAATTTGATCGGATGATTGTACCCCCATTTTCTTCTCTAATTATAGAGTAATAAATACCCTTGATAGTAATAGCTAACCTTATCGTTAGACATTTGGATTGTAATAGGTCCCATAGGCTCATTACTGTTACTTTACAAGCAACGTGTTAAACTTTGAATTAATAAAAAGAAAAAAGAAAGGGAAGGAGCGACCTGTTACAAAAATAGTCGTACAACTCCATATAAGCGAGAATATAATTAAACATACTACATCCGTTTTATAATAATGTACATTTAGTCTAAAAGACATTTTCACAATATTTATTCATACAATTAATATAATCTAAAGACTTTCTAAAAATAACTTTTATATATTTATTATTCTTGAAAATCAAACTTATATTTATCGTTTTCTTTCATTTTTATATAGTTAATTTTAATATGGGTGAAGAATAATATAATATTCTTTGTTTTTCTTTTTTAGGGCCCGTTTGGTTTAAACTCCGGAAACGAAAACGGAATGAAAACGAATCTAGTCCATACGTACACCTTTGTACATGAAGTTGTTGGGAATCATTCATTGTGGTTTGAACTAATTGTAGTAAAATTTGATTAGTTTTAATACCCTATAGGGTAACAAAGTAAAGAGATGCAAGTGCATTTTACATAAAATCAACCGAAATGATTCCATGAACAAGGTACATATATGGACTAGATTCGTTTCCATTCCGTTACCGTTTCCGGAGTTACAACCAAACGGGGCTTAATGTTCATTTTGATCTTTCTCAATGTGTAAGAAATCGTAGATGAATAAATAATACAAAACGGGTTATTAGTATATAAATATGACGGAATGATTACGAGCAATATGATCAAGTAATGTGGCCATATATAAAGTAGCCGTCATTAAACTTTGACCACTAGGGTTCCTACCGTTCAAGGTGTGCAAATTCGGACCTATATATTGTCCATTTCGCAGCTCTTCTTATATATTTATTTATTTAATTTTGGAATTATACCTTGATTAGCAGCCTTTTAAACGAAATTACTCTGTTTTATTTGTAAAATCTTTTTTAAACAAAGATTGTCTAACAAAGGCATATGATTTGGTTTGTTAGTAGTTTGAAATGATTAGATCGACTTGGTTTTTTCTTGATAAAATATAAAAACGGTACAAGCATGCGCGTATTATTTTTACAGGTTTTAACAATTTTTTTTAACAAATATGACTTATTTATTTTTTAGGAAATAAATACAATATATTTCACCATATAGTAACATATTTGCCTAACATACATTAGTACATATTATTTAATTTATTTTACTTTGCAATTTTATATATTATAAACGATAAGAGAGGAGCTGCGATATCAAACATCTTAGCAACTTCATTTCATTGTTTAAGAATTAAGATATATAGTAAATAACTACATTTTGATAAATGGATTAGTGAACTTTTAGTTATTATTCAGAGATAAAATAGATTTTTTAATTTCTTAATTTTTAAACTATGCTAAGATTTTTAAATTTATAATAAGAAACAGTTTCTTATAATTTGCACGTCGATTTCACCTTTTAACTTGATTTGAAAATCATTAATTGCAGTCATCGTTTGCATTCTTAGGTCAACTGTGTGAATTGGGGTTTTCTCAATTAATGCGACGTACGTCATATTTTTCTAATCCTTATCACGTTAATCTCTTTTATTATAATGAACATCATTTCTTCCTTTACATAATACATAATAATTTACACTATACCAAATTTTCATTAAAAAAAATATATCCTCTTTTTTTTTGGTGGAAAAAAAAATCCTCTTATTACCACTATTTTATTTAATATTTCAAACAAATCAATCTTAGAAATTTAGAATGCGTCATTAAGCACCAAAGTCGTTGACTTCAAATTTGGTTTTCTTGTACGCAATTGTTCATTTAAAAACTTTGCAAAACATTTCCTTCCAAAATCCTGCAAATATATATATATATATATATATATATATATATATATATATATATATATATATATATATATATATATATATATATATGAATATGATTAGACCTGATTATATTCGGGCAGTCCCCGGTCAGAAAAAACGGGCGGATATGAACATAGAGGGAAGCCCGATCGGGTCAAAAAGCCCGGCCCGTATAAAAAATAAAAAATATTATATGATATTTATTTAAAATATTAAGTATAATTATATAATATTTATCATAATTATCATAAACTTAATGCATATTACATATAATATCTTAAATATATTTTATTTTTAAATAAAATTTATATTAAAATTAGTTTTTAAAATTACTTTTAAAAAAGAAAAAATAAAACGGGTACCCGGAGGCTCTTCAGGGTACGGCAGGTATTTCTAGCCCGACCCAAACCCGGATATAAACAGGTCTATATATAATAGTATTGATTTCATTTTAAATTCGCTGTTTAGAGAAATAAAACGTATAGGACACTCGTGTAATCGTGTGAAAGGGTGACATAATATTGTGGAATCTTGAATATTCATTTAGGAAGAAAATTCCCCTATCCAGAGATGTGGCAACAGTATCTTTGAAGCCCATCCAAAGCGACTTATAAGTCTTACTTGTCCACCTCTCTCCCTGGCTTCGTTTACTTACATTACAATATGTGGGGCAATTTTAAAGTGTCAAGTATTGAAGCCTATAGTCGTACTAATTTATTATTTGAGCATTGAACTTCAATTTGGACGATTTGGATTGAGTTGGAAAACAAAACTGCATTCCCCCTCATTTTTGGGGTGTATACATGTACTATACATAGAGGTGTAGCATGTGAACACCCTTTACTGTAAATTATGGATGACCGTGATGTGTTGGATTAAGGAGACTAAACATGTTACGTGGTCATATATCCCAATCACATTTAATTAGATAATACGTTATTATATTTAAAAATTGAAAAATTCCGAGCTTGATATATAGTGTTATTGAATAAGATAAAACCTTATTATTAGATTAGTGGATCATACACTAGGTCGTATATTCGGATTTATTCATTTATTTGTTAGTTTACCTTTATTTTTGGACTTATCCATTTATTTGTTAGTGGATCAAACCCAACTTTGATGACTCAAGAAACAATAATAATTAATATGCGTTCGGTTTCATCATTCGTAACAACTTTGGTTGTCCTTTGACTACAAAAAAAGAAAGATGCAATACAATGCAGAGTTAGTCCTTGAGGCATAAGCTTTTACTTTTTGGGAGGGTCTTCAAAAGGCCATGCTTTTAGGATCACATCGATCAAGATAGAAGGAGACAATTTGATGCTTATTAACTCAATCAACCGTTCATGAAAACCCCCTTGGGAGACGGATATGATTATCTCCGATATCTCCTCCTTGATCTCGAGCTTCACACATTCATATTTTCAAGGAAGTCAACACGGTAGCCGACAAGCTCACTCTGCATGACCACACCGCTTCAACAGATAACGAGAAGTTACAAGACGATGTTGTTGACCTCATCCGAAAGGATGTTGTAGGTCGGTCGATCTATAGAAGCAAACCCATCTATTCTCCCTACCTTGTATATAAAGAAAAAAAGAAGACCAATTGAA
Organism: Fagopyrum tataricum; assembly: GCA_002319775.1. Lineage (NCBI taxonomy): Eukaryota > Viridiplantae > Streptophyta > Magnoliopsida > Caryophyllales > Polygonaceae > Fagopyrum > Fagopyrum tataricum. Next base: position 3,590,024 of record CM008283.1, read on the forward strand.
AGAAAACATTGCCATATTTTAAATATTGCATGCTCAATCCATTTTCAATCTCATTAACCTATAAATTTTTAGAGTAAATGTGTCCTCACCGCTACTTATTTAATAAACCAAACTCCCACTCCGCTCTTTTCTTATAAACCTCCATATGAAAAATTATACTCTCATCTAAAGATCATTCAATTGCTCATTAATCTATATGTGAATTTTGTTTGTGGGTGTTTGGTATATTTTTTTATAAGATTACATCATTGTAATTTATACAAACAATCGATTATTACCTCACTTTCTATGTTTTGTCTAGGTTGGAAATAATTTTCTCCAGTACAGATGACGGTATAATAAAAGACAAATACGTACAAAGACATTATAGTTTGAAAATTTTCTTGTGAGCACTTTGAATATCGACGTACACTAAACGCTTAATTCTTTTTTTTGGTGAGAAGGAGAGGCAGTGGTCTCCGGCGCATCTACCCGCGCTTTTTTATTCATAAGAAAAAGGATAAGTAGTAATCAAACGGGGATAGCCCGACCCCTTACATCATCAAGTAAAATATCCACTATACCCTCCGGCGGGTCAAACAATACATTTAAACCCAAAGGGAAGTTTATAGCTAAAGAAGCAATAAAGTCCGCAGATCTATTCGCCTCGTGGTAGGCATGACGAAATTGGATAGTCCAATCTCTTTTGATATAATCTTGGCATCTAGATACCAGACTTGCTAGAGGATGGTGACGTGGGAGTGAGCGGTCAAGGAGTTGCGTAGCAAGAAGCGAGTCTGTTTCCAGAATCACCTCTCGGTACCCACTATCCCAAGCGATCTTGAGCCCATGTACAATACCCCAAAGCTCCGCCATGAGCACTGTACATGAATCAAGATTGACTCCGAACCCACCTAACCATTCTCCTGCGACTAAACGCTTAATTCACATGAACGTAAAAGTGGACTGAATTAGAATATGTTGCTTAAAGAAAATTAGTATAATATATTTTATTATAAAGGAATAGTATTTGTAAATAATTATAAAATTAATTTACTATAACTATATTAAATAAAAAAGAATATATTAATGATTCAATTCAAATACAGTAAAACGATATTCACACAACTAAAAATATGTCAAATTATTTTTAAATAACTAGATAAATAAGAGAATTTTTTTAATAAATTTATATTTTAAAAATATTTCTATCATAAGTTTTTAATATGAATATAGATACCCCGTAGAAAGCTCCTTGTTTTAATGATCGAAAGAACGTCACGGGACATGAAATGAACTCATAAACCAAAAGCAAGTTAGGATTCCACTACAAAATGAGCCACGCTGTATTCGTCACGCACGTGAACAAAATAGTACTCAATACTTATCAAAGAATTCAAAGAATACGTGACTTAGGATTTCAGGATTTGTATGAAAAGGATACCAAGGGTGCAGGGTTTTTTAATTTATCTTTTTTAAATTAACTATTTTTAATTTATAAAGTAATGAATAAAACTCATCTATTTTATCCGAAAGAGTAACTGATGAGTAAATAGTACGTATTTTTTGACTGAGGTACGCGTTTAAATAGACCGAGTTACAACAGAGTATATTAAAGAATCCCGAAGAAGTGGGATTTGCTTAGCAAAAATAATCTAAACAGATCAGTAGATTCTGTACAGAAAATATAGGGGAGAATTATTTAGCAGAATTTATCTTAACATTATCTAGATGTTTAATTTATGTAACTTAATTTTGCAACATAATTTAACTTTCATTTATAAATTTGATTTGATTTTACTAAAGTTATTCATTTTTAAACTTTTATGTACATAAATCGTAAAAAAAGTCTAGGAAAAACACTACTAGATATTCATAAACAAAAAGAAAGTAGTGTACCACATATGTTCACATGAATTAGTTCAAGTTGGCAGGACCCTCTACTCGATTATCGTAGTCATAAATTCATAAATCATGATAGTTTGATAGTCCATAGGGTCTGAACTTGCAAATATGTAGTACTCTAATACCACCAATAATAAACAAAAATAAAATCTCCCAATTTATTTTTCAAAACAAAATCAATTTACACTGTCCCACTGCGCTTCCTTCCAACTTGCATCCATACCATATAATCTCTCCTTCACTCCATTCTCACCATCCCAAATCCACCATTTCTCCTTTCCAATGGGCACATTAGAGCTCCCACCGTACACCCAGACTCTACCCGACCCGGAAAAAACAAACCGGGGCGAATCCTCACCTGACCCGGATGATGAATCGCCCATTGAAGAAGTCCGATTAACTGTAACCAACACCGACGACCCTACCCTACCCGTATGGACGTTCCGGATGTGGTTCTTAGGGTTGCTATCTTGCGCCTTACTTTCTTTCCTCAACCAATTCTTTTCCTACCGTACCGAGCCGCTTGTGATTACCCTGATTACTGTTCAGGTTGCAACCCTACCGTTGGGTCATTTTTTAGCAGCGGTAATGCCCAAGACCCGGTTTAGGATTCCTGGGTTCGGCTCGAATGAGTTCTCGTTTAACCCGGGTCCGTTTAACATGAAGGAGCATGTTTTGATTACTATATTTGCGAATGCTGGGAGTGCGTTTGGAAATGGGTCCGCTTATGCGGTTGGTATTGTGGATATCATCATTGCGCTTTATAAGAGGAAAATCTCGTTCTTGGCTAGCTGGATGCTCATTGTTACTACACAGGTAATTCCTTCTTCTTGGTTCATCTCTAGATAGAATTAGCCAGAGTTTAACATCAATTGATGAATATTGAAGCATATTTTAACTTAACTTTTGGCAAAAAACTGGGTATTAGGTAAATTTCCATAGTTTGTTATTTGTTTTGGTTAAAAAAAAAAACTATTTTACAAAGATATGATTCTCTAACTTGTTCACCCATACAAGATATTTTCAACTAAAAATTGACTGTTTATCAGCCGCTCATTCTACCCCCAACAACAACAATAAAATTTATAAATGAACATCGTATAAGTAGTAAAACCATATATTTTTTATTATATTATTTATTTGTCATGATTATCACTAAAGCAACCATGAGTGTGCTGAATTATTGTGTTTTTGGCTGTATTCGATGATCAATCTTAAAGACTTGTCCGTTTTATTGGAAAAAAAATTGGTTTTTTTTTTTTTTTTTAACCTAGTAGTTTTATCCCACGTGATCGCATTATACATATTTTTGTTCGTATACCATTGATATACGTTTAAGACGGTACACGGATATGAAAGTAAGAAACAACGTGCATGGTTATTTTTAGTAATCAAACAATAACTAGGAAAAAGGTTTAGACAAAAAAAAATAAAAAATATGAAGCACAAAATTAGAAGAGAAGAACCTGAGGTTGGGAGAATGTGCAGGTATTGGGCTATGGCTGGGCTGGGCTGATGAGGAAGTACGTGGTAGATCCGGCCCATATGTGGTGGCCTTCTACTCTCGTTCAGGTCTCCCTTTTCAGGTAAACTTTCTTATCCTACCTTTTTTCGTATTTACTAGTTCATCATTTAACAAATGTAGGAAACTGTTACTTCTGATAGAAAAAGAAGAAAGAAAATGTTAGTAAGGGTGATCAAGATCCAAAATTCAAGCTTTATTCAATCCACCGAAATGATTCCAAATATGGAATTTGTAAATAATAATTTATTGGGTTTCTATAATTAATAATTGATTTGAATGCACCGCAAGCCACGGTAATCTTGATGTGCTGGTGTAGTGTAAAAAAGTCAGCAAACAGCCAAACATCACATGACTTCATGTACCCCTTAGGGCAACCCTCTAAGTAATCTAAAATAAAATAAATGAACATTTATTATCTAAGCTTATCCAGGCAATACTGATCTGGTTGAGCAGTTTAAGCAAAATAAACAATTTAGTTAAAATAATATAAATGAGCATATATCATCAAACCAGAAATTTATAATCCAAATGAATCTAATTATCTGATTTTTTTATTTGAGAAGGATTTTAATAATTGATTATGCATTTGGGCCTCCTATATCTATGGTTGACTTGGCTTGTGGGCCTGTGGCTGCTATCAGCTACAGTCTACAGCCAACTCAGAGATAGCTGGCTAACTAAAGCTCGAAAATTAAGTAACATGGTACACCTTCCTATGTCGAGGTTTCCCACCATTGTTTCCCTCCCAATTGTCTTTAATTGCGGCTCTTATATCAAGAACATAGGAAAATAGGATGGTTGAACCTCGCCTAATTGCCGTGTAAAGTTAAAAATCAACTGTCTTTATCATCAAAATTGACGGGCACACATGGGCTTTGATATTTTGGTTTGATTATAATTTATATGCATATTCTTTTTAATCAACTTCATAAAGATATATATAAAAAAGAACAAATTTTATAACCAACTTGAACCATATGAAATCTCTTCTGAACTAAGTAGTAGATGATCTTCATGGAATTAATCTAAGCACAAAGATCTCACATGAATGCCATTTCTACCTCATACACTCGAGTACCCGAAAATTCTCAAACTTGACCTTACAATTTCATCTTTATGACTTTATGTGATGAACGGTAGACAAATTTTCTAATATTTAATATCTTTTAGTAATTTGAAATTTGTTAAAATGAGTTTTTATTACCCATTTGTGCTAATTTATAAAAACTCTTACATCACAATCTCATAGGTACATTTTATTAATATTTATATATTTATTTGTAGCAAACATTTCAATCTTATATAATTTACATCTAAATTTATTTACCATGTCCATTTAATGTGATTTAAAGACTACCGCTTTCCCATTTCCTTCCAAGTTCCATCCCCGTTTATCCAACAAGGCAAGCAAAAATCATGTTTGTAAATAAGGATACATCTACATTTTACCATAAGTTTACTGAAAGCATTTCGGGTACTAACCTGTAGTCATCTTCAGGGCATTGCATGAGAAGGAAGACAAAGCCGACAGAAGAACATCAAGAGCAAAGTTCTTCATAATAGCTCTAGCAATAAGCTTTTTCTGGTACGCAGTTCCAGGTTACCTGTTCACCACGTTAACAAGCATCTCATGGCTCTGCTGGGTGTTCTCCAAATCAGTGACAGCTCAGCAGCTTGGATCAGGAATGAGAGGGCTCGGAGTAGGAGCCTTTACACTCGATTGGTCGGCAGTTGCATCTTTCCTTTTCAGCCCATTGATTTGCCCTTTCTTTGCCATTGCGAATGTGTTTATTGGCTACTTCTTGATCGTTTACATAGTCACTCCCATAGCATATTGGGGTCTGGATGCATACAGTGCTCACAAGTTCCCGATATTCTCCTCTCATCTGTTTACTGCTGATGGTCAGATCTATAATATATCAGCAATTGTGAATAACAAGTTTGAGTTGGATATAGCAAGCTATGAGCAACAAGGACGTATTCATCTCAGTATGTTCTTTGCACTTACTTACGGATTTGGGTTTGCAACGATAGCATCTACCATTACCCATGTTGGTTTGTTCTATGGAAGGTGAGAATCAAGCTACTATGAAATGTTTTTATCTTTTAAGGCATGCTATGTATTAGAGAACAAGAAGCTGTTATTTATTTATTTATAGCTGACATAAGAAAAATCAACAGGGAGATTTATGAGCGATTCCAGGCATCTTACAAAGGCAAAGAAGATATTCATACAAGGCTGATGAAGAATTACAAAGACATACCTTCATGGTGGTTTCAACTGTTGCTCGCACTGACAATAGCACTCTCACTGACGCTCTGTATTGCCTTGAATGACCAAATTCAGATGCCTTGGTGGGGTCTCCTCTTTGCATGTGTCATGGCTTTCATCTTTACCCTCCCAATCAGCATTATAACTGCCACAACTAATCAGGTAATCACACATTCAATTGCATATTGATTTACCATAGCTAGCTAAAGCATGCGTGTATACAAAAACTACCTTGACTATTTCGCATGAAATAATTAACTATTAAAACTTTGCATTGCGTGCATGCTGTTTATGCATGCTGACTTGAATAAATTTCACAAAAAAAAAGAATACAATGACTTTGAAGAACTTGAAATAGGAATAATATATTGATGATCATAAAAGAGGGATGACATACTTTTGATCCAGCAAGGCCCAGGGATAAAACCATAAAGTGGAGGAACTTAAAACCCATCCATTTAATGCCTCCCGCATATCCTCATGGTGTTTTCATGCTTCAAATGCAGACACCAGGACTGAACATAATTACTGAGTACATTATGGGTATCATACTACCCGGAAGACCAATAGCAAATGTATGCTTCAAGACCTATGGCTACATGAGCATGGCCCAGGCTGTTTCTTTCCTAAGCGATTTCAAGTTAGGCCACTACATGAAGATACCTCCAAGATCTATGTTTTTGGTTCAGGTAATTCCTTTTATTGTACAAAAAAGCTAACACAACTTCACAAGATAATTACTATTAGGCACTGAAAAACACTTACCTTACATACAGTTCATAGGAACTGTGCTGGCAGGGACGATAAACCTTGCAGTTGCATGGTGGTTGTTGCACTCAATAACTGACATATGTCAGGACACTCTTCTCCCTCCAGACAGCCCATGGACATGCCCCGGAGATCGTGTATTCTTTGATGCATCTGTTATATGGGGACTGGTGGGACCTAAGAGGATCTTTGGACATCTTGGGAACTACAAGGCCATGAATTGGTTCTTCCTTGGTGGAGCCATTGGACCGTTCATTGTTTGGCTCTTACACAAGGCATTCCCCAAGCAAACATGGATTCGCCTGATTAACCTTCCAGTCCTCCTAGGAGCGACGAGCATGATGCCACCAGCAACAGCATTGAACTACAACTCTTGGGTTATAGTTGGAACGATTTTCAACTTTTTCATCTTTCGTTACCGAAAGAGTTGGTGGCAAAGGTATAACTACATTCTTTCAGCAGCTCTGGATGCTGGGGTGGCCTTCATGGCAGTGGTCTTGTACTTCTCACTGGGAATAGAGAACAAAAGCTTGAACTGGTGGGGTACAGCTGGTGAACACTGTGACCTGGCAAAATGTCCTATAGCCAAAGGCATATCAGTTGATGGATGCCCTGCCTATTAGTCATTGTAATTATGCAAATTTCCATTGTGCAAAGCGTCAATTGAGACACTAAACAGCAGTAATATTAACTGGTTCTACAAGCAAGGGTATCTTAGTAATGATGAATATGTAGGTTTCAGTGTTTCACACAGTACCATACAAGATTGTTGTCATCACTTCGTCCTCAAACACCAAGTGAACTAGTGAAGAGTAATACTAGTGAAGAGTAATCCTTGTTGAAATGGAAATATAGTGCAACTTTGTTTTATCAAAATATATACAGAAAAATCTTGGTGCATTTCTTTGGTGTGCAAATGCATGACAGAGTTCATCCACCTATATGATCTTAAAGACAATGTCTTACTAAAAAATTATCTAACCCCCTATGGTATACTCCTTAGTAAGAGTAGCAATACCAATATCCATTTTCGGTTTTATCACCTCTTTGTTTTATCAAAATATACTATACTCTATATACAGCATTTGGTCTCTAAGTTCTTTCACCATTATCCTAGCTGATGATCCATCATAACATTAAGAAATTTTAAAACCAACAAGGATTTCCCCTCAAAGTTTCAAGTTGCAAATTGCACGGTGGCAGAATACATGTCTACATATGGACTCTATGAATCTGCTACCAGATAACTTTATCATGAAAATACATTCCAAGGGTCAACAAATGTTGAAGTGTCTACAAATCCCCAACAAAGGCAACATAACATGGAACAGAAAAAGAGAATGGAGAGCATCTTCCATGTCAGAAGATTTATAGGGCATGTACAAAGTTGGATGGGTCCTTGTTTTTTAGGTTATGAGAGTTAATTGCAAAACGGTAAACATGTAAAAACCTCTTCTGATATTTCTATTGATTTTAGCTGCAGTGAAAGATGGTGTTTTTCCATGTAATGGCAAAGAAAATTTCAGCTTGTTTAGTTCTACTAAATATTTAACACTTCTATCCACATTGTACACAAAGAGAAGCACCATCTACACTGTCAGAAATTCTAAAATGGAAATCAAGTTGGCCAAGGCACCGAAAATAACTGTCCCTCCCTCCTCAGTGGTCTAATGCACATCATTGGTTTGATACATCCCAGATTGCCTCCTCCATATCATGGTATGCCAACACGACCCTCATGCTTTGACGTACATCATGGATTTGTCACTTCCATGACCCGTGACGAGAAACATGTTTGCACCCAAACATATACATGAGAGGGTTTCAAAAAATTGTCAAAATTTAGTCCCCAAATTTGATATACAAGTTTTGGATGGAAAATCGTACCTCGACTAACAAGATGCATTAACCGACCGCCACTGGCTATACTCATCCATCCTTATGATAAAGGAGCTAGAACTTGGGGAACCACCTCCACCATAAGCCTGAGGAATATTCAGAAGAAGAAACTAATGTTACTACATTTATTAAAACATACAATAATAGAGTTCCTCAAATGAAAAGGACAGATGAATCTTGACATCAACCAATACCTTTGCAATTTCAGATGTGTCAGTAGAGCAATCCATACTCCTCAAGCACATCTTCAGATTGTTCCTTTGCATGTAAATTACTACCCCTATTGGCCTGAAATGTAAAGAATAAAGTAATTGTTATCAGCAATCATATCCAATTGCAAGGATGGTGTTACAATATTACTAGATGAATAAGTAACTTTAGGCAACTGGATTTTATAGGGAACATATACATATGGAATGGTACTGAAATCATAGAGTAAGAAATGGTTTCACATTCAACAAGTTGCACAACTATAAACAAAAAAACATTTGTGAAGAATAGAAAACAAGGAAAATACCAAAGAAACAAATATTAGGTATGTCATATGAGAAGTTAACTCTATAGAATTTCAAGAATGAAATAGGTACAAAAATTTGCAGTTTAGTTTGGAGCCGCCCATCTTGCTTTCTTGCAAACAGAAGATACCTCAATCCCGCTGCGGCACTTCTCAAACTAAGTTCTTTCCCTATTTCATCACTTAACTTCGCATTGCCATCAGCCCTGACTCCCTGTGAAATCGAAGAAACGGAAATTCATACATGTTTACAAGAACAGTAAAAGGGGCACACATCCCTTCCATCAAAAAGGATAGGGGCAGATTTTAGTGGCAAAATTTTCAAGGAAATGGAAGATTTGATGGAAATTCTGAGACTTAGAAGAAACCGATGGGACGAGGATGAAAAAAAGAAAAGGGTGGAAGGAAAAATGTGGTAGAATGGTAGATAATAACCAATTTGAGCATTATTGGAAGAAAAACAATATCCAATTTTGAACAATAAATTGATAGGATATGCACTTAATAGTCCAGCCTATTCTAGTAAATATAGAAATTTTGAACGTTGCAACAGTTCAGGGTCAACTTACCAAGCATTCCCCATAAATTCCTTTCCCTAGTCGAAGTTTAAAAACTTTGCTAAGCATGTTCTTTGCAGCATCCTTGCGAGGTAGAATCAAAGAATTTCCTCTGGAAACTAATTCCTCAACAGTTAACTCCAACAACTGCCATGACCAGGAGATTGAGGAAACTCAGGAAAGCTGGTGAGCCGAACATGTTGTACAGAGAATACTAGAGCATCATCAAAGGTGATCTAAAATTTTCAGTTTTCAATGTCCCTTTTAACATAAATTAATGTATGTCCCCAGTTATAGTTGTTTTTAATGTTTTGTAGGGAGTGTGGGGGAAGACATGGGGAGAACTTGAAGCGTCTGATCGATAAATTTTCCTTTCATTTTTTTTATTGTAGGTGTTGTTTTCAAATTCCCACAAACCACCATTGCTGGTGCTGTAAGGACTACCTGGTTACAGATATAGATGAAACACAAAGAAAGGCATGCTTTTCCCCATTAACTGAAAGCAACTCAAGGCAAATAAACCTCATCAACTCAACCTCTCCCTTCTGTTTCAGTCCACCTAAACATCTTTCATAGATATCCAATGGAATATGGAAAATAACAAGGCAACTCATTAAAAAGTCTATGAAGCACGGAAACCTCGGCTAGGCGCCATTTCCCGTGTCGGACAAACAGGTCCCACCTTTCCTCGGCATTTCATTTATTTTAGTAATTTAGTTTGTGCTTTCTCTTTTATGGAGAAACACTTCTTGTAAAGCATCGTAGGTAATAGAAACTTAAAAACAGCAAGAAATATATCCAAAAATAACAATCAGATACAATACACACGAAACTAAATCCAGATGAAAAGAACAAAAGAGAATATGGTGATGATGGGAAAGGAAAAAAAAGAAAAGAAAGAAGAGATATATGACCTATAGAAGATGCATTCATCAGCTATTTGAACTGAACAAAACTAAATGTCACAAATTTTGATAAGAATAACTCCAAACCTCATCAAACATTAAGGGGTTAGTGATGCAATTCATCCTTGATCGCCATTCACCCATTCCAATTTTGAAGGCATGAACGTCAGGCATTGTCCATCTTCGAAGATCAACGTCTTCAATATACTTCAAGAGTAATTGCAAACCGTCTTGATATTTAACGTCTACTAGGCTACTATCAACATCCTAAATAACCATACAACGCCGTCAGGATTTCTCTGACACGTTAAAATTAATCAAACTAGATGTTCCATACAAGAAATATCATCCAGTTTTTACCAATTTTTGTTTCAGTTCACTGTTGAAGTAGTCGAAAACTGCAGTAGAGCTATTCTTCTCCACATCAACGTGAAATCTAACTTTTCCAAGGCAGGATTCAGGTGACGGTATCCTCGAAAGCATAGATTGCCGATGATCGAAGCATATGACACTACATTATAAAATCGCTGCAATCAATTGCAACAATAAACTACCCAAATCATATAAAAAAACAAGATAGCTTACTCGCAGTTCGTTCTCCTCGAAAGCTCCATAGCGAAGTCCAGTGGACCAACGAAATCGAGCAAGTAGCATTTCTCAAAACCTACGAAGCGCAAATCATCGATCCTGTGTAAGGCACAACCAAGAGGTCAAACCTGAGGCACGCGGACTTCTAAGAGGGAGAAAGCAACGAGTATATAGAGAGACCTGAAAGGGACGACGGAGGAGAACGGCAAGATGAGGCAAGGGATGCTGATTCGAGAGTGGAAGAGGTGAGCGAATAGAGCTGACAATGCACCGGATAAGGAAGGGTAATTGTAGAGCGCCATGAACGGAGTTTGAGCTTCCGAAGCTCTGGCTATGGCTTCCAAAGCTGAATCCGACCGAAGGCTGCGACAGTGCAGCGATTTCTGAGGGAACATCCGGTTTCCAATGTTTCGGACGACAGAAAACGCCATGAATGATGCGGCCACGGGAGCTCGGGAATCGGGATTGATGGTTTAGACTCAGGACAGACCGGGAACAGCCGAAGCAAAGGGAGAGCTGGAGGTGGAAGCATGGTGAATTCTGGTTCTTGTAGGCTATGCTTAGAAGTGGATTGGCTCAAAGCCTCAAATGGAAGTACTGGGCCGACCTCCAGCCCAAAACCAAGCTCTCTTTTTTTTTTTTCTGATTAAAGTTTTTACGAAAATATCACCCAATTTTAGTTTTTTCTTAATAAATTCATGGCACAGATAAGTCCACCTAAATCCTCGACAAATTTCCCACTCTTTCATCAGCCCCCAAGCTTCTCCTTCATCTTTCTCTTATTCAAAAGTTTTATTTTCTCAGATCTCTTCTTACAAAGCCAGAATGGGCTTTGAGTTACTAGAGTTCATTCTTGAGCGAGTATATGATCTACTGAAGAATGAAGCGAGCATCTTGCTTGAAGATGAAAAGGAGTTGATCCAAAGCTTGCAAGTGGAGCTGGAGCTCATAGAGAGTTATCTCAAGGACATGGATGATGTTCAACGCAAAGCAACCCTCAATAATGTTTTGCAAACTAAATTCCAACATCTCTTGCAGGTTATTCCCGATGTCGAAGATTTCCTCGATAACCTAAGCTACCAAAAGGTGCAACAATCCCATCGGAAAACCGACCGAATCAAGGGATTCTTCTTCCGAAAATCAAATCCTTTTATCCTCAAACACCGCCTTGTAGAGAGAGTCAAACATATTAGAGAAACTTTGAGTGATACCCTCCAGAGACCAGAAGGATTTCAACTTCCAAACAACTTTTCGCAAGTCATCTCTAGAAAGAGGCTTCCAACAAATTCCTGTATTCTGAAAGATGAGATTATTATTGGCTTGGAGGAAGATGTTGAGACTCTCGTTGCCAATTTCATCGGAAAGGATGGTAATTATCCGAGAAATTCGTCAATTGTTGGTATGGGTGGATCTGGTAAAACCACCCTTGCAAAGAAGTTTTACAACCATTCTGAAATTAAAGAGGCCTTCCCTAGACGTGCTTGGGTTTGTATCTCTCAAGAGTGGAATACCGATGAACTTCTAGTTCAAATATGTGCAATGCTTGGTGTTCACCTTTTAGAAGATGAAAAGAAAATTCCTCGATTTAAGATTCAAAAGTTCCTCGAGGAGGAGGAAGGTTCGTGTTTGGTTGTTCTTGATGATGTATGGGAGAAAACTGCTCTACAAGAGTTACTTCCAACGCTATTATCCGGAAATGGTAGGGTGTTGATCACTACTCGCAAAGAAAAAATAGTCAAGTTTCCAAGGATTGGCGGATTCTATCTCCATAAAGCACGTCGCCTCACGCCAGAGCAAAGCTGGGAGCTATTTTCAAGAATCATTCACAATAGTTGCGATGGTGATATCAACATTGAGGATGGTGATTATGTGAGAGTAGGAAAAGAGATGCTTGCAAAATGTGATGGCTTACCATTAGCTATAATCACACTTGGTGGATTATTGGGAACCAAGTGCACAATTCAACAATGGGAAAGCATTAAGAATCGTGTGATATCAGTGATGATGGCTGATGACAATGAAGCAGTCAAGAAAGTGTTGGAGTTGAGCTATTTTGATCTACCTTATGAAATCAAACCGTGCTTTCTTTATTTGGGTTCCTTTGCAGAAGATGATGAAATACGAGCTGGGGAATTGATTCGTTTGTGGATAGATGAGAGATTCATAAAGGAAGATCAGTGTCCTAATAGTAGGAGGCTTGAGGAAGTAGGTATGAGTATCTTGGAAGAGTTGGTGCAACGATGTATGGTTCAAGTTGGCTCTAGAAATTACGCAGGAGATATATCTTTTGTTAGGATTCATGATTTGATGCGGGATTTTTGCATAGACAAGGCAAAAGAGTTGGGTTTTTTTCAAGTTTTGTCGACTTCAACAACATCAGGAGCAATCGATGTACAACCACAATATCATCGGGCGGTCATCCATAAAAGGTATGTCATGTACTCATATATGTTCAAATTCAGGACCGGGAAATTTTGGACCAAACCTGGACCGGGGAGCTCTTGTTGGATTAGATGTGAACCAAAAATTTAGATCCGGTTTGATCCGAACAACTCCACCAAATTTTCAAGACTCGATTTTGGGCCTAAAAATTAATGATTATACCGGTTATGGCCCGGAATTTTGGATATTCGAGTCCGGTTCCGATCCTGACCAATTCATCAAATTATAAATATCCAAATTCGGCCCAAAAATTTATATAAAATAAAAAATTTGGTTCAATAGGTCTGGACCAAACCTGAATATCCTATTGAGGTTCAATATGAACTTTTCGGTTCAGGTTCAAGACTGGACCGATTAACAACCCTACTTAAATTGAGCAGTGGAGCATTGTTTTAATTCCAAGGAATAATTTATACGTATATCTGATATAGATTTACTGATACATGTACAGGGATACCTTCTTACTGAACAATCTACGTCTCAGAACCTTGACCTGGCGTAATCGTTTATCCCAAAATCAGCTACATAAAGTGTTATTGCCATATGAGCAATTGAAACAACTTAGAGTCATGTGTCTTGAAAATGTTGAGCTGGGAACCTCTGCAAAACATATAGAAAACATGCCTCTTTTAAGATATTTGAAATTCTTAGGATGTAAATACAAAATAGAAAATATAGACTTCATAAAAAAACTAAGAAACCTACATACCTTTATTATCCTGGATTTCTCTGGTTCTCTCCCAACAATTTCAGATAATACCCTAGGTAGCATTGAACATCTTCGGTATGTTTATCTGTATTCATCAACCAACAATCTAAACACACCGTTATTAGGAGTGTCCAATTCAAGAAATTTACAGTTTCTGTATACATCTGGTGGTCAATGGTTAGTTCATGAGCTAGAGTCTATAAACACTGACTTGAAAGAACTACATTTATACCGTATAAAGAGTCAATCACAGCTGGATGCTATATATAACTGTATCAGCAACACTTTAGCCTCTCTTGAATCCCTCACACTCATGCTTAATCCTAAAGATCAGTTAGAAATGGGATTTGATTTGAAGAAGATGAATTTGGAAAGGTGTCGGCTCTTGAAAAGAGTTTACTTAGATGGAGAGATGATGAATCAACATGAGCCATTGTTGTTTCCTTCTAAACTCTTGTTGTTGAGTTTACATAACACCCGTATAGAGGAAGATGAAGTTATGAAGAAAGTCATTGCTCGACTTGATCACTTGAGGGAATTACTCCTATTTGAAGACTCGTATATTGGAGATAAGTTAACTATAACTGGACTTCCACAGCTCCAGAAGCTTGTTTTGTTCAGCTTACCCAATATGAAGGAATGTGAAGTAACAAGATGTGCTTTGCCCCAATTGCGACAATTAGATATCAAGGGGTGCAAGAAATTGGAAAGGATTCCAGAGGAAATAATCAATATTCGTACTCTAAAACTCCTCAGAGTTGATAGCATGTCTGAAAGGTTTTGCAGAAGAATTCAAGATGGAGGAGAAGATTTTCCTCTTGTTCAACACATACCCACTGTTGAATTTCGATATATAAGATGACTGCGTCAGCTTTGAAAGGTATATCTTCTTCTTTTTTCCCATTTAATAATTGTCTTTTAAGTATTTGAAAATTTCTGATGACATTCCTATACTAGAGTTTTTTTAATTATGATCAAGGGTTTTTTAGTTTTCAGAGTATCTCTAAGTTTTATGATTTTTCAAAACATATCTTTATATCATCCATAAGTTAACATTCTAAGAGAACTAGAATTTTTTATTCATACAAGATTTTATATAGACATTGTAAAATGATTATTGATAATAATTTGTAAATATTAATAATAATTTTTTCCCTCAAAATGTTAACTTAGGGATGATATAAGAGGGTATATTTCAGAAAGTTAAAAAGATCAAAAACACCATCTGGATACTAAAAAACCCTTGGTTTTAATCCGAAAAAGTTTGAAGTAGATGTACACAATCCGAAATTTTCATATATATATATATATATATATAAACAGTTCTAAAAATGGAGTAAAGAATGTAGTTTAAAAAATATTTGGTAAAAGTAGCAGTATAGATTGGCAGAGGATTCTATATTTAGAAATTCAATTACTGTATTGTTGAAGAATAATAAATATTGTGAAAAACAAGATTTAGATCTTAAATGAAAATTACTATAAAATGGAGGAAATAGTCTCTAAATGTTACGACTTTTTGCATAATTTTTTCAAAAATTACAATTATTAGCTTTGTTTACATTGCTATTTGTCAATTTTTTGCAATAAATTATATAAAAATCTCCTTCTCTTTTGATATTTGTAGTAATCATTTAATGGATTTTGTGGAGCTTCATGGAACTTGCAAAGGATATTTGAATTGAATGATCATGTTGCTGATGAAAAGATCTTGTTTTGTGAATGAAGAGACGTGACAGTTTATGTTTGGGCCTCGATAACTTCACATTTCGATTGTGATAAAGGTTTATGCACTCCACACTTTATCTATGATGTGTTATACCACTAAGTGTCCATTTGACACCAAGCTTATTGCAACTTATTGGAAGTGAAGCCGCTTATGAAAGCTGGAAAACGTCACTGTTTTCCTGAGCTTGGTGTTTGGCCGAGGTAGCTAAAAGGGAGATGAAGCTAGCTGATGGTACCTGAAATTTGGCCTTTTCCGTAAGCTGCTCTGAGTAAGCTTATAGAAGATTATTGGAGCTGAAGCACATTTTGGGACAACAATACCCTTCCATTTCTCTGGTCGGTACCAAATTTTATTTTCCCAAATTCAGATTTTGCTCCAGGCAACTAGGGCTGTGCAACCGGACCGGACCGGAATTTCCGGTCCCGGACCGGTGGACCGGAATTTTCAAAAACTTGGACCGGAATTTCCGGTCCCAAATTCAGATTTTATTATATATAAATTTAAATTAATAAAAAATATAAAAAAAATACATTCCGGTCCGAGCCGGTCTTTTCCGGTCCGGACCGGGACCGGACCGAAATTGGACCGGGACCGGAATTTCCTAAAATCCCGGACCGGGGACCGGACCGGACCGGAAAAAACCGGTCCGGACCGGTCCGGTTTTCCGGTCCGGGTCAATTTTGCACAGCCCTACAGGCAACTAAAGGCTGGTATGAACCCTAACCTCTGAAGTCTGAACTCTTCTATTCTCTTAGTTTACACCCATAAATCACCTCTTCTCTTGGCTTTTAAATTGGTCGATACACAAATGTCGTCCTAATTGTTGGTATCTTTGAACTTGATTTCTGTTTTGTAGGACTCTAAAATCGTAGTCATCTCTCAATCTCTTGCGTTTGGACGACCTCACAGGTATATGTCCCCCCAATTCTAGCCCTCTTAATTTGATTTCTGTTTTGTAGAACCCTAATCATTGCCAAACCTTTGATTTCTGAGGATGAGTAGTAATGGCAATCATCTAGGGACAGACATACAAACTGAGGTTTTGAGAAGGTGCCTCAAGACCTATTTGAGTTGCTTTGTATCGGAACAGCCTACGCAATTAGGGTTCTACAATTCTAATATTTTTACCTCAGACAAACCTAAGGTTTTGCTTATATTAGTCAATTTTGTCCAGAGAGTGATAATCCTTCTTCTGATAAAGCTAATATGATTTGGAGTGGTTGCCTTCTGATTGTGTGTGTATGTGACTTCCCCAGTTCTAATATTCTTACCTTCATCAATGTTAATTAAATGAACATATATATTTTGAATGTGGAAGCCGAGGATACATTCTTATTGCTAGAAAATGCAACAACAATAGAACATTTGGATAGCTGTCAAACTAGGAAATATGCAATTAGGTTTGATGCTCAAGATTTTACACATGCACTTGATCGTATTGTGAAACATTGTCTAAATCAATCAAATTTTCTTAAATAGGGTGATGTATAAGCTTTCTTTCTCCTTATTCACAACATTATTATTGTCCAAACTCGAAACGGGGAAACAATGTCCAAGAGGAAGAAGATTGATGACACTAATGGCGAGTGCACTGTAAGTTTACACCCTACAAACCATGAAGAAAAGCTTTGTTGTTTTGAGCGAGGCACTAATCAGATGAATTTGACAGCCATCAAACAATAAGTGTAAGAAGGCAACGCAAGCAAGTGTGGAGAACTTCAACTTCCATGATGTTCCGGAAAAAGTAAAGTTGGTTATGACTGATATATACGACCCTTGGATGCCGCTACTTAACGGTGTTGGCAGGGTCCCGGAAGTGACGAAGCAAGAGTGGACGACAACATATACGTTCTTGTCATTGCAAAAGCATGGGAATGCGATCGAGTGATGAAGATCTTGTAATAGAGGTTGTAGGATTGTAACTCTGTTTGATGCAAATGAGCCATTATTTATACAACCCATTTTATGACATTGTTTAGGCTGACATTTGCTCTCATTAGTAAAAATGTATCTGAGTTCATCAACCTGTGTAATAAATAAAACTGCCAAATTAAAATTTTTAATAATTATTTTGTCACTAAATACATACATAATTAATTTATTGCAGTTAGACATGTGTATTGATATTTATTTTGCACAATTAAGTACTTTTTAAAAAAAATTATTTTGCACAATTTAGTACATTTTAATCTTCTATTTGTTTCGGATAATGTTTTTCTAGCTATAACCTATATTAAATATCACAAATTAATGAATGTACAGTTCAATATCACACATTCCATTCTATAATATAATTTTAAACCATCTATTACTACTAATAATGTTTTTGTTACTATAATCACTATTAAATGGTAACAAATAAAAAACATAACAATTATATTATTAATGAAGGGCCTTTTCGTAATTTTACGTTTGTATCAGTTTCGATAAGCTCGTTCTTCTCAAACGCTAAACAAGCGTATCAAATAAATCAGTTAGCTCAATCAGCTACATGTTTCAGCTTCGGCTACAATCAACTTCAGTTACGATCAGCTTGGACGAACCAAACAAACCTTAAGTATAATATATATATATATATATATATAAATTTCAAACATGTGTGTCTGCTATACCATTAAGTAGAAAATATATATATTTTTTGAAATTTAAAACATGTGTGTCATATTCATATTAGTAAATTTGTCGTCGTCTTTGTAAGTAACATGACTCTTGTTTTCAAATACTAGTAATCGTGCCCACACAGGCTCTTGACATGGTTATATATATAGTGGAGTATCATTTTGTGTTGAACCAAAGTCAAAGTAACACCCAACATTAACATATGAGGACATTTTTTTTACATTTTTTTGTTGAAATTTATATAGCAGGCGATAACATAGATATATATTTTTTCTATTAAATCAAATTCAAAGAATACCCATCATATACTTACAATAGGTAAAAACATGCTTTTGGTGTATAAGAGCATCAAACATCCTCGAGTGTTGGTGAAATGGTGAGCGATCATGTACATCATTTCTCTAATCCTTAGAGTACTAACAACGGTGAAAAAATACCTCCCTACTAGGGATGGCAATCTCATCCGCATTCGATGGGTGTCCGAAAACCCGCCCCGAAAAAACGGGTTAAAACCCGTTAACATACGGGTGAAATTCGGGTGACGGGTGGAACGGGTGATGGGACGGGTTGGATACGGGTGAACATCTCAAGACCCATCACTCGACCCATCATCCGACCCACCACCTGTACCCATCACCCGCATCCATCACCCACACTCATCACCCGCACTCATCACCAATTCTATTATGTTATATATATATATAAGATTTCATGAATATAATAATAATATATGTTTATATTAAAATTTCATGAACTCTATAGTTCATAACCTTTTTTAATTTTATTTGTCTTTATGACCTTGCTGATACTACTAATTTCCATGTTCCACAAATTTTTAGGGTAAATTTGTTTTTGGAACATACAAAAATAATTTTACAAAAGAAGTCGAGTCAAATAGAGTGTGTCAATTTTGAGATTATGATAAGAGTTGAAGACAATTATGTGTAAAACTACTTGTTTTAACGATTTTGATTTTTTCATTTTGGTTCATTATATGTTTTGGAGAAATGTAAGATATTTCGGATTTATACTTTTAATTTAGTTATGTCAATTTTTAAGGCTTAAACCCGATTAAATTGTATATTTAATTTTATCTTGCACAATTTCACTTTGTTTCAAATTTTAGTTGAAAACTAGCTTAAAAAAGGGTTAAATTTCACCCAAAAAAACCCGATCCACCCATTCACCCGACGGGTACAGGTAGGGTGACAAAAGCTACGGGTCGGGTGAAGATTTTAGATGACGGGTCGGGTGACGGATGTAGTACATCCACCCATCATCCGACCCATTGTCATCCCTACTCTTTCTTCATTCATCTCTACTCCACATCATCTTTTTTCACAAAAAAAATTTCATCCCACCAACAACAAATTAAAAAAAAAAAATCTCTCACGACCCTTTCTCCTACTTTTTAAACCTATCCTATCACATTATCTTCTATATTTTCCAAATTTTCATTTACTACTTAATACATAATAACTAATCAAATAATAGTTATTAAGATATTACCAAACTCTTAATTATTATTGTTATATAAGTCAAATTTTTTAGTTAATTTTAAACTAATTGAATAATAATAATTAAATTAATATGATTATGAATTAGTAAAATACTAATTAAAAAACATGATTATCAATATTTATGAGATAAAATAACAGTACATGAAATAAGAACATGATGCATGAAGATTAAAGCGTCATACAAAAAACTAAATGAAAATACAACAATGGTAAATAAATTACGAAACATAATCACGAAATCATAGAGATGCCGATAGTTTTTTTAAGTATTCACGTCATCAAACTTTTGTCAAATGTGCTTTATCAAGTCATCTTTAAGGGACTGATGAGTTCGTCTATTTCGCATAACATCCCTTGTCTCCAAGTATTTGTTAATGTTGATCGGACATCCGGTTTGAAACTGGAAAACTTCATCATTGTTGACGGTAGCACTTGTACTCGCTTCACCTCTACGATGCGAACATTGATTAGGGCAATCTGTTTTGTAATATATTCTTATTACTTCATCATTCTTATAAGTGTCTTGATAGCATGATTTACCGACCTAGTTTAGTAGATCATATAGGTAGATTTTCCCTTTCCGCATGCATGTTTTAGCCTTAGTATGTGTCATTTATGCTTGTTTAGTGTTACTTTGCAAGTATAGATGTCTACACACGCTTTTGGTGACTTTGTATATAATTTGGCGTGTTCTGGATCTAAAACGATGCATTTGAGGATCAAGCCTCAGAATGGATGCTTTGGAGCGATCATGCGAGCATAGGAAAGGAGAAGAAGACGAGTTTGGAGCAAACAAGACAAGATACCCGAGCCTAGAGCAATCTCGGCCGAGACCC
This sequence comes from Fagopyrum tataricum, assembly GCA_002319775.1. Lineage (NCBI taxonomy): Eukaryota > Viridiplantae > Streptophyta > Magnoliopsida > Caryophyllales > Polygonaceae > Fagopyrum > Fagopyrum tataricum. Next base: position 3,610,791 of record CM008283.1, read on the forward strand.
ATGTACCTCGGTCGAATCTCGGCCGAGGCCCATGTATCCCGGTCGAGGTTGGGACATTCTGTTGCAAAATCTCGGTGGCCATATCGGCCATGATCTCGGTCGACCCGACCGAGATGCCTTGGACGCTGAAGACGAAGTCGAAATCTTGGCCCCGACCGTCACAATCTCGGCCGAGATCCTAGACCGAGATTTCCTTGAGCATCGGATTATATTTTATTTTTGGATCTTTTTGGCCCAACCCATGCCTTTGGCAGGTTGTTGGGTATAAAAGGGAAGCTCTAATTATTTTCTAGGGTTCCGAATTATTCTCCAATTTAGCTCATATTGAGAGATCTTTTCTTCCCTGCTACCTTGTCTTCACCATTTTCACCATTGTTGGACCTTGTTGAGTTTTAGGAAAGATTCAACCTTTTTCATTTCATTCATTTCAAATACGCTGTGCGATACTGGGATTCATCCTTTTGTTGGTTTTGGATTAATAAAGCTGAGTACTTTCTTTAATCCCTTTGTTATTTCATCTTTTATGCATTTCTCAATTGAATTGATTATTGATATTGCTATGTTGATTGTTGGATAAAAACCTGGTGGTTCCAAGGTGAATAGGGATTTGTTTATACCTTGGACAATGATGGAATAGTTTATGCTTATGTTTGATTTGAATAGCTTTGAAATCCTAGTGGTTAGTTTGGACTTGAATCTAGTTTAGAATCCTTCTAGTTAGTAACCTAAGTTGGAATTGAGATCTACCCGGTAATATACCTTCTTAGATACATAAGAGAATTGATCATAGGTAATAGAGGTGAAAACCTCTATTGGATAGAATGTGCCTTGATTTCCTGCTGAGTTAGGTAATTCCTGAGACTTACCCTGTAAAGGTTTAACTTATCCTTAGTTGTAAATCTGGTTTGTTTAGAACTTCCCTCCTCTCGACCTTGAGACTTACCCGGTAATAGGTAGTTTGGATTGGAACTAGATGGTCTTGAGACTTACCCGGTAATAGACCATCAGAGTAGAAACGTTCATCCCTGTGACTTGTCAACCATAGATGCCTTGTGAGTTATCGTGAGTCCATGTATATAAACAATGACCTTGAATCCTTGGAATCCGTTTTCTCCATTTATTGATTGTTTGTTTGTTTTACTCTGTTTTTAATCAAATGTGACATTTGATTGCGAACTCTATAAAAACTCTTCAAAAACATTTGCTCTTTCTTTTCTTTTTTTCCAAACTTTGTCTTGTTCTGGATTTACTCTATTTTAGATCATAATTGCAATTCATTCACTTAGTCCCTGAGATCGATCTTGGAATACATGCTCATTTTGCATATGATACATACACTGTGGGTTCGCTGCAATTGATTATTTATTGCGAGTTTATAAATTTAAAGCATACCGTTGTTTTACTAACTTGTGAGTCTTTATCATCATTGATAAAGATTTATAAGGGTGTAAAATTAGCGAACAAGTCTCGTTCATCCCCACTATCATGTTATGAATAATAATACAACCCTTCATAATGTCGGCCAATATATCTTCATCATAAACAAGAGCTGGTTGTCGTACAATTGCGAATCTCGCCTGTAGAACTCCAAATGCACGTTCAATACCCTTACATGCACCAGCTTGACAATCAGCAAAAAGACTTTGCTTAGGAGTTTGAGGATGGGTAAATCCTTGCACGAAAGTAGCCCAACTAGGGTAAATACCATCAGTTAGGTAGTATGCCATGTTATATTCATGACCATTGACAATAAACTTCACAGGAGGTGCCCGACTGATGCAGGAGCATCTAGAAGCCTAACCTTAGCACTCCAAATGACTAGACCAGTCAAGAAGAGACGGACTACTAGAGAGGAGAAGCAGGAGCATGAAGAGAAGGGAATGTGCAACCCAGATGTGGAGAGACCAAGCAGCCCACGAGATTCACACGAAGAAAGGGTGCGACGGGCTGCCTTTGAAGGAAGGAGACTCCGGGCTTATTTGAGTTGCTAAATTAGGCCCAGTCTCTTATTTTATTTTCAGCTCATATTTGGACCATTTTAATATTGGGTTTGTTTTATTTAAATTGATAATTTATTTTCTTCTAGATGATCTTATCTCGTAAAGATTTGATCATATCCGTTTGTTAGAAGATCTTATCTCTTCGAGATTTGATCTTATCTTTTAGCTAGTTTGGGCTCGATCTTAGATCAAGCCCACAACCCGTTGTTGGCTCAGACTTGACGTCCCCCTATGCCTATATAAGGCCATCTGGACGTGTGTTTTCATCATCAGACTTTTAATATACATTTTGAATACTTTCTAGTATTTTCCTCTCGTGTGATTCGATAATTGAATAGGTGCGAAGCTTATTCAAACCCTGGACGGGTGAGAAGCACGTCCAACCCTCGTTTGGAAGCTAGAAGAGCCGTTCATCCCGGTGCGAAGCTTGGATCGATTTCTCTTCGATCTCCAAACAACTTCTTGTGTTTTCGGGAACAATCTCGTTCTTTCCCTTACGCCAAAGATTATAGCGGAAGATTCAACTTGCGAAGAGGAGATTCAACCAGTCTATTCAGCAACGATCCCTCCCCAATCATCGGATCCAACATCCATCATCTCAACATTTTTCACCCATATCCACGCCTATCTCCATCATCTCTCTATCCTACGTTCTTGGTGTTGAAAGATCGGAAACCTCACGGCTAACCCCGTATCAAATTAAAGGGCTGAAATTTGTTATTTTTTCACCCATATCCAACTAGGGTAAATACCATCAGCTAGGTAGTATGTCATGTTATATTCATGACCATTGACAATAAACTTCACAGGAGATGCCCGACCTTGCAAGACATCACTAAATACCGGTGAACGGTAAAGTACATTAAGGTTATTACACGAACCTAAAATGCCGAAAAAAGAATGTCAAATCCATAGATCTTCATCCGCAACAACTTCCAGAATGAGGGTTGCATTCTTGTTTCGTCCGCAGTATTGACCTTTCCATGCATTAGGCAATACTCCCAATGCATACAATCAATATTGCCGATCATGCTTGGGAATCCTCGTTGCTCATTCTTGTAGAGGATCTTACGTAGGTCTTCGTCTTTCGGGCTTCGCAAATACTCATCTTCAAATTCCTTGATTACTCCTCCACAAAATTTTTGTAGACATTTTCGTGCAGTTGTTTGACCTATCCTCATGTATACATCAACGACATCGGGAGCCACACCATATGCTAACATTCTCATTGATGCAGTTCATTTTTGGAGCCGAGATAACCCAAACTTCCCAGCCGCATTTCGTCTTTGCTGGAAAACTCGTCATTTTCCACCACCTTATTCACAATCTTGCAAAACAAAGACCACTTCATTCGAAACCTCCGCCGAAATTGATTCTCATTGTATATTGCAGGATCCACTAAGTAGTCTCTAAACAACTGGTTATGCCCTTCTTCACGATTTCTATCCATTTGGACCACAACTTCAAAATCTTCATTATTGATTTGTGTTTGAGGTGGTGGTGGAAACAATATAGATGGTAATTGATTATTAACAAAATTGTCAATAATTTTGGGAATTTCTTCATCACTATTTGATGAAGAACTTGAGCTTGAAGAGCTCCTTTGAAACAACATTATCGATTTGTGTTGAGGTGGTGGAAACAATATAGATGTTTTGAGTTGGTATTGAAAAACAATAAGGTAGTGTTCTTATATAGATTGAATGGAGCGACATAAACATTCAAACGTGGGCCCAAATATCATTACTTGTCAATAGATGACTATGACAATACAAAACCATTCTTGTCATTCGGTGACTAAGACAATACAAGACCATTTTTGTCAATAGGTGACTATGACAATACAAGACCATGCTAGTTGTCATAAATATGACATAGATGATCATTCAGTGACGCACATTTCATTGTGATAAGGTGACTATGATATATCAATGATATAAGAAAATAACTTTCAATTAACATAGATTAAATATTACACAGAACCATGATATTGAGAAAAAGATTTCAAATTACAAGAAACTTAAACGAAGACTAATACTTAAACATCAAATAAAACTAAAGTACATAATTAAAATTACTCATTCGACTTCTCTAATTCCTCTTTCAACTTGTCTAAGAGTAGTTAGATGTAATCGTCAAGATCCATGAGTAATTTCTCCTTCAACTTGTCTTCTCCTAGGTTCAGCGATGCCTTAGATAACAATACTTGCAGCATATCAAATTTTTGCTTCTGATTCTCAACCATCATTCGATTTTTCTTGAATTTGAATATTTAATTTCTCTCCTCTAATTCCAATTGTCTCTACCTTGTCATTTCCTTATGCCTTTCAAGCTCAAATTTCTCTTTTTTTTTAGAGTCATCTCCAATGCTCGTTGATCATTATAAGCCCTAATCTGCTCACCCATATTTGATAAATCTTCAGTTGTATTCCCTTTGCCCTTTCTTCTAGCCTTGGTTTTCTTCACACCATCTGGACGACTTATACCTGTAGATATGAAGCTATCACTAGCATTGTCTCTACTTCTCTTGCCACTACCGCTGTTATTTTCAAGTTCAGTTTCCACCTTGTGTTCAACATCAACTTTCCTCCTTTCTTCTTTATTCAAAACCCACCTCATGAACTTCCTCCACTTTGGATACTTGTTTACCATCTCCCAAGCACTTTGATATTTGAAATTCCTTGGTGCACCTTGACAAGACCTTCGAAATAATTGATGGACATTTTTTGTAACAGCAGCTTCATTGTACCCACTTCCCGTTATTTGATCAACTTTTTCCAAAGCACCAACCCAAATGAGTAAATCGACAACCATTCTTTTCCAATGAGTCTCCAACATGTTCTTGTTTCGCTCCGGAATCTCATGTGGTCGATATTGACTAGCCGCTTCATATGATTGATGTATCTCTCTCCAGAGAACAACAAATTTCTGATCTTTTTCAATAATGGAGTATGTGCAGTGGGTGAATTAGACCTCAATGAGAGCTTCTTCTTCTTTGACAGACCAATCACGGTTGTTTGTTGCAGCCGGAATTGATTGATTTTGATTGACTGGCAATGGAGGTGGCAATACTGATTCCGGAGAGAAATGTTGTGTCTCCGGAACAATATCTTCTTCATCACTAATCATTTGAGTGTTGCTTCCTTGAAAAATTGTTGGAGAATTCTCGTAATTTTGAGAGTTAGGGGAAAATTTTTGGTAAGTTAGTGGAGTCATTTCTTGTGAAGGTGGTTGTTGTGGAGGAAAATTTCTTCCTAAACTAAGGATGATTGATGAAAGAAGGATCGAATTTGTTGAAATTCATGGACGAGTGATGAGGATTATTATGATCCATTTTTTCAGAAATTGTACACAAGAACACAATTTTTTATGAATTTGAAGAGACAAATAAGGGAAACGAGAATTTTTGAAGTGTGCCAAAATATGTCAAAATGGGTGTCTATTTGTAGAGGGAAAAAAAGAACATTGGTATAAATTTAAATTTTTTTTAAATATAACCGTTGTAGTTTAATAGTTATATTATAGCAAAAAAATAAAAGTAAAGTTCACCTATGATTAAAAATTTAAAAACTAACTGTTGTACTTGTTTTTTTTGGTAAAAGAGGTGGTGGGCTTCCTCTGCAAAAAAAAATAAAAAAGCCTGCAATAGTGATTCTAAAATTTATTTTTATTCTCAACTTTTTTACAAAACATTTAAAATTTTTTTCAAAACAATCACTGACTTTATAGATTTTTGCCCCAAAAAAAAGTTACATACGAAAATATTTTCACCGGTGGAGGTGCTCTTAACTCACTTCATGAGAAGAAGGCAGGGTAGGGACCCTCCTACTTGAGATGCTTCTTGCACAATCAAAACATATCGACTATAAAAATGTAGAAATCAAGGTGTAGCATCATCATACAAGATCTAACATCTTACATATTGTCAATTTTGTGAAGAGTAGTTTTCTCTATAAATTGCGCCATTAAAGAATGAATAGTGGGTAAGATATAGTGTTTGGATCCAATGAAGGTGATTCTAGTAGACATAACCTCATCTTCATAACCTCATCTTCATTTTGCATTCATCGTATGGCAAATCGGGTGTTGTTATTCTCAAAATTCGAAATCTTATAATCTGTGTGTTATCAAGACACTTCAAGGTACCTGTAAATCTAAATAATTATATCCGACCTTGTGTTCTCATGTGCATATATGCTTTAGATTGGACTATCTTCGAAGGTACACCAACCTAACCACTTCTTTATAAATATAAAAAAAAAAAAATTAAAATTTATTTGGCAATACATATCTATCATTTGTGGGGAAATAATCACATGAATAATTTTCAAGAAATAAACATCATAAATTTATAACTGCTTGTAACTTAAGTGCACATTTATATATCTATGTTATTAACATGTACCTGTAAGTCTAAATTTTTATATCCATGTCATTACACGACCACTTATAGAGTGATCAAAGTTAAACTACGATATTTTTAATTCAATTCGAATCGGTTTTAATAAGAGGTTTTAATCACAGGGTATTTGTTGGATCCCTACAAAAATTCTTACATCGACCACAATTCAGCAGTAAAAAAAAACCTAATTTATCATAAATTGACGTTTGATATCGCAAATTTGGAACACTGTAGATAGCCTGTGTATACATTAGAATATTTTGTTTTAAAAACATTACTTTTGCATTATCCAAATACTTTATCCTTAATACAACACAGCATTTCATAATTCCGTGTCATCATCCACATCTGTAGCAGATGATCATGGTTCTCTTTCATTTGTCCTCTCTTCTCCCACTATTAAATATATCAATAAACTTTAACTCTCTATATCCTCATCTATTTAAGACAAACTTATCATATTATATTCTCTTTAAAACTTTATTAGACTTTTACGATATTTTGACAATTGTTTTTTAATATTATATTAATTAATTGACGTCTTTAAGATTTTTTATGGATATTTTATTCTAATAGTTACATTTTAAAATTTGTATTGTCACCTGAAATAGCAATTATTTTCATAGAAAAGAGAGCATAATTTTGCTTTTTATTTATTACAACTTCAATCTACCTTAAAACCACTATCAAGAGGGCGAGTGATTGACTCGATTTACGTTCCAACAGCTCTCTCCTACTCTCTCTCGGCAGCCATTAACAAGATGCTTCAGTTTTCGCTTCGACGGGGTAAGTACCTTGGATGCTTTAGTTACTCTCTGAAATCTCTTGAAATTTTATCCTGCTGATGTTTTTGTTCAGTTTTCCCTTAGATGGGATGATTTGACCTCCAGATTTTGATCCCAATATTGCTTTTAAATTTGGTTCATTGTTTTCTGTTTTCGTTTCCGCCTTAGCGGCAAACATCAAATCGTTGCGGCCTCAAGCTTTTGCTATGAAGGATTCTTTCTACTCTACTGCCAGCGATCCTTCTCAGCACCGCAAGCCTTCGGTAATTGATTTTTCGACTGTTTCCTCTGTATATACGTTTCCCATTACTGATAGTATGAACGTCTTGAGTTGATAATTGCTTTGTTTGTGAAACTGGAACTTTTGGGATTGAGATGTTATGGTGAGTTTAGGGCTTCTCTGGCGTAGTTGAACTTCGTCGTTTAGTGATCAGAGAAGAGAATAGATTCAATTGCCACATTCGTGGATTAGAACTGCTAGTTTAAGTGGTTTTTGCAAACCTGAATCCAGAATTAGAGAAAATTATTGATTAAACAGTCTATAAGGAGTTCACTGTCCCACAGGAGAAATTTGGTGGAGCAAAATGTTAGAGTAATCTTTCTTTGTCTGCTCTTCAGTTTAGCACAATCCCCTCTTCTTTTTAACCGTTTTTTAGCAAGGATATATTGTGGCACGGTGAATCCTTTAATTAAGTCTTTAGATTGTTGCTTACATCAAAGACTTATTAGCTACTTGATGGGGCAAGTTGCTCTTGAATTATACACAAACATTGCGTATCTATTGTATTCTGAACACCCCAACTTTTATTTTTGAATGCTTAAGATTTCAGACTTCATGCAGAACTTCTGAACTTTTTATTCGTAAGCTTGAATGCCTGTAAATTGTCTCCACAAGCCATCATATCTTCCTTAGCCCTTATCCATTTCCGCACTTAGCCAGCTGACCCAACTCCGACATGGAAAAGCCTTACTAAAAGTACATTTCATTGGCTCACATTATCCAGGATCTCTCATTGATTTTGCTGAATAATTTTCATCAAATTGAGATTCCTGCTGAGTCTTATTTCAGTGCAACTCTTGTTTGACCATTAAGAAATGCTGATCAAAAATTACAAAATACATTTCGAAGGGCTCATTTCTCATTTATCACAGCTTTCGCCTACTGATTGGCCTAATCCTGCTAAATGGGGTGTACATACATATTCATATTGAGTTATATATCATATGCAACTTTGAGTTTGGAGATAAAATAACCATTCCATGTTGTCCATTGTTTGTTCCAGAAAGTTCCGCTCCTGATTGGTGGTAGATTTATCGAGTCACAATCATCTGAAGTCATTGATGTCCTTAATCCGGTAATCTCTTATAAAGATGTGCACCTCGTTTTCTCATTTTTGTCATGGATCTGACAATATTTATGTTGTTCAATTACATGTTTGTTAACACAATTCTTGTTACTATTTCAGGCAACACAAGAAATAGTCTCTCAAATTCCTTTGACTACTAATGAGGAATTTGAAGCTGCAGTTTCTGCAGCAAAAGAGGCTTTTCCATCTTGGCGGAATACACCAATAACAACTCGCCAACGTGTCATGTTGAAGCTTCAAGAACTAATCCGTAGAGACATGGTAAGTAACACTTAGAGTTTCCCATGTAAAGCTACATTCGTGAATATTCAGAATTGTTGTACCCCTTTTTGCAGGATAAACTTGCCTTGAGTATTACTACTGAACAAGGGAAAACACTCAAAGATGCTCAGGGTGATGTGTTCCGTGGATTAGGTGAGGGTTTATATGTTCATTTTCTGCTGTAGCCTGTAAGTAACAAAAAAGTATTCACAGAGTCTTGATATTCTGGACTTACAAACTGTTTGCTTTTTTTTATGTAGAGGTGGTGGAACATGCTAGTGGAATGGCAACTCTTCAAATGGGAGAATATGTTTCCAATGTCTCCAATGGGATTGACTCTTACAGCATTAGAGAACCCCTTGGTGTCTGTGCAGGGATATGCCCCTTCAACTTTCCTGCTATGATTCCTCTATGGGTATAATCTACAATCTTTGTATGACTTCATTTTATCCGTGCACCTTCCCTTAACGTTGTTCCTACTCAAAACCATGTCATTTAACGTTAATGCTTGTTATGATATTTTCCCTTTTCCTTTATACTTGTGCAGATGTTTCCAGTTGCAGTTACCAGTGGGAACACATTTGTCTTAAAGCCATCAGAGAAAGATCCAGGTGATTCTTTCCTTCTGCAAGGGAGTTAAATTTGAAGATTTTATTTGAAATTTGTGGAAAACCACATAGGCTAAAACTTTTATCGTGGAAGTTAGTCTCTTGGTGGAAGGCAATGACGGCAAATGTTCAAGACAATCAATATCTTGCTATCACAAGTTTGTCTCGAAAAGCTTAATTATGCATACCATTACTACTTCTATTGGGTAGTGTAAACCGAAAACCCGAATCATAATCACCAACCTCTGCTCATTTATGCCTCAACTCTTAAAGTAACGCTGACCTATGTCGGCAATCAACTCCTCTATTGTAACCCTGAATTATTCTCTTTCCTTTAAGTAGAACTATATGTTTCTTATTTTTTATTGTTTTCAGCAGCATTGGGTGGTGGTATGATATAAAAGTAGTCGCAGAGCAATGTAGGGTGTGTTTGGATCATAGGGGAAAGTGCATATTGTGCATAAATCCTAGGATTTAACGCAAGATAATCCATTTGATTAGAAAAAACAATACCGCATGCTCTTCTTTTCTAGAAATACTACATGGTGTCATTGAGGTCTAGATTGTTCCAGATCAACCCATTATTTTGATAACTAGTACAAATGTTTTGGATGTGCACTTGAAAGGTTTCTGTCAAAAGTTATAGTTTATGGACTGTTGTATTTTCTTTCAGGAGCTTCTATTTTGCTTGCTGAGTTAGCAATGGAGGCTGGTCTACCTGATGGAGTCTTAAATATTGTTCATGGAACTAATGTATGCTTTTGACATTGTTTCTTCTGCTCTATTTAATAGTTAATTATGCATTAAGGCAATTGTCATTGCTTGATTTCAACGTACATCTTATGTGATCCTTGCCTATTTTTTTCTTCTATTTTCATTATAATTATTTATTATCTGAGTTTTGTGGGTCTGGAACAGGATGTTGTTAATGCTATTTGTGACAATGAACATATACGGGCTGTATCATTTGTTGGTTCGAATACTGTAAGTTACCTTGCCCTACACCCCTTCTTATGTATACAGGCTGTATCAGTTGACTCCGAATGCTGGTTGCACCGTGCTTGATTGTAAAGTTGATTAGACTTTTACATCTTTCGTTTGTATTCTTTTTCCAGTTGCTCCAAACTCCATCGCTGCATTTATGATTCTGTTTCTTCTAAGAGTTGGATAATAAATAACTTTGGTGAATTATGTCTTAGCTTCCGGGAACTGACCTTCCACTGTTGACGGAAACTTCACTGATTCTTGCATTCCCCCCTGTTCCTTGTATTTACCCCATCAGAAACTTACTTGTTCAGTTGCTTAATGAATAAATTGGTGACTTGGTGGTCAGCCTTTGGGTTTGGTCATGTCTTTATACATCTACTTGCTGCTGATGTTTTGTTAGATTGCATTCATTTATTATGTTATACTGCATTCATCTTCTTGCCCTATTTTGTATTTGGACCAGTAAATTGAAATTGCCAAATTTCTTCTCTCCCTTCCTATTTCCTTTACAATGTACCTAAGAATCCCCGAGGTTTTGTGCTCCAGGCATGTTTAATGTTGCTAAATAGGGATGACTACTTGCACAAATCCCTGTATATTTCTCATTAAAGAATTGCACAATCTGCTTTCGCGATTGTGTGATTTCTAATTCTGCTACAAAGGATTGACTTTTATCTATATGGTTCTTGAAAAGGCTGGCATGCACATATACTCCAGAGCAGCAGCAAAAGGAAAGCGTGTTCAGGTAGAAAGCAGTTTAGAGTGGAAAGTTTTCCCTTTCAAACATTTTAATAGCTATTTTTTCATACAAGCTGACTTCACAATCTCATTGTTGACAGTCCAATATGGGAGCCAAAAACCATGCAATCGTACTGCCCGATGCAAATGTTGATGCAACGCTTAATGCACTTATTGCAGCAGGATTTGGTGCTGCAGGACAACGGTGCATGGCACTAAGTTGTGTAGTCTTTGTAGGAGACTCCAAACAATGGTATTTAGTCCTGCATCATCTTTCAACTTGACATCTTCTCTTGATCTAAAGTCTTGTTGTTTGATTATTTTCACCCTTAATCTCTATTGGCAATGTCGTTTGCTTGATGGGAATCTTTTTATATGTTCGAACCTAGTTTGCTTGTTTAGAATCTTTTGTTCATATGTTTGACCTATTTATGGTTACTTTAAATAAAAAAAGAATTGTTTTGCACTCACCCTTGTGATTGAAGGCTTACAAATTAATGGCTAGGTCATTTCTACATGGCTTATCGGCATGTAATGCTTGACCTACATGGACAGTGCGTTGTTCTGCTCTCTTGCTTCTATATGAGGATAAACTGGCCAAGTAGGTGACACTGTCTTTGTTTTTTTTTTGTTTCAAGGGAAAACAAGCTAGTCGAGCATGCCAAAAAACTCAAGGTGAATGGTGGAACTGAACCAGATGCGGACCTTGGTCCAGTAATAAGCAAGCAGGTACGTTATAACCTGCAAATGATATAAAAATCTTGTTGTCCTGACATTTCTAGTAACATATGTAAATGATATTTGACGGAAAGCATATCCAATTAGAGTAACTCTGTCCATATGAAGTGATGTCATGATTATAAAAATCTTGATCAACATGTAATGTGCTATTCTGTCAATCTGTCTTAAACTAAGCAACTATTAATAATTTTTTCATGTAGGCAAAGGAAAGAATATGCAAGCTGATCCAATCTGGGGTTGATGCTGGGAGCAAACTACTGCTTGATGGAAGAGACACTGTAGTTCCTGGCTACGAGCATGGTAACTTTGTTGGTCCGACCATCTTGTCTGATGTCACTACTGACATGGAATGCTACAAGGTTCATTACTTGCTTATCTGCTACCTATGAAGTACAATAATCCTGTTCTTGGGCTTTAAGTTTTGATGTTTATATATGTGCAGGAGGAAATCTTCGGACCGGTTCTTGTTTGTATGCAGGTATGCTGGTGCAAATATTTGGCTCTATTATCATGAAGCTTATCTTGACTTTGACCCATGTGAGCAACCTACCTGTTTTTTTCACAATCTATTTGCAGGCTAACAGCTTTGAAGAGGCCATCAACATTGTTAACAGAAACAAGTAATTGACTTACGAATTTTCTCTTCAGATTGAAACATAACGTGTTTCCCATATGCCTTATATATTATGTGGAACAATGATGTGTCTCGTTGCAGATACGGTAACGGTGCATCAATCTTTACCTCATCTGGTGCAGCGGCCAGGAAATTTCAGACGGAGATAGAGGCTGGACAGGTAGTATAAAGTTAAACTGTTTTTGGGACATTCCTTTGAAAACAAAAGCATGTGAAAGAATCCATTGCAAGGGGGTTCGGGGGTGTGAAAATACAAGTTGAAATATTATCACATAGAAGTAAATGAGACGTTAAGTATACAACTCATCACACTTAGTACCTGGTGAGAATATTAGATGCAAGATATATATAGAGAGAGGTTTTGGTTCAGGTGAAGCAGATGTTTGTGGTCAAGAGGTGAGGTGACGAAGATTGTGGTTCATTTTTTACATTAACACATGTGAAATCAAGTAGTTTATTTTTGTAAATATTACAAAAACAAGATTTTAGTTTCTACCTGACATGTATCTCTTTTCTTTGCAAAGGTTGGAATCAATGTCCCGATTCCCGTTCCTCTACCATTCTTCTCATTTACGGGGAACAAGGCGTCTTTTGCTGGTGACCTCAACTTCTATGGTAACCCATCTCCTTCATCTTCGTTTTACTCCTTGTATCTTTCTCTCCAACTTAACTAATAACAGCACTGAAAGTGTGTCTAGCAATGCTGAATAGTGTGCTATTCCTTCAGGCAAGGCCGGGGTTCAGTTTTACACACAACTGAAGACGGTAACTCAACAGTGGAAAGATCTACCAGGTGGTGTATCTTTGGCAATGCCAACTTCACAAAAGGTTTGAACATGTAACAATACTTAAAAACCTGCTTTTGTGAACAATAAATTACCTGCAATAAAAAGATAGTGTGTAGCTCTCTTTCTGTTTTTTTTACTCTTAATCTGTTAGCATTTGTTCTTATAAGCCTTTAATCCATCGTCAAACAATCCATAGCCAGACAATATGGTTCTTGTACCATTGTATTTTCTTCATTAACGAAAGTGTTAACCTTTTACCATGTGTATTATGTGTTCTTTTTACTCCCATGTAAACTATTTCAAGGCCATTAAAACTTAATATTGTTAATCCAATGAATGTTGTCATTTTTGTGGATAAACTTGAACAGTACTAAAGACAAAGCTACTAATTAGGCTCGCTCAAATTCCGGTCTGGATCGATATTTTATACCGGATATGGACCACATATTTAAGTCAGATCAGTCAAATTTTAAAAGGTTCAATCTTGAGCCCAAAAGACCCAAAATAGTTATTAAAAAAAAACTCGGTTCAATTGGTTCGGCTTGAACTGGACCTTAAATATCCGGTGTAGGTCTAGTCCATTGAGAGATTTCCGGTCTAGGTTCGATTCGGTCCTAAGTTGATGAACGTCGTGAACAACCCTGCTTATACATGTTTAATTTTATAGATACGAGCCTCGATTATTAGAAGATTATATTTCATTGAATCAAATGAAACATGTTATTAGATGAAGCCGATGGAAAGGGTTTAGGATTTAACTTGACTATATTGACGAGTAAGAAAAGGCATACGTTGACCATTGAATTTACTTTGAACTCAACGTGGTTGTATGCTCATAGGACAAGTCAAATTTGGTGTATCCACACTATGAGATTGTATACCGTGTCAATGTACTAAGCCTAAATTTAAGTCCCAATTGGAAGTTTTCACCCAAAACCTATTAAGAGTCTAGAATATAAGAATCGAGAAAAAAAATTTATATTGTCGATTTTAGAATATAAGAATCTGTGTACTTTTACACAGATTTACGGTCTATAGTCCGATGAACTTTCACAATAAGTATAAATGGATTTTTAACGCTTTTAATAAATATATAAAAATGATTAAAGTTTATTCAATTTTAACATTTACTAAATTTAATCACATTTAACGAATAATAAAAAGAAAACACTAATTATTTCTATAATTTGAAGATGTAAAGATATTATTTTATCAAAACTTTATAAAAAGCTAAAACTTCTTATATTGTTGATATGCGGATATTTTTGCATTTGCTTTCACTACTCGGCTTCCACATGTCAGTTTATCACCAAAAAAAATCTATAAAGTGTCTATGAAAAAATTAATCTAAAAACGATGTTTGTTTAGATCAAATATTATAGGTTATTTTTATATATTTACCGACAAAAAAAGTCGAGGTGGATTATTTTACACGCGGAGAAAACGGAAGTGTATATTCTCAATAATATCAATAATGGTATATTTGTTATAAATTAAATATAATAGTTTTAAGTGAACTAGGTATGATTAGTGAATTTTAAATCAAATAGGGAAACAAAATGAAAAAGAAACTAATTTTTATGTTGACGATGAGAAAACCTTCACTCAAATGATTAACTTTATAGATGATATGAAATGTACAATTGCATAAAAATATAGCTGTTTTCATAACCAAACAGTTCATAAATAAGAGTATGCTATTGTAATTGTGCTCAATTGATTATCGTGTTTTAGATTTTATTTTGTAGGTGGACCAGTAACATGAAAGTTGTGTTTGAAAACATATATTCATATATTTATTATGTTACTTTCAATTACTTGGATATGATTAAAAGTAAAAAAAGCTGAAAAAGTAAATATCAAATTGTCATGTGAATATAAACTTCATCAAATTTATCTATTTATTGTCTTGATTTACTCAATATTACTTTTATTTTTAAATAATTATTGCTACTTGAAGTATTATTTAAGAGTAATACTAATAAAGATGATCTGAAATATAAATATTATAAAATCAATTATTGATAATAGTTGAATTAATCTATTTATCTTATATACTACATCCTCCGTTTTCGAAAATAGAAATTTTTAGTCATAGACACAATTATTAAGAACCGTATTAAACAATCTTAGTTTTATAAAGTTTTTTCTCTTAATTCTACCACTTATATTTAAATATTCACTTTAACTTTTCACACCCGAACATTTTCTTATAAAAATCTTTGATAAAATTTTTCTAAAAAATTATTCTTACAACTCTCTTAATTAATATCTCTGAAATAAAATGATATTTAAACTTAATCAATCAAAATTGAGATGTTAGAACTATATTTTTTGGAGTGAAATAACACATAATGTTGATACGTGCTTTGAATTAACTTACAATAAATAAATGATTCACCAACATAAATAAATAATATACTAATTGATATGAACCTATCTATTATCAAACAAAATATATATATATATATTATATATATATATATATATATATATATATATAATACTAATGAAAATAAATCTCATCCACAATAATCTATATCTACATCGCTGAAGTTTTTGTAAATGTATCTGCTTTAAACCGATCCATTCAGACCTAGACTGGACCTGAAAGCGGTTTCAATCCAGACATGAATCACCGGTTAAATCGATCCCAGATCCAACTTCTATTGTTCAAATTTGGACATATGAACACCCCTGCCGCTTCCCTTACAATGATGTTTCCATCTTTAATAACAGCCTATACCAAACCATATTCCATATTTTATGAAACGGGGTAAATAATAAGCAAAGAGAGAATGAAGACATGTAAGTTTGCTAACAACCCTATTAATTCTTCTTACGTAACATCCCGTAAAATTGTCATCCCGCATTATTTGAATGAAGATTTGTGATTGACTTATAAGGATGGATGAGTACAAATAACTATGGAGTTAAAGCATGCTCGTGCGGGAGCAATTTCAGGATGAGTGACCTCTTGATAAGTTTCTGCTCGAGCATTGTTGGCATGAGAACAGGGTCCCTAAGATGTCGGGTGAGTTACGAGTGTGTTTGCCCCAGTAGACGGTCACTCCCGAAAAATTGTCATCCCGTATCCTTTGAATGGAATTTCTGCGCGAGCATTATTGGCGTGGGAACAACGTCCCTAAGAACTCGGTATATAAAGCTCAACATAAATTAGTCATGTTTTATTTTGAAATTAATTAACAATTCAATTAAAAAAATATAATATAATCCATGATTATAAACTTATACACTAATTTTACGGATAATTGACTGATTGTCATTAAAGTTTTGAAATCAAGGAAGAGCATGTATACATTGTCTCGCACAATTTTGATGTTCAACTTCCAAGCTTCATGGACCTCTTTAGGAAGCTACTGTGAGGGCGAATCCACTTCTAATACAATTTTACTTTCAACACTTTGTTCTAAAAATAGACTACGCATTTGGATTATGTACGTGCATACGAGTAAACACGTAGTTGGGTTAATGTTTAAGTCCAACAAATAAGTTTTGAGTTTTCAATCTTTTTAACGTGTTAAGATGTAAAGAGATAAATTTGCGTAGAAAATGTATTGATTGTGTAACTGCATCTTTTCGTTTGAACAATGTAGAGAGTGGGTACTTATACTCGGTAAGCTCTAACAACCTCCAAACTTCCTGAGCTTAGTTATTTCATATTTACAATACAAGCCTCTTATTCTATGTAATGTGCATATATGTCTATATCCCCTCCTCAAGCTGGAGTTGGATAAACAAGTTCAAGCTTACGAGTAATGAAGGAGTGTTGTTGTTCACCCAATGCCTTCGTGAAAGTATCAACTAACTAAAGGGAAGAGGATATGTGAACGGTAGACAGGAAGCCCTTCTGAACCTCATCGCGGACGCAATGACAATCCATATGGAGATGCTTCATCCATTCGTGGAATACAAGATTCGTTGCTATGTGCTGAGCAGATTTGTTATCGCAATGCATGGGGATAGGAAGAGGGACCATGATATGAAGATCTTGTAGTAGACCTTCAATCCATACAATCTCGCTAGATGTGGAAGACATAGCTCGATATTCGCTTTCCGCTGAGGGTTTAGAAACAATATATCTTCCGTTTCTTGCTCTTCCAAGAAATCAAAGATGGTCCAAAAAAATTCAGAATCCTGCGATCGATCGACAAGTATAGGCACAAGAGCTCCAGTCGACATCATTGTAAGTAGTGAGGGAGGTCGATGAAGTGGAAGAGTAAGCAAGGCCCAAATTAATGGTACCTTTGAGATATCTGAGCAGATATAAAGTTGCCTGCCACTATGGGATGCAAGGGGAAGCCCAAAATTGACTAAGTTGTTGGACTGAATAAGCTATATCTGTCCGGGTTAAAGTGAGGTAGAGAAGTCGGCCGACAAGGCGTCTGTATAGTTATGGATCAGAGAAAGGCTCTCCATTGCCTGGAACCAGTTTGGTATTGCGTTGCATAGGGAAAGAAGAAGATTTGCAATCCATCATGTGTTTATCAGGATATCCAAGATATATTTGCGTTGATTGATCAAAATGCCATCAGAATTCCTGGCAATCTCCATACCAAGAAAGAAGCGAGCATGGCCAAGGTCTTTACTGGTGATGGCTGAATGAAGAGCAGTCTTGACCTGAGTAATTTCATCGGGAATTTCCTCAGTAATAAGCATGTCGTCAACATAAACAAGAGAAATTGTGATCCCATTGTTGGATGATTTAATGAACAAGGAATAATCTTGCTTGATTTGAACAAAACCAAACTAAAGAAGAAATTTTGTGAGCTTTATGTTCCACTGCTTGCTTGCTTATTTGACACCATAAATAGATCTCTTAAGGAGGCAAACTTGTTCATGAAAGGCCTTTGTATAACCTTGAGGAGGTTGCATATAAACTTCTTCGTCCAGATAACCATGAAGAAATGCATTGTTAATATCGAGTTGATGGAGAATTGGAGATGCCATGCTTTAGTAGCTGATAAAGCAAGCAATACTCGAACATTTGTGAATTTAGCAACCGGTGAAAAAGTGTGTTTATAATCCTTCTCTTTGACTTGGTTATAGCCTTTGGCAACCAAACGAGCCTTTCATCTCTCAACAAACCCATCAACCTTATATTTAACTTTGTAAACCCATTTGAAACCTATTGCCTTATGTCCTGTAGGTAGAGGTTTCAAATTCCATGTGTGATTGGTTTCAAGAGCTAGTAATTCTTTAGTCATAGCATCTTGTCATATGGGTAAATCCTTAGCCTGACCATAGTAGGTGGGTTCAAATGTGGATAGGACATTGCATAATGACAATTGATAAGAAGAAGAAAGATGATCAATGAAAACGTGTTGTAATAGGGAAGGATAAGAAAAGGAGTTGCAGACATAATCCTTTAATTTAGAAGATCTAGTGATAGTTCTAGAAAGTTGATGAAGAATGGTGGAAGGTGAAGGTCTAGACAAAAAAGTAGAAGCGGAAGGGGTGGAAGTGGAAGTAGAAGGTTACTGAGGAGTAGAGTTATCAAAAGGTGAATTTGGAGAATTGTGGATTGAAAGATAGTCATCAGTGGAAGGTGAGACTAAAGGAAGGGTTATTTATGGAGTAGGTGTAGGAAGAGCCGCCTTTCGCTTGAAAGGAAACTCATATTCATGGAAAGTGACATGTAAAGCCACAAAATTTTACGAGTCTCAATGTCAAGCAATTTATAACCTTTTTGACGTGGAGGATATCCAATAAAGTCACATGGACGACTTATTGCCTGAATTTATCCTTGGAAGGAAGAAGAGAATAACATAGACACCCAAGAACTCTGAGGTAATCATATGAAGCATTTTTGTGATGAAGTAATTCATAAGGAATTTTTCAATTTAAGACTGATGATGGCATAAGATTGATCAAATAAGTGGCAGCCAGGATACACTCACCCCATAATTGGATTGGTAAATGGGCATATAATTAATTTGAGTGCTCGAGTTGTCTCCACTAGGTGTTTGTGCTTGTGCTCAAGTCGAGCATTTTGTTATGGTACATAAGCCACTGACTTGTGGTATAGGATGCCTTTGGAGAGAAACAGATTCTACAATCTATGCTGCAAGAATTCTGCACCATTATCAGTGCAAAAAATATGAACCTTAGAATTAATCAAATTATGTCTCCACATAACCAAAAAAAGTGGAAATAATGTGAAACATTTGCTGCTTATCATTCATCAAGTAAGTCCAAGCACATCTCGTATGATCATCAACCAAGGTTAAAAAGTATTTAGCACCATGATGAGATGTAGTATGATAGGGTCCCTATATATCTATGTGAACTAAAGCAAGTGGCCTTGTAGCATATGAAGTGCTAGGAGAAAATGAAGTTTTGTGTTGCTTAGCAAGATTGCAAGTCTCACAATGAAAATCCATGTTATAAGGCAAAATTACTACAGGACATATGTAGTAATTTTGACAAGGAGGAATGACCTAATTAGTCATGAAACAATTGGACAATTTTAGGAGTTACTGGCAAAACAGAACATGAGCAACATGATTACTTTTTTTTGAGGCAATGAGCAAGAGATTTTGTAAAGTCCTCCTTCCAAGTATCAAGTGACCATAGGAGTGTTACTGTTAAGGTCCTAGAAAATACACGTAGAAGACTTGAAGTGGGCTTGAATGTCAGAATTCAATAATATCTTCGGGACAAATAAGAGGTTGTGTTTAAATCCTAGCATATACAACACATTATGCAATGTCATTTGATCATATAAGATGACAGTGCCATTTTGTGTACACTCCTTGATAGAACCATCTAGAAGTCCAATAAAAATTGGCTTTGAGATAGCATGCATCTCAACAAATAAATCTCTGCTGTAAGAGATGTGATCTGTAGACCCTAAATCAACTATCCAGGTGCAAGTGTATGTACTGATAACAGATGGTAAATAACTCAGGTTACCTGCAAAGTTGATAGATGTCGAAGGTGTAAGGCTATGACCTTGGCTTTACATCATCTTCATGATTTTCTAGAACACATAATTGACTAAGGAAGGATCTAAAGATGTTCCTCCTGAGTTATTGGAAGAAATGTCCAAAGAACAATTTCCAACTGGTAAATCCTGAGTATTAGTAGCAAAATGTTGTGAGGTTTTCATTCTCACAACCTCATTTGTTGATTTTCCTTTGGTTCCTCTATACCAATCCGGGATTCCCGTCAATTTAAACCATGTTTCCTTCAAAATTCTCTTTTCCTTGCAATAGGAACACTGTCGATCTAGTTTTTTCTTTCGGAAATCTCTCATGCTTCCTCCTACATGTCTATTAGGAGGTGATCGATCAACAGCTAGTGCATCATCATGAATGATATTAGGTGTAGTTATCTACTTTTGCTTCTCAGTCTGTAAAACCATGTGGTAGGCTATGTTGATGGTAGTTAAGGTCTTTAGGGCCAGGATATTGCTTCTAGTATGATCGAATTAATCACAAAGACCCATTAAGAACTAAATGGTCCGATCTCTCAAAAGTTGATTCAGAATATTACATTTGCAATTAACAACTCAGTTAAAACATTGATGGGTTGTAATTCATCTCACAATTTCTTGATTTTGCTAAAATAAGCAGCTACAATCATGTTATCCTGCTTCAAATTATTCAACTCCTTGTGCAATTGATACATACAAGAGGAGCATCAGACACCTCGAATTGTTCAATCAGTTCACTCCATAATTCATTAGATGAATCAACGTAAGAGAAATCCTCAGCTATGTCTTTATTTATAGAATGTATAAGCAACCTCTAACCATATAATCGGCTCTCGTCCATCTAGCTATCATGTCCTCATCATTTATAGGAATTTCGCAAGATCCATCGATAAATCCTAACTTCATCTTAGCACCTAGGGCCATTCGAATGTTACGATTTCAGGATATGAATTTAGATCCATCAAACATAGTAGAGACGAGTTGCATATCAGGATTATCATATGCGGAAAGATGTAGTGGACTGTTAACATTGCCTCCATAGTTACGCTTTGATGCTGAGTTCTCTGGATCGATCGATCCTGACATGGTGAATCGTATGTTGTATATGTAGAAATTCCAGAGTACACTTAGAAGTGCAGAATATCTTGATCAGAAAGATCGAAAGATGGAATACGGATGGAGGAAAAAAAATCCCGCTCTGATACCACTTTAATGTGTTAAGATGTGAGGTGAGAGATTTGCGTAGAAAATATATTTGATACCATTTTAACATGTTAAGATGTGAAGAGAGATTTGTGTAGAAAATGTATTGAATGTGTAACTGAATCTTATCGTCTGAACAGTGTACAAAGTGAGTATTTATACTCAGTAAACTCTAACAACCTCCTAACTTCGTGAGCTTACTTATTTCATATTTACAATACAAGTCTCTTCTATGTAATGTGTATATATGTCTATAAATCTAAAATTAATTGGCTATGGATCATGATCCACAACCAACTATTGATCAATTATCTATCACACTTATATATATACATGTAATATCCCAACTTTTAGATGTATATTATCTTAAAATGGAAGTAGTTTACTAAGGTTTAGGAGGTTTATTGATACTTGTACGTACATACGAGTCTAACATCTCATTCTTTTTATATATAGCTTATAAGTTAGGATGGTAAGACATGTCGAGTGGATTAAATATTTTGATATCACGTTAATATTTTTGTGTACATACGAGTGCACATGCATGTATATCAATCTCGAACCCAAACATAAGCCTAAAATATCCCGCTTTTAAATGTCAAAATCTTTTATCATTTCAGCTCTCGTTGCAAAGTGCAATAATGTTGCATCGATTTCGTATGATTAATCTTAGGATGTCTTCGTTTATCTTTTATAGTTTTTTAATCTATTAAAGTAAAGTATAAAATAATTGAATTCTATTGTTTTTTTTTCTTTTTAAAATATTTTTCTTTCACGTTTGTTATGAGATTGTTCAAGTTTTTAGGTTGCATTTTCTTTGCACTATTATCTAAAAAAAAATAAAAAATAAAAATATCGTTGATTAGTATAATAGCTTTTTTTGTTGTCAACCAAGATTATATGTAAATGTGTCCAAATTCACCAATCATTCAACTTTAGACATCACTAGTTAACATTAGAAGGAAGACCGGGACAAGCAAAATAAATGGAGTAAGAAAGTAACATAACGATCGAGTTACTAGCATGCCTAAATGTGTGTAGTTGGATTCCACCTATCTTAATTTGAAGTGGATTGTCATGTAACACCTAAACACAATAATGCATTCAACAAAGGGCGAAGAGCGAAACCACTATAAAACTTTTCTTCCATTGTCTTTAAATTTACGTATGCATTCATGATGCAATCACCCAACGTCTCATGTGTAATATATTTCCCTAGTGTATAAAAAATATACGTTTGTTTATAATTGACGTTAGATCGATGTATACTTCTTAATATATCTAGTAAGAGTAATTGTTTGGTTCAATTGTCACTTATTAGAAACTGATCCTCCCGATTGGTTGTAACTCCAGAAACGAAAACGGATTGGAAATGAATCTAGTCTACATTAGGACTTTGTTCATGGAATCATTCCATGTGATTTCGTGCAAAATGCACTTGCTTCCCCCATTTTATTACCCTATATGGTATCAAAACTAATCAATTTCTACTAAAATTACTTCAAACCACATTCCCAAAAACTTCATGAACATGGGTATATATAGACTAGATACGTTTCTATTCCGTTTCCGTTTCCGGAGTTCAAACCAAACGGGTCCTGAGAGTGAACTTTCAAGTGTAATCGTCTAACTTGTTTGTTAGGTTGAATTTTAAATAATTGGAGTCTTTTCGTGCTTTCAAGGTGAAAATTAATAATTATTTGACTATAGTATATATTTGTTAAAATATATATTATTTATTTATTTTTAAATAAAATATTGATGTATAAGATTTTTTATCTTCTCTATTTAACTATAGAATCTTGTTCAATTACCGATTAACATTATGTATGGTCAATGAGATGAAGTTTAATATATTTCATCGGTAAATCTTCTCACTTTTAACCTACATCATATCCTTTTTCTAGAAATTAAATAAAAAGTCAGGCGTGTATATATATATATATATATATATATATATATATATATATATATATATATATATTTGTTTGTTTATAATTGATGCAAGATTTTACTTATTTGTATGTCATGCAAGTGTAATTTTTCTATTTCGATTGTCGGAAACCGAGAGAAAATCACTTGTAATACCATGATAAATTTAGACGTACATACTAAATACTGAAAAGAGTTTTGCTCGTATATATGAACATATCGTGCAACGAATTTAACACATTAGTCTAGTAATGTATCATAAAATCAAATAAGCAAATGCCAATAAGATTATACATAATTAGCTAGTTGTACAAAAACTTTTGTAATGGTTATGAACTTGCATTCAAACATCGATCAACCACCCTCTAGGTCGGCCTTAGATTGGAGTCCCAATACTCATATTTATGTGTTAGGTTTGGTGTGTTGACTGCTTGAATGTACATAGATTTACGTTATTCAACAATGAACTTTAACACGAATTAAAGGGTGTCATTATTGGATGGGATTTTTTTTTTTTTCCTCCTTCTAATTTTCTATATCCTTATAATTGAACAAATTGAGATATAAAACAACATGGCAACCAAGCACCTTTTGTTTTCGTCGATCAAGACGTCACGACCAAGCACCTCGAAAAAGAAAGCTAAGTAAGAAACAACAATGTACGTGTACGAAAGGTTCCATTATCCAAATGAAGTCATGATCCACAACAAGATTGAACAATTTTCGAAATAATGAGTATATATATATATAGTGATTCCCGATATGCATATAAAATTTCCCCCTTAGTTTTTATGTTTTTTAACTTTACGAATGATTATCATTGATTAATTCTCTCGAATGTGTTGTAAACCGGAATAACCATGATGTAAGGGTCGTGTTATCTCCTATTGATCACTACTTAATTAATCCTTTCTTTTATATATAATATAAGTGGAATTAAATGCGCCGTAGAGTCGTAGACTACTGGTTCTCTTTCCTACAATTTTATTTTAAAATTTTCTCTTTTTAAAACATCTATTTACATATTTTTTCTAGTTTATATTGTATGTATCGTAGAAACCTTGATTCATTATTAAAAGATGGAAAAATGTCAAAAAGTAAATATTTTAAACTAAAATTTTATATTTATATGAGCGTGTTTAGATGGGCGCATTAATTATTACATTTGAGGTCGTGTGCACACGAATAAGTTAGACTTAAGATAATATAATATACAAGTCAAGCGAGATTTTATTTTAAAATTAAATTATAATAAGAGGTATAATTCACCAACCTAATGTTTACTAAATATAATGAGTTTATTTCTTATTTATTTCGAACATAGTCTCAACGTATGTTTGGTACCTTAATTTTATCAAAGAAGTTGTATGATTTATTACAACATTAAGGATTCATAAAGAGAAACGAAACTAGGATAAGGATTCATAAAGAGAATTGGATGCATGTACCATCTCGAGGCCTTGAATTTTATGAGTGCTTTTGTTCTATGTGCGTTATTTTATTTTGTGTTAACTTGTTATTTTTAATTTTTAGAGCATCTTTAATCTAGAAATTAGTTTAGAGTGTTTAATCTGACATTTTATATTTTTTTTTATTGTTAAACAAATATATAAATTTATTTTACTCCAACCCAAAACTCTTCATTAACTTCTTATATATTTTTTTAAACTCAAACTAAATATTTATTGGTTATTAAAGCTTATGTACAAAAAAGAACCTATACATTTTTTTTCTGTAGAAATTTCTCTTCAATTATTTGTTTTGCTTCTATCTTCCTTTTTGACATTTTCTTTTATTTTATTTTTTAAAATTGTTAAAAAAACTCTCAGTGGAATGAAGATACTCTTAGCGTATGCGTACATGTATTTGTGTGTGTTTAGCTTTATCAAAAGCATCTCTCCACGAATTGGGGATATGGATATACATCTTGACCCCTCGACATCACTTATATGAAATCACAATATATCGACTTTGTAAGTTTTATGCACGAAACAATTGTACCAAAATTAATCTAAACAAGTCAACACTAAACAAATTCCGAGAATAATTAAAACTAGAATTTCTTTATTAATTACTTGTAAAATTCGTGGGACCAATTTAATTCTAATGGCCCTTTTACCCTTTATAAATACCTAAATTACTTTACGATGAATAAGGCACCATTTGACGTCCAGGTTCAATATCTCCCCTACGATGAATAATTAGCTGTGTTTTACTTTTCCACATTTCTTTTCGTTTTTATTATCGTCCACATTCATCAAAATTCAAAATCAACTCAAACTAAATAGTCTTCTAACCCACTTCCCCCCTACCCCTAAAAGTGGCCAATGGGAGATTTTGAAACCTAAGTTCTAAAAATAAAATAAAATATGGAATATCCTAAATCTTTGATCAAACCTTCGCTCTTCGTGAAGATTACGAGTCAAACATATAATATAATATCCTATTGTATTCTGTGAAGTTAATATGATATATTATTTTAGCATGTTAAGAGAATATCTCGATCTTGTAGTATAATATTTCTATTAAATTTATGTCGAAAAAAAGAAATTAAATCTTACAAAAAATATGCTTAACTTTTTAAGGAACCGTTACTTAGGAAAGATAATATTATTTCCCACAATATATAATTTGTATAAATAAAATATTTCATTATGTATTATGTCACATATTAAGTCTGTATTAAGTTGTTTTTTGGTGTGAGTATACGTGTATGGAAATACGCAATCAATCACGGACAGAAATATATTGATTATTTCCAATATTCTCATTTTTTTTGGAGTAGATTATTTTATATACTTATTTAAGTTATTTTGTTGATTAAATATCCTAAGTTAATGATAAAAATAACTTTTTTGTTTGGAAAACAATGGTCCTACAAAATCTCATTTTGTTTGAGGAATGAGAACGTAGATTGACTGCGTCGCTCTATGCGGAATGTTGCATGCGTTTTAAAAGAAGTTGTATAAGACGACGTCGTTAGATCAGTCATAAAATAATATTCCCCGAGAGGGCCAAGAATTAGCTAATGGCATCCGCGTAAATAAGTGCGGAAACGTGCCCGATTACGAATTGCAAACCAGTTAAAAGGGAGCATTTTTGCAACCTCCTTTCAATCGTCAAGAGCTCTCTTCTTCTTTTCGTCGGCGTACACAAACAAACTAATTCAAGTACGAATTAAAGCTCAAATTCCAAAAAACACAAATTGAAAATCGATCCTATTGAAAATACATCTATGGAGCAGAAAAGATTTGCAGTGTTGTTGTGCGCTGATGAGTCTGATTACATCAAGAAGAGATACGGAGGTTATTTTGGGGTTTTTGTCGGAATGCTGGTTGAGGAAGGCGAGATCTGGACTGGATTTAGGGTTTGTGCTGGTGAATTTCCAGATGATGACGAAATCGAAGCGTATGATGGCTTTGTAATCACCGGAAGCTGTAGCGATGCTCATGGTAACGATGTTTGGATCTGTGAACTGTTGAAGCTCCTCAACAAGTTGGATTCCTTGAAGAAGAAGATTCTCGGTGTCTGTTTTGGTCATCAGGTATGAATAACTTCAAATCTGGTCTTGTTTATCAATTTCCCAGTACATTCATTTGATTTGCCTAATCCTCATTTTGATTAACTGCGGTATCTTTCCTTCTCCTTTGATGAACGACATGTCATCGACTCATCGTTATGCTACCTATATTTCTTTTAAGTACACACTAGAACTTTTATGAATCACTGATGCATCTGAAACTCTCTGATTTGCCAAAGCATATTTGTATCGATTGTGCCTTTGTTAATTTAGAAGGAGATTATTGATTAAGCACAATAACGACCTTTTCTAAACAGCTTTTCAGCCACTTGTACAGACCAACACTCTTCCTGTTTTTTCCCCCTCTAAATTTTTATTATTATACTATGAAAACAAGCTTATAAAATCACATAACATCCAACATGATTACTAGTTTTCACGCCTTACAAATTATCCGATTAATCCGCAACACAGTCCAACACGTCAGTACCTCGCCTATGATGTTATAATAGCAATGTATGTTATATTCACTATGAATTATATAATAATATAAATTATTTAAATTATTAAAAAAAAGTTAGCATTTAACTTTAAAATATTTTTGTTTTTTCCACCAAAAGTTGATATCATTAAACTATTAATCAATAATTTTTATTAATTTTTTTCAATATTATCGATGGAATATTGATATTTATCCATCCAAGTTTAAGTAATATACGTATTTTATACTAATTTTGTTAGCGGTAAAACGTGTCGTTTTAAGGGCCGTGAGAAGAATCCGATCATCAGCTTTCCATGGTTTTAGAAGGGTGGTCCACTCCAGGCGACGAACACGACAATGGCTTTTCAAAATATTTATTTCCTCATAATAAAATCACTCTTTTTTTTATTGGTCTATTTGTTAGTGTTGTATGTTTTAAATAACTGACGCTTGATATCATGCCTACACCAAAATTAATTTTGTATTTATTAGTTATATGGCTGTATCTTTTCTGTGGCATACCCTTATCGTACAATCCTCATTTCATAATCCTTAACTATTATCCTATTGATCTAGGATTCATTAATTATAACTTTACTAAATCTTTTTATATCCATTAATTTTACTAGAAAACAAATATTCATTTTATAATATAATCAATCTCATTTTTCTTATTTTCAACACTCATATTTCCACATTATAATACAAGATTCATTTTATATTCTAATCTTTTCTTCTTTCTTTTTTTTACAATTCTTGAATATCAATTTAAGGATCTCTCATTTCAGTAAATTTTTGATTCCGTTAAATTGTCTACGGTCAACAAAAATTCAAAAGCGTGCGTGCAGCAATATTGAAGTAGTCAAGGCTGTCAAGCTGTACAGAATATAACAACTAATCAGTCTCATGAGATATTAAAAACATATCTTACAATTACCATCACTGGCAATTTATTAACACCTTTGGTATCTTATAGTCAGACGTCAGGGACATGACTCACGTGTTTCCATGATCTTATAATCACTGTTTTTGGCTTTTGTAAGTATATGAAAAAAATACTAATAAATTTTATAACTTGATTCCTATTCCCCTTAATTCCTGCCTCAATCCTCCCAAAAGATTTAAAAAATCATTTATTGCCCTTAAACTATGGATTTTGAAAGCATTGAACCGGACAAAATCTTAATAATACTTATATTTCGGTTGGGTTCATACCAGATTGCCTTAAAATGTCGGTAGCTGCCAGCTGTTAGTCCCCCACCTTTCACCTGCATCATCACCTCTGACCTGGCTCTTCTGCACCATTTTTTTTACAATTTCATGAAATAATTCCTTTCTTGGGTCCTGTCTTTACGCGTTCACTTTCCCTTGAATTGTTTAATATAGATTGTGGCCATGTTAAATGCCGTATCGTCTAATTCATATTATAATAAATGGATGAAGACAAAATTCCAATGCAGCACTTACGCGTATATGCTATGAGTCCCATTTTCGTGTTTTTGCATGTTCAAGTTTTGTCACCTTTATGTTAGCTGGATTAGGTCATGGTCCATTTCATCATGTATGACATCTTACAACTAATTTTAGATTAGGTCATTATCCATTTATGTAAGTATTTTCTCTAAACTGATATTTTCCCTTCTTCTGTAATTAGATTCTTGGACGGGCAATTGGAGGGAAAACTGGACGTTCACCAACAGGTTGGGACATTGGAGTCAGACAAATTCATCTAACTTCTTCCTCATCAAAGCTATTGTCTCCCTTCAACATCCCTGCAGATCTTTCCATCATCAAATTTCACCAAGATGAGGTATGAAACAGAATCATAGCAAATATTACTTAACTAATCCTCTATATATTAAACCTCTTTATAGTTGACTAATTTTGATTTTGAACCTTTCTTATAAAAAGATCCAGGAGCTTCCTCCAAAGGCAGAAATCTTGGCTTGGTCTAGCAAAACCGGAGTCGAGATGTTCAAGTATGAAGATCACATCATGGGGATCCAAGGTCACCCTGAATACAATGCAGACATTCTTCATCATCTCATTAACCGTTGCCTTCAACGTAAACTGATCGGGGTAATTCCACAAACATTGCTTAATATCAATAAGAGATTCCACAACGTACAAACTATATAAAATGAAAATATAAGAGAACCCTATTTGCTGATCTTTGGTTTCATGACTTGTATAGGACACACTTGCTGATCAAAAGAGGGCGAAGTTTCTTGATTATGAAGCACCTAGCAAGGAACCATTGAGAAATCTCTGCATGAGCTTTCTCAAGGGAAGATTGTGATGATGACGAGAAGTATAATGACTGAGATACAAAGAGTAGATTGAAGGACGTACGTGATGGATAACCGAATTGAGAGAGAGGAGACGATGAAGAATCTAGATAAAATGTAAATAGTAAAGAGTTAAGTGATAGCTAACATAAAAAGGTGATGATATAATCGCCTTTTTGGTTTGTAGGTTGTGTTGTTTGGGAAACCTAACAACAATTCAGCCATAAATGGTAATTTGAAAATAATTTGAGGCCAAAGTGATTAATGTTATAATTAGTAACTGGTAATTGACCTTTTAGAAAAGGGTGGTATGATTCACATGCCGCTTTGAATTGTAATATCTTCGGCTTTAATTAATGTACTTTTATAGTATTTTGTACAACGTAGTTTTCTAGCATGTGGGAAGTATAGAATGTATGGCATTTTCTTGTTTCCATCATAAGTCACTTCCTACTGTTCGAGATCTCACGTACTGTGGTTGAAACGTTGGACTTTAGTCTAACCTCTCTCAGATGCTCATGACCTTCACTCCACGATATGTTATACTTTCACTCCACAATATGTTACTGTAAAACACCGGAGATTAACCTTTTTTTATATCATGTTGAATTTCGACATAAACAGACTAGAGAGGGAAATCGTGTTCATACGAGTGTGCACTGTACAGGTAAGGGTTCCATCATAAAATTGACCAGATGAATAGTCCACCGATTTTATATACTAGGTTTAAAATCTTTTTACCTTAGATGTCAGAATTTATTATTTTCAACACTAATCTACACATCCCGTGACCCTAACTTTTGACTACAAAGAGAATGATGTTATATCCGTTTGTTCAAGTGCTAACTAAGTTCGTTCTATATTGTATATAAGTCGGTGAAGTGCTACTTACATTATCGTTTGATTTTTTGATGAAATTTACTGGACTTATGTGTTGAGCTTAAATTTAGCTTGTATATGCATACAACCCAAATATGTAGTCCATGGACTTTAATTAAGTCCTACATCGAGTCTAACAACCCTCGTTATACTCAAAAACAAAGCACGCAGTATTACACAAAACTTGAAGTTTGTTTGGTAGA
Organism: Fagopyrum tataricum; assembly: GCA_002319775.1. NCBI lineage: Eukaryota > Viridiplantae > Streptophyta > Magnoliopsida > Caryophyllales > Polygonaceae > Fagopyrum > Fagopyrum tataricum. The sequence goes on from CM008283.1 coordinate 3,641,566, forward strand.
CAAGATTATATGCTTGTAATTCCCTATATAAAGGGTCAATGATATTAATAGTATTTGTAGTCTTCTCCCACCAACATTTGTGGGTTTATCAAACCCTAGATTTGTCATGGTATCCGAGCCTTTTTGCCTAACGACACTCGATGCAACCTATACATGTTTACAATACCTCTGATCTCAACAACAACCACCACAACTACAGTTCCTCCTCATCCAACAATCACCACCAATCTCTCCGGTTTCGATTCTCTCTCCTCCCTCGCCGACTCCGAACGCCCTGCTCGCTCTCTCCTTGAGCCTCCCGACGCCTACGCCGTCATCTCCTCCTCACTCGCCTCTCCTATCTCCAGATCTGGCGATGATCAACTATGTCAATGGCTTTACGACACCTCCCAATCTTCCCACTCCGATCTACGCCTCGTTGTCCTCTCCTTCCTCCCTCTCCTCATCGGCCTATACCTCTCTCGTCTACACTCTTCCTCCACCATTGATGCCTCTGCCCCTTCTCTCCGGTTTCGAAGATGATCTCCCTGCTCTCTATTCTTCCGAGACCAAAACCCACGTTGGTAAACCGCTGCTCATCTCAATTCCGGATCTCTCTCTGCCTTCTCTGTACCACAACCCTAGCCCTACCAAGTACAACGCCATAACCACCAACAATTCTCCTCATTGAGTCCTCTCCCCTCCCCCCAATTTGCTATCAAATCTACAAAACGATGTTGCATTGTGGGCGGTGCTCTTGATTTCTACTACAAAAACAATCGGGATCAACTTTTGCCCGAACATAAACTCCGCCTCAACGCATACAACGTCGGTGCCTCCAATGCACGACTTCTTGCTCTCTTCCGTGTCATTGTATAACTTAAAAAAAAAAAAATTATTTCCTCTTTAATTATCTTTGTTCAGTTTTCAGCGTTCGAAAACTCCCGCTTCAACTGTGGGGGCATATTAGAAAAAAATAATTATATTATCAATTAGTGATATTATAAATATATTTTAGGTTATTCTTGATCTTACGTTATCTTTTATTATCTTTTTATATGCTTGTAATTCCCTATATAAAGGATCAATGATATTAATAATATTTGTGGTCTTTTCCCACCAACATTTGTGAGTTTATCTAACCCTAGATATATGACACTTATCAGCTAGTCCCGCAAAACAAGTAATTATGATTAGTAGTTGGTTCACTTGCCACTTTGAATAGTAATAGTTTCATCTACCTTATACTTCTCTAGCCTTAATGGTATTTGCTTTGTTTCCATTGAAATTCTTTTAACATTGATCATGCCAATTGCCAAATGATGAGTAGAGTTTGCACGAACCCTAATCAATTTGCTTAAAATTTAACTCAATTTTATTAATATGTGACCAACTGGAAATTTGAAACTTGATTTACTAAATCACATTGTGCTCAACTTGATACTAATCTACTTCAAATTGTTACACAGTTGAATCCTCCTTTTACAAAGCTCAAGACACCAATTGAAATAATTGACAATGGCTTACGTACAACCATAGTATTCTTAACTTTGTTATATTTCTTTTCACTTTTTAAATATATGCAACATATGGTGTGTAACAATCAAGTTTCAAAAGTTTTGGAGTAAAATATATATCATTGTCCAATTTTTGAGATTTCAATTTTTTTTGTACGGTTTATAGTCTTTGAAAAAATAAAGATATGGCAACGGGTAAAAACATGGACTTTTTTAGTCTTCAATTCACTATGGATACGGGTAAAAACCTCGAGTACTCCTCACCTTCTTTCGTAGTTTGTTTGTTCCGGCGTGTTGAATATTTATTACTTTTTAGGTCTTTTTCTCAAGGTGTTTGTTGGCGTTATCTTTTTTTAGATGACGGTTTGTCCGTTTGTCGATATTTTCGATCTCTCGATACACCAAGTATGTTTGGTGTAATCGAGCATCTTACTTTATTGATAAAAAAAAATCACTATGGATACATTCGGTGACACTGATCCATGGGATGCAAATTATAGAGAATTTTGATGTTTTTTAAGCCTCTCACTAACAAGAGACAAATTATGAGATTCATATGATTTTGTAATTCTAGAGCAATATATATGTCATTATTCACCCCAATAAAGCAATTATTAAATGTCTTAGAGCAAAATATATGTCATTATTCAGTTTTAGAGTTTTGGAGAGAATATTGTGGTTAACACCCCTTGAATTTAAAAAAAATAATGACTAATAAAAAATGTTAGCTAATAAAAAATGGAATTTTGGCCTTCAAATAACTATAGTAACATATAACTTCTATTGAACAACTTTCAACATTTTTGGAATAAAGGATATGTCATCATTCAATTTTATTGCTTTCGAGTTTCGGATAAAAAATATAGTTATAGCATTTGAAAAAGAAAAAACAACGGATACAAATATGATTTTTTTTTTTTAATCTTCAAAGCACTATAGATAATATATAAATTTATCGGACACATTACAACATTTGAACATTTAATATATAACATTAACATATAAGTTTTAGGATGAAGGATAATGTCATCATTCAATTTTGACGTATTTAAACGAATATTGTAGTTTATAGACTTTAAAATCCAAAAATTAATGTGATAAAAAAAATGAAATTTTGGGATTAATCACCATATACAACTTATAACTTTTATGTCGAGCAAGTAATTGAAGTATTTTTGGAACAATAAATATAGACGTTAGCTACTGCACTTTTGAGATATACCAAAATTCAAACAAGCCCATCAAATCCAACTAAGAGCATTGTTGCATTGGTAAGACAATGGAAAACACACTTCATAATCTTTAATTTAAAGTTCAGTACCAGGAAAGGTGTTTTCCTACTCACAAGTCATTAGTGTAACACAATGGACAAGTGTAAGCTAGCCAGCTAGGCGAGTAATTTTGTATTTATAAAGGACTAAAGGGCTATAATTTAAATATTTTTTTTAAAATAAAGTTTAATTTAGAATACTTCTTTATATTCTTGTAAAGTAACAAATATAAAGGTCTCAATCAATTAAGGTTGTGTTTATTTTAGATAGAAGTTATTTTACACATTTAAATGAGGTTATTTGAGATTGTTTGGGATATTTACTTTTTAATATAATCTAGTTATATTTTTTTAGTTGGGGTTTTTTTCTTCTTAAAATGGTTTTTTTTTTATTGTACAACTTAACAGAAATATCATCTGCAAGCGACCTGCATGTGATGTTTCCGGCCAATATTAGAATTGAAGGCTTCTACTTTGAAGAACATCGACCCACCCATCGAGGAAGAAATGAAACTCTCAGTTTTGTTCCGAAGAAAGAGGAAACTTGTCCTCGTCAAATTGAAGAAGGAAACCCCTCTCATAATCTCGATAAGTGTGGTTATATTTTTTGGTTTATTTCGTTGAAATTAAACCCTTTTTAAAATCTCGATCCATAACCTCAATCTATAACTAAATGCATCCGAAATTTTAACTTCAAACAAAATAATCTAAAATAATCCCATATACCCTCAAACTACACAACCTAAGTTTTTATACCTAAGGACTTTATTCGGATCAATTAATAGATTATATTGTGACAAGATTAAATTCAATTTTTTATTACCCAATTCAATTTGAATTATTAAAATTATTACGAAATTATTCCCTGAGTAATCTCTCCACCCTGGTCACAACCATGGCCTTTATCCTAATAACCAAGTGCTCGTCCATATAAACAATAATCACGAGTTAGAATTTTTATACGCCTGCACAGCTTAATTGATTGATTGCAACAATTCATTGTATTATTAATTTATCACTTTTGATTTCCAATATGGTTGTGGAAAAATTCGACATTACGTTGCAATCTAAACTTTGTTTCAATTTTGTGACTATACGTGTATTCACGATGCAATTAGATCAACTTCAATTATTGAGTGAAACCACAAATCATGTGTTTCTCTTTTGTTTTTTCTAACGAGTTCATCAACAATTGTTAATAAATTGGATTTTAATATTTTATAGGTATGTTCAACTTACTTTTTGAAGCTAAAAGAATAAATCTACTAAAAAACTGAGTTTAAATATGGATGTAGTTACCTAATATGGATTATTAACATACAAATTTTGTAAGAGGCACTTACAAATTTGAAAAAGTTATCAGTTTAAGGGTCTTACTTGATTATGAGATTACTAAAAAAAATATATTTTATCTAATTCTTAGATTATTATAAAAACAAAAGAATTTATTCGATTGTTCTGAAAAAGAAATTATAAAATTTTGAGATTTTGAAAAAAAAACCCTTTGAAAATTGTTTATATATATATATATATATATATTAAATCACCTTTTTATTTGATATAAATAACTCTTTTTTAGAAAAACCTTCTAAACTTGCTTATGATATAGTTGTTTTTGTATGTTTATGCAATGATTTAAAAATATAAGGAAACATATATAATTTAGTTGTTTATAACAAATAAAATTTTAATAATTAGTTTACTAAATTATTTTTTTATAAATAGCAAATATACATGTATTTTGTTATTAAGTAAGGATATTTAGTCAATTAATCTAACATTTTACTAAAAAAATCATAGGTGATTTTAATTTATGATTTATATTATATAGGATTAATTTTTTAAAAAAAATTAAAAATTAGTTTATTAAAAACACATTTTAATAAAAGTATTTTCCAAAAACTCTTAAATTTACAACATATGTACGGAAGACACCTAATGTTTTTTCAATAATATCTTTTAAAAATTTAATCAAAAAAGTGTGGAGGAACCTCTATGATGTATGAAAGTAAATCTTATACAATTTTCTTACACTAAAGAAAATAGTAACGAAAAAAAAACTCATGTAATAAGAGAGATAAAGATACTTGCATGGAACAATACAAAACTTATATGTCATTCACCTCTTCCATCTCATGTTTCCCTCTTCTTATTGTTGATGGAATAACTCTTTAAAATTATCAACTAATTATTTTAACAAAATTTATATTATTTTCTAACATAAAGTGTTAACCTATCAGGATAGTGGACCATAAAATTAGAACAGGTGAGTAAGACATAAATTTTAAACTGCTCATACAAAGATTTTCTAGTCAAGGGACAGTCTAGGGCAGGATCTATCAAAACAAAAAACTAAAGTATGTAGCATTACCATTTTGGAGTGGAGATTGCCCAAGTCTCCAATTAGTTTTGTTTGTTTGTCTATATACTTTAATGCCTTTTAACTCCAAATTTTTTTTTTTAATGGAAAGCGGTTATATTGACCTACCTCCTGGAGTTAGTCCAACCTAAAACACTAAAACATCCTTGCGGGTGTTGGGGATCGAATGAGAACACGAAGTTCGAGATCTTCAGAAAAATTGGTGTTGAAGATCGAGATTTCCAAATGGATCAATCGGTCAGTAATACTAAAACATCCTTGCCTAAAACTATTATTTTATATTTTTATACTCTTTTCAGTCTCGTTTCATTTCATACCTAGTTTTTCTTCTTTTGTCAAGTTGATAAAGTCACGTAATTCATGTGCATGATCTATGTTTTCATTAGTGATTTAAGCTAGGGGGACACTAGGTCCATTAAAGCCAAAAAAATAGAAATCAATAAGTTTTAAATTGCGGGTGTTTATATTTATTAATCTAATTCATTGAAAAGTGAAAACCACTTCCTTTAGCTAGGATAAAACTATTCAACATTGCTGTTCCACATGTTAAAATGATTTTCATTCAATACTTAAAAAATTAATTACATCGAGCTAGAGGGAAGACGGACAACCAGCTGCGCCGCCAACCCTTGTTAAAATAATGAGAAAGTGATGGGATTTATCTTCAAAAAAAAAAAACTTAAATATTCTTCTTGTAGAAATGTTAAATTAAGGAGATTCACGTGGATCTTTTTTTTTTCTTTCTTTTTTTGTTGGGTAGGATCTACTTTTTCATTGTGTATCATTATTGCATTAAGCTAGGGGACGCAAAGCCATTTTTTTTTTAATACAGTACGGTAAGAAATTAGGACAGACTATCTCATTGAGATCTTCCTTCCTAGAGCATCTAGCCGGATGAGATCCTCCACCAAGAGTATGGAGGATGACAAAGCCAAAAACCTGACCACACATTGATTGATGACCTACTTACAATTAATGAAATTATGCTTATATAAAATTGTTCTTTGAAACTTGAGATGATCATCGATAACTAAACTCGAACTCTAAATATATAGGTTAGTTCAGATTCAGCACATACTCAAGAAAGCTAACAGCATGACCGACTTACTCATGACACTCACCCCGGCTACTGAAACTTTTTTAACATGGTGAAATATAGTTCATGAAACAAGACATAACATTCAGCCAAAATTGCTACATACACAGTTAACTATTACAAATTGTACATTGAAACTCTTAATTCTCGGCACGATTACTTCGTCTAAATTTGGTATGAGCTTTGATGTCATCGTTGTCTTAACTTTATTTCGTCTAAATTTGGTATGAGCTTAGATGTCATCGTTGTCTTATGCTGGAACTCTAGTTTTTTTTCTTCCCTAAGCTCGTATTTAGTTTTTACATTAACTTCATCTCACTTTGATTCTAATCTTTGACGTCGTCGTTTTACGCTGAAACTCTTGATTCTTGGCACGATTACCTTTACTTCGTCTAAATTTAGTATGAGCTTTGATGTCATCGTTATCTTACGCTGTAACTTTTTTTTTTTTTTTTGAACGGCTGACCGGGTAAACAAACATCCCTATTCTGCTGGAATACAATATATATGCTTGCTCTGACATATGAGGCGAGATATACTCATCAGTACATCCTCTTGTACTCGAATATAGATTTTTTTTAAGTTAACAATTGGTATTGTCCCCCTTAATCGAAGGCAATCTACCAATAATTATAGTCTTATAGACGCTCAAAAATATATAGTATAAAATGATGACAATGAGTAGTAGATGTCAAAATGTATAATGACAAATAATTTCAAACGAAATTCAAAAGCTAAACACACAAATATGCATTCAATCAACTCCACTGTGACACTATCCCAATTATTAGAGTAAATGACTTTGCCCAGGAAAACTAATATCTTAAGCAAAGTTGAAAAAGGCAATTTCCACAAACCTTTCAATCAACAAATAGGCATGTACCAACACATAAGAGCAAAGTCTTCACGTCTTCACTCAAATTGTTCTTTATACTATACAGTTCACTATCACAAATAAAAAGAAAAAGTCATGCCAAAATAGTATCATTGATCTTGCACGCTATTTATTCATACAAAGCATTGCCTAAACAAGGCAATTTGATCACTCTTCTGTCAAAATTGAATATAAGAACACAAAAGGCGAACACGACTAAGCGTATGCTTAGCTGATTAACCAGACAAAGCATGGAAAGAATATTAGAGAAAATACAATGACTTACAAAAGATTATATGACCTCCTTTCATATGCCACCTTCTACGTTTGCGTTTTCATGAAAGAATTCGATCATGTTTTCTAATATCTAGTATTAAATGAACGTTGACACTACGAATCAACACACCTTTGTTGGCAGATTACATGTCCAAGCCTTCATTTTAATCTGCAGTAGGATACAGAGGTGATTGTAGTTCGCCAGAGTGGGATGATTTACGGGACTTGTGGTGTTTGGGTGATGAATATGAGTCACTGGAAATACTTGTTGAATAAATTGATGATGCTGAGTGGCCGTGAATCCTAGGCAAACCAGTTGAATCTGAGGCGAAGTTGTAGCCTCCCTTCTCCACTGTTTCAGCTTCTAATGGTATTTCATCCAACACCTTTGACAAGAGAAGAATTGAAGTTAAGAGCCGGCAGCATACAATAGTATTGCATCAAGTTCACAGGTAAACGTAGAAATAGATTACTGTAATTAGGAATGGTTACCGGTCCAGAACCTGACCAGATCAAACTGGGAAAAGCAATTTGACTGGACCTGGACTGTGCAGGTCTAGTCCAAAACCAGTCCGGTCCGATTAATATTTACTTGTATCGGGTTGGGCTTTTTTGGGCCAGATTTTAGGATCTTTTTAATTTTAAACCGGACCAGACCGGACTGTGGTTTGGACCAGACATGAACAGGTCCGGGACGGTACACAATACTGGTCCAGACCGGGAAATGACCACACCTAATTATGATTATTTACGCGCAAGTAGAAGGGCGTACTATGAGCTATTTAAATACATGTTCACGCCTCTTTCCTGTCATTTATTTAATCTAAAAGAGGAAACTATGGCTTTCTAGATTTGATATAACAAGTAGAACAAACTGAACAATTTCCCATTATTTAAGAAGGAAAATATCAAGAACCAGAAACCAACCCGTAAAGCTTGGCTTAGAACACGCAGTTTTTCTCGTGTGTGCTTTCTCTTTGTTGCCACATCGTCAGGTTCTTGTAACATCTCTTCAAACTGTTTTTCTCTGTATGGTTTCATTTTAGATTAAGAACATATGATAGTAGTTAGAACTAGTGATGATTTGAACGTAAAAAATATGTAAATATGGTATGAGGGAGCAAATCTAGAAGTGTTTTTTTTCGTGTGCCAATAAGTCACCTGTAAAGTTTCTTGATGAAGACGTTGTGCAGTTCTCGCTTTGTATGGTTTACCTGAAGACAGCATTAAAAAAGTAAAAATAAAATGCCAGAATATATGATGGTTTATATACGTAAATTGCACACCAACCTTCACAGTTGGATTTCAAAAAAATAGGTATCACTTAAAAACCAGGCGAAGGAGAAGACGTACAATTCAAAGACAGAAATGAGGAAACCTCTTATCATCAAAAAATACACTGATGAAAAATATAGGTAACACCCACAACTTTAGCTCAATGCATGATTGAATGCTTTTTTCCACCAAGATACAATAGTAATATCACCTTCTTGTAATTAGTTTTTTTTTGTTTTTATCGGATTCGGACTACAAGGCCAATGAGGAATAACTGTCAACATGCAGATAAAATGATCTCACAATGGCTTAGGCTCTCACCAACAATTTTACAGCAGATTGAGCATTTGCAAAGAAATGTCAGTCTGTGTGGCCACTATAGCCACAATGATCTCTAAAAATAATCATACCCAAAATTAATGAAGACTTAATAGTTCTGTGGACATTTATGATTCTCTTGCAGAAGGCACTTACAAACCCTTTTATATTAAAAGGTGCATGTCTTTGTAAGATATAATAAAAATTTATGTTCCCAGCCTACCAATATTGGTCGGAAAACATGAAACATAGAGATGCATAACTTCAGTTATCCATCATTATGCAGAAACAAAGAAAACATTTCTAGAGACAACAGCTGTAACACAAACAAAACATCCAGCACTGATGGCCATTCACCAACTTTAGTAATCCCATCATTATACGAAAATAGAACAACAGTCCACATAAGACGGATGCATCTATCCAGGACAGAAGGTTATGGGAGATTTTCAGATCATTACCAGAAAATGCATAATTGCTTTAGGCACCAAATCTTCCACATTCTTCCTGACTATATCATAATATGACTCCAGCAGTAACTTTGTTATAGTGATCTCAACACCCTCATTGTCTGAATGGTTGTCGGAGGGTCTCAGTATTGTTGGAGGCTTTGAAAAAATTGACCCATATGTTAGAAGCTCACATAAGAAGGAAGATTGAAACATAGCAAAAGAAAGAGAATTATATACAGAAATTTATATACCTCCCTCAAATGAATCATGGAAAAAGAATGCTCCATGCTATGAACGGGTTCACCAAATGACCCATTTGGTACAGTTTCTTTGGAAGAAATGCGGTTTTCAGTGGCACCAAAGATGGATGAGATACCCCAACTAGAATTTCCTGCACCTATTTAGTCATAAACCAGAGTTAACAATGCAGCATACAATCTGCACATTACAGGTCACCACCAAAGAGATAATGCAGGGAGAGTTGCCCATGAAAATTCTATAGCTTCTATGAAAAATCACGGTGCAACATAATGAAGAACATATAAGACGATTGATCCACATGTAGTAAGAAAAACTCATGCAGTAGGCTCCACCCTTCAGCCTTAGTTATAAAAGACACATTTGGAGCAGTTTCTTCAGAAGAATTGTGGTTCTCAGTGGCACCGAATTAGATTTTAGCCCTCGTTTGGTCCGTGTTGTATTTTCTAAGATGTTTAACTTCCCAAGTAGTTTCAATATCATTTAAAAGTGGTATTTTATTTCTGGGATGTTTGACTTTCTCCAATCCATGGGAATTGCACTTATCTTGATAGGATAGATAATATTTCCTCGTCATGACTTTTTAGTGATAGATCTATTAATATCATCATTATATGACAAAATCATTTTTTCCTTTCCTTTTTTGCAAAATAAGTAACCCAATTTATAAGGCTTTGTGAGCCCTTATTAAACTAAGTACAAAAATATTAATAAGTTAAACCCCAAACAGTCCCTTACTCCAATCCTAAACCACAAGTTAAAAGTATTAAAATATGATCTGCACCTTGCAGGTTAACCATGGTGCAGGTGCACCAACATGAAAAATTGAAAATAAGACATAAGATAATAATAAGCATGTAGTAAGAAAAATGACATGCAGTAGGGGCTCTGCCCCTTCAATCCCAGTTATACTAATGACGTTCAGAAGCAAGCTCATATTCATTGTCTCTCACCAAACTATAAAGCTTGGGGGAAAAGCTATGAACAGTTAACCTACCAGAATTTGCAGGTTTTTCACCGTCTGTCACCTTCCGACCACCGTGTTGCTGTTCAAACAGAATCACAAAACTGGACAGATCAGACCTAACTCCCAAAACAAATGCTGCAGATAAAAGCAGTCTAATATGCAAATATTCGAAAAAGCAGGAAAAAAAGATTACAGGTATGAATTGGGATACATTAAAATTGACAACCTGCTCAGACATCACTCCATTGGATGGTCTAGTGATTATAGCACGAGATTTCACAGTTCTTTCAGATGAAGGCTCTACTCCATCCTAAATGACAAATACATATTAAGCACACCTTAGTAAGTATATATAACAAGAAAGAAAGAGCCAAACACTATATTACAAGAGACAAACCTTTAGTTTCGGAAGAGATACAGATGCTCCATACGATTTGATACTTTTGGAGGCTTGCTCGACAGCTTTACTCCCACCAATAAAGTTTGGATGTGAAGTATTAATGTAGTCTATCTGTAAAATTTAAAGAAACAACAAAATAATACCAGTTATAACATAAAACAGTTTCTGGATACAAAAGAGCATTCTTCATAGAAAAACAAACCATGCAATCACTGCATGGATTGTTTTCTTCCTTTTTCTTCCTTCTTTTTTTTGAGGGGTGCATGGTTGGTCCTAAAACTAGCAATAATGCAAATTAAAATACTATTCCCTGACCTATGAACAGTTATATAAGAATGTCACCATAAGACAAACTAAATTATTACTAACTAGTCACTTAGCACCTATGAACAGTCATAAAACTACACTACAACTGTTCATATCAAAAGATGCTGCATGCAAACTAGACACGTTTAACATCAAATCTCTAGACCTTATCATGGTTAGCAATGAAACTGAGAACATTAGGCATATAAAGATGATACATTAAAAATAGCCATTCCCAATCTCAATGACTTCCAAACTAAGAAAATTCCACGACATTAGGCATATTCGGATATTCCTTATAAAGATTGGCATTTTAAGTTTGTTGATACAAGATGGCAGTCTACTATATGAGCCAAACCAGACATAAATCATACCAGCCCCACAACTGCAACACAATGATTCTTCACTTTAAACACAATAGTGTCACACTGGATGTGAACATAATTCTTTGGGAAGTAGCAACGAAAATGAAACGGAGAAACTAATGATTTCTACAGATCAGTAAACTCAAAATACCTCCATTTCAATGATATGCCCAATCATCGCCTCAGCAGGCTTAAGTCCTTCTCTCAGAAAGTTACCTACAACCTCATCGATGCGCTTTCTAAAAATAGGAAACCGCTGCAGTTCACTAACCAAACAGCGGTGACTCATCTGCAGCAATATCAACTTGTGAGTACACTAAAAATATAGACGAAATCTACTTTAAAATTTACACATGAAGAGGATTTTCATTAACCTTTATCAACTCATCATATATGAACCTTGCGCATTGAAGGCTAGGATCAAGAAGACGAGCTATTTGCCTTCTGACAAGAACTTCAAATGGAACCTATACAATTTCAGGCTAAATCAACTTTCAAAAAAATCACCATGATTTGAAAAACTCTGCTAGTATGAATCACAACTGCAAGATCCAAAATACTGAACGGATACATTCATGAAAAAAAATATATATATGTAGACCTACTTCCGGTACAAATAAAGCAGATCTTGGTCCAGTTGCATTCTGAATGGCCGTACGGATATCTTCATCACTCAAACCTTCACAAGGATCCACTTCCTACAGGATCGATAAAACATAGTAAATTATCAGTATAGACGATTGCTCGAGGGAGGGAGGGAGAGAGAATGGGCCTGGATTCAGATTCAGTAAACTCAACATCACAAATACAAAAAAATGAAGCCCATGAACTTATGACCCCAACATGATGCTAAAGCTCAATTGACTAGGATACTAAAGAAACATTCATAATTAAGAAGTGCAAAGTTGATTAGAACAGTCACCATAAATATTAAATGTAGAGGATGACAAATGTCATATAGCACACCTCTAAACTCTTAACATAGATTGACTGGAAAATGTAGTGAATGCGTGCTCCACCGGATAGCTCAGATGTAGATAGCTCTTCATTCTTGCCTTCGATCATTGAAGAAAAAGCTGTTTCAACAACAAAGAAAAACCAGCTTAGTTGGAAAGGGTATTAGTACAAGAGCATCATAGGAAGCAAATTTCAAGCCCTTACCTTCTGAATATTTTGAGAGAATGTTTAGGATCACAGTTCCCTGTGTATCCTGATGACAAGAAAAAATAAAATCTGGTCAGTACCATGTACTTCTGACTAACCTAAACAGCAATTTGGTTGTTCTTGGGGTACAAATGAAATAATAGATTTTAGAGAGAGGAGAAAGGAAGAAGGGTGAACTTGTCATAACATTTCAGTTTAGCTAAAGTTGTACTTTCCTATTATAGTAACTGAGTGGTTGAGACAACACTAAAAAGGATAGCAATATCGAGTGAGTGTAAACTATGATACAGACGACAATCATGAAGTGGTTTTTGATAACGTCTTAATAGACTGAGCAGCAGCAAATATATGCATCATGTTTGGTGACTTTCGACCAGAAAATATTCAGTTGAAATAATAAAACTAAAAACAGTAGAATCCATAGAAAACGAACATTTTAAAATGAGGCATTTAAGGTATGTCTCATATTACTAAAAATGGAGTTAAAGATCACCTTAGATTCAATAGTTTCACCGTAGCTAGCATGCTCCTTGCTAACAGCAAACAGTCGAGCACTTATTTGGGCCTTCAGGTTAGGAAGCACTGCTTTGATATGTTGGACCAAAACCTGACATGATAAAAACACAATGCTTAAAATCATCAAAAGAAGACATGAGATGGAAACCTAAAAAGGAATATGTGTTACATGGTTCAACTTCTTTGCTAGCTGAGGGATACCACACCTATCTGCAAGATCGTTATACACCTGAAAAAATCAAACCTTTATAAGCATGGATCAATATCAAAGTACCAAATTTCAAAACTCAAAGGTCGTATGCTTCACCGGCCGACTTCGGAAGAACTTCTCCTCTGCCACCAAAGCATCTTTGATGCTCCTGTTGAACAAAATGTCCTGCTCAAATAATAAGAAATGTCATAATTTTCATAATTAATATAACCATCACCAATATTAACCAAACATTATGATCTTAAGAACATCAAATAAACATTCCGGGATTGTTTTATTTTGTATTATGTGTATGCAAAAAAAGTTCACTACTTCAAAAGTTCAAAAAAATATGAAAACTATTTAGTTTCTTCCCTTCACTACAGTTTGCTTGAGGCAGCAAAACAAAGAACAGAACTTTAAATTGTATTTGACAGATGGATGTTAGAATCCATCAGTTCCACCATACAAATAGAACTTGAAGAAAAGTAAATCCTTGAACATGATGAAATGGATATATGAAATAGACACTGATTATTCTTTCAAATATAAGTGTAAACCACAATAAAAATAGAAATGAGATATGCCCACGGACTTCACAAAACACTATCTTATGAAAAATTACCTCTTGACTACGATTTACAACACCAACATATCCAAGTTTTAAGGGTATGACTTTTCCAAGCAAAAAATTACGAGCATCAGTCCCTCTATCCATGATATCCAGCTGAAATTGCCACAAAAAAACATCTTCATTAAACTAGAGTAATAACAAAATGAACAAATTTAGAGTACATATTAAAGCATCCATACCTTTGTGATCACACCAATTGTTCGATGCCCTAAAACAACAAGCATGTGCAGAAAATATAGTTAAAGACTTAAATAACAAAATAGTCTAAATAAAAGAATGTAAAAGGATTTTGTAAGGCATTATACCATCAGGATCAGCAATTCCAGCCATTTGCAGAGCATCTGAATTAGCTAAATCAGCATTGGCTGGGGTCACAGCAAGTATCAAACAACTTCTCACTTTGATGTAGGACATAATCATTGTTCTTATCCGTGCCTCGATATCTGAAGGTTGGTCACCTACTGGAACTTTAGTTATACCAGGAAGATCGACAAGGGTAATGTCAAGGACATTAGGTGAGAATATCTTCAGACGAATCTGCTTGTCTGAAACACCTTTATTTGTTCCAGTCTCTCTTTCTGTCTCAGCCTGGAAAGAATTTAGGCAAAAAATTAGGTTAATCTATTATGATCAGGCAACAGTTCACCATGTAATGAGAAAATATACTAAGATTATACTACACAATCTACATGCTTGCAAAAAGGAATAAAATTAAAACCTGAAAGAAGATAATAACGTCATCAGGTTACATGGACGGGAGGGTTGAGGGAAGAGGTCATCATATTGATTCCGTGTTCAATAAATGTATTGTAAACAATCCAAATCTATGTTCTAACTTATGAAATGCTCATTGATGGAGCATCTTTTGTTCCTCTAAACTCGCAACTCTATTAACCCAAAAAAACATGCTTCATCACAAGTAATACCCTCGAGATGTTCGAGATATTTGTGGTAGACTGGTAGCAAAACATCAGTTCAAGATTTCTCCTGTTAACTTGTATTTTAAGTTATGTCCAAGATCACACAATTGATCATTCTATTAAGGCCGGATCTCCTACTAGAATAAAGGAGTTTCTTCCTTTTTTTCCTTTGTATAATTTCAATTTAGATTTCCCTATTCTTCACTCTACCATTTACTAACACTCAATCTAACACGAGCTACACTGCTGAAATTTTAGGTATTTTTTTGCCCTACTTTTTTATTTAACAAAGCATCAACGAACTTACTGGAAACCAGCAATTAATCCATCAAGTATAAACCTTTCAGCGACAAAATTGTAGAAGTAAAGACATGTTTCTCATAACAAGCATCAATCAAACACAAATTCTGTTTAGTCGACTAACTAGTAACTAACGCTATTTAATTTAACAAGAATTCTTATCCGTTACTCAATTCACAAAACTAGAATAAGAACACATAAAGTCGCACCTGAATCTCCTTACGAATCTCACTAAAATCATCAAACTTCCTCCCAGGCAAGTGCAAAAACTCGCCCCACTCCTCCTCACTCCCATCAGACTTCCTCTTAACCTGCACCAGCTGCAGAACAAGCGGTCGGCGAGTACAAATATCCGAACCCCGAGGGAGAAAATCGCGACCGACTAGCGCTTCCAGTACGCTTGATTTGCCACTGCTTTGACTTCCAACAACGCAAACCTGAGGGAGATCGAAAGCCGGATTGCTCCCTAGCGCAGCAATATCCTGGAGCTTATTGACAATCGGAATCACGGAGTGACCTAGCGCTGGCGCCGGTGCCTGCGGTGTGGATGGTGGCGAATCATGCGAGTTCTGGAACTCGTCCGCCATTGATAATCACTGCAGCGATCGCGGAGAGATTGATGGCGAAGGGGAATGGAGATTTGATGATGATGAAAACCCTAGCGAGCCAGAGAGGACGGGGTATGAAAGAGAGATGTGACAAACTGACAACTAACGGGAAAGATTTTAAGTTTACTCTTTCTTTTTTGCCAAGTAAATATGACAATTTCCAGGCTCAAAGAGAGTTTCTTGTTTTCTCTTTTCTTTTCCTTTTAATTTTCTTTTCTGAGGTGTGGACTGGACCCTCACCCCTTCACTATAAGCAGTTGGGCCAGGTGTTGGGTTACCCTATTTAATGACTAGTGTTTCCAATTATATGTTGGCGGAATACTCTTTTTCTTGCGAGTTCACAACTCCCCTTAGTCCCTTACACTTTCGTTGTCATCGTCATCTATCGAACTGGTACTTCAACTCCTCTTTTCTCCTCCTCACTATCGCTTCAATCAATTAGGGATTCTCCTAGGGTTTAGGAGTTTGGGAATCTATGAACTCTGCTTAAACTTAGGGTTTCAAAAATTAGATCTTTTTTGTATGTGTACATAACCAAAAGCAGTTTGATGTAAAGGCTGCTCGAATTACTATCTACTGGATTTTACTTTTATTGTTGTCAAATTTACATTTGAGTTTGAAACTTTGAATTTGCTAATTAGGTTGAGCTTGCCAGTGAATAAGGATGCACTAGAACTTTGCTTTGATGATGGAAGTGTGGCATGTATAATTATTCATAGTTATTGGTATAGTGAAGTTGCATTTGCTTCAAAAAGTTTTTCCGGAATCTCGTGAAAACTAACCATTAGTTTGATTCTTCCTGGCTCTTGGTACTTTCTGGTTTCCTATTTTGGATGGTTTCACCTTGCTTGTTCTAGGTCTTTTCGTCAATCACCAGTTATTTTGTTGCTGAAAACAGCATGATTTAGCTGCTAAAACTGATATTTTTGCACCTACATTATAAATTTTGGAGTTTTGCTGCCAATAGTAACAAAGAGTGGAATCATAGGAACAGCACAAGGATCCTCTAGCCATGTGTAAAATACCAACCTGAATATTTTAGCCATGTGCAGAACACCAAACACTGGAAGTAAGCAAGTGCTTTTTTGTTATGCCAACTATTTAAAATATGCTTGGGTTTCCTTCAAAGTTCACAATAAGGCTATGCATAGATCTATGTTGGAAAGGACATTTAGTTGACAAAGCACTTGAGGATGCATCAGAGCATAATCGTAGATTAAAATGTGGTATAATATATTTGTGTTACAGTTTTTGGGACGATTTCAGTCTCATGCTTTTGGAATATGAGATTAAAATCTTTAGCATTGCAACTATGTTTGTTGGGGCATAGAAATGTCTCAAAAACCGGTTCTTCTTATAGTCATTCTTCATATCTGTTGTCAAAGTCACATTATAATTAGATATACGGATATGCCTATTTAGTTGTCATTTATGAGTTATAGTAGAATAATTTCGTAAGGTTTTACTTCATCTAAATTGGATCAATTTGATTTTGTTGGACAAGATTTACTATGTTGGGAGCCATGGACTCGCCATAATGGCTCCATTAAAACCAACGAGGTTCAGTGATCATAATACCAAACAAAAACAATGACGGTGTCAGGCACCACAGCCAGTGCCATTGCAGCTGCTGCTCTCTCTTTGCTGGCGCTTTCCTACTGCCTCTGCAACCGCCCTGTCAGCAAAACAAGAAAAAGCAAGACACATAACTCCTCGTCTGCTAAGAAGCCTAGGCAAGGTCTCGTGGATGCGATTGGGAATACTCCTTTGATTAGAATCAACAGCCTTTCTGATGCCACTGGATGCCAGGTACTCTTTTCTCTGTTTCTTTCTTTTCATTGGAAAAAATTAAGCCTTTTGACAAATTTATGTAACGCAAGTGTTGTTTGATGGGCATCTATTAGATTCTTGGGAAAGCTGAGTTCTTGAATCCTGGTGGAAGCGTCAAAGATAGAGTTGCTGTTCACATCATTGAAGAGGTACTTCTTTCAACTCCAACTTTTTTTGTAATTCCATTTCAGCTAAAATATTCGGAAGAAAAATAGAGCATATGGAGAGACAGTGTATGCAGAATTCTTAGGTTGTGCCTTTTTTCCCCTGCAGGCACTTTCATCTGGGAAGCTACCCCCGGGAGGAGTAGTTACTGAAGGTAGTGCAGGAAGTACTGCTATTAGTCTTGCAACTGTTGCTCCGGCTTATGGTTGTAAATGTCATGTCGTGATTCCTGATGATGCTGCCATTGAGAAGGTATGCACATGGCAATCCACTTGACAAATTCGAAATGTTGTTGTTGGTCAGATCTTCGTTCCATGTGTATATATATATTTTCTTGTTAGGAGTATCAGTTTTTTATTTTACTTTTGACAAAATTCCTTTTATATAGGCTCAAATCATTGAAGCCCTTGGAGCTACAGTGGAACGTGTTAGGCCAGTTTCAATCACACATAAAGACCACTTTGTTAATGTGGCTAGACGAAGAGCACAAGAGGCAAATGATTTTGCCGCTAAACGGAGGGGAGAATTTCAAACGTTGAGCAAAGATCATGAGAAGCCTAATGGACATGTGTTGGAGGACGAGAAACAAAGTTCAGTGTTTTCAGATGACTGCACTGGTGGTTTCTTTGCAGATCAGTTTGAGAACCTTGCCAACTTTCGGGCACACTATGATGGCACTGGGCCTGAAATCTGGGAACAAACTGAAGGGAATGTTGATGCATTTGTGGCTGCCGCTGGTACAGGAGGTACAATTGCCGGAGTTTCCAAGTGTCTGAAGGTGAGCCTTTTTTATACACGTCTATTTATTCATCCTTTATTTCTCATTTTTGAATTTTTAGGTAGATTTTTTAGATAATGTCTTGTGCTTTACAGGATAAGAACCCTAAAATCAAATGCTTCCTGATTGACCCTCCTGGCTCGGGTTTGTTCAACAAGGTGACGAGGGGGGTGATGTATACTAAAGAGGAGGCTGAAGGAAAGAGACTAAAGAATCCATTTGATACAATAACAGAAGGAATTGGAATCAATAGACTGACCCAGAATTTTATGCTGGCAAAGCTAGATGGCGCATTCCGAGGCACTGATAAGGAAGCTGTTGAGATGTCTAGGTTAGTATATTTCCATTACGCTACTTCCATGGTTGGCTTTTTTTTCCCTGAGTTAGTTGAGGAATAATTTACACATAGTAATGGTTACATAGACTTAGTATTGCACTTGGGAATGATTCGTTGTCCATATGAAATTGATGTGTAGAGTATTCTAACTTTTGTATGTCCAGGTTCCTTCTGAGGAATGATGGCCTCTTTTTAGGTAGTTCGTCAGCAATGAACTGTGTAGGAGCTTTCAGAGTGGCACAAGCACTAGGGCCCGGTCATACAATCGTTACAATTCTATGTGACAGCGGAATGAGGCATCTTAGCAAGTTTTGCAATCCTGAGTACCTTTCTCAGCATGACTTGACACCTTCAGCAACTGGACTAGAGTTTCTCACTTAAATTAATGGTTAGAACTCTCAAGAGAGGATCAGGTTTCTTGTTGGTAGAGTGGATACAATAAAGACAAAATATAAGCTGCTGATGGCTGACAAGTTTTCTTCCCTGCAGCCGGATTGTTCATGGAGATAAGTGAGGTGATTATACGTGTCTATTAGAGAATTCATGGGTAGCGGCCCCTAGCAATGGTTCTGTCGTATTTGAGAAATTTTGGGTAGTAAGTTTTTGTAGTTTCATAGTTTTCAGAGGTTGTAGGCGCACTGCTAAACGTTGTATCATTTTTGGTCAAGCCTTTTCAAGTTAAGATCAAGATTTCTTAGAGAAAGTGCTTGTGTTGACAAGGAAGCACTCCAAAAAAAGAAGTCAAAAATTAAAAAAAATAAAAAGTACTTTTTTTTATTTTACCGGACAGGTCCTTGTTTGATCCGGCTGGTCTTAGACTGGAATATATCGGTCTAAGCTGGACCATAATATTCCGGTCCAGATTGTTTTCCCCCTTTTGGTCCGCCCCTTGCTATCAGCCTATCACAAGTTCTGCACTTAAAGACGGGCTACTGTATTACTGTTACCATCGATAAAGTACCAGTTTTTGTGACGACCATAGTATATTATTACGTGAACCTAGCATATAAGTATTAGGTTACTCTTTCTATTACCATTTAGTTTTACGATGATGGAACCCAAAGTTTTGTGTGCGAAGATATAATATAGATCCCCTCCCCGCCAGATATGAAAAATTAATATGGTTTGCGTGGGTCTTGTGATTAGCGAATATATGTTATCCGCTCGTTTGGCTATAAAAACTATAGATGGTCTGTTGCAAGCTTTGAGTTTGTTAAACGCCCTAAGCAGTGCCTCCCATAGCACCAATTTAGTATCAATGCTCAGTCATATCAAAGTTTTTAAAAAAATTATTTTCAACCTAATACGGGGTGAAATCAAAAAACTAAGAAAATAAATTAAATTAAATAAATGAAACTCTCCAGTTTTTTCGTTGTACAAAAAAGTAGATCTTATAAACCCACCAAATAAGAGGAGATGAAATGCTCTCCTATACATCAACTAGAAGCAAAACCCTCTTCTCTTTTGAGGCAAGACCTCAAGTTCTCAACCTTATCTTCTATGGTTACCGCCGTCGAGGTGATCTCTCATTTCTTTTGAGGCAAACCCTCAACCCTTTCCGCCGTGAACGGCCGTCATCCGTGGATCTCTTTTGATTCACCTCTAACAAGTCACCAACCTTGTCTTGTTCGAACACCAACGGTTGAAAAACCTAACTATGGCCGGTAAAGTTCCCACTCGGAGAGGTCTTTCTCCGGACCTTTCGGAGTCACCCGGGCCTAGTCACTTCGACCCCCTTTGTGGGCTCGTCGGTTGCGTACTCACTAGTTTTTGCTATGTAATGGTTGCTTGACTGCATTGTCTTCGCCGCTCATGTCCCTCTCGACCCTCCGGCACTCCGTGATGCTAGCAGAGCTTTTTCTCAATAGATTAGATCTAGCTTCTACACTTTGACCTTATCCTTTCTGATTGAGTGGACACAAGGCTCAAGACGACCTCTTTCTGATTTTGCTTGAGAATAAATTTTGGAGTACTTTAAATGTATCTTAATGGTTGGTGATGCAACAACAAAAGGCTCGAGACAACTCATTTTGATATTTACATGAGATCTCATTAAATAAAAAAAATTATCATGAAAAGAAAAAGATAAAAGTTTATTTGTGTTTGGAACACAATTCACATAATCATTTCACCAAAGTCGTAATGTACTAGTCTTTTTTTGTTGTTGCGAAGTCCACTTCTTTCTCCAATAAATCTTCTTTGCACAATGATATACACTTATACATATAGTTTCCGTGTGTTGTTGCGGAGTCTTCTGAATTTGGAGCTTGTTTCGGTGGCGGTTCGAGTTGTACGTCTAGGAGGGATTGTGAATTTATGATCGATTCCTAATGACTCTTATTCGAGTCCAAATATGAGGTGTCCACATTTGTTCCTCATGTTTCTTCTTGTACACTTTCTTCACGATGGACTTTGTCTTTCCGCTTTCACGTGATTGACTCGTTCTCTTTTCTCTTGAAGACTTCCAGAACATTTTTTTTACTTTTGTGTATTTCTCTTTAATTTTCTTTTGTTATGCTCTTTCACGACGGATAGTCCTTCTGCTTATTGTTTGGACCTTATCCACGTATAGGGTATCGAACCGCTTTTCTTTATTATAAAAATAAAAATAAAATGGATCCCATGTCCATGTGAGGAAAGGATACAGAGGCTTTGGTCCCAAAAAGCATAATATTACCAAGTTGATTGTGTCTCCCTCCATTGTCAACCACACTGAGCTCTTCCTGATTACGATCTTGATCTTAACCGAAATCAAATCGAGTGACAGAGCACGATGAATGTAGAGGAAGAGGTCGGGAAGCTTCAAGAGGAAATCACACGACTTGGTCAGATCCAAGACGACGGCTCTTACCAGGTTTCGTAATTTCGATTTCTCTTTCCCACTCCCAGATCTCTTTTGTCTCTCTTTATTTCAATTCCGCTGACAACAATGAGATGAACAGGATGGTTTTTGTAATTTCATTTTGCAATTTGACGTTTTCGTTGCCGGTGTTTGTTGTCGAAGCTTGTAAATCGGAATGTTAAAATTGTTTTGCTTTGCTTTTGAAGCGATATTTTTCTGTTTTGTGCTCTACTGATTTGTGTAGATTCTTCTTCCATCGGAATTTCGTATGGTTGATTTCGTTTTTATCGAATTTAATGTTTGTGTAGATCGGCAAATATACATTTTTAGAACACCTTCCAATGCTCATTTGAAGTCATTGAGTTTAAATCTCGTGAGCTACTACATCCGAAGTGTGAGTAGATCTTCAATATATCATAAAATCTGTATTTTATCATAATTTGACACCTTATCAAGCAATATCAGGTCATAATGGGAGGATTTAATGAGTTTTGGGGACAGAACTGTATTAGCAGATACTTCATATCAGGTTTAATGACTATTTTTATGTGATGTTTAGTCAGATAATTTCTAACAAGATTTCAAAGCCAAGCATTCCCAAAAAAAATCAATATGTGATGTGAATCACAAAACGCAAACAGATAACCGGTCATCCGAAACTGGCATGAAGAACACAACATTTACCTGTGTCTGATGTCTTTGACTATCTAGTATTCTAATTGGGTCCGAAGATTCTCTAGTTCAAGCTTTTTTGTGATGATTCTCTATGTGCTTCAATTCTTGGATAAAAATGATTTCATTTCGCTCAATTGGTGTTTCATTATGGGTGTATACTGGTGGATTAGTTATTTTCCAAACACAAAAGGATGTCAAAGAGAAAGATGCACTTCAAACTAATCAAAGTCGAGACTAGTCTCCTATTGAATGGGTTGTGGGGAACATAGCTGTCTAAGCAGAAATTGTCTCAGGTTTGAGGTAATATGTTTATGTGATGATTAATCAGCTAATCTCTTACAGAGAGTTCAGAGTCAAGCATTTCTCAGCCAAATCAGTATCTGATCTCAATAGTCAGTAGAACTCAAACACGTAGGCTGAACAAAATCAGACTCTTTTGAATTACGAACAGAAAGCATGCAATCAATGTTACAAATCAATATCTGTGTATGTCTAGGTAGTTAAGGGTTCGAAGATTCTTTATACCAAACTCTCTTGTTAGTTGGTATGATTTTCTCAATATTTTTTTTTATCTTGGTAGTTGTTATGGTTACTGGTTGATCAACCATTTGCTGCCTAACATATTATAACTTCTCCTGAAGCTCACTGACACGTTCTATAGATATAACTAAAACTTCTAAATATGATTGAGCCAATGCTATTATTGGATTTAAAGAGATGAACATACTCTTCCCATCTGTGCAGGTCACATTTGGTGTCCTCTTCCATGATGACCGATGTGCAAACATATTTGAAGCTCTAGTGGGCACACTACGAGCTGCCAAGAAACGAAAAGTGGTGGCTTATGACGGAGAACTGCTGCTGCAAGGAGTTCACGATAATGTGGTGATCACCCTCAAAGCATTGCCATCCGCAGCAGCTACTTAATCAGCACAGATAAACTCTGTGAGCTCTACTCCAATCTGATTTCCTGTGTACTGCTTTCATTATCTGAAAATCGCATTTGCTTCATGCAATATTCGTGTGTAAAAGTACGAATATATTTTCTTGTAAGCTTATTTACAATGTATTTGGTGTGACTTTTGTGATATAGCGGTGCTTGTGGTAATCAACTATAATAAACCGGGCCTAAAAATCTTTCATCAATGATTCTACAGTACCATATTTAAGCTTTCAAGCTATAGCTTATCATGTGAATATAGCTTATAATGTGAATATGTGATGTGTTTGACAAATCTATCATTACTTAAGCACTATATTTTCATTAGGCACGCCAAATATGTCCTATGAAAGTCCCTGCAGGCTGGTGACCGATCATCGGATGTCTTATAATCTGAATATGCCAAATCCTATAAACCCTGTAGCAAATTGCCATTTAAACATTACAATTATCAATAGAAAAAGGACAAAATGTAAATATAATTATCAAAAAATGAATGAGAAACTGATTTTTTTAAAGCTTAACGTTTTATGTTAGTGTTTAACATTATTAATTATTATACTTATATAACCGTCTAACATGTACACTTTGATTATTGTCTTGACTTCTCAATAACCAAAACTTTGACAATTTAAATGTTCAGAAATTACCCAAAGAGAAAATTTTAACTACCAGTGAACCCTGGATGGCTGATACAAGCTCATATTGAAATTATCCTATGGAATACATAGTACCGCACATGGAACTATCATACAGGCGAATGCCGCGAATGTGTGAAAAACTATACGAAGCATTTACGACCAAAAGGTTCCTTGTGGGCATTAAACTGATTTATATGTTGTGAAACTGGGACAAGGCGAGAAAGAAAACCATATAGGCTATTGTGAGATTCACATTGAACCACGCTAATCTTTTCCTAGATTTTGATGTTATACACTGTCAAGCTACAAGGGTGAATACATGAAAAAGATAAAAAGGAAGTAGATTTGCAAAATCAAACTCAAAATTAAGACCATCGTATAAAGATTATCCTATCCCTGACTTATTGGCAGATTCTATTAATAGAATTTGCTGATATTTGCTACTCCTCTTGCCAACTAAAATAAAAAATGTCACTCCTAAAAATTACATCCGCACATGGAACTATCATACATTAACTAAACCCCTCAACAGTTGATTTGAATTCTAAAATAATAAAAGGAAAGAAAATAAATCATAGGTCTCGGAAAATGGCATGTACAATTTGCTGAAACCTTGGCATTTCCCGTGTTGAGAGCAGCCGAAGCTCAAAGATGAACATCAAAGCTTATGTAATGAAGGGGTCTCCTAATAGACCTCTGGGAGCTAGGATAGATGCTTCTTGTGCAAATGGGGAGTAGTGGACTGCAAATTTGGTGTCGTGAGAGCAAAGAGTTGATAAGCAAGTAATGCTAGTTGGTCACAAGCGCCCGTTTACAATGAATGAGTGAAGGAGGCTTTGTGCTGCTTGGGTTTGATCAGGTGTACCAGAGAACACTATAGTTCGTTCCCGCATTCCGGGATGTGCTTCGTGCACTGCAATCCTTGCACCGGATATCTGAATAGGTAATTTAGAAACTGAAGTTAATCGCAAGACTAGATTTTTGGAGTAAAACAGGGAATATTTTAGAAATATGCAAAAACAGGGCAAAACTGTCACAACTTGATAGAAAGCTAATGAAAAATCTACTTTGGATGAAGCTTTCTAGAAACTTCCCAAAAATCTCTTTGATAATCTCCCAAAAACTAAAACCTTTTCCACCATACACTAAAATAGCTTTTGAAAATTACAGAACTCCCCCAAAGCTAATCAAATGCCAAAACACCCTCTTAATACAAACACAAAATCCAGCAGACCATCCTTGTTGTTCCTTTACCTTGATTTCAACTGGATGGACAGGTATAACTAGTGTTGTACTTCCATGTATTAAATTTTTTCAATGAGAACAAATAATCTTAGTAGACTACCGAAGAGAACACTCAAATGTCACAAGTAATCAAACTTTTTGAGGGTGCTGAAGGCCTCAAAGAAAGACAACAGAGGTTTAGTGAAGAACTTTTTAATCCATAAAAAAAAAAAAAAGCATTACATTTCTATCAATTAGAACACCAAGCAAGATGGAACTAGAATATATTTCATTTCAGAACACCTTCATGCTTAAATTCAATTTAGTCTTAAGAAACTTCCGAAAGCAACAGAGGAAAACCCAAGCAATATGGAATTAAAATCTAATGTATATATCGAAAATGATACTTCCTCCGATCACAAAAAAATGACTTTTTAGCCATTGACACAATTATTAAGAAAACTATTAAACAACCTTAATTTTATAAAGTTTTTTCTCAATTTTACAACACATTAAATGTTCACCCCTTTTACACCAATGAGTGAACAGTTTATTATAAATATATTTAATATAAAAAAATTTCAAAAACTATTCTCATAACTCTCTCTTAATTATTAACCTTGAAAACATAAAACGACACTTAAACTTGATCAAAATTTTGATGCTAGAAAGTCATTTATTTATGATCGGAGGAAGTAGCATAACCATAAGTGTGAAATTGTTATTTGGATGTAAGATGGTGTATACCATACCTCTCTCAAACGAGCTAGACTGAATCTATCATTATCAAGAGAGCTAATCACGTCTTCAGAGACCATAATCTCCACACTTGTATTAGTTACAACAGCTGACATCCTTTCCCTGTATAGATGAAAGAAGCGATGTACACTTAAATACATACCTTCTTTACAATTAGAAGGAAATGCACAAACTCGTAATCTTTGATTCCTTAACAAATTCCATGATTCTTCACTATCCAGAAAGTTTTGGACTTAACAAACCAGCAGTAATTAGTGAAAAGACAAGGACTTAGCAAACCAGCCGTAGTTAGTGAAAAGACAATGGCATAGGGAAGTACTTGAGTAGAACAGGGAGAGTGAATAACTAAGTCAGCCTTTTTCATTTTTCTACTAATATACATTATAATTTAACAGCCCAAAAAAAGTATCCAATGTCCCTAAATTGACAGGATTATTTTAGGAAGTAGCCTCAGATTTAGGAAATTCAAAACAATGCACTTATTATGGGTGCCATAAAAAATATACAAAGATACATGGCGTTCATCTGATCAACATACCTGCCAAGTTCAAGGCTGCCACTAACCGAAGCCAGATCCTTATCAATATCCAGGAAACTCCTGTGACTAAGTCCAGCCGGCTGCAACATTCAAAGCCTTAAATTGGTTACAATGCATAGAAGCATAGTAGAAAGTGTAGACAAGAGAAAACAACAGAAAGAGACCGACCCATGGATTACCTGTGATGCCCACAAACTTTGTGAAGGAGAATGGCTTAGTTTATAAGGATTTCCAGGATAATCTCTACTCTCAGTTATACCACTATACTGAAGTGACTGAGAACCGACAACAGGTTTGTGCAACATTGTTGAAGGATGCTCTCTATATCTCCCATCAAGATAACTCTTGTACCTTGACAAGGAATCAGCTCCACGTCCCAAACCGTCTGAAATATCACTATCGTACACAGAAGACGACATGATGTAGTTACTAGGTGCACTAGGAACATCACTGTTATACATTGATGAGGGAGCCAGTCTGTTTCGTGCAACGTCAAGAATCTCCATTCCGTACATTGACGAGGATGTCATACTATTATGTGTAATATCTTGAATATCGGTCTCATAGGCTAATGTAGACGTGGGTCTTGGTCCAGCATTAGTCCCGAAGATTGACGAAGAACTTGTTCTGTATCCAGCAATATTAGGGTCAAGGATTGAAGAGGAACTGACCTTGGGTCCACCAATACTAGACATTTTAGATGGGAAGAGGTTATCTCTAAGTATACCAGTAACTTGATATAGAGCATCTTTCACGTTGGAGATCTCACCTGAGATCTAAATTAATCAAGACACGAGAAACAAATCAGATAAACATCACCACACCCTTACAAGAAAAAACTGTGGAAGAGATATATACTATCAACTAACATCATATACTGAGGAACTGAAAAGTATCCAACCAATTTAATAAAAGAGGAAATTAAGCAATAAAAGTATGAAATCACAGGCAATGTCCTTCTCCCCTTCATAATCTTATCATTTCTTATTTGTTGAGTTGCTCAATAGGAAATATCACACAGAAAAATAGCAGTAAGTCCATGTTTAGTCAACACCGTAGCAACATCTGCTCCTATAAGCTGAATTACAAGAAGAAGAAAAAAACATTATCCTCTTGGCTTAACTGCTACAATGTGCATTGGGACTATTAGAGCATGGTTATTCCTACATTTGAAAATAAAGAAATAGGTGAGACAACCAGTTGCAAGACTTTGATGGAACATCAGCTGAAGGAAGGACAAAAGGAGGAGAGAGGGGATGCTCTTTAAGTAACATAATCAACAAATGTCTGAGTCACTATTGTATTTCAGACAAGAGAGTGTCAGGGGTTGCACCATTGTTGCAACAGGGAAAAACAAGTGGGAAGACATATTTAAGACAAGAAATAAATTTACCTCAACTACTTCATCTTTATCTGAAGCACAACTTGGCACCTGGTTACCTCTGATTATATGTATTTTAGCACCAGTTAACTTCCTCAAGTCTGTAATTGTAGCCCCTCCTTTGCCAAGCAAGGGACCAACTTGACTTTCTGAGACCACAAGCCTTGCTGTCACGTGTGAAGACTTAAATGAGCCCCCTTCCACCCTTTTGTCCATTCCAGCCTCAATAGATCGTGCAAAAAACATAACCGCAGCATTCTGCGCTTGAGAATAACGTGATTCCATAGTCTAAACATGAGAAAATGCAAAAGAGCTCAATAGACTGGCAACATTGAAAATTTTAATTCATAAGCATTCCAAAATTATTAATAATGTGCAATTGATATACCTCCTTTGAAGTAATGATGACCAACTGCTCTTTACAACCAACAACCGAAGGGCAAATGTTTATGGTAACACCCGTCTCCTCCTGAAGAGCCTTGATAATGGACCCACCCTTTCCAATCACACCCCCAACCCTATCACTATCTATGAGAAATTTGAAAACAACTCCTGGCTTTTCCATTTTCAGGTCAGCTGAGGAACCCCTTTGGATCCTTTCAAATTCTTCTGCTGGGGGTTGAAGTTCTAAAGAGCAGTTGAGCGAGCTTCTTGTTATTGTTGGTAATAATGAACTTTGTGTTGGATACAATTCAGGTATAGGACGAGTTGAGCTCAACTGAGAACTGGACTCCAGTGGTTTATTATTTATTTTCATTGTCGTTTGAGACTCTTGTAGGCAGCTAGAAACCGCAACTAGAGCTTTTTTAATTGGCAATATCGCTCCCTCAATCTGTCATGTTACCAATATAATGGTCATCAGGATTAAGGAACCCATATCGAAGGCGTAGTTTACAAAATTTTAAAAAGCAGTCTAGGGCAAGTAGCCAGATCCAACAACTGATTCCATCCCTATAAACCATATGCATAAAGGATAGAGTTTCAACACTTCGATATAGATTGTGAAGATTAAGAATCGAGAATGAAGCAAGCATTAGAGTTCCATTAGTGAGACAGCATCATTACGAAGAACGGAAATACAAGTTTCGTCTATGACTACAAGCCATGTCTAGAAAGAGAGACAGACACTGTAATTTTGCACTCAAAACTCAAATTTCTTCACTTTCCCATTATTTATCAAAATTATCCTTGGCATCACCATACACTTAAACATGAGCCCTTAATAAGCTATTTATTCTAAGATTCTTGGTATTAAGAAAACAAAGATTATCAATTACAATGGAATAAAAACTCAAAGAACATACTTACCTCTACAATTTGGTCACCCTCGGCAACACCAACAGGCAACTTATCTCCGTTCAAAACCCTAATCCTACAGCCAGTCTCTCGCTTAATCTTCTCCACAACCTTGCCTCCCCTACCAATCACCGACCCCGCCTGACTCGTCTCTGCAAGCAACCTACACGTCAAATTCCCACCCCCCAAATTCTCCGCAGCAACCCCATCCATTGCCGCTGCAACATCCAACACTCTCTCGAAAACCCTAATAAGCGCCTCTTGCGCATCCGATACAGCATACTCCTCCGATTCCCCAAACCTCATCATCTTCGTCACACTGCTAGAGGCTACGATCACAATGACGCGATCATCAGAGCCAGACAGAGAATCTTCGATCTGAATTTTAGATGTCGTCTCCGACTGGAGCTGCTTGATCGCTGAACCTCCTCTCCCGATTACACCGCTGACGCGGGAATAATTACAGAGGAACCGGAAGGCGACATGCCCAACCGGAACGAGAAGCGGTGTCTGAGGCTTGAGGCGCTTATTGGAGGATCCGGTGCCGTTTAAGGGGCTTGGATCGGCGGATTCCGTCAGCGTACGCTTCGCCGGAGGGGAAAAGAATGCGCTTGACATCTGACTCTCCGCTTACCTACCTAGTTGGAGTAGCGGCAGCGGAGGAGATGGTGGTGGCAGTGGTAGTTGAGATTGAGTTGGGGGAAGAAGTTTTTGGTCTCCGAGATCGGAGTTTACTTTTCAGCCTTCTTTTTTTTCGTTTTTCTTTTCTATCTTTTCGTGGTTAGGAACACGTGGTATTTACTATTTAGTATAGAGGTGTTAAATTGGACGTATTTATCGCAACTTTTGGGCGTATGACCTTTTGGGCTTATCGGCCCATAATACTTTTGGGCGTACACAAAATTACCTCGTATTTACCTGTTTTTTTTTAACCATTTAACCACCCTTATGTTATTTTTTTTAACAAATTATCACCATATTACATTTCTGGTAAATATTTGGCAATAAGACAACAGAATAATTAAAAAAATATTGTGTTTTAAGCTACGAAAGGGGTTATTTTCGGGTTAGTTTCGATTTGGCTTTCTCGCAATATTTGAGACTTTTGATTGTTTTGAAGGTCAAATAAATTTTAGCACATTTGGTAGGTTTAAACATTTTTATTTTCATTCCTTTTTTACCAAATATCTTTTCGAATATCTTTTTTTATTTTCATTTCTTTTTCTCAGACCAAAAATATCTTTTCGAATCTCTCTTTATCGTCGTCTTTGAACCTTCCAAGGCCAAACGAATTTTAGGTCAATTCACATTGATTAATTGTTCAAACTCAACAACTTTTTTTTTGTTCAATCAACGTCTATATCAAAATTTGTACATGAACTAAGGTGTTTTTCGAATAAAAACGCATTGAATCGAACGTTAGTTGAAAAAATTGTTGAATAAATGGGGTACAACAACAACCTTCATTGCAGTAAAGAGTAAGACGAGAAATTTTCCAAAGAGAATAAATTCTCACTAAAAACACGAATTGATAATGTTTACGAGGAAAAGAATAATTTACTTCCCATGTGCTGTATCTGTAATCCAAATGAAACTAATTCTTCTCAATGAAATACACAACTTAACCTCAAGAAAACACACTGGAAAACGGCAACCAAATTCGGGGGATATAATGTAAAATTATGTAATCATAGAATAGATACATAAAAGTTATAGATTAAGGCGAAAGTACTTTCTTTGGACCGAGATGAAGAAAGAGTTCTTTAAGATGAAGAGCAGCAAGGTTTCTTTGCATTCGTCTCAGCTGCACTAACATCAATAGTCTGCCCTTCTTTGATGTTTGAAGATGTTTGTTCATTTGAAGAAAGAGATTTCTTGCTGATGAGACGGTAGATCTCTGAAAGAATAGTTTGAAAAGACTTCTCGACGTTTACTGCTTCAAGAGCAGAGGTCTCTATGAATGACAGCCCTTCTTTCTCAGCAAAGCTTTCTGCATCTTCTGTGGATACTGCTCTAAGATGCTTCAAATCTGTTTTGTTTCCGATGAGCATGATCACAATATTGGCATCTGCATGATCTCTTAACTCCTTTAGCCATCGGCTGACGTTGTCAAATGTTGTCGGCTTAGTCACATCATAGACAAGGAGTGCTCCTAGTGCACCTCTGTAGTAGGCACTTGTAATAGCTCTGTAACGTTCTTGACCTGCAGTGTCCCATATCTGTGCTTTTATAGTTCTTCCTTCAACCTAAGACAGTATATTAATGATTAGGAAAAAGGGGTTAATTGACCAAATCAAGCTGAAAGAAGATGCTTGCAAAGAAGAGATCCAATTAAAGAGTACGGAGTTCAAAATAACTTCATGAGGTTTTCTTTCAATATGCTCCCCTATTCAGCATTTCTTCCTTTAGTTCAAGAAGGTTAAGACAGTCCTATTAGATCATGCTAGAATCTGCTATGGAGAGGTGTTGCAACTTGCAACACATAATTATGCACTTATACAAGGTTATACAGGAGATTCTACATATATCAAGA
Source organism: Fagopyrum tataricum (assembly GCA_002319775.1). Taxonomy (NCBI): domain Eukaryota; kingdom Viridiplantae; phylum Streptophyta; class Magnoliopsida; order Caryophyllales; family Polygonaceae; genus Fagopyrum; species Fagopyrum tataricum. The sequence goes on from CM008283.1 coordinate 3,673,570, forward strand.
CCAGAAATCATGTTATACACACTTAGCACTATAGCCCAAATGCAGGAAGCACGTGCTTAGAAGATGGAGAAAAGTCTGTTATTCCTTTGGTCTCTTCTCCACCTAACGAAGAAAACAAAATGGGAAAATGAAAAGCTATATCAAGCTGGAATAGGTCAAAACAATCAGGTCCATAAAATTGCATAAATATTGTCCAAGAGATATGGTGAAATCATGTGTCATGCACATGTTTGTCTAACAAAATAGGATTAAAGCACAAATTTCTTAATCTGATAACAAATGAAATTTCTTGACAGCATATAACAAATGAAGGATTTTGATGCCTTCAATCCAAGGAAAGAAATCCACAATCTGAAAAGCATAAAACCACTCTTTTTTGTAATGGGTTTACTTCTAAATTTCTAATAAATTAGTGCAGATTGCACACAGCAAGCTTTCTGGTTGATGTAGAATGTCTAAAGACCAAATCACTGAATGAAGGGGACAAGTCCCTGGTCCACACGCCGTCTAGTATACGAATCTCAATAAGGCGCAAGCAAAGCTTGTGTATCCTGAGGGAACCAAGGGTGATAGCTGGTCAATCTTTCACCGTATGTAAGGCTAAATGAACCAAAATCTTATCAAGTGTAGGGATGGTTGCCTTTGCCTTCTGACAAATGACAAAGAATAGTGACCCACAAGAGTGAGATGAGTTAGTGAAAGGACTCCCGAGTTTGGGTCTACTCAACGCAAAACGGGGAAACAAATGACAGACGAGAGTAATCCACCCTATCAGATCTCGAATGGAAATGCCACAGCAATATCAGAATCAGCCGCACAGGGACTTCAACGAATTAACATTGGTAACAGATCCACAAACCAAACAACCACCGAATGGGGATTCGACGAATTATTACTGATAAGACAATGGTCAAGACTCGAGACAGAAGCAAATCCTCAACCAGCTTAATCATCACATATTGCACCACACATTAACGTAACCAAATAATGTGTCTCAGATAAAACCAAGACAAACAACACAGATCAAGTGGCAAAGACAATCGCACATCACGAATCGTGGAATAAAAAAGACAAAACCAGATCTAAACTCCCATGATCTGACTAGGAATTCATTCAATTGAAGAACACAAAATCGAGGATTAGTAGTTCAAGTTAACACAAAAAAGTGGAATAAGGGAAGATCGAGACCTGCAGAGTGCGAGTAGCGAACTCAACACCAATGGTGGATTTGGACTCCAAGCAGAACTCGTTGCGAGTGAAACGAGAGAGAAGGTTGGACTTGCCAACACCAGAATCACCAATCAGCACCACTTTGAACAAGTAGTCGTACTCTTCCTCCGCTTTCCTCGCCATTTTTCACTATCTGGCTCTCTGCTCTCTCTCCTTCAGTACAACCAGACACCGGAAGACGGAGACAGAAAATGAGAAGAAGATTTTCAAACCCTATTTATTAGTTGTCTGCGTAATTATTTATAGATTATTTTATTCAAAATATAAGAGTTTTATTTCCTCAAAACAAGTCAAGAAAAAACATGACAAGAAGGATAATATTTTTAGTTTTAACTAACTTAGTATTCGTGCCTTGCACGGAATGTCAAAAAAACAATTATAAGATTATTTATATATTTTAATCATAATATGTATATAAGCAAAAAAAAATTAAAAATAAATGCAAAAAAATATTTTTAAAAAGTTATTAAGAAATTTTTTTTATTAAATTGTTTGAAAAATGAATGCAAAAATTTAAAACTATTCTAACATAAAATTGTATAGAATTACGCTATTATAAGATTATCCTAAATAAGAAATATGAATAATAAGAATGTAATATCTTTATCGGTTATAATAGGTTTCAATACTTCCATTTATGTAATAATTGACTATGTTAAAAATAAATTGATAAAATACACTTAAATGAAATAAAATAAATCGATTACTATAAGAAAAATAAAATAAATAATATGATACTGAATAAATATCAAATTATTTTTGTTGTATTTAAAACATCTAATTATTTGAAATGTGAAAAATAAATGATCAATCATATATATTGGTTTAAAATAACTTGAGTTAAAAAAATTTATATAATGTAATCTTCTAACACATAAATAGTATAATATTTATTAAACATAGAAATTTATTTTGTATATAATATAATATTTTCTTATATCTCATATCATAATAAACAAAATAAAATAAAAATGGAAATAGTTGACTTTAGATAAATAAGACATGACAAAAATCCAACGTGGCTTAATGTGGCAAAATCCTAGGTGGCTTAATGTGGTGGTGACACGTGGAAAAATCTTAGGTGGCTTAATGTAACGACGACACGTGGCTAAATTCACTTTTGCGTTAGTATTATACTAGTGTAATACCCGCACCTTGTGCGGGTTTTGAATAACAACAATGGGTTAGATCTATTAGTGTGCTATTATATATATTGACATAAAAAAATTGTGTTGAGAAAAATATTTGATTTTTAAAATTTTAATTATTTTGGTGAAGAGATATTGTTGGGTATTTTAATAATTTTTTTAAAGAAATTAGTTTTTTAAATACCAATTTGATATATACTTTTTCTTTTTTTTTGGGCTTCGAGAAACGTGGGCGCGACACGTGGCAATAGAGGCTCCTCCTTTAATAGATATATGATGATAGTAGATGATACTGGGGATTGTTTGGGATTTATAAGGGTAATGATAATATTTATAACAAAGATTTACAAAATTATCGTTCGGAGGGTCGTGAACATGTGATCGAAGTCTGAAGGCTCGTAATATGAGGTTTTACCGGTGTTTTCTAAAAATTTTTTTTGCACTTCTTCAACTTATATGATCTTTTAGTTTCCTTTGTTTTGGGTGTATTGCACTTCGTCTCACCGTTTTCCTTCCTTCCCTCTTGGTGACTCTTGGTCCGGATCCTCGTGTTTCTTGTTTTCATCTTTGGTGCCTGTTTTTGGTTTATATGATTTTTTAGTTTTTCTTTGTTTTGGGTGTATTGCACTTCGTCTCACCGTTTTTCTAGCTTTGTTTTTCTTCCTTTCCTTTTGATGACTCTTGGTCCGGGTCTGTGTGTTTCATGTTTTCACCTTTGGTGCCTTTTTTTGGTTTATCGAAGCATGACGATAAGTCTATCTATCACATTGTGTTCCTTGATCCGCTAATAAATCAAATTTTGATTCATCTATTATTAATCAAAATTTTCACAAAAAAATCTTATACTACAGTCAACCGACTATTATATACAAAATGTATTTTCAAACATAACTTTATCTTATTTTAGAAAAGAAAAAAAAAAGAGGGAGAAGAGTACTTGACTTTATACCGCCCTTTTAAAAATCTTAAGCTATTGTGTACGATTAGTTTTCAAACCTTTTTAAAAAGGAAGGATAACATTATTAATACTAGTATAATTTTGGGATTGATAAGGGTAATTATTGGATGATTTTCATTTAACAATGTATATAGTCAGTAAAATCTTAAATACTTGTAGATGAATATTAATAAAATTCGACTAAATCCAACAGATTTGTGAACCAATATAAAATCATTCTTACATACAAGAACAAGAACTACAAGTTTTAACTAACATGATATTTATGTTATTTATTGGTTACTATATGAACCTCTTAAGGAACTAGTTCCAACTTCCAAATTTTCACCTATATTAAAGTACAAATTTCACTTACGCAAGAAACACGAAAGCTACTCTAACAAAAGTAACTTCTAAGACAATGACAAAAGTCCAGCTGCCTTGTGTAAACAATTTTAGAGAACTTGCATTGCAACTTGCAAGTACTTGACCCGTTCTGTGACTTCTGTCATTCGAGTCCAGAAGGAATCTTGAAGCAACAACAAACACATACACAAGAACTACAGCATATTATGAGTATGGGTTAGCGTTTGCTTTTGATATTTGTAAAATTAACACGGCACTTGACTGTTTCTCATTGTGACATAGTTCAACTCATGAAGCATCACGTCCAATACTAGAAGAGTACGTCGAGAACAAGTATGCCAATATGTTCTTGTAGTCACCCATCTTAACACCGGTGTTCGGGTCGATTATGTAAGGCACCTGCAACAAAGAGCAATACATACAAGTCTTGATTCTTCCATACAATGTTGCTCAAATCAAGTCAATTCTAAGATTCAAACGATGCTGGCTATGATCTGAAAATGGTAGAACAATCCCAATGATCTACCACTTTCTATAGTTTTTTTTTTTTTTTTTGAAACGAAAACATGAATTTCATCAAGCAAGATCAAGTACAGAAAGATCCAAAATACTAGGTGGACAGTTCAACTGTTCAAGTTAAAATCTTGCACACTTCCTATTAGTATAGAGACATTAATCCTCACTAGATGGTGAGCGACCGTATTACATCGATGATTAACAAACTCGAAAGAACAAGAAATAAAGAGAGATTTCAAACAAGAAATGTCATAAAAAATAATGCTTTCTATATGTCTAGTTATGTAATCTTGAAACATAAAATTGAAAAGTATTGTTGCAAAAATAACACTTTTTTTATTATGTAAGACTATCAATATAGCACTTAACCCTACTATCTGATATATTTAAATTATTTCTACCAATTGTTCATAATAGTTTTACTTAAATGTATTAAGTTTACTATTTGATAACAACATGAATTCTACATAACTTGAACCCTAAACATATGGTTTTGTACGCTAGGAAGTGATTTACTGATTTCAATATAAAGTTCAAACGTGCCTAAAATTGGAGTGGTTTTTGAAACTTTCTCCGAAGTTAAAAAAGTACAGCGATGTCTAATACAAAAGCATCTTTAAAAATCTAGCTAACCTCTGTAGATCCGGAAGCTTGAAGAAGTGACTTCATTCGATTTGATCCTTCTCCAACATTTTGAAGGATGTATGGAAGCTCCAGTTCACAAAGAGCCTCACGAATAATCCGTGCATACTACAGATAAGAGTACAACAGGAAAAGAAATGAGCATTATGTGATACCCTGACACAAACATGCAGATAAAACTACCATAGACATGCATATAAATACAAATATATATGTATAGTTTATGCTACTGAAAAAATTTATTCCAAGCACTTCCATTTCAGAAAATAGAGATCATATTCAACTCCCCAGATTCACTTTTAGAAGCAAAATATATGAGAAGTGAAAAAAAGTATGGATGATTTAAAAAGTACAACCAAATTACTTACAGGATTATTTTCATATGAGAAAAGCTCCAGCTTTTGAGGCGGTGTTTCCCGCTTGGCCTTTTCCCACAACGTCATCCCTCTACCGGCTCGTAGAATTGTGGGCATCCATCCTGTGAACAGCGTGCTGGTTGATAAACGATCAATTAGAAAACAAAGACTGATGAAAATTGAATGATTAAACCAGGCAACTAATTATCGGGGAGACACATCCTAGCAATTCAACTAACTTCTAACCATATACATGGACTCTCCCGACTTCAATTTTTAACAAAGCTTCAGAATTTTTTTAAAATAAGTGTCTTATCTTTTGCCATATCATGCAATATTACACAATAAAATCTGGTTAAGGTACATTATTTTTGATGTTGAAGAGCAGTGATATAGAATAAATTGTGTAATAAACAATAAAAGTCAAAACAATTTCTTTAAAAAAAAACATGCAAGGGAGGATTATGATTATCTGACTCTATAAGCAAAGGTTTCTGCTCTGTAGAAATAAGTCATCAGCGGATGAAAGATGGTGATACCTTTCTAAAAGCCCAGCAGAAGGTTGTTTTCCATTACCGTACTTAGAAAACAGGTACCTTACGATCTGATCTATGACATACAAAGTAAAGCAAGGTAATGAAATGAACTTATTAGATGGAATTTAGTACTTTAATCAATCAAAATTCTGTAAGGAAGGAACTATACAAAACCGATTTTTTTTAGAAAATAGCTTGCTTTGTTCAGCCCATGTTTGTCACTGGCAAATCTTAGCTTATTAGTTTTCTATTCTTGTTTGTCTAGTAGCTAATAAGCAACAAGCGAGCGTACCAAATTTCATGCCAAAAACACCCTTAAAATAAATTTCAAAATGTGTATAACATGCACATAAAAGATAACCAACAAAATAGTATTGGTGCTTTTTTCTGGGGCAGTCAAATGTGAAGTAATCAATAGGAGAAGAAGGCATTGATGCAGTGGTGCCATGTATATGGAACCCATAATTGGGCAGAATAACAAGAGAAAAACAAAAAGAAAACTCAAAGCTTACCACTTTCATACATTGAAACGCCTGTATTTGGATCCACGAGATAAGGAAATCTACATCACAAAATCATTTACTTAGGCCTGATAATATTGTACAAAACCACATAGAAATTCACATTTGAGTGCCCCAGAAAAAAGCACCAATACTAATTAGGGTTGGTTAAAGACAATCATTCAACTTTTGTTCCATGGAAAAATTACTACGGATTCTGTAAAGAGTCATTATCATATTGGTTTTGTTAGTCAAATCGTTCAACTTTTACAAGAGATGTTATTTTTAGTTAATTAGGGTTGGTTAAATGTCAGCTCTAGCTTGTGATTACATTTATGAGGTCAACGATGCCCCATAAGAACTACATCAATCACTTTGGGCCTAGAGAAACACCCTTCACAATAGCAAATATTTATTTACCATTGTTGTCTTTCCAGTGACAATCATGTAGGTCCAAGTACTAAGCGTTAAATTCATCCCCTCTTTCCAAGGAAAGTCAATCTGAATCATAGTATTAGCAATTCTAAATATCAGGCTCTACTACCTGCCTTCTTAAATCAACAAAAACGGTTTATCTTGCTTAAATTTATGATGTAAAATTGGAACTATTAATTTGAAGTTTTGTTGCTCATTAATTTTGAAAATTCCAAAACTCTCTTAAACTTTAATCATACTTTCCATACAAAGTAAACTGCCTTTTAACTAAACATCTCAATCTTAATTTGGAAGTTGCACATGTACTGTGAGAATTTGAACTAGTTTTACAATGATGAGAAAAAGGATTAATTACATACTGCTCTTTGCCTCCAGATCTTCTAACAACTTCTCTATGCCTTACTGAACCTTTTGGACAAGGGTAAACCTGCTTGTTTATGTACCATAACTAATCAAACAAATTAAATGTATACCTAACAACCAAAATTGTTCAGTCCATGGCTCCTCAATTCAGTTTCCATCATAAGAGATATGCAATCTCTTGGTTTTAATGCTAATTATATCTATTTCCCGCATGAAAAAAATAGCCAACTTTTCTATCATGAGTATCAATTCACTACAAAAATGAAAATAAGGAAAATGCCAAAACTACATGAACTAGACCTAGAATACACCCCCATAATATGGCCAATACTGAAAACTGACAAGCATGGAAAGAGGAGACTGCACAGCTTGTAGCCTCAGTTCTATAATAGCCCAATGATAACTGACAAAGCAGTCAGAGGACTTGACTCTTTTTTCTAATATTACAATAGTTACCAAACATTAGCCGATGAAAAAAGAAGATAAAAGGGTTCTTACTGATGCAGGACTCGGTAAAAGCTCAAATTCAGAGCAAACTAGAAATCTTTACACAGTTAAAAGCAATTTACGAGATCCGGCAGCATACCTCTACGGATAGATCAAGTTCTGTCAAGGCTTCTCGAACTCTCCTGCAAAATGGGCATGCCTCTGATGGAACCAATATCCACCATTCAAAAAGGAAAATATATTTAAATTATATAATCATTTATTCAATTTACAAGGGAGGAAAAAAGCACATAAAACATAATTAGAAAATGAAAACAGCGTGCAAAGACTATAATATATAGCTGGACAAAATAAGAAATTACCACCAAGCTTAACTTAGCAAGATTCAGTATAAAGTAAGAAATCCAAGTAGAGCATTCCCATGGTTTCAACTCTACAGTCTACAACTCAACATCAGATTCCAGCAAATTGGCATAAACACAATCAATCCTCAGCATGTAATCATATATCAGCAGAACTAATTCAAATTAGGGGTGGGCAGAAATCCCACAAATCCCGGTCCCGTCCCAGTCCTGATCCCGGCGGGCTTTCATTCAAAATTAGAAATCCCGTCCCGTCAAAAACTATCCGGACGAGATATGGGCCTTAACTTCTTCATCCCTCTAGGTCCGTCACGTGTATAATAGATATTCATATAGATTTGTTTTATTATGGATATTTAGAAATTTTAATGTAATATGTTATTATGTATACTTGGAAACTTTAATGCTTTTGCGTTTCAAGTACGATATATACGGATATTTTTGTGAATAGAGCGTAAAAATTAAATACAACAAATAACTTAATGGGCAATCAGGATTGGACCCGTCCTTCTCGTTCGGATCCCGACCCAGCCAGAATAAGACCCGGTAGGATTGAATCTAAAATACCCAAGGCCCGTCCCGATCCGTCCCATGTAAAATAGTTGGGACGGGATTGGGATGACCTCAATCCCATTCCATGCCCACCCCTACTTCAAATGTAGTATTGGGGACAAGTATATTGGTAACCATAGTGCAGAAGAAATTGTTACCAAACTCATAGAGTTGTAATGGTACATATTGACCCTCCCTAACAACACTTATGCTGTCTGAATTATCTGGTAGTGATTTTGAACCCCATGGGTATCTCACCAAGGAGGATATGGATGATGTGGCAACCTGATAATGGCCAGTAGAGGTCACCAACATGCATTTTGCACAAAAGAACACTAGTGTTTAGTAACAAAAGAGAAATGACAGAGTGGTTGTATCCATTCAGAATACACATTTGATCTTAATTATAGTAGGAAGTTTTCCTAAAGATAATGCTTAGATGGAACATGATGAGAATAATGAGATCAGCCTTCTCTTTCACAATTACAAACCATGACAGTCAAATACCCTCTAAAATGTATTCAAATATGTTAAGAACAGTCGATCATCAAACTATTCACCTATTATACCAAATCAAGAGAGCAAATCATGATCCGACTACCTCAAACGCGTGATTTCGTTCTTGAGAAGGATCCGTTGCCTGTAACCCCGTCAAAAAGTAAGTCATAACAATTTACAAACTCAATAACCTAACACAAATTTATGAATTTGATGAAATAGCGAGGAATTGATGTAATGAGAACTTACGGAGAACAGTTTCAACAAAGGGCAAAGAAAAGACAGCAAACTCGATGAAGATGACGGTCCGCCATTACTAGCGGAAGTCGCTTGCTCTATTGCCGCTTCTTCTACCTCCAGTGGAGAAGTTTGATTGGAATTTTGGGAATTACTATGATCCGAGTCCCCAAATTTGGCGTGAAACTGCAAATTGCGAGTTGCGGAAGAAGAGTAGAGCCCGTTCTTATGCAAATTTGTCCCAGGAAATGTCGAATTGTGGAAATTTGACAATTTCGGGTGTGGTGTTGTGATGAAGTTGCGAAGGCTTGGGATGATAGGTACAGGAGAGCATGGAGTTGTGTAGTAGGAGATTACCATTTTTGTCTCCAAGTTTCAGTCTTACTTCCCTCGGCTAAGTGGCCTATAACTAATAAGTGATAACTATTCCCTCCAAACCTTACACAGCCTAAATATACGTTTATTCATCATTTTCTTTGGATTAATATCAATCTCTCAAAATATTTAAAATCATAAAACTTTTCAAAAATTTAATTTTACTTGTGAAACTCTATTCATCTAGTTTAACGGAACACTCCAGTTTGACACGCCGACCACAACCACTAATTTAACACTCCAGTTTTGTTGCAAGATTTTTAATAACACTAGTGTTTAGTATTATTAAACACTAACGGGTGCTTGGTGTGTAAGGGAAAGAACACTAGTGTTTAGTACATCACGTGCCTATCACGTGTTCAACTTTTTGGTGTAGGGTCTCGTCATTTGGATGTTTCTTCAACGATCAGCCGAGAGAAGAGGAGGCAAGACGGCACGGCGATAGAGAGGCAAAAGCACATTGACGAAGTGACAACGAAGGACTCCAAGCCAACCACTTCCACCACCGTCGGCAACCGCTTCCACCTCCTTCCTTCGCCCGGTGGTTCGTCATCCATCAATCTATTGTGAGGTTAGTTTATTCTTCTTCCATCAATTCGTTATTTGAAGTCTGTACTATTTTTATGAATCTGGAGTAACATTTCTATTTCCTTCCCCAACCTCATCTAAACATGTTTCATTTTCTCAAAATAGTATGTCAACCACTAGTCCACGCCCTTCATGTCCACGACCGGTAATGGAATTCAATACGTTGTGGAATGCGCGATGTACGGTCTCCGTAGACTTTTGAAAGTGCTCAACAACAACACGAACCAAGCTTCCCTGTGCAAGAGTGTATAGGAAGATCCCTACCTTCTCAATTACCGAAACTTTTGTAGATACCGTGAGCCCGCAATTCTGCTCTAACTCGTTGCACAAACGTAAGACAACTTCGGCGTTCATTCTGAACATGTTGATTGTCCAAATGTGATGACCGCTCAAGATCTCCTTCATGAATAGTTATCTCCAATCATACGCAATGTAACAAGGCTCCTTGTATATGTGCTTGTAGAAATGATCAGCCATAACGGCATTTTGTCTTTGCAACTATTCATGTGTTGCTATAAATTTGATAGCACGAATTTGTTGAGATTTCAAGTAGTTGACATTGTCATCACTAGCACTTGACATATTTCAAGTGCTACATGTAATATGTAAATTTATGTACATCAAAATACGAAAGGACTTAGAAAGTACATGAAAATTTTTCATTCAAGCAAAACTACTCAAGTTTATCACAAGTTCATCAACCTTAAACACACGAAAATAGGAAAGTACTATCAACGTTAATCCAAACGTAATTAACGGCAATACGAAAGTACTAAAATGCAAAGAGAAAACCATATATGCTTCCAACTACACAAGTTCATCATTCAAGAACGTTCATGCTCCCATTTCATCCACTTGAATCTTTTCTTATCATCCGCCAAGTTCAGCATTATATTCATAGCCTTCCTTGAATTAGTCTTTAAAATTATAAAACACCACAGTGGACTTCCTTCCTCGATCAAATTATTGTTTACCATCCGGTCAACAATTTCCAATCCTTTTTTAACAATTTCCTCGTCCTTTGTACTGGATCACCATTCATGTCTGCTGGAACTCCTGAGTAGCTAGATCTTCCACCTTCATTGATGGTGCCAACAAAATTACGAAAAACATCACGACCGTCTCCATCCTCTTCACCTAAATCAAAATCATATGCGAGCGACACACGCTACAGACTTCACTCACGAACCATCCTATATGACATGACTAGACGACCAGTTGCTACATTTCCAACAAAGAGAGAAGTCAACAATTTTTCATACTCAACGTCCATGCCCTTGTTCTTGAATTTCTTACGGTTTACATCTTCCTACAACACATTTAAAAACACCTCAAGTTATATATAAACATCAATATTTTCACATGCATTTTGAAAACACATGGAAAAAAAAACAGTTTTACCTTGATCTTCCGATCCCACCATTCATTAGAAGCCGTGATCGTACGAGTTTTTTCATCCCAACCTAGACCCGTCTCCGAATCTTTAAGTAATTTCCAAGCCTTGTACTCCTTTTTCATTGATTCAAACTTATTTCTACATAAATCCTTCACACCAGTCTTCCCTATCTTACTAGTAAATGTAGTTGTAATATCCTTCTAATTGTACGATTGCTTGCTCCCGTTTTTTTGGAATTCAATTAAAATGCTCAGTAGAAGTCTCATAAGTTTATTAGTCTTTGGACCCCTAGTTCGAGTTTGAGTTTGTGAAACGTTATTCTCCTCCATCTACACTCTACAACAGATCATTATTAGAATATACCATTCATATGTGCAAAAATTCAAATATATATGCATTCAACAATCTGACACTGATGTAGAAATTCAGAATATACCATTCATATGTGCATAAATGCAGAAAATGAGAACCATACAATTAATGGAAGTTCATCTACCTTAACAATATGCTACATTATCCAACAATCCGACCTAGATACAAAAATTGAGAATTAAATTTATAGAGAAACATGCAAAAATTGAGAAGCTAAACAAAATTTTCTATTCTAACATTATCCAACAATCACAACATGTATGTATTGTCTCATTTCTATTCTAACATTATCCAACAATCACAACATGCGTAAATTGAGAAGCTAAACAGAAATTGAGAAGCTAATGTATTACAGCTAAATGAGCATTCAAACATGATGCACAATAAACATGCTACTACTCTCGGGAAACCAATGTATTACAGTTATGAGCATTAAAACATACAATAAACAACCTACTGTTGTGGCCCTGTGGGGTTGTAACAGATTTTTTGGAACGTTAATTGTGCATTCAAACATGAAGCACGATAAACAGGCTACTACTAACAGACTTTTTGAAATGTTAACAAATCTTTTTTTCCATTTCTTCAAAGTGAGCCCTAATTGAAGTCACTTATACTCTCCTCAGTTCTTCAAATTGCAAGAAAGAAGGAACCAATACTCAGTTGGTCTAGTGGGATGTGGTGTTAGGCTCCTTAAGTGTTTAGCTTGGAGATTCGAGTTCGAATCCTCCTAGCGGCATGTATGGAAAAATTGATATTGGGAGGGTATCCCCAACAATGGGCCACGACTTTCTACCCGATCCGGACGTAGAGCGGCTAAGCCGATCGAACCGGGTGGCCTACGAATTTACCATTACCCAAAAAAAAAAAAACAGAAGGAAGATCCATTTTTGGAAAGTTAACATATCCCTACTTCCAAATAAACGAGACACAATAAACTGCCAATTCAAGTCACTTCTCTCCTCAGTTTCTCATATGTCGAACCCTTCCAAAACTCTCAACACATATATACTCAATTCTAACGATATAGATCCGTAATTCCAATAAAATGCATCAAAGTTGAACCTTAGCAGTCGGTATAACTGACTAAACCAAAAATGAGACACGAAAGCCGATACCGATAGTACTTCTCCCAGAACGAGAGCCAATACCGATAGTACTTCTCCCAGGTAAACGGACTTTATATACATATATGTAAACCCCCTTACCGGTTTTTTCTACCAAGGCTCAGAAAGCTCCTCCTTCTTATAGGCTATCTTAAAATTATATACCGAGTTTGAACATTAGATGATAATTCGCCTTAAGACTGGCAACAATGTCATTTTCAAAAAATCACTACACATGTCATCCTCTAGCCTTAAATATAATGTTTCATCTATTTTTTAGCAATAAGTGAATTCAAAAGGTAAAAAGGACAATCGACCAATGTAAGATATTATAACTCATCCTCGAAATAAGCCCAAACAAAACACAAATTCAATAAAAATAGGATTAAGATTTTGAAAGAAGCACTATAATTGCTACCTAGCAAAATCAATCAAAATTGGATAATTTCGGTGGATGTACCTGTACTTTTGACTTTTCCAGATTATGTATGAGAGTTTTTCTATTTCCGGATGGCTTCTATCATTCATAAGTTAATATTACGAGGGGAAAAAATTATTATTATTTTGAATAGTTATTGTTAATAGTCATTCTAAAGGTTCATATAATTTCTTGAATGAATAACTTACTTTCTTTATTCCCTTAAAATATTACTCTATAAATGGGATAACGGTGTAGTTCGAAAAAAAAGTCTAAAATTCATGAGCACTCCTCAAAAACTGAAAAATCACGGGCATACAATTCAAAAATGTAAAAAAAAATACATGAATATAAAGGCACGTGTTTCGAATTTCATCTTTTAATTGATCATCATACAAACTTACAAGCTAAACATACTTGTCGGAAATACATATAATTGGGATGTTTCCTATAACTAGACCATGAATAAAGCTGATGTGAGATGATGGAGCTAATACTAGAATGATCAATTGTTTCAAGCGGAGCTGATTTGCAACAAAGGAGCAACATCAACGCCATCACTAACTACAATAGCATTCTTCTCTTTCAGCTGGCCCCATATCACAAGATAAAACCCTGCAGCTATTACAGTTGCTCCTATCACACTGCATCACAACAAAGTGATTAGTCCGGTTACTGAAACAAATCAATTCAATCACCTATAGAAGACTTATTTACCTGCCGAGATAGATAGAGTCCCCAAGAAACATAAATGTTACCAACGCTGATATAATGATACTTAGGGGCTTGTACATGGCCACATACACCGGCCCTTTCTTGTTAAGGCACCATGTTACAACGCTGTTGCGAAAAACCGTCACTGCTAATGCCTGCCAGCCAAAACAAAATTTCCTCAAACCCTCTCTATATATATATAACGGTTTAACATGAGGCAACACGAGCCGAGCCTGAATTTTATGAGAGTTTTAAAATCCGCTTGTTTAGAAAGTGACGTTTGTGCCGAGCTTTTGACCGAGCCGAGTCCGAATAGATCGACTAAAATAATGCTCAAATAGTGATTTTTTTATCCGAATGAGCCGAGCTTTACTCGAGCAAGCCGAACCTATATTTTGTACGAGCTTTAAAATGTATTCATATTCGGCTCGTTTAGAAAATAAACGAGCTCGAACCCGAACGCGAGTCGAATAGCTTATCTCATATTACAACCCTACGTTTATATATGTCAACAATATATCAAATTAAGACGGATCCACTTGCGCCGTAGACGATAGCAATGATCTCAATTTTATTGTGGATCTTCCATGCTCCGGGATTCTTCTCAAGGAAAACGGATGCAATAGCAGATTGGGCTGTACCAAATAAACTGAAGAAGAACACTATGATCACTTCATCCGGGTAATCTTTAGCAGTTTCTGTCTGAAAAGACAAGATTCATACAAAGAGATCAATAAATGATTGAAATGCGTCATAAAAGGTAACAAGGGACATTTCTGGAAATCCAACATTTTTATCCGGATCGGATATCTGATCCGGGTATTCTTTCCAATGACCTGCAAGACACTCCATGTAGATGATAGTAAGCTAGTAGCAATCAAAAGAAGACCCCCAAGCGCCCAATTCGACTTCTGGGTCGGCAAAGAAAGATCATTACTTATGTGCAAGGACTCTCTAGCTGTTAACAGAGCTTGACCCTTGTAAAGAGTCATCACAGACGCCCCGAAAATGGCAATAATTGTACCCAGGAATTTTGCCTGACTTGTAAATTTCCTTATATCAAGCTTCTCCATCCTAATTGATCACATTATATACAACCCTGATCTCAAAACCAAATACTCATCACCAATCATTTTCAAAATATTCATATACATATCAGAGAAACTGCAAGAAGAAAAGTGAAAGCCGGTATAAGATTGCCAATGGCGGCTGATAATGTAGGAGAGCTGTAATTGATGCCAGCATATGCGAATATTGGCATGAAGCAAATCCTTAAAAAAAAATATTCAACAAATCAATCAAGGTATTGAAAGTTTGATATGGTAGTAAATTAAATAGGTATATCGATTTTTCTTAATAGAATTTTAGTTTTTTTTTTTAATTTCTGACAAAAATATTCAACAATCAAGGTTCATTCCTTAATATAATATACATTCATCAACTTTTTGACTAAAATATACGGAATCAACGTATATAAAATTTTAGCGACCAAAATAAAATTTAACGCCAACATTCTTTCCATATTACATATTTTAACGACCAAAACAAAATTTAACGACCAAATTTTAACGACCAAAACTTAACCACCAAATTTAACGACCAAAAACAATAAATTAACGACCAATCCTTACAAATTTAACCAGCATAAAATTTAACGACCAATTTTAACGACTAAAATTTAGCCACCAAATTTAACGACCAATTTTAACGACCAAAAAAAATAAATTAACGACCAATCCTAACAAATTTAACCAGCATAAAATTTAACGACCAATTTTAACGACCAAAATTTATCCACCAAATTTAACGACCAAGTTTAACGACTGGTATACTATATTTTAACGACCAAAAAAAATTTAACGATTGATATACTATATTTTAACGACCAAACAAAATTTAACGACTAATATACTATATTTTAACAACCAAAATAAAATTTAACGACTGTTATATTATATTTTTAACGACTGACATACTATATTTTTACGTTATTTTAATGGTCGTTAATTTTTTTAACGTTCGTTAATATATAATTATACCGATCTGAAGATTTGTTCAACAAAAAATAAGATATCGACTTTTCTTTTTTTAAAGATACATTAATGGCTAGTGAATTAAAATTGAAAAATCATACGAAACTCTCCTATTTAACCCCTACTCCCTACTCCAAGAGAGGTTCCTACCGAATCTGACCGGATCCTAACCCTATATACTATATATATATATATAATAGAATGAAAACAACATACCCAATAGAGCCTAGAAGAAAGAACCTACAGAAGAGAGCAAAGGTAATAGGGGTCCTATTTCTACTGCAAAAATGCAAATGGAAAGACAGGTAAACGAGCTAGAAACAGAAGGCGAGAGCGAAAGGATGATCGTGAACTTGAAATATGAGTACCTAAAAAAGCGAATAGAGAAAGTAGGAAAAAGGAAGAGGGTGCCAAGAGCGTTGTAGTAGACGAGAAAGACGAAGGTGCTCATCCCTCTTGACATGGCTGCTTTGCTTAGTGTACTAAGTCCTACTTCCACACTCTCCACCACCAACATAGCAACAACAGGAAGTGATTCCCTTACAAAATGCTCCATTCTTGCCCACCATTTACCCAATACCAGAACTCCCTTTTGATATTCTACTAGAAAATTTAGATCTTTATCAGGAAATTTGTGCCAAATTCAGGTATTTATCACAAGATTTGTGCAATATAATCAATTAACTGATTCAATGTTTATTGTTTAATGTTGGTACAGATTTATTAAGTGAATATCTAAGAGCATATATTTTAACCATGCTCTTACTTCTAATTAGGAGAGACTTTTTATACAACCAAGAAGATATTTACGATGTATATGGTATTTTTGTTCATATATAGACACCCACGTCATTTTATGTATTTTTTCTTTTTTTTTTTGGTACATATAACATAATATAATACTTTATAATTGCTAAGATAAGTGTATTATTAACGTGGCTAAAAGTTAAGATAAGTTATTAAGTTGACGTGGAAATTTGAGAAAAATTAAAATATATTTGTTAAGGTGTGGATGCGTATCAATGAACCATTCGCACACATTCGCATTTTATTATTTATTTTTTATGTTTCTTTTAAATCTTTTAAACAAGATTCTTTTCGATACGTCTTAAAAACGCGTAAAAGACTGATTTATTAAACTTTATTCGCACTTTGAGGCGCACAAGATTTTAAAAAACAACTCGTTTTTTTTTTCTTCTTTTTTCTATTATTCCCTCTGCAAAGTTGTCGAACGGTTGGAGAGCGATTAGTAATTGTACCATTTCACCATTTGTACGTACACCACCGGAGATGAATTACATCCGCTGTCCAAATGCTTGCAACCTACGTCGCCTACATCTTCTTATCTTTGTCAGGATTCCAAGTTTGTGTATTTTCAACTTGTTTATGAAAATGAACCAGAGATAAATTTTTAGTCAGGGTTTCATTTCAGGAGAACGATTATTAAGAATCCTCTAAAACCTGAATGGATTCCTTATAGCTCAATCACCAAAGAATCTTACCCCCCGTTTGGTTGTAGCTCCGGAAACGGAAACGGAATGGAAACGAATCTAGTCCACATATGTACCTTATTCAAGGAATCATTTCGGTCGGTTTCATGCAAAATGCACTTGTTTCCCCCTACTTTGTTACCCTATAGGGTATTGAAATTAATCAAATTCTACTACAATTAGTTCAAACCACAAGGAATGATTCCCAACAACTTCATGAATAAGTGTGTACATATGAACTAAATTCGTTTTCATTCCGTTTCCGTTTCCGGAGTTTAAACCAAACGGGCCCTTAGTTTACTTAGTTGGATTTTTAAAGTTATTGTATCATTTGCAACGTTGCATATCACTTGCACTAGATAGTGTGCCCAAGAGAATCGTTCATATTTTGTCATTGTCTACATTAATTGGTTGTTTATATATATATTTCTTCGAGTTGGGAGTTCGAGGTTGTTCTAAACAACAATTTCAACAATTTGATGTTAGAGTTGTATTTTGAGATGCCTTTTCTTTCTTATCTAACTATCACATTGCTATTAATTTGTCCTAGAAGGCAAATACTAATTTATCAAGTTGAAGACAAGTGAAATAATATTTGTATGAAATAGAAATGTCTTGATCATCCATTAGTGTGCATCACTTTCCACTCCTATATAGGCATTTGAGTAAACCATTTATTTTTCCGCTTTTATTATATACACCATCTTCCATTAGCTTGTATCATTTTCCTCTCCTAAATGAACATTTGAGTAAACTCTCGGCGGACTTGATACCTCATGAAGAGTTTTCACTCTTCAAACGACGATTAGACTACATTGTTTTTTTTTACATATTTGTATTTCTTTTATATTCAATATTATTATTTTTTTAAAGAAAAAAAGGCCCGACGGCCCGAATTCCGAGCTTAGGAGGGTATATACAAGGCCCGAATTCCGAACTCGGTCCAAAACCAACCCGTGAAAGTGAAAGGGCGGGACACGAAGTCATGCTAGAACAAAGTTGTCAAGCCATGCTCGCTTATATAATGACTTTGTCAAAGTGACTTATAAGCTTCCAGTACAAGCTCTCAGCCAAGGGCCCAAGGGGGAGATATATAACAATTACAACAAATTGCACATGCCATTTTCCGAGACCTGTGATTTTTTATTTTTGCCTTACCCTTTAGGGTTGAGATCAGTCATAGATCTAGCAATTACAACAAATTGTAGTATTTGTACATGCCAAAAACATCACTGTGTTATGGCAAGTTCACAATTAACATTATTTTATCAAAAGGTCAAAACCCTAATCCAGAGGCTATCTACCATGCTCCAAATCAGAATCACATTTTACCTCAAGGTGATTTTGTGCAGTATAGTCATATTTGAAAGGTAAATCATATGATGATCATCAAGCTACGTCCGAATGTGGCTCAGCTTCCCGGAGAACCTTTGCAGCATCTTCTGGGAACACGGAGTTGATATGGCAGCCGGTTCCGACTTCAAAGCCTGCTAAGACAGTTAGTTGAGGGACTATCTGCAGAAACCAGTGACTGCTAGGTAAATAGGGATCTCCAATGTCAAGTGGTGAAGTATGGATCATGTAGTTAAATGGTGGGTCATTAAGCTGTGTTTTGATTTTCTGAAGCATGAGTTTGAGTAAACCGCCAAGATCAGCCGCCTGCAAGAATGAACATAACGACAACATCAGAAAGTGTGCTTACGAGTTTGTATACAATAAGTACATAATTCTGTTAACTTGAGACATAAAATTGTTTAGCACGCACCAATCAAGAAAATGCTAGTTCGACAATGACAAGAAAGGCCGTCTTTTACTAGTACTGGAACAAACCAAGAATAATGATGTTCCACAAGGAACTCTAACAATTAACCAATGCATTTAATTACTCAAGCACAAAACCGCACTAAAAATTTTGTCATTTAGCCTCAAACAACCGGTATAACATCAGGAAGCTCCAATGTGAATATGAGAACAGCAAACTTAAAAATCAGGACAAGGACCCATAAAACTTGCAGAAAATAGCTCAGTTCAATATTATGAGGCATGTCATATCCAGGTATAAAATTTAGGCCAAGTACATAGCTTCACGTAGAAATTATATCATCCTACAAAATTAATCAATTATGCAAAAAATTCTGCTAACCATCCTCAAAGCAACCTGCAAAATCATATTGGAAATACTAAAATTGGAGAGGAACCGTATAATATGATTGATGAGCAATTGTGCATACATGATGTTGACTAACAAGAAACAAAGCATCAAGAAGATAAGTGTTCACCTTTTCATCATCAATCTCGTGAAAATGAGATGAGTGATTCCGGGGAACAATCCATGTCTCAAAAGAATAGCTTGCAGCAAAAGGAACAGTTGCAATGAAATGTTTTGATTCATCAATCTGTAGTTCTTTGGGTGGAACCTCACAAAGAATGCATTTTCCCATCTGATTGAAATAACTTTTCATAGATTCAAGGCGAGTGGATAACACGGGAGGAATCAATGGAAGAGCTATCAATTGACTATGAGAATGGCTCATTGATGCCCCAGCCGAAGCACCGTGATTCTTGAAGATCTGCATTCCAGAAAATTCCTATCAATGTTTTGAATCTATCACAACTAGAGGAACCATAATTATAAAGTAAGCATGTAGAAGCAGAAGTTGGGAAGATAACTAATGGAAGAGACACAAGACACACAGAGAGAGACTAGAAATCGGAAAAAACTAAAAAATCCTCTAGTGAAAGTTCAAATATTATATATTATACACACTCTTTAGTTATCCAAAAGTACACCATCAAAATGTATCTTATGGTTTGTATCAACCAAACACTACTCTCTCTTACTTACCCAATCGCTTCAATTCCTCTGAACCAAGCACACTAAATACACTTATTCCTGCTTGGTATGGATCTTTTAAAATCCCTAAAGACAACATACACAAAATAACATCCCTAAGTTCACAAACTTAACCAAACACTATATACAAGGTATCAAATTTTAACCAATAACTTCAAAACCAAATTTCTCATTCCAACCGATTTCCCTAATTCAAACCAAATTGAACCTCAATACATAAGATCAAAAGAAGGTGATATACCTGAATGTATTTGACACCCTCAACAGAAGCTAGCTGGAGCACCCTCTGCTTATATGCCAAAATCACATCCCCAACCCCCTTCGCCGGAAGGTCCGAAAGATGAACCGGGTGGGTCGGTGTTTCGATCACCACATCGTGGAATCCGAATCCGGACGCGCTCAAAACCCCAAAATTCGGGTCCCCAACGTTCGGATCATGTTCAATTTCCCTGCTAAGAGCCGGGTAAAGGTTCTGAATAACCCGGATTCTCCAATCGGCTTTGGATCCGGGTGGGAACCGAAATATTTCGGGCGCGCATTCGTGCTCATGGCCGACGCAGAAGGGACACTCGTGGATTTGGTGGTTGGTAGCTGGGGATTTGGATTTGAGATCGGATGGGCGCTTGGATCGGGCAGGGGAGAATATCACCCATTTGTTGTTTATTTGATCCTTCCTGAATTCCGGGTTCCGAGTTGAGAATGATGAAGAAGATGCCGCCATTTGGGTACGGTGTTTGCCTCCCTACTGAGCTCCTTCCATCCCTTTTAGCTTGGGTTTTACGCTGTACATCGCGAAAATACGAAGTTTTTTGGTATTCTAGTGACGTGGCGTTTTTTAAAAAGTGTTTTCGACTAGTGTATTAACCGTGTTTTGCACGTAATTGGTTAAAAAAATGTACTTCTAAATATATTAAATTTAGGAGAATCAGTTTTACAATTCAGAAAACATTGGTGATGCGGCTCGTTAAACGTCTCCCCCTATTTCGATGTAATTAATTTTTAAATATATTAAATAAAATTAATTTTTAAAATTTAAGACTTTGTAAAATTTCACATTCTGGGATATGATAATAATTAAATTTAAGACTTTGTAGACAAAATTTCACATTATCGAACCATATATATTTACTTAGATCTTATTTTGTTGACGTCGTGTAAAACAATGTGACATTAATTGCTTAAACTTTTCATTAATCTAATATAATTATTAATTTAAATACTTCAATTAAAAGTTTTGAGTTTAAAAAAAATAGTGATGTTAATTACTTAAGAGATATTGTTGGATATTTTAACAATTTTCTTAAAAAAATTAATTATATTTTTTTTAATTATATTGTTGAAGAGATTATTAGATTTCAAAAAAAGTGTTTGGACTAGGAAAAATGTTGGTGAGACAAATGGCAATATAAGCCTCCGCTTTAATATATTTAAGATTTTCTAAATAAATATTACTCACCTATCGTAAATAAATGTCATAGTATACCAATAGAAGGTGTTTTAACTTCTTATTAAAAAAATCTTTTTTTTCATGGTAGATTAAAATATTTTTTTGAATTTATTAGAAATATAATTAGTTAAAAGTTTGGCATATTACATCGAGTTAGAAGTTAGACGGGCAATAAGTTGTGCCGTCAACCCTTTCTGAATAGCAAAACCGATCATCCTAAACACTACGTCTGAAGATCATCTAGGTGACACAACATTACCATGTAAGACCCCTTGCACCCTGTTGAAAATCTCGACGGCATCGGGCGTAAAAAAAAACCAAACGTATCAAATGTGAACGGAAGAAACACATGTTGGTTTTCAAGACAAGTCATTTCATGCTTAGCCACTTTCATAGAAGCCGCATTGAGGGCCGCCTTACCCACCACAAAAGGCCCGTTATCCAAACCAATCAGATGAGAGACTCCTGTCAAATCAATACAAGCATGTTTTTCACCCACTCATCCAAATCATCCAAAGAAGGATACAAGCACATCTTTCTTGGCTTAAATCCTTGCTCTCTTAAACACGTCACATAAAATATCACGAACTAGATCGTGTCTATATTTGAAGCCGGGTAGTTTTTTACAATGATCGCATGCTCCCCAAACCATTCAAAGCCCTCCCACAATTAGGCATAGGACAAAACACACTAGACGGGAACAAATGAATCATAAGGCGATACTTGAGGATCATGCGATACTCAACGGAAGACATACATTGTCCAAGTCCATCAATAGGTATGACAAGAAAGAAATATTGGCTATGCGTTGCCGGTAGACATTGAAAAACTGCTTTTTGTTTAGGGGTCAAATCAAAAGTGTCGTCACTTTTATCCGTTTAGTTCCTTCCATGTGTGTGGTGGTGGTAGGGAGGGAAGTAGAGGTTTCTCTTGCTTGGTTGATCATTTGAAAGGTAACACCTTTTTGCGGTTGAACGCAAGAATGAAATTTGGGGCATCCTTTAGTATAACCTTGATGTTTTTGTGGCGTTTGTAGATGTTTTAACTGCCCTCAAGATGTGGTTGTGTGGCCGATGTATGTGTCTTCATGCTTTGAGTCGTGAGTGTCGTCACGTTGATGGTTCTGTTTCTGCTTTTGGTGAGAATGGTGAATACATTGTGAGTATTTCGAGGTCGATGGCGGATATCTCGGAGGTGGTTATTGTTGAGCAGATTGCAGTTGATGGGGGTTTGGTGCTTGCTTTTCTCAAGCGTTTTTTAGTACTCTTCTAAAGGTGGTCGTTGAGCCAAGTTGTGTGGTTGCTTGGGTTAGGTTGTTTTTGCTCCCTCATTGTACGTTGTAGTTGTTCAGGCCTATGAGCAGGCGAGATAGAAGATCAGGAGGTAGGAATTTTATTCAACATCAGCGGCTTTTGCATGCCTTGTCTACTTTGGGAGAAGTTGATGGTGTTTCTAGGCTTGTGCATGCTTTGCTAGGCAATTCAGAGCATATACCTGTTGTTAGGGTTGATGGCGACTCAAAGAATGAAGAAGGTTGGGAGAGGAACCCTAATATCAAGCAGTATCTTCGTAAAGTTTCATATGGGCATTTTACGGCTGCTGTAAAAGTTTTGTGCTCCTTTGGAGTATCTACATATAGTGATGAGACTTTGAAGGAGTTGAAGGCTAAACATCCCTTCAAACCTCCTCCTTCTAAGCCTTGTTCTACTTTTCTTGAATCACTCCTCGTTGTTGATGTTGATTTGATTTTTACATGCATCATGTCTTTTCCCAAAGGAACCTCTTGTGGTATAGATGGTTTGAGAGTACAACACCTTTTAGATGTTTTGTATGGTGAGGGCTATGCGGTTGCCACAAGTCTTTTGAGAGCGCTTTCATTAGTGGTTAATTTGTGGTTGGGAGGTAAGTGTCCGCTGAGTTTGGCTGAGTTTGTTGCTTCAGCGTCTCTTACGCCGCTGCTGAAGCCTGGCAATGGGGTTCGTCCCATTGTAATATGTACTATATGGAGACGGATGGTGTCCAAAGTAGCCATGAAGGGAGTGATTAAAGATATGAGGGAATATTCTTGGATATTTTCAGTTTGAAGTTGGTATCTCAAGTGGTGCAGAGACTATTCTACACAGTGTTAACAGTGTTTTGAGCGAGCATCACTCTGATGGTTCTCTAGCTATGTTGACAGTGGATTTTTCTAAAGCGCTTGATATCATTAAAGAAGTTGGCCCGACTTTTGGCCTTGAACTGAATGTTTGCAAGAGTGAGCTCTTTTGGCCTTCGTGTGATGGATCGAAGCTTATAGAAGATTTATTCCCTCTTGACATTGTTAGGCCGGTTCGGGGTGTTAAGTTGTTTGGTGAGGCTGTGAGTAAAGATGATGGGTTTATTAGAGAGATCGTCGTGAAAAAAGTTGTTAAGGCGGTTGAGTTGATGCACCTTCTTCCGCAGTTGATGGACCCGCAGAGTGAGCTTATTTTGCTTCGTTCTTGTATGAGTGTTGCTAAGATGTTGTTTATCTTGAGGACTTGTCTACCGGATCATGGGGAGGGTGCATCTACTTTTTTTTGATTTGGGACTCTGATCAGTCGATGATATTGTGTATTGTGGGGGTCTTTTTTCGGCGATCTTCAATGGCGACTTGCTTCTTTGTCGATTCGGTGTGGAGGCCTTGTGTTATACTCAGCTATGGAGACTTCTTCTTTGCTTTGTGGCCTCTAGAGCTCAGTCTTGGACCCTTCAAGACCACATTTTACGGAAGAGTGGAGTTGTTGATATGACTTCGAGTTTTTTTGGAGCTTTAGGCAATCTTCAAACTTCTATTCCTAGTTTTGAACTTTCTGGTTTTACTGTCAAGAGTACCGTCCCCCTAAAGCCCCACATGCTTTGTCGAATGCTCTTATTGGTAAGACAATACAGGCAATAAAAGCAACTTTTGATTTGACTTTGTGATTCCAATCGTCATGTTTTCTTCCCCAACAAAAAAGCATCGGGCGCATGCGGACTTCACATGCGCTCGAAACCATACACAACAGTGTGAAAAAATATCTCGGGCACATGCACCTCATGAAGCGCATGCCCTGAATGGCCCGTACGCATGCACATTCGGACTGCGCATGCGCCCAACTTGTGCTTTGCGCATGCGTCCCGACGGGGCACATGTGCAACCCGATAGACCGTGCCCTTTGCGATTTTGGACGGGCCGAATAACGTTACTCAAAATAAATTCTTATGATAAACTTACCTAATTTACAAAAATAATATATATTTATTTTATAAAATTCAGTTATTTCTTTTTATTGTTCCCTAAAAAAATGTTTTGGCACCGCCACGGCCTGTGATCCACAGCTTCGAAACCGACCAGCTTGACGAAATTAATGGATCAATGTTAAAACGATCACCAGATAGATGCAAAGTTAAGCAAACACAACGGGGAGGTATCAGAAAGAGAAATGCCACATTATTTCCATTTACAACTGATGTTAACGGTAATATTATATGATGCTTCAAAGTGATACTTACTTACATGTACGGTAATGAAGGGAAAATTTTCCTACAGGTAGCACTTGAAATAAGTAATATACACATACCATAGAGAACGCTGAATTTGGAACTGAAGATTTGGTATTTTGGCAACAGTAAAAACTTCTGACAAAGCTTAAACCTCTTCCCTACTTCTTTTCAACTACATCAAGGTAGGCCAAGTCCCTGTCTACGAACTGAAGTCTGTGAACATGTGATCGAGATTTAGTCCTAATTAAACAGATATAAAATAGTAACAGGTTATGAAAACCAGGGCTGTGCAAATTTAAACTAGACCGGAATTTAGGATCCAGACTGGAAAACCAGACCGGAATTTAGGATCCGGAGTCCGGACAGATCTTTGACCGGAAAACCAGACCGGAATTTAGGATCCGGAGTCCAGACAGATCTTTGACCGTCATTGTTAGATCCGGTCCGGTCTTGGCCGTAATAGAACCGGACTGTTTTCACCCTTTTCACATTTTTTTGAAAGAAAACCATATACAATCCGGTCCAAACCCGGACCATATTGAACCCATAAAGTATATATTTTTTGGGGGGGAATTTTGAAAAATGGGTGAATAGGGTCCGTATCATTATGTTCAGGTCCATGGACCGTTAGATGTAGAAGTGCTAATGGTCTATTACGGTCCGCACCGTTTGCATTATTACTATTAGAATCCCCAGGATATATCTAGGTATTTTCGGGTTTCGGTATTTTATTAGTTAACTTGGGATCGTAATAGGTCAAATGTCTGACTTTACCATAGGTTAACCTAAAGTGGCATTTACAGATTGGATTGGATACCCTAAATCATAACTCAAACACTACGGTCAAAATTTGGTAATGTTGGGACAAGTCTGGCAATATAAAGTACATGATTAGAAGATTTTGTCGCCTGTGAAAGGTTCAAGCTCTTTGGCTCAGCTATAAAAATAACCTTCTTGTGATTAAAATACACGTGGTGTAAGTAGAAGTTCAGCCATGAATGAGGTAGCATTGCTAGCAGCACAGCACATGCAGTTAGTGTGAAATGAAAAAGGCTCAGCAACGGAGATCATATCATATCGAAGATGGAGGAGATTTTACCTTTGTAAATCCAAGGAAATAATGAATATATATGACTTCATCGAGTACTTGAAAAGTACTATTCTTCTAGCCTGAGCCTTTGGAAGAACACCAAGAACTGAAACTCAGGAGCCCAGTAAACAAATCCAACTACTGGTCCTGACTTGATGTACTGCATAAGTATTCAGCAACATCCATGTGAACACAAGGTTTCTTTTATTTAAGTGATTGTATAAAATGTGGCAGAATAAAAAGAAGTAGAAGAATTGGATAAAACCTTCCCGTCAAGAATGACAAGTTCGCCATCAACCCATCTAGGACTTCGAAAACCAGGCTCAGCAAGTCTTCCTTGTCCTCTGTATCTTGCAACCTGGGAAATCAGACATTAGACAAAACATATGAACGGAAACGACACTTTTTTTTTTTTTTAAAGAAACTGCAACAATTTCATTGATAGAATAGGTTTTACTATTTAAAATGAGACACACCACTCCAAACTCTTCTGGAATGATTCCTTTATGAGGAAGCTGATATCTTTTTCCAACCTTTGCACGGAATGCAATCTGCGGCAAAAAATATCCCTATCAATTTCATCCACTTTTAGCCAGTGGACAAGAAATTCGTGGTTACCAAGGCAACAATGTGTAATATAGGAAAGAAAAAGCAAAACATGTAGTTTGCCAAAACATGTGTAATCTGAGGCATCTTAATAAAAACTAAGGGCGTGTTTGCCAAAACAAGGTCTCCGAGTAGGTATAGTTGTCTGAGAAATGTTTGAAGATGTTTCATAACTTAAAAAACTAGTTGAAATCCTATTTGAGTGTTTGACATAATAAAAACACAAAACGTGTAGTTTCTAAGTGGAGATGGTATCCAATGGTGCTGTGAGAAAACTCAGGAAGAAGAAAAATAAAACACAAAGATTAAAAACAAACTTTGATGCAAGAAGGTGTACTATCAACCAGGCAATGCTAGCATTGGGACTCTTTTTCTGCTACACCAAGATAGGCCAAGTTCCTGTCTACGAACTGAAGTCTGTGAACGAGTGCCAAAATATCAACCAGGCAGTGCTAGGATCGGGACTCTATTCCTACTTGGATATGCAAATATTGCTGCAGAAAACTAGCATATGCTCCTCCACTAGAGTTATGCAGGAATAGAATACAGTTGCGCGTGATAAAGAAATCTAAACATCATCACGAATACAATACGACATTAGGGTTCCAGTTAGCAATGATCATTGCCCAAATAATACAGTAGATAAGCAGATAAAGTACCTCGCCGGCTGGCACATAAGGATCCCCAGTTATTTTTACAGCTTCCACATACTCATAGAATTCAAGATCAGCCCCACTAGTTGCGCTATTCTCTTTCCACTGACCAAACTTGCGCCTCAACTGGATCACTTCAGTATTGTAAGGTCCATGGGCACCAACATAAAGACCTGATCAAAGATGAAAGAAATACGATACTAGACATTTTAAAAGTCTCACGCAGTAACATAACCGTAAGGGCACAATGAGAAGCTTTAAAAAAAGATATTCCCAAGTCAACTCACCATTCAGAGGATCTACATATTGTGGCAATTCAATGCGGTTAAAAGTCGTAGACCCAGACAAAGGTTGCTTAGTTTGAGCTTGCCTTAGTGTGAAACTAATTAGATCTCCAACATCTTTGAGCACCTGCACATTTTAAGCATGTACTTCAAACAAATTGACTAAAAACTATACTGTTCTCCTCTTGAACAAAGAATGAAGAAAGAGATGCCCTGTATGTAAGTGCAACCTTCATTGGGATCTTCTCTCCCTTGTTGACAAACTTTTCCAAATCAAATAATATGCGATGAGGACTTCTTCGACCTTTAAACTTAGGTCTATTTTTTGTTGGAGTCTGATTCTTGGTGCCAGAATCTCCCTGATCATCATCATTCTCAACAGTTAAGGAAAATGTTTTCCGGCCTTTTTTCTCCAGCTTCGCTGGGACTCTAAGCAAATCCTTGGGCGAAACTCTACTAGCAAGTTTCTGTAAAAGACCACTAACAACAACTTTGACAGCAATTTCATTTTGGTCCTCTCTGTCAGAAGACCCATTGCCAGCTCCCAAGTCAAAGTCATCACTATCGTTATCACTTTCATCAGTGGTTCCATCATCTATATTATCCCTATCTAAATCTGCCTTCTTTTCTTCATCTTCCAAAAATTGCCCAGCCATTAAAGATACTGAATCCTGGTCAAGCTTTCCAGGAAGGGTCACCTTCAGTACTTTCACCTCTAAATTAGGAACTGGATCCTGCAAAATACCTGGAAACCCTGAGAGTCCAGCTAAATCAGAATCATCTCCATCATCAATGACCTCAGGGTCTTCAGTAGCTGGATCAAATAGGTCAGTTTTGCCTCCAGTCGGGTTTAAAGTATTCATGCCACTAGGTGATGTAGAAAATTTCGGGAAGGCCATTGATGGAAAACTTTGAGAAACAACCTTCCGCTTCAAATATACAGCCTGCAGAATCAGGCAAAATAAAAAATATATCAGAAAAAACATGTCATATCTAGTTGACAGGTTATATGACATCCTATGAAGCTCTATGCAAGTAATCCCCGAGCCATCTCTTCATAGAGTCAAATTGAGTTAGCTTTACAGTTTATAATTCAGTTACTCAATCGGAATGTATGCCTTGTCCAACTAACATAATGTACTCAATATTTCAAATATGAAAACCACCTAACCAGTTTTTTACCAAGGCTCAGAGAGCTCCTCCTTCCTAGAGGCTATCTTAAAACCATATACCTAACTTAAATTCCTATCTACATTATATTTTGTAAGTCTATTATGAAGAAATTTTAGAAGCAATTTCCCTTAAGAGGACAATAATGCGATTTCCAAAAATCACTGCATGTGTCATCCTTGAGCCTTCAATGCTTTTTCATCTATTTATGAGAATACTGTTTTAAGAGCAGTAAGATCCACCAGAGTTTCATATAACACAATTGATTTAGAGCAGTGTCGATTTTTAATGCTTTACATCTTTAAGAAACAAGTAAATGCAGAAAGCAAAGAGGGCAATCAATGTAAGGCTATCATAACCCATCTTCAGAATAAGAGACTAGACAGCAAAATAAATAAGATAGCTCCATTTTTCTGGACAGACAGAAAGAATACATTAATATAAGAAGTGGAAATAAAAGAAATCAAAAAGCTTTTTCAGTGCCTACAATTACATGAAATTGCCTGCAGGCTGATATTCCTAGCAGTATAATATCCAGTACCTTTCTCAACAAGGAAAGAGAGAATGATACCTGTTGCTTGTAGACACCACTCTCATTCAATGTCAGGAAAACCTCAAATAAAGGAGCACCACCTTTGGATGTAGCCAACTGCCTGAAAATATGACATCTATCTAATGAGGAAGCACAGAATACTACAAAGAAAAGCTGCAAGAAGAAATAAGTTTGTTTTAGAAAACGATGAGAATGCAAGAAGATAGACTACCTAGGACTGTAACTTCTTGCTACATATCTGCCATGCTCTGCACTTATACGAATAATATAACCATAAGGATCTTTTCTATCATCTGAGATTCCGGCCCACCATCCAACCTGAAAATCAGATCTACTGTATTACATGCTTCGTCTGAAGAAAACAAAAGGGTACTTATGCACCCTTGGCAGTAGAGTGATGTAAATTTACCAAAAACAACAAAGTATACACATTAGAGTTAGGGGATCAAGATGCAAGCACAAAACATATCACTTAATAGTAGAGAAGGATTTGAATTAGATGCAAGAGAAAACCGAAGTGTTCAACAGGTTTCACTGACATGATCCAAATAGATTCATAATGATGAGTCCCTTATTATCACAAAAAACCTTTCAAAAATCTAGACGGTGTCAGCATAAAATCTATTAGTGAAATATCCAGAGAACTGTTTAAAGTTTAGTGTGATACAGCCACCCAATTACTGGACACGAATTCAAGCTTCCAAAACCCTATCTGAGATCATTTTTGGCAAAAAATATTATTTCTCCTCCAGAGGTACCACCTACTTCAACTAACATGAATACAGGATGAACAGCCTCTCCTAAGCCAATAGATCTCAATAGGTGGGTCTGGCATGGGACAGTAAACTAGGAAAAAACCAATAAATATGAAACATAAATGACATTACTATGACAGAATGACTAGCAAAAGATTAAAATATAATGTTTGGACTTTGGAATATTTTTTTATTTTATTTTTTTTGCAAACTTACTAATTTATGCTTGAAATATGTTTTGCAAACTTACTAATCCAGCGCCAGCATTATCACGCACAAAAGCTGCATCCTGGTAGCGCTCCTCGTTTATGGCTTTCTTCATTTTAAAATTGCAAGAACAGAAAGAAATCAGTATGGACTTCTTTTTCCTAAAGAAGAAAAGTACAAGAGATAGAAAAAGATCATACATTGAAGTAAGATATCACACTGCCAACAGTATCTTTACTAGCTATAGCTGCAACAGCCACCTTAATCCTTGCCGCTTCTTCATAATCCTCTTTATCAACGGCATAGGCAAGCTGTGACTGTGATGATACATTGACAAACAATCATCGATCTATAGTACACCAAATAGGAATTATTACATTTCAAAGGGCCTACAGAAACAATAAGGACAACAATACATGTAATCCTGTTTAAAAACTTATAAAATACAAAGTAAACCGATAACAAAATCAAAGCAACCAGCATGTGCAGAAATGACAACTGTTTAGCAGCCCACCATCCCCCAACTAATGCTGTAAAAAATATGCCTCAGGTAGGCACGCCTCAGCAAGTTGAAATCAGCTGCACTTCAAGAGAGCTTCAGTCCTCGACTCATAGAAGAAACAATTCAAAAAAGAAACATTGCAGATAAGGAAGTTATCAACAGCTATATTTCTGATCGATTCTAGGTATACAACTCCATAGATTAGTCCATATTGGATTTATCTCATATAACCCAAGCTTGATGAATTGATTTCTATTTTTCTAATCATTGAACATATAAACCGACCTTAATTATAAGGTCAAGCTAACACTAATCAACAGCAAAATCTACAACTTATCCTTCAAATAAACGAAACAAAGCAAAGCAGGTCGGGAAACCTACCTTAAGCACCGAAATCAAACGCTCTTGATCCTCAACCTCAATAAAATGCTTCTCCCAGCGCTTCCAATCCCAATCATCAACATCGAACTCCTTCTCCTCAACCTCAACAAATTCGAAATCTCTCCAATCCACATCTCTATCTCCAGCCACCACCCCAACATCACCGGACCTCGATTTCATGAAGTCATCGAACTTGCGCCCCATGCTTCTGAGAAATCTCCCAATAGACGAGTCCCAGCCGCTCTCGTCATCGCCAGGGGAGGCGGATTCGGAGTCGGAATCAGAGGAACGGCAATGGCAACATGTGAAGCTGGAATCGGTAACCCTAGAGAGCGGATAAGTGTGATAGTAGGAGAGGAATTGAGGTTTGCGGAGGAGATAGGAGGAAGCCGCGGCGAGGCTTCGGGAGGGGGGAGAGAGGTTGCTGTGGAAGACGGAATCAAAGGATGAGGTCGCCGGCGGAACCTGAAACGCCGGAAGAGAGATCGGCGACGAAGCCATGGAAGAGGGAGAAAAAGTGGGTAAAGTGGGGAGTGGACTGGAGACGCAGCGCCAGGCTGGAGAGCGCGAGAGATGAATTGGCTGTTATGTGTGGGGTTCATATTTCAGGATAAGGCCGGCCGACAAATTCCTTTTTTTTTTACATGATAAATAACTAAAAGTGATATGTCTACTTTTTTTTTTTTAATTGTTTACTTTATTGTTATTAATCACGACAAAACTTATAAATTTATACTGTTTGAAATTTATAAATTGATGTGTATAAAAAAATATTTAAAAAGTATTTTAATAGGTATTTGTACAAAGATAAAGTTAATATTTTAAAAAGGGTAAAGTTGTATATGTAGATTATTGTTATTATTTGTAGCAGATTCATTTGTTGGATGTTGTTATTTAAGTCTAAACATGTTTTTGTGCAATTATCAATTTATTTGTTGTCGATTAAATGTTGTAAGAGCTAACATCGGGTATGTTTTTGCGGGATGACGAAATAGGGTCTAGACCAGTAAATCACGGAGTCCGTAATTAGGTTTTGACGCTGGCGGTTGACATCGACGCCCTGTACAGGAAGGAAAAAACTAGCGACGTCGATTTCAGGAAATTTTGAGGGTATGCGGGCTTGCGTTCACCGAAACGCTGTTAGATTGTCAGTTGACTCAGTTTTTTGTTGTCCCTAAGTAAATCGAATACGTGTATATCTATTTAACTTTCACGATAAAGTTGTACAAATGAGACTTTTAAGTTTTAACGGGTTGGTGATCGAGGTCCACATGAAAAACAGGCCTATCAAAATGCAAATAAGCCTAATAAGGCTATAAATGTGCAGGCCTGATAATGGGCCAATCCAATTTGGCCCAATCTGCATAGCAAACCCGTGATTCCGTTAGTTAGCCGCGCTAGGCAAAACGGCTGATGACATGGCACGCTAACCTAACAAACAGTTAGCTTTCCTCGCTTGTGTCGCCGTCACGGGTCAAGATCTTCTATATCCCTTAGAGCACCCACATCAAAGAACACCCAAGATTAGTCTTAACTCAATTTTTCTCACTTTTTCTCACTTTTCAGCTTTTCTCTCTCTGTCACGTCAGCTTAAGAACACAACCCAAATTTATACCCACATCAATAAGAACATACTACTTGTTCTTAACATACATATTATATATTATCTACTTGAATTTGTTTTATAAATAAAACCATAAATGAATTATATTCAACATTAAATTTCAAATAAGAAAATTTAAAATTCATAAAATTTTAATTTTTCACTTAAAAAACTATTATTTTTTACATAAATTAATAATAAAAATAACATTACACTAATAATATTCGAGTAGATTAAATAGTCAACAATACAAAATAGAACAATATCCGAGTAGATGATACTCATCTACAAAAACTAGCAAACATTACATAAATTAAAAATTACAAGCTAGATGAAATATTGCAAACTTAGACTAAGTAACAAACGACTAATTATCTATAGTTCAAAACTTTTGCCATATATGCTCAACTGAGTTCGCTTTAAGTTGGTGATGAATACCCGTGTCTCTTATTCGAACCCGATTTTGAATGAAGGTTTGCATCTCGATTGGTGGAGTAGTTTGCGGGTTGTCATGCTCCTCTACCTGATCAAATTGAGAACTATCGTAGTAAAGATGATATGTATCTCTTTCATCTTCGACTATCATATTATGCAATATGACACATGCTCTCATAATCCTTCCAATCAAACATGTGTCCCACACAAGTGTCAGATGACGAATTATAGCAAACCGAGCTTGAAGAACGCCAAAAGCTCGCTCCACGTCTTTACGGGTAGACTCTTGATGTTTAGCGAACAACGTATCTTTATCCCCGTAAGAATGTCGAATTGATTGGATAAAAGATGCCCATTGTGGGTAGATGCCATCGGCAAGGTAATATCCCATGTTATATTGATGTTCATTTACCACAAAATTTACCTTTGGGCTCTCCCATTCATAACGTCATCAAATACAGGAGAACGATCGAGAACATTAATATCATTGCACGTACCTGGTGTCCCAAAAAAGGCATGCCAAATCCATAGATCGTATGATGCAACCGCTTCTAACACAATTGTTGGTTTTCCGCTCCCACGTGCATATTGACCTTGCCATTCAACTGGACACTTTTTCCACTCCCAATGCGTGCAATCGATGCTTCCTATCATGCCCAAAAAACCTCTATCCTCTCCGGCGCGCAATAGTCGTTGCAAATCGGTTGCATTAGGCCTTCTTAAGTACTCATTTTCGAATAATGAAATGATCCCGTCAACAAAGTGGGACAAGCATTTTCTTGTTGTTGTTTCACCAATGCGAACATAATCATCGACAATACTAGCACCAACTCCATATGCAAGCATGCGTATAGCAGCAGTGCACTTCTGCAATGTTGATAGACCCAACCTTTCAGTAGCATCTGGGTGTTGTTGAAAGTATCTATCCGAGCCTGACAAGGCTTCAACGATGCGTAAAAATAAAGGACGTCTCATTCTAAATCGGCTCCGAAATTGTTCGTCGGTGTAGGTGGACATCTCAGAGAAATAATCTTTGTATAGCCGATCATGACCTCCTTCACGATCTCGCTCTATGTAGTGTCGTTGTCGACGTGGATTTGAGTTTGAAACACTTAATTGAGGTTGTAGGATATTATCTAAAAGATATTGATCAAACATATCATTGGTTTCATTACGTTGTTGAATAGTAGGTGGACTTGGGGGTGAAGGGGAAGAACTAGAAGATGAAAAAGAAATTGGATACTTTGACATTTTTTGTGTGAAAGAAATTGAATCTTACAAATGAGTAGATGAAAAAGAAGATTGAAGAATATGAAATTTTATTGTCTGATTGTGTATATATAGTAGTTCATAAAATTTAAAATCATGAATTTTGAGATCTTTTGAATTTGAAATCTTGAAGTTTGGTGGAATCTTTTCAGAAAAAAGGCATTGATTGATAAAAGTAGGTAGAAGCTTTTAAGAATTTAAAGTTGATAGAAGTAGGTGGAATCTTTTCAGAAATTAAAATTGATTGAAAAAAGATATTGATTTAAGATAGTGTAAGCTTTTCAGAAAAATTAAAGTTGATTGAAAAAAGACATTGATTGATTTAAGATGGTGTAAGCTTTTCAGAAAAATCAAAGTTGATTGAAAAAAGACATTGAAAGCACAAATTATATCACACACATACACACACACATATATATATATATATAATATCCGAGTAGATGATACACATCTACAATACAAACGAGAATAATAGCCGAGTAGATGATACACATCTACAATACAAACGAGAATAATAGCCGAGTAGATGATAAACATCTACGATACAAACCGATAGAGTAGATGATACACATCTACTATACAAACGAAAATAATATCCGAGTAGATGATACACATCTACTATACTAATTTCAAAAATAAAACTAGTTGTTACTAGGGTACAATTCCGCAACTAGTTCATCTCTCAACATTGCTTCCGCCGGTGTTAATTCCCGTCGTGAGGTTAATTCAACAAACATTTTTCTCTTTTCCATCATCATGTATTCATCATGCATCCTTTTCTTTTCAAGAGCCTCCATTGCCTTTTTTTCTACCTCCCTTGCCTTTCTTTCTTCATATGCGGCTTTAAGATTTAGTTCTTTGGTCCTGAGATGCATCTCTTCTTCTCTAGCAACAAGAAATGAGGCAAGACTAACTTCCCGGTCTTCTACATCATTCGAAGACATTAACTTTCCCTTTCCCTTCCCCTTCCCTTTATTGGTCATCTTTCCAGAAGCACGAGAAGCACGAGAAGGACGAGAAGGACGAGGAGGACGAGAAGTGTTAGACTCGTACATACCTGGATTTGGAGATTCAGGGTTTGAGCTTGAGTAGTATGTTCCATCTTCATTCACCTTAGACCTTTTCGATCCTTCTGAGCTTTCATCCCCCACATGAATGTTTGTCATATTCAAGGAGCTTCTCCTCTTTTCTTCCATTCTGAGCATTTCTCAAGCATGATCAAGCTTAAATTCGCCTCCAGTGTCACTTGTGTAGAGTCTACGAGCAAAAGCAATAACATCATCTTCCGATTCACCGCTAGCTTTTCTTTTCGAAGCATGCTCGTAACACCTTGTAAATTTTGAAACAGAGTAATTTATCTTTTGCCAACTACCCCTACATGTTGTTTCTTTTCTCATATGCCATGATCTTCTCCTTCCACCGTAGTATCTAACAATTCTATTCCAAAATGTTTTGCTTTTTTGATCATTTCCGACATGTGCATCTTTGCTAGTGTTGAGCCATGCACTAATTAGTAGCTTGTCTTCTTCTTGGGACCATTTTACCCTATCACCCATTGAATGAGTTTGAGTTTCATTCAAAGAACAATGTACGTCATCTCCAAGGTTTATCACACCATGTTGTGTGTTAAACTCCGGGAGATCTAGTGGTGGCGACATGTTTCCTTGAGTACTTGGAGTAATGGGAGCATTTGAATTTTGTGGGGAAAAGTTTGGAGGAGTTATGAAAGGATATTGACCATAAGGATACCCTTGACCTTGAAAGTTTGGATGATTTCCTTGACCATGGAAGTTTGGATGATTTCCTTGAATGTTTGGAATATTTCCTTGACCTTGAAAGTATTGAACATATTAAAGATATTGAAGGTTTAGATTTCGGTTAGGATCCATATGAGGTGGATAAGAAATTTTGTTTGAGGTAAAGAAGAGATGAATATGTGAGTGAGGTGAATGTTGGGTAAACTTTGATCCTTTATATAGGCAAAAAATAATAATAATAAACTAGGTCAAAAAGAAAATTAGTTGAAATACAAAATTAGTTGAAATGGAAAGTTAGTTCGAATAGAAAGTTAGTTCGAGAAATTTATTTAACAAATACAATTAATTTAAATTATTCAAACTTTAAATCATAATAAAAAATTTATAAATAAAACAAATTGAATTATATATATATCATGAAAGTTTATAATACATAAAATAAAATTTATTTTACATTTTTTTTAATTTCATAGTTATTGTTATTTATAAACATTTATATCATATATATTACTAATATTTATCTATAATCTTTTTAATAAGAACATAAATAAATATAAATATATACAAATATATCTTAAAATTAAGAAATATAAGAAAAAGAAACATAAGAAAAATAAAATAAAATGCAAAACAAATATTTACGTTGGAGAGAGCCAACAACTAAGAATACAATTTAACCAAAAAAAAACAACAACTAAGAATACAAACAAAATTAGAAAATAAATATAAAGTTACTAAACAAATCAAATATATTGATGTGGACCCCACTTAAGACCAATCATAAATTCTTGGTTCTCACAAATTTTGGCTGGGGCCCACACAAGATCATGGTAAGATCACCCGTTGTGGGTGGTCTTATATCCCTCCCCTTGTGTATTCTTGTATTCCTATCACGTGATTGGTTGAATTTATATTATTTATTATTTTCATCGTAAAGGAGTAAAACTTTGATCCAATTAAGATCTCCTACATCACTGATACATGTATCTCATTGGTTGAAGTTAAATAAAGAAGTAAAAAAATAGTAGTGTTTTACGAGAAAAATAAGAAACAACAACAATTCTACCAATCACGCAATAGGATACAAGGATACACTAGTTTAGTCCCCGTGCCTTGCACGGGTATTTTAATATATATATAATGTGTGAGTAAAATGTGATATATGTACTTTTCATATTCTATTTTGTTGGATATATATGTGTATTTATTTTAATAAAACTCGTTCAAAATTTTTCAAGATGACGATGAGACAATCGATCTTTGTGTAATCAAAGACATCCGTTAATCGGTTCCCTTTACATTGTAATTTCGAAAGAATAACGTCATTGCATCTCTCCCTCTTTCCTTTACGAATAGACATACAATAAAGTCGATTTTCTTTCGCATTCGACTCCATGATAGACAACAAAGACCTATATATTTAGGAATAATAATTATAATCACAAATAAAGGAACACTAGTGATACAAAATAATCATAAAAATAGGGTTAAAAGCCCACTTCAAAACATATACCTTACTACACATATATAAATCTACGTATTTTTAATGAATAAAAAAATTAGCATAAAAAATCAGTTTTAATAATGTTAATACATTAATTTATATCAAATCCCGAATTACGCCGGTTTATATACCTACAAGTTCATTGCCCGCACCTTGTGCGGATTTTGTTTAAACTTTCTTTTTTATAATGTTTATACATTAGGTATTGAATATTAATCTTAAAAATATGATTGTACTAAGAATATGATTTTTTAAATAAAATTCATGATAATAATTTTAACAAAAACGTTATTAAAAATATTGTATGATTTGTTTAATCTTCAAATCCTTTATTTATACAAGTCCTCAAACTGTCATTCTTACTTATAATCGATGTGGGATAGCAAAATCGTTGAAAATATTAGGTCAACGACCCATATAACGGAATATCCAATATAAATAAAAATTATACTTAACCTTAGCCAAGCTGAAAAATATTTAAGGACCCACAAAACAGTATAATACTTGACCTTGGCTAAAAGGCCAAAAAAATAGATAGCAAAAGAGTAGGTCAATGACCCATGTAACGGATACTAATCTTCAAATCCCTCTAGTTCTCAAACTAACTATCAACCTTACTTATAATCGATGTGGGATAGTTCTCAAACTAACTATCAACCTTACTTATAAAGTGGGATAGTTCTCAAACTAACTATCAACCTCCTTACTTATAATGTGAGATAGTTCTCAAACTAACTATCAACCTTACTTATCAACGACCAACATTAAACCCCTATAGTTGATGTGGGATACCCACAAAATAGTAGGTCAATGACCCACATAAAGGATACTAATCCGTTATTATAAAAATTATACTTTAACTTTGCCAAAGGCCAAGAAATAGATGATTTGTGTAATCTTCAAACCCCCTATTTATACACGTTCTCAAACTATCTACTTTACATATAGTCGATGTGGGATGAAAACGTTAAAAAAAGTAACGTGAAATCGTTCAAAAAATTGTGTAATTTAAAGTTAAAAGATTTGATGGCTAATTTTTTTTTTAAATAACAATATAAAAGGAAGGAAATAAGAAATATATAGGGTGGAAATTATAATGTACAAGGAAAGTTTAAATTTTATTGTCACTTAACGTAAAAGATTTGATGACTAAAGTTTTTGCGATTAAATTAATAATTTAGTAAAAAAGATTTTATGGTTTATTAAATAATTTAGTAAAAAAATATCAGTCTTACTTATAATCGATGTGGGATAGAAAAAAGGTCAACGACCCACAATGAACCCCTATAGTCGATGTGGATACCCACAAAAAAGTAGGTCAACGGTCGGTGGGATACCCACAAAATAGTAGGTCAATGACCACATAAAGGATAATAATCCGTTATTATAAAAATTATACATAGTAGGTAAATGACCCATATAAAGGATAATAATCCGTTATTATAAAAATTATACTTTAACTTTGCCAAAAGGCCAAGAAATGGATGATTTGTGTAATCTTCAAACCCCCTATTTTTACATGTTCTAACTTTAAATAGTAGGTCAATGACAGTTTGAGAACTTGTAGGTCAATGACCTACATAAAGGGGATAATAATCCGTTATTATAAAAATTATACTTTAACTTTGCCAAAAGGCCAAGAAATGGATGATATGTGTAATCTTCAAACCCCTATTTATACATGTTTTCAAACTATCAACTCTACATATAGTCGATGTGGGATAGAAACTTTAAAAAAAACTAACGTAAAATTGTTCAAAAAATTGTGTAATTTAAAATTAAAAGATTTGATGGCTAAATTCTTTTTAAAAAAAATATCAATATAAAAGGAAGGAAATAAGAAATATATATGGTGAAAATTAAAATTTACAGGGAAAGTTTAAGTTTTATTGTCAGGTAACATAAAAGATTTGATGGTTAAATTAATAATTTAGTAAAAAAGATTTTATGGTTTATTAAATAATTTAGTAAAAAAATTAGGGGGAAAATCGTGACGGTTGTTTTAGTAAAATAAATAGATTTACAAAAATGTAGAAATAAAATAGATGATTTAAAAAAAAAAGATTTATTGACATTAACTGTGGAAGCTCCATTTCAAAATACTGCTCACACGGCACGCCACGTCAGCAACCTTGTACATTGCTTTAGTAGATACTAGTTTTAATACCCGTGCCCTGCACGGTTTAGACGATAGTTGTGTGTTAAAAAAATGTTTGATAATTCATTATGTTGAGAATTGTCTTAATTGTTACGTGATACTTGTTGTAAGACTTTAATTTTCACATTATGAATGGAAAGCAAGAAAAGAATTCAAATCCTACAATAACAATCGGAAAACAGGATTTCGGGACAATATCATTTGAGATACTCGAATGTCAAAGTTAATATCAATTCAAGAAAGAATTAGGGTTTATTAAATTAAATGTTAGAGTATGTGATTTGGGTTAACGAATAGACGACATTGTAAAATTGATGAGGTGACCGCACAAAATTTCGTCAAGTATCGGTTCAGAGCTTGTTTTATTATATAAGATAGATACGAAGTCATGTGTAAAACATATACTAAAAAAAGGGTCAAATCATAAAATTTAAATTAACAATATTAAAAATAATATATTAAAATATAAATGAAAGAGATTTATATAATATAAGTAGCATGTCTGAGTCAAAAATTACAATATCAAATAATTAAATTCAAATAGTGAATAACCTAACAATTAGTAAGACTAATAGCATATGTCAAGTTATTAAAATAATAACTATTACTCAAAAGTTTTTTTTTAAAAAAAATTCAAAATAATAACAACTATAAATTAAACTCAAAATAATACGAACTTTGAAAATTATTGAAAATTGAAAATTATTGAAAATGATACATACTATCAACGTATTTATAAAAAAATATATAACTTATTTTTCGAAAAAAAATTATAACTCCGGTGAAGATTTGACAACTATTTTTTTACATGTCATTAAAAAATTTAGGTTTATTTGTGTAATATGGATTTTATTTTATAAATAAAATATTATGGTAAAAGTCATAAATTAGTTAAAATATTTTTAATTTTTATTATAAAAAAATCAAAATATTTGTGATTTTTTTTGGAGTTTTTTCCTCTTGATTTTTTACATACTTTTGTGTAAATGACAAATAAAATGATTAAAAGTATTTGATTTATATTTAAAAAGTCGACATATATATATATATATATATATATATATATTTATTGTTAAATTGAAATTATTTTTTTGGGGAAGTTTTTTTCGGATTTTTTTTATATATTTTAAATATTAAATTTATGAGTTTTTATACAAAATCATTTAAAATATCTAAAAAATTATTAAAAAATTATTAAAATCGATTTTTTTTAAAATGATAAAACAATTATTATAAAAAAATGAATTTTTCATTATTAAAATATTTATTCTAAATAAATGAATAAATATTTTTGTTAATCATTTGAAAAAAAAACTGATTTTAGAAGAAAAAAAAGTTCAACTTAAAATTAAAAATATAAATAAAATTATTAAGATCGTAAAAAATTTAAACAAATAAAAAAGTTCATAAGTTGTGAAAAAAGCAAGGTTGAGTTGAAAAATATATGTAAATAAAATAAGATTAAATTTAAAATAAAGTTTATAAGTTATAGAAGTTATAAGTTCAGTTGAACATTAAAAAATATAAGTTGAAAAAATTAA
Organism: Fagopyrum tataricum; assembly: GCA_002319775.1. NCBI lineage: Eukaryota > Viridiplantae > Streptophyta > Magnoliopsida > Caryophyllales > Polygonaceae > Fagopyrum > Fagopyrum tataricum. The sequence continues at coordinate 3,715,460 of CM008283.1, forward strand.
GATTTTTAAAATTTGACTGTAAATTTTAAGTGTTTAGATTTTTTAATTATAAATAATTAAAGGTCAATTAATAATATGAGGGACTAAAAAAAATAGTTAGTAAAATATTTAAAATAAATTCGTAAATTCAATATTTAAAATAATTTGTGTTAACATGGGTGGGACCTGGATTAACAAAGAATTGATTTTGTGTGCCACGTGTAAATTTAATGACGTGAATTCACTAGACTGTGCCACGTGTAAGTTCACGGGCTGCTTTAGTATATAGATAGATATATAGATGAGAGCATATGCATCCCAGATATCTAGAGTTTCTTTACTGATTTAAAATTTAAAAATAAAAATTTCTTTACTTATTTAAAATTTTAAAATAAAAATTAATGTCAGATATGATGATAGAATAGAGGGAGTGAGTGGAAAGAAGTTTCTATGAGGAGATACTCAATCTGAAAAGTTTCCTGCCAAACTTAAATTCTTATTGGTCTAATTACTTACTTTTTGAGTTTTACTTTACTTTTTAGATTGATTTTGTGTTTTATTTTAAATTAAGAAACTTTAATAATTTTAGGAATGGAATAGCAGGTTTTTACAAATTATAAAAATATATTAAAAACAGATAAAAAATCCTAATAAAAATTTCTGGAATAAAGATGTTCTTAGATCTTAACCGACTTTAATCCAATTTATTTAGTATTAGTCAATCACATCTTAGGAATAGATGAGATCTCAACTGGTCAGTCACCGTCACCGTCACCGTCACCTCGTCCTTCACTTTCTTCATCTGCCAAACAACAGCAGTCCCTTTTTCCCTGTCTCATAGACTTCCTTTTCAACGCTTATCCTTATTTATTTATTGCTATTTTTTCTACTTTTCGCTTTCCCTTCTTCAAAAGTAAGGTATATGCTTCTTCTGAGTTCTGATACTCTTCTGATCTCTCCCCATCCACTCTCTTCGATCTCATTCATCTATCATAGGTTTTCGCCATCGCCGGCGCATTCTGCACTGTTTGGCATCTTCTATGCCGATTTTTAGGGTTTTTGGCGTTCTTTGATTGTTCTTTGATTGCGTGTTATCCTCGTATGTTTTTTAGTAGATTCGCTGGTGTAGCGAGTAATCTACACCCCGAAATGGGACGGAAGAAGAAAATCAAGAGGTTTTTCATGCTTAGAGGTGATATTTTGTTATTCTATGAGGTTTTCTTATTCTATTTTCGAAATGTTGATCGATTTTATCTTAACGTATTTGCAGAGTTTTATCGAGAATCAAGGGTTTCAGTGGACTTGCTTTTGTGCGGATGAAACTATGCATTCGTAATAGCGTGTTTTAGATAGTTGCTCTATTGACGTTTACTAGTTGATTTTGTTCTTAATAGTTTAGATGTGAGGTTGTGGACTGTTTTGGAATTCATTAGTACTTGTTAGGAGATAATGTAACGGTAGTTGTTGGTGAGAGATTTCTAATGGAGTCATTGGTGAAGAAGAGAAAGGGAACTGAGATTGTTCAACCAACTAGTTGGACGTACCATTGTCAGCTGTCGATTGAGTTATCTCGTCTGTCTCTGGAGGATTATTCTAGGCTGAGAAAAAAGTGTAGGGGAGATGTAGTTGAAGAATCTTCGGTTTCATCTAATAGTAGAGTTAGTGGAGTGGTCACTGCTCCACCTTATGGTCGTCTGTCTTCCCTTCCACCTGGAAGGGGTTTGAAGAGGAAAATTGGCTGTATCGAGGTAGCAACTAAAATGGGAAGGAAGAAGAAGATTGAACTGGATTATGATTTAGGAGCTACAATTGGTCAAGGGAAATTTGGGTATGTTGTGAGGTGTCAGAACAAATTAACTGGTGAGGAATTTGCATGCAAAGTATTGAAGAAAGGGCAGGAACTTGTTCATCGGGAGGTTGAGATAATGCAGCATCTGTCTGGGCATCCTGGTATTGTTACTCTGAAGGCAGTTTACGAGGATTTAGATTCTTTCTTTCTTGTGATGGAGCTCTGCTCAAGTGGGAGGTTGCTTGATCAAATGGCTAAGGAAGGGCATTATTTTGAGCACCGTGCTGCTAAGATTTTAAAGGATGTAATTTTAGTTATTAAGTATTGCCATGACATGGGAGTAGTTCATCGTGACATAAAGCCAGAGAACATTCTTTTAACTTCGACAGGAAGCATTAAACTTGCAGATTTTGGTTTGGCTGCTAGGATTGTGAATGGTATGTTTTAAGATCTTTAGCACTTTCCATTTGTTAAATATTTCCATATGAAAGGTAATAATTGTTACATGTACTTCTGTTTTTATGTTTATGCATCTGCATGGTTATGAAAAGGCGCTGTTCTCGAAGGGCTGTGACCAATCCAACGTGACTGTTTATGGGTCTTAGGGCTTCCTCTTTTCGATATGGTCAACATTTTGAAAATTGTCTTTTACTGCTCTATCAGCTTTATTCTGAATAACTAAAACTTGCTTGGAAAGTCCTTTTCGTTGTCGAATGAAGATGGATACTTATGTTCACTCTAAATTTACTGAATCCAGTGAATAAAACTAGGGAATTGTATTTAGATTCACCAACCCATAATTCTCAAATGTTGATTTTATGCTTCTGTTCACTCCTGTTCTTCACAATTTATCTTTTTAGTTTTTTCTACAAGGTGATGGCACTTGCTGCAAGTAGATTTCTTGTTTTTGGGCAAGGTTCTTTAGTCATGGTCTACTTTAGGAATTACATGTGGGTTGTTGATATGCTTCACTGAAACTCATAGTCTAATTTAACACATAATGAAAAACTGTATTGGGCCATTTTTACTCATAAAGAGATATGAGACGAAACTACTAGACTAGTTTAGCATGTATGATTCTTCTCTAAAAACTTTTGGCTCTCATTTCAGGACAAAGTTTGTCAGGTGTAGTTGGAAGTCCAGCTTATGTTGCTCCTGAAGTTCTAGCAGGCGAATATTCAAAGAAAGTGGATATCTGGAGTGCTGGGGTACTCCTTCATGCGATTCTAACCGGTCTTCTACCATTTCAAGGCAACTCTATAAAAGACGTCTTTGAGGCTATCAAGACTGTAAATCTGGATTTTGAGGGTGGGCTTTGGGCATCAGTTTCACAGCTTGCTCGTGATTTGATTGCTCGGATGCTTTGTAGAGATGTTTGCAAAAGGCTATCTGCTGACGATGTATTGAGTAAGGCTCCTCTTTTCTCTGCTATATATTACTATGACTTTGATACTGGATGTTAAATTCTAAATAAATTACTTAATATTGAATTGTTTACATTTACTGAAGCGACACATGTCATGCTGTAGGCTTAAGGCAGGTGTGGATATAAAATGCAAACTTTATAATCAAGTTTTATTTTATATAATGCATTTAGGAGAAGTGTTGTTTACATGCAAAACTATATGATGTATTATTGGCAACACTTCTTTCACTTGAGTGACTTGTTATTTACACCGCATACTTTAGTTTTAAAGCTGCAGAATTGTGTGATAATCAAGTTTTATGGTCTGTAATGCATTTAGGAGAAGTGTTGTTTAGATGCAAAACTATATGATGTATTATCGGCAACACTTTTTTCACTTGAGTGACTTGGTATTTTTTGACCTACATACCTTGGTTTTAGAAGCTGCAAAATTGTGTTATAATTCATGACATCCAAACAGACCGTAATTATCCTTAATAATACCTCATCATATTTTGTTACTTGCAGGGCATCCATGGATTTTATTTTACACACAACCATCACTGACAGGGCTAACATTCAAGCCAAAGGTGAGAAAAGCTACAAGGGCAACAACTTCAAGACAAGTGAAGATGGAGTCAAGTTTAGACTCCACCAGTAACCAACCAAACCGCTGTTGCTCTCTCAGCAACTCTACTGCTAACCCTACTTTAGCAGGCTCATCAAAGTCTGATGAACAAGATAACGAATTAGTTGATGTTCTCGCTGTTGCCATCTCACACATGAACATATCCGAGCCAAAGAGAATCCGGCTCTGCAACCCTACTACTCCAACCCAAAAGGAAAACTCGTCTAATTTGAAGACCAACCTCTGTACAGCTTTCTGATCGTGTTGGTACCCGATAACTCGACTTCTGCCATAATTTTAGACTGATGGCTTTGGCTCTGGATGGATACAAGTCTGTCATACTTCATCGGTTTGAGCTCTGGAATCGAATTGTGAATAGCTTGGTTTACGAGCAGAACAAGAGCATCCTGGCCGCGCTATATAAAGGCTATGCGATTGTTGCTTCGGTTTCCCTTTGATAATAAACCTCAAGAGTAGCTACTGGTGTGCTCCTCCAAGGTTTAGTGCTGATTTATGTCTGGGGTCTTAATGTGTTAATCTAAAATAGACAGATCATAAGCTTGCTTGTACAGAGTTTGCTGTGCATAGTTTTCCTGACCCTTATGATGATTTATGTAGTTTCTGAATCTACTGTGTAATATGGCTAATTTGTGGAGTGGTGTGTTTTTATTTTTTTATCAAAAATATTCTTATCAAGTTTACAGTTTTTTTTACCCTGCTATAGGAGATAAACATTTCAGTTCATTTGGATTAATTGGATAAATATATTATTTCCTAAAATATATGTATTTGTAACGATTCTAAACTTCTAATGTTTTAGACTAGGTGAAAAAAAGATTGTTAGGTGAAAAAATGGAAACGATTTGAGTTCATTCTCCTTAACAACATATTAAGGAGAATTTGAGTTGAAATTTACTAATGGATGAATTATCTTTTTCTTTAGTTAAATTTTACCTTAATATGTTTACTTTGTGAATAATCGAAAACGTTCGATTGTCGATGTATATTTTAGCTTGAGAAAGCACTACCATCTGGATCGGGCCGACCAATGAATTACGGAGGGAAGGCCCTGTGTAAATGTTTAAATATTAAAAAAAATTAAATTAAAATTTTAATCTTTATCATTTATCAAATATTTAAATTTACTAAATTAATTATATAAGTGTATATTATATCAGCTAAAATAGAAAACATAAATTTGATGTGTTACCCTCGTGTTGATTTCACTTGTTGTGTAGTGAATTGATGCGCAAAATCGACAAGATCAACATTATAGAAATTTACTTGAGGAAAATTTCTATACTAGTTAAACAAGTAATTCTGGGCTTAATCTTTATCATTTATCAAATATTCGAATCTACTGAATTGATGCGCAAAAAAAAAGGAACGAAACCCCATAATCACTTCAAAAAACTGAAGCAATTCGTTGTCAGAGAGTCGAACATGGCACCAACGATAAGCCCCAGAATTACTTCAAAACACTGAAAAAATTCGTTGCCAGTGAGAGTCGAACATGGCACCAGCGAGAAAATAGTTATTTCAGCAGGCCCAATCAACCACTGATCAGACGAGGCCCTCGATAAATTTGAGGCCCTGAGCGGTGACTCACCTTGCACACCTTTAGGGCCGGCCCTGATCTGGATCATTTGGCAAGTGGTAACTAGGGTTACTAGACATACCATGTGACCAAATCACTGCCCTGGCTTATGATGACTCATATCCACACTTTATGACGTGAAATTTTACTTGATTTAAAAGAAAAATCGTTCAATTTAACTTTGAATAGAAATCTAGTTAATTCTGATCCGTTCTAATGACGGGATTTCATTCAAAAAAATTACAACCGGGATAATCCACCCAATTTACTAGCCTTTAGCTTATGTTAAACTAGTAGAATTATCCCATCCATATTTCAACCAAAATACAATCCAACGAGATTCAATCTAAAAAATAAAAAGCCTGTCCCATGTTGTTACCATGTATAATATCTGGGACAAAACGTGGTTTAACGTCAATCCCGTTTTCTCTCGCGCCCATACCCAAATATTGTTTAAACAAATCTATATTTAGATTTATTTGGTCGTGGTGCAGTGGTTGTGCTATTAACTGTCCACCGAATATTGATTGTTTTTAGGCAATGCTTGAAAGCTATTATGAATCAAATGAAATTTCACGTCGTAAGATTGTGGAGTTGAAAAAAATAAAAACAAACTCTACCGGTGGATTTTTGGATCTTTCTCCAAGGCCGATGAATTTGAGATGATGTTATAAAAGATAGAACACAAAAACGTGATTTAGAACGCACCTCGGTTCAACGTTTCCATTCAAGTATTATAGACTTGATACTACGGGTGATCTCGGTACATAGGGTACTACGGGTGATCTCGGTACATAGGGTGGGGTTTATGATACAGTACTTACGAAGATGAAAATCATAGGGGATTATGAAATTATATTAAACCTCACACTAAGGATCCGCTCACACTAACGTTTGTTTATTATGTCAAGGATTATGAGATTCTTGTAAGTCTCAACAAAAATACCGAACGGACCCATATATGTATTCTTGGAATTACTTAGTCTAATGTTTGCTTTGAGAAATTGTTTATCCACTTTGTCTATTCAGGGAAAAAAATCCTATACTTTTCAAAAATATTCTCACAATGAACCATACAACACAAAACGTCCAAAAGGACAATCATAAATCATAATCTCAACGCAAAAACACACCAATACACTTATTGCACCGTCACATTGAAATGGACTAAAAGACTAAAACAAGCAAAAAGAAGCCAAAAAGCATCCCAATCACACTCAAACGTGCTTTAATCAAGTAACATGATAACTTTCAGATGCATATAATTCAAGTAGAAATGACAGGGTGGGGCCAAGTTACCTAACGCGCATGCTCAAAGAAATTCTGGAATGGTGTGAGAGCTGTTTCATATCCACCAAGAAAAGCAAGCTCTTGACATCTGCAATTTCAAAATCCATGGCCCCTCTTTATCTCTTTGAAGGCAATACGAGTTCGAGAAGGCGTTCAAAGGCATGGCTCGAGCCAGCTTGAGCCTACGGTTTCTTCTGTATGTAGAGATTTGACCTTCAAGGACTTTAAATAATCAATAGCTTCATCAATGACGATCAATGGATCCTTGCTTTTTGAACCCGGAATTAGCTTTTGAAGAATTCTCAATGTATCACGAATCTTATGTCCTCTTGACCTTAGATCCACAGTATTTTCATCCTTGAATGGTAGAGCTGCAGATTTTTCTAATGGTTTAGTACCCGCCAACGAGACTTTACAACAAGAATCACCATTGAGTAACTTTAGTCTCTTAGATGGTCGCCCTAAACTAGTAACTTCAGCATCAAGATTCTCAAAACTAGATTCCCTGGCAATTGGGGAATGATCAGTACTGATTTCATCTTCATCCTCACTATCACAGAAATCATCTTTGACATCATCAGAGTAAAGCAAGGCATTAATCTCTTCAGTGTCTTCATGGTAAGCACTGATTTCATCAGTCACATGATTCTCACCAGAATCCTCAAACAAATCAGGTAGCTTTGGACAAGATTGCTCTTTTGGGAACTCGTATGTTGAAAAGGGGTAGGAAGAAATAGCTCCTGGATCACATAGAGGAGAACGTAAAGTACTTAGAAGCATCCGAGTTTCTTCCCCAGAACGGTCAAATATGAGAAATTTCTTCTGCTGACAATCCAAATTTCTTCCCAACAACTGCTGATTGTTCTGATATAGATTCGTAGTAGGAAGTGAACTCTCGATACGAGGAAAAGAACTGCGTGGAGTAAACAACCCTTCATCATTGATCTTTGTGACAAAATTAGAAATGTTGTAACGATGCTGCACTACATTTGATGACTCATTGTGAGGGTTGACATATGCAGGACTACACTCGGGTTGCCTGACAGTAGCATTGGCATCTAAGCAGTTGAAGTTGTGTGACTGCCAGGCAGATTGTCGCTGATCAATCCAAAAACTGTTTCCCTCAAACATTAAAAGGAAAGAAATACCTAAACAAAAACAAAACACTCAGGTTTTTGTTTCTGGACCATGTAGCATAACTACATGATTGCTCAACTTTTAAATATAACAAAGAGGTCAGAAGACATACCAGGATTTTGAGCTATTTTAATCTGATTCACCTCGTGCTTCTTTTTAAAAATGAAACAAATCCAAGAAGAAAAGAAAGAAGTTCCAGCTTGTATTGAAAAAACTCAAGTACGAAAAATCAATCTACGTGACAGGTTTGAGCAATTGACGGAAGTACTCAGCCTGGTGAACAGCAGAAAAAATTTGTAATTAGTTCTAACTTCTACAATGAAATTGGCCGCTTAACACATCCAACAACATAATATCTTTGTAAAAAACATCTCAGTAAAGGCTAAATGCAGATTACTAAAGCATATTGTTAATGCTTGATACGAACCTGACAATCCTGCAAAGGTTGGAAACAAGCTATAACTCTAACTATGATGGTTGCTTTGCCTGCCATTCCATTCTCGTGTTTCAATGCCCGAAATCTTGTCTGGCTAGCTGCTTGGCACACCATTACTACTTTCAAATCTTTCCAATGGACTGTCAAGTGAACCTACTAAGCTAGATTACACTTAAATGAGGAGACACCGTATAAGAAAGAAACAAAGATCAATACTCGGAGCCAATAGGGAAGTATAGAATGAGGAAATGTAAGAAGATCAATATCAGCTTCAGATGATGATTGGGATGAACCAAGGAACAACATCAAAGTGACTGGATCCCATTGAGACAAAACTTGGAATCAAACTAAAACTTCAATCGGAAAAAGGGAAATGATTTTACAAGATAACTTTGCAATACAAATTCAAAGAGATGAGACTACGATACGAATAAATCGAGAGATAAAACCAGCGCATGCTGTTGCAGCCTTATCTCCAACAAACTATGCATGCGCAAACATTCCTGCGCCAAAAACGTCAACAATTTTGTAAGAACAAAAGAAAATCACAAAACACAATTAGTACTTTGCACGATGAACAACACAACTTCACTTTAAAGAAAAATCCGGTAGATCTTAAGCAGTAGATAATAGATCCATCGCATTACAAGAATCAAACACACCAAACTTTAACTAGAATTTAGAATGCGGAGGTAACAGAGATTCAAGGCGACTTACCACCAGATCAGGATGAGAGTACAGAGAAGATGGATTTGAGTGAAGTACTACGAGAGAATCGAAATTTTGAGAAAGGGAAAGCAGATGAAGAAATTGGATTGGGGAAGAAAGATTATAATTGAGATTATAAAAAGGATGGCCGTACAGTATAAAGTGCGTAGAGTGCTTCACGGGTTTAATGATGTTATATGTGATGGAACGCCATAATTATTGCTTTACTTATAGGTTTATGTGAATACTTTCATTATACCTTATGCTTTCATACACCATCAAATTTGCAGCCTAACTTTATAAAGAAAACATAGTTTTTGTGTTCATAAATTATAATTTTATTTTAAAACTAGGTGCTGAGAAAAGAAAATAGTGTAGATTTTTTTTAAAAATACATTTTGAAGTTTGATTATAAAAAAACGGATTTATCTAACATTTGCCACTGAGTCATGTTTTTTATTTCAATGTGCATTGATTTTAATATTGACAGTTTATGTAGGTTAAGTTTTATATTTTTTTTTCTAAATTATACACGTAGTACGTGTATTCTGAAAATTTAGGAGGAGGATTATATATTTTCACATATGTATTTTTGAAAATATATTTTTTAAAAGTATTTTTTCCATAATATTTTAAGTTTTTAAAATTAAAATAGTTGGTGGTAATGAAAGAATCAAAACTAAATCGTCAAACCAACAATTTATATGTACAAAAAAAGGAATTTATAAATTTAAACTTTGGTTTTAAAGATCATGTTAGCGTTAATGGTTTTTACTTTAATATACAAATATGAATAAGTTATATATAAAATAAATAACTAAAGCTAATAATTAGACAAAATAATTATTAAAAAAAGAAAAATGAGTACATATGGAAATAAATTAATTAAAATGTGACACATGTGAGTATAAACTTACTAAGTAATTAATGACATTAAGTATTTTTGTCAAGTCACTGATCACATAATTAGATGTTTGTTCTTTTGGAGGCATTATGAGGTTTTTAAGAAAAACTCATTTAAAACAAAAGCCATGAATCAAGGGAGTCCACCTTAAGTGCAATGATTATTGACAAGTTAGGGTCAAAGGCCGTAATTAGTTAAGGATTTATTAATATTCTGATCACCTTCATTATTAACATCTGCAGTAATTAATCACAAGTAGTTCTAGTAGGCTAATTCCATGATTTGGATGATTCAATTTCGTTACTAAAAATTCAAAGTACCTAAAATACTCCATCTATATTTTAAGGATATAATAAGAATTCTTATTATAAATGTTTATCGTAAAAAAATTCTAAATTTATAAGTAATTTAGCATATAAAATATCATCAAGTGGATTAAATAAAAACCTCTATTTGGGTTCTTTGATGAAAGACTATTACAGGTTACTATGAGAGTTATTATGACACAATTAAATTTAGAAATAAAAGTATTTTATTTTCGACTCATAAACTTAGATTGGGGATCATTGTGGGATTGACAAGGTTGATTATTTGAGGTTACAGGCTGGGGAAAAAAAATTCAACTAAATAAACTTAGTGTCCGTTTGGTTGGAGTGGTGAAATGGAAACGGAATGGAATCGGTTAAGGGTAAAGAAATGAAATAAAATTGATTGGATAACTTTCATGTGTTAAAAGACCTCTAAACAAACATAACTTTTGATTGATTCGGATTCATTCCGTTACCGTGAATGATTAATAGGGCTTCCAAACGAGCCCTTAGATCATTTAATTATTTTGAAACTTTAGGATTATAAACAAAAAATAATCTTTTTAAACACCAAACATAAACCAAGCTCACCAAACGGATCCTTTATCTTTCATCGGAAGAGTTCTTGGATTCAAAACATAAATAGAGCGGTTCACTTCTAAAATGTACTAAAATGTACGAGGAACATTTTGTCACTTTTCTTTTATTCGGGCCTATAGGGTGCAAAGTGGACTATAACACGATAATCAACACAAATGATATTTACCATCAAACAAAGTTGGTCAACCACATCTAAAGTCAAATAAGAGATAATTGATAACGTGGAATGTCAAAAACTCTCCTTTGCAACTTTGAAATTTGCGACTTACCATGATAAAGTAGATTTCAAAGAGAAAACCTATATTTGAAGAAAGCTCCAAAAATCCTATTCTTTGATAGTGGTAGCAGAGAACAAATATGAAAAAAGGAACACCATTATGTTCAAGTGGGTGCTAAATATATGTACAAACAAAAATTGTAAGCACTACAGATGGACATTTTTAAGGCTTAAAATACCTGTAATTCTGTAAAGCATGAGGATCAATTCAAGTATATTCCTTATAGCCTCCCAGAAAATGGGGCACTACACAGTACACACTAATAACTACAAATCTGCAATGCTACTTTCAGCTTCAGTTAAGCCAGCATCATTTTGGTCTAACATATAATCACAGAGATCCAGGAGTTGCTGAGCCAGGGGCGGAATCCCGGGATTCCGCCCTTCGTTGTAGACATGAGCGTTGTAAGCGATTTGCCAAACGTCATGACGGAATCCCTTTCGGTCTTTGTATTCCATTTTCCTGATTTTCTCCCGGATTGTGGAGAGATCCATCGGTCGCTCTATTATGTCCAGGTAGTCGGGGGCTTCTTTCTTTGACACGGGTTTTAAGAATAAGTAGGATACTTCGCGTCTTGCCTTGAGGGCTTCAATGATGCCCTCTAAGATGTTACCCAGAGCAACCTGCGTTACAGTTTCAATGACAAGATCAACAATGATTTCTTGTTTTGTTCTTTTGCAGCATGAAAGGGAAATTACAAACAGTGAAAATAATCAATCCATTAGATGCAAAATTACTTGACATATAATATGCTACTGGTATTCAACTAATAGTTCGCTTGGTATAGACTGTGGAATCAGAAATATATATTCCAATACTCAAGTTTAGTAAGTCCTGGAATAGGATTCAAAGTGATTCTAGGAATAGCAATTCTAGGTTCATTAACGAATTTTAATCCCACAAATTATTTAATAATGAAGCTTGGAGTCATTCCAAGGTCTAGACTATTCCAACCACATACTAAACAACTTCTTAAATAGGAATCGGGTTATATCTCTTGATTCCAACCCGATTCCGAAAATATACCATACGAGCCCTAGGAGCTTTGTTTGGTACCAGTCCTGTGGAGACGTGGAATCAGGATTGAGTGGAATTATGGTTGATTCCAGTTCCATGTTTGGTAGGGACTTTAAATTGGGAATCAGTTGCATTCATGGAATGAACCAGTCCAGATTTCGATCATAAACTTAAAATCCCAGGTTTCACTCATTTCAACCTTCTCTACTGATTCCACAAATTCTAATTTGATCCCAAAGCTAACCGAGCAACAAAACCCCTTTCTTGTTCTTGCAATTGTATAACATGACCCTATCTGTTGTTAATAAATTTCAGATAGCACAACACAGAGCCAAGTAATGAACAGCATTGAATTGACCTATAAGAAAATACAAGCACATCAGTAAGAGCCAAGTGAGAAACTGCATTGAAATGACCTAAAGATCCCCGGAGAAGAAGAGAAGAAGAAGATCTTTACTCAATCATAAAGATTAAAGTAAAGGAATACTTGCATGGCTTAAGTTGAGGAGTTCAAAAGCACTGATAGATAAAGAGGGGATAGACCATAATGAAGTGCTTAACTGAGAAAAGGACACTTGAGCGATATTATGATGCAATGTCAGTTTAATGATATGTATTAAATTTGTAAAAATAGTCATCATGAATGTTCAGAGCAAAGTAGATGTACCTCTCCCCCTTTACGACGTTTGGTAGATGGCACGTACTCCGCACCGTATCTTCCCAATTCCACAACAGACTTCTTTTTGGTTACGCGTTCTCTTTCTGGAATGCCTCTACTTCTTCTTGACTGATAATCCTCCAAGTATTCATCTTCTAGTTCATCTCTTTTCTTCTTCTTTCTCTTCTTTTGGGCTTTCTGACTTGCTTCTTCCTCATACTCTCTTCTTATGCCTTCTGTATATCTTCTAAGATTAGCTACCTTTTCGTCCTCCATCTCTCTTAGTAAGGCTTCTTCGTACCTTCTCCGCTCAGCTACCCGATTTTCTTGCTCTTGCTCTTCCAACATCCTTCTTTCCTCCATATAAAGCCTTCTTGCTTTTTCTTCTTTAATCCTCTCAGCATTTCTCCTTTTTTCTTCTTCCAATAATCTCCGACTCTCCCTCGCCTTTCCCTTTGATCCTTCCCCAACAAAAGAAGTGATATCATGCCTCCCATACATATCCTGTGCCGCCAAATCAACAATTTTTCTCGTCTTTCTGTAACCATCATCAACACCTCCATCATGGCCACCCTGATCCAAGCTTTTGTCTTTCTTTGGCTGCTTGAAAGTAACTTTCTGAGGAGGTTGTTCTCTAATGGGATCAGCTGGGGCTCGGACAATAATTGGAGGTCTTTGAGGTTCAATTTGTACATTCTCATTCTTCATTTTTTGTGCTATTTTGATCTTGCTCACCTTAGGAAGTGGCTTATTTACAGCCTCGGACTCGGAGAAGGTTGGCTGCTCAGCAACAGGACTGGGGACAGGGTTCATGTTACCAGCAACAGTATCTACGGAGGAACATTTCACTTTCAGAGATTTAACTTTTGCGTTTGATTTTTCAGTTTCTGGAGCATCAACTAGTGCCAATTTTGTGATAACTTTAGTAATAGGCCTCTTATTTGAAGATTTTTTCTGGCTTTGACTAGTAGAAGGATCCAGCGAAATTGTTTTCTCCGATGGTGTGTCTGGACCGAGAGCATTTAACTGCAAGTCTGGTTCTTTGCTATACTTCGGGCAGTTTTTATTTGTCCTCATGTGACCCTCCTGACCAAAATAAGAGGAAAAAATTATACGCGAGCAACAATCCAGTAAATTTCTATAGATGAAAGAAGGAAATACCCAAGAGTCAAGTCACAAACCTGACCACACGCACCACAAAGGAAAGTTTCCCTGGCCGGTTTTCTCTCCTTCTGGCATCACACAAAATAAACTTATTAGTCTATATAAACACCAAGTAAATCTATCAAACAGGATGTCAGGTTAGAACTTTGGGTCTGGGTTAACATTTCTCAACCCGTGACCTGAAACGACCGAAAGTTCTTAGGTTAAATTTAACATGTCTAATTGACATTCAAAAATTCAAGAACAGATGATAAGCAATGTATTTCACATTTATCTCATTTATCACAAATTCAAATATTCAAGAACAAATGATAAGTAATGTATTTTATATTTGACCCATGACCAGACCAATTTACAGGTTATTATATCTGTGCCAAAATATAGAATTTACACCTCTGTTTGGGCCGGGTAACATTTTGACAACTCTACCACCAGGAGTTTTTAACTGATTAAGAAACAAAACGGGTGGAAACACATGTCCAGTGGCAATGAATAATAATTGACCCAATACAATGACCCAACGGGTGAACTTGCTCTTATTGTAAGTTAGGTTCCATTGTTGCGTTTGTTCCATTTCTAATAATGCCCCTTCAACAAAAGGACTAAAAATGAAAAATCAGACAGGTTTGGTGCTTTTCTTTAAAACAAAAGATTACGGATTAAAAATAGAATTTATAATTAGGAGATGGAATAAGAACTTGCTATTCAGTTCCTCAACCCAAACACCAAAAATAAAGAGAAAATATCAAGATATACCTTCTCTCCATTAGGCATTAACTTGCCCTTTCTATGTGGATCATCTCCACTTTTTGCTGGTTTGACCTTGATAGATGGTGTGCTCTTAACATAAAACTCAGCCTGACAATATAAAATAGAGATTCTTCAAAGATTATCATACTGCAGTATTTCAAACAGTCCTTGACACGAAAAACAAGGTTGTTTATGATGGGAAAATAAAACTAGTCCTTTGTAGCAGCTGAGCATATTACCTCCATCTGCTTTGGTGCAAAAGGATCAACAGGCTTGGATAAGCCAGATTTTGCTTTGATCTGTACCTTTTTCTTGTTTATTTCAGTCAGTACCAAACCTTGAGGGCCAAACTTCTTCATGGTAGGCTTTATTTTTTTCTTCTTCTTCCGCTCTATTTCATCATCTGCAGGGAAAAACTCGTGGTCACTACTTAAGAATAATATGACACATATATCCATCAACAGAATATATTTTATTACAAAAGCAAGGTCTAAAAGGGGCTAGAGTAGTGTGGCTAAAACAATGTATCAAATAAAGTAAATATTCGCCATGGGTTATCAGCTTCAACTGAAATTATATTTTCTACTGATTACTGTATCATGCAATGCATGTCCAACAAATATGTTTATCCTTGTTCTCAATCTAGGATATGGAAATCCTAGATGGGGGAAGAAAATTCATGGCTGAAATTGTCTTTTGATGTCACAACTTGCTGTAAGCAGCTGTACAGGAAGACTTTAATATGTTCATCTTAGTATACTTACTAGAATCAAGCATAAGAAACTGAAGACATACCATCCATGAGCAACCTTCGAAGTTCTGCAGCCTCTGCGGCTTCATCTTCACATTCCTCTTCTAACAGAGCTTGAGATGAATGCCTTCTCATTTTAAGGCCCCTGACAGCTTCAGATTTCTCATGCTTATACTCCAAATTATCTTCTTCACTATCTTCACATTCCTCTGCATCAAGCAAATTTTCCAAATCTCCAGCAAACGAATCCAGGTCACTGTTTGCCTCAGAGTCACTCTCATTTTCGTCAACATCGACAGCAGAAAGAGTCTGAACTTGCCGTTCCCATATTTCTTGACACTTGTCACGGGTTTGCTGCTGAAGCTGAAGAAATGACATTCTTTGACCACGGGCAAATTTGCTGATGGCCACTGAATCGACCTCTACCCCTGAAGCAGCTTGTTCACTGGACAATTTACGTATCAGTGCAATACGATGCCAGCGCGTCAGCTTTGTAATTTGATCATCTGAAACATTGAACTTCAGAAGAACCTACATAGCCAAAAGTAGCTGAAAAAGGTTAAAATAGCATCAAAATGAATAAATCACTTTACTAGAACACATATTTGCTGAAAATTTGTAGAGCATTATAAATCATAGCAACGATATGTGCAACAAAATTATCTTCAGTGGGTCTACATTATACTCTTTGTAGATGATTATAGAGCTAGCATATAATTATCTTCACAGTTCAAATCCCCATAGGAGTCTATCACTATATCCTACAGGAATCAGGTTTGTTAAGTTACACAGGAGTGTACTTGTAGAAATTTCAAATACATGTTGTATTTATAAATCATCCCAGAAAAGTGTTTGCATTGTCTCATGAACATAATGCATAGTTGCAACCAATTTAAACACTTGAAATGAAATAAGTATGATCAATGATGAATATAAGGAATTCACGGTAGGAAAAAAAAAACACAAACACAAAGCATTCAGCAAACCTCTCGTGCAGCTTCCATGCTCAATCTTCGGAGATCGGCGTCTGTTCCAGTGACAGTTGAACCTTTGACTACAGTTGGCTTTTTCTTTACCATGGTGTTTGCAATAGGAGCCTTTGGAGGAAGACGAACATAACTGAAGCCCAAGCCCCTACCAGATGGATCACCAACACCAGTAATTTCCAAGCGCTCTATATTCTCTTTATCCTTCAAGAGGCAAAGCAAAAGCAACATATAAAAATAAATTAATAATTAGAAAAGTGACTGTTTGCAGTTCTCTCAAGCAACAACCAATCAAAAGTTAGTAAAGATTGATCATCATCAATTTGGTATACATCACTTTGATTTCACATGAGATTGTAACCAATAGGCTAATTGAAGAATGAGCACCATGACTCTGAAAAGGTGTGTTTCCCCATGAAAAGGTTATGTAACATTCAGAAAAACAGTGCATGCATATCCTTTATTATTTCATCAGATAAACATCACTCCATGGCAACTAATGACAGCAAACAATACATACCTGACTAGTACATGCCACAAAATTGCTGCTGAGGTTCCAAGGAGTTATTTGCAGTTCCCTCTCAATATGTGATGCAGCAAATAATGCAATCGCTTCATAAGGAAGTTGATTCATTGCAGACGAGAGGGCAGCCAGCTGTGTAGGGCCGGTTAGATGTGTCAACCTGGTTATTCCAAGTCGCTTGAGCCGATGCAGACCAGCCTGCATACTTTCATAAGCACATACCTATACCAAAGGCAACATATAAAAAAAAAACCCAATAAAGATCAGAACTTAAATCACTTCTAAATGCTAGCTGGGAGGGAGGAGATATATAAATTGATCAGACCTAAATGAAGTGCCAAGCAGATGATGCAGACATCAACATCAAATCGATTATGCTTTTTTCGGACATGTTATGTTGAAAAAAATTCTATACTAAACTAATTGCCCCAAATGTCTTTATCGATAAAGGGTGCAAGAACCATGCATGGAGAAGGTGTATTTGAAGTGTAACAAACAACTACGGATTTTCGAAGGAGTATAAATTATCTCATGTACCAACGGAAATTCCCTCAAACATTTTCCAAAGTATTCATTTAGCATGTTTTATGAATCCAGAAATATAGACTAAGCTGAAAAAATGTATGAGATGATGTGCGAATTGGGCTCTAATATTGTTAATACATGGATTTATCGAAATGGTAATTTGACTAAAATTGCTAACCCCTTGGTATGTGATTTCATAGTTCCCAGTGACTTTATCCAGTATGATACACTTAAGTTCAGACCTTTAGAAGAAAATAAAGCAAAACCAGAGAGTATTCATTTCAGAAAGACTCAATACCTTCCCTTCAAGTACATCATGGGTTCAATCAACTAAATGATATGTTGTAAGAAATCATTGTAGCACGTGCATTTTTACAGTTGTATTCATTTCAGAAAGACTCAATACCTTCCCTTCAAGTACATCATGTTCCTTTTAAAAATTAGTCATTTTATCAGTAAAATTTCACTGAACTTGAAGAAATGGTAATTCCACTTGCACCATCATGGGTTCAGTCAACTAAATGAAATGATAATCCCTCACTTAAGTTTTTCAGACACTAGAATGGAAGGAAAAACATGTTCTTTTCACACGCACAATGTTGACAACAAATCAATGAAATGCTAATCCCTCACTTTCTAAAAGTTTTCACAAATTGAATAAGAGGGAATTCATGTTATTTTTCACACACAAAATGTTGTCATTGAATCTAGGTTTGGTAACCACTTTTGACTACCTTTTTAGATGAGTTCAGCACACGCTCCATCATAGATGGAAAAACAACAGCATATAAGATGACACTTACAAAATGGATGCATTGATCACTAGTATAAACAAACCAAATCTATTACCGGTAATGATAGAATCATTGACCACTTAAATAATCTGATACTGAAGATAGAAAAATGCATAGCTATAGAGATGATAGTAGAACAACTAACAAGCATGAATCAATTAACTCACATTTTCTGGTGTCACCATCCTCCTTAGTTCCTCCTCAGATGGAATATGGAAATTACGCCTCATTACCCAACGCAACTGTCCATTGGATCGTTTCTAGAAAAACAAACAAAAATAATCCATAAATTGGACTAATAGTTAGAACAATAACATACTATGTTATCCAATTCAAGTAAAAAGGTGTGCTAAGTTATCATTCCGAAGAACTTAGTAATATCACACATGTTAATTTAAGAACAAAATTCCTAAATATGGTAAACTGCAAATTGCCAACCTAGGAAACAATTTAACCAATTGATGCTAACTGGAAGAGGTTTTACATTTTCGAACATCTATGAATTAGTGTAACTATACTATGTACTTCACCATCAATAATACAGGCAATGTATATATGACTGAAGTATCATTCTATACTCTCAAAACCATTGCTCCTTAATTCGTATATTGTCCCGACTCTAGTTCAAGAAACAACATCATAACTATGGACTGTTCATATGTTAAATCCAAACACAAATGACCAATGCTTTTATGAAATATAAATCACTGTGCAGGAATCCACCTGCAAATCCGCACAATGCTTCAACCTTTTACGTAGGAAAGGTTCAGATATGTTAGGGAATTGAGCAGCCAACTCGTCTGCCGGAATGTAGGGCATCACACCACGTTTTTCAGCAGCTTGAAACTCACGATACATATATACCAAAAGTCTGTTCATTACATACATCTGAAGTCCCTTGGCCACAGGAGACATCACCTCCATATGAGGCTCCTGCAAGTTCCACATGCTAAAATAAGTTGCTGACGTCAATTAGAAAAGGCAATACAAGGAATTTCTTGGGTCTTTGAGTTTTGTCATTAAAATATCTTATAAAACTTTGATCACTGACACTCTTCAGATGCTGGACTGCCCAGTTCGTTTGTTTTTCCTAATCTTTTTAGTTGACCAAAATCCATCTTGTACATTATTTCCCGTATGAAATCTATTCTTCATTAGGAAACGTTTCCTTTCAAGAAATGTAAATTGCTAAAGATACAAAAACAACCTGCTGACCCACAACATGGATCTTGTCAATACGTCTGATAGACAGCTTTCCCTTTGCTGAACGAACCAGTAAGTAATCAGTTGAAGCAACTTTATGAAGAAATGCAGGTGCTCTGTACATGTTCGTCTCGAGACTTGACTGACTGGAACCAGGTTTTATATCTCCCAGAAAAGGTGACTTATCAGCAGGGTCAAGTGTCAAAACAGTTCCCAAACCACTATTAGAATTCCTCAGCATGTCACCAGTCTGATCATCTGAAGATAATTTCTGATAGTGAGTGCAAAGTCTAGCCCCCATTCCGATGTTTCCCAACAATAAAGGCCTCTCTTCAAAATACCTGCAAATTCAAACTTTAGTATAATCTCTAGAAACAGCTAAACCAAAATGAAAACTGTTTAGATAGTAAACTGCTTAAAGTCAAAGAAGAAAAAGCATGGAATATTAGAAGTCCAAAACGATCTTTATAAAAAGCAAAGCAAAATGTAACACCACATATAGTGGAATATTTGGGATATAATGGAAAGAGAAGCAGTAATTTGTAGTTTAGATCAAAGAAGAAAACCTGTCATAAAAATTTAATTGACATCAATCAATTATCTTGAAATTAGAGAAGTGGCATTCTTAAGGTTAGAACACAATAATTCAAAAGTTGGCAAAATTGATCAGTTGTTGCAACAATTATTGAAAAAAAAATGTTATTGCATAAAGTTACTTTCCAGTTTTTGCATCACTAAACCATCTTAGATCAATGAAAAGAATCAAAAGATGAAACTGTATGCACCATCTACTAACAAGCAAAACAAGCTCAATCCAATTCAAAGCATGTGGAAGAAAGCTATTACGAGAACATGAAAACATAAATGTATACTCCTACTGAAGTTTGATTTGATCCACTTACTCCATTAGGAAAACATGGCCATCCTTGACATGAAGGTCAGACTTCTTCTTGAATGCTCCAGGAGGACGCATTGACTTATTCTCACTGGGATATCTCTGTGCTATCACTAGTGGGTGTATTTTTGTTCGTACAAAATGAAGCAGAGAATTAGGCCTCACACCTTGATCAGCAAGAGTTTTATGATCTTCAAGTTCCTTTCCAGAATATAATATTCTGACAGCTTCAGATGGTTTGAGATCTACAACAAGGAAATATTATGCAGGAACTATGTCTAATCAAAATTGTAGAAAAAATGACAAGCTAGTGTAATTATAGAATCTTGCAAACAAAAACAGGGCAACACTCATACCAAGTTTTTTTGCTGCTTTTAACATGACAGAAGAGATTGTCTCTTCAGCATCCACGTGCATTTTACTTCCCTTGCCTCCCAAGCTCTTCAGTATGATTTTCATGGACCCTTGAGTAGGCAACTTTTCTTGTTCCTTGACAACTACCTCATTGTCATGAGGATACCACACAGCTTTGGGCCGATGAAAATGAGCTATATCTTTGCTGTGAGAAGGAAGTATTAGTTCAGCTGAATAAAAGTGAATACACATTAGAGAAACCAAATGCATGGAAACGAACACAAATAAGCAAGAAATCAAAACAGTAGCCTGCTCAAATTTATAAACCATAAACAAACATCCTGTTTTCTTTTTTCCAAATAATGATACTTTCAACTTTGTTTTCTTATATGTTTACTACTTCAAAACTAATTTATTACAATATGAGGATCTTTTATTAAAAGGTGGTTGGCGTTTGCCAGTGGCCTTGAGCCGCCTTTTGCCTTCTCACACACTGAATATCGGCATGGGATATGAACATATGGGTATGAGTGATATCAAGGTATATGTGTAGGAATGACATCTTTGATATACAAATTAATAACACTCTTGATATCTTTTTAGGACAAAACAACAGATATCAGCTTGACATCCATACTTGCATACATCAAATAACTTGATATCATAATATGAATACCAAATGGTCCCTTAGTGCTTGCAGATTATAATATGACAACGAAATGCTCCCATATAGTGAAAGGATAAACGTGTGTATCATCTACTAATTGTTTCCATATTAAAATCGCCGAATCACCCTAAAAGGATCTACCACAAGAGCCCTTACATTAAAAAGGGGGCAATAGAATTCATGTTTAATGGTTCATTTGATTTGGTCCATGACTCCATGCACAAGTCAAAGGTTACAAAAACTTCCCACAAGAGTCCACTCTTTTTTTCTGAGTCAATGAGTCTTTAGAGGATAACCTATCCACAATGCTCAATTGTTAAAATTCAAATTTTTTAAAAAAAAACATGCACATACTGCAGTTTAGACAAAAAAGAGGGACTCAGAAAATGCTCCACTCGAGCCTCAGTGGCATATTATGTTGCTCTTAGAGAAGCGTTAAGCTCACATTTATGTTGTTATCGTAATAAAAATAAATTAAAATAAGCAAATCAAAAGAGTAGCCAACCTACATTCCCATTCCTCTCCTTTAATGAGAATCAATGAAGATCACTATTCATCTTGCTGATTCGAGTTTCTGTCTTATAAATAAACTATCGAGTTTATGCTATGGTTTACCAAGATTGTGTAAAAGAATGGCAGGGTTATTCCTAGTTACAAAATTAAATATAAAGATAGTTTTCTTACTTGCTCAGCTTTGGCTTCATCGTCTGCAGCTTGAGAGCAGGTATGGAATGCAAGATTTTCACACCATGAACTGTTCGCTTCTTTAAAATTGACTTCAGCTGTGGAGAAGTTTTGCGGTTTGAATAGAACTTATCATTAGCAATATTAAATCTTCCCTCTACAAGACCGCCATGATCTAGCTCAAAGGAATCACCACTTGCAGGTTTTGCAGGTCTAGCTATAATCATAGCCCTAGCATGAAGTTGAAGAAGTTTATGATCAATGTCATCAGAAACCTCAAAAAGCATAAATTCGTCCTGGAGATCAAGGATCAACTTTGGTTTTGGAATAGGTTTTTCTGGCTCCCAGATAATTTTCTCCAACCATGATCCCTCATCCAAGTCATCATTTCGCATTGCAAGTTCGTTGAAACGTCCCCAGAAGCCAACCTGCTGATGCCCCTCAGATACACCTTCCTTCCTAACATCTCCCCCCTTCCTAGCCTCCTCATCTTTTGCTGTATTGGCAGCAGTGTCTGAATCTGGTCCAGAAAGGTCATAATCCCCTACAACATCATTGCTCCTTGTGGGTGAATTCCCCCAGATAATTTCATTTTCCCAATCAAGTTGATCAAGTGGGTAAAATTTAGGAGAAATATCTGACTTCCAATCTAAAGAGTTATCAAGGGAAGAGTTCTGGTTCAGAGGCTCTGCAACTATACAAGAGTCTCTTTTCCGATCACTGGATTGTGTCAGAGTCGGTTGCCTGAACCCAATGTCAGAGATTTCTTCATTGTCATCTGAGTTAGGTGATGTATCATCAGTAACTGCCATTGACATAGAAGAAAATCCTTGGCAGGGGTCTTTAAGAAAGTCCTCTTCGTCCTCTTCAGTGACACACGATACATCAGCAGAGTTATATTTATCTGAATGACAAATTAAGTCATTAGTTGGATTGATACCCTAAGCAAGACAGTGGAAGACAAACCAAATTAACATAATGTAAGGTCACTGAAAACATTTATACCAAAAAAGACGATTATTTCCTAATGAAAAGAAATATTGATGTAGCAGTAATTTGATGATAAAGAGAGGAATGTGCACAACGAATAACAACATAAACATACCTGTATGCATTAGATATCCACGCTCCCTTCTCTCTGCTTTTCGTAAGGGCTGATGAACACCAAATATTTCAGAGAAACGCAAGATCGGCATCCCATTCTCAAAGCACAGAACAGGTAATGGGGCCTTGCTCGCAACAAGTGCCTCCGCCTGGAATTCAGCTTTCTGCATGATAAAAAAAAATAATAAATTGAGAGCAAGCTTGCAGGAGGTCCTGATCGTTCTACATGGAAGACATTACATATCAGACATGATAGCTATTGTGGAAGCTCGTACTTTCACTCCTATATGTAGGAGGATTATACCAAGACAAGGGTCTTATTTTCTAAGCTCCTTCTTCCTCCTATTCATTCTGACTATGAAAGTAAAAATTACCTTCACCATCAGAGGTTTTGCCCTTGAAATTCTACCCTGGGTTACGATGTTATATTGGTTAACTTGGTACAAGAAAGACAACTGGCTACAACTCGGTTCAAAAATTCAGTACTGTCAGGATTTGTGACAGCCAAGAGATGACATTTAAGGGAGAGAATATGTTGATTTAGGGCCTCATAGAGAGCTTCATCCCTGGATATCAGTTGATGCATAAAATATGACAGAAATTTCGCACCCATTTTTTGGACTTCAATTTATTTGCCTTTTTAACACACAGCTACAGAACACCAACATATATGCTTCAATGATTGGTCAAAGGAATCACCTCACTCAAAGGCAGTGCTACAAGAAAAAGGTGGTAATTATTACAAGACGGATGATGGGAAGTTGAGGAGTTACATGTGTAAAGTGAACTATCTTTAAATATCAGGCTAGGAACTCTAGACAAATTCATGTTGAAGTCTTCTGACCATATGATTTGATGTTTGGTCAAGACTATAGATTATGGCAGTGATAAATTCATGAAACCGTGATTGAAGGGGTTTGACACAATAAATACTTAGTCCTTCAACAAATGCTCAAGCCTTCTTTAACCCAACACTAAGGGGGTAAAAAGGAAGATCTAGAAGCTCTCCTAAATCCGTGGGATGAGTTCCAGTTTCCTGCTATGCATATTCATCTATTGATTCTGCATGATTGTGAGTGTACAGGTGTGAATGGGGGGACAAATGGGTGTTATTAAGATATGTTGCACGGAAACGGAAAACGCCAATCTCAAAATTTATAGGAAACGGAACACTGCGGAAATGTGAATATAGTTTTAATATAATATTGAAAAACTTAATTGAAGTTTTGAAATTTTTTAAGATTGTATAAAGAAAGCATACTAATAATATATAAGTTCAAGCATCCATCCCATAAGGGGAGGGTTTTGCAAATGTACGTTCAAGCATTCACTTATATTTTTGTTGGAAATTGCAACCTACAGCGTAGTAGACATGAGTTTCCCCAGAGTTGCTTTAGAGTTTCCGAAACGTGACACTAAGCCTCTGGAAAGTTCCGGGTAACACAGGTAGTAAGTGGTATTAAATGATTAAACCTAGACAGAACACACTAACAATTATATTTCAACCCAGTTTACACTACCATCAGAGAACTGCATGCAAATCTCACCCATTTAAATTAAATGAAAGCTCTAGAACCAACTGCGCCTCGATTAATAAAGATGGCATTGGCTATAAATACCAGCCTCAATCCAATCAAAAGCACATGCTTCAGACTTCAGAGTTATTGTTAAGGCTGCACTCTTGATAATTATTCACACAAACCAATAAGCACACTTAGAGCAGCAAGAAAATGGAAACAGTGCCAAGACAAACAGAGGAAAACTGATGAACACTTTCCCATTACAGACATAATACTGCCAGGATTGTGGCTGGAAAATCCCCCTAAACTGGACTGAAAAGAGATCAGAATGATATTCATGAACACCTCTTCTTTGAAGAGGCTTCTGCTAACGGTGAATACACACGAAACCCCTCGGGACATTGGTTGAAAAAAATAAAAGACTCCCATTAGAAATGTCTAAGGAGGGCCAAGAGAAACGATACAAGGATCAGCCTACTCAGTAGCAGATAAGGTTATATGTGATGCAAGAAGTTTATTACTTTAGCCACCAAAGTAATCTACATAAGTATCTGTCACTGTTCCCTATGAAAGAACTGATAAACTTAAAGATGTTTAAGACAGCTTGGAAAAATAATTTAAGTTGGTTGTTGTTATGCATAGGACAGAAGCATTGATTGCATTCAGGAAAGCTAAAGAGATTTGTAATCAACCTGGTATACCGGGATTTCCAATAAATAATTCAAATGGTCTACATACTTTCTAAACAAAGAGAATAGAATTTATTTTTTGAAATGTAACAATATCAGGGAAAAAAGAAAATTGATACCTCATCCATAACCACGCCTTTAGCTTCATTTTGTTTTTCATATGAGCCTTGATATTGTACAACATCAAGACCTATTTCTTCATGCAATATTGTATCATAACCCAGTGCAACTGTAATATTGATATGCAACAAAATAATGTTCAGAAAGAAACTAAAAAAGGACAATTTTTGTTGTTTTTAGAAAAACATTGTTAGCACATGGCTTTAACTTTCTGATGATTATTCAGGGTGTGTTAGTGTGTATAAAGCATGAACTTCTTATATATTTCTTTATGAAGTGCCAGTTTGGTAGATTACCTCACATTTGTTATTGTTGACTTGCAACAATTTGAAGCCAGGCAATAAAGAAATATAACCCAACAAAGAATCGGAAGCTCATGAGCACATATATAAAAGAAATGAATGTCATTGTGCACAAAAAGTGCCCAGAAGCGCTCAATCATGAATGTGAATGAACTTCTTCACAAAGAAGTGTGACAGGAATCCAACGATGAATTACCCAAACTTTCTTTAAAATCCTACGAATGAACTTCTTCACAAAGAAGCATGATAGCAATCCTACAATGAACTACCCAAACGTTCTTCAAAATCCTATGAATCAAAGGACGACTAAGAAAACACTGCACAGAACAACTTGTCTTCCTAAATGCTGGATTATATCCTTACAACCCAAGGAAAAAAATACACTCCACATTCCTCTCAAAACACATTCCAATTATATATCAGACAGAACAGAAAGCTGGCAGTGCATGAAAAAGTGATTAATGGATTAATGGCCACCAACGTCCTTGTATTATCTCTATTCCAGGCCACCAAAGACAGAAAATATTGTCTTTGATACAACCTTCAATTTACATATTATTCAACTTCCAGAAAATATTTTGACTTTGGTATCAATAGACTACCGGATTTTGTACCTACCAACTAGAAAATGGTTTGGGCATTTGTTTCTACAATAAAATTTTCGGAAAATTCATAAATTGTGATAAGGGAAGATTGAGAAAGATATGGCTTCGGAATTTACAACAACTAAAATCCCTTATGCAACACAAGAATGAACAAGAAAGGCATTCATTATTGTTCTGAAACTCTGCTAATCTGTATCAAACATGAGAACAAGGAAAGGGGGGGAAACGAGTGTGTGTGTGTGTGGTGGTGGTGAAGGTTAGTATATAAATATAATGGAGCAAACCTGGTGATTTAATAGCCTGAAATTCAGAATTGTTATTCATGAACTCAGATGTCTCATTACGTTCTGGAAGTAAAGCCATGCACGGGGAGGCAGTAGAATGGACTTCAGTGTCATTAACTTTGACTTCAAGATCCTTATCGGAATCCTCATCGTAGTTCTCATCATCAAAAACAGAAGACTTGTTTTCTAGTGCAGTTCCTAATATATCAGCAGGCGTGTATTCACTTTTAAGCAACAAGTGATCCTCCTCAGTAGCAGCTTCAACTTCTGGACCTTCATACTGTTCCTCAATGTCCTCGTAATCTACTGCATCTGCAGCTTTTTCATAATAATCTAATAGAGAAAGGTGAATATTTTAGAAGGTCTCGTAAGAACGCAAAAATCACATTTAGAATATATCCTACTACAAAATGCAAGGTCACCTTCTTCAACTGGTGTAGCAGCATTTCTTGATTTTCCTGGCAACTGGCATCAAAGATAGCATACAGTAAAAATAAGTCATTGACATAAAGCATACAGTAAAAACAAGTCCTTGACATAACTAATTAGATTTTTTTTTAAAAAAAAAAAGATAAACGTTGCCCAGAAAGCACCACCATTATCAGATAAAAAAGAGAATATTAAAAAAGGTCACTGACATTAAATTATTTTAGAAACTCCATACATGTATAGCTGTCAATGCAGGCTCTAGTTCAGTGGCCAATGCATCAAGACGTTCTTTTGCATCCTGCATAATTAATCAAAATAAAGTTAAAATAATAGAGGATTACCTTGACAAATAAAGATTCTTAGCAAAGTACATGCATGTCTACATATAATCCCAGTCACATAAAACAATATTTTCAAGCATCAAACAAGCAGTTGTGCGAAAAAACGGTGATCCATCTCATGTGTTACAGTTATACTGGAACTAGCTATTTTTAAAAAAACATGTGTTTTCTTCAAGGCTGAACAAGAAAATATTTGTGCAATGTCCCCAAGCAAAACAATGAATGCTTGATGTGGATTGTTGGAAGATAGGCAAGTTTCTGTTTCACAATAGCTCTAGGACTATCATTTTCCTCATATTTCAGTTTTGTAGTAACTGTTGACGAGCTTTCAGATTCATCGTGAGGAGATCCACATCAATTTGGTGGAACAGTTGTGGTCCTACTATTAACCAGCAAGCATCAGGAGCTGAGTCATGTTTGATGGAAATCCATTGCTATCTTTTGGGGCAATAAAAGCATAATCACCTTTGTATTATAGCTTGATATCTTATTGGACGTTTTTAGGTTAAACAAAAGGTCAAACATTAATCTTTATCCATTTTAAGAAAATAAGGTGCATTATGATGTAATAATAAATAAGAAACAACCTTCTGAGTTCAATCAATTATACTTTCAACCACAAAAATTATACTTCACATTTCCAATCTATTGACCATACGAAGAACAGTAGCAATTTATACAAATAATGGCTAGCTAGATGTTGAACAACGGTATTCTATCGTCATATTTGTGTGTGTGTGTGTGTATATACCTAAGGGCTATGTATGTTCATACTCGGTACATTATTTCAATAAGTTTTGGTCTTGCTTATGATGATTTTCTTCTTTTTGATTTTGTTCTTGCACTTCGGTTCTTTTGTTCCTTGAATATGTTCTACGGCTTAATCTTAGAAATATGTTGTGAGTAACTGTTTTCAGTAGGTTTAATTGGTAATATTGGCAATGCCAATGGTTGTGGATGGTGGTGGGAGGTCCTGGAGGTAATAGTGGTAATGAATTAAGATAGAGGATAGAAGAAAGAGAAGCAATGGAAAAGAGCAAGAATAAGGATGTAAGTGATGATGCTAGTCTATTCTAATCTCCAGTCATAAGCGTTGAAGAATCATTTCAATTCTAGTCCAATGTACTAACAAAATCTTAGTTTTATGAGAAAGCTACTTTCTTTTCTCAAATATTTTCTTCATAATATAAGCCCATCAAATTGGAAGTGAAAATCAAAAAGAATGATCACTAACAAAATCAGCAAAAACATCTCTGAATAAGGTTCTCGAGGAATATAGCATTTGGTACACAGTCTATATAGCTCAGCTTATCTAAAATATGTTACATTTTTCAACAAGAAAAATGAGTTTAGAATAGCCTAGTACACTGTAAACCGATAGGTATTACCACTGTTGTAAGACAGTCTATATATTTATTAGACAAGCCCGTTAAGTCAATGAGAAAGAGATATTGGCTTGTCCTGACCAACGCAAGCTAAATTAAGACAAATTCTAGAAAAAAGAAAACAAAAAACAATCATATATTCAAAGATTCATTCCAGAATGAGAACTCAATTAAGTTTTCACCTTCAAACAAATTTATAAGTTCAAAATAGACAATTACAATACAGACAAATTCCAAGTTAAAGACAAGAATATAGACATCAAAATATAAATGTGTGCTGCTCTCACTGTTCTAAGAAAGTTACAACATGGGGAGAAAAGCATCACACCTCATCAAGATAATCAACATCTAGTTCACCAGAATCATCAACATTCCCAAACATAAATCCCAGTAGTCGACTGCCTCCAGCTTCCTCATATTCTTCCTCATCCTCTGGGATAATGACAAAGAGGAAATAAAATACATATTAGTTTTGATATTAAAAGTGAACATAGAACATACAAAATTCTAACATGTAATAACTTAGTCCAAATTTTACATGACGTTAAAGACAAATCTTTGAAATGAAATGGAAACTTGACCAAAAGTGCAACTATGTATAGCTTAGTATCACCCCTCACTGCAGAAAGATAAGGAACAGGCAATGCATGAAAAATTCCTCAAATGAGTAGTAACAATGAGTTTCTTCGTGTAATGATCACGCAGTATCAGCACTTAAAACCGGCAAAAATAAAGGTAGCCATACAAATTACAAACCTTAACATAATACAAATACCCACAACATAAATTTAGCAAACTTAATTGGGTCATCTTTCGAGAGGCAACCCACATTCATAGTCTGTTCTACTGCTATATGTAACATATTTATCCAGCCATTGTTTATGTTTTCACGATACTGTCCAGTAACACTTAACAATACATATTTCATGCATGTATAGGGAAATATAAAATAATCAATATGTTAAGAAGAATGTGATAATTTAACTAAATTAATAATAGAGAAAGAAGTAGAGTTACCTGAATCTCGGTCATCCTGTGATGCATCACCCGTCTCAAAACCCATATCCAGAAAACCAGATCCTGGAAAAGAAAACAAAAATTTAGAAGTATTCTGCGACTCAAAGGTGAAAAAAAACTCAGGCCTTAAAAAAGAAGATATATAATGTACCAAAATGAAGTCACAGTTTTCTCTATTTTGTATCACCAAATTGACAAATACAAACACCAAAACCCAACACTACAAATAACCGAATAACTCTCAGCAAGAAAGGTTGGACGCACTCGAATGTTACACTGAAAAAATCCTACACTAGTTTAAATCGCTTTACAGCACGGAAATGGACATGGCAAAAACAGAAATATCAAAAAAATAGGATACTAAAATGGAGAGAAAACAGCAATGTTATTCTTAAGGTCATCAGAAAAGGAATGGATAAGGATTCAATATGCACTGTATTCTTTAGACTTCCTTGAAGAAGCCATCATGAATCCATTTCTGAAATAAGCCATAATGACTCAAGTTCTGAAATAAGCCATCATGAAACGATTTCTGAAATATTCCATCATGAATCAAGTTCTGAAATAAGTTCAACAGAATCAAAACTCAACAAGCTCAACATAGAAGAAGCATGAATCAATTTCTGAAATTTCAGCGATCAACATTCAATACTCAATAGCTCAACACAGAAAATTCAGAGTTTACTTCAGCCGGGCGAAGAGAAGAAGAAAACCGAACCTGGCGAATGCGGACTCCGGCAGAGGAGGGGAAGGCGGAGTCCGTCGGCGCAGGGGAAGGAGGAATCCGGCGGTGCAAGGGAAGGCGGACTCCGGCAGGTTGAGCTAGGGGCAGATGTGTGTTGGGATTTAGGGTTGTGTGATGAAGATGACGAGCCACAGGTGAAACGATTGAACAGTGGGGAAAGAAAAGTGTAACAGTTCGTGTTTTGACCCGGTCGATTGGTTCTCGCCGGCGAGGAATCTGGTGAGTTAGGGTCCGCTGGCCGGTTGCGACAACGGGGATTCGGGGCAGGGAAGAGAAAGTAATGTATTCTCTGCGAACATATTTAGAGGAACTAGAGGGGGTAAAGTTTGGAATAAATTTATCTTTTGGATTAAGCCAGCTAATTGTGGTTCAGAATTACAAGGGTATCTTCTTAAATAAAATTTTTTCGTGAAAAATGGAATTTTACTCTAAATATTTAACTAATTATCCATCAAATTTTAGGTTTTTAAACGAAATTCTATAATTAAGGAATTTCACGAGTCACGTCGGTCTTCACTTCATCTTACCTCTTGAAAGAAAAAAAATGTTTAAATATCAATTCTTCTTCTTTATACTACTAGTGAAATTGAAGATATTCCGGTCCTCGGGTTCTTCCATTATTCTCAATAATGGCTGCAACAATTCTATCTAGAACTCAACAAGTCAACAACGGTCCGAAACCGCACTGTAACCGAACCGCCACCGCAAACCTGAAAAATGTAAACAGCAACCTTCAATTCAGTTGCACATTGAACCGCAAGTGAATTGCATATTGCATGAGCCGATTAAGGCTTAAAAATGTTTTTGTGAGAATCCCGAGCCGCTGATCGTGTGTGTTACGTGTTAGTATATTACAACCAATTTTAACACTCGAAGCGCACTAAACGTAATAGGAAAAATAACAATCATAAATTTCCAAAGTCCAAACTAGAAAACAAGTACACTAATAATCCAAATTCCTAAGTAGCAAAATTGAAACTTCAAAAGTGTCAACATCCAAAAAGAGCAAAACAAGACATTGACAATGACCATCAAAATTTAAGATTTGAAAGCACCATGTCCTAACTTGTTGGAATTTTTGGGAAACAAGTTGGATTAGTTGTTCCTATACTATAGTAGATATATCACATATATTAGGATTACCTATATCTTATAAGTTCAATGGTAAAGTGCATAGTTTTAGATAAACATATTAGAGATTTTTAGAAATTTGGGATATATGACTTTTTATGTTGTTAGAAAGTTAATTAGACTCTTAGAAAATTCGAGAAGAGCTTTCCACTCCTAGGAGTCTTAAGAGCATCTTATAAGTGTTCCCGTAAATTGATCAGGTAATTGATATTGTATGCATGTGTGGTGATGTCGTGTAATGACCGACTATCGTTGAGTTCAGGTAACTCTTATGGACTTACTTAGCTAATTTTCCTCGTATTGGTGTGTATTAATATAACGGTGTGTGTTTGGTGGTTATAATTATAACTTGATTAGGATGATGTTACTATTATTAGATCCAAGTGTATGTATAACGGGTCGTGACATCATTGTCCAGCTCTTCCACGAGACTAGGAGGTTCTTTGAGACTAGTCCACATAGGTATACGGTGAGATGCATGGAATTCACTCTTGTTGGTATACAAGGACAAAGGCGAGGTTCGGGAGATCCTCGTGCCACAAAATAAGCTGAAATTTTCCAGACTGTAGTTGTTATGCACTTTGTTTTCCTTGGATCTTTGAATAATAAACTACTAAGTTTGTATCTCCTTCTCCCTTGCAATTTTATACTATGAACAAAATTTGTTTCTCTCTTTTATTTCCATATTTACTATGTATATTGGTGGCTAGATTTATAGTGGTTAACTGGTTATAGGGTGAATAAAGACTTGATTGTGGAATAGATGACGATTGATTGACTTACATGTTCTAGGCTAGCAAGCTAAGTTAGAAAAGAGATTTACCCAATAATTGCCTAGCTTAGATATCGAAGATGACGAACCTCAGGTAGTAGAGGAGTAAAACTCCTCTATTGGATTGTGGTGTGCCAAGTTACTATCTAAGTTAGGTAATTTTCGAGACTCACCCGACGTTCACTCTTTCCGGTCTTCCCTTCTCTTTGATTTGACTACCTCATTTTGATCGAGGCCGTCTTACGTTGCATTCACCGATACAGAGCGTTTGAAGGGGTTACGTACTTAGTCCTTAGATAGAGAATCTGGTTTGTACCGAATTTTTGTCGCTACCTTGAGACTTACCCGATAATAGGTAGTTAAGGTTGAAATTAGACGATCTTGAGACTTACCTGGTAATAGATAGTCACCAAAGAAACATCCATCCTTGTAGCAAATTATTTACCTTAGTCGATTGCAACTATCTTGAGTCTGATGCCATGAATAATGATCTATGAAACCTTAGAATATTTTTTCCGTTTATTTTATAACATCTTGCTTTGTGTTTTTGTTTAATTCACTAGTTACTAAGTTTGATCCTTGATCAAACACTACTCAAAACCAATCAAAAATATGAATTTCCTAACCTTTACTCCTTCCTTCTTTTTCTTAGTCTAGATCTTTAGTATATCTTTGATCAATTTGTGCAAATCGAACCGCCAACGTCTTTCTGTTCAATCTTGAAATACTTGTCATACTACGTAACAACTCATACATTGTGGGTTGGCTATTAATTAGTTCGATAATTATTATGAGTTTATAAATTTAAAACTAAGCATCTCGTGTTTTGTGAGCGTACGGGTTTCTGGCGTTATCGTCAAGGATTTGTACAGTCTAAAATCATCGAACAATATAGAGTGAACGTCTTCGTACTAGCTAACTCCAAAGTAATTTGGCAATGATCTGAAAATGAGAAAGCATGGTTTTGGGTCTTTAGGCTTGAGTACCATTGGATACATTGATTGTGGACCAGTACACGATGTAACTTTTTAAGGATGTTACACGGACCATCACGTCTTTTCCTCCAATTAAAACTAGTGTATTACATGTGCACTGCACAGGGCGTGGTTTAAT
Organism: Fagopyrum tataricum; assembly: GCA_002319775.1. Classification (NCBI taxonomy): domain Eukaryota; kingdom Viridiplantae; phylum Streptophyta; class Magnoliopsida; order Caryophyllales; family Polygonaceae; genus Fagopyrum; species Fagopyrum tataricum. Next base: position 3,749,047 of record CM008283.1, read on the forward strand.
ATTTATTCTATATATTTGAATAAAAATTATCTTCTTAATTCATAGCACAATATTAGTTTTACTATAAATTTAACTATCTTTTATTATACATATAATACGGTAACAAATTCAAGTTAGATTTATATATATAAAAAAAATATTGTCCAAAATTATAAATATAATTTAATTAGCGACGGAAAAATTTATCCTCGAAATAAGCTTGTTTAAGAAGATTTGCAAATTAAAACGGTGATATAAGATTAAAATCGGTGAGATAAGATCGAAATGATCAGATTTATTTACGGATTAACAAATTATTAAATTTTGAATTACCAAATTTTATTTACAAATTAACAAATTATTAAGATTTGAATTTGTAAATATCAAATTATTGATTTTTGAAAGTAGTTTTTTAAAATATTTGTGAGAGATGCGTGAATTATGGCGTTGACACGTGGCAAATAAGGTCTCTCATTTAATACTTATATATATAAGATTGTTACCGGTAGTTTAGATGTCTTCCATATTACATAAATTCTTAAAATTCAATAATCTGTTAAATCTATTTGAGTTTATTACCGCACCTCCAATTTTTTTCCGAATGTTGTTGAATTTCGTTTAGGTAGTCCAATAGGATACAAGAGAGTGTGGACTCCTGAATAAATGTAGATAGTGAGTTCCATAATTGGTTCTTTGTATTTTCTTGTGGAGGAGCGTACGCGAGTATGAGGATCATGTTATGATTCTTGTTGTTACAAATGTATTTGACACAATTAAATCTGTCGTTTTTTGTAAATTAGCTTTATGCTTGGCATATAAGTTGGTGCTCTTTCCATAGTTGGCATAATCCCCCCCGCCTTTCATGAAGCCGGACAATAAACCATGTTATCAAAACCTGCCGATTTCCAAATTCGGTCATCCGATGGGATTTGAGTTTTTGTTTCTTCTAAGGCTAACATGTTAATTTTGTAGATTTTACAAATAGCATCAAGGTTTGTCTAGAGGTTACTCCAGCCCATTCCTCTAATATTTCAGACTCTTACTATCATTTGATCCGGATTAAGGAATCAAGAATTAGGAAGACACATAGACCTGATGACCCTAATTTCCGCACTAGTTGATAGATAATACATGGTTTATGAATTTTATAATAATTATCTTTTTTTAAAAAAAATTTAATTTTTAGTACGTAAGGACACAACATAGCTATAATAAAAAAAAATGCAGGAAGATAAATTGGTGTGAAAACCAAGTCAAGATGGGTTGTCAAAATTGAATTTGGTAAAATGAATCATGACCAAGAGTCAAATTCGTTAAAACAGAACATTGTTTATGTCGGTTCGAATGGGTTGTAGCCCGGAGCAAGTGGGTTCTGGCAAGGTACACATTGAATGATTATCGAACAACTCCCAACAATTAGGAGTGAACAAATCATAAATATACAGATTTCATTGGATAATTGTACTTTGTAGCCATTATATTCCTGAATAATAATGCAACCAAAAGGCTTCGGTTTATTATTTGTATACAATATTTGTTTGTTGAAGCAATGTTTTGAGGTTTGCTTGTTGAAGCTATAAGCAGAGGATTGGTCGAATCCATAGCAAATTATTTTCAGCATGAACGAAAGTAAGAAAAGAATCAACAATCGTTCCAATAAGCAGTAGCAAAGAAAAACAAAAAGGTTTAAAACCAAAAAACCAAATGCAGGGTCAGAAATTGCAACATCACAAAGGAATAAATGTTTAAGCATAACACACAATTGGCTTGTGAGTCCAATGACTACAATACAATATGATGGATTACAAAAAATATGAGAGAGGTTAGTGAACGAGAACAAGGTCACTCTACTCCATTTATCACATCAATACCCGTACCTTCTCGTTCTCGTGGGTCTGACATCATTAGATCGATGATCGGCAGTACTCCATCCCACAAGAACCAGTTTTGCCTTCCAAGAGTAGATCTTGTCAAGGCATCCTTCTAAAAACTCCAAAGAAATCGAAGTTCGAACTTTCACTTTAAATAGCAAACGATTTGAAAGCAAACATGACCAACACTCATAGTGTAGCACTCCAACGAATAATAATGAACGGTGCGAGTTATTATGAAATGTTAAAATAAATAAACAAATATTATTTTAGTAACGTATACGCGATAATTTTACCTTAAGTAAACAAGTAAGGTAAATATGGATAATTTAAACAATTTATAAATAAGTATAAGCTTATTTATGGTTTATGCTTAATCTTGGATATAGAAATATAATTAAAGTGTACAAAAAAGGACATATATAAGGATAATTTAGATAAGTGGGGACAATGCATAGATTATGTATAATTATGGAAGTGAAATCCAATTAAATAAATTGTATTTATACAAACTTATATAAGCTAAAGGTTATTTTCATAATTGTCTCTTATAAGATCACTTATATGAAATTTTGAAATATAAATATGGGTATAGGTTAGATCTGGTGGCAATGGAAGTAAAAGGTCAAATAGTGTGGTTTTTTCCATGTGTACGTGATCAAGGAGATATTGCCACCCATTTTTTTACAATTTTTTTAATGCATGTTAATCTTATCAAATCCTAACCCCTATATAAAGTACATGTATGGGCTTTTAAAAATCACACACTCACGCCAAACATTTCATTGCTAAGAACATACTTGAACGTGAAGGTTAATTCGTTAGTATTTTCGGTGAATACGGTAGCAAAGCAGGTGATTACATTACGATAAGGCAAGTGGGTTATAGTTATTTTAAATAACTATCGTACATATTTGGTCGATAATATATATATATATATATATATATATATATATATATATATATATATATATATATATATATATATATATATATATATATATATATATATATATATATATATCGAGATAACTATGGTTAATTACGCATATATAATATTGTATTGTATTCATTGGTGTTTTGTTGATTTTTAGCGGTTAATTGGATAATGGACGAACCGATGAAAATGTGAAATGTGGGTACGGATATTATGGGTAAATAATAATGACGGCTCAATAACGTTATTAGAAATGTCCGTTGGGGCTTAGTGGACCCCGGGAATTAAGTCGTCTAATTTCAATCTCGCTACCGGTAGACGAATTTAGGGAGTCATGGACTTACCGAGAGGTTCTTCAAGACTTGCCCTTCGGTTGATTAACGGTTTAAATCAAACTGGTATCCATGGTAAAATTGCTAGCGTAACGCTAACGCAATTAAGAGTGTTATTAAATCGATTATGTGTTGAAAAACTAGTGCGATGATGTTATGAATATTATATGTTATCTTAAATTAATATGTATATTTTAAATTAGGTTAATCCAGCTTGTCAATATGCCAGATAGACTGACCCATTTTATTTTATTTTTGTTTTGGTTGGTTATCAACCTATTGACAAGTTAAGGTGAGTAGCAGATGATGTTTTAGAAGCGTACTGGGAGTTATGCTTGATCACCTCTCACTCTAGCTCGAAAGTTTGAGTAACGTTAAATTTAAGTCAACGTGATCTCAATCAAGACATGTGTTATAGATGCGTTTTTGTATAACTCGTTGAAGTCTAGTTTTTAGCATGAGGCGGATTTCAATAGTAGTAGAGAAACCGCTGGCGTTGTAACATACCTAGAGAAAGAATAAAATGGGGTGTTACGCAGAGAGGCCTTTCTTTCGCTTACAGAAATAATTGATAGTGAACCAAGTAACACCGTTATAGACTAAAGACGAAAGCTTCGGCCAACAAATCCAAGGTTGATTATGACTGTGAGCATATCTCTTTGGGGAGAACGGATTAGACTCGAGAGTTGTACTATTGATCAACCATGTTCAGGTAAGATTTTTAGGCCACAACAAACATCTCAAAAAAGGATGCCATATGCGTAAACTTGAGAGAGGGGATCTGGATTTTCATCACTGATTTTTGATGGGTCAGGTGTCGGTGCTTCAAATTTCTTTTAGAGAAGAAGAGTTTTCAGGCTGGTGACTACGGTTTTTTGTTCCCCAATCGTGCGAGTTGTATTCTTTGTGGCCTATGTATTGTTTTGTATTTAAATGTGATGATCATATTACAAGCTTATGCATCTCTTCACGGGTTCACATTAACTCCCTACTTTATACTGTTGTCAACTTATGTGGTTGTCGATACTATACCACAGGCGTCGAGCGTCCATAAGTCGATTCCTATATTCATTTTCTTAAATAATTTTACTTTTATCTTACTATTTTGTGGCCCAGTTTTATTCAATCAAAAATAAAAACCCTAAGTTTTCGTTATGTTGTTATCTCATAATTCGAGGACCATATCTTGTAATATGATGTATGGGTTTTGGTAATTTGTACGAATAATTGGTCTGAAAGTATAACTTTGAAAAATTATGTGACGTGTGTAATCTTCATGACGATGAATTTGAGGATTGTAGGAGACAATGGCGAACATCTCTTCAGCTTTTCGGCATATTTTCGGTAGGTTAGCAATCAAAGATGGAGTGTGTTGATTAAATTATTATTAAGCATTTTACGATTATAATTTGTACCCAATTTAGACGTTGAGCAATTTCCGTGTTATTTATTGAAATATATATTAAGTGAAGATACATAACAAAAAAAAGTCACATCATCCCGTAAAACACAAATCAAGATCTCCCATATAAATGGTACAAGTATCCTCTTAAGTGATTGATGACGTTAAACAAATAGGATTAAGGTATTAGTGTTTTACAAAAAAAATAATAAACAATATAAAATTCACCAATTACATGAATACAAAAAAAATACATATATAAGTAATATGGAAGATCTTGACGGGTAAAATACAACACAAATTTAGTTTAAATTACAAATGTTTGTCAAAACTTGTAATATTATTCAATCTTATACTTGTAAAGTGTTTTTGTTTCACATTTTAATAATTTTTTTTCTAAATAATACTAATTTATGTATATATTACATGATTTTACATTTCTTTCATAAAAAAAAACAACACAAAATCATTAATTTTGAAATTTCAAAAAGTAAAACTGTACCCTAGTTCCGAAAACACAAAACATAAAAAACGTAAATTTATGCAAACCTTGGAAAATTTTGATAAATCATGAGGGTATCATAAGAAATTACCCAAAATGTTTTCGTGAAAAATTTCTGGGTCGACAATACAATCATCTTCTTCCTCTTAAATCCTACCAAAACCCTAAAATCCCAGTTACAGGGCTCAACCAGTTGTCTGATTCCACACAAACATTCGAAGATCGGAAGAATGGGATTCGGAGCCCTAAGACATTTGATCCGACCACTATCCCGAGCAATATTTTCCCGTACCAACGCCGTCGCCACCAATGCCTCCGTCAACAACCTCACTCCATTGCGATCGGCATCGCCACTTTCAAACAACTTATACCGGAATACTCCTCAATATCTCTCCATTTTCCGTTCGGTTCACCTGGAATCTCTCGCCTCCTTAGCTCACAGGCCATTCGATCCGCTTACTGATACTCGTTTCCCCAAGCGCCGTCATAGCGACAAGCCGAAGCGAAAGCGTGCCAGACTCCAGCCCCCTGGTAAGTTGGTACTTTGTTTGATTTGTTTATTAGTTTGGGGTTAATTGATTGGAATTACACTTTGGAAAGCATTATTGGGAATTTTGGTGTGATTTTTAGGGCCTTATGCTTGGGTTAAGCATGTTCCTGGGGAGCCTGTGCTTCCGAGTCAGCCGAATGAAGGGAGTGTGAAGCTCCGAAATGAAAGGAAACGCCGGAGACAGCGCCTTGCATTTATTCTGGTGAGTTGCTGGCTGGTTACACTTGCTTCTTTCTCGTTGAGCTTCTGCATATTGTTAATTGTTAATCATACGAACCAGAATACCTAATAGTTTCTAGAACAAGTGAAATAGATGAACTGTAGCAGTTGCTTATTGTGGTTCAGATTTAAACTGCCTAATGTCAGAGGTTCCTTTGTAGTTTGTGATGTAGAATGACTGTTGTTAGTGGATCATGAGTCCTCCTGCTCTCTGAATTTGATTGGAAGGGAAATGAAGAAATCCCATCGTCTGCAGTAGAGAAGTTTGATGGTGATTCTTTGGCTGGATTTCTGAAAAAAATCGAATTGATTTTATCCCAGGAACCTCTACTTTCCAACATCCTTCAGTAAAGAGCTTCTCAAATTTCCATAGTTAAAAAACGTAGTCTTTTCCTATATCCTGTCTGGGTCATAAGCTTAATTGGAAATATCTTCGATCAGAGCAACTACGCGTCATTTAGATTCTTATACTCATATTGCTATTCTTCTGGTTATGGTTCCAGTATTTCAAGAGTGACAAGATCATTTCCATTCAAGTTTCCATAGGCCATTCTGCGCAGTTCTAGTTTCTGATATCAGCCGTTTCTTGCCATGCAATAGGATTTTCTTCAAATCTGTCAGAAAATTGTCCAGCAACATTAAAATCACCCATGAGGATCCAATCCAAGGGCGTTGTATTAAGCTTTCGAGATCATAAACTCCCCTCATAAGCTCATCCACATCAAAATGATTTGCTCTGTTTGTTGCATCTGCTTTTCATTTGGTGCTTTCAATGCTAAGAGAATGGCATTGCGTATATATCACTTAAAGGTCATCTTCATCATGTTAGTGGTATGACATTTCTACATGGTGTGTGCTTTTAAAGTACATTTTATGTGGTCACATTCCAAAAGTAGGTTTGATGGCGGATATCATTGTGCATTCTACCTTTTCTTCTTGAAATAATTCGTATAACTGTTCTGCAGAAATTAACAACTTCTTTTTCAATAATTTCCTTCAGTTCTAGATAAAAATGCTTATTCAGGATTATGAGAGTGTTGTTATATTCCTTTTTTATGAAGACTATTCCTTTTGTTATAGTCTGAAAAGAAGAAGCGAAAGGCTCAATTGCAAGAGGCCAACAGGAAGAAGAGGGAACAGAGAATTGAGCGTAAAATGGCACAAGTTGCCAGGGAAAGGGAATGGGCACAGAGGCTATCTGAACTCGAAAAAGAGAAGAAAACAAATGCTTGAGAGGTTACTTATCATTTTCATCCCCATGCGAAATTTCGTCTTGGAAAAATGCAAGTGACAATGTACCGATTTTCTTTCGTCAAAATTGGAATTCTTTCTTATGCTGTGAACACCTGTTGATTTTTTTCTCATTCTCTCTCTAGAAGTTGGCGTAAAGTAGTGGGAATAAGGTGAAACAGGTGATTGTTCGAAACAGTTTGGGGATATTCGTGCTGAATCCTTTCAAAATGTTGTTATGACAGAACATTATGCGTTTAGCCTAACAGTTTTCCGTTCTGCTGTGCTATAGTTTTTTCTTCACTCCATTGGAGATTTGGAGGCAAACATAACTTCATGATAGTTTTTATAGAGCCGTGCAAGTTCAGGTCCATACTGAAAATTTGGACTGACTTGGACCACTCGAGATATTTTGGGGTTCTGGTTGATTCGGGTGACAAAAACACCCAAAAAAATAAAAATTAGGCACCAGTGCAGGATCAAACTTAACTTGACCGGACTCTAGTTATAAGGACCGGTTCTCAGTCCATGTAAAGTATGAGATTTGGGTTTAATGACCAAACCTAACTTGACCCGACTCTGGTTGATTGGACCGGTTCTCAGTCCATGTGAAAATGGGACTCAGGACAGTTTGGTTCTTGACCAATGAACGGTCCTGAGTTTTACAAGATCTCTATGATGAAGCTATACTTGCTATATGTGCAGCAATTGATATATGTTTCTCGTATCAGCTGTCAACTTTTATGATTGAGGCTCTAAGAAGAAGGCTGTTCATACTTCGAAGTCCGCATTACAAATGCACTAAGATGCTGTCGTGCAATTGACTTGAGCTCATGATCTTCCTCTTTGACGCGAGTTTTTTTTATTTTTTTATTTTTTTAATATCTTGGTTTTGGACTAAATTCAGTGCCAAACTCCATTGCATTTGCATGAATGTATCAATGAAATATGAGGCAAGTTTTATGAGCCAATTTTCATGTACTCGGTTTCTAGTCCGCCGTCACAAATATGAGCCAATTTTATGTACCGGGGTGGGTCTAGACTGTCTAGTCCGTCGTTCACAAATATGAGCGGTATGAATAATAAAAACAAGCAATTTTACAAAGGAAATTTTTGTCACCCGGATCTAATTCGCACATCCATAAATAAATATGAACATCTCATTTTCGGTATGGATGATAAAAACATGTCATTTTACAATTGTGTTACTATTATCCTAATATTCCAAACTATATCACCATGTACGAAAATGTGTTAGATTTAAACCCTTATTTTCGTGATCTAAATAAAATAAACTGATTAGTCTCTTTAAGACTACCTTTCTCACGGTATGTAATGCTTTAAATACACATGTCAATTGTCAACCATACCAAATCTGATTTGATTTTGTTGTGAATTTAATGAAATAAATATATAATGAGTTATATTTTTCAATTTTATTTAACTCCAAACAAAATTTACCACTTATGTTAAAATAAAGAACTTACATTTGCTCTAACATAATCCAAACACGTTCTTTCCGGTACTACCTAAACACCAACTATATATCAAATAAAAGTAATAAGTTTATTCCCATTATCCATAAGAATTTTTAAGACACGGACCAAAATCTTTGAAGGACACAATATAACGCATTGCGGTGACACTGAATTTTTTCAACTTCAACGCATTGCGGTGGCGCTGAAGTTCATATCAAATTTAAACGAAGTCGGAGGGAAAAAATTAATAAAAAGGTAGATTGGATGCCAAACGTTGTCGGAAACTCGGAATCGCCCAAACTAGTTCATTTGTAAATTATTCGGCTTGACCTTAACAAATTATATATTACATCTCCCATAAAATTTTCCTACCAACGTATATATCATTTCTCTTTTGAAAGATTCATTATTTTTATCAATTTTACTCTTTCCTAATATGATCATATCCAACACAAACGTAAAATTTTTTCATCTTACCATAAAACTCAAACAAACTTCCATTGTTGAGAAAAAAAGTAGCCGTTACACTCCATTGACATAATATTTAATCCTTCTCAAAGATCTTAATTCATATCTCAAATCCAACCGTTAGATTTCTAAAAATAATCCAAGAAAAGATGATTAATTCCACAAGAGGTAGTCTTTGTAACTTGTAAGTACTTTCGAACTCCAGATTGCATTTTTGCTTCATATTTTCCCGCATCGGATCCCGACAAGTTTGCTGTTGTCCACAAGATCTATGGAGCCAACAACGTTTCCAACATACTTAAGGTTCATAATCAACCAAGATATTATGAATCTTCTTTCATTCTTCCTGCAAGATTTCTTAAAAATAGCTAAAAAGGAAAAATATTTCAATAAGATTGTTCATTTGATTCTTGCATGAAAATAATGTATTATTGATGGGCTCATCTACGGTATAGTCGTAGAAAAAACGTCACTTAAAAACTGAGTGAACCTTTACCATCAAATTATAGCTCAACGGTTATATTAAGTTCATCAATTATTTTTGTAGGTTCAATTTTTTCTAAACCCCTAGAGCAATTTTACGAAAATGTTAGAGAAATTTCAGTGAAACAAGACCAACTATAAACTTGTTTTCTTGGTGTGATCCCAGGTAGTTCCGGTTCATCAACGAGCAAATACAGTTGAAAGCATGAGGTTCTAGGCAACTTGGAGGATAGAAGATCCGGTTTACGGGTGCGTCGGAATCATCTCAGAGCTTCTTCACCAAAATTTTAAGCTGAGTATGCACTTGTAGAAATACTATGGGAGATTGCTGTCGTGAAAGGGGATAATGGCTTATTATAAAATAGTTGGTACAAATGTGGAAGAGGATGTAAATGTGGGTCACCTTTACATGGGTGATATACCACAACAATTGTTGAACTATCTATTTTTGATCCTTCTTAATAAATTCATACTATACTATTTAAAAAAAAGATTTGGTAATTTATTAAAAAAATTTCAACCAAACATGCGATTTGGTTTTTTTTTTAATAAATAATGGTCTATGATAGCTCATAGTAGTAATATTTTGAGTTACGTTACATTGTACATTGAGTTATTTTTAATGTCACTTTAACACAATAATTCATCTTCTTTGTAGATCCACCGTACTAGTTTGGTAAGTAATTGCCATGACTTTATTAAAAGGGACTGAATTATCCAGATTCACGGTACCTTTCGCGAGGCGAATAGTGTAGCAGACTATCTTGCTATTTATGCATTTACCTTCCCTATTGGTTTTAATGTATGGATCGACCCTTCCGAGGGTGTAGTGAATATTTTAAATGCGTTGTCAGGGTCGAACTATCCCGTCACCCCGTGTGATGAATATTTAGCATCTTCTTCTTATTAATGCACCAGATATCACCGCTCTCCTTAGAGAAAAATATCTCTTTTCAAAACCACCCTTATATTGCAGTTACACCAATATACCGTAATCTTACGTTGGACGTCACCGGCGGAAGGATAACTTGTAGCAGTTTGTATACATTTATTTATTCAATCATTTATGGCAACTTCAATGCAAAGTTCAAACTCAATTAGAGAATCATTTCTCATTCCAAAGTCATAAATATCACGGAACACATAAACAGGACAGTTTGTATACATTCACACAATTAATAATCTGATATCATACACACCATACAACCATTGAAGAATACAAAGCTTTGGCGCACTTGCCCCAATTAAATAACATAGAGCGAAGCCAACGAACAGAAAGATCAGAATCTCACATTACTTGCATAGACATTGCAAGCATTTATGATCACAAGCACGATTACACGCCAAGTCAAAAGAAGTAAGAGAGTGGAAGCTGCATTCTAGGACCAAAATTCTCGGTTTTTAACCGGGAGCCTGGCATTGTTCTTGTTGTTTCTTCCTTTGTAGTCAACAGTCCACCTTTCAAAGGTGCAATCAATGAAGTCATAGTAACCCCCGTGGAGTGAGAGACTTCCCTTTGCTACCCTCTCTTCAATCCAAGGATATGTCAGCAGATTTTGCAACGAAAAATTGATAGATTCCTGCAACAACTCATATTTAAGATTCAAATTCAAATTCAAAATGCAGAAAAAAAGAGATCAAAGATATAGTGATAACAAAATACAGGGCTGCCTATATAGCAAAAAAAACTCCATAAGATGGATTAGGCTATACTAAGTTTATGTAGTATGCTTCCTCGTTTTTTTCCATTACAAAAGGGATTTTAACTTACACAGACCTCAACGAATAGAAATAAAAGTGTTGTTTGAATGCTCTACAATATAGTATCTTATTGGCAACACCTCTATGACCAAACATGATGTAGTCAATACCTCTATGACCAAAAATCTGAAGCTCAACTCCAGTTTACCCCAATTTTCAAAGAATATGTTCAGTGGAAGGCCGAGAGAAAATTAGCATAAAGCTTGTGGAACAAAAGGCAACATACTAGCCTACTACTACTAATTAACCTAATAATTTTTAAATGAAGCCGGATAAACATAAAAAGTGGTCAGCAAAATGAAATCCTAGAGAATTGAATCACAAAATGAGAATACCTTCTCACAGTATCGGCATTGTTGATCAAAGCCGTGACCAGACGCAGCCGACTCAGTGTTTTGTCTTGCCTTCTTTCCAACACTAACCCAGTTTCTAATAAAACTCCTACAGAGGAAAATAATGAGCATGCTTAGAAACACACACACACACACATATATATCCCTGGCAAAGTAGTTGAAAGGTGACACGAAATCATGAATTCTAGTACTTCTGCTATGTCATTCATATAAATAAAAAACATAACAACACAATCTTTATTTTATTCAAAGTTAAACCTCAAAAGAACCTTGAATTTGATTCTTCCTCCATACTCATGAGGGCACGAATTCCACCACAGCGACTATGTCCAACCACTAGAATGTTTGGAACCTGAAAAGAAGAAAAATAAAAACCTCATGAGAATTGAAAGTTTGAAACATTAATGAGCAAATTGCTTCCGAGTGATGAATGGGTATTTTAATACATTAGCTCAGTTTATGTTCCTATGAGAATGAGAAATTCCATTGTAAATCCACAAATAAGATACTCAAAGCAGTATATACAACTGGAAAGCTTACTTCAAGGGAAGTGACGGCAAATTCTAGTGCAGCATTAGTTTCTGTTGGTCCATCCTGTAAGCAAAAGGTTATTACAAATGCTTGTAAATCAAAGTCCAAATGTATCTTTTGATAGTAGTTTCAAGAAAGGAGAACGTAAAGTAGATAATCACCTCAAAAGGAGGGACTAAATTAGCTACATTCCTGACAGTGAATGCTTCTCCAGGTTTTAAACCAAGGATGGTAGAAGGGCAAACCCTAGAATCTCCACAAGCAACCACCATAAACTGCTCAAAATTCATAAAAGACATACTTAACAGTTATTACAGCAAGGAGAAGATCAAACTATGCGCATAAAAGGAAACATGTATTACCTTTGGCTCCTGAAGCTCAGCAAGTCTCTGAGAGTGTTCCAAGTCTTCCCTTCATACATAAAGGGCAAGTAAATAATGTTAATGGAAGGTCAACTAAGATTTGTACAAAAATTGATCGTTGAACACCGATGCTTACATATATACATCCTTCTTGAAACGCAAGAAACGATGTTTCATTTCACCGAACAATATTTCGGAATTTGCAACACTTTCCTCCTTGAGTTTTCCCACGGGAATATTTGAAGCATTTAATCTCAAAGCTGGGGTAGTCCTGAATGTTAAGCAGCCAAAATCAGATTGCAATGGTAAGTAGAACATAATCTCATGCATGATTAATCCTTTAGGGACGAAATATGGTATTACTTTTACTTAAAAAGCATGATCTAGAAAATATTACAATTTGATAACAAGTCTACTAGACTGTCATAAGGATTTCCAATTTCAACCATTGAGAAAATTCATTGGTACAACTGAAATTGAATCCCCAAACCTGGATCCAATAAATCAAGGTTCTACAACTTCTATTCAAATGAATTAAGAATGACAATACTGCATACTATCCCTACATTGTTTTCTTCCCAATTACATCAATTAGGAACCCTAGCTCCTATTGATCCCACAATTTCAAAAACAATAAATCCCTAATTGATGCTGCAAAATGGAGTCATTGAACTTTGTTCTTCAATTCGCATTCAATCAATCAGATCAAAGCTACAATGTCAATAATTCGAACCCAATTTGAGATCTACTGACAACTATGCTGTGAATTGTAAAAAATTTGAAGTGTCAACTAATGAAATTTGTTTTCTCCCAATTACATCAACTAGGAACCTTAGCTCCTATTGATCCCATAATTTCAAAAACAACAAACCCCTAACGGATTTCGCAAAATGGAGTCAGTGAACTTTGTTCTTCAATTCACATTCAATCAATCAGATCAAAGCTACAGACGTCAATAATTCAAACCCAATTTGAGAACTGCTAACAACTATGCTGTGAATTGTAAACATTTGAAGTGTCAACTAATAAAATTGAACAAAATTGTTTTCTTCCCAATTACATCAATTAGAAATCCTAGCTCCTATTGATCCCACAGTTTCAAAAACAACAAACCCCTAATTGATCCCGCAAAATGGAGTCAGTGAACTTTGTTCTTCAATTCACATCCAATCAATCAGATCAAAGCTACAGATGTCAATAATTCGAACCCAATTCGAGATCTGCTGACAAGCATACTGTAATTGTAAACGTTTGAAGTGTCAACGAATGAAATTGATTATTGAACAAAATTGGCTTAACCATACTTGATAGAAGACGCCAATTTGAGACGGGTATCTTCATTTTCACGAGATGTCGGCGTGGAAGCAGGGATCTGCTAAAAGATCGGAGAGTAAGAACTTCAAAACTGGGATAAATAATAACAGAAAATTAGAAAAAGGTGCGAGGCAGAGAGGGATTACCGAGGATGTTCTGGTGGGATCGAGAGACGAGAAGATCAATCGAGCGTGAAGAGACGCCATGAGAGGAAGTTAAGAAAATAGCTAGAGGAATAGAGATAAGATTGGGGGCTTGCTATAAAGGGGAAAAGAAACAAGTACGACAAAGAGGGAGACAAGCAGAAAAACAGCTGGGAGACAGCTAACTCGTCCTCCTTTGTGTTTATGCTCCAAAAAAGGCGGAGTTTACAATGTCAGGAGTGAACTGCGAACTCTCTAGAAGGAGGAACTGTACACTGCAATTCTGCAGAGTACGAGAATGGGACACCTGAAAAGAGATTCAATCCAGTTATCCATTGAAATGCATATGAGTAATACTGTACAACTCCCGTTTATAGGTTAAGAAAAGAGATTTCGGGAGTTCGGTAAAAAAAATATTTTTAAATAGTTTTAAAAACATAATTTTAACTTCGGTTAATATATGTTAAAAAAGAATTATCAAATAAATAAGATGTATTTTTTAATATTTTTTTAATATTTATGTACATGACTTACATAATATATAAATAACTATAAATTAAAATATACCGGAGTAAGTTATAAAATAACTCAAAAATATTTACACGACTAAAACATACAAAATAATTATACCAAATACCTCAGTAAAATTTTCTCAGACTAACGCACAAACACTTACACAAAAAATACCACAAAACCACACATAATAATTTACGCAAATAAAAATTTACCAAAAAAACAGTCATAAAAGAGTTAGGCAAACACTTTATTCTACACAAAAAATTTTGAGCCTAGATTTGTAAGTTTTATCTGAAAAGTTTGAAAATATATTATATTAATTTTATATATTTATATAAAGCATTATTTACATTGAGTTAGAGGCTAGGCGGACAGCGAGTTGCGCCACCAATCCTTTTTGGATAGCAAAATCAATCCCCTAAAAACTACGTCTGAAGATCCGGGAAACACAACATCACCATACAAGACCCGTGCACCCTTTTGAGAATTTCGACGTATGAGGTGCAAGAAAACCATCCCCATCCAGATGAGAGACCCTGTCAAATCAATACAGGCATGATTGTCCGTAAATCTCCCTTTACGCATTATTGCTAGAATTGCCATTTAAAAAAAGATTGCTAGAATTCAATTTTAATGTTGTTATATTTTAAATAATGTTAAGGTTTTAATATGGATTATTTTCTAATATAGGGATGTATGAATTAAAGCTATTAAACTTTTCTAGATTTTACAACACAAAATTTAAAGATTTCACGCATGATAATTCAAAAAACTTAAAAGTATTTTTCGAAAATAAGGTAAAATTATTCTCCAAAATGAAAGTAAAACAAACGTAAATATAGTAATCACTTGTATACAATTATGAATATAAATTACGAATTTAATTAAACTATTATTTATATTCTATTATTTAATAATATTCAACGTACATTTCATGAGATCACGTGTTGTGAAATTGAATTATATTTTTTCATAAATTTGGAGAAATTTAGGTGAGTATATTGAACATACATACTGGTTAGATCGAGTCATTAAATAAGGCTTGTGATCATCCTAAAAACCAATTCGTTGTGGCATAATTTTCACAATCTTATCAAATAGTTATTTGTATTTAGGATAGTTATACGATATTAAACAAAACCTAAATTTTAATCGATCTTTAAATTATGTTTATTTCGACTCATTTAAAAAGTAAACAGGTTCAAACTGATATTTTTTTAGAGTCAAATCCGAGTAGCTTCACTTATATAAAACCCTATTTGTACAAACCCCTTCTCTTAAAATGGAACCGTAAAATTATAGTAATTTTTTTTACAAAATTATTTAAAAAGGACGTTGAGGGTTTGATGAATTTTTAAAAAGTTATTTTACATTTTATTAACTATTTAGGGACCTTAGCTGCATTAAAGAGACGTTGAATTTGAATGATGAATGTGACGTAAGATCTCATATACAAGGGTCGTAGTTCACAACTCATAGTTTTGGAGTTTCGTCTAGAATTATGACCCATCTGTTTTGCTTTAAAAACAGATGCCATTTCCAATGGATGATTATTTGAGGTTTATCCCTTAATAATTATCTTCGGGTTTCATTTCATGGACCAAAAACATTGACCCTGGTTTGGTTGCATACGAAAACGAATCTAATCCATTATATACTATTGTTTATTAAAGTAGTTGGTTATTAAAATAGTTGTAGAATTTAATTAATTTTGACATGTAAGATGGAAACAAAGTGGAAGAATGGAAACATATTTTCCATTTAAAATGAGAAACATGCTCACAAATTAATTTTATGAATGAAAACATTTATTAAGTAAAGTAGATTGGATTTGTTTTCATTTCGTTTTCAGAATCGAAACCAAATGGCCCCGACAGTTTTACTCCTGAGCCAAGTTCATAACTATAGGTTGGTGATGGAAAATTGCAATTTGATGGTACTAGACTATTAGAGTAGGAGAGAACTGATACAGAGTGTCCGATGGTCCACATAGTTAATAGTTAAGAGAGCTAGCCAGTGACCCCAGTGAAAAATGTTCAACATCAGCAAATTTAATTTGCAGCTTCATCAAACCAAAGTGAAGAGAGGAAATTCAAATTGCATGACAATGTGAATTCTAATTTCTAATGCTAACCTCTGTAACAATGAAGAGCTAATTGAGAGAGATCCTAATAGACTTGTGCATTTGAATAAGACTACCCATTGCTCTCGATTTGCAAGAAGGCAGAAGCGAAAAAAGAGCCTGCAGAAGTTGGTGTTTGAAATTCAACAGCTTGCAGCAAAGAGTGTTAGAATCACAAGTCATATTGCAGGCACAAGAAAGTCGAAATGCCGATTAATTGTATAGGAGGTTGGGGAAATGTTGTGATTTTCTAACAAGTTAGATTCTCAGGACAACTAACATCAGTAGATACCTTCAAACTACCATCAGGTTGGACGTATTGTTCAGAAATGAGGAGAATACGCCTATGGAAATGCCACATTATAATTCACATCAAATAAGTAAAATTGTGTCAATAACATGGCAAAATAACAATTGAACGATTTTATAGAGAGTAGAGCATAAACAAATGACTATATGGACAACTAGGCCAAAATGCATTCTGAAGATCAATTGACCTAATGTGCAATCAAAACTAGATTCTAGTTACAACCGTAGAGGAATTGAAGCTGCAACTATTTTGGTTCAAATGGACACAAGATCAGCAAATTTTCATCAGTAAGATAAAAAAAAAAAAATCCTTGATGTTTAGCCAGCCTTATATAAAATGAATATGTTAGAGCATATTACTAGTCAAACATCAGGATGCTCACATTGGTGACTCCTATAAGATTAAAAATCGATCATAGATACGACATTAGGCCTGGAAATTACAGGGGTAGATACAAAATCCAGGAAACTGGGTTTTTTAAGAAATACCTGGATGCTCTACATAGTACATACTTAGATACAAAAAAGCTACAGACCTACTACTACAAGTAATCATTGATGAGGGATAATGTAACATTACCAGATAAAACTTTGTTATGCTTACACTAAGAAGGCTTAATTTTGTCATCTCCAACGACATGCAGTATCGGTAAGGTACTTAGAAACTCATCTAATCCTTCAAAGAAACCGACTTCTTCCTCCCCGTTTTTGGTATTAACTGAAGGAGCTTGCTCTTCGACCTCATTACTAAATTCCACATTCAAATCCAATTTCTTCCTACCTCTCACGCCTTTACCCGTTTGTTTCTTCGAACTACCACTAGCACCAGCCTTATTAGTTACATCATTCCCCATCATTTCTGTCATGATTGGCAGGTTCTTGCTTTCGGCTCCACCGGCCACTCCTAAATTCTGATTCATTATTCTCTCCCTCTCCTTCTCGGTGTTGCTCTTCCTACCAACTCTACCCTTACCACTGCTCTTCACAGTCTTCCTTTTCTTGCTCTTCCTAGTACTACTATTCCAATCATATGAGGAATCTGAATCATCACTTGAATATGGAACATCAAAGTCCTCACCATCATCGTCAAAATAGACAACCGGTTTCCTCTCAACATTCACATTCACACCAACTGGATTGTTCTTTTTCCAAGTTGTCATTGAAAACCCTAAAGGGAAATAACCCCAACAACAGAAGGTAGTTTCCTTCCCACCGCGAGTAAATGGCGGGGGATTCGGAATCTGGGCGGCATGAAATGCCCTCCTACAGTTCTGGCAACGAAGGGTGTAGTCCTGGAAGATTTTAGGGTACTGGTAAGTATAATAGCAGTAAGGACAAGTTGTCCAAAAGGTCTCAATTTCCTCATTATCACCATCATCGTCGTTAACATCACCAACGCCATCATTACCATTAGCACTGCCATTACCATCATACTTACCGACATTATGAGTGCTCCCTCCTTCATTCACACTCCTCGTCCTTTCATTCACTTCCTTGCCCCCTCCCCTCCCCCCCTGCGGCGGTGGCTGCTGTGTTTTCTGTGTGGATACAGCCGGCTGCTGCACCGGCGGTAGTTGCTGCTTTTGTGGTGGAGGCGGCATTAGTTGCTCTCTAGCTCGCGTCTGCCGCTGTGAGTGAGCCTGAGGTGGCTGTGGTTGCTCCTGAGGCGGCCGTTGAGGTGGTTGTGGTTGCTCCTGAGGCGGAGGATGTGGATTGTGGTGTTGCTGCAAGAGCTCTTGCAACTGTGGTTGTTGTGGCTGATGCTGATAAAGCCATTGTTCAGGTTGGTGCTGGGGTGGTTGGACTGGTTGTTGGAAAAACTGGAAGGTGGAATCCGAGTCAACTCGGACAGACTCGGGAGGATGCTCAAAAGCAGCTGAAGTCGTCGGAGAAGAATTTCGCTGAAGAAAAAGCGTGAGCTCGGAATCATACATCCACTTCTTTTGAGGATCAGAGAGCACCGACCAAGCATCAACCACTAACCTCAGAGCCAAATCAGCATACGGAAGTCCATTATGCTCAGGATTGAGCAGCATCACAAGCCGACCATACTGAGAAGCAATCAAGTCATACTCGCGAACAAGGTGCGAAATCTGGAGGATAGAGTACCAATCATAGTTGGTAGAGTTAATAACACGCTTCTCAGAAGCGATTAGCGTGTCAACAACAGCAAGAATCTGGTCGATGATCGGATTAGAAGGATCAGCTTCCTTAGCTCGAATCGCGAACGTCTTACTTCCGACGAGGTCACGGCCATTAAGGAGCTTAGCTGATATTCCAATCCACCGGTCAGCCTCCGCTCTCGCCGTATGATGCTCCATTGTCGGTTGGGTGATGAATGATGATGCTCAAGCTTTCTCTTTAACTCTCCTCACTAGGGTTTTTGGGGTTTCTCCGTTTGTGCCCCCGGCAAAATCAGGTGAGTTTGGGGGCGAAGGTTGGTTTGGAGGGTGGGTTGGATAGTGAAATTGCGGAAACAATAGGGGTATTTTGGTGATTTGGTTGAAGCAAGAGCGCATGACTCACGAGTGTTAGTGGAATGTGTTACATGTGTGAGTACGTGATTTTGGTTTGACTTGAGTGAGACAAAAGTCTATACAAGACTTTTAGTTGATCGATTCAATGCGGTATTTCACTTTTTACGCCTCTTGCATCCACCACAAAAATGTTTTGGTCTTTTTACTTTGATACTTTACTGGACCACTCGTGTTGCAAAATGAAGGGTAAATTTACGAGGTTTTTAAATATTGTATATATGGTATAAAACATTTATCTCATTCGTTTGCAGTGATGCTCGCTTCCGACGAGGTTCGATTTACTAGATTTGAAAAAACTTGTAAGTTTGCAAAAACTTTCAAGGTAGAATTATGCGAACAATTATTGATTACGCGACTTTTTTTATGTCATCGTATTGTGAAAATATTCGGTATAATTTCAACGTCAGGTAAATAACTCTTGATTTGTATGTGGACAAATATGTATTTGTCTATTATTTGATTGTAATAAATGTAGTTTTTGTATTTTTTGACCACAAACAAATTATATCATCACCCATTTGCAAATTAATTGCATTTCTATCACCTGTATATGGATAAATTATTTCCAATGTGTACATGCCCATAACAACCAATTACGTACAATTGTTCATAACTAAACCACGTACATGATACGTGGTATATAGAAATGACCATTATATATTAAAAATAAATAATATATTATTTTAGTTTTAAAAAACATGCAAAAAAATTGTTTACCAAAAAAGTATATAAATAGACTATTAAAGAAAATTTTAAAATATAATGTGCAGGACAATAATTTATAAATAGTATGTTCAAATCGTTAAAAAATATTTTTAATGTTAAGAACTAGTGTTAAGAAAAAATATATTTCTAGATAAAATCATGACTTTTGATTTCTCAATATGTATATGTCAAAATTTTGTTATTTATTACCAATTTTAATAAGTAATAAATTACTTATCAGATGAACAAAGCATGTAATAAAAAGCTAGATACTTATTCAAAAATATTTAGTTAGAAAAAATTGACATTAGATTATGTATTTATGGTAGACGAAATAACACCTGATAATCATATGTAGCCTCACCTCGTATGAATCATGTAAAATTCTAATATAGTTTCGTATGAGAATGAACTTGAAGGATTGTTGCAGTACTCTAAAACATTACAACAGGGCAAATTGTAAATGTCACTAGAGAACACCTTGCAAGATGAAACACAAGGCAAGATGACAACAATTTTGAAGCATCTTCTGATGCTTCATTTAGAAACTTGAAAGAACAAGCAAAGACATAAGGAAATCAATATGTATAATGTCTAACAAGCCAGTTAGTCTAATAACATCATAAGAGAATCCAAGGCGAAACTACAATGGCGGATGCGTACCTGGCAGCTCAAGGTTACTGGTTGAGCTCCCTTAATGGACACGCACTTCTGTTGAGATTTACTTTATTGCCTGCAACAATATCCCTCAGTTTGCTTTGATTCATTTTCTTCACAATGGCGGATGCTTCATTAGAATAGACAGTCTTGAAAGAAAAAGCAAACATCAGATAAAGAGATCAATATGTAAAATTGTGTAAAAAGCCAGGTAGTCTAATAATATCATAAGAGGATCCAAGGTGAAATTACAATGGCGGATGCGTACCTGGCAGCTCAAAGTTACAGGTTGAGCTCCCTTAGTGGACATGCTCTTCTGTTGAGATTTCCTTTGAGATCTACTTTATTGCTTGCAACAATACCCTCGGTTTGCTTTAGTTCATTTTCTTCACAATGCCCCAACATCTTATCCAACATGCCCATTAGCTTTGCATCATCTTCACAAAAGCCTTCAACGCGTTCGTAGTCTCCTTTGATACAAGCAATTAGAGACTCCTTTTCATCAGATAACTTTCTGTTGTCTTCTGACAGTGCTTGCTTTGTCAACTTGAGTTCTTTCTCCGCGTTCTTGAGATCATCCTTCAAATTGTCTAATACTAGTGTCTTGTCATCCAGTAAAACTTCTAGTTCTTTAGCTCTATTTTCTGAAGAAAGCAGTGATTCCTCAACGTGCAAATATTTTGCTCGCAGAACAGCAGATTCTTTCTCCATTGCCGAAAGTAAGCTCTTTGTCTCTTGAACCTCATTCTCCATATTCTTGAACTTGACTTCTGTGTTCCCTAGATTATCCTTCAAACTGTTCATCTCTAGTATCTTGTGATCCAGTTTAGCTTCGAGTTCTTTCACTCTATCTTGTGAATAAAGCAGTGATTCCTCAACGTGCACAATTTTTGCTTGTAGATCAGCAGATTCGTCCTCCAATGCAGAAATTAAGCATTTCTTCTCTTGAACTTCCTTTTCCACCATCTTGTACTTCCCTTCTACATTCCCTAGATTATCCTTCAAACCGTCCATCTCTAGTGTCTTGTGCTCTAACAAAACTTCGAGCTCTTTCACTCTATTCTGTGAACAAATCAGTGATTCTTCAATGTGCATAATTTCTGCTCTTAGAGCAACAGATTCGTTTTTCTTTTCTTGAACTTCCTTCTTCGCTATCTTGTACTTGCTTTCCACGTTCTCAAGATAACCCTTCAAACTGTCCATCTCTAGTGTCTTGTGATCGAGCAAATCTTGTAGTTCTGTCGCTCTATTTTGTGAATTAACCAACGATTCCTCAACGTGCACAATTTTTGCACGTAGATCAGCAGATTCTTCCTCCACCTTCTTGTAATTCCCTTCCACGTTCCCTAGATCATCCTTCAAATTGTCCATCTCTAGTGTCTTGTGCTCCAACAAAGCTTCTAGTTCTTTTGCTCTGGTTTGTAAATTAAGCAGTGACTCCTCAACATGCACAATTTTTGCTCGTAGATCAGCAGATTCGTTCTCCAATGCAGAAACTAAGCTCGTCTTCTCTTGAACTTCCTTCTCTGCTTTCTTGTACTTCCCTTGCACGTTACCTAGATTGTCCTTCAAAATGACCATCTCCAAAGTCTTGTGCTCCAACAAAGCTTCTATTTCTTTTGTTCTATTTTGTGAACGAAGCAGTGATTCCTCAGTGTGCACAATCTTTGCACGCACATCAATAGATTCTTTCTCCATTGCAGAAACTAGGCTTTTCTTCTCTTCAACCTCCGTAGTGAGCATGTATTTAGCATTTTCCAGAGCTTCTCTTAGTGCAACATTCTTGATGAGCATTTCAAATGTTTCTGCAAAGGAAGAAACTGTTGCATCTAGGAAGTTCTGTTCCAGCAAGCTTTTCTTCTCTTGAACCTCTGTAGTGTTCAGGTATGCAGCATTTTCCAGAGCTTCTGTAAGTGCACCATTCTTGACGAGCATTTCAAATGTTTCTGCAAAGGAAGAAACTGTTGCATCCAGGAAGTTCTGTTCCAGTAAGCTTTTCTTCTTTTGAACCTCTGTAGTGCTCAGGTATTCAGCATTTTCCAGAGCTTCTGTAAGTGCACCATTATTGACGAGCATTTCAAATGTTTCTGCAAAGGAAGAAACTGTTGCATCCAGGAAATTCTGTTCCAGATTCTGAAGATCCCTTGTGTTCTGGTCTTTACCTTCAGAAATAACGCAAAGTCTCTCTATTTCCTGTTTGAACTTCTCCGCATCTGATCTTGCTAACAAAACTCTTCTCTTCCATTCCTGCTCTAGCTGAGCCTTCTCATTTTGAAGATCAACTGTCGCATCCCTCATCTCTTTAGCAGAAGCTTCCATCAGGGCAGCATGTTCTTCCAAATGAAGTTGACGTATTGATGACTCCTCGAGCATTTTCCTGCACTTCTCTAGCTCATATTCTAATAATGTGTTTTTGCCTTCCACTGTTTTGAGGGCCTCAAGCTTCTTGCTCAATGATGCTATCTCCTCACTTGCCTGCTCAAAATGGAGTTGAGCTTTCAACTGAGATTCACCTGCTAACTCCTGTTTAGCTGACACTGTGTCACTGCAAGACTTCAAATCCAACATTTTTGAGTAAACCTCAGAAAATTCAGATTTTAGCACCATAACTAGTATGGATATTTCCTCGTGAGAAATGACAATTGAAGATTGACAAGTTTCCACGTGCTTTTTGAGCTGGCTAATTTCTTCGTTTTTTGTCAGTAAATCAAACTCAAATCTGGTCACCTGTCCTATCATTCTCTCCATTTTCATGTTCCATTCAGCTTCTTTATCCTCCAAAATCGTTGAACAACGGCTATGTGTCTGCTCCAATTCCCTAAGTTTGTTACGCAGTTTTATAAAGGTTGCATCAGGTTTCTTCTTGCCAATCTGAGCTTCCTGAAGTTCTTTGACAGAGTGAAGAAGTTCTTTGTTCTCTTGCTCAAGGTGTAAAATACTGTACTCCATCTCCTTAATATTGGCATTCTTCGTGCCTAGTGTGATCCTCAAAGCTGCTACTTCCTCATCTCTTTCCTTGCTCATATTTTCGATCTTTGACTTGAATTCATCAAATTCTCCCAGAACATTCTCAAAGCACAATTTGGTCTCTGACAGTTGAATTTCTGATGCCTTTCTCCTGCTTTCTTCATGGGCCAAAGCTTGATTGCACATCTTTAATTCACTTTGGAGGTTTTCGTTCATTCTAATTTGAGTATCTAAGCTGATCTGCAATGAAGAAATCTCTTGTAAGAGTCCCGTTTTTTCTGATGCCCACTCCTGCTTGCTTGATTGAAATTGCTCCTGAAGTAACTTGTGAGCTTCTTTGAGATGAGCAAACTGTTCTGTCTTCCATTTCAACCGATCTTGAATGTGAACGGATTCCTCCTCCAGCTTCATTATAGCATCGTCTCTATTACTTAGTGCTTTCTTCAATTCAAACTTCTGCTCTGCCTCCAAGCACTTCTTTTGTGAATCTGATACAAGCACTTTAAGACCTGTAACCTCCTCACGGCATGCCCAAAGTTGCCTCTCCAGTTCACTGTTATTTGAATTAGCAGCATCTAAAGCTAAAACCAACTTTCCATTTTCAGTTTCGAGCCTCTGTACCTTCTCTCCACAATCAATGCGGAGTTTTTCACTGACCGAGCTGGCATGCTTAAGAGATGACTCGGTTTTTTGCAGCCTATGCTGCACATCTTCATAAAGATGCTTCATCTCTGCCATCTCTTCCTCTTTCATGCTTAATTCCTGTACCAGTTTCTCCATTTGAAACTTCACTTCTTGATATTTAACAGCCTGATCATCATTAGCTTTTCTCAAACTCTTTATGAGTTCTGTTTTGATTCGATACTCATCCTTGATTTTAACCAGCTCCAGTTTCACTTCATCCAACTCTTTGCACAAACTGTCCATTGTTTTAGATCAGCCGAGGTATGAAATCTCTGTCCTAGTTACCCAACCTGGAAAATAGAGCATAAGCTGGAATTAAAAAAGCAATCTCATGTTAAAAGTAAAGGAAAATGAAGTTGAAGCATGTTTTTGACTAACTTTTTTCTCTCTTTACAATGTTGAGATCAACAACCAAACTTTCACAATTTTGAAGCCGAAAACACTACAGTTCCTTCAAATTAAAAAACTTGGATGAAGCTAAGCAGCCAAACAGACAGAAATGGACTTTGGATTCCTGCCTATAAGCCATTTTATGACGCTATAACTCTCCTAATAGGGACTGGAATGCATGATGTATTCCAATGACTTTGGAGAACTTTCAAAAATATAGTAGATTTCCCATAAACATACAACAAAATGTATACAGCGACATATGAACCTCAGAAACCATGCACTCAGGTCTCAGGGTACAATGAACTTGAAGAGGTCCGTGATTACACAAACACCAAGCTCCGATGAGACATAAATGAAAACTGTAATGAGACTAGAACAAGCCAAAACCAATTGAACAAAAATCTTCCGAGCAAAGTTTGCTATTAAACTACATCATGCCAATGGTTTGCCTAGAGATAATAATAGGTGAAAGTAGATTTAATTATCTTTTTAGACTTTTTTAGTCACACTTTACTAACAATTCAGCACAAATCCCGAATTCAGTCTCACAAGAATATATTTGAAACGGTAACAAAATGTCCAAATATAAAGAGAAGGATATTTTTCAGCATAAATAACACATTTAATCTAAGCTTCAGTACTTTAAGTAGATCTACAAATTCCGATTCCAGGTGAGAAAGCACCCACTTCATAAGATAAATAGCGAACAAGTGCAAGCAAATGAACTTACCTCGCAAGAGATCACAACCAGGCAGCTAACGGATCAACGAGATTAGTGTTCCATGTTGCATAAAAAATTCTAATCCAAGGTCTGCGATAGACTGAGCCAGGTTTGAGCAAGAAGTATGAAGTGCGTAACTGAAATAGATAATCCTAATTCAAATTACTCGACATAAAAAGCTTAACAGAAATCAATAACTTAATTTATCAACAATGAATAACAGCAGGAAGAAGACATTTCGTCTAACACATTTTAGAAACTCATCGCAATTTTGAATGATACTTTGAGAAAATATACAGAAAAAAAAAATTACAAACAAAAAAAAGTGTTGATGAATCCTAAAAATAGGGTTCATAGAGCACGAAAATGCAAATTGCATGAATTGTATGTGAGCAACAGTGGAAGTACCTGGAGAGAGATGAGAGAGTGGCAGATGAAATGAAACGAGCGGAAGAAAAGAGATCTGGACTCTGGAGCAACGAGATTCTGGGAGCCGCAGTCGTTGGAGCGGGAGAGATATTTTGAATTTTCAAGGGTGTAAGGGCTTCGTAATTGGAATTTATAATGTATCCATAGAACTGTAAAAAGTGTTCACGTATACTGTATTTAGGGTATATATTCTTTTTCTTTTTAATTTTTTGAGGGAAAAAAAGTAGAATAAAAATACCTTAAATATTTAAAAAGAAATCTTGTGATAAATTCAGTTAGTTACGAGACAATAATTTTATTTAAGTGCTCAGAATTTTGATGTGATTTTCAATAAATTTTACTTGGTAACAAGAAGGTTCGACATTACTAATATAAAAGTAATTAAAATACTCAAATCATATCTAACAAAAAAAAACTTAAATTATAATTTGGTAAACTAAATTATACCGTAATAAAAATAAAGTTATATACAAATAACAAACTAACTTATATTAGACCACTAATATTACTATTAGTGATACGGAAAAAAGTTATTTCTTCACGCTCTTTTCATTTACCTCTTCAATGTCTTTTTTTTCTTTTAGAAATATTTTGTTTTTCACAAATAATAATATATGCAAAAAATTTCTCACAATCTTCCCTCCAACCTTTTTTTACGTGCAAAATTGAAAGAGAATTAAGGCCTAATCTGCAAAAGAGATGTGTAAAAAAAAATTTGAAAGGAAAACAAACTGAATTATTGTAGTTAAATTAAGTCCATTCAAGTTAGAAATCGTTGGTGGAAAATTGACAGTCCAAAAAAGAAACTACATTAGATTTTTTTTCGTCGATAGTGATCTTAGGATTAAGTAATTAATGTACTTTGATATATCATGTTAACTTTATAATATTGGACGAAATTATCAAAACCTTGTAACTACCTACCAATATTGTCGTACTTCTAAACATTGACCTTGCATTAACTTTTCCTCAAATAAACCTAGCCAAATTTAGATAACCCATTCACAAAAACGAACATGTCTAGACATGGGTAAAAGTCCATCAGGATTGAAAAGATCGGACTGTCTACCCGACCAAGCCAAAAAGAATGACCAGATGCTTGCCCGGAATTTCAAAAAATATTAATTAATTAATATTTTATTAAATATGATTATAATATTATCCATGACCATCAAATATTTAACGTATAATCATAATTTATTTAAAATATAGTTTACACCGTATCTTAAATATATTAAACTTTTTATTTATACCAAAAAAATTTTGATATATATTTTTTAAAAAGTATCCATCCGAATACCCAGTTTGGGTTGTCTGGCGGGCTTGGATACCAGTCCAGGACCAGAAGCCAGGCTTGGTACGATAAACAGGCTTGACTGTTGGTTAAAGCCCACCCGGATCCGGGTTTGAACAAACATCTCCGTTGGGTATCGAAACGCAAGAGAACAGCCACAACTAACAGGTTACAATTATACAATCAATGTGCCTGTTACACTTCAAGAAACGCTCTCAATCGTTTGGCTCACCAAGATCAATTACAGGAAAATTGGATTCACTTGGCACGCATTGGATACACATACAATTGGTGAAAGGATGTTACGTGACGGTATTTACACTGTTACACATGAAATCCAAGTAAGAGATGAATATTCAAGTCCCAAAGATTTGCTTCTTCTCGCTCTTGGGCACATTCTTGTTGTTTTCATGACAACAATGATACACACTTAAACCTCAGGAGCTTCGGCTCACGCGGTATTCTCGACTAGCAAGGCCTCGAGTTCCTGTCGCCTCCTCTCTAGCTCCTGTACAGATTCACATAATTGAGTTGATTGTTAAGGATTCAGAAAACACAGCATGTTTTCATTTAAGTTTGAAGTTCTCTTTGAAGATAGTTAAGGTGAGCTAATAGCCTAATTCAAACTTTGTACAACAGGCAAGCTACAAGGATCAGAGGCAGATAGTGAATTATTAGTAACTGATAATGTCAACTAATTAGGAATCTAGTTCGAAATTACAGCTTGACAATCTTATATGAACAACTTTCATATAGTTGCAACAGCGGTTAACTCTAAACATGTGTATAATAGCTTTGGAATGCATATGATGGTCATTTTACTTTTAGTGAATGAGAAAATTTACAACAGCAAAATTTAGATAAAGCAACAAATGATCATAAATGTAATGAAAGCTATATGATATGCAGACAATGGGATCATGAACCATTGTATCATACCTCTAGATCATTAATTGCTTGGCCCCTTGTGGTCTCTTTCTTTTGGCGAGCACGCTTCAACATACCCATGCACAGAATTCCCTGCAACAATGATTCCAAAATAGATGTTTAGGAAATCATGAACATGTCACTCTATAGTTCAAACTATTCCATCAAAGGCTTATCAAAAATATTCTAGTTGGATTGCCAAAAATGTGGAAGTCAGATTTTTATTGTTGCATAAAGAAGATCCCAAAATAGTAAAACATATACGTACTTGCAGACAGCAGATAACACTTGATAGAAGTTTGACATGTCAATGCCTCTACCTACTTCTAAGTTTTATCAGAACCTAATTCTTCAAGTTTAATAGGTAATTCCAAAATACCAGATATTACTCTGCGGTTGCCAACGAGCTTGGAGTTGGAGCCCTTGGACACTAATGCATATAACTATATAAGAAAAGGAAAGCCAACTTACCACATCTACCCCCATTGAGAACATCTATTACCTGTCACTGTTATATGGCTTTCATATTCAAAAGATCTTGGCACACATTCTAGAGTCTAGATCTTGGGCACTAAGCACTTCTTCTACAAGGAACATAATCCTTAACCTCCACTGAATGATGATTTTGATACAGCTAACAAGCAAGAACCAAAATATTGTGATATGGTATTTTTGGCCTGTCATTTTTAATCATGTACATCATGGGCACTGGGCAGAATAGTTTCACACTGAAATTCCAAGGACATGCATACTTATAATGTGATCCATTTCATCTTACCGATATAACGTACACAGCGCCACAGGCAAGCAGCATATAACATGCTATATTTTGCAGAAGAACAACGGCCTCTTTTTCTTCAGAATAATCAGGAAATGCCCTAGTCATGACAGCAACACTGAAGAAAGTAGACTGTGAGCTCATGTAACAAAATCAAGAAGGAAAGAAAGAGAACTAAAGTAACAAATGTCCAACATATTATGCTAAATGTCCAACATTCTTTTGCCAAAGGTGATATGATTCAGCAGAACTGGAAGACAGGTGTTTCAAATAATGAACTAGCCTAGTAGGAAGTTGGTGTTAAACCTTACAAGTTTCTTTAGTGTTCATTAGATTTGAAGTCATTGAGGTATTCAATATTTCATACTTGCATGAATAGGTCACAAAACTAATATCCTTTCCCTATAAAGTAACAAAGTATCTACACTTCTACTGTTCTACAGTCTCATACACTCTGTTAATGGTAAATACATTTAGGAAAAGAAGATATCTGTGTACACTCTTTCCCTTCTTTTCTCCTCCCTACTTCTCTCGTGTTCCCCTATACTCAGCACTCTGATCATACTAACCCCCGGTTGCAACAGTTCCAGTCTCACACATGTCTCTCGTTTGATCAATTCATTTATACTCCCTGTTTTAAGGCACAAGGATACTTATAGTGCAAACTTAGACATTCAAACAATGTTTCTGTCATGTCTCAAATTGATTGTGTATATCTTCTCCTTTTAAGGGCCCTGCTACCTTTTGTAACATCTCTAAACCAAATATGAAGTACGACAATGATGAAACTAGGGTCACCTACATCACTAAAGCAAGATAAACATAACTTAAACCCAATAGAACGCTATGTAATAAGATGTTTATTGGTGAAGTATGCATACAAGATTTGCAGCATGCCTCTGCCAACCCAATACTCCAGAATCTGCCACATAAGCATACAAAGACAGTTCATCAGTCTGAAGCTATGAATCATAACACAAAATTCATCAAGGCAAACAGAATGGAAAGTAAAGTACATGCTTGTACAGTTAATCATGTGCAAAATTCATCCACACAAATTGATAGGCACTATATCCTTAATTGGCATAAAACACAACAAGTCTCGGTGAAGCAATCAGTCACCAAAGCACAATTAAAAAAAGTTCATGAAGATGACTGTGAAGGATAGAAGAATTTATGATTCAGCCCGGTCTATATCAACCCCAGAAATCCGGTTTCTGGTCACATAAGGAAAGCTGAGTGCAATAAACAGTTTGATTCGGTAATCAAATCTCATAGTTTAGTAATGCAATTCCCAAACATTACGTGGTCATAACCACAAATAAATGGCTTACTATTTCTTGTCATTTTGGTACAGATTGTACCGGCATCTTGTGATTATATGCAACTCAACTCCTACCTTGAAACCTCAATATCAAGTGGCCACTGCCCACTGGGCACACTTAATAGTCAATATCTACTCAGGAAGTATTTCTTTTATATGTATTAAATCTACCTTTGATCATTTAAACTGTCCAACATACATGGGAAACAAAGAAGCTTGCTCCAATTATAAATATGGAAGACTGGCTATCATGGAAAAATGTAAAATGCCCCCTGGAACAAAGTGATAAGGCATCACCTGCCCACAAATCAATTCTCCCTCTTACACTAGATAATTTTGTTTTGTCACAAAACAGCCCAAGTTTGTATTGCTAATCATTGATAATGTAAATTTGTTTGCATACCAAATAGTCAAAAAATAAATCAGTAGCATCAAGGGACAAGTGTAAAGTTCGCCCAGTTAATGAGAGGAAAACCGAACCTTCCAGAATTTGAAAATGAGGCCCCATTCAGTCTCAGCGAGAACAACGAAAATTGCTACAATGACAGCGTAACACCTAAAAATCCCGTCGAATACCTACAAATTGCGAAGGAACAACAAACGTAAACCTCAGGATCAAAACATGAAGAATTATACAAATTGCTGGGGGAACTACACACGATCGAGAGAGAGGAGAGAGAGTACATCAGATCCATCCTTGAAGGATTGTACAGCGGAAAGCACATTGACAGCAATGCAAAGGATGGCGGTCAAAGCAGTGATTAAGCTAAAGCACCTGCAAACCACCAAGAAGGGATCGGTTCTCGACCTCAGCTTCTCTCCGGAACGTCTCTCCAACGGTGGTGGCGACGCAGTAAGAGAATCCGACCGGCCGGAGCTCTCCCCGACCTCTTTACCGTTCTTCCTTGACATGAATATATCTTCTTATTTCCGACAAAACCCGAATTTTCCTGAGAAAGAAAACTGCACCATGACATGAGTCTTCTCTCCGACTCTCTCCGTGTTCTAAAGATATCTAACTACCAGTCCAAATAAGGGGAGAGTGGTTGTACTGGTAGCCATGTTCTCTTGTTTAGTTAGCTTGATGCGTATGAGGAAATTGATGTACTTCGTCTCTTTTCATTCTCCATACTAAAATTTATTAAATACAAACAATTTATTTAATACGTAATAAATATGTAAAAATAAAATGCTATAATATACTTTTATATATACATATGATATTGTTTTTGGAAAGTACGTGAATATAGTTTTAGAAAATTATTTTTATAAGATTTTCATATTAAAATCGTTTTACTGTTTAATAAAATTTGTTAAAATAATATGTTATGTACCATAATGTCCGTACATGAATAACCCACATTTCATATTCTCATCAGTTCGCCATTAATTCAAGTAACCGCTAAAATTAACAAAACACCAATTAAAACATACAAGATTATATATGCGTAATTAACTATAGCTATCTCGATTAATATATATACATATATACATAATATATATATTATCTATCGAATATGTACGATAGTTATTTAAAATAACTATAACCCACTTGTCTTGTCGTAACATAAATGCTGACTTTTCTATGGTATTCACTGAATATACTACAAAGTTAGTATTCCTCTTCCATTACGTTTAATAAGGAGGCTTATTGTGTGTGTATTTATTTCAATCCTAACAAAGCTTTATATAAGCAGTAAAAGATAAGATTGACTATAAAAAAATCTTGGTGGCAAATTTTCCTTGCACATAGATGCTTGACACAATCATACAAATCCGCTCACCTCTCTATTACTAAATCATCAAAGTTATACTAGTATTAATTTACATGTAGACACTTTTTATTAGGTTAATTATAGAAAACACCCTTATATAATAGTTATATAAACATTACTCCTAATTTAGTTAGATTCTATTCCCAAAAACAAACACAATCTACTTATAAACCCCTACTTATATAAATAGCCTTAAACCTATCATTTTCTTTACACTTTAATTATATTTATATACCCATAATTAAACATAATCTAAACATAAACTTATATTTATTTATAATTTATTTAAAATTATCCTTATTTACCTTCCTTGTTTACTTAAGGTAAAATTTATCGCGTATAAGTCACTAAAATAATTTTTTCATTCTAACATTTTTCATAATAACTCGCTCCGTTCATTATTCGTATACCTTATTTAACAGAGTGCTACATCCTCCCTTTCTAAAAAATATACTTCGTCCCATAAGTATCATATTTCAAAGAGGTGGGATATCGATTTTTCATATCGTCTTCGGTTTCTCACGTCATTACCTTAGTTCCTTGTTTTGACCAAAGAATTTTCACTAATGGAATGATCTTGTTCCGTAAATACTTTTCTCGACGTTCCAAAACTCGAACGGGTTCCTCGGAACTTGTGACATCCATTTGTATCTCAATATCAAGATATTTAATTGCATGTGAAGGATCGGTAATGTATTTTCGGAGTCGTGATACATGAAAAACATTATGCACTTGATAGGCAGGGGGTAAGGCCAAACAGTATGCTACCGGACCTATTCTATCCAATATCTCAAATGATCCGATATATCTGGGTTTAAGTTTTTCCCGTTGTCCAAACCTGAACGCTCCCTTCCAAGGTAAAACTTTCACAAAGACCTTATCTCCTACTTCAAAACTTACTTCTCGGCGCTTGGGATCTGCATAGGACTTATGTCGACTCTGCGCTACAAGTAGTCGTTTTTTGATCACAGCTACTTGTTGGGTTGTCTCTGCTAATAATTATGGCCCTAGTAATATTGCATCAGCTCGGTCGTTCCAACATATTGGGAATCTACACCACCTTCCATAAAGTGCTTCAAATGGGACCATCTTAATCGAGTTATGGCAGCTGCTGTTGTAGGTAAATTCTATAAGAGGTAGCCATTGAAGCCATCCTTGAGGTATTTCAAGTACACAAGCCCTTAGTAAATCTTCTAGCGTCTGGATGGTTCTTTATGAGGTCTATCAAGTACACAAGCCCTTTATCTACGAGGTCTATCAAGTACACATCCCTGAGGTCTATCAACTTGTGGCAGTTAGCACATTGTCAAGATCGATTACCTTCTTGCCATACCTATTGAATATTGATGGACTTGGATAGTGTATGTCTCATATTGAGTATTTCACGATCTTCAAGTATCGCCTTATGATTCATTTTGTTCCCTTCTGATGCAATTTGTCCTATGCCTAATTGTCGGAGGGATTTGAATGCTTTTGTGGAGCATGCAGTTCAATGTAAAGAACTATTCGGCTTCAAATATAGACATGATTTGGTTCGTGATGTTTTATGTGATGTGTTTAAGAGAGCAAAGATTTTGGCCAAGAAGGAGACACTTGTGTTCTTCTTGACTGATCCGTGTTAAGGAAGGTCTACGTTGAGGGCGGAGGATGTGTTAGTGTTTGGATGAGTGGGTGGAAAACATGCTTGTATTGATCTGATGGAGTCTCTCGATCATCAGGTTTGTTTGGGTAAGGGCATTTTGTGGTGGTTAAGGTGGTTGATAACAGGAATTATCGACCTAGTTTAGTAGAGCATATAATTAGTTTTCCCTTTCCCGCATGCATGTTTTAGCCTTAAGTTGTGTTCTTTATACTTGTTTAATGCAACTTTGCGAGTATAGATGTCTACACACACTTTTGGTGTCTTTGTAGGTATTTTGGCGTGTTTTGGAGCTAAAACGATGCATTTGAGGATCATGCCTCGGGATGGACGCTTAGGAGCGATCACGCAGGCACGGGAAAGGAGGAAAAGACGAGCCAAGACGAAACGCACGAGATTGGAGCAATCTCGTCGTGATCCGAGCCATCTCGGTCGAGATCCGAGCCATCTCGGTCGAGATCCGAGCCATCTCGGCTGACATCCGAGCCATCTCGGCTGACATCCGAGCCATCTCGGCCGAGATCCGAGCCACCTCGACCGAGACCCCATATCAGAAGTTTCTGTCGATGCATCTCGGTCCCCATCTCGGTCCCGATCTCGGCCGATATTCCTGTTCGCCGATTTATTTCGTTAATTTTCGGATTTGTTTTAGGGCAGCTCGTTGCGGGATATAAAAGGAAAGCCCTAAATGATTTCCGGGGGTTCCCATTTCATTCTGATTTCGAGCTCCTTTGGAGAGAGCTTTTTTCCCTTTTCTTCTCACTTTGCCCTACACCCTTGTTGACCATTGTTGAACTTGATTGAGCTTGGAGGAACTTCGCGAATATTTGATAATTTGACGTTTTGCTAATTGCCTATCAATAAAGATGAGTTTCTTCTTTAATCTCTCTTTAGTTCTTGTTTATGCATTCTCTCTTGAATTGATTGGATTGATAATTGCTTCTTCCAATGAATTTCTTGGATTGATGATTGCTTCTTCCATTGAATTGATTGGATTGAAGATTGCTTTTGAAATGTTGATATTTGGCTAGAACCGTTGTGGTTTTAAGGTGAATTGGAATTTGTTTATACCCGGACTATGATGGAATAGAGCTTTATGCTTGGTTTGAATAGCTTTGAAATCCTAATGGTTGGCTTGTTCTTGAACCTAGTTAGAATTCATCTAGCTAGTAACCTAGGCCGGAATTGAGACTTACCCGGTAATATTCCGCTTAGATACTTGAGTGTTCGACCATAGGTAATAGATGTGAAAACCTCTATTGGGTTGAGTGTGCCTAGATTCCGTCCTAAGTAGGGTAATACATGAGACTTACCCGGTAATGGTTTACCTTTCCCTTAGTTTGGAGTTTGGTTTGTTTAGAATTTCCTACCTCTCTACCTTGAGACTTACCCGGTAATAGGTAGTTGGTTTGGAACTAGATAGTCTGGAGACTTACCCGGTAATAGACTGTCAGATTAGAAACGTTCTTCCTTGAAGCTGGTTAACCATAGATCCCTTGAGAGATGTCCTGAGTCCGTGCGTATAAACAATGACCTTGAATCTTTGGAATCCGCTTTCTCTTATTTGATAAATCTTTCGTTTGTCTGTTTTACTTAGTTTTCAGTCAAATCTGCTATTTGATTGCGAACTCTACATAAATCTTTCAAAACTGTTTTGATCTTTCTTCCCTTCTTTTCCAACCTCGTTCTTTTATTTTGATTTACGCTATTTGTGATTACATTTGCATTCCAAACATTTAGTCCATGTGATAGACCTTGGAATACTTATCCTACCTGTAAGTTGACCCATACACTGTGGGTTCGCTACAATTTGGGTGTTTATTTCTTGTTTACAAATTTAAAACATACCGTGTTTTTACTAACCTGTGAGCTTTTATCATTATTGATAAAAGTTTATAGGGGCGTGAAAATAGCGAACAGTGGCCCTCAATGCGGCCTCTACGAATGTGGCTAGACATGAAAGGGTTTGCATCGAAAACCAATATGTGAATCTTCCGTTCAGTTTTGATACGTTTTATTTTCTTGCGCTTGATGCCGTCGAGATTGTCAAGATGGTGCAACGGGTCTTGTCTTCAGATGTAGTGTTTAGGAGGATCGGGTTTGCTATTTAGAAATTATTAACGACACAACTTGTTGTCCGTCTATCTTCTACCTCGATGTAAATTTTAACGTATAAATATTAAAATTCAATTATAAAACTTTGCATCAACATTTAATTTTGATTTTGACAATATATTTATTATTTTTGTTTGTTAATGAAAGAGTTACTATGTAGATATTAATAAATATATATTTTTATATAATTATTAAATATATTTTAAAGCTATGTTTGAAAATTCGTATTATAATAGATGTGTTTTAAAAATAAACTAATTAACAATTTACAAATAATTAAATCAAATAAGTTATGATAAAGAAAATTATAGTAATATAATCTAAGATAAAATTTATATCGTAGAGTTATTAAATTTAGTAAAATTTATCTTATAAGATGATTTTAAAAAAAAAAAAATTCTTAAGGATTTTTCTTTGTTTATTCGAATATAAACTCGTCTGAAATATTTTATGGGATGTCGGATACATAGATAATTAGATATGCAGTATATTAGTATATATGAATATTTTTTAAATAGGTAATAGAACCCTAAAAACGTTTTGTTCAGCCGGCGCTTAACCTTTCCCGCACCTTGTTGGCTCGTTTCCTCCCGTTAGCGTTTATTTCTCCGATTTGATTGTCCGACTAGTGGTCGTTTCTCCTAATGTTCGACTATTTCTCTTGCGTGGCTTCTTATAGATTCTGCCTACAGCTCGATATTTCTCATGGGAAAGTGAACTAGTTGATGTCAGTGGCGGATTTAAGGGGGTAAGGGAAAGTGAACTAGTTGATGTCAGCTCTCCTCTCCCGCTCCAAGAACACGCCTCTCGTCTCCTCATTTTCGATAGCCGCTCCTCGCTCCTCGTCTCCTCTCTCCTCTCGCCGCTCCTCGTCTCCTCTCGTCGCTGCCCGTCGCCGCTCGTCGCCTCTCGTCGCTGCTCGTCGCCGGCCGTCGCTGCTCGTCGCTGCTCGTCGCCGGCCGTCGCCTCTCGTCGCTGCTCGTCGCCGGCCGTCGCCTCTCGTCGCTGCCCTCGCTGCTGCGCTCGTCGCTGCTCGCCTCCCGCAGTGCCGCTCCTCTGCCCGTCGCCTCCGCAGTGCCGAACCCCTCGCCTCGCCTCCGCAGACTGCAGTGCCGATCCCCTCCTCTCGTTAATTGGTTTGTATTTGTCGATTAGGTTTAATTTGTTGATTGAATTCACCACTCCCTCTATTTGTAACCTAAGTTTCAATTTTATCTGAACTTAATATTTAGATCTTTGATTTTTGATTTTTTTTCTCCCTCTCCGGTGTCTTCTTCTGATGCAGGTTGTTTATTGAGGTTATAGCTATCGTACATACTCTAGCCTCATCTCTCTTCTTCGATTGCTTCACTCTCGGGAGTCGGTATGTTGTTCAAAATATTGAGTTCGACTTCGTGTAATTTTACTGAATCTGGTTATTGTTTGCCTTCAATATATGTCTCAAGTTGAATCTGATTATTGTTTGCCTTCATTCTCTCGAGAGTCCTGTTTCATTTTCACCCACATGGCCTTTGAATCTGATTATTGCTTGCGATGTATCGGTTAAAATGTTTGAAATTTGTTACAAATTCCATGTCTGTTAACATGATCACATGTCTTTAATTTCTCTATTATTAGATTTTGATTTATTTTTTTTTAGAATTTTGTGATTCTGTTTTGATTAGGTTTAATTGGTTTGTATTTGTCGATTAGGTTTAATTTGTTGATTGAATTTAGGTTAAATTTGTTGATTGATTTGAAAAGTTATGTTAAGTTTCTTGAGAATTGTTGATTGAATTGAAAATTAGTGGATTATTACTTGATTAGGTTAAATTTGTTGATTGAATTGTAAGTTAGGCTAAAGTTCTTCATATTTATTGATTGAATTGAAAATTTATAGATGATTACTTGATTAAGTTAAGCTTATCGTTAATTCTTTAAGCAGATCAGTCCCCCCCTTCCAACATTTCCTGGCTCCGCCACTGGTTGATGTTGAGCGCAACTATGGCTGATTGCTTGGAGAATATGGATGAATTAGGTTTGAGGTAAAAGGAACAGTTTTTGTTTGATAAACTATTGTTCTGTTTAATCTTACTCCATTCAATTGACAAACTTGTTTATTTCACCCATAGAAACTGCTTTATGTAGATGTTTTATTGGATGTTCTGTTCTGATTATAAGTTGAAGTACACGAGTGATGTTCTCCAATACTGCATCACACACTATGAATGTCAATGCTGCATTATTTTCTTTCTGTTGCACATTATTTACTGACTGTACCAAACATTACTTCTAGGAAATTGTTATATAGGTCATAGCACTTAATTACTTTTCATCATATGGTTCAACTGTCTTAAAATAATTGTCTCCTGAGTCCTGAGTCCTTATTGTGTTTATTAGAACTGATGGTGGAGGCAGTAATGCACTTATTTTGCCCTGTAAGAGAAAGAACAAGGCAGAGAAGACTCAGGTATATGAACATAACTGTAGCGATTTTTTATCACCATCCAATTGTGTTGGTCACTAAGCTGAAATACTTTCATTCTTCCTTGTAGAAAACTGCAAAAATCCAAACTAGCAAAGGAAAAAAGTTGTCGAAATCCCAAAAAAGGAAGTTAAAAAAGCTGGAGGTGGGTGTGTCGTAGTTTGCCTCAATTTGAGGATTTCCAACTTTTTATTTACTTGTTGCTTATGCTACTGTTACAGCCAAATTCACTTGTATTGCTAAATGCAGGAAGAGAAGGAAAAAAAACAATTGCTATCAAAAAGTGTGGAGATTTTAGAGTAAGTCTTTTTTTTTTTTTTTTTTTTTTTTCCTGTGCTTGATATTTAGTGTGATTCATCTTGCCGATTCCCAAGTGTTTAATATGCATTTCAGGAAATGTAAGATCGATGAAAATGTGTACAAATTGTTGTCGTCAACAAGGAACCTTGGCCAGGTTTGTGTTCAGTTGCAGTCTTTTATGTATTCCAGTTCTTCTCTGGAAGTCGTTCAACTGTAACTGTCTGAAACTTTTAGGTGGAAACCTCAAAGGAGAAGCGTAGAAGGATAATGCAATTTTCACAGGCTGGTTTGGAAGTACCATACACTGATAAGCCTACAAAAACCAAATTTTCTGATGATGATATCAGTATGAGTGAACCCGAAGATGAAATTCACCCTGTACAGGTTTTCGAGGATAGAAGTAACGTATTGAAACCTTTGGTTGTTCAAAAGGAAGCAATAAACAAGGATAGTAGATCACTAGGTTCTTCCCTGCACCCAATATGTGAAGATGAGGTGGAGGACAATTATATTTCTAGTACAAAGTCCTTGATTGAGGTCAAAAGTGAAGAGCATCTCCCGTCTATTGGAGTTACTGGGGGTGCTTTATCTGCAAATTATACGGTGTGCAGTATGAAAGAAAACAGTGTTGCTTTGGTAAGAAATATTTTTTTTTATAGTTCTGATCTTTCACGTTATTTATGTTAAATGAACATATATTTCAAAAAAAAATAGACTGACAATACTTATGCAAGCAATAAATTGAATTAAAATATAAAACCCATCTTATTGATGATTGCATAAACTCACGCTGCAAGACTTCAGGCTGTAGTTTGGTCAAGTAGATGAAAATAATTTTATTTGATAAAGCTTGACCCTAGTAGTAGCTCACTGTCTCTGAATTTTTGTACATCAAAATTTTGTTGCTCAGTGCTCTAAAGCTTCTTATTGGATCAATTGGTTAATTATCTCACACGACACATGCATCAAATACTTAGGACTTGTGGTTAACTAGTCATATTTGATAACTTCTCTTGTTTAGGATGAATCTGGTGGTACTTCAAAAGGTAACTTTGGCAACACAAAATCTGCTGCAAATCGTTCCAGCCAGGGAGCAGTAAGTGCACCAACCGTAGTACATGTATCGAGGCCAGAAGAGGTTGAAAGCAAGAGGAAAGACCTACCAATTGTTATGATGGAGCAGGAGATAATGGAAGCTATAAATGAAAATATAAGCTTGATTATATGTGGTGAAACTGGTTGCGGAAAAACCACCCAAGTGCCGCAGGTTGGTCTAATTTCTGCATGTAATTGCTGATACACTGATAATATTTCCAAAAGTATAAACCAACTTCTATCTTTCTCTGTACTTCTTGTTGCAGTTTCTCTATGAAGCCGGCTTTGGTTCAAAACTATCCAGCATACATAGTGGTGTAATTGGTGTGACCCAACCTCGCCGTGTGGCTGTGCTTGCTACTGCGAAGCGGGTAGCATTTGAGCTTGGCGTTCGTCTTGGTAGGGAAGTGGGGTTTCAGGTCCGGTATGACAAGAGGATTGGAGAAAATTGCGCCATCAAGTTCATGACTGATGGAATCCTGCTTCGGGAAGTCCAGGTTTTTGTTACATCATCTTTGTTTTTTCTTTGGGAAGTTGGGAGCTGGATGTATGAGGGGGAGATCTGGATCGAATATGGAAATTTCTAAACAGGAGAAAATCAGATTAAATAAATTAATAGGAGGCTATAAATAATTTGTTGTTATTAATTACTTCATTGATAAATCAAAGAGAATCTTTGTCAAGACTAGTAGCTTAATGCTCAACATATCCCCTTACATTGCTATGAAGTTCTACCGTGAAGATGGGCCTGGTACCTGATGTCTAATCGAACTCACCAATTCTATAATGACTTGTCTCCTTATGTTTGCAGGGTGATTTCCTACTGAAGCATTATTCTGTAATAATTTTGGATGAAGCTCATGAGAGAAGCTTAAACACTGACATTCTTATTGGGATGCTTTCTAGGGTTATAAGACAGAGGCAGGTAATAGTGCAAAGCCTCTATCTGAATTGTTCATTCTATCCTTGTTATGATGCTTTCCTATTTCTAGTATATCTGCTCTATCTTTTTCTGGGGTCTTAATGTAATTTTGCTTTTTTTTATCTTAGGCTATATACGAGGAGCAACAAAAGAAGGTGCTTTCAGGAGAGATCATTGATCCTGAAGCTAGAATTTACCCCTTAAAACTAATACTTATGAGTGCTACTTTGAGAGTGGAAGACTTCACATCAGAAGGAAGGATATTCCGTGGACCCCTTCCTGTTATAGAAGTTCCAACTCGACAGTATCCTGTAACCATTCACTTCTCAAAGAGGACGGAGACTGTAGACTACATAGGTCAAGCCTACAAAAAAGTTCTGTCAATTCACAAGAATTTGCCTCCCGGTGGCATACTAGTGTTTGTCACTGGTCAGAGGGAAGTAGAATATCTGTGTCGTAAGCTCCGTGACGCATCAAAAGATCTTGTTGAGAAGAGTTCTAGAGTTGATGAGAATGAGGTCAGCTTAGATACAAACTTGAATGACATTGATGGATATGATATGAAGGAAATTACTGATGCGCTTGAAGTCAATGCGAAATCATCTGAACATCAGACTGATAGATTCAGTTTGTATGATGAATCTCATGAAGAACCAGGCGATGAAGATTCAGATTTTTCCTACAATTCCGAGTCAGAGAGTGATCTAGAATTTGGAAATGACACTGATCATATGCAAGCAAAGAACTCCGATGATGATGGTGATCTTGCTGAAGTTCTTGGACAAAATGGAAGTCTTGAAGCTCTGAAGGCTGCTTTTGCTGCATTGGCCGGAAAAACTGCACCAAAGCCTGAGTTTGTAGATAAGCAGAATAGTCCAGTGAAAGAAGATGGAAGTTGCAACGAGCCCGTCTCAAGCCTGAATGGAGAAAAAAGAGGGGAAAATGTTAAGCTTGTTGGTCCAATGTGTGTTCTTCCTCTTTATGCTATGCTTCCTGCAGCTGCTCAGCTTTGTGTTTTTGGTAATGTTAAAGAAGGCGAAAGGCTTGTAGTTGTTGCTACAAATGTAGCAGAAACCTCCTTAACCATTCCTGGAGTCAAGTATGTTGTTGACACAGGAAGAGAAAAGGTGAAGAAGTACAATTCATCCAATGGTATTGAATCATTTGAAATACAGTGGATAAGTAAAGCGTCTGCTTCTCAACGTTCAGGAAGAGCTGGAAGAACAGGACCTGGCCATTGTTATCGCCTTTATTCTTCAGCAGTCTTCAGTAATATATTTCCTGATTTCTCATGTGCTGAAATATTAAAAATTCCCGTTGATGGTGTTGTACTAATGATGAAATCCATGGGCATCAGCAAGGTACGTTTATTAATAGGCCAGATTAATCCTTATTTGGTGACTTATTTGATTTATGAAGTCTTATTATCTGATTTTTCATATCTGAATTATTTTGCTCATCTCCTGTTATCCTATGATTTACAAGCATGCTAACACGTTTATTTAATGTGATCTAGGTTGCAAATTTCCCATTCCCCACTCCTCCCGATGTCACATCCTTGGTAAAAGCAGAGCATTGTTTAAAGGCACTAGAAGCACTAGATCAAGAGGGAAGGCTGACATCTCTAGGCAAAACCATGGCACAATATCCCATGAACCCTCGTCACTCACGGATGCTCCTCACTGCCATACAGGTCATGAACAATAAGAAACATTACGTCAGGTCAAATCTGGTTCTAGGGTATGCTGTTGCAGCCGCTGCCGCATTGAGTGTGTCAAATCCCTTCCTTTTGCAATTTCAAGGAAGCCTTGGTAATTCTAACAGCAAGGACCACAATGAGAAATCTGAATCTCAAGAAGACCAGAGAACTGATGATAAGCAACAGAAATCAATTAGAAAGAAACTAAAAGAAACTGCTAAACTTTCTCGGGCCAAGTTTTCGAATATAAAGAGTGATGCCCTAACTGTAGCTTATGCTTTGCACTGCTTTGAGCTTTCTCCAAACCCATCAGAATTCTGCGCTATTAACGCACTGCACCTTAAAACAATGGAAGAAATGTCAAAGCTGCGAACACAGCTACTTCAGTTAGTATTTATGTCTTCTTTCAGAGGTCTACAAGAGGAGTATTTATGGTCAGAAGGAAATCTAGAAGACGTTGAGCGTGCTTGGAA
Source organism: Fagopyrum tataricum (assembly GCA_002319775.1). Taxonomy (NCBI): domain Eukaryota; kingdom Viridiplantae; phylum Streptophyta; class Magnoliopsida; order Caryophyllales; family Polygonaceae; genus Fagopyrum; species Fagopyrum tataricum. The sequence continues at coordinate 3,791,807 of CM008283.1, forward strand.
GCTTCCGTCTGAGAAGAACCCTTTGTCCCAGAGTGAGGAGGACCTCCTACTAGGAGCTATCTGTGCTGGTTGGGTTGATAGAGTTGCCAAACGTGTTAGCAGAGCAAGTCAATATTTAGACGGGGACAAAAAGGTCAATTCAGTTTCTTACCAGGCATGTATGGTTGAGGGAAAGGTGTATCTACATCTTTGGTCATCTGTTGCAAAATCAGCTCCTGAGTTTCTTGTTTACAGTGAATTGCTACACTCAAAACGACCTTATATCCATGGAGCATCAAGTGTACAATCGGATTGGCTAGTTAAGTATGCGGGTTCTCTATGCACATTTTCTGCACCACTCACTGATCCAAAACCCGGTTATGACTGTCTAGCTGATCAAGTCTACTGCCATGTCATTCCTTACTTTGGGCCCCACTCATGGCAGCTACCTTACCATAAAATGCCTATTAAAGACGTCGTGTCTCGAACCACTGTATTTGCATATGCTTTGCTCGATGGCCAAGTTTTGCCATGCTTAAAACCTGTCAGAAAATTCATGGCAGCCCAGCCTAGCATCATATTGAAGCGAGAGTCTTTGGGTGAGAAACGTGTAGGGAATTTGCTAAGCAAGTTAAATTCTAGATCCAGAACCATTGACAACTGTGCAATGTTGTGGGACGTGTGGTTGGAAAATCCGAAAGAGTTGTACACAGAGATTAAGTGCTGGTTTCAGACCGGATTTGATGATGAGTTCAAAGAGTTATGGGCAAAGATGCGTCATGAAGCCATACTATCACCAGAGGATCGCTTTGCCGAGAATAGTAAGAAAAAGAAATCTAATAAGAAGAAATGCAAATCGGAGTCATAATGAAGTTGGTCTACAAATTCCTTTTTCTTGAAAGCATTCATGCAGAGATGCCCACAAGCCAAGTGAAAGCCAGACAACCTAGGATCTGTACGGTGGATGTTTGACAGATTTTCGGGGCTCATTGTGCTCAGCTTAGGTGTCATACTGGTAATTTGTAAAACTGGTTTTGGCTGTGAAGAGAAGATGTTCAAAATCAAAGGTTACTCCTAATATTATTAGAGGATAATTGGAGTTAAATAGCTGTTTATTGTCCAATTTGAAACGTGGATAAATGCCATTGAAATTGGGAATACAATTTTGCAAGCTAAAATGTGGAGATTTGTACGAGGATGTTTGACAGATTATCTGGGTTCATTGTGCTCAGCTTAGATATTTTTTTGTAGTATGTGGTGTGTTTGGGGGGCCTATAAAGACTATTAGTAAGACCATTAGTGATATATGAGAGCTCTCTACAAGGACATAAGACTGACTGTATCATTATTGTTTACATTTACAAATCACTTTGGGGGTGCAAGTTATGAATTCCAACTGCTATAGCAAAATCTTTAATTTTGTTACAAGTGAAGTTCTAATGTTGTCTATAACAATTAATTTTGTTCACCACATTCATGCTGTTTTTTTTGATCTATGATGCTCAATCCTGTTTTAATAGGGGATTTCAATATGCATTGGCACTGCAAATCTGGTTGTCTTATACATTAATGATTTAATGTTCTTCAACAGATAGTTTTAGGGATAGTGTGATCAAGTCAGAGATGAACACTATTGTTTTACAATCTGTTGCATATCTTGCTTGCGTGTTTTACAATCTGTGATTGTGTCGATACTCAAGTGGTTTGTTGATGAAATTCTGGTTATAGATGCCAATATTGCTTTTGCTCATTGGTGCTCATATTTTATGTAAAAAAAAAACAGCATTCTTTCTTTATAAATGGGTGATCATACAGTTTGGTGTCTTCATCGTGCTGTGTGGTGCAACTCACTTGTTAAACGTGTGGACATTCTAGTTACACTCCAAATTTGTTGCAGTACTGAACCCCTGATGACTATTGCAAAAATGTCCATGGCTGCTGTTTCGTGCATTGCTGCTATGATGCTTGAGCTTGACAGGGAGACGAGTCTCATTCTTACTCGAGAAGAAACTGGCTAGGTCTATCGTTAGAAGCGAACCGAAAATTACCGGTTTGATCCGGTTCCTGTACTTATCCAGTTAAATTTTTTTAAACTGGACCGTTTAATTTATAATTTGGTCTGGTCCGGTCCCATCTTATTAAATTGTTCAAACCGTTTTTAAAACAAATTAAAAAAGTAAAAATAATGTAAGAGAGGATAAAGGATTAAAGGGTAAAGTAACATTTAGGGCAAAATTTTCGTCTATCTCCCTTCTTCCGTTTTCCCAGCAAGAAGAGTAGCAGACGACTCTGTACGAGGCGACTCGGACTTCTTCTTCTTCTTCGGACTTCGGACTTCGGACTTCGTTTCTTCCGTGGTGTCTGACTTCGGACTTGTTCAGTTCTTCCCAGTGCGCAAAGCAGAAAACTCGGACTTCTTCCTCGAAGTCACAACTCCCAAACGGCAAACCCGTAGGAGGTATGTGTCGCAACTCGGACTTCTTTTTCTTCTTCTTCTGAAATAGTGTCCTTTAATAACGTGAGGTGGTGCCTGCCGTTGGATATATGTGCCTGCCTTCGCAACTCTGTGAACAGTTTTGAGGTTTTGATGATTTTTTTTGAATGGAAGTTTGATGGTTTGTGCTTCGGAAGATGTTGAAGTGTTGTGCTCTTAAGAGCTTGATTATTACTTATTGTCGTTTGTGAAGTTGTGGAAACCCACGCCTAGTTGTTGACCGGTCCCCCGGAGATAATTAATTGGTCAGTGCCAATAAATTTAGATTTCAGTCATATGAGAAACAAAAAAAAAAAGTACTGGACAAATTATATAGAAGATACAGTGTTGAAATTATCCAGACATGATAATTGTATGTTCATCTATTTGTTCAGAATCGCCAGTTTAATTATCCAGACATGCTAATAAGCAACTCAGATTGAAGAGAAATAAACCGAAAATGTAGAAGCCGTAGATAACTTATTAGATGGCCCTTGCTAAAGGAGGGAATCTTCTTAATTGAACTTTCTTGTGCTTTTAATGCTTTCATACGTTGTCTCTTTGATTTTCACTTATTAGCTGGTCCTTGCTAAAGGAGGGAATCTTCTTAATTCAACTTTCTTGTGCTTTTAATGCTTTCATGCGTTGTCTCTTTGATTTTGTTTTTGATGGATCACTTTTTTAGTGTTCTTTTCAGGAATATTGTGAATAAGTTTTTTTTTCTTTCTGTAGGTGTTTTTTTTAATTTTATAGACGGTATTTTTTTAAATTCTTACTTTCCTGAATTTGAATAACATCTTAATTGTGTATCCTTCTAGGTTTCATCGTAACAGTTTGACTGTAAAAGCTTGACTACCATGGCTGCTTCTTTACCCACCTTTGAAGATGGTTACTCAGCAGACAAGCTCTTCAACCAGGGCTTCTCCTACACCTATGATGATGTCATCTTCCTCCCACACTATATTGATTTTCCTACAGACTCCGTCCAACTTGCCACCAAGCTTACCAGAAACATCTCCCTTTCCCTCCCTTGTGTATCCTCTCCCATGGATACAGTCACCGAAGCCTCCATGGCTGTAGCCATGGCTGCCCTTGGAGGGGTTGGTATAATCCACTCAAACAACACTGCCACCGAACAATTTTCACTCCTTCAAGCAGCCAAAGCCCGTAGGATACCCTTTGTCTCTGATTTTGAGATCAAGTCTCCCTCGGATGTGATTGAGTCAGAGGCAGATTTTGCTGGGTCCAGTGTAGTTCTTGTAACAGAGACGGGAAATAGGAAGTCTAAGGTTTTGGGCTATGTCTCCAAATCTGATTGGACAATTTTGAAATCCAAGGATGGGAGGGTTTGTGATTACATTTCAAAGCTGGATTTTTCAGTGCCCAACAAATATGATTTAGATCAGATTGCCGGGTTCTTGTCTACAAAAGGACTTGAGTTGGTGCCAACACTATCTGAGAAAGATAACGAGGTTGTAGATTTGGTAACGATGAAGGATGTTGAGACAATTAGGTCATTCCCTAAGAGAGGACTACCATCTGTAGGGTCTAATGGAGAGTTCATTATTGGAGCTTCAATTGGGACAAGGGAATCAGATAAGGAGAGGCTGCAATATTTAGTGAAGGGAGGTCTTGATGTCGTGGTATTGGATAGTTCTCAAGGGAATTCAATATATCAATTAGACATGATCAAGTATATCAAGAATACGTATCCCCAATTGGATGTCATCGGTGGAAATGTGGTGACGATGTACCAGGCTTCTAACCTTATTCAGGCTGGAGTTGACGGTTTGAGAGTTGGCATGGGCTCTGGTTCCATTTGCACTACACAAGAAGTCTGTGCCGTGGGTCGTGGACAGGTAATTTAATCCATTTAGATTTACTCTAGTCTCTAAACTGGATTGGATTATAAATTGGGAATCACAATTATATCATATCTCTTTCAATTGTAAAACTAATGGTTGCACTTGAACTTTAGGCAGCTGCTGTGTACAAGGTTTCTTCAATTGCTTCTCAAAGTGGCGTACCAGTAATTGCCGATGGGGGGATATCAAATTCTGGACACATAGTGAAGGCTCTAACACTAGGGGCATCCACTGTAATGATGGGAAGCTTCTTGGCCGGAAGTGCCGAGGCTCCTGGTGCTTACGAATATCTAGAGGTGTGTATCAATTCAATCTTTTAATCCTTCCTAAGGATGAACAAATAGTTCATAAAGATGTTACTTAATATGCAATACATATATTGAATGCTTGAATATATGAAACTTCCTATTAACGAACAAATCATACTCCAATTGATATGGGAACTGCCTCAGCTTAATAGGTACTTGTTTTTCATACAAACTTAAATATGTTAGAGTTGAGGAATTTGAGCAATTTCGTTGTGATAGGATGGTCGGCGTGTCAAAAAGTACAGAGGTATGGGCTCTTTGGAAGCAATGACAAAAGGTAGTGACCAAAGATACTTGGGTGATACATCAAAGCTTAAAATAGCTCAAGGTGTTGTGGGGAGAGTTGCAGACAAAGGTTCAGTTCTTAAGCTGATCCCTTACACAATGCAAGCCGTAAAACAAGGGTTCCAGGATCTCGGAGCCTCTTCCATACCATCTGCTCATGAGCTATTGAGATCAAGCACATTGAGGCTTGAGGTATGATCTTAAGTCTCAATTGTCTTGGTTATCTTTGCTATAAGTTATTCATCAATGGTTAGTATTAACTTGTGCATATATATGCAGGTTCGTACTGGCGCCGCACAAGTTGAAGGCGGGGTCCATGGACTAGTTTCTTATGAGAAGAAATCTTTCTAAAGCTACTGCGAGGATAAGTTTGTATCATGTTTCTGAATAATCACCTCTTTTCAAGTAGAAAATGGTTAGCTTTGTACTCAGGTTTTTGAATAATCTCCTCTTAAGCCAGGCTCTCATAAGAAGATTTTTATGTTAGATATTCTTGCATTGTTGATTATTTGCATTCAAGTAGTGATTTTGAAGGTGAAATGGTCAGCCTACATTTGTGTAATATGTTCTTGTCAGTGTTTTGGCTCCTTTTGTAAGATAGATGCAAAATTTCCCCATATGTTTGCATTAACTCATGGTGCAAGACTTCATGTTTGATCACCACATCTTTTATCCAAATCCAGTAATTGGGATCTTGAAATGCATTCTGGGTTCAAATTTTGTTGATTTTTTTTCTTCCTTTCCTTTCCTTTCATCGTCCCTAATTTTATTGTCCCAGATCTGATTTCATTTTTGGTTAGCATGAGATAGTTTGTTTATCTTCTGATATTTGTTTCAATTTCAACTTATAGATTTTCATTTCAATTTTCGCTGTAAGATCTTTAAATGCAAGCTTTTGCGGGAAACATTGTTATCTTAATGTTTAAGTACCTGCTTGTAATTTCTTGGTCTTCAACTATGAGAAGACAAATTGTGCCTTAGCATTTAGGTGCCTGATGCTATATTCTAATGAAATAGAGCCGATGGTTGAGAAAACTATGCTTGCATTGCATTGATCACTGAAATAAAAATGTAATCAAGTCCTAAATTGTAGCATATATGAAGTACAGAACCTAAAAACAATGTGAAGCACCATTTAAAATTTCTCTCAGTGTCTTGGTTTTCACGAAGATACAAATATAATCAAGTAGCATATATGTAGATTCACACCACACTGAATGTTCCACAAGAGTATGAAAAGTTGAAAACTGAACCTAAAACACAATTATTCAGTTAACCTAATCTATATCGTCATCGCAAAATCGCAACTCATAGAAAAGAAAATCGTAACCAGATGACTGAGAGAAGCTCGATCCACTTAACAATTAGTTGAATAACAACTTGAATCAGACTGAGAAAGTGTTCCAGTCACGAATAAAACACAATCAGAGTATAAACCCTAAAAGCCCTCTTTCGTGTTCTTCAGAAATTCCATCTTCCATGTCTTCTCTAGCACCAGGAGGAGGAGGAGGAGGAGGAGGAGGAGCGAAGAAGCAAATCAACGCAATAAATTCGAAAGCAAATCAACGCAAATGAGACAAGCGAATAAGCAATCGAAGAACGAAGAAGAAGCAATCGAAGAAGAGAGAAGAAAACGGGCGAAGAATCGCCAAAATCGCCCCAGCAAAAAAGAGAGATTAAAAAGGAGAAAAAAATTCTAAACACCCTATTTATACATACACACTTACACACTTAATAGTTAATACCTAATAAAATTTTGCCCTAAATTATCTCATAGATATTTGTGCATCCGTACATACTACAGCCTAATACACGAAACTAATGCTTGCAAGAAACACACGAGTTAGCTGCAAAGGAAACTCTTACGATATTGCTTTAACGTACAAGATGAACTCCTCAAATTAAAGTCATTATCTAAACAATAACATAGACCCCACAATTTCCTTTGTACTTTCATACTTAACTTCTTAAAACGTATAGAAAATAACAAAAGTATTTGTTGGCTTTTACGTACGTTTTCACAAACGGTTAATATATAGACTAATGAACATTCCCACACGCAAAATGTCCTTCTTCTATTATATTTATCTTCTTTACGTATATTTTGTAAAGTCCCTCAACATCTTCCAACTCCTCTCTTCGTAGAAAGCAAAGGCTTCAATCCTCATCATTCCATGGCTATCTATAAGCTTCAAGGCGTCGCTCTACTCTTACGTCGTTATAGATCGCCCTTGTTGTTGTCGCCTAGGAGATTTGATGAAAGTCGATCAAGCTTGTTTGATGATAAGTTGGTATATAGCTATTCGAGTCGTATGCAAGGTCGGATGCTCGGAAATACTCCTAGTTCTATGTAAGTTCATACGTACTTCGATTATGATTTATTGTGATTTTGGTTGTAGTATAAGGTATATGTCATATTGGGTTGTTATACAAGCCGATCGAGTCTAAGTAGCTCGACTAATATAACAACCCTATAATATAAATTATTCTAGCCGAATGGATTTGATTCGTTTAAAATTGTGTCGAGTATGAGCCTAATCGAACTTAAAAGTTTGTTCATTTTCGAATCGTTTAGAAGATAAACAAGCTCTAATTGAGTTCGTTTTTCATCTTTTGAACCGAACCATAGCTCGTCTCATATATATATATATATATATATATATATAATATGGCAAAATTTGATAACGTGTCTCATACTATGGGTGGATCGGTACATTTATCTATACACGTGCATGGATTTCTTTGTGTATTGTTATTGTTTGAAGTTAATTACACTTTCGTACGTATATGATTTTCTCCAAGACAAAATTTTGCTTAGCATTGTAATGTTCAAAAAGGTACGGCTTGAATTATTCAAGTATACGAGTTTTCTAATTTAGAAAACAAATAATACTGAATCTGTTGAAAATTCAAAATTTAAACTATTCAATAGATTTTTAATAAATTTTCAGTTATTTTTATGAATTATCATTCACATTGTACATAATTGTTTTGATTATAAATTGATATTTAAAAATACATTTACATTACTGATGACTTAATGAGTTAATACTTATGACTACTCTATATTCATAATGTTTTTAATAGAAAATATTTTTAAAAGTTATTATGCAACAAATATATTAAACTGGTCATTCATTATTATAATTTTAGTAGATAAATACAGAGAAATAGTCATTTGTATTTTATAAATAAATAAAGTAAATAAATTTATCAATTTATATCTTAAATTTAAGTATAATTTCAAAAGCTAATCACACATTGATATCAACTAAATAATTTGTAGTATTATTTACAGTGCAAAAACATTAAATTCATGTTCTTTTGATATAATTTTCATTACTTTTATAGTTTTATAATCTGGGTGTGTTTGGTAAGAGATTAAAAAAAAAAACGTTGATGAAGGTGAAGTTTTTTAAAATATGTTTTCAATCTTTTCACTAAAATTATGAGATTATCTAAATTTAACATTTTATTTATATGAATGAATATTTGATCGCAGTACAAATGCCAGCAAGCAACCCCCACCAAGTCCATCTCCTAAGCCACGGTTTCCGGTTTGGTAAGTTTTCATAAACATTAAACTACGTACTTACTAAATTAGTTTTCTATCACAATTATTAATATATAAAATTATTTGGAGTCCGATCTATATAATTTCAGGAAATATATTACATGCAAATTTCAGGAAAACGTGTTGCTCACATGAAATTGCACAATAAGACCTTGTTTGATATGATTCTCTATAATAAGGAATTATTTTGGAGTCACTTAAATATATTTTCGTGTTTGATAACAGCATAATATCGGAATGTGTCATTTTAAGAAATAAGTTATTTATAGTTTTTTTTGTGTGTGTGTGTGTTTGAGTCATTGCGATATGTTTTTCCAAATATAATTTATTATGTCATTGTTAATCATGAATAAAATCGACCCAAAATTTTAAATTATAATATTAATCAAACAATATATTTCTTAAATCATATCATATCATTTGTCATTTATTATGAACTATTATTTTTAATCGAAGTTTTACACGTACCGATTTATATTATATGCACTTTTTATGATAGGCTGAGATGGGCTGTGGGTTCCTTATTTTCCCTAGTTATATCGTTGTGGATGCCAAAATGGAGCACCCTTCTTAGGCTTGGAGGTTAGTATATATTTACCAAGTTTTCTTCTTTTCTTTTTTCTCTCTTTGTATGTACCCATTCAAATTTATTAGATTTGGACCGAAAATTTGTTATTATAACGGATTTTAATTAAATTTTCAGGTCTAGTCTAGGCTTGGACCGGTTTATCAATTTTTTAAAAAGTCTAGTTTTTAGATATAAAGGTCTCAAAAAAAATACGTACAATTTGACTTAATCGTTCCGAACTAGAATATGACCCGAATTAAGTAATTTTGGTCCTGACATTAAATTTTTAAAAGATTTTAAAATAATTATTAAAAATTTGGCTCAACCAATCCAAATGGATTTAGACCAAAACATTAGGTCCAGTTCCGTTTGATTTTCGGTCAGAGATTCTTTAGTTGGAGTTATAAAATTAAGACTTACAAAAAACAACAACAGGAGAGGCAGAAGTTGTAATGAAAGAGGTAGAGCAGGCGGTAGAGGTGGTGGAGAAGGTGGCAACGGTGGCGGAGAAGGTGGCGGAAGATGTGGCCGATGAGCTTCCTGATCAAAATAAGCTTAAGGAAGTAGCCATGGTGGTGGAGAAAATCTCCAAGGAGACTGCTAAGGATGCTCATATCGCAGACCAAATCATTCATAAGGTGAAATTTCAAATTTTATAATTATAAATGATTATAATATGTTATTATATAGTAAACAAACATGTTTTTAAATAGATCGGTCTGATATCAAACCATTTTAAACCGGTTACTTTTTAGCAAAATAATCCGGTGAAATTTCAAAATTCCGTTCTTAATTGGTAATAAGAGTGTTTTTGTGTTAATTCTATATAAATATTTTTTGGAAATTTTGATTTTTTTTTTAAGAAGTAGTGATTTTTGACCTATATAGTCACACTTTATTATTAATAAAAATAAGACTAAGTATAGGATAGCCGGAGCCCTTAAATTAATTTTTAAAAAATTATTATATTTACTAGTTATAAAAAATAATCATATTTAAATATTTGAATAATTTTATATGGATAATTTATATTTTTTATTTATTTATAAAAATTATTGGATGTTAATTTATGGATGGTCGAATAATATATTCCAAAAAAATTATAAAGCTTGGAATTAACCGGCTATGAAAAAAATTATTAGATATAATTCAAAACGATAAATTTTATATATTTTAATTATAATATATAGGGATATGATCAGGTAAAAACCTATTTTTGTGTAGGGAGTATGAATTTATCATAGTCGTACAATCTGAATAAATGAACGTTCCAGATTTGTGACTAAATAAGAAAAACGTTTACAAAATATTTGACCAAATATTGACTTACTTTGTTTGGCATCATAACTTCAGTTCTAGAATACATTTCGGTCAAAAATGTATTCATTTCGGTTGAAATGTGTTCTTTCCGGTCGAAATGTGTTCATTATGGTCGAAATGTATATTTTAGAACGAATACATTTTGGCCGGAATGAATACATTTCGATCGAAATTAAACATCCAACTTACGTTCCCGAGTATACTTAACGTCCAAAATTAATACATTTCGATCAAAATGTATTAATTTCAAACATAATTTTATAATTTCGACCGGAATGAATACATTTCGACCGGAATGAATACATTTCGACCGGAATAATTAACAAACTACGTCTAAGGTCGAAATATTTATATTTCGCTCGAAATACTTTAAACAATATAATTATGTTTCCTTATATGATTATCTATTTAGTGAAAGTGAATTTTCTAATCTTAATCCAGTGTTTCACACCTACGAAAATGAGTCAATATCTTAAACGTTGAATTATTAATGAAACGGATCAAAGAGGCTCCCACAGGCTCCCACTCCCTGCACATGAAATATTCTCACCTCAACCTGACCCACAATATATATATTATTAACATGTAATTTATTGTTCTTTTACTTCAGGAGTATTTAATTAAATCTTATGTTTCATTATAAAACAAATATTTTTGTAGCGTTAAAATACAACTTTATCCTTCTTTAACTTCTGGAGTAGTTAACTAAATTTATCCTTCTTTTAACTTCTGGAGTAGTTAACTAAATTTTATGTTTCATTATAAAATATTATTTTTCTAGTGTTAAAATACATTTTTCTAATTTATAGGTTGATTCAGTGAAGCAAGATTTAGAAAATCTCGAGACCCTTGCGGAGCCACTCATCAATAAAACCATCCATGACAAAAAGGCTTAACATCTTCTTCAATGTTAATTACTTAGCCTCTTGAAATATATTTGTGAAAAATGTTATTGTCTCAACTTATACATAGACTATGTCAACCTACAAATGTTTTTTTTCCTTATATATGTATAGAACTTTACTTTTGATCCTAATGTGTTGGATTATGATAAATCATGTTGAAGATTTTTTTTACTGAGTTTTAATGCAAGATATGAGCTTGATTCAACTCATTACTAATCATCCACGTATTTTAAAAGACAAATAGAGAAAAATGATAATAAAGATATGAAATCAAGGTTAGATCACCAAATTATTATTCACAAAATAAATATTATTATAAATTCATCATCATACAATACGTTCGCAAATACATGAAACAAAACAAACTATAATGCTTAGGCAAAATACAATTATACAAGTACGACTATCTGAATCTCCAAACATCCTATTATATCAATAATCATTGAAACGGATATTTTAATTGTTCACGGCGTCTCACACTTAATTTATTATTTCTTTTTATAATAGGGAGGTGGTGATGTGTAGGAGTATGGAGGAGAATTGTAATATGAAGGTGGAGAATAGTATTTTGAAGGTGAGTAAGTTGGAGGAGAGTAGTACGAAGGAGTAGTGTAGTAATATGTAGGCGGAGAGTAGTAGTATGGAGATGGAGAGTAATATGATGTAGGTGGTGAATAGTACTTAGGAGGCGAGTACGAAGGAGGGGAATAGTAAGTTGGGGGTGAGTATGTAGGGGGGGAGTAATAAGTTGGTGGAGAGTACGTTGGAGGAGAGTAATAGTATGAAGGAGGAGAGTAATACTTGGGTGGAGAGTATGAGGGGGGAGAGTAATAGTATGGAGATGGAGAGTAGTAAGTTGGTGGAGAGTACGTAGAAGGAGAGTAATACTTCGGTGGAGAGTACGTGGGAGGAGAGTAATAGTACGGAGGAGGAGAGTAGTAAGTTGGTGGAGAGTATGTGGGAGGAGAGTAATACTTGGGTGGAGAGTATGTGGGAGGAGAGTACGTAGGTGGGGAGTATGTCGGAGGAGAGTAGTATGGATGTGGAGAGTAAGATTTAGGTGGTGTGTATGTCGGAGGAGAGTAAGTTGGAGGTGTGTATGTAGGCGGGGAGTAGTATGGAGGTGAAGAATATGATTTAGGTGGTGAATAATATGTCGGTGGTGAGTAGTATGGAGGTGGAGAATATGAGTTAGGTGGTGAGTATGTCGGAGGAGAGTAGGTTGGTGGCGTGTACGTAGGAGGTGAGTATGTAGGCGGAGAGTAGTATGAAGGTGGAGAATATGATTTGGGTGGTGAATAATATGTTGGTGGTGAGTATGTCGGAGGAGAGTAGTATGGTGGTGAAGAATATGATTTTGGCGGGGAATATGTCGGAGGGGAATAAGTTGGAGGTGAGTACGTAGGCGGTGAATAGTATGTTGGAGGAGAGTAGTATGGTGGTGGAGAATATGATTTTGGTGGTGAATAAGTTGGAGGTGAGTGCGTAGGCGGTGAGTAGTATGTTGGCGGTGAGTATGTCGGAGGAGAGTAAGTTGGAGGTGAGTATGTTGGCGGAGAATAGTATGGAGGAGGGGAATATGGCTTAGGTGGCGAGTACACAGGCGGAGAGTATGTTGGAGGAGAGTAGTAATAGGGTGGTGAGGAATATGATTTAGGCGGTGAGTATGTTGGAGGCGTATACGTAGGCGGAGAGTCGTATTTGGGTGGAGAGTAAGAAGGAGGTGAATATGTTGGAGAATAATAGTATGGAGGGGGTGAATAATAGTACTTCGGAGGTGAATATGTTGGAGGAGAATAATAGTATGGTGGTTGTGGTGGAGGCGACTTATAATAATATGGTGGAGAATTGTAGTATGGTGGCGAGTTATATGATGGAGGTGGTGGTGAATAGTAGTAGTATGGAGGTGTATAACTATAAGATGGAGATTTGTAGTCGGGTGAAGGGTAGTAATCGTCAGCCCTCACGGTTAGGGCAATTACAAAGCTCATAACCAAAAAACATGTCGCAAAGCATAAATTTGTAGTCATTATGAATGTAGATCGACAAGCAAGGAGTAGGTTTTTTGGGAGCAAGAAAAATCTTTGATATTGTCTCTTTCTATAAAACCGATTAGCTTGAATGAAATTTAATCAAAACTTAGAATGGTTTATATAGAGATTTTGAGTACTTCAACAATGAAATGGTCATTATAATAACAATTCATAATTTGTTGGTATAAACATATAAAATATGACATATTTTAAGTTGTACGGTTCACAAGACTATATCCATGTATGTATACGTTGAATTGGTTTAAATATTGTATTTGATTATGTTATTTTATGCATGTTACATCATGAAGAAGCAAGTGATTATTTTTATACAAAACAATTATGGTCATTAATTTGACTATGTCCAATGGTATGCACAAAAATGTATAATGCTATTTTTCCGACATTATTCTTATTTTTGAATTTTGCTCAGTAACCGCTTAACCTTTTTTGAATGAAAAATAAATGTAAAATTTTAAATGAATTTTTAAAATATTTCTCAATATCGGATACAAAAGTTATCTCTTTTTCTATTTTATTTTCCTAAAATGCATTCATTTTTACTCTATTTGCTTAAAATTCTATAAAATTATTCTAAAACTTTAATTGATAAGCAGATTAAATTATTTTATATTTCAGTTATTTTTTTTTTATAGCACAAGTATATTCTATGAAAAAAGTTGTTAAGACAACCGATTTAATTAGCTCAATGAAAAACTTATACCAAATTTGTTCCGAGTGGATTACAAAAAAAGAGGGCGGTCAACAAGCGTTTGTCGGTGCAAATGTAAAATTGATTCTCAACAAGTGTAAAATGTACCGTCAATAAACGATTAGAAATCGATTTTTTTATTTAAAAAAATTAAATGGTTAGAAATCAAAATCTAAAAAATTGGTGATTAATTTTTCACTTCATTATTTAAATACATTAGTTAAAAAAAAAAATCTCACGCTAATCTAAGCTTAGATCTTCATGTATAAGTTATAACTAATATTTCAACACACTTTAGACAAATGCTTAGATAATAATATGGTATTAGTTACTTGTCAATATAAGCTGATCATCAAACAGATTACAGAAGAAGAAGAAGAAGCAAATAAGGTGAAATAAAAAGGCCAATTAAAGAAATAATCAACCCAACATGTCATAATCAAATCATAATGACATTTATGCTTCCCGCTATTTGCCTATACAAAATCAGTCTTATTTTAGATTATGACATCCATTTTAAATTATGATCTAATATTTGAAAGAATTAGTTATGTATATTACTTATTTATTCGATACGCGGAGTTGAAATTCTAAAACCCGGTAAATTTGAAAATATTTAAAATAATTTTTTGAAGACAAAGAATGTCTTAAATCTATGGTTGTTGACTGATTAAAATAAATTATCTAATTTTTGGATTAAAAAAATGAAAAGTTGAATTTTTATTGATTTCACACAAGAACGATTTAATAACTGATTATGTAAAGATGATTGAATATGACAATGTATTTGATCATTTCTCTAATATTTGATTTAAATTAATTTAATATTTATGATATCTATGTAAGAATTCATAAAGTTTCAAATGTATTCAAAAATTGAGATGAGTATAAATTGTATAGTGTATCAATGCGTACAAAGAAATTGATTCATCTTAATTTCCTTAGCCGGCAATATTTAAGATATTTCATGTAATGTATCATTATTACGAATATTCAATAAATTAGTTAAAAAGTTTTCCGTCCTAAATCATCATTAGTTAGTGGTCGTGTCATGTACAAGTTTTATTAATAAATAAAACAAAATTTTAAAAAACGCATAAAATTTAATTAATACTTTACAAGTCAATAGATTAAATTTGTGAATAATTGGTGTCATTCATTTCAAATTATTGTATTTTATTTGTTAAATAAGTGGTGTAGTTCGTTCTTAAACTAAAACTTTATGTGTTTTGTTTTAAATTTTATTTGATCCAAATTAAACAAAATATAATCAGATTTGTCAAATGATATAATAAAAACGCAATGTGATTTATTAAAAAATCCTAAAGTTCAACATATAACATCCGTTAAATTATATAATTATTGCTTCAAAAGACTAAAAGTATAGTGCAGTATCATATCCCATATTTAGTGATAATTACTAATTTCCCGTTTGGTTGTAGTTCCGGAAATAGAAACGAATTTAGTCCATATATGTACTTTGTTCATGAATTATTCTGGTAGGTTTTATGTAAAATGCACTTGATTTCCCCTATTTGTTACCCTATAGGGTATTAAAACTAATCAAATTCTATTACAATTAGTTCAAACCACAATGAATGATTCCCAACAACTTCATTAACAAAGATGTACGTTTGAACTATATTCGTTTTCATTCTGTTTTCGTTTTCGGAGTTTAAACCAAACGGACCTAAATGGTAATGTTTAAAAAACTACCTGCAGTATTCTATATAGCTAAATCTGCACGTTTGAGTTTCGCACGATACCGTATGAATTAACAGAAGAGTCCTCGCGAATGACTTTGAACTAAACCGGTTTAAGTCTGTGCCAGAAAGGACGTATGTCCCGGGTCGGTCTACGGAATGGGGTTTGTCGAAATTCCAGATTGGGACTAAAATTCGGTTCGTGAACCTTGAGGGTGGTCAAATGATCACATATAGATGGGCCGAGCTTTGATTGAATGTTGGCCCAAATCGAAGTTACAACTGGCCCTAAATCGGGTTCAGATACCAGACCGGGATTTTCACAATCTCGTTATTCAATCTCCAAACCCCCGTGACCCTCAATCTACGTGGGATCGAAAACCCTAGAAATTGAGTTCTCTGGTTCAAGCGAGAGCGAGGAAGCAATGTTCAATCTCTGCAGACGAGTTGTATCCTCCGATTGCTCGTCTCGAATCTTCTCAGGTTTTACCGATCTCCCCTCGTACTGATCAAACAGATTTGTTGGAGTTTTCGCCACTTATTTTCATCTCTTTAATTAGATTTTCATGCTTCAGCTTGCAACCGTAGTAATCAGAACTTTTTAGATATTATGTATGATTGTCTACTGATTTGCTTCTGTCTTCCAATATGATCCTAAATTTCCATTTCTTTAGAGGACTATACTGATAGCTTTTCATTTTCAATTGAATTTGCCACATTGTAATTCAATTTCCCTAATGCTTATGAAAATTACTTAGTATTCTAGGGTTTTTTTTTATGGGGTTTGAATACCATTAGGATTGATAATCGACATATTTTCAAGATCAGGTTTGTTAATTGGAATGTAATCTCAGAATTGTTTTAATTTTTAGGTATTGGCTGACAATTATAGACATGTTATATCAGCTGAAAGATTTATTAATAGTACAATTTCACTTCTGTTTAAGGTCATATATTGTTAGCATTGATATTGAAAAGACTATCCATTTTATTTTATCTAAAGTTTGATCTGGATAGACTCATAGGCAGACAACTTCCATTTCATTGTTGTAGATTTTTTTTTTCATTTTTTTCTACTTGTTAGTCTCTTGAATCGTATTAGTTGGGTGTATTAATGGCAGGCTTCTTTAGTTCAGCTAAATTGAATGCCAGTGTCTATAATCCACCATGCCTGTGGGGTAGTTCAAGAGCTATGATCCACACTACTAACTCAAAGGAGTTCGAAAGGAATAACCAAACCTCGAATCCCACATCCTTTGTAAACGATATCTTGTTGGAGACACAAGGTGAGTTTGGATTAGGAAGAGGAGGTCCCAAAGAAGAGAAACTAGACATTGTACACATAAAGTTGATCAAGAACAATACATTTGTGACAATCACGGACTCCAAGGGTAACAAGAAGGCGGGAGCATCCTTGGGATGTTTGGAGGAGATGAAGGGCGGACCAAAGGCATCACGCTATGCCGCTGAAGCCACTGCTGAACATGTAGGAAGGCTGGCCAGGAATCTCGGGTTGAAGTCAGTTGTTATGAGGGTTAACGGCTTTACACATTTCAAGAAGAAGAGACAGGCGATCCTTGCTTGGAAAGAAGGGTTCACTCATGGTCGTGCTGGTGATAGGTCTCCTATTGCGTTCATTGAGGATACCACAAGACGTCCTCACAATGGATGTCGGCTTCCGAAGAAACGAAGGGTTTGATTGTTCTGGTTGTCCTCTGGTTAGCTTTGATCCCCCGTCGGACTTTTTGTTTAGTATTCGCTTGAATTTTGTTGCTCAAAAAAGGCTATTTGTTAGTTCAACTCTCATTGCTTGTTGTGACCTATATAGTGTACCGATTGAGCTTAAAATAATTGCTATTTGGATGCTTGTGTGGCGTGGGGATAGGGATCTTTCTTTGTCATGAGCTTCATTGTGAATATGCAAACAGAAACAATTAACAATCATTTGATGTAAATAAAACGTGTGAAAATCTTGGTATGAGTTAATAGAAACGTGTAAAACTTACTCTATAGGAATTCTATGTTGCAATCAGTGAATTGGTGTCCAAACTTTCTTTTATTTGGTGTTACTTTTGAATGTTTTTCAAATGTTAACGAGAATAAAATTTGTTCTAAATTGGATATTGGCATATCCTTTGCTCTAAACATATTGTAACTTCTCTATATTGCATACTTACTTTTGAATGTTTTTTAATGTTTTACCACGACTTATGACAACAACAACAAAACTACAAGGATACAATAAATGTAAGTTTCAAAATAAAATAAGATACAAAGGATATTTTACTTATGCTTTCTATTGATAAAAATATAATGGGTTTAATTTACAAGAAAAATAAATGTGTTTTATGTGTTCATAGAAAGTCTTTATATTAAATATTTTTTAAAAACAATTATTGGAAAAAAAAATATTTGAAGCTGTATAAACATTTAAATTGAATCAGAGACTATTTTTTTTAATAGCTGCTTAGTATAGTAGGCTGATTTAATCATTCTGTGTATCGGAGCCAAGTGCCCAAGTGTCCAAGTGCCATAGGCATCAAACTATTATATATAGAAGTTGAGTTATTTCAGAGCCGGTTAAGACTCGCGAATGTCGCGTCCATCAAGCAATACTTTTTGACGATGAATCATATAACTTATATAAAAGTAAAGTTTCTCAATTTTGTGGGTTATATGGTAGAATTAGGCCTTGGGAGAATGTCACTCTCTTCACAAAGAATATTTGGAAACTTACAAGACTACAAAGGTTTCTACTTTCTACCATTGAAGGAAAAAGCTTCCATTGTAGATCATATGGTGCTACCGGAATGCTCTCCAGAAAACCCACTTCCATAAGATGTCGATCCGGTTTGTGAAGTTGTTCGGTTTGTTCCTGCTCGTTGCATTGTCGTAACTTGAAGACGTCTTTCGGAGGAGGTAGACTCTGAATGGAAGGCTCATCATCATCTTGTCCTGAAACCAAAACATTAGTAAACGGCAGATTTAAGAAAAGGTTTTGTGAACATGATATTTAACCTTCAAATGAATCACTGCAAATGCAGTAGCTAGTTAACGTGGTAAAGTTCATGTAAACATACTCTGCAGAAATTTTCTCTTCCCAGATTGCCGGTCTAGCGTACTCCTTGCAGATGAACTGCTTGGAACAGGGCGTGGTTTTGATGAACCAGAGAGATCACTTCCAGTGCCAGTGGCTGATCTTGCTGTTTGACTGATGGGCAAATTGCTTTGTAAACAGATCTTAAGTACGAAATTGACATCGGGTGCAGGACCTAGCAATTAAAACAAAATTTTCAACCTAAATGACAGTAGCAAAGACTGTAAGAGTTGCTCATTAGCTGTGTTGGCAATATGGAATTCAATGCACCGTGAACTGAAGCTTGAATTAGTCAACTTAATGAGTCTTAAGTTGAAGCTGCTAAGCAAATAGCACAAATGATGTGATTTAGTGAGCACAAGGCACACAAAAGCAACAAGGTTGCGTTGACTAGGCACAAGGCCCTCAAGTGTGCGCCTCCTTGGTAAATTTGGAGATAATCAATTGAGCTTGAGTGCTAGAATTGAATTTTGCTTGCAATAACTGGATTTGCATTGTTGTTGTTTTCTTAGGTTATTCTTAATGTTCCTTTAGTGTTTCGAATGGTTACAACTTGGAGATATACTGATTTTTTGGATTACTTGGGACCATTATGTAATTTATGCAAATCACAGTACATTCTGTGGGTTCATTTGAGTTTTCCCATAATCACATCACAGATTTGCTATAGAAATGTACCAAGCCTGACCCAAATTTTTTCCCATGTCTAAAGTCTGAACACAACATGCAATGCCATATCCACCACTAGTTAAAAAGCATCAACAAGCAAACTTGTCTAATTTTATTACTTTTCACGAGAAACAAAGAAGATAAAAGATTCATTGCATGTGCTGCGATTAAGATGAGTTTCAGAAAATACCTTCTACAGTAGGTAGATTTGCTATAAAAGCAGCCAGTGCAGGAGCTCCTTTCAGCATACCATCAAATGCACTGGTTCCTCCTATAGCAAAGGACGAAACACCAGAAACTGGTACTGCACCACTAGTGGAGGGAAGTCCAGATGATGTTGGATTAGGAAGTACAGAACCTGCAGATTAGTCAAGCCACACCTCTAGCTAATTTATACAACAGCAGTACCATGTCAATTAAGAATATATTCCAGGTACTACAACATGCATGTCTTTATCGTAATTTTATCATATAGCAGAGTCAATAACGGAATACGGAAGACTCAATTTTAAGCTGTTTAGATGTAGAATCACTGCATTGAAGTTGTGTATTATCTAAATTTTCAGTGTAATGCCAGCACAGGTTATGATAAGAAATCGACTTGACCCTGTATTCAGCTACAACCATTTCTTAACTGCTATCACAATGAACCACCTTTTTTTTTCCAAACATAAAATGTGAGTACATACCAGGTTTCTGCCCAGGATCATAAACCGACATCTGGGAGACATCTGGCTTCACCACCTTCGAGGAAGTGTTTACTGCAGACATGCCGGAAGATCCCTTATCTGCATCCAAGATAGCATGTGCATAGAAACAATGAAAAACGAAGGCCAGCTGAAACAAGAATTTCATAGCCAAAATGCATACCTACTATCCCAGGTCCATTCGCAGTGGACTTCTCCATCTTCTTACTCATGTTTTTCGCAAGCCACTGGAGCAATAAAAAAAAATCCAAGTTAATGGACATCATTATAACTTCAAAGAATCAAACACCTTGTCATTGACTGAATTCGCTCATATCCTCTCTTCTCTTTACACTTCTTGATACTAAGGGTAGTTAAAGTAAATTACAATAGAACAAACATTGGCATGCAAAAGGTAATTGAGGCCAAATAAAAACTGTTAACATATGTGCACCTCTTTTCTTGAAAAATGATCAATATCTTTGGACGAACAAGGTAAAAGGTTCATAAAACTATATCGCGAAACTACATCTTGCAGTGAATCATCCAGTGCCATTGCTCCCTCATCACTGGCCTGTGAGAGAGCTTCTTTCCTTCTCTGCTCAACCTATCAAAATATATGTGGTCAAGATAATATAATAAACATACAACTTAATAAATGAGTGGCCAGCGCCAGATCAGCAAGTACAGCATAAGTATTCTGTCTATTATCCATCCAAACAACATGACTAGTCATATGGGAATAGATTAGACATCAAACAAGCAGAAACATAAAAAATGCTAAGGCACAAAGGCAGTAAAATGTCAATTGGCCGGATTTCTCAACTCTTTTATCCCCAAAAACCGTATGAAAAGGTTAGAAGGCAATCCAGTCACATAGTATCTGGTCAGCTGACCAAGTGAGACTTATTTAGCAAGGAAAATGGATGGTATTTGATGATTAAGAATTACTGGCATATTCAAGGATATCAAAGGGTTCTACCGTTTGATAATCGCTTCTATTACAACGACTGTCATAAGTTTTACCTCCATTCTACTGATAATTTTCAGAAGCATAAACACTAATTACATGTTTCTCTTCAATCTGTCTTGTGTTGCTTTCTGTTACTTACAAAAGCCAAGATTTAGTCATAGTAACACCTTTTCCGTAGTCAAAGATCTTTTAACACAAGTCAGACAAACCACATTGTCATCATTACGTTAAGCCACCTCAGTTTTGCCACTTGACAACGCCATACTAAGCCACATTGGTTTTTTGCCACGTGTCATTCTCACATTAAACCGCATATTTGGATATTTTGATTCTCAAAAGTTGTTTTTAAATTTTGACTTACGTATTCTTATCTTCGGTCAAATCTTTCATTCTCAACTCTTTATATGGATTGTTGATGATGCAATTTTAATTAAAATAAATTCTTTTTTATTATAGAGTTTTGATATTAATTCATTCCAAATACTCAGTTTTTAGATATATCTATTCCCCTATCTTACATTACAGATTATTGTAAATAAAAAATATTGATAGCAAGACGTTATTTACCACGAGAAAAAAATTCAGTTCAAACTTTACAAATCCCATGAAAGGCACGAGTACTAAACTAGTTTTTAGAAAATTGACTTCTATCACTATCAAGAGTTCTCACTTTTGGTATTAATTTATTTGAAGAAAAAAGGAGAAAGGTGCTCCACCTTACAAAAATCAGTCACTGGTTTTAAATTTGGGAAAATTTTGAGGATTGGGATTTTATAAAGTTCCCTCTCTTTGTTTGTTGAATAAGAACAAAGAAAATTAAATTTGCATGCGATTATTAGGAATATGGAAGAACTTAACCAGATACACGAGCAATCAAGAAATGGTAAATGTAATATACAGTCATGGAATTGAACTTGAGAAAGAACTGCCAATCGTGTATACAATTAGCTCAAAAGAAAGCTAATCCTAATATTAAGTCAAATTATTTTACGAGAGACTATCACATCAAGAAGCCTTCACCAGGAGAACATATAGGTAGGAAATCATAAAAAGTAAGCTAGAGGTTCAGTACCTTTAACATACTTGTTAGATCCCCATATGTTTGCTCAAATTGAGTAAATCGTTTCCAAACCTGAAACAGGCTCAAACAGCAGACACCTTATTGATACTTGTATGACTTCAGAAATTCAGATACTTAATATAATTTGAAATGGTAACATAAATTGCCAATGAATCCAAGCAAATGGAAAGAATACTACGGGAACATTTTTATTTTTTTTAATAAGGACATTAGGTAGACAAAAAGAAGTCAAAACCAGGGGGGTGGGGGACTAGGGCTAGACAAATAGAAAATTCCAATAATCATAGCAAACTAGGGATCATTTGGCTCGCTCTTCTTATTGCTTATAAGGACCTTACAAGCAATAAGGAGTGTGCACCAAAAACGAATGTGCATGGGTCAATGCGGGTTTGATTCTCCTATCAATATATCCCTACAATGGATCGGGCAGCTTGCACCAATTAAAATTTGGGATAATTGGTGTTGCAAAAGTAAATGTTCACATCAGTAAAATAAACGCAAATTCATTCTGAGGTTTGAACTACAAAAGATAGAGCTTCATATATATCAAATTCAAGTCCTCGGCTTGTAATAACACTGTAAAACAGCACGATGCAATAACGAAGACTGGATTTTGACAATTAAATTTCATGACATCCAAATTTTCTTGAACAGACAAATTTAAAAAATGGAGAATTAATATCTACAAACAATCACTTATAAATTACAGATACATCTTTGAAGAGGAATATGATAGATGAATAAAATCTACAGAATTCCGACCTCAAATGATTCTTGTGTTGGAAGCGAGCTCAGTGCACGTTCAAATAAAGCCCTGATATTTCTGTCATCATTCACACGTGACAGGAAATCTGCATACCTGCAGAATCATATTAGATAGGACTCATAGGGCAATAACAAACTAAAATTCAACAATTTCCATTAAGTACAACTTGCTCTATTGTCTAGCAGAGATATAAGTAAAAACATGTATAGAACATTACAACTGTTTTGTTCACTATGTGACAGAGATAACACGGGTTCAAGTCCAAGTAGTAACTGTTACGAGATAATTATCAGATAACATGGTACTTTCTGTTTATCAATTTCTAAAACACGATTTTCTCCCTTAGAAGCACAAATGAATCAGGTAATGTATGCAATTTTTTGCAACCCGAACGCATCTGAAAATAATAGTAAAAAATGCTACTCGGAACTGCTTGAAGTTCAAGTCAGTATCCCAACTCACTCAAGTATATATGCAGGCTCGTGCATAAATCGTTTGAGACCAGCTTCAAATACATTATGAGCAATCTGCACAGACAAATTATTACCCATCAATGATAGCAAAATCGTGCCCGGAGAGATTATGAAGAAGACAGCTATATAATAATCAAACATTTCAACCAACTATTAAACTGGATCCTCGGCCCTCAACACAACTGCAAAACTTGAACTAATAAAATAGAATTCTTAACTACTATACATGTAGCTCGTTTGGTAGGATTGTGCCTTTTCACTTCTTTTTAGTTTTTCAAGGTTTTCTGATCCTATATATATTAGCAAATTTACTTGCGGTCACAATTTTTCAAACTGCCAACTCAAAACCGAAAGGCAATAGATGTCTTCAAGACCTGTTTTTAAATTTGTAACAAACTGAAAACAAATCAAGCAAGTCCTAGTTTATACTTTATTGGAATGTTGGACATGAAGATCAGAAACAATCACAACTAATAACCCAAACATGTTCTGTATTCAATGTTCCAAACAACAGAACTTTACCTTGGGGTCCTTGTCAAGACAGAAAGCTGTCATTGCATAAGCAACATATACTTCGTAAGTACAATTTGGGGACTCCCTTATATCCAAGAAGTACTTACGAGCTGCTTCAACTCCATCGGTTCTTCTGAGAAATCTAATGAACTGAAACACAGATACCAGAGCCAGTGTCACAATTTGTGCTTTCTTTCCTGCTAAACAATAACTATAAAACACTTTTCACACATTGAAAAACATGTCTCAAAATGTACATCTACTCATGGATACAAGGCATACATAGATTTCGAGCTTCCATACCTAGTAATCTAGTATACTTAATAGTTAGTATAAGTTGAAAGGCGTCATGTTTAGCTTCTTTAATAAACCCATTCATTTTCCAAAATCAAAAAGGAACTACAAAGGTATACAATTTTGTGCATGTTTAAGAGAATCTAGAGTCCAATTATTGGATCTTAGTAAGGTTAACTTAAACTCTTAAACAGATTTGATTGAGAATCTTATACTAAATGTAGTTTCATGAACAATAGCTTTTTATTTGACAAACAAGTCCATAAGTCATGCGTAACTGTACTTAGATCTTGGCAAACCCGGACTTGGGCCGAGTCCAGATTCGGGCCTAAGGTCTTGCCCATACCGCCTGAGTCGGGCTTTGGGCGAGGCCCTGATTTTCTTTTAAAAAAATTTGAAGAAAAAAATCATATAAATATTATTTTTATAATAATAATAGTAAATAAATAAATAAGAAAAGGGGCTTTCAGGTTGAGTTCAATGGTTGTGAGCCAATAAACCTTACCTTGAGGTCTCAAGTTCGAATCCTACCATTTACCTCTATATTTCACATATATTTTACACATTTAATTTTTAAAAAAAAACAGCGGCTTCCGGGCCGGACTCTTGGCCCGGCGGGTCTGGACCTTTGCCCATACCTGCCCGTTTATCCGGGCGGGCAGGCCTGCCCGACTTTGCCCAGGTCTACGTTTATTTTATGATAGCATGTACTCACTCACTTTGGTTCATTCGTCATATAAACCACACTAGGACTTCGTTCACCCTATTATCTGTCGTCTTTACTCGCTAAACACAAAAACCCTTAATCATCCACTCATGTTAACAAGTAAAAAAGGATAAAGATGCGTCATGATGCATCAAAGCACTATCATTAAGGAGAAGATCACATGGCAAAACAGATCCATTTGACTTCACATCCTTACCTGAATATGTGCTAGAGCAGTTGCATTTGAACCATCTCCCAGTAGGCTCTCATACATCTTCTTTGCCAACTACAATGAAAATATAAACCTCTTCAAAAGAACAAACAAACACATGAAATTTGAGCACATCAACCCAAAACCATCAGCCCAGCTAATGGTAAAAAGAAATTGTGAATTTCAAACCTGGATTGCTCCACGTGTTTCCTCAAGCTCAGCAAAAGCATACTTCAAAATCTCTGAATCTGAATTGAATTATGATTTATGATACAGCAAAGAAAGAAGTTCAACACGCGGAATTTCAGAAATATTAGTGTTCAGCTACCAAGACAATTTACCATACCGAAGATAGCAAGATAAAATATATGATAAGAGACATTGCTGAATGGCATATCAGATGTATGAATATTGCATTAGAAGAGGAGGGATCACCAGGAAGAGCTTTCAATGATCTTTGAAATATTTTAATTGCAGAGTCTGTAGCGCCATTCTTTGCTTGCCACATGGCGTAATCATACCATATATCAGGGTAATGGTATAAATACATCAGACACTGTAGAGAAAAGATGCAGCAGCAGGTATAAGTAAAAAGACAGAAAAAAGTCGGTCCTAGAAATTAAATTTGTGTAAGAGAGGCCTCCAAGCCTAATCATAAGTCAGAAGAGATGGTCAATACAAGGGACAAGACATGATTCCATAAGACTCAAGGACATCCCTTGACGATTTTCTTCTTTCTAGGAAAACTTTTACCCTGTAAATAGCCTGAACAACTTGGCTCCCTTACATTGGCCAATCGTACTGCATTTTACTTTGAAGATACCATTGAATTACACATAACATAATACTCTTATGACACCACATTATACTTAAATATGTGTAATAAGACCTAAAACAAACTTTATACAAATAATCAAGTATTATTTAGTTTAAGAGATTTGAATAACGACAGACAAAAGACTAGGACAATTTCAAGGGCTTATTCTGCTACTGCATGCTAGTATTAATTTGGAATTAGAATGGCTTGCTATGAACTTCTTAGTAATGGTCTTGAAAAGCAAAATGATAACAAATACAGGATATTTGACCGATGTATCTAGGAAACTCGAACTCAAGAGAACATTTTTTTTTTTTGCAGCATTGGAGATTCCAGAATGACGCCGGGCATTTTCTTCTTCTTTTTTTATGAAAAAGGGAAGGAATTTGATATCCTAGGCCTGGGGTATCGAGATGCCAAAGACATTCCAAAAAATTATGGTGAATCCTCAGTTCCTTAACTCACTGGATTTATATATGTAAAGGGGTGCGATAATCCGTCCTCAGATCTCCTCTCAATCTACAATTCATACTTCTAAAAAAGACATAAAATTCCTAGGCAATCTTCTTTCTTGATGTCTGCAAACAAAAACCTAGTGGTATGTCACCAAAAAAAACGCTATCAACTTATAAGTTCAGGCCTTCATATAAAGTATTGACACGTCACGAAAAAACACACGACAAAGACAGGCCTTGTCCAAAGAGGCAAAGAGAAATGTAGGAATTACTTCGCGAGCACTTCAGCTTTACCAAACCTACAAAGCTCGCTAAAAGATACTTGAGACTTGAGTAACTTCAGTTCCTTGCAGAAGGAATTGATCCATCCATATTACAAGAGAAATGAAGAAATTAAAATTCCATTGAGCAGACTGGTACATATCTCTTCTTTTTCGAGCTCAAGTACTTTGAAAACAAAACGCACTTCTCAAACCAACTGCAACATAAGGTGGATTGCTCAGGCAGGTGTTTCTCCTCTTATTCTCGGAAAGAGGTTGTATCCTCCTATTTTGTCATCTTCCTTATCAGTACTAGAGAAAATAAACTATTTTATCTAGAGAGCTCAAAAAAATTCTTATATTGGTATATCTACCAGTTCAATATGAAATGATTCAACACTTCCCTCAGGAAACAAACTGCGTAGATGTCATTAGTATTTTGCTTTGAAGAGCAACTTGATATGCCATTACAAGTTTTGCCTGAACTATTCTAGAATATGGCCACTAGGAACTATGTAATCTGCTAAAACTGAAAACTGTATCCAACTACAATGATTTCTCAACAAGCTTGCCCCTAGGAATTTCAAATTCCTAAAAGAGAATAGAACTGGTAGCTTGAGATCAGATGACATAATGACTAAGCCAGAGATAAAGTTGAACTAGATCTACAGTATGTCATGGTAAAAAGAACTGAAAAGATTTGAGATTGTAAATTTTACACACCTGCTCATAAGTGAAGACAATTCTTTTATTTGCTGACTGACTATCAATTCTTTGAGGATTAGACCTGGTCAATTTAAATTCATATCCAGATCAGTGATTTGAAAAGTATACACAGGTTTCTTACGGATGCAAGGCACGGAATTTGTAAAATAAATCACAGGCTGTGCAGTCTACCACCTTGTCATGTTTTTCTTCGTAAGTTGATAATTTTAAGGCTTGTAAATTATTAAGTGTGACAAAGCAAATAAAAAGCATGTTCTTATCATCCATCATAAAATAAAACTTCCGCTCATCAAATATGAAACATCACTGTGCTGCACGCACTGAACCATTGAGCAGCCATCAAACACGATGGAGCTTATTAGGAAAGCTGAGAAGTGAGAGCACAAGAAGTGAAAACTCAATTGTCAAAAGGAAGATGAGGGCAAGAGTTAATGCTGGCTTATTCAAATATGAATGTATTTTGGGGTTGGGAACTAACATAGGAGCAAAACGAACTAGCAAATGTATTTTACAGTTCTGATTCAAGTAGGCAGTCGGCCTGAAACTTTCTTTCTTAAATAGATCCTGAAACTTTAATTCCCTTACAAGAACTTGCATTATATTTTTTTCCAGTCAAAATTTAAGAGAATTTTTCTTTTACAAAAAGGTTAAGATTGTGAATTTACAGGGTACAACTTATTCCTACCTTTCAAACCAAGAAGCCTTTTCCACGCTATCCATTGTTGTTCTTCCTACAAAACCACAAAACAAGAAGTTACAAATTGCCCGATTATCATACGATGCTGGGTGGACATGCAGAATTGCAAGTTAAAACTAAAAGCAAAGTAGACATAAACCCGTAGGGGTGCAAGAAACTTCTTATCCAAACGAGCAGAGCAGGTGCATATGATTATATTTTTCTCTTACTGAGGTGGTTTAGTTTGCAGAACATGCTACAGCCTCCATGGGTAAGGTATAAAATGATATTCCTTAAACAAGTGAATCACAAGATGATAAAGATACCAGAACAACCTTGGGAGATCCAGTTGGAGGAACAGCAAGCATGTTCCAATCAATTTCATCAACATATTTTTTAAGCTCCCTGTAGACTGCCCTTGCACTATTGAACTTCGGTTGATACTCAGAAATAAGACCTTTAGCCTGCACATATTTTCATTATTATTCTCAAAATAAAACTTTAATCCTAAAAGAAAGGAAGAACGAAAGAAAGAGCTCATAAATCCCATCAAGGAAAAAGAAAATATGGCCATTATGTTAATAAGTATCTTCAAGGAGTGTATCTCACATATGAAAACATAACCTGATATGAAAAACCAATAAATGTTCAACATAACGCACTCTTACAAAAATGACAATAATTGACAAGCATAAAGCTGAATGGTTAACCGCATCATTCAAGAGAACTGCATGGAACCAAAACATGGATATAGTAACCACACAATTCAAGAGCCGCATGGAACCAAAAGTAGTTGTAAATGTATTTTAAATTCACAACTATAGATATGAATAATGTACTGTCTCCTGTGTTGAGTTTGCTACACAAATCCACATGCAGATTCGTTGGTGGTCATAAAAAAGGTCTTGTAAGTTGTTTCACCAAAGGCATGTGTAAGCAAAACCAATTAACAAGAAAGCAGAAATCTAAAAAACTTCCCAGCACCCCTTCCGGTGAAAATGTGGCAATTAGGTTTGGTTGATCATGCTCAATAACATGAGAGGAAATGAAAAATTATATAGGAACAGTGAAGACTACCAACCAGTGCACGACTGACAGTATTTCAAAACTCTCATAATCTTTCCATAATTGCTCTACATGATGGGTAGGAGTGACAAATAGCCTTCTGAAATGCTTTCCGAACAGCAGTCATTTTCTGAGTTTCTTCCAGAGGAGTTTGAGACTGTCAAAAATTCATGTTAAAGTAGCGGTAAAGCCAGCCTACTTTTAAGGTTTTAAGGTCAAAGAAAAACTATAAGAGTCTCACGTACTGGTAAGGATTTCAAGAAGTTGATGTACTCCATCCATACAGGCCCTGATCCAATATCAGCTCCTATAAGTATATACAGCAGCAACCATGTCATTCAAAGATAAATTCACCTAAACGATACTAAGTCGAATTTCATAGTGTATGCACTTTATTGGGACTTTTGAGACAGAGTAACAGACGGTATGTGAATATATACAGGGAAATAGAGAGTATAACAACGAAATATAAGAAGAAACAGTGAAACACAAAATTACATCACAATACACCCTGACAAAGCTGAAGCACAGCCAGTGCAAGCCTTCTATATGGTCACCAGAACATATACTGGAAAGGGGTTTATATAGATAACCAAAAAGATTTTAGCAAACTTAAACACAACATCCTGTAAATCTAAGGAATCCCGGACATCATCCAATGAGAGGTGGAAAGTAAGTCTAATAATTATGCAACACACAACTGATTCAACTGAATTAGTTAAGGCCTTTAACATAGTTGATCAATTAACTTTGCAAAGGTTAAGCCAATCATCCTGTAGCATAGAATTTAGTTTGTACCAAGAATACGGCATTATTTCTATAAAGATAAGAAGAATACAACTTACCGACATAGCTTATCATAAAATCAAACGCTTTCCTCGTCTCTTCCAAGCCCTCCAACCCCTTTCTTTTCATTGGTTATCCTGATAAAACGAATGTAGCACCTCCTACAAGCCAATGTCAAAAGACAGTCAGAACTGAGCTATATATTCACATGAGATTTTAACATTCTAAGACCATGTGTTTCACTATACATATACATATTGTGATTCATAAATAATTTAAGCAACAGAACTACTCTAAGAAATAGACGCAGTTAAAATGTTATATCAGTAGTTAAAGCTCACCAAAGAGGAATGTGATAACAGTTCAAGAGACAACGGCTAAAAATTTGTTTTGTGCCATCGTTATTACTAATAGCCATATATGCTTCAACATACTGCTTCCAAAACCTTCCCTGTTTCAAAAGGCAACATATTGACAAGCAGAAAATGGCAGTATCTTCAGTGCCTTTCTTGAAGTAATTTAACAACTGAAGAAGAGGGCAAATTTTAACCCATCGATCTTGCTTTATTGATGAATTAAAAAGCATAATTCCAACAGTGATTAACATGCTGGAAAGTGGAAACGGTTAATTCACAAAGAGTGCTTACAGCAGTAGGGTAAGTGATCAAAAGTTGCTCATATATCGGACCCGCTTCACCAATCTGTAAATGCTATAACCGAAGGACATGAACGAAATCGTCATAATCAGTGACTAAACCTAATTACAAAAATTAGGGCCAAGTATAAATTTTATGGAGTTATTCATGATTCCGAATAGTACCAACGCGTCATTAGCTAAAGTCTCGGCAGATTCAACATTGTATTTGTTATCTGCCATGATGAAACTCCTCGACCCTGCAAACGAACTCCGGTGCAAATTCCTATATAAAGGCTGGCATATAGAGTTAAGGTGAAGATCAAAACCCGCAAGATAGACATAGTATTTACAGGAGAGCTCAGTACCGGCCACTTTGGGGTAGGAGAGGCAGCAACAAAGCGGCGGCGAATAAGCCGCTGATCGTCGGCGACTGGGATTGGGCGTCTGACGACACAGATAGAACGCAGCCCATAATTTTTAAGCTACTCAAAATCAACCTTAAATTAGGTTATTTTTCACAACACCGCCCATAATTTTTAAGTTACTCACACAAACCCGTTAATTATCTAATCTTATCTTATTTTATCTTATTTCATATATATATTAAAGCGGACGCACTTATTATCACGTGTCGTCGCAATAATTTTCCGTCCGTCAAAAAAAATTCTCTCCAATTTCAATTGAAAATCATTTATATTTTAATTATAATATCGTAAAAAAAAAAATCTCAAAAATAAATTTCTCTCCAATTTATATTTTAATTGCAATATCATAACAAAAATTCTCCAAAAAGATTTTATCTCCAATTTGTTGCAAATTAAAGGTATAAATTGTGTATATCTATTTTTTTCTTTTTAACAAATAAAAATAAATCAAGATACCAAATAGTTATTTTTAACTTCTACAAAATATCATGCTCTTTTATAATTTTATAAATATAATATTTTATAAAAAAAAAGTTTACTAATGTCTCAGTTAATAGTAAATAAATAGATTTATTAGTTA
Source organism: Fagopyrum tataricum (assembly GCA_002319775.1). Classification (NCBI taxonomy): domain Eukaryota; kingdom Viridiplantae; phylum Streptophyta; class Magnoliopsida; order Caryophyllales; family Polygonaceae; genus Fagopyrum; species Fagopyrum tataricum. The sequence goes on from CM008283.1 coordinate 3,823,428, forward strand.
ATTTTATTTATTATTCGAGCATATTTAGTAAAAATTAAGGAAAATTGAATTGAATTTATGATAAATATGAATTTTCAGAAAAAAAAAATTTGTTTTAAGATTTTTTAAAGTTTTTTAGTTTAATTTTGTAAAATTAACATATTTAAATTGACTTGAACATAAGGCTTTTGACCATTTTACTTTTTTTTTCTTTTTTGGCACTGTTACAAAAAATTCATTATTCCCTTTAGTTATTTCTTATTACATATGATTTGAACTACATTATTAAATTTAAATATATAAATTATATATTTAACAATGTCATATTATCTACTATTATATTTTTTTTTCAATTTATCCAACTTTAAAAAATAATCAGATTTGATAAAAAAAAAATTAAAAAATCATAATTATAAATTGCACTTGACCTTGAAAACAAAATTTCCATTGTTATATTTTATTTATTTTTAAATAACAACAAAGAATTATTTAGTCCATTTTTTAATTAATTTAGAAAATCTATTTATGAAAAAATAGAGTATTGATATAGATAAATAATTTATAAATTAAAATATTTAATATCATCTACTATTATATTTTTTCCAAATTGAAATTTTTAAATAATTTTGAAAAAAGTTGTAATTTGTGTATGTGATTTTAAATCAAAAGCCCGCACAAGGTGCGGGTATTACACTAGTATATATTATATGAGTAGCACTCCTTGCCACGTGTCAGCCAGAAAAAATACTCACTATCAAGTGTCATTTTAGCATTTAACCACAAGCCCACCAAAATATCAATTAAGTTTATTCATTACAAAATTATTTAACAAAATCTTAAAAATCAAATCTTAATTAAATCTATCCCTTCCAATCACCTTCTTTGTTACCTGAGATTGTGTTATTTCTTAAATTAATTTATATATAACAATCAATTTAACACTATATCACCATATGCTACCAATATACTATTTCTATTACTATATGAATCAGTATAATAAGGGGGAAATCAAAATATAAATTATTATATGGTTAGATATTTTATTAATGTATTATATAATATTATAGGTACATTGTATAAATATTTATTGCTTATTATCTACTCTATCTAATGACAAAAATAATAGTTTATATATAATCCATTTAAGAATATAATAACGAATAATATTTTCATCAAAATCCCGTGCAAGGCACGGGTAATACACTAGTATATATATTAAAGCAGAGGCCTCTATTACCACGTGTGTCGATCGAGATTAACCTCAGCCCAACGAAATATAAATAAATTTAATCCCATAAGAAAATCAAACAATATTCAATATATTTTTTTTATTGCAAATACTTCGAATCTAAATTTATTGAATTTCAATATATTACTTAGGATAAAATCAAACAATATTCAATTTTTTTTTTTTTTATTTTATTGCTAAATTTTGAACCGTATATTCAATATTATTAATATTTATTATAAAACTATATTTAAAATGCAACCGCACAAGGTGCGGGTAATACTAGTATAATACTAAAGTAGAAGTAGATTTTCACATGTAATCACCACATTAAGCCACCTAGGATTTTGCCACATGTCATTACCACATTAAACCACCTAGGATTTTGCCACATGTCACAACCACAATAAGCCACGTCGGATTTTGCATATCTCTTATTTATATGTAGTCAATTGTTTCCAATTTTATTTTATTTAGTTTCTTAATTAAAAGAATGATATGAGATATGAGATATAAGAAATATTATGACATAAATAAATAATACTTTCTATATTAACAAATATTATATTTAGAAAATTACACTAAATAGATTTTTTAAGTCAAGTTAGTTTTAAACCAAATATATATATGAATGGTCATTTAATTTTTACATTTAAAATAATCAGATGTTTTGAATATAGGTAAAAAATTTGATATTTATTAAGTAACACTTTTATTTATCTCTTCATTTATTTTAATAATCAATTTATTTTATTTTCTTAAAAATATATTTTTATAATAAAATGGAAACTAAGCAAATCTATTATGACCAATAAATATATTATACTATTACTTATATATCTTATTTAGGACAATTTTATTATAGGGTAATCCTATACAATTTTCTTATAGAATTTTTTTACATTTTAACAATTATTTTTGTGATTAATATATAATAAATTTTTAAAAAAAAATATAAGAAAATAGGTTAGTCGATTATTTCAATAGACTATCTTATATGTATGTTAAAAGTTTATCTTTATTTTTAAAGTTAATGTATGTGGTATATTATTGCTATATATGAATATTCTTATAATAGATTTTATTTATGGACAATCATATATATATATTCTAAAATCGAATATAGGCAAAGATTGATATTAACCTGTTTTACCGCTACCAATATATTATATGACACAAGTTTTTAAGAAAATTTGATATATTGTTTCCTTAAAAACAGAAATTTACCATTAAATGCCTACTAAATTGGATATATTGTATCCTTGAAAAATGGCAAAGATTGATACTAACATGTTTTACTCTTACCAATATATTATATGACACATATTTAATCATTCTTTATTTTACATTTAGTTGATTGAGATGCTGCAAGATGGAAAACTTTTTGTAAAGAAAAACCGTGATGAATAGGCACAGTTTGAGTTTAAAGTTCAAGACATTACTTATGTGCAGATTTTTTATGCTAATATTTAATTTATATTAGGATTAAATATATTACTTTTGCGTATATGATCTCTATTTGTTTAACATTATAAACAAATCCCGTGCAAGGCACGGGTACTAAACTAGTATCTATTAAAGCATAAACAATTTTAGCCACGTGTCGCGCCAGGTTTAACGCAGCCCCAAAATATTATTTAAAATGTGGTTTTTAAATCCAATTATTATCAAAATATTTTTTAAAAAGTGGTTTTTAAATCCAATTATTTTCAAAAGAAATTATCTTATCTTATATATCTATTAAAGCATAAGCAATTTTAGTCACGTGTCGCCGCCAAGTTTAACTAAAACGTGGTTTTTAAATCCAATTATTTTTAAAAAATTATATCATTAAAAAAATGTAAATGAATTTTTTTTTTGTTATTTAAATTTTTATATTTATTCTACTATCTTATTACACATTTACAAATAAATAAGAATTATTTTTATTAGTAATATATAAAAAAAACACCCGTGCAGGACACTGGTAATACACTAGTTTTTTTTAATACAAAACCGCTCACATCCTTAGAAAATTTGTAAAAAAAAGTTTCAAATCATCTCTTTATTCTATAATACCTTAATTTATATAGGATAAGCTTATTTGTGATTAAAAAAAAGTGAAGAAAAGGTGGAAATAAATATGGGACAACAATACCCAAGAACGCTAGGTTTTATTTCGAGATGTCATAATCAATGTGTGTTGATATCGAACAATTGATGGGAAGGTTATGGCAAGGAAGTACGGAGGACAAACCGAAAATCCACTAGGTTGGTTGTAAGAAGTTGTGCACGTCAATGGAGCTTGGTGGACTCGATTTACGTGATATGAAAACGCTCAACATGGCCCTTCTCGTTGAGCAACGGTGCACATAGATATTGATCTGGAGTCATTGGTAGCCAATTTGTTCGAGGCAAAGTATTAACCTAGTGGTACTTTCATGCATGCAACTGTGTGACATAGGCCCAGCTTTAGATGAAGGAGCCTTCTTAAAGGGTGCAAGCTTTTGGGAATGGGCATGTATTGGAATGTTGGTAAAAGTATGATATATATGTATGTGTGGAAGAATGGTCGGTTCCCGGACCTTATAGCTTCCGACTTGTGATGATTCCATAATGCACATCTTCAACTACGTGTCCTCGACTTGATAGATTGGGACAATAAGTGTAGAGACGACGAATTAAGGGTTTTAATGTTGTCATGTCACGTTGAAGCGATGAAAAAGATACACTTGATTAATCAGACGTGTCGTGATGAGTTTGGATTATTGCGTTATAGGAACGGAGGTGTACTCGGTGAAGAAAGTTTATCACGTTGCTCTAGAGATTAGGATAACAAGCTTGGGGTAAAGGCACGTCGAGAATTTCTTGAAACATCTCTAGAAGATTAAACTCGTGTAATAAAAAAAATGTGGTGTGGAGGGCTCTTACCTAGGCATCCTTATGTGCAAAGCAAGTCTTCCGAATAAGAAAGTGGTCAACAATCCATGATATGATTACTATGGAATGGAGGAAACTATTATTCACGTGCTATTTTTATGCCTCAAGGAACGAAAGTTTGGGTGCTTCATAATTTGTTAAGAATCTCATACCAAGGGTTTCAAGGAATTGGTAGAAGATATTTTACTCCATTGTGACGACACCCGAATGAATGCTTCATTTTTGGAGGTCATGAAATGAATTCCAACTTATAAGGGAAATCAGTTCTCATCGAGACTTTCACGATGCATTGTATTTACTGAATGCTTTTTGCACTAACTAGGACAACGGCAAGGGAGTAGTGGTGTTGGACATAATGAACTGGTATCATTAGATGGTGTTGTCTCCCGTGTGGTTTTATGAAAATCAATATTGATCCTTCGGTCATAAGAGATATATGTGGTGTGGGCACAACAAGCGAGAAAAGATCGGCAAATGTTTTTTAACTCAAAATGCTAAAGCTAAAGAGCGAAAATAACCATCAAGGTCAATTGCATCTATTATAGAATCCTAAGGGACAAAACACGAGGGGTGGACAACACACAAATGGTCTAGTGTAAGAGGCAAATAAACTTGCACACTTTTACTTTTCAATGGCATTTTAGTTTTTGGTTTCCCGAAAGATAATTGCAATGTGATTAAGTTAAGACTTTTATGATGAATGAATGTCGAGAAGAAAAGAAGGCTTTTTTTTTAGCAAAAAAAACATAGGGCCTCTAATTATCTAGTAAAATTTAAATTTCAAAAATTAATTAATAAAAGGGTAAAAACGGAATTTACTATTGACGTTAAAATAAAAGACATATAAATACGATTCATATATGGTTACAAGAAACCCTAGCCGCCCATTCCGAAACTACTCGGAACCGCTGCAACTGTCAATTCCTCCGGAATTGCAGCGGCGGGAGAACTCGCCTCCTCGGTTGCCTAGATTTGTTGCCTCCGACTACCTTTAATCCTCCCCAAAATTGTGTCGCTCGAGTAAAATCGAACCTCGCCATCTGACCGCTATTCGGATTACATATGATATTTTATAGACGAGAGAGGTAATCACGAGTTTTTCAATTTTGTGTATACAAAGAGCTTCCATTAAAAATAGTGGATATTAATGTTGGATTGTGTGATATACTAATATGATTTTTAACGGTACTTTTATGGTTGGGCATGCAAATAATTTTAATTGGTGGCAATGCAAACTTCATGGCATTGCTTTTTTTAAAAGAAAATAATTTGGATATAGTTTTGGGGGTTTGAACTTGACATTCGCAAATCCTGAGCGGATCCATCCATCCGCCGCCGGCGGAAGCAACTCATGCCAATGAACCGTTGCTGCCGACAAACCATTCCCAACGGATCTATGCACGGGGCCGCCTGCTTCGATGGGAAACCCTAACGGTGTTAGGTGAAATTGTGTAATTTGGAATACTTATAAGAGGGAACCTATAATTTTGTAATTACGTTAGAAAATCCTAATTTATACATATTTTTGTATGATTTCAAAATTTAAGGGTTTATCTTTGTAAAAAAACTAAATTAAAGGTGAATAATATAGGTTATTCAATTTGAATTTAATAAATTATCATTTTATTCTTAAATTCGTCAACACTTGCTTTCTCCTATAATATATTGTAATATATCTCGAGAATATAATCCAGACTTTACGAATTGTCAATGGATTTGGTTGGTTCCATGAGACATTAAAGTGGTACGATTGTTGCATGAAGTACTTCTCGTAAAGATGGTTGGTGGATTCAATGAGGGATTCATAGTATTTGTATATGTTTGGTATCCTCGGGTGATTTTGCCTTAATTCTCACTTTCCAATCTTCCAATAAATTGAAACATAAGACGTGGAGGGTCTCGCCTCTCTTTTCGACCCATTTTTTATGTGTAATATTTGATCTACGTGAACCCTAAAAGCAATGCAACTCTAGTTTAACTATTATGTGCGGTCTAAATTAACTAAACACAATTATAATTTAGATGTTTTTGCTTAAAACAATATCTACTTCATAAATCAACTAAAACGGTTGATGTACAATAATACTGCTCATACATAATGGGACCGTTCGACTACAATTAGACCTGATCATATCCGGGCAGCCCGTCGGGCCGGGTACGAACACCATTATAGGCCCGACCAGGCCGAAAAGCCCGGCCCGTATAAAATTATATATATATATATATATATATATATATATATATATATATATATATATATTATTGTATATTTTTAAAAATATTAAGTATAATTATAGAATATTTAGCATAATTATCATAAATTTAATGTATATTACATATAATATCCTAAATATATTTTCTTTTTAAATAAAATTTATATTTAAAATAGTTTTTTAAATTATTTTTAAAAAAAATAATAATAAAACGGGTACCAGGAGGGCCCGCTCGGCAGCCAGGCTTAGCCCGGCGTGGGTCCGGCTAAACGGGCCGAAAATTCCAAAAAGCCCAGCCCGAGCCAAGATATGAACAGGTCTAACTACAATGCATCATATCTTCATCTCATTAAACCTTCATCTAATTTCATCTCCATAACCCTTCATCCCATGAAAACTCTACCAACCGAACAAACCCAATTTAATTATGCTCGTGTTCGGCTTCTTTATGGTTGCATTCGGATGCTTTACAAATTTATATAAACTCCTCCATAAACCCCATAATCTAACACTAGTTGGTTGAAAAAAGTGATAAACTTCTACCCCTTCAACCCGCAGGAAGATTTTGAGCTAATTTCATCTCCATAAACCTCTTCATTCTGAAATCATACCAACCGAACGAACCCAATTTAATTATGGTCGCGTTTGCTATTTTACAAATATATACAAATTGTCCCCGTTAACCCTATAATCTAACATTAGTTGGTTGAAAAAAGTGATAAATCTTTACCCCTTCAACTGGTATCAACTGAATAGACTCAATATAATTATGATTGCATTTGACTGCTTTATAAATTTATATAAACTCATCCGTAACCGCACAATCTAACACTAGTTGGTTGAAAAAAGTGATAAACTTCTACCCCTTCAGTTGAGATCAACCGAATAGACCCAATGTAATTACGTTTGCGTTCGACTACTTTACAAATTTATGTATACTCGTACTTTACAAACTATAATCACCCAATAAAGTCATAATCTAGCATTTGTTGGTTGAAAAAAATGATAATTTTCAACCTTCAACTGATATCAACCGTTGCTAATAAATATGCAATTTGAAAAAAACTCGAAGGGCAATTCATTCGTGTCAGGATAGAGTACACAAACAGATATTCCATTACAGTAAGCCGCTTTACAAATTTATATAAACTCTTCCATAAATCCCATAATCTAACACCATTTGGTTGAAAAAAATAATAAACTTCTACCCCTTCAACTGCTATTAATCTAATGAACCCAATATAATTACGAATGCGTTTGACTAGTTGGTTGGGAAAAAAAATAATAAATTTTAACTAGTTGCCTTGCATTATAATATGAAGTTTGAAAAAAAAATCGAAGATAGTTCATTCGTGTGAGAGATTAAGATTACACAAAATAAAATTCCGTTGCCGGGACTTTAACCGGGTCTCTCGGGTGAGAGCCGAGTATCCTAAACACCTAAACTACACGGATTCACGTTAGTGAATTTGGCACGAGATACTGAGGGCTCGTTTGGTATTGCTAGGAATCATTCCCGGTAACGGAATGATTCCGAATCAATCAAAAAATTGTGTTTGTTTAGGTCTTTTTAAACATGAATGTAATCAAATCATTTTCATTTTCATTCAACCGATTCCATTCGTTTCCATTCCACAACTCCAACCAAACGGACACTGAAACTATCTATTCCGATTAGTCTGACATGCTTAATCATATTCTTCATTTGTTTTGTTGTTCTTAAACTCCAACCTTTCGATACACCAATTATTTTTGGTGTATCAAAATTATCTTTCTATTATATAAATCAAGTATGTTTGTGTTGCTGCTTTTGGTAACTCGCTTAAGATAGAAAAGTTAGATTGATTGAGTTCGAATTTGAGTTGCTTTGACACAAATTTTAAGATATCGTCTACAAATACTAACATTTTATTAGAAATAATATTGATATGAATCATTTTTATATCCGACTTCACAAACCCAACAGGCAACACCCAATGAGCTCAAGTTAAATACCACTACTTGTTTCCTCTGTCCTTTATATAAGATATTGTTAGCACTGTCATTGACATATTTTCTCAAATACTAAATCTATGTATATAGTTCAAAGGATCTAACACTGCCAATGTTAGATCATTTCTAGAGATCGAAAACTGCTACAAAGCCAAAGAAAATCGTTAAAACGAATGTTCAGTTGCTATGTGCAAAATGCAAATTGCAGTAGTTTGATCGTCTCAGAAACGGTAACAGATTAACTCAGTCTGCACTTTATACTTGATGTAATCAAAGCCATGGAAAATTTAGAAATCAAGGACTTGCTTTGTACTGTTTGAAGGCCTAGAGCTTTGGTTGTGGCCTCAAAGCTCAAAGTTGACATAAAAACGTACCAAATCGGAAAAGCTGAAAATATACGCGAATGACCACTAGTAAGAACTAGAACATGAGGACAACTCACGAGTCATTTGGTTTGTTCGGCTTGAAAGTCTCTCAAATTGTAGCGATTGACGGTAGAGGCTAAGATCCATGCCATCTACATTCCTCCCAATTCTAGCCTTCAATATTCCCTGTCATATTGACAAAACAGAGAAGGGGTCAAATGAGGTACACATAGATGATTATATGCGCATGCAATTGTTATCACCTGATCATCATCAGGAAGAATGTCAAGTTCTCCTATAAATTGGTAAATGGAACCAACTCGAAAATTAAGGCTCAGATGCTCAGTGTCGACTGTCAGGGACGAACTTCCATCCACAATAGTGGCCACTGCTCTTCCCACATCATATGTTTGTAGCCTAAAAAGTGAGCAACATGATAATCAAGCAAAGATAGATGTTTGCACGGATACAATGTTGTGAATTCTAGAGAGATAGAGAGTGCTGACTTTCCGGTGACTCGAAGGGAAGCTCCATAGTGAAAGAAAGGAGAAGAGGGCTTAAGTTCTTCTAACAAAACTAAGGAGCCTGCATTTACCTCAGATGAAGCCATTGCAGAAACCCTAGAAATCACACCCGAGACGAATATTGTTAGTTGTGCAACTGCAAAGCGTTACAGTGATTCTGGAGGTCTTGTGCTATGCAGTAGTATTTTACTATTCTAAAGATTGAGATTCAGAATTGACTCAAAAATAAAATCCACTATACAGGCCCACAAAGACAATTTTACAACATCAACACTAGTTGAGCAAAGAAAAAACAGATTTATGAATGCTGTCAAAACTAAACACTCAACCTTGGAATATGAACAAGTCAATTTCTAGCACAGAAGATTGAAAAGACATGATTTCAACATACTAGTAGAAGATCAAGAAGATAACATATATAAAAGACCGAAAGCAAACAGAAATGACAGCAACCATATATGACAAAATGTCAAAATCAAATCTTTGAAAGTAATAAATTTGTAACTCCTAGTATTTTATTGCTCAACTCATCAAACTAAACAAGAAGACAGATTGTCCAATCTATTTACAAGGCCTTAATATTAAGATAAAGCCTTCAGGTTTTTTTTGGTAGAAGAAGAGGGGTAACTCTCCGCACAAGAACGCGCTTATATAAAACACAAAACTACAAACGAGAGTAACACCCTTGAGATGAGGTCATGAGTAGTGTAAACACATCTAAATGCAATATTATATTTCAAATTATTTGTAGTTAAAACAATCATAGAAACATAAAACAAATTAGTATAGAACGTTCATTTTGAAAAATACTAAAACTGGATTACATAAGAAATCCAAGAGATTAATTGCTTGCGAGATAGATGCTAAACTTGTTTAGGATTGCTTAACTTGTTCCGTAGCAACTAGACCACCTGGGAGAGGTATCTTGACACACGTGAACAACAATATGAAAATCTAACCATACCTGATCATGTCAATACTACTGATGTATATAGACCAGTAGAGGAGAAAACCAGCTATATATCTTTCTATAACTTTTCGTTACTTTGCCTATAGGTTATAGCTTATAAATACCTAACAATGGCCAAGTTTCCAGTGATTTCTGAGGTCAATATAAAGCAAAGTTGAAGAAAATACCCAAAAGCAGTATTTCGGTGATTAAATTTACAACACCTAAATATAATAAACTTTTGTTTTTCTTTTGATTATATGTCCGTCATTTTTCCCCTATTGTAAGTTCTGTCTTGCGCAATTCATCAAACACCTAATGTGCAACTCAAATCACAAGCCTCAAAACCATGGTAATTGGACCATTTTAAAGCCACATGCAGTCAAAACAGAAGACGAAAAATTCACCCTAAATCTGTGCAATAGGGTTGGAGAATGTGTAAAAAAAAAATGATGCCTATGCCATCAAAGATATGCACCCACCAAATCGAAACCGTAACCAACGTCGCTAGAGAAACTGTTATTCGACGAAACCTTAAACGGGAAGTTTGGTGGGGTTAGTAAGGCGAAGTCGGTGACATCAAAGACGGACGACGGTGCTAGTGGAACACAGAGGTCGGAGACCTGTAGAGACACTGGAGACGAATCAGGAAGGCTGGGGAGTTCATAAGCTGGGGGTTTGTAATTTTTATTAAACTTTGGGCCAAAATGATTAAAGATGTTATTTACATATTTTAAAATTGTGTATACTTTATTTATTTAAGATATATTATACATTAATCTACATAAAATTTGATTCATAATAGGATAGATAGGTGGTGCAAGGATCGACCAAAGGTCTAATTGGTACAAAGTTCTAGATATATTCCAAACTCGTCAAAAACAGAGAATCGTTCAGTTGCAAAAACTCAAACGAGTCCACCATTTGTTCTTCACAACCCTAAGCATGTGTCTTATTCAGAAGAGACCCCGAAGGGTCTTGGTTTACTTAAAGAAATAAAGGGGGAAATAACTCACTTAAGGTGAAGAGAAATACATCGAAAACAAAATTCACATACCGAAACCGAAGTCAAAGCATGAGGAAGAAGAGGCGAGGCTACTCCCGTCCAACATAAAGATGAAATAACAGATCGTAATTCTTGATTAACTTTGAAAGAGGAGAATGAAGAAAAAGATGAAATCCATTTAGGGGTTCAACATATTTCTTGTGATCTTTGTGAACAAAGAAGATAAAGAGCTATGGTCTAGAAGGCTTGTAGCCAGGAATTAGGAGAAGATAATGGAAGTGGCAGTTGAGGATGGAGAAGAAGTGCATTCCTTTCGCCCAAAAAGATAGTGTTTTGACTATGTTCATTTTTTTCTAAAAAAAGAAAGCAATTCGAAAACATCAAAGAACCCGGTTAGCAAAGAGATCTCCAAGGGAAAGTAGAATGTTCAATCAACTAGAAGTGGTGAGCACAACGTTTGTCTACAAGAAAGTACACATGTAGGAAGCCTGAAGAACAATTGTGGACACCTCAAATTTGGACTCGCAACAAAGCCTTCATGATTCGATCACGAATTCACGCCCCCTCCAAGAGAAACTACTCGAGACGCCACCAAAAGAACAACATCAAACTAAGAAGACGATTGCTAACACGGGGTCCTAAGATAAAAGTGTATAACTTTTGATGGTAAAAGATTGAGGATTTCTAAGGAAAACATTGGTTATAAGGAGCATAATTGTTTGATGTTGTAGTTAACAAAACTTTTTTTTTTGTTTTTAATTAATGTCGATGAAGTCTCTATTATTGATATTACGCTAATATTCATTTTTATAAAACAAACATAAATTGGTTGGTATTGGGTGGTAAAAAACATAGCTTCCACAGAACAAAGATATTCATTCAATAAAGGCTTGTAATTATATTAATAAGCTTCTTGATCATCGATTCTTATTTGTTTTTTTTTATAGATTGTTGGATGGCTAAGAATGAATAAAAAATGATCCAAAATTGTAGCCATAAAATCTGGGTTATAAACCATTGATTTGTAGATTTAGTGGTGTGAAAGGGCTTGACCAAGGAGAAATTAGTATCCATCAAGGTCAACTGATCAACATTTTTTTTGTTTTATAATCCTTACAGATCCGGTAAGGATCAACATAACTAAAAAGGATCCAAACAAGCAGTAGAAATTGAATACCAATCTTGAATTGTATTAAAAAAAAGTTAATAACCTTAATCATGATCATCACTGTTTGTTAAAAACCAGGCCACTGTTCACTAGGAGTTAATCCTTTTATTTATTAATCAATAAAGCATTGTTTGTTAAAAACAAGCCACTTTCCACTGGGAGTTAATCCCTTGTCATTAAGCCATAAAACAATGTAAAAGCTAAAGTAACCATAAACTCAAATAAAAACAATAATACCGTAACCAAAAGCGAAAGTCCTTTTCTTTATCATAACAACGTGATACAAAAAAACCAATAGGAGGTAGCAAAAAGGAGATTTACTCAAAATAGTAGTTTTACTATTAATGAAAGAAAGACATAGAGCAAAGGTAGAAGTTTCCTGTAGAGAAACACCACCGACACTGGAAGCCATAACCAACAACCTAGTCGACCAAAGCTCGTCAAGTAGCCTGTGAATCTTGAAGTATTATATGAATGGACGGAAGAAAAGAAACTTTAATGATGACGATGGAGCCTCTGGTGAAAAAGGTGTAGAAATCCTTAACAAAATGGAAGTGGAAGCACGGTACAACAACGAAACCTGATCTTGAGGGGGTTGTCGGCGTTACTTTGGTTTCAAGAAGAGATAAACAAATATTGGATTTGCTTGATAAACAATCGAAGGTGATAACCTGTGTGTAATCAAGACACTCCAAGGTTTGTGGAGCTGTCCATGGAAGGTCGCGATGATTATATCCGACTCCAGACTGGATCTTCGTTTCTTTGACGAGATCCGTGTTAGGCATATTTTCAGAGAGATAAACTGTGTTGCTAACCGATTGACCCATCTGGGAATCTTGACCCCAACACCAATTTTTCTGAAGATCCCGAACTTCGTGATCCGCAATAGCTTCAAACTCATCTAGGGATATCATTCTTCTACTGTATAGGTTAACATATGGGAGGACCGTAAGGTATTTGGATCACGGGCTCAGAATCTTAAAGAAGATCTGTTTGGTAAAGAAGATCTATTAGGTAAAGAAGATCTGATCGCAAAGAACCTCCTTCACAACCGTGAGCAATGGAAAGAGTTTGAATCCTGTCAGATAGTAAAAAAGGATGCACAAGCAATCAGAATTGTGAGTATAGTCCTGTCTCATCACTCTTCTAAGCTTATTTTGTTGCTAGTTTCTGTATTTTTTTTAATTTATGTCACTTCTGTGTCAGTTTTGCTAAATATTATGAAATAAATATTTTCTGCTTCAGAAATTGCCCGTTGGAGATGTGCTTGAAAAATAGTTATGGGCTTCCATAACTTGCATGATCAATGTTCCACTGAGGAAGCTACCTTAGCCAAGTGCCATGTAGCTGTCCTTTCTTTAGAAAGATTGGAGAGATTTCAAGTCTGCCACCACTCAAGGTATGTTAATTTCGCAGTAAAATCGTTTGTCTTTACCGCAGCATTTTCGGAGACATTGGCTTTTGCTGGCATGCATCTATGGTTTTTATCCATGGAAACATGTAAGCACACATGCAATTTACGTCTTTGTCAGAGCAGTTTTTAGAGATGTTTTTTGATCTATCTTTCCTTGATCCAGATAAATAGCAGAAAGGAAATTATGGGTTTAATAACAGAATCTAAGCTTGGCAAAGTTTCACCAATATTCGTCTACAGGTATCAATACGAACTGAATTCTAGTTTTCCAAAGTTTTATCTAGTAAATAAGAACTGAATCATTGTTCTTATTGGTGAAATTTGTGGCTATCTGTTTCTTATTGGCAAGGCTGTAGTTTCACTTTCTCCTTAAGAGGTCCTGACCTACCTATTTATAAAAGGAGATTAATTTGGAAAAATGTGGATGTAGCTTTAGTTTGTGGTTTTGTTGGCTAGGCCCCATGGATGATCTTTTTCCTAGATAGTTTATGATTCAGTGCTTTTAGTTTTAGATGGGATTCTGATTCAAGCTCAGTTCATTAAGGGTTTGTGCCAGATGGGGTTCCTTAATTCATTGATTTATCTGCCTCTTTGTCCTCATTCTGTTTGTTTTACATATATGAAATCGTTTCATTTGTGAGGACCATTTTTCTTGTATGATTTCTTGCCTATGGAACTGGACTTGATTTCATTTGTAATATTTGTTACTGCCTTCAGATTGTTTTGAAGTGGAAAATTTTGTTCCAATTACCTTTCTTATATTTTGAACAGGGATTCAGCCAGGGAGCAATGGTCAATCAACTGCAAGATCATGAAAGTTTCCTCTTGCAATGTGTTAAACAACTTGAAGGGGCTGAAGCAACTAGGGTAGCCTTGGTTTCTCAGTTAAAAGAAGCACTTCAAGATCAAGTATTAATTTGCTCCTCTGAATCGTTATTATTTAACATCTTGGATGACCAATTATTAATTGTTCGACTTGTTATTCCAGGGAAAAAAGCTGGAAATCTTACAATCTCAGTTGCAAGTGAGATACTCTTCTTTTACGAGTACTTACTGTTATATTGTCTTTATAATAGAGCTCTGGCATTAAATTAATGAAACGTCGTACATAATCTTATTACTAATTATCTTATTTGTAGTTTTTCCCACCTAATTAAACTTTTTGAGACTTATTAACTGTTTGTTTACGATTAAATTTTTTTTGAGACTTTCTCATAGTCTTATCTAGAAATTTGTTTTTCCCTGGAGAGCACGTACGTGTATGTTTGCATTAGGTTCAAATTATCTGTGGAATACACAGACTACTATTTTTGTGATTATATGCAATTGCTGATCACATAGGAATATGAAGTATGGAAAAGGACCTAATCAAAACCTTAACATAACTTTAACATAACTTTTCAAGTAATAATCCACTAATTTTCAATTCAATCAACAATTCTCAAGAACCTTAACATAACTTTTCAAATCAATCAACAAATTTAACCTAAATTCAATCAACAAATTAAACCTAATCGACAAATACAAACCAATTAAACCTAATCAAAACAGAATCACAAAATTCTAAAAAAAATAAATCAAAATCTAATAATAGAGAAATTAAAGACATGTGATCATTTTAACAGACATGGAATTTTTGTAACAAATTTCAAACATTTTAACCGATACATCGCAAGCAATAATCAGATTCAAAGGCCATGTGGGTGAAAATGAAACAGGACTATCGAGAGAATGAAGGCAAACAATAATCAGATTCAATTTGAGACATATATTGAAGGCAAACAATAACCAGATTCAGTAAAATTACACGAAAGTCGAACTCAATATTTTGAAACAACATACCGACTCCCGAGAGTGAAGCAATCGAAGAAGAGAGATGAGGCTAGAGTATGTACGATAGCTATAACCTCAATAAACAACCTGCATCAGAAGAAGACACGGGAGAGGGAGAAAAAAAATCAAAAATCAAAGATCTAAATATTAAGTTCAGATAAAATTGAAACTTAGGTTACAAATAGAGGGAGTGGTGAATTCAATCAACAAATTAAACCTAATCGACAAATACAAACCAATTAACGAGAGGAGGGGATCGGCACTGCAGTCTGCGGAGGCGACGGGCAGAGGAGCGGCACTGCGGGAGGCGAGCAGCAGCGAGCGCAGCGACGAGAGGCGACGAGCAGCGACGGGGCGACGAGGAGCGGCGAGAGAGACGAGGAGCGGCGAGAGGAGAGAGGAGACGAGGAGCGAGGAGCGGCTATCGAAAATGAGGAGACGAGAGGCGTGTTCTTGAGCGGGAGAGGAGAGCTGACATCAACTAGTTCACTTTCCCTTACCCCCTTAAATCGCCACTCCACTGACATCAACTACTTCACTTTCCCATGAGAAATATCGAGCTGTAGGCAGAATCTATAAGAAGCCACGCAAGAGAAATAGTCGAACATTCGGAGAAACGACCACTAGTCGGACAATCAAATCGGAGAAATAAACGCTAAGGAAACGAGCAACAAGATGCGAGAAAGGTTAAGCGCCGGGGTGAACAAAACGTTTTTAGGGTTCTATTACCTATTTAACTAATATACTGCATATCTAATTATCTATGTATCCGACATCCCTTAAAATATTTCAGACGAGTTTATATTCGGATAACCAAAAAAAAATTCTTAAGAATTTTTTATTTTTTTAAATCATCTTATAAGATAAATTTTACTAAATTTAATAACTCTACGTATAAATTTTATCTTAGATTATATTACTATAATTTCCTTTATCATAACTTATTTGATTTAATTATTTGTAAATTGTTAATTAGTATATTTTTAAAAACACATCTATTATAATAAGAATTTTCAAACATAGCTTTAAAATATATTTAATAATTATATAAAAATATATATTTATTAATATCTACATAGTACCTCTTTTATTAACAAACAAAAATAATAATATATTGTCAAAATCAAATTTAAATGTTGATGCAAAATTTTATAATTGAATTTTAATATTTATACGTTAAAATTTACATTGAGGTAGAAGATAGGCGGACAACAAGTTGTGTCGTTAATAATTTCTAAATAGCAAACCGATCCTCCTAAACACTACATCTGAAGACAAGACCCGTTGCACCATCTTTGACAATTCTCGACGGCATCAAGCGCAAGAAAATAAAACGTATCAAAACGAACGGAAGATTCACATATTGGTTTTCGATGCAAACCTTTTCATGTCTAGCCACCTTCGTAGAGGCCGCATTGAGGGCCACTGTTCGCTATTTTCACGCTCCTATAAACTTTTATCAATAATGATAAAAGCTCACAGGTTAGTAAAAAACACGGTATGTTTTAAATTTGTAAACAAGAAATAAACACCCAAATTGTAGCGAACCCACAGTGTATGGGTCAACTTACAGTTAGGATAAGTATTCCAAGGTCGATCATAGGGACTAAATGTTTGGAATGCAAATGTGATCACAGATAGCGTAAATTAAAATAAACAGAACGAGGTTGGAAAAGAAGGGAAGAAAGATCAAAAGAGTTTTGAAAGATTTCTGTAGAGTTCGCAATCAAATAGCATATTTGATTGAAAACTAAGTAAAACAGACAAACGAAAGATTTATAAAATAAGAGAAAGCGAATTCCAAGGATTTAAAGTCATTGTTTATACACACGGACTCAGGACATCTCTCAAGGGATCTATGGTTAACCAGCTTCAGGGAAGAACGTTTCTAATCTGACAGTCTATTACCGGGTAAGTCTCAAGACTATCTAGTTCCAAACCAACCAAACTTCAAACTAAGGGAAAGGTAAACCATTATCGGGTAAGTCTCAAGTATTACCCTACTTAGGACGGAACCTAGGCACACTCAACCCAATAGAGGTTTTCACATCTATTACCTATGGTCGAACATTCAAGTATCTAAGCGGAATATTACCGGGTAAGTCTCAATTCCGGCCTAGGTTACTAGCTAGATGAATTCTAACTAGGTTCAAGAACAAGCCAACCATTAGGATTTCAAAGCTATTCAAACCAAGCATAAAGCTCTATTCCATCATAGTCCGGGTATAAACAAATTCCAATTCACCTTGGAACCACAACGGTTCTAGCCAAATATCAACATTTCAAAAGCAATATTCAATCCAAGCAATTCAATGGAAGAAGCAATCATCAATCCAAGCAATTCAATGGAAGAAGCAATTATCAATTCAAGAGAGAATGCATAAACAATAACTAAAGAGAGATTAAAGAAAAAACTCAGCTTTATTGATAGGAAATTAGCAAAACGTCAAATTCTCAAATATTCGCGAAGTTCCTCCAAGCTCAATCAAGCTCAACAATGGTCAACAAGGGTGTAGGACAAAGGGAGAAGAAAAGGGCAAAAAGCTCTCTCCAAAGGAGCTCGAAATCATAATAAAACGGGAACCCCGAAAATCATATAACTTATATAAAAGTAAAGTTTCTCAATTTTGTGGTTATATGGTAGAATTAGGCCTTGGGAGAATGTCACTCTTCACAAAGAATATTTGAAAACTTACAAGACTACAAAGGTTTCTACTTTCTACCATTGAAGGAAAAAGCTTCCATTGTAGATCATATGGTGCTACCGGAATGCTCTCCAGAAAACCCACTTCCATAAGATGTCGATCCGGTTTGTGAAGTTGTTCGGTTTGTTCCTGCTCGTTGCATTTGTCGTAACTTGAAGACGTCTTTCGGAGGAGGTAGACTCTGAATGGAAGGCTCATCATCATCTTGTCCTGAAACCAAAACATTAGTAAACGGCAGATTTAAGAAAAGGTTTTGTGAACATGATATTTAACCTTCAAATGAATCACTGCAAATGCAGTAGCTAGTTAACGTGGTAAAGTTCATGTAAACATACTCTGCAGAAATTTTCTCTTCCCAGATTGCCGGTCTAGCGTACTCCTTGCAGATGAACTGCTTGGAACAGGGCGTGGTTTTGATGAACCAGAGAGATCACTTCCAGTGCCAGTGGCTGATCTTGCTGTTTGACTGATGGGCAAATTGCTTTGTAAACAGATCTTAAGTACGAAATTGACATCGGGTGCAGGACCTAGCAATTAAAACAAAATTTTCAACCTAAATGACAGTAGCAAAGACTGTAAGAGTTGCTCATTAGCTGTGTTGGCAATATGGAATTCAATGCACCGTGAACTGAAGCTTGAATTAGTCAACTTAATGAGTCTTAAGTTGAAGCTGCTAAGCAAATAGCACAAATGATGTGATTTAGTGAGCACAAGGCACACAAAAGCAACAAGGTTGCGTTGACTAGGCACAAGGCCCTCAAGTGTGCGCCTCCTTGGTAAATTTGGAGATAATCAATTGAGCTTGAGTGCTAGAATTGAATTTTGCTTGCAATAACTGGATTTGCATTGTTGTTGTTTTCTTAGGTTATTCTTAATGTTCCTTTAGTGTTTCGAATGGTTACAACTTGGAGATATACTGATTTTTTGGATTACTTGGGACCATTATGTAATTTATGCAAATCACAGTACATTCTGTGGGTTCATTTGAGTTTTCCCATAATCACATCACAGATTTGCTATAGAAATGTACCAAGCCTGACCCAAATTTTTTCCCATGTCTAAAGTCTGAACACAACATGCAATGCCATATCCACCACTAGTTAAAAAGCATCAACAAGCAAACTTGTCTAATTTTATTACTTTTCACGAGAAACAAAGAAGATAAAAGATTCATTGCATGTGCTGCGATTAAGATGAGTTTCAGAAAATACCTTCTACAGTAGGTAGATTTGCTATAAAAGCAGCCAGTGCAGGAGCTCCTTTCAGCATACCATCAAATGCACTGGTTCCTCCTATAGCAAAGGACGAAACACCAGAAACTGGTACTGCACCACTAGTGGAGGGAAGTCCAGATGATGTTGGATTAGGAAGTACAGAACCTGCAGATTAGTCAAGCCACACCTCTAGCTAATTTATACAACAGCAGTACCATGTCAATTAAGAATATATTCCAGGTACTACAACATGCATGTCTTTATCGTAATTTTATCATATAGCAGAGTCAATAACGGAATACGGAAGACTCAATTTTAAGCTGTTTAGATGTAGAATCACTGCATTGAAGTTGTGTATTATCTAAATTTTCAGTGTAATGCCAGCACAGGTTATGATAAGAAATCGACTTGACCCTGTATTCAGCTACAACCATTTCTTAACTGCTATCACAATGAACCACCTTTTTTTTTTCCAAACATAAAATGTGAGTACATACCAGGTTTCTGCCCAGGATCATAAACCGACATCTGGGAGACATCTGGCTTCACCACCTTCGAGGAAGTGTTTACTGCAGACATGCCGGAAGATCCCTTATCTGCATCCAAGATAGCATGTGCATAGAAACAATGAAAAACGAAGGCCAGCTGAAACAAGAATTTCATAGCCAAAATGCATACCTACTATCCCAGGTCCATTCGCAGTGGACTTCTCCATCTTCTTACTCATGTTTTTCGCAAGCCACTGGAGCAATAAAAAAAAATCCAAGTTAATGGACATCATTATAACTTCAAAGAATCAAACACCTTGTCATTGACTGAATTCGCTCATATCCTCTCTTCTCTTTACACTTCTTGATTAAGGGTAGTTAAGTAAATACAATAGAACAAACATTGCATGCAAAAGGTAATTGAGGCCAAATAAAAACTGTTAACATATGTGCACCTCTTTTTGAAAAATGATCAATATCTTTGGACGAACAAGGTAAAAGGTTCATAAAACTATATATCGCGAAACTACATCTTGCAGTGAATCATCCAGTGCCATTGCTCCCTCATCACTGGCCTGTGAGAGAGCTTCTTTCCTTCTCTGCTCAACCTATCAAAATATATGTGGTCAAGAATATATAATAAACATACAACTTAATAAATGAGTGGCCAGCGCCAGATCAGCAAGTACAGCATAAGTATTCTGTCTATTATCCATCCAAACAACATGACTAGTCATATGGGAATAGATTAGACATCAAACAAGCAGAAACATAAAAAATGCTAAGGCACAAAGGCAGTAAAATGTCAATTGGCCGGATTTCTCAACTCTTTTATCCCCAAAAACCGTATGAAAAGGTTAGAAGGCAATCCAGTCACATAGTATCTGGTCAGCTGACCAAGTGAGACTTATTTAGCAAGGAAAATGGATGGTATTTGATGATTAAGAATTACTGGCATATTCAAGGATATCAAAGGGTTCTACCGTTTGATAATCGCTTCTATTACAACGACTGTCATAAGTTTTACCTCCATTCTACTGATAATTTTCAGAAGCATAAACACTAATTACATGTTTCTCTTCAATCTGTCTTGTGTTGCTTTCTGTTACTTACAAAAGCCAAGATTTAGTCATAGTAACACCTTTTCCGTAGTCAAAGATCTTTTAACACAAGTCAGACAAACCACATTGTCATCATTACGTTAAGCCACCTCAGTTTTGCCACTTGACAACGCCATACTAAGCCACATTGGTTTTTTTGCCACGTGTCATTCTCACATTAAACCGCATATTTGGATATTTTGATTCTCAAAAGTTGTTTTTAAATTTTGACTTACGTATTCTTATCTTCGGTCAAATCTTTCATTCTCAACTCTTTATATGGATTGTTGTTGATGATGCAATTTTAATTAAAAATAAATTCTTTTTTATTATAGAGTTTTGATATTAATTCATTCCAAATACTCAGTTTTTAGATATATCTATTCCCCTATCTTACATTACAGATTATTGTAAATAAAAAATATTGATAGCAAGACGTTATTTACCACGAGAAAAAAATTCAGTTCAAACTTTACAAATCCCATGAAAGGCACGAGTACTAAACTAGTTTTTAGAAAATTGACTTCTATCACTATCAAGAGTTCTCACTTTTGGTATTAATTTATTTGAAGAAAAAAGGAGAAAGGTGCTCCACCTTACAAAAATCAGTCACTGGTTTTAAATTTGGGAAAATTTTGAGGATTGGGATTTTTATAAGTTCCCTCTCTTTGTTTGTTGAATAAGAACAAAGAAAATTAAATTTGCATGCGATTATTAGGAATATGGAAGAACTTAACCAGATACACGAGCAATCAAGAAATGGTAAATGTAATATACAGTCATGGAATTGAACTTGAGAAAGAACTGCCAATCGTGTATACAATTAGCTCAAAAGAAAGCTAATCCTAATATTAAGTCAAATTATTTTACGAGAGACTATCACATCAAGAAGCCTTCACCAGGAGAACATATAGGTAGGAAATCATAAAAAGTAAGCTAGAGGTTCAGTACCTTTAACATACTTGTTAGATCCCCATATGTTTGCTCAAATTGAGTAAATCGTTTCCAAACCTGAAACAGGCTCAAACAGCAGACACCTTATTGATACTTGTATGACTTCAGAAATTCAGATACTTAATATAATTTGAAATGGTAACATAAATTGCCAATGAATCCAAGCAAATGGAAAGAATACTACGGAACATTTTTATTTTTTTTAATAAGGACATTAGGTAGACAAAAAGAAGTCAAAACCAGGGGGGTGGGGGACTAGGGCTAGACAAATAGAAAATTCCAATAATCATAGCAAACTAGGGATCATTTGGCTCGCTCTTCTTATTGCTTATAAGGACCTTACAAGCAATAAGGAGTGTGCACCAAAAACGAATGTGCATGGGTCAATGCGGGTTTGATTCTCCTATCAATATATCCCTACAATGGATCGGGCAGCTTGCACCAATTAAAATTTGGGATAATTGGTGTTGCAAAAGTAAATGTTCACATCAGTAAAATAAACGCAAATTCATTCTGAGGTTTGAACTACAAAAGATAGAGCTTCATATATATCAAATTCAAGTCCTCGGCTTGTAATAACACTGTAAAACAGCACGATGCAATAACGAAGACTGGATTTTGACAATTAAATTTCATGACATCCAAATTTTCTTGAACAGACAAATTTAAAAAATGGAGAATTAATATCTACAAACAATCACTTATAAATTACAGATACATCTTTGAAGAGGAATATGATAGATGAATAAAATCTACAGAATTCCGACCTCAAATGATTCTTGTGTTGGAAGCGAGCTCAGTGCACGTTCAAATAAAGCCCTGATATTTCTGTCATCATTCACACGTGACAGGAAATCTGCATACCTGCAGAATCATATTAGATAGGACTCATAGGGCAATAACAAACTAAAATTCAACAATTTCCATTAAGTACAACTTGCTCTATTGTCTAGCAGAGATATAAGTAAAAACATGTATAGAACATTACAACTGTTTTGTTCACTATGTGACAGAGATAACACGGGTTCAAGTCCAAGTAGTAACTGTTACGAGATAATTATCAGATAACATGGTACTTTCTGTTTATCAATTTCTAAAACACGATTTTCTCCCTTAGAAGCACAAATGAATCAGGTAATGTATGCAATTTTTTGCAACCCGAACGCATCTGAAAATAATAGTAAAAAATGCTACTCGGAACTGCTTGAAGTTCAAGTCAGTATCCCAACTCACTCAAGTATATATGCAGGCTCGTGCATAAATCGTTTGAGACCAGCTTCAAATACATTATGAGCAATCTGCACAGACAAATTATTACCCATCAATGATAGCAAAATCGTGCCCGGAGAGATTATGAAGAAGACAGCTATATAATAATCAAACATTTCAACCAACTATTAAACTGGATCCTCGGCCCTCAACACAACTGCAAAACTTGAACTAATAAAATAGAATTCTTAACTACTATACATGTAGGCTCGTTTGGTAGGATTGTGCCTTTTCACTTCTTTTTAGTTTTCAAGTGTTTTCTGATCCTATATATATTAGCAAATTTACTTGCGGTCACAATTTTCAAACTGCCAACTCAAAACCGAAAGGCAATAGATGTCTTCAAAGACCTGTTTTTAAATTTGTAACAAACTGAAAACAAATCAAGCAAGTCCTAGTTTATACTTTATTGGAATGTTGGACATGAAGATCAGAAACAATCACAACTAATAACCAAACATGTTCTGTTATTCAATGTTCCAAACAACAGAACTTTACCTTGGGTCCTTGTCAAGACAGAAAGCTGTCATTGCATAAGCAACATATACTTCGTAAGTACAATTTGGGGACTCCCTTATATCCAAGAAGTACTTACGAGCTGCTTCAACTCCATCGTTCTTCTGAGAAATCTAATGAACTGAAACACAGATACCAGAGCCAGTGTCACAATTTGTGCTTTCTTTCCTGCTAAACAATAACTATAAAACACTTTTCACACATTGAAAAACATGTCTCAAAATGTACATCTACTCATGGATACAAGGCATACATAGATTTCGAGCTTCCATACCTAGTAATCTAGTATACTTAATAGTTAGTATAAGTTGAAAGGCGTCATGTTTAGCTTCTTTAATAAACCCATTCATTTTTCAAAAATCAAAAAGGAACTACAAAGGTATACAATTTTGTGCATGTTTAAGAGAATCTAGAGTCCAATTATTGGATCTTAGTAAGGTTAACTTAAACTCTTAAACAGATTTGATTGAGAATCTTATACTAAATGTAGTTTCATGAACAATAGCTTTTTATTTGACAAACAAGTCCATAAGTCATGCGTAACTTGTACTTAGATCTTGGCAAACCGGACTTGGGCCGAGTCCAGATTCGGGCCTAAGGTCTTGCCCATACCGCCTGAGTCGGGCTTTGGGCGAGGCCCTGATTTTCTTTTAAAAAAATTTGAAGAAAAAAATCATATAAATATTATTTTTATAATAATAATAGTAAATAAATAAATAAGAAAAGGGGCTTTCAGGTTGAGTTCAATGGTTGTGAGCCAATAAACCTTACCTTGAGGTCTCAAGTTCGAATCCTACCATTTACCTCTATATTTCACATATATTTTACACATTTAATTTTTAAAAAAAAACAGCGGGCTTCCGGGCCGGACTCTTGGCCCGGCGGGTCTGGACCTTTGCCCATACCTGCCCGTTTATCCGGGCGGCCCTGCCCGACTTTGCCCAGGTCTACGTTTATTTTATGATAGCATGTACTCACTCACTTGGTTCATTCGTCATATAAACCACACTAGGACTTCGTTCACCCTATTATCTGTCGTCTTTACTCGCTAAACACAAAAACCCTTAATCATCCACTCATGTTAACAAGTAAAAAAGGATAAAGATGCGTCATGATGCATCAAAGCACTATCATTAAGGAGAAGATCACATGGCAAAAACAGATCCATTTGACTTCACATCCTTACCTGAATATGTGCTAGAGCAGTTGCATTTGAACCATCTCCCAGTAGGCTCTCATACATCTTCTTTGCCAACTACAATGAAAATATAAACCTCTTCAAAAGAACAAACAAACACATGAAATTTGAGCACATCAACCCAAAACCATCAGCCCAGCTAATGGTAAAAAGAAATTGTGAATTTCAAACCTGGATTGCTCCACGTGTTTCCTCAAGCTCAGCAAAAGCATACTTCAAAATCTCTGAATCTGAATTGAATTATGATTTATGATACAGCAAAGAAAGAAGTTCAACACGCGGAATTTCAGAAATATTAGTGTTCAGCTACCAAGACAATTTACCATACCGAAGATAGCAAGATAAAATATATGATAAGAGACATTGCTGAATGGCATATCAGATGTATGAATATTGCATTAGAAGAGGAGGGATCACCAGGAAGAGCTTTCAATGATCTTTGAAATATTTTAATTGCAGAGTCTGTAGCGCCATTCTTTGCTTGCCACATGGCGTAATCATACCATATATCAGGGTAATGGTATAAATACATCAGACACTGTAGAGAAAAAGATGCAGCAGCAGGTATAAGTAAAAAGACAGAAAAAAGTCGGTCCTAGAAATTAAATTTGTGTAAGAGAGGCCTCCAAGCCTAATCATAAGTCAGAAGAGATGGTCAATACAAGGGACAAGACATGATTCCATAAGACTCAAGGACATCCCTTGACGATTTTCTTCTTTCTAGGAAAACTTTTACCCTGTAAATAGCCTGAACAACTTGGCTCCCTTACATTGGCCAATCGTACTGCATTTTACTTTGAAGATACCATTGAATTACACATAACATAATACTCTTATGACACCACATTATACTTAAATATGTGTAAATAAGACCTAAAACAAACTTTATACAAATAATCAAGTATTATTTAGTTTAAGAGATTTGAATAACGACAGACAAAAGACTAGGACAATTTCAAGGGCTTATTCTGCTACTGCATGCTAGTATTAATTTGGAATTAGAATGGGCTTGCTATGAACTTCTTAGTAATGGTCTTGAAAAGCAAAATGATAACAAATACAGGATATTTGACGATGTATCTAGGAAACTCGAACTCAAGAGAACATTTTTTTTTTTTGCAGCATTGGAGATTCCAGAATGACGCCGGGCATTTTCTTCTTCTTTTTTTATGAAAAGGGAAGGAATTTGATATCCTAGGCCTGGGGTATCGAGATGCCAAAGACATTCCAAAAAATTATGGTGAATCCTCAGTTCCTTAACTCACTGGATTTATATATGTAAAGGGGTGCGATAATCCGTCCTCAGATCTCCTCTCAATCTACAATTCATACTTCTAAAAAAGACATAAAATTCCTAGGCAATCTTCTTTCTTGATGTCTGCAAACAAAAACCTAGTGGTATGTCACCAAAAAAAACGCTATCAACTTATAAGTTCAGGCCTTCATATAAAGTATTGACACGTCACGAAAAACACACGACAAAGACAGGCCTTGTCCAAAGAGGCAAAGAGAAATGTAGGAATTACTTCGCGAGCACTTCAGCTTTACCAAACCTACAAAGCTCGCTAAAAGATACTTGAGACTTGAGTAACTTCAGTTCCTTGCAGAAGGAATTGATCCATCCATATTACAAGAGAAATGAAGAAATTAAAATTCCATTGAGCAGACTGGTACATATCTCTTCTTTTTCGAGCTCAAGTACTTTGAAAACAAAACGCACTTCTCAAACCAACTGCAACATAAGGTGGATTGCTCAGGCAGGTGTTTCTCCTCTTATTCTCGGAAAGAGGTTGTATCCTCCTATTTTGTCATTCTTCCTTATCAGTACTAGAGAAAATAAACTATTTTATCTAGAGAGCTCAAAAAAATTCTTTATATTGGTATATCTACCAGTTCAATATGAAATGATTCAACACTTCCCTCAGGAAACAAACTGCGTAGATGTCATTAGTATTTTGCTTTGAAGAGCAACTTGATATGCCATTACAAGTTTTGCCTGAACTATTCTAGAATATGGCCACTAGGAACTATGTAATCTGCTAAAACTGAAAACTGTATCCAACTACAATGATTTCTCAACAAGCTTGCCCCTAGGAATTTCAAATTCCTAAAAGAGAATAGAACTGGTAGCTTGAGATCAGATGACATAATGACTAAGCCAGAGATAAAGTTGAACTAGATCTACAGTATGTCATGGTAAAAAGAACTGAAAAGATTTGAGATTGTAAATTTTACACACCTGCTCATAAGTGAAGACAATTCTTTTATTTGCTGACTGACTATCAATTCTTTGAGGATTAGACCTGGTCAATTTAAATTCATATCCAGATCAGTGATTTGAAAAGTATACACAGGTTTCTTACGGATGCAAGGCACGGAATTTGTAAAATAAATCACAGGCTGTGCAGTCTACCACCTTGTCATGTTTTTCTTCGTAAGTTGATAATTTTAAGGCTTGTAAATTATTAAGTGTGACAAAGCAAATAAAAAGCATGTTCTTATCATCCATCATAAAATAAAACTTCCGCTCATCAAATATGAAACATCACTGTGCTGCACGCACTGAACCATTGAGCAGCCATCAAACACGATGGAGCTTATTAGGAAAGCTGAGAAGTGAGAGCACAAGAAGTGAAAACTCAATTGTCAAAAGGAAGATGAGGGCAAGAGTTAATGGCTGGCTTATTCAAATATGAATGTATTTTGGGGTTGGGAACTAACATAGGAGCAAAACGAACTAGCAAATGTATTTTACAGTTCTGATTCAAGTAGGCAGTCGGCCTGAAACTTTCTTTCTTAAATAGATCCTGAAACTTTAATTCCCTTACAAGAACTTGCATTATATTTTTTTCCAGTCAAAATTTAAGAGAATTTTTCTTTTACAAAAAGGTTAAAGATTGTGAATTTACAGGGTACAACTTATTCCTACCTTTCAAACGCAAGAAGCCTTTTCCACGCTATCCATTGTTGTTCTTCCTACAAAACCACAAACAAGAAGTTACAAATTGCCCGATTATCATACGATGCTGGGTGGACATGCAGAATTGCAAGTTAAAACTAAAGCAAAGTAGACATAAACCCGTAGGGGTGCAAGAAACTTCTTATCCAAACGAGCAGAGCAGGTGCATATGATTATATTTTTCTCTTACTGAGGTGGTTTAGTTTGCAGAACATGCTACAGCCTCCATGGGTAAGGTATAAAATGATATTCCTTAAACAAGTGAATCACAAGGATAAAGATACCAGAACAACCTTGGGAGATCCAGTTGGAGGAACAGCAAGCATGTTCCAATCAATTTCATCAACATATTTTTTAAGCTCCCTGTAGACTGCCCTTGCACTATTGAACTTCGGTTGATACTCAGAAATAAGACCCTTTAGCCTGCACATATTTTCATTATTATTCTCAAAATAAAACTTTAATCCTAAAAGAAAGGAAGAACGAAAGAAAGAGCTCATAAATCCCATCAAGGAAAAAGAAAATATGGCCATTATGTTAATAAGTATCTTCAAGGAGTGTATCTCACATATGAAAACATAACCTGATATGAAAAACCAATAAATGTTCAACATAACGCACTCTTACAAAAATGACAATAATTGACAAGCATAAAGCTGAATGGTTAACCGCATCATTCAAGAGAACTGCATGGAACCAAAACATGGATATAGTAACCACACAATTCAAGAGCCGCATGGAACCAAAAGTAGTTATAAATGTATTTTTAAATTCACAACTATAGATATGAATAATGTACTGTCTCCTGTGTTGAGTTTGCTACACAAATCCACATGCAGATTCGTTGGTGGTCATAAAAAAGGTCTTGTAAGTTGTTTCACCAAAGGCATGTGTAAGCAAAACCAATTAACAAGAAAGCAGAATCTAAAAAACTTCCAGCACCCCCTTCCGGTGAAAATGTGGCAATTAGGTTTGGTTGATCATGCTCAATAACATGAGAGGAAATGAAAAATTATAGGAACAGTGAAGACTACCAACCAGTGCACGACTGACAGTATTTTCAAAACTCTCATAATCTTTCCATAATTGCTCTACATGATGGGTAGGAGTGACAATAGCCTTCTGAAATGCTTTCCGAACAGCAGTCATTTTCTGAGTTTCTTCCAGAGGAGTTTGAGACTGTCAAAAATTCATGTTAAAGTAGCGGTAAAGCCAGCCTACTTTTAAGGTTTTAAGGTCAAAGAAAAACTATAAGAGTCTCACGTACTGGTAAGGATTTCAAGAAGTTGATGTACTCCATCCATACAGGCCCTGATCCAATATCAGCTCCTATAAGTATATACAGCAGCAACCATGTCATTCAAAGATAAATTCACCTAAACGATACTAAGTCGAATTTCATAGTGTATGCACTTTATTGGACTTTTGAGACAGAGTAACAGACGGTATGTGAATATATACAGGGAAATAGAGAGTATAACAACGAAATATAAGAAGAAACAGTGAAACACAAAATTACATCACAATACACCCTGACAAAGCTGAAGCACAGCCAGTGCAAGCCTTCTATATGGTCACCAGAACATATACTGGAAAGGGGTTTATATAGATAACCAAAAAGATTTTAGCAAACTTAAACACAACATCCTGTAAATCTAAGGAATCCCGGACATCATCCAATGAGAGGTGGAAAGTAAGTCTAATAATTATGAAAATATTCAACATTAGGCAACACATGATTCAACTGAATTAGTTAAGGCCTTTAACATAGTTGATCAATTAACTTTGCAAAGGTTAAGCCAATCATCCTGTAGCATAGAATTTAGTTTGTACCAAGAATACGGCATTATTTCTATAAAGATAAGAAGAATACAACTTACCGACATAGCTTATCATAAAATCAAACGCTTTCCTCGTCTCTTCCAAGCCCTCCAACCCCTTCTTTTCATTGGTTATCCTGATAAAACGAATGTAGCACCTCCTACAAGCCAATGTCAAAAACAGTCAGAACTGAGCTATATATTCACATGAGATTTTAACATTCTAAGACCATGTGTTTCACTATACATATACATATTGTGATTCATAAATAATTTAAGCAACAGAACTACTCTAAGAAATAGACGCAGTTAAAATGTTATATCAGTAGTTAAAGCTCACCAAAGAGGAATGTGATAACAGTTCAAGAGACAACGGCTAAAAATTTGTTTTGTGCCATCGTTATTACTAATAGCCATATATGCTTCAACATACTGCTTCCAAAACCTTCCCTGTTTCAAAAGGCAACATATTGACAAGCAGAAAATGGCAGTATCTTCAGTGCCTTTCTTGAAGTAATTTAACAACTGAAGAAGAGGGCAAATTTTTAACCCATCGATCTTGCTTTATTGATGAATTAAAAAGCATAATTCCAACAGTGATTAACATGCTGGAAAGTGGAAACGGTTAATTCACAAAGAGTGCTTACAGCAGTAGGGTAAGTGATCAAAAGTTGCTCATATATCGGGACCGCTTCACCAATCTGTAAATGCTATAACCGAAGGACATGAACGAAATCGTCATAATCAGTGACTAAACCTAATTACAAAAATTAGGGCCAAGTATAAATTTTATGGGAGTTATTCATGATTCCGAATAGTACCAACGCGTCATTAGCTAAAGTCTCGGCAGATTCAACATTGTATTTGTTATCTGCCATGATGAAACTCCTCGACCCTGCAAACGAACTCCGGTGCAAAATCCTATATAAAGGCTGGCATATAGAGTTAAGGTGAAGATCAAAACCCGCAAGATAGACATAGTATTTACAGGAGAGCTCAGTACCGGCCACTTTGGGTAGGAGAGGCAGCAACAAAGCGGCGGCGAATAAGCCGCTGATCGTCGGCGACTGGGATTGGGCGTCTGACGACACAGATAGAACGCAGCCCATAATTTTTAAGCTACTCAAAATCACCCTTAAATTAGGTTATTTTTTCACAACACCGCCCATAATTTTTAAGTTACTCACACTCACCCGTAAATTATCTTATCTATCTTTATCTTATATCTTATCTTATCTATCTATATACTAAAGCAGCCCGTGAACTTACACGTGGCACAGTCTGGTAAATCCACATCATTAAATTTACACGTGGCACAGTTTGGTGAATCCACGTCATTAAATTTATACGTGTCAATTTTTTATTAATCCAAGTCCCACCATGTTAAACAAATTATTAAAATATTTAATTTACGAATTTATTTTAAATATTTTACTAACTAATTTCTTTGTTAGTCCCGTATATTATTAATTGACCATTAATTAATTATAATTAAAAATCAAAATCGTTAAGATTTGAAATCTAATTTTAAAGATCTTAATATTTTGTTAGCTTATAATTTTAATTTTTAATTGAACATTATATTTTCTAACACTTACAAATTTTAATTTTTTATTTAAAACTTTTAACGATCTTAAAGTTTTATTTATTTATATTCTTCAACTTTTTTTTTTCTGAAACTTTAAAAAAAAAAAAATCTAAAATTCGTTTTTTTACAGGATTAAAAAAAATTATTTCTTCATTTTAAAAAATTAAAAAAAGAGTAAAAAAATAGAATAAGTTTTTACATATAAAAAAATCAATTTAAATATTTTTTGAAAAAAATTTCAGATATCTTTATATAGTTTTGTATAAAAACTCATACATTTTATATTAATTCCCAATTTTTTAAAAAATATCGAATTTTTAATATAAAGAAAATAATTTTTTATTTTTGTCATTTACACAAAAATATTTAAAAAATCAAAATAAAAATCTCCAAAAAAATCAAGAAAGTTGCGATTTTTTTATAAAAACTAAATATATTTTACCTAAACTATGACTTTTAACATATTAATTCATCTTAAAAAAATAAATCCACATTACAATCATAATCCTAAATTTTTTAATGACATCTAAGAAATTACTTGCCAAATCAAAACCGGAGTTAGAATTTTTTTTTTCTTCTAGAAATATAAGTTATATTATTTTTTATAAATACGTTAATAGTATGTATCACTTTCAATAATTTTTAAAGTTGGTATTATTGAGTTTAATTAATATTTGTTATTATTTTGAGTTTTCTTTTTCTTTTTAAAAAATATTTTTAGTAATATTTTTATTTTAATAACTTGACATATGCTATTAATCTTATTAATTGTTAGGTAATTCACTATTTAAATTTAACTATTTGATATTATAATTTACCTTAGGCATACTACTTATATTAAGTAAATATCTTTCATTTAAATTTTAATATATTATTATTATTTAATATTGTTAATTTTAAATTTTATGATTTCTTTTTTTGTTAGTATATGTTTTACTTATGACTTTTTATCTATATATACTAAAACAACCCGTGAACTGATACTTGATGCAATTTCGTACGGTCACCTCATCAAATTTTACAGTATCATATTCGTTAATCCACATCACGTACCCTAACATTTAATTTAATAAACCCTAATTCTTTCTGGGATTGATACTAACTTTGACATTCGAGTATCTCAAAATGATATTGTCCCGAAATCCTCTTTTCCGATTGTTATTACAAGATTTGGATTCTTGCTTCATTTTCATTCATAATGTGAGAATTTATAGTCTTACAACAAGTATCACATAACAATTAAGACAATTCTCAACATAATGAATTATTAAACATTTTTTATGACACACAATTATCGTCTAACCCGTGCAGGGCACGGGTATTAAAACTAGTATATATTAAAGCAGAGGCCTCTTGTAACACCCCAAATCCGCGGGACTCGGGGGCTACGGGTGAGACCGCATAATGGGTCCCGACCCTTAGCCTGACAACAAGTTCACTGGACCTTTCAACAATAGCACAAAATAAAGGCGAAAACTTAAATACGTTTTTAATGTATGCGGAAATGAAAAGTAAAGTACAACTAGGAAACTCAGCCGAGTCCTCAAAACAACGTAATACGGTACAAAACTAAAATCCGAAAACATCCAAATCATAAATCATGACTCAAAATAACCCCATCCTAAGACGGAACCCCTTGTCCACTCCTCCACCTTACTCGGCGGCGTCCCTAACCTGCAAATCATCTACATATACGGTTTAAAACCGTTAGCAAGCATTCTAAGCATTAGAATAATGGGCAGGCACAAACACACATAAAAAAACACAAAACATAAAGCACGCAAGTCCGGTTTATTATCTTTATTTATTATCTCGTATCCCGTTCTAGTTCAACTTATGTTGTGACACGAGAACCACTGTGGTCTCGCCTCGGTCCCCCCACGGGCAAAGAATGGCACGGATGCCTCCGTCCATCTAACCCGCCGGGCAAGTCGCCGAGAATCCCCTAGACCCATGCCGGGCTAGGCAGTATTGTCACCGCCCGTTATCATACACTTGGGCCAAACATTATTACATGGTCGGAGGTCCTATTTACCGGTTTCATAATTATAACATATATTTAAACAAACACCACCCACAGCATCATGCTAATACGTAAAAATACTCGCTAAGTAAGTCCGGGGACTTACCTCGTCCCAACGCTAACTCTCAAGAAACTCTTGCTTCCCTCGGAAGAACACAAAACCTGCTCATCGCAAGATACATATATCAAAACTCGCTCACTCGAGAAGTCTAGGACTTCTACCCAAATGATCTATACAAGATCATTCGATTCCCATTCTAGAATCACATTCCTAGAATCTATCATGCTCATAAACCAACACTTATAGAAGTCCACGGGGTCTAGCACGTCTATCACGTTTTCCTAAAGTCCGAAAATCTAACTTTCAAGGAAATTACGGTTTTGACCCCGAATTTCCTTACAATCATAAAAAAGGTCAAACGGGCCTCTAAACTTCCGGAAACATTTTTTAACTACATTTATTATCAATTAAAACGACTCTAGTCGGTTACTAAATATTTCCGAACTTCCGGTTCGAGAAGAAAATCCTTAAGAAGGTATTAAGCGTCACCTAGATTTCTCGATATTTTGTCCTCGATTTAACCACGTCAAACATTCTTCAAAATTTCCGAAATAATTCTTATGCATTCTAAGCCATGACTACAACACACGGGAAGCATCAGTACTTCCCAAATCCACAACAACAAATCCGTACAAAAATCATCAAGGTCTCAATCCTAACATGCGAGTTCTAGAAACCGGTTTTCTTCTAAATTTCCAAGGTCATAACTATTGATCCAACCGTTGGATCGTCCTAGAATTTTAACATGTTATACACTACTATGCCATCTACAATATATCCGAAAATTAACCGTTGAATGCGATTAAAACGTACCAAAACGAGGTCCGAAGTCGGGATTCGCACACACGAGAAAAACTCGAGATCCGAGCTCGTTTTCCAACAGCCACACGGCTGTTCCGGCTCGTGGCGGCGGCAGGGAGGCACGGTGCAGCTCCAGCCTGGACAGCAGGGTCTCGGCCAAGATGCCGACGGCTCGGCCGAGATTCAGGCGGCTCATCCGAGATTGCAAGGCGAGGTGCAGAAGCTTCTCTGCAGTGGCGTGGTGGCTCCGGCGGTGGTGAGGCAGCAGTGTACGCAAGCAGGTGGTGAGTGGCGAGGGGTCGGGCTAAGTGCAGCTTCCTCCTGGTCCCGGCGACAGGCTCGAGAGGTGGCTCTTCGACGAGCTCGAGGGGCTGGACGCAGAGGAAGAGAGATGACGAGACAGGAAAGGGTGGAGAGTGCAGGGGAGGCGGCGGCCTTCCTGAGGCTGCTCCGGCGAGCTCGAGGCGATGGCACAAGTGTGAGGGAGACGAAGAGGGAGACGGGTGGTGGGCTGTAGGGTGAACAAGAGAGGAGGAGTGAGGGGTGCAGGGATGGAGGTGAAGGCTGGCGTGAGAACGAGGGGTCGGGCTACTGCTACAGGGCTAGGCAGGTTAGGCGGGCGGGAGCAACTCACGGGAGGGAAGCTGGGCGGCAAGGTTCCCTTGCGTGGAGAAGGAGGCAAGAGGGGCAGGCTAGCCGAGTAGCTGCCAGCGGAAGACAGCAGCGACGTGGGCCCCAGCTGAGGTGGAAAGGGAGGAAAGAAAGAAAGGGGAAAAAAAAAGGAGTTAAAGGTCGGGTCGAATCCCGAAAATAATTCCGTAACGGGCGTTACGGTCGGAAAAATTCCCGGACATTTCCGTGGAATAGTTTACGGAAAGAGAATAAAACGCTAATTTATTTCTAAAATTCTCGATCATTGTTATATTTTTATTTTTAAATTTTCCGGACTTTACAACTAACACTCCTAAAAAGAAGTTTCGTTCCGAAACTTGCTAGACCCCATCACTCTCCATTAACCCGTCTCGTAAACACGCGAAACTCTATCGGTCCTAACCATGTCTATGAATAGCAATCATATCACGACCTCGCAAGGTATTCATCAAACAAGCAAAATCACATAACCATAAAGCAACAAGAAAGATCTCGGACTAACCCGAGGGTCCTATCGAAGTAGCCAGGCTCGCATAAAACTCAGGATAGGGGCATTTTTCGCGAAGGAGGCCGCAGCGGCGGCGTGGGGCTCGTCCGGGTGGTTTGGTGCACGGCGGTCGCGGCAATCACGGATCCAAGGTCTCCGGTGAAGGGCGAGCATGGTGGCGGTTCCAATTTCCCGAATGGCCTACCGAGCAATTATTTCCCGGCGAAGACGCAGACATGGATCGGGGCATTTTTCGTGAGTTGTTTCCGGCGAAAGGAGGTGGCGGCTGCGGACGACGGCACCGGATCTGGGCTCACCAGATCGAGAGGAAGACGAAGACCTCTGACGGTGGTCCGATTGACCCTCAAGGCTCGTCGGGTCTGGTTCTTGGGCTAGGACTCGTCATGCGTTAAGAGCTCGATTAGGTATGTGGTGGCTCGATTGGTTCGAGGCTAGGTCCGGCTCAGCGCGACGGGACGACGTTGTCCAAGTGGTGGCGGTGTTGCTGGTGGCTGGAAGACTAGCGCTTGGGAGGGATGGGTTAGGGTTAGAGTTTAGAGTTTAGGGATGATGAATAGTAATCCGGAAATTGTGTTACGGTTTTTAAACTTTACGAGTCAATCCAAATTTCGATTTATTATTATTATTTTTTTAATTAATTGATTTATTTCTATTTTTCCTCAAACATACATAATATCGATAATTTCTCAAATTTCAAAAACAAAACTATCATCACTAAATTCCCAAATAAATATTTCGTTTAATCACTTACATACATTTCTGACTAAACCCAAACCGTTCATATCCCAAAATTCGGAAGAACCTACTACTAAATTTTATTTTATTTATTAAAAATTCGGTTATTACAATATATATGAATGGTCATTTAATTTTTACATTTAAAATAATCAGATGTTTTGAATATAGGTAAAATAATTTGATATTTATTAAGTAACACTTTTATTTATCTCTTCATTTATTTTAATAATCATTTTATTTTATTTTCTTAAAATATTTTTTTATAATAAAATGGAAATACTGAGCAAATCTATTATGACCAATAAAGATATTATACTATTACTTATATATCTTATTTAGGACAATTTTATTATAGGGTAATCCTATACAATTTTCTTATAGAATTTTTTTACATTTTAACAATTATTTTGTAATTAATATATAATAAATTTTTTCTTAAAATATAAGAAAATAGGTTAGTCGATTATTTCAATAGACTATTTATATGTATGTTAAAAAGTTTATCTTTATTTTTAAAGTTAATGTATGTGGTATATTATTGCTATATATGAATATTCTTATAATAGATTTTATTTATGGACAATCATATATATATATTCTAAAATCGAATATAGGCAAAGATTGATATTAACCTGTTTTACCGCTACCAATATATTATATGACACAAGTTTTTAAGAAAAATTTGATATATTGTTTCCTTAAAAACGGAAATTTACCATTAAATGCCTACTAAATTGGATATATTGTATCCTTGAAAAATGGTAAAAGATTGATACTAACATGTTTTACTCTTACCAATATATTATATGACACATATTTAATCATTCTTTATTTTACATTAAGTTGATTGAGATGTTGCAAGATGGAAAACCTTTTGAAAAGAAAAAACCGTGATGAATAGGCACAGTTTGAGTTTAAAGTTCAAGACATTACTTATGTGCAGATTTTTTTATGCTAATATTTAATTTATATTAGGATTAAATATATTACTTTTGCGTATATGATCTCTATTTGTTTAACATTATAAACAAATCCCGTGCAAGGCACGGGTACTAAACTAGTATCTATTAAAGCATAAACAATTTAGCCACGTGTCGTCGCCAGGTTTAACGCAGCCCCAAAATATTATTTAAAATGTGGTTTTTAAATCCAATTATTATCAAAATATTTTTTAAAAAGTGGTTTTTAAATCCAATTATTTTCAAAAAAAATTATCTTATCTTATATATCTATTAAAGCATAAGCAATTTTAGTCACGTGTCGCCGCCAAGTTTAACTAAAACGTGGTTTTTAAATCCAATTATTTTTCAAAAAATTATATCATTAAAAAAATGTAAATGATTTTTTTTTGTTATTTAAATTTTTATATTTATTCTACTATCTTATTTCACATTTACAAATATATAAGAATTATTTTTATTAGTAATATATAAAAAAAACACCCGTGCAGGGCACGGGTAATACACTAGTTTTTTTCTTATACAAAACGCTCACATCCTTAGAAAATTTGTAAAAAAAAATTTCAAATCATCTCTTTATTCTATAATACTTAATTTATATAGGATAAGCTTATTTGTGATTAAAAAAAAGTGAAGAAAAGATGGAAATAAATATGGGACAACAATACCCGAACGCTAGGTTTTATTTCGAGATGTCATAATCAATGTGTGTTGATATCGAACAATTGATGGGAAGGTTATGGCAAGGAAAGGAGGCCAAACCGAAAATCACTAGGTTGGTTGTAAGAAGTTGTCCACGTCAATGGAGCTTGGTGGACTCGGTTTACGTGATATGAAAACGCTCAACATGGCCCTTCTCTCGTTGAGCAACGGTGGCCATAGATATTGATCCGGAGTCATTGGTAGCCAATTTGTTCGAGGCAAAGTATTAACCTAGTGGTACTTTCATGCATGCAACTGTGTGACATAGGCCCAACTTTAAATGAAGGAGCCTTCTTAAAGGTGCAAGCTTTTGGGAATGAGCATGTATTGGAATGTTGGTAACAAGTATGATATATATGTATGTGTGGAAGAATGGTCGGTTCCCGGACCTTATAGCTTCCGACTTGTGATGATTCCATAATGCACATCTTCAACTACGTGTCCTCGACTTGATAGATTGGGACAATAAAGTGTAGAGACGACGAATTAAGGGTTTTAATGTTGTCATGTCACGTTGAAGCGATGAAAAAGATACACTTGATTAATCAGACGTGTCGTGATGAGTTTGGATTATTGCGTTACAGGAACGGGGGTGTACCATGTACTCGGTGAAGAAAGTTTATCACGTTGCTCTAGAGATTAGGGATAACAAGCTTGGGGTAAAGGCACGTCGAGAATTTCTTGAAACATCTCTAGAAGATTAAACTCGTGTTATAAAAAAAATGTGGTGTGGAGGGCTCTTGCCTAGGCATCCTTATGTGCAAAGCAAGTCTTCCGAACAAGAAAGTGGTCAACAATCCATGATATGATTACTATGGAATGGAGGAAACTAATATTCACGTGCTATTTTTTTGCCCTCAAGGAACGAAAGTTTGGGTGCTTCATAATTTGTTCAAGAATCTCATACCAAGGGTTTCAAGGAATTGGTAGAAGATATTTTACTCCATTGTGACAACACCAAATACAAGAATGAATGGTTTTTATTATGGGGAATTTGGAGGTCATGTAATGAATGTATTTTCCAACTTATAAGGGAAATCAGTTCTCATCGAGACTTCTCACGATGCATTCTATTTACTGGAATGCTTTTTGCACTCTAACCAGGACAACGACAGAGGGAGTAGTGGTGTTGGACATAATGGAACTGGTATCATTAGATGGTGTTGTCTCCCGTGTGGTTTTATGAAAATCAATATTGATCCTTCGGTCACATAAGATGACATATGTGGTGTGGGCACAACAAGCGAGAAAAGATCGGCAACATGTTACTTTTTAATATGACTCCAAAATGCTCGTTATCAAGCTAAAGAGCGAAAATAACCATCAAGGTCAATTGCATCTATTATAGAATCCTAAGGGACAAAACACGAGGGGTGGACAACACAAATGGTCTAGTGTACGAAGAGCAGCAAATAAACTTGCACACCAGTTTGCGGTTTTCAATGGCATTTTAGTTTTTGGTTTCCCGAAAGATAATTGCATGTGATTAAGTTAAGGATGACTTTTATGATGAATGAATGTCGAGAAGAAATGGGCTAGAAAGGCTTTTTTTTGTTTAGCAAAAACAACATAGGGCCCTCTAATTATCTAGTAAAACTTAAATTTCAAAAATTAATTAATAAAAGGGTAAAAACGGAATTTACTATTGAGGTTAAAATAAAAGACACATAAATACGATTCATATATGGTTACAAGAAACCCTAGCCGCCCATTCCGAAACTACTCGGAACCGCTGCAACTGTCAATTCCTCCTCGAATTGCAGCGGCGGGAGAACTCGCCTCCCTCGGTTGCCTAGATTTGTTGCCTCCGACTACCTCTAATCCTCCCCAAAAATTTGTCGCTCGAGTAAAATCGAACCTCGCGCCATCTGACCGCCGAGATATACCATCGGATTACATTATGATATTTTATAGACGAGAGAGGTAAATCACGAGTTTTTCAGTTTTGTGTTATACAATGAAGAGCTTCCATTAACAAAATAGTGGATATTAATGTTGGATTGTGTGATATACTAATATTGATTTTTAACGGTACTTTTATGGTTGGGCATGCAAATAATTTTAATTGGTGGCAATGCAAACTTCATGGCGTTGCTTTTTTGAAAAGAAAATAATTTGGATATAGTTTTGGGGGTTTGAACTTGACATTCGCAAATCTTGAGCAGTCGGATCCATCCATCGCCGCCGCCGAAGCAACTCATGCCAATGAACCGTTGCTGCCGACAAACCATTCCCAACGGATCTATGCACGGGGCCGCCTGCTTCGATGGGAAACCCTAACGGTGTTAGGTGAAATTGTGTAATTTGGAATACTTACAAGAGGGAACCTATAATTTGTAATTACGTTAATGACCCATATTTTTAAAATTTGTAAATATGCCCCTAAAAGCATAATTACATAAATTGGATCAGGTTTATAATTACAAAAAATGATCCACTCTTGTGTAACTCGACGTAGCTTAGACTTGTGTAACTCGAATCGGTCTTGCGACCGTACTTTCACGCGTTAGTTGGGCCCTTGATACATGTAGACCAAGGACTACGGACCTTGGGCTTGTGTAATTTGGTTGGACTTGGACTTGTGTAACTCGATTGGGCTTGGACTCGTGTAACTCGATTGAGTTTGTGTAACTCTATTGAACTTAGACTTGTGCACTCGCCCTTGTGTAAACGACATACTTTTTGATATGTGTAACTCAATTGGGCGTGTGTAATTCATCTAGATGCTATAAGGGCAGGAGGAATTGTCTTTCATCCAAAGTTCGAAATAAAATCCTAATTTATACATATTTTTGTATGATTTCAAAATTTAAGGGTTTATCTTTGTAAAAAAAACTAAATTAAAGGTGAATAATATAGGTTATTCAATTTGAATTTAATAAATTATCATTTTATTCTTAAATTCGTCAACACTTGCTTTCTCCTATAATATATTGTAATATATCTCGAGAATATAATCCAGACTTTACGAATTGTCAATGAATTTGGTTGGTTCCATGAGACATTAAAGTGGTATGATTGTTGCATGAAGTACTTCTCGTAAAGATGGTTGGTGGATTCAATGAGGGATTCATAGTATTTGTATATGTTTGTTATCCTCGGGTGATTTTGCCTTAATTCTCACTTTCCAATCTTCCAATAAATTGAAACATACGACGTGGAGGGTCTCGCTCTCTTTTTCGACCCATTTTTTATGTGTAATATTTGATCTACGTGAACCCTAAAAGCAATGCAACTCTAGTTTAACTATTATGTGCGGTCTAAATTAACTAAACACAATTATATATTTAGATGTTTTTGCTTAAAACAATATCTACTTCATAAATCAACTAAAACGGTTGATGTACAATAATACTACTCATACATAATGGGACCGTTCGACTACAATTAGACCTGATCATATCCGGGCAGCCGTCGGGCCGGGTACGAACACCATTATAGGCCCGACCAGGCCGAAAGCCCGGCCCGTATAAAATTATAATATATATATAATATATATATATATATATATATATATATTATATTGTATATTTTTAAAATATTAAGTATAATTATAGAATATTTAGCATAATTATCATAAATTTAATGTATATTACATATAATATCCTAAATATATTTTATTTTTAAATAAAATTTATATTTAAAATAGTTTTTTAAATTATTTTTAAAAAATAATAATAAAACGGGTACCAAGAGGCCCGCTCGGTAGCCGGGCCAGGCCGGATACGACACATATTTTAGGCTCGGCAGCCAGGCTTAGCCCTGCGTGGGTCCGGCTAAACGGGCCGAAAATTCCAAAAAGCCAGCCCGACCATATGAACAGGTCTAACTACAATTTAATTTCATCTCATAACCCTTCATCCCATGAAAACTCTACCAACCGAACGAACCCAATTTAATTATGCTCGTGTTCGGCTTCTTTATGGTTGCATTCGATGCTTTACAAATTTATATAAACTCCTCCATAAACCCCATAATCTAACACTAGTTGGTTGAAAAAAGTGATAAACTTCTACCTTCAACCCGCAGGAAGATTTTGAGCTAATTTTATCTCCATAAACCTCTTCATTCTGAAACCATACCAACCGAACGAACCCAATTTAATTATCGTCGCGTTTGGATATTTTACAAATATATACAAATTGTCCCGTTAACCCTATAATCTAACATTAGTTGGTTGAAAAAAGTGATAAATCTTTACCCCTTCAACTGGTATCAACACCTTTCAACTGAATAGACTCAATATAATTATGATTGCATTCGTTTGCTTTACAAATTTATATAAACTCATCCGTAAACCTCACAATCTAACACTAGTTGGTTGAAAAAAGTGATAAACTTCTACCCCTTCAGTTGAGATCAACCGAAATTTAACCCTTCAACTCGTATCAACTATTTCTAGTTGGCTTGCATTATAATATGCAGTTTGAGAAAGAAAAAAATTGAAGGGCAGTTCATTCGTGTGAGAGAATAGATTACACAAAAATAAATTTCCGTTGCCGGGACTTGAACCCGGGTCTCGGTGAGAGCCGAGTATCCTAACCACCTAGACTACAACGGATTCATGTTAGTGAATTTGACACTGAGATACTGAAATATCTCTTCCGATTGGTCTGACATGCTTAATCATATTCTTCATTTTTTTTTAAACTCCAACCTTTCGATACACCAATTATTTTTGGTGTACCAAAATTATCTTTCTATTATATAAATCAAGTATGTTTGTGTTGCTTGCTTTTGGTAACTCGCTTAAGATAAAAAAGTTAGATTGATTGAGTTCGAATTTGAAGTTACTTTGACACAAATTTTAAGATATCGTCTACAAAGACTAACCTTTATTAGAATTTATTATTGATATGAATCATTTTTATATCCGACTTCACAAACCAACAGGTCAACACCCAGTGAGCCTCAAGTTAAATACCACTACATGTTTCCTCTGTCCTTTATATAAGATATTGTTAGCACTGTCATTGACATATTTTCTCAAAATACTAAATCTATGTATATAGTTCAAAGGATCTAACACTGCCAATGTTAGATCATTTCTAGAGATCGAGAACTGCTACAAAACCAAAGAAAATCGTTAAAACGAATGTTCAGTTGCTATGTGCAAAATGCAAATTGCAGTAGTTTGATCGTCTCAGAAACGATAACAGATTAACTCAGTCTGCACTTTATACTTGATGTAATCAAAGCCATGGGAAAATTTAGAAATCAAGGACTTGCTTTGCACTGTTTGAAGGCCTAGAGCTTTGGTTGTGGCCTCAAAGCTCAGAGTTGACATAAAAACGTACCAAATCGGAAAAGCTGAAAATATACGCGAATGACCACTAGTAAGAACTAGAACATGAGGACAACTCACGAGTCATTTGGTTTGTTCGGCTTGAAAGTCTCTCAACAATTGTAGCGATTGACGGTAGAGGCTAAGATCCATGCCATCTACATTCCTCCAAATTCTAGCCTTCAATATTCCCTGTCATATTGACAAAACAGAGAAGGGATCAAATGAGGTACACAATAGATGATTATATGCGCATTGCAATTGTTATCACCTGATCATCATCAGGAAGAATGTCGAGTTCTCCTATAAATTGGTAAATGGAACCAACTCGAAAATTAAGGCTCAGATGCTCAGTGTCGACTGTCAGGGACGAACTTCCATCCACAATAGTGGCCACTGCTCTTCCCACATCATATGTTTGTAGCCTAAAATAAGTGAGCAACATGATGATCAAGCAAAGATAGATGTTTGCACGGATACAGTGTTGTGAATTCTAGAGAGATAGAGAGTGCTGACTTTCCGGTGACTCGAAGGGAAGCTCCATAGTGAAAGAAAGGAGAAGAGGGCTTAAGTTCTTCTAACAAAACTAAGGAGCCTGCATTTACCTCAGATGAAGCCATTGCAGAAACCCTACAAATCACACCCGAGACGAATATTGTTAATTGTGCAACTGCAAAGCGTTACAGTGATTCTGGAGGTCTTGTGCTATGCAGTAGTATTTTACTATTCTAAAGATTGAGATTCAGAATTGACTCAAAAATAAAATCCACTATACAGGCCCACAAAGACAATTTTACAACATCAACACTAGTTGAGCAAAGAAAAAACAGATTTATGAATGCTGTCAAAACTAAACACTCAACCTTGGAATAATGAACAAGTCAATTTCTAGCACAGAAGATTGAAAAGACATGATTTCAACATACTAGTAGAAGATCAAGAAGATAACATATATAAAAGACCGAAAGCAAACAGAAATGACAGCAACCATATATGACAAAATGTCAACAATCAAATCTTTGAAAGTAATAAATTTGTAACTCCTAGTATTTTATTTTCTCAACTCCATCAAACTAAACAAGAAGACAGGATTGTCCAATCTATTTACAAGGCCTTACTATTAAGATAAGGCCTTCAGGTTTTTTTTGGTAGGAAGAAGAGGGGTAACTCTCCGCACAAGAACGCGCTTATATAAAACACAAAACTACAAACGAGAGTAACACCCTTGAGATGAGGCATGAGTAGTGTAAACACATCTAAATGCAATATTATATTTCAAATTATTTGTAGTTAAAACAATCATAGAAACATAAAACAAATTAGTATAGAACGTTCATTTTGAAAAATACTAAAACTGGATTACATAAGAAATCCAAGAGATTAATTGCTTGCGAGATAGATGCTAAACTTGTTTAGGATTGCTTAACTTGTTCCGTAGCAACTAGACCACCTGGGAGAGGTATCTTGACACACGTGAACAACAATATGAAAATCTAACCATACCTGATCATGTCAAT
Source organism: Fagopyrum tataricum (assembly GCA_002319775.1). Taxonomy (NCBI): domain Eukaryota; kingdom Viridiplantae; phylum Streptophyta; class Magnoliopsida; order Caryophyllales; family Polygonaceae; genus Fagopyrum; species Fagopyrum tataricum. Next base: position 3,868,073 of record CM008283.1, read on the forward strand.
ACTACTGATGTATATAGACCAGTAGAGGAGAAAACCAGCTATATATCCTTCTATCAACTTTTCGTTACTTTGCCTATAGGTTATAGCTTATAAATACCTAACAATGGCCAAGTTTCCAGTGATTTCTGAGGTCAATATAAAGCAAAGTTGAAGAAAATACCCAAAAGCAGGACTTCGGTGATTTCAAATTTACAACACCTAAATATAGTAAACTTCTGTTTTTCTTTTGATTATATGTCCGTCATTTTTCCCCTATTGTAAGTTCTGTCTTGCGCAATTCATCAAACACCTAATGTGCAACTCAAATCACAAGCCTCAAAACCATGGGTAATTGGACCATTTTAAAGCCACATGCAGTCAAAACAGAAGACGAAAAATTCACCCTAAATCTGTGCAATAGGGTTGGAGAATGTGTAAAAAAAAAATGATGCCTATGCCATCAAAGATATGCACCCACCAAATCGAAACCGTAACCAACGTCGCTAGAGAAACTGTTATTCGACGAACCTTAAACGGGAAGTTTGGTAGGGTTAGTAAGGCGAAGTCGGTGACATCAAAGACGGACGACGGTGCTAGTGGAACACAGAGGTCGGAGACCTGTAGAGACACTGGAGACGAATCAGGAAGGCTGGGGAGTTCATAAGCTGGGGGTTTGTAATTTTTATTAAACTTTGGGCCAAAATGATTAAAGATGTTATTTACATATTTTAAAATTGTGTATACTTTATTTATTTAAGATATATTATACATTAATCTACATAAAATTTGATTCTAAGTGATAGATAGGTTCATGGGAAAGGATCGACCAAAGGTCTAATTGGTACAAAGTTCTAGATATATTCCAAACTCGTCAAAACAGAGAATCGTTCAGTTGCAAAACTCAAACGAGTCCACCATTTGTTCTTCACAACCTAAGCATGTGTCTTATTCAGAAGAGACCCCGAAGGGTCTTGGTTTACTTAAAGAAATAAAGGGGGAAATAACTCACTTAAGGTGAAGAGAAATACATCGAAAACAAAATTCACATACCGAAACCGAAGTCAAAGCATGAGGAAGAAGAGGCGAGGCTACTCCCGTCCAACATAAAGATGAAATAACAGATCGTAATTCTTGATTAACTTTGAAAGAGGAGGATGAAGAAAAAGATGAAATCCATTTAGGGGTTCAACATATTTCTTGTGGTCTTTGTGAACAAAGAAGATAAAGAGCTATGGTCTAGAAGGCATGTGGCCAGGGAATTAGGAGAAGATAAATGGAAGTGGCAGTTGAGGATGGAGAAGAAGTGCATTCCTTTCGCCCAAAAAGATAGTGTTTTGACTATGTTCATTTTTTTCTAAAAAAAGAAAGCAATTCGAAAACATCAAAGAAGCCCGTTAGCAAAGAGATCTCCAAGGGAAAGTAGAATGTTCAATCAACTAGAAGTGGCGAGCACAACGTTTGTCTACAAAGAAAGTACACATGTAGGAAGCCTGAAGAACAATTGTGGACACCTCAAATTTGGACTCGCAACAAAGCCTTCAGGATTCGATCACAAATTCACGCCCCCTCCAAGAGAAACTACTCGAGACGCCACCAAAAGAACAACATCAAACTAAGAAGACGATTGCTAACACGGGGTCCTAAGATAAAAGTGTATAACTTTTGATGGTAAAAGATTGAGGATTTCTAAGGAAAACATTGGTTATAAGGAGCATAATTGTTTGATGTTGTAGTTAACAAAACTTTTTTTTTTTTTTTTTAATTAATGTCGATGAAGTCTCTATTATTGATATTACGCCAATATTCATTTTTTATAAAACAAACATAAATTGGTTGGTATTGGGTGGGTAAAAAACATAGCTTCCACAGAACAAAGATATCCATTCAATAAAAGCTTGTAGAATTGTGATTTATAAGCTTCTTGATCATCAATTCTTATTTGTTTTTTTTTTATAGATTGTTGGATGGCTAAGAATGAATAAAAAATGATCCAAAATTGTAGCCATAAATCAGGGTTATAAACCATTGATTTGTAGATTTAGTGGTGTGAAAGGGCTTGACCAAGGAGAAATTGGTATCCATCAAGGTCAACTGATCAACATTTTTTTTGTTTTATAATCCTTACAGATCCGGTAAATATCAACATAACTAAAAAGGATCCAAACAAGCAGTAGAAATTGAATACCAATCTTGAATTGTATTAAAAAAAAAGTAACCTTAATCATGATCATCACTGTTTGTTAAAAACCAGGCCACTGTTCACTAGGAGTTAATCCTTTGATTTATTAATCAATAAAACATTGTTTGTTAAAAACAAGCCACTTTCCACTGGGAGTTAATCCCTTGGGTCATTAAGCCATAAAACACAATGTAAAAGCTAAAGTAACCATAAACTTAAATAAAAACAATAATACAATAACCAAAAGCGGAAGTCCTTTTTTTATTTTATCATAACAACTTGATACAAAAAAAACCAAGTAGGAGGTAGCAAAAAGGAGATTTACTCCTCAAAATAGTAGTTTTACTATTAATGAAAGAAAGACATAGAGCAAAGGTAGAAGTTTTCTGTAGAGAAACACCACCGACACTGGAAGCCATAACCAACAACCTAGTCGACCAAAGCTCGTCAAGTAGCATGTGAATCTTGAAGTATTATATGAATGGACGGAAGAAAAGAAACTTTAATGATGACGATTGAGCCTTTAGTGAAAAAGGTGTAGAAATCCTTAACAAAACGGAAGTGGAAGCACGGTACAACAACGAAACCTGATCTTGAGGGGGTTGTCGGCGTTACTTTGGTTTCAAGAAGAGAGAAACAAATATTGGATTTGCTTGATAAACAATCGAAGGTGATAACCTGTGTGTAATCAAGACACTCCAAGGTTTGTGGAGCTGTCCATGGGAGGTCGCGATGATTATATCCGACTCCAGACTGGATCTTCGTTTCTTTGACGAGATCCGTGTTAGGCATATTTTCAGAGAGATAAATTGTGTTGCTGACCGATTGACCCATCTGGTAATCTCGACCCCCAACACCAATTTTTCTGAAGATCCCGAACTTCATGTTCTCATCCGCAAGGATGCTTTAGGTTAGACTACTTCTTTGAGGTAGGCCAATCTAACCGCTTTCCATTATCAAAAAAAAATAAAAATTATCAAAACTTGTTCCACTAAGAAAATAATAACTATATAAAGTAGAAAGTAGGAGGGATGACCATCATTAACCAAACTTGATCTCAATTTTTGTACAAAGGGAAAAAATCATTTTGGGGGTATCGCCACCCATGGGCGGATCTAAGAGCGGGCTTGACTGGGGCGTCGCCCACCCCGGCCCAAATTGGAGTTTTAGCCCAATATTATTTTTACGGTGGTTAAACTAGTAAATAAGGTTAAATTGCAGGGTTGACCCATCCTTATATAGTACAACAACCCAATAATAGGCCTAATGATAGATAATTATTTTATATTTTTATGTGTATGCAACATAACTTAGTTTTCCTGCAACAATCAATCAAGTCAACTATGTTACACTATGCTTCAATAGAGAATTTAGTTTTCTATTATTAAATTATTTTGTTGTGATTCTCCCATTCAAAATAATAACGGCAATGCCATAATGTATGTTAGATTCTTTACTTTAAATTAGTTTTATTAAGTATGAAAAAATACTTTTTTTTAGCAGTACAAAAATGTAATTTTATATTATTTAGTTTTTTTTTTTATCTAAGTTAATTTTCAATTGTTTAGAAATTAGGGTGATATATATTTGTTGATTATTGTAATTTTATATTGATAGAGATTTGTTTAGAAAAACTTATTTAATTTGATTGTCGTGGAAAAAAATCAAAACGTAATATATATATATATATATATATAAAACTTAAAATTCGCCCACCCGTATAATTTTTCTGACTCCGTCCCTACAGCCACCGACAAAGTTCAGACGACAACCGAGAGCAATTTTGAAACTAGAGATTGACTTTGAAAAAGGGATTTCCTTGATACAAGACAAACGACATGGTTCTAAGGCGTTGTCGTCACCGAAGCAGATTTCAGACGCCAACCGAGAGCAATCTTAAAGATCTTTGTGTCACAAAGGTCTTCAGATTTCGAGAATCGGGTTTGCTATTCAGAAAGACACAAAGGTCTTCAGATTTCGAGAATCGCATTTGCTATTCAGAAAGGGTTGACGGCGCAACTTGTTATCCGTCTACCTCGATGTTTATGTTTATGTATCATTATTTATCATTTTTCAATAATTTGTAATTTTCCTTTCTAAAAAAATATATTAAAATGTATTAAAAATATATATACATCACGTAATTTATTATTTTTAATTTCTCTACCCTAAATCCCTAGTATATTCATATATACCTATAAAGTATACACACTTCTTACAAAATCAAATAACATTTAATGAAAAAGGTAAAATTTCACTGTAAATAAACCGATGTAAATTATGTTAATCATTATATTTTTTTTGCTATAGATTTGGACGAGATTATTGGAAAACAAAGAAAGGCCACATGACCCAACTTTCGGACTCGTGAATGAAAGGGATTTGATTTCTCCTCTTCAGTGTCCACCTCGTTGGAACCCTAAACCCCCTTTCTACCCTCGAAGAAGCTCCATTGCCACCAGTCACCGACGACACGCCCAGCTCCGGCTACTCCGCCACCGCCGCACTGCTGCTTTTGCTACTCCTGAGGTCGAGGTTGGTACTAATTTATTCGTCTTCTTCTTAAATCTGCTACTACTCGTTATTTTACATTTATTGCTCTCCCACCTCTTGCTTCCCCTTATCTCTTCCAAACTTCAAAGATGTATCGTTCTTGAAGTTGAAAGCAGATTACGTGTGATTTCCAGGTAAATCAAACTCTTGGAATGCGTTAAGTGACTGTTTTCAAACACAGCGCCATATATTTATTAAGATGGCCACAAGTTGTTATCTTTTCTTTCTTTCCAAGTGTGTTGAAGAAGTTGTGGATAATGCGTATAACAAGTAATAATTCCAACCTTAGAATGAGATTAAATGCTTTCGTTGATGTAGAAAGAAACTGTCAGCTAATCTCTTTTTCTTTGTCAGAAAATCTTAAAACTGCAGTTAGCTAATCTGATATGCAAGTTCTAATTATGGATTATGGAATTCAAAACAATTCTTCTAATCTAGCTTTATCATATGCTATTAGATTCCTTCCTACCAATTTTATTTAAAAAAAAATCATATGCTATATTTTTTTTTCTTTCTAGAGGAGCATTCCTTGTGGTGTAGCGTGAAATGCTGAAGGATCATGTACCAATTTCATTTTTTTGCGCGTGGGTGGATTTTGCAGTTTCTCATGTAATTATGATCTGATTATGGTTTTATGTTTCCCCCTCTAGTGCTAACCCTTGAAAACTGAAGGTCCTGGCGTCAGAATGAGTAATGATATTTTTGATGTGAAGATATTGGCAGAGAAGCTCTCGAAACTCAACAATTCACAACAATGCATAGAATGTATCCTTTAATAGTTTATTTTTGAATTTTCTAAACTAGAATTGAGTTGCTGAACTTTTCTTTTGAATTTCCATTTTTTTTGGTCATATGGTAACTCCTGAACTAGAATAAGTTTGAGATGTCTAGTTTGTTAACGAAGTATTGTTCCTAAAAAGTTATTTCTTCTCTCAAATGGTTATTCCTAGTAGAAAACGTGATCTTATACTCCTATCTGGATGTGATTACTTTGCAAGTGTTTTTTTTATATAGTTTGCCAGACATTTTTATTTTATTTTATTTATACTCTCCAGCTTGTTTATCTACCTGTTGTGTAAGAAATTTGTCTTGATCACCTTGACAACTTGACTCTGTCCAATTTGATTTGTGTCTAAATCTGATATTTCACTCTTCAATCACGTCAATATTTGAAACCTGAATTAAGATGAAACTCAAAAGAATCAAAGCAGAACTATCCTAGTAAGTCATAACTGAATTTGCAGCACACCTTCAAAATGGGCCTTATCTGAAAAGGGCACATATACAATTCAATGCAATCCAAACCTGAGCAATTTTTAATCATTTTGTTCATTTCATTATCACGTTGTTTTAGTTATCATCATATTTATGTTGTTTATATTACTTCTCTATCCGTTGACTGCAAAATAGAATGCATCTAATCGATCTTTTTAATAAAACAATAATATAAGAAAGCATCCATATCCTATATTTTTCGTATAGATGATACAGTAGCATCATCAACTTTGTAAATATAGTTCCGAGCCACTTCTTTTAACCTGTTGATGGCTAGACAATAATACACTACTAGCTCAATTGCCTATACCCTACCAGAAGTTGATTCAATAAATATTGTTTTGCATAAAAATGGGCGTTGTCCAACCTAAAAGTCAATGGACCTGAAAATGGTCTAAACTTGATTTATCATGCTTTGAAGTTGATATGGTTCAGTGCACAGTATGTGCAAAGAAAATGTTCTGATGATGACAAGCTAAAATGACTATTCGTAACCTGTGTTTATTGAATAGCTGGTGGCCCAGAAGTAAATAATGAGAGAGGATAAATGTTTCTCAATGAAAATCAGTTTATAAATGAGTTTGCTAAACACACTTTTAATTTGCTATCGGTGAACCATCGCTAAACCCATCGAACGTTTACCTGAAAATAGTATTTCGGGTTAAACTTATGACCATGATGTCATTAGATGTGTTTTCTTTAACATCTGATAGCTCTATCACGTTGGTGTGTTTCCTATCGGAAGAAGGCAAGGCAAATTGTTGAGACATGGGAAAAGTCCTTCAACTCAGCTGAAAAGGACCAATGTGTCTCTCTTCTGTTTCTGTCAAATGACATATTGCAGAATAGTAGGAGAAAGGGTAGCGAGTTTGTAAATGAATTCTGGAAAGTCCTTCCTGCTGCTCTCAAGTGTGTTTACAAGCAAGGGGATGAACATGGAAAAAAAACAGTGACAAGACTTGTAAGTAATGTATTTTTCCAGGATGTTCTACATAAACTTTTCACCATTTTAATTATTTATAATTGATACATGATGAGAAAATTGGCTAAGTAAGGCTCTTTTTGTTTTGTTAACATAAGGTAGGCCCTTTTTGTTTTGTTAAAATAAGAGTATATGTATATTCTCTACCCTCATGATACATACTTTGAGAGGCCATTATTGGCATTTGAGCTGGTTTAGTTAGCAGGAAAATATTACTTTGCATTATGCATTCATGCGCTGAATCTGTTAATAGTTCAAATGTTGACTCCCGAATGGTTTACAATAAGCATTTCAGCTTTTAACAATAGCTTCAAACTCATCTAGGGATATCATTCTTCTACTGTATAGGTTAACATATGGGAGGACCGTAAGGTATTTGGATCACGGGCTCAGAATCTTAAAGAAGATCTGTTTGGTAAAGAAGATCTATTAGGTAAAGAAGATCTGATCGGCAAAGAACCTCCTTCACAACCGGTGAGCAATGGAAAGAGTTTGAATCCTGTCAAGATAGTAAAAAAGGATGCACAAGCAATCAGAATTGTGAGTATAGTCCTGTCTCATCACTCTTCTAAGCTTATTTTGTTGCTAGTTTCTGTATTTTTTTTAATTTTTGTCACTTCTGTGTCAGTTTTGCTAAATATAATGAAATAAATATTTTCTGCTTCAGAAATTGCCCGTTGGAGATGTGCTTGAAAAAATAGTGATGGGCTTCCATAACTTGCATGATCAATGTTCCACTGAGGAAGCTACCTTAGCCAAGTGCCATGTAGCTGTCCTTTCTTTAGAAAGATTGGAGAGAGATTTCGAGTCTGCCACCACTCAAGGTATGTTAATTTCGCAGTAATAATCGTTTGTCTTTACCGCAGCATTTTCGGAGACATTGGCTTTTGCTGGCATGCATCTATGGTTTTTATCCATGGAAACATGTAAGCACACATGCAATTTACGTCTTTGTCAGAGCAGTTTTTAGAGATGTTTTTTGATCCTATCTTTCCTTGATCCAAATAAATAGTAGAAAGGAAATTATGGGTTTAATAACAGAATCTAAGCTTGGCAAAGTTTCACCAATATTCGTCTACAGGTATCAATACGAAACCGAATTCTAGTTTTCCAAAGTTTTATCTAGTAAATAAGAACTGAATCATTGTTCTTATTGGTGAAATTTGTGGCTATCTGTTTCTTATTGGCAAGGCTGTAGTTTCACCTTTCTCCTTAAGAGGTCCTGACCTACCTATTTATAAAAGGAGATTAATTTGGAAAAATGTGGATGTAGCTTTAGTTTGTGGGTTTTGTTGGCTAGGCCCCATGGATGATCTTTTTCCTAGATAGTTTATGATTCAGTGCTTTTAGTTTTAGATGGGATTCTGATTCAAGCTCAGTTCATTAAGGGTTTGTGCCAGATGGGGTTCCTTAATTCATTGATTTATCTGCCTCTTTGTCCTCATTCTGTTTGTTTTACATATATGAAATCGTTTCATTTGTGAGGACCATTTTTCTTGTATGATTTCTTGCCTATGGAACTGGACTTGATTTCATTTGTAATATTTGTTACTGCCTTCAGATTGTTTTGAAGTGGAAAATTTTGTTCCAATTACCTTTCTTATATTTTGAACAGGGATTCAGCCAGGGACAGCAATGGTCAATCAACTGCAAGATCATGAAAGTATCCTCTTGCAATGTGTTAAACAACTTGAAGGGGCTGAAGCAACTAGGGTAGCCTTGGTTTCTCAGTTAAAAGAAGCACTTCAAGATCAAGTATTATTTTGCTCCTCTGAATCGTTATTATTTACCATCTTGGATGACCAATTATTAATTGTTCGACTTGTTATTCCAGGGAAAAAAGCTGGAGATCTTACAATCTCAGTTGCAAGTGAGATACTCTTCTTTTACGAGTACTTACTGTTATATTGTCTTTATAATAGAGCTCTGGCATTAAATTAATGAAACGTCGTACATAATCTTATTACTAATTATCTTATTTGTAGTTTTTCCCCACCTAATTAAACTTTTTGAGACTTATTAACTGTTTGTTTACGATTAAATTTTTTTGAGACTTTCTTCATAGTCTTATCTAGAAATTTGTTTTTCTCTGGAGAGCACGTACGTGTATGTTTGCATTAGGTTCAAATTATCTGTGGAATACACAGACTATTATTTTTGTGATTATATGCAATTGTTGATCACATAGGAAAATGAAGTATGGAAAAGGAATTAAATTGTGATTGGACTTTGGCTACTTCCAATTTTCATGAGCACCATGCTGCTGTCTGCTACTGTTTCTGTCACATTAACCAGTGTTATTGTGGTATGAAACTTTTCCTAGTGATGTTGACTTTTGATCTCTGCCAATCCAAATTCTTCCCTGTCCGATTCTAGTTGGGGAGGGGGGACATTGGCACCATGAGGTCAAAATGGGACTATAAAGATTGAGTCAAGTTGGATTTCTAGAGCACAAGCGGAGAGAGGAGACCAAATATGCGCTGGAGGAAAGTCGAAGAGAGAGAAAGTGGAATACTTTGGTTTTACACAGTTTAAGAGAGGATGAAAGCAGGGGCCACATAGAGGGGGAGGGAAACTTAGCGAGGTGTCTGAGAATCACTCTTGACACGTCCTAATGAGAATATGAGAAGGACTGGCTTACAATTTTAAGTCCTAGATTGTATTCTACCACATTTCAACTGTACTGAAAAGGTCATGTGTCCAGTGTAAGCAGGCACGAGAAATTAATTACAATAAGCAATCTAGCAAATATTCCCGTATAAGGGATGTGATCAACATATTGAATAATGAGATGCTGTCATTTATTAATCAACAGTGAAAATGTATTAGATTTTAAATATTCCACGAATGTTTGTGATTTTGTACTAGAGTACATGCATAAATTTAGTTAAAATGAAATATCGATGCTTTAGACTAAATACCTTATGGGCAATCAATCCGTGTCTCAATTGTGCACAAATAGCATGGCTAAATGGGTTAAGACATTTCTTAAACAGGCTCTCTGGATTTTCTGTACATGGTTTAAATATGCCATTTTGGAGCTAGGATAATGGCCTTAGTGTAGAGGTTTGACATGAACTCGAAAGAGTGGACAATGGAAGTGGGGAACAAGGGAAATGAAAGTGAAGAACTAAAGAAGGTGCATAATTGTGGTACAATGCTACACCCATGGTTCTGGTATGTTGGGTTGAAAGTCGGAACCCAGTCTTCACTACTATTTGGTCAACTTTATGGTTGCCACGATCAAAATGGTCAAATTTACTCAAATTAGATATAAATGAATTTGTTGTGTACCGGTGTAAAGGTAGATCAAATTTTGATATTGACCTATAATCTCTTCATGTCATCTAGGTAATGTTTCTTGCAAATTATTAGAAGTGGGTACAAAAGATTTTGATAGCTTTTCTCACTCTGTGCTGAGAGTAGACCTTGATGCATTCACACTGATATGCTCTTAATATTAGGTGTAGATTTGGATAAAGTTTAAAGTGCTTGTGATGTAAGTATCTGATAATGCTTCTATGGTCAGTTTTTACAGGGATTTTGATAGGAGCATAAAGTGCACAATTATATATCACTTTGTGGTATAAGAGTGCATATTCTTTGTAGTAAAATGCATATTTTATGAAGTACTTCATTCTTGTTAAATATGCACTTTTAAGTGTGTGTGTGTGTGTGTGTGTGTGTATATATATATATATATATATATATATATATATATATATATATATATATATATATATAAATATATATAAATAAGCACATTATGACACATGGTTTTTCTATTTTTGCATGTCTTTGCATACATTGTTACTTTGATGCCATATACCATCCTTACCTCACTTGATTCTGCACAAGATGTTTATTTTTTATGTTCTGCATGTTTTTTTTTGGGGTTCCTTTCATTGATTAAAATTTTATGTATGGATTCAAAACTGCAGAATGCTCAAAGCAGAATTAATGCATCCGGGAATTTGAGGCAGAAACTCACTTCAAGAAACAAGATCGGCCCCTTGACCACCTCTACAAATGCATCAAATGAACTACAAAAACCTGTTGAGCACAACAAGCCTACTACTGTTCAAGCAATTAATGAGCTCCATGTTCATGCAAATCAATCAACAAGCTCTCTTCAACTCCAGAAACCGACAACTTCTTTCGCTCCCTTGGGACCCACTAACGAAGAGAACAACAAAGCAACAGCTGCTGCTGTTGCTGCAAAGCTAGCGGCCTCCACATCTTCCTCACAGATGTTCGTTTCAGTTCTCTCATCCCTTGTTGCAGAAGAAGCAGCTAAAGAAAAAAGACAAAAGCTCGAGGGTACCCCGTCTTCTGATTCTTTGGGTCCCTCTTTGGGGTCTAATCCCTTTTACTCATTGCCTTTTGCACCTACAAACGTGCAATCAATATCTCAAGGTTCTTTGCCGCCTCCACCGCCTCCACCTGTACCAACTAATCAATTTATGCAACCTGGTATGATGATGATGCCTGCTATGCCTTTCGGTTTTGGTGGTGGTAATTTACCTCATCCATCTTCTCTTCCCATGGGTATGGGACGCCCACCGACTCAGCAATCACAAGCAATGACATTACCTCAGTCTCAGCCACCCGTGAGCAGTGGTGGTGGAGGCGGTTACTATAGACCACCAAGCATGGGCGGTTATGGGCAAAACCATCAAGCAACAACACCATCTCCAGTGCGCCGCCAGTAACCTTTTCATCTGAAATCAAGCTGAAAAACTTATGGCTATAGTTTCCAAATGTTATACTGTATATTGTTAGTGGTGTAGAACTTTTTTGGATCAGAGTTCTTACTTCTTCGGGTGGTGGCACCCTGTCAAGCTTGCGCATCCTAATTCACATTTCTTTCCCCCTACTTACTGTGATGCAGAGCTGTTTCACAATCAACTGTAGCTTAAAATGTAGGATATAAGCATGTGCAAAATGTCTGTTTATTATATTGTGGGCAAACTGTTAAGCTTCATGATCATATTTTGTGTTTTCTTACAGTGTAGTTGAGCTGATTCTTGGTAGCTGAAATATTTGTCCTTTTACTGTACCTAGTGCCGTCGTATCATAATTGATGCGCAGTATGATTGTATGAGCTATGGAGAAATTGAAAAGATTATTGGTGTCAAAAGGGTAAAGGGTGGATTTGGATCAGGTCATTTTGGTTATAGTTATTTGTAATGTTGAATATTTTTAGGGTTTACAAGATTAAATATTAGATTCAAGAGATTTCGGCTCAACTTTAAATTTGATTCGTGTACAATATTTTTGCTCACATTGGGTTTCCTTAGATTTAGATCTAAATTTACAGTCAGCTGGTAGTTTGTGGGTTAGATTACTGAAAGAGGATAGATGACATTGATTATGGTTTTATTGGGTATTGAACGAATAGTGGTTCTTCTCAGGAATATCAAAATTGAGATCTTAAAATTCAAATGCTGATTCCCCTCGCCTCTTATCGTCAACTTCAGTCTTGAGAACGATAACTCTTTACAAAAATTATAGTCTCTGAAAGCAAAATCAACTCTTTTAACTTTTGTAAAGAAACAAGAATTTTGCTAAGAGTTTTCATAATTTAGGACAACAAATCAAAGGGATGATTTATCCTGTAGTTTAAACTTTTCCGATTTATTATGCCTAAGAATTTTTCATCCCATGTTAAAGTCCCGCTAAATAACTGTGTAACAACCAAGATGACAATCAAGGACAGCTAAACTTGCACTAAGCCTGAGATTACAAAAAAACAACAGGCAACAGAAGACAATGCCATCAAAGTAAGATGTATAAAAACCATTAGCAAAACCAAGGCAAATGAGAGTAATAGCTACTAAAATTAAGTCAACTGAGTATATAGTTACATAAACAATAAATACATCTTGCCTGCAAAAAAGGTAAAGTAACAGCAAATAAACAAGATAGTATTTCATTAAAATTTCTAAGCTAAGAATCTATTAAACTTCAGTAAAAGTTTTGAAGTTGATATGTACTCAAATGTTGGATGAAATATTGAACCTATTTCAGTTGGTCCCTTGAATTTATACAGATTGAAAGCTCAAATGAAAGAAATAGAGCTCTACAATATGTTCCCTGAAATCCGGCACTCAAAGCAGAAAATTGTTGGGATGCAAAGGGCGCCTTCAACTACAAGATTCTCAGTGCCAATGGTTAGTTATCGGGACAATCTGCACAGCAGAAAAATAGTTTACACGTTAAAAGAGACATGATGAAAGAGAAAAGAACTTGCTCGCAGAAAGTAATGCACAGATGGCAATTACGAAGAACGGGATTTACCTTTACAGTCTACTAGTTCACTGCGAGGTGCTTGGAACTTGGCAACCTGCTCCTCAGCTTCAACATCATTAACTACCCCTCGGCACCTTGGGAAGCCACAATAACAAGGTAGTTGTTCATCTATTGAAAAGAACCTGTATCATTGAAGTATTGAAGTTAGCAACTAGAGAGGGGTGTTGAAGAAAGGAAAGAAAAACAAAGCAAAATTGACAAAACAAAAAACAAACCTGTAATCATAAGTAAGTTCCTCCCACTGTTTAATGTCTCTTTTGGCAAAGATAATAATGTGTTCATCGCCATTGACAGTTATTACTCTTGAATAACAGTTTGGCTGCACAAATTCAATACCAGCATCAGTAGTTATATCAATAAATTCAACCTCATAATATTAAAATTTCAGACTTGACACTCTACCACACTATATATATACTGTCTCTATATTTTCTCAGACATTTTTTGACCATCTAAACTTTTGCAAAAATATTAGATTCAACTGTTCTTCCTCGGCTTTCATAGTATCCAAGGCAAACCTAGTATTCAACAAAGAGGGAATCACTTCCCAGGTTTTGCACAAGGCTCCACAAAACAAGAGTAAAAAACATCTTGTACATAGCTGATGACTGAAAACAATCGGCAATTTCTTTTTGGATTAAAGATATACTTGAGGTATAGCATAGTAACAAGAGATACTTACTTCACAAGAATGATTGATCAGATGAGCAATGCTTCCAGCCCTAGTGGCATCTATGACACGTTCGTTATCTATCCGGAACATATATGTCCCTGCACCCTGCAACACTCAAAGTGTGTACTTTAGCGAGGTAGTAATATACACATTTCTTAACAAAGATGCACACAATCAAATCAGCAACAAGCCAAAAAAAGGATTTGTGAAAAGAATGTTAAGACAAGAGAATGAACTAACAAACGCACTCACGAACAAATACAATCAACAACTGGAAATCCAAGGAAGTAATAAGGTAGATTTTGAACCAAAAAAGAACTAACTCTCAAGTGGAAGGACTAACTCTTCCTACCGAGTATAGGGCACCAATGCAGTTTCTTATCCCAACTTTCTGGATACTAGACAATGAGGGATATATTCTTATTTTATTCTAGGGCCTCAGACTAACTTCCCTGGAAATTAAACTTTCCCACTCACATTCCTTTTATGCCCCCCCTAACAGAGTTACAGCATAAGTTACCCATTCTACCCTTTCACCCAAACTGCTCTATTTTTGTCTCAGGTGAATACAAATGGCAGCCTGCTAAGTGCTAAAATGATGATAAACTAGGAAAAAGCCATCTTCATCATTCAATCTTTATCATTCACAGATCAACTATGAATTAACTGTGCAGAATGTCCTGTAAGTCGACATGGATTTGCAAAACAAGCATCAGATTCTAAGAAACATTAAAAAATATAGCCTAAAGATCAAGTGATGGATGAGTTTGGTTAAATCACAGAGCTCCAAAAACAGATTAATTCAATGACCATTCAACGAGGCAGCTGTTCAAGAAAGAAAAATGGCATGTCCTTCAGGTTATAGAAAAATATCAGTCAAAGTGGCAACATTTAACTTGATACCTTGATATTGCAGACATCATACATGATTTTACTGAAATAAAAAACCGACTTACCACCAATGAATTGTATATTAAGTGTTCTCTCCTGTCAGCAACAGGGGGTCTAACAACTTCCCCCGTGTATTCAATAATCTAGAAAAATTAAAATCTGTGTCAGTGGCTAGACATACTAAATCAATGGACAATATGATAAAAAAATGCACGTACCATGTCTCCTGCTTTATGGGGCTGCTTAGTAAATATGCCAAATCCATGTATTCTTGATTTTCCTGGGACAGCCAGAAATACGACAGTCAGATTTGTGGCACCATGGTCCGTAAATGGATGTTTCAGGGGGTGTATTGGATAGAATCTACCATATTTGCGTTATAAAGGCTACAAATCCCAGAATGGAAGACAACTTTTCTTCAAACTTATGCAGAACACATGCACTGTACACTGTATAAAAGTCTTTCTAGTTAAACACACTTAAAAGGAGAAATGTGTGGGACGAAGGGGATGTTTTCAGGGGATGTATTTGCATGGGAGCTACCATTGGGTTGTATACATGCTATAATAGTTTAACTTTCAGAGGATGGAGTCTCTCCTCACTTTCTAATTGACAAACCAAAGTTTAGTAAGCACTTTGCCAGTAAGACTACACATTTTAGGAGTTGAAAGGAAAAATTTATAGTAGGCGATGAAATGACAAGGGAAACAGATCTAATCTGGCTTTTTATTTCTAAAAATATCCTAAGATGGGTGTCACCGAAATTAGTTTATTCAAAAGCACAAGCACGATTTTTTAGTACAACTAACCCTAGTATCTAATGAAGCAAAGGTGAATTTTTATCCTTTTGAGGGACAGATATCTAATGAAGCAAAGCATAAGCACGATTTTCTTTTTTTAAAAATTTCTAAAAGCATAAGCATAAGCACGATTTTTTTATTTCTAAAAACATCTAATGAAGCAAAGCATAAGCACGATTTTTTATCCTTTCAAACTACTACACATCACAATAGATTGACACTTACCAAAAGCAAGTCTTTTCCGAAATGTCTGCCTCATGCATTCATACTTTTCAGCCATTGAGTGTATAGACTGAGAACTCTGAAGGGAATTTTGATTCTTTTGAGGGACAGAAGAGAATTTTGAGCCTAGAAGAACATCTTCTCCTGACGACATGTCCACCATAGATTCATGAAGACAGTAACCGGCAACCAAATATGGCTTATTCTCCAGAAACAACCGCTTTGCTGATGCTGCAGCAAGAGCTTCGGGCTCTTTTCGTCCCCGTCGGCCAGAATAATTATATGGTTCTGCCAAGAGTGGTATCGAGTAGGAAAAATTAGACAATGAGTTGTATTATGTCGCATTATAACCGCAACTTAGACACCAAGCAAAAGATGGCATTGTCTTTACTTCCCTCGTATAATGTAGGATTTGCAATTGTGTAGACAGGTTTGCTGTATCTTGATTAAGATTTTTTCCAAATATACAGGTCCTTATATAGTCATATCATATGAAATCATACATTTTTAATCCTAAGATTATTAAATATGCTTTCTGAAATCAACAAATAAAAAGAAGAGACAAATGAACTCTGATAGACTTAATACGTGATCTAATAATCTACACAGTCGAATTAAAATCTGAACATACTAACAGCAAATGTCTGAATATGCACAGCAGAAGTATATTAAGTTTAAAATAGATATGTACAAAAGGAGAGAAATAGGAAACGGGTAAATTACCACTGCGAGCACAGCCAGATGGATTAATTGGTGGGTTGTAGCTGGAAGATTGAGAAGGAATATGCTCAATCCGTTCATCAAGATTTGGGCAGTCATTAGAAGGCAGCTTATGCTTTTTGCAGAAGGACAGCAAACGAATGCACTGGTCTTCCACATCATCTTCATCTATAGGAACAAGATGAAGTCTTTCTTCATCCTCAAGCTAAAACAACAAATACAAGACCCCCAAAAAGCACGTCAGCTTCATTATATTTGTGCAAAATATGCAAAGACAACACAGATGTTATGACAGCACACATGTACGGAGTGATGAGTAAAGTACCTCAACACAAAGACCAGCTGCACGTGCACAAAGTGGATGATATGAGACGCGACAGGTGCTATTTGAACACTATATCAGTAGATCAATCAAATTAGCAAAAGCAACACGAGTACCACACAATATAAGTAGAGAGAAGACTAGACTTCAGATATCAATCAACAAAATACACCTATTATGAGGACAAACAGGTTCAACGTGGAGCAAGTTGTAAAAGGAAAAGAAAAGTAACAGCTGAAACAGGCAAATAGCACAACAATTTTTCCTGGTACAGAAAGCAGATACAGTGAGAAACATAAGTAGCAATAAAACCATCGTGTTTCCTCCCAACACTGAAGGAGTTCCACATAATGATCTAGATGAGTGTCGACCCAAAGCTTAAGTTCAAGTTTGCTAGTGATTCTAACTGCAACATTCTAGCAATCAAATAGCCAAGTCCACAAGTATACTGTAAAGCTAAAATATGACATTTGCATAACCTCTATAACAACCATTTTATGACTGATTTGTTACCTGCCTAATGCCTTGCATCTAACTACAAAATAGTAACTGTAATTTGCGACACATGCAATTGGTTGAAAATGAACAAAGGTGACACAAGGCACAGGCTTGCAAGTGTGGTACAAACAGCATCATAAAAGCTATGTCATCAACTCCAGAGGTGAAACCTTATGCTGGTGTTTTTCTATTTTTACATGGAATCTTCTTCAGATTCAACACATTTTATTAGCAAAAGCAAAATAAAACCATTATGAGGCAAGAAGCACTATACAGAATGTACTGTGCCAGAAGATGCAAAAAACAATTCTCAGGGCCTCTGAAAGCAGCACAAAACACTCAAGTCGTCTATAAAAACCAGGGAAACCTTTACAGAGAATCTTTTACCCACAAAATACAATATATGACAAGAGCTGTCGATGTTCCAAAATATGCGAAACAGATACGGGCTAGAGGGGCACTGTCTAGTGTCTAGACGCCCTCCTGGGCGGGTTCTAGACAAGGAAGAAGTTTTTTTTCTTCTTGTATTTAACCCCTAGGCTTTGTACAAATCTGCATCACTATCCAACGTCCTTAACGAAATGTCCTAATCTATAATCCGAACATTCTTTAAATTCTCAAGCAACAAGTAAGCACACAGCAACCAACCTGTAACCTTAAAGTTACAGTACGAAATTCAGAGAGAGAGAGGAAGCAGCAACCAGAAGGTGACAAGCAGAGGGCTTCGGAGCCACATAACAACAGAAAGTGAGAAGGACAGGGTGAGAAGAGGCCAGAATGTGAGTAGGAAACGGAGTCGGGGCTGCAGTCTGCAGAACAACAGAACGAGTTGGGGAGTAGAACAACAGAGAAAGACAGAAGAGAGAGCTGCCGGAGGAGAGACAATGCCGGTGTCAGAGAAAGGAGAATGCGAGAGAGAGGAACTGAGGGAGTGGGTAGTAGAAACTGGAGAACTGTGCGAGAGAGGAGAGAGAGAGGGGGGGGGGGGGGGGGGGGGGTCGTAGAGAGGTGGGATTTAACCTAAACCGTCCAACCCGTCCTGATTGAGTCAAAGATGTCAAGTTGTAGACTTGTAGTGCCATGGAAGTAAATTTTAATTCAGAGTATAGACTAATTGAGTCAAAGATGTCAAGTTGTAGACTTGTAGTGCCATGGAAGTAATTCAAAAGCAGGTAAGGAAAAAACTAACCTGAATACACGCTCCATAAGTAACCCCACAAATGCAACATAATAGTTTCCACCGATCCTAAAAAAATGAATCAAAGATTTCAGAACCAAAGGAAGAGAAAAGAAAATGAAAACCTAGTCAATGTAGAAATTCATGTCCACATACCCTATTGATTCTGTTTATACCATCAATTGGTTCCATTCGTTTGATATCATACAAGCATGTCTCTGGACAAAGTGACAAAAGTTAAAAATTGCAGAAGTGAATTAAACTTAACAGAATACATGTTTAAGAAACAAACCAGGAACCCATATCGCACAGGCCAAATGTGCCCAGCGGCCATCAGAGGTAGGTTTCATAGCACCACCTGCACAAATAAATGAAAATACTTATGGTATAAAACAAAGAATGGTTGTGTGCACTGTCCCTTTGTGAAGATATGTACCAACGACGGGACAAAGGCAGCAAGGTGGAGTGGACTCTGGTGCTCCAGGTCGACATAAGTTGCAAAACCACAACACATCATCCGCACACTCTTCGCCATAACACCTAGCATGAACCTGAAGAACCATTGTCACTAACTGATCAAACTATTCAGAGAAAATGGAAGAACATAAATTATATACATAATATACACATTAAACAGAAACCAAATGATTAAACAGAGATTACATACACACTTGATCATCAAAATTTGCAGTCGTGATGGGATAGAAGATTACGTGAAAGTGTTAACAATAGGACAAACAAAGAATGATGGCTATGACTCTTACCATAATCCGGCACTTGTCACACTGCAGGAACAAATTTGTCTCATATTCCTGAGCACATAGACAAATAAAAATCGCGAACTTAAAATCCAGGGTGAAAGTGCATAAGAGGGAGAACAAAAAAAGAAGAATGAAATTGAATTTTATGTATTGACTTAAATAAGAGTATGACTTTTGCTATACAAAAAAAAACAAGCGTGCACCTCATCCATGTGGCACACGCTACATCTATCGAGATCTTTCCAATCAATACGAACAGGTCTGTAACCAGTCGGCATATTTTGAAATCTTTGAGCCAATGATTTATCAGTTGCGGCTTTAGGGGTTACTTTGACAGCGGACAAATCCTAATAAAAATGACCAAACATTAGCAATAATCTAATCCAAGCAGAAACTGCAGATAAGAAAGTATATAATATTCTTTTATGCAATCGTGGCATGCCATTCATGTACGGTCAATATTTGTTTAATATGAAATTAGCCTGAAGAAGAGAAATAGAGAAGTTTATGAAACTAATTTGAAAAAAAAACTTCTAGAACAGTTATTAGTTGGCACAAAATGCGGAAAGCCTACAACTATTCAAAGTACGAATTTATCATGACACGGGCTCGGGTATAGAAGCAATAAAATTCAAAAGATAAGTGGGACAGATATATTTAACATAAGTCAGACCCACATACTCCTCAGTAGCTGGAAGCAAATACACGAAATGTAACTACCCAGTCCATTATGGCCTTTAGTATTGGGATTGAGTTTCCGATTTTGATTTTGCTGTCTCATAAATGAAAATTAGCATATAGAGAACGTAGACAGAGTACATAATCCCTCTAAACTAATATTACTACCATGATGCATTTGACTACTTTTACTATCATTTGTTCATGTTTTTCTGGTTGAGCAGTAAAAATGGTAATAAATGTCAGCCAATTTACTTTTGGTAATTCAAGAATCTTGTTTTTAATAGATGGTTGAATCAGACTTTTAATAAATGTCAGGCATATTGCAAGTTTTTACCCCACTCTCAATTTATTATAGTTTTGTAGCTGCATAAGGATTTTGTGCATGATATGACTATCTGAGACAATGAAACTTTCCTTGAGGAAAAAAAAAAGAAAGAGAAAGGAACAAAGGGTGTTGACATACTGTGCGGACTTATATACTTAAATCATAAGGAAAGCTCTAGAATAACCAATTAAAAAGAGAGAATAGATTAATAGTCACACACCAAAACTAAGTCTTAATACTATATCAGTATCCAACAGTAGCAGACCTTTATAACTTTTAAAACTTCAGGATTGGTGAAACCAAACATCTCAGAACCAGATTCATGGACCTTCACAGCTCCACCTTCGAAACTAGAGCCGTCATTTTGCATCTCTCCCATCCTCTTGATGATTTTGTTCCAGCAGGCCGATGGACTGGCACCCTTGAACTGTACCAACAAATCTGGTCAATATTCATGAAAATTTGGAACACTAGAATAATAACCAAAATTAAGCAATTGAAAGTGGAATGCCTCAGGGGAACTCATCCTTCTTTTAGAACAAATTGGACTGTTTTCCTTTACATAACAGTAGATGATGGAGAGTGCTAATGTGATAACACAGTGAACCAGTTAAAGAAAAATAACACGAAAATAAAGCTCCTGAAGATCTTAAGGGAATCTAACCTTCAAATTGCTAGAACTAAAAGACTCATGTATGTACAATACTTGACCAACAATAGGAATAGAAATATGTTATTCGACAAAACTATCTGGTACTAAATCCATTATGAAACAGGAATAGACATGCTCATCAGAAATGGCCAATAATTAATAATTTAAGATAATATAAGAAAATCAATTTAAAAAGTGATGTTCGACCAACCTGTTCACCATCCACTGTGACTCTAAAAAGAGGTCGAATCTTTGATTCGGGGTCTCTAAGTACTTCCATCTTGTAGACGGCAGACACACTTGAATCTAGAGAACCCCAGAAAAAGTTTCAATTTACAATATGAACTAAAACGTCAATATAAAAAGAAAACTTCAATTAAGAATCTAAACTTCAAGGATTTCTTTGGGATAAACATATATAAGCAATGAATTGCAAAAAGAAGAGAACAAAGAAATGGCAGAGCCTGCACCTCTCATGGAAGAGTGCTTCCTTACAGCAGTGTAACCCAAAGGCCATACAGCTTTGTCATCTTGGAAATAAACCGAATCCCTAATGATCTCTCCTGTAAAATAAAGAAACGCAAAGAGTGAAAATCAGCAAGCCGGTTTAACATATAGATATTGCTTAGGATTTTATTTTCATTGTATGATAGGATATAATAAAAACAGGTAGATGCCTTGATCAAAAGCTAACATTAGTAAGATATGCATCCAGCATTTGTCAATACAGACTGATGAACTTTCGAAATTCTGCAAGTTTGATTGATTACCCAAAGTTAATATTTGCAAGTCTCCAAATGTTAATGGGGTAGTTGGTTGTCCTCGTAAAGCGTTTTGTGCCACATCAGTTCCTTTACAAGCTGCATTCAAACCAACATGTTGCTCATCTTCATGATCTTCATCCTCATCCGTGCTAGACAAGCATTGCAAATGAAGCATATCTTTTGGCAGTTTCTGTTCATTCAAGTAGCTGCCAAATCCATACAACATAATCATGATAAACTCATACAGCTAGTGAACAATCAGATCACTTTCATCAGCATCCATTTAGATATGATATCAACATTTCATCAGCATACAGTCCATGGTGAAACCACAGTGAACTACAACAACAGCCTCGCTGTAGTACAAACATCAGATAGCAATAAAATAGTAGCAAATACCCAAAGGATGGGAGACATCCAAATGATGAATTAAATGTCCCCTGACAGCAACATATACTAATATTTCTTAACAGCATGAGGTACAACTTTAGGAGGTAATCAACCTATTGTGAGAAAACACAGACACGAATGCAAGAAACTAAGTCACAAGCAAAGGTGCAAAGTGGGTCATAAAATGACAGCTATAGGACTCTGGACATCTAGGAACACCATATATAAAAGTACAACCAATGTTATAAAAGTTCTAGTACAAAGAAAGGGAGGGGGAAATGGGTAGCCGGAAATGGTAGTTGAATATCAAAAGCATTGTGCATTGACACGGCATATCTTTATAGATAAAGAGAACAACTCAAAACCCCAATATTGTAAGGTGTAATGCAGCAGAAACTAAAATCTGGCCCTCTTTAGACAAACATTAATTATAAAATCCTCTGGAACACTTACACTTTAGCTTCTCTCAAGCTTCGGAGGAACCGTGGTGTCTTGCATTTCAAGTGAAAAGAAGAAAGCAGTCCTCTAAGAAAAGATACAATCTGTTTTCCCTGTATCCTGGATACACCAAACAGAAATATAAACCTCTAGCATCATAGCAAAGCAGAAGCCTCAGCAAAATATAATGATGTCTGAACTGAATATGTACCTGGCAAAATCATGAGTACCAAAAAACTGCACAGGAACTGATCTGCCTCCAGGATTTTTGCCCATACCTTTTCTATCACTAACTTGTGACTCATCCACAATTACTGCAGGCCACATAGCATGACCTGACACCATAAAAGGATTCAAGTTGCATTAAGAATTAAGGACCAATGTAGGAACATATCATATCAAAAACACTAAGCTTCATGGTTAGGTTGAAACACTTAAAGCATCCTTCAGTTCATGCATTAAAATTAAGTGTGTAAGTGTGACTCGATATGATTAAAGTAGAAGTAATATTCAATGACTAGAACCTTAAAGAAGGGTGACTCCATAATCTGAATATATAAACTCTTCCCTACAAAATCTACCCAATATTGGAGATAATCGGGTATAGGCAGGCATAGGGACTTTCCAAGTGTTGAAAAAACACCAAAGGGCATTCTTCCAAATCAGCGATTGGAAGCTTAAAGGCCCAGGGAGATCTGCATGAAGCCTAAAGGCCCACGGTGTTGCATCAGAGTTGTCTAAAACAGAACTTAGACAATTGCTAAGAAGGTCAGGGGGTGTTGAGCAGAACTCAAATTTCAGACAGGGGGTCCACAGGATGAAACCCTCTTTGTAACCCCTTCCTCACGATGAGCATTGGTGCAGCCACATTGTTGTATAAATTACTCATGAATACAATGAAAACTCTACATCATCACTACATTTATGGGAAGTTAAAAAAGGCATTGGTAGACACTTAAAAATAACCACCATTGGTAACAATATGAGCAATATTAAGACAGAGGTAATTTGTCAGTTCATCATCACCACATGAAATATTCGACACAGAACTATCAGATTTGGGAATCCCTTTGCAAGGTTTCCCTCTTTACCAACCCCAAGGATTATAAGTGATCCGTATGAGTGGATTGCTCATGGAATTTCCCACATGGCAAGTTTTTGGGTATAAATGAAATTCTAGTTATAATAGTTCATATAATGTTAAGTTACCAGAATATCAGAGAGTTTATTGCCTACATTATTTCATACCCTACACTTGCCGAAAGACAAATTTGACATAAGAAATTCTCAAGTTATGATTTTGACAAAAAGGGCATAGCTCAAGTTTTCTGCGAGTCTCACAATATTAGTGTACAGTTTTTACAAAGTAAACCACAATCTTACCTGTAAGCTTAGCCCATATAATATCCCCTGGCTCAGGCTCTCGGGATTCATCCAAACTAGCAGCCAAAACAAGCAGCTCACTATAATCAAGTTCATTGCCATCCATGCTCTTATCATGTGGCCTAAGGTTCAATTGGAGCATTTCCTCATGCGATACATGAAACTTAACTTTCTCCCGTGATAGATTTAAATCTTCCTCTTCACCATCTTGATATTTAACCTGTATTTGAAATCACAGAAGGATATACATAGTTTACAGGAAATAGCAAACGGAAGAATGCATTAATAATCAAAGAACAGGAATTCAGCAATACATTATGTCGCTTAGATTCTGCGTCGTATGCAATAACAGAACCCTGGTACCAGTCATCATCCATAGGCCAATAGACCTGCACTTGATTCAAATGAATGAGCAAGTCAGATACTGAAAACATATTGGGTATCATGTATTAAGCAGTAAGCTAGAAGAGGTATTGCCTGGCATCGTAATCCAACCAATGTAATTGGACTAACACCATCACACGACAACCTGCAGATAACCAAGTTCAAATCGTCAGTCAAAGACAGAATTGCCTGGAAATTTGGTAGAATTTTCTCAAAGGGGAGGAAGAACACACCTGATCCATTTTCTCACACGTAAGTCAATCCCCTCCTTGTGATCGACAGGAGCTGAATTATTTTTTCGTATCTTCAGATTGGAAGAAGAATTCTTTCCACTTGCATTGCGACCATTGCAAGATTCTCTCAATTTAGGGCGCTTCGGACTACATAACCCATCTGAATGAATACCTAATTTCGCTACTTCGCCAGCCCTAACCCTCCTCCTCTTGTTCTGCACAATATTAGGAGCATCAACATCCTCGTCTGCCGGCTCCGATTTCACTTCCAGGAACGTCCTCTTCTTGGAATGGGACTCAAACTTTTCCACCAGCATATCAAAGACAGCGGTTTTCGAACTATTCTTGCCCCTGCGAACAAAAACCTTATCCATCACTCGCGGAGAACTCTGCTGCTTACAATCGCCCAAGCAATCATCAGACACCGTTGCCAACCTCCGAGCTCTAACTTTCTTCGAAACAACAGCGGAAGATCCTCCAACGCAGGGAGCTGACGTAGAGTACACGTGCTGGAGCGGGAGGAATTTCAACGGGGTGCCATTGTTTATGCTGTCGAGGTCCAGGTCGTTGTCGTCGCTCTTAACCTGCTGCTTCTGAGTGTCGGAATTCTGAGACTCGTCGTCGTCCGACAAAGTCTGTACGGAAGCAGGAAACGCCATTGTTATAAGGAGAAAACACCTCTCTTTCCTACTTCCGACCTCCCTAGATCGCCTGATCGGTCGATGTTTTCGATCAATTGGAGATTCAGAGAAGGAAATTTGGGAGGTGGAAGGGAAATTGGAGGAATTGAAGGGAATACTAGGGTTTTGGAAATTGGGATTGAAGGATTTGGGAGGGAATTGGGTCGTAAAACTCGTCAGTTTCCCGCCGTCTGAAGTGTTGCTTGCTGGAGTGAAGGGAGACAGAAAAAGAGTGTTTTTCTGGTCCTTCGGTGTACGCTATTTATAGTCTGTAGTTAACATGGGCTTTTCCGTCAAAATTTACTGTCATTCACAGTGTTACCCTCTTGCGATAAGATTTCCCAACTTAACCCTAAAGATTTCTGTAAATTTTCAACTTTGCCGAGCACATATCACCATTCAAGACATGGTTGCGTTCGGTTGTAGCTGGTTGAATGGTGTACCAAGGAGTTTATGAGACGAAATCTATCGATTTTCTTTAACAGACTAGTATTAAATTTTATGTATATTATGAGATTGAAGACGATGAATTTTTGAGCAGTAATAGATCCATGATTGTTCTAATCGATCACTCGTTTTATGAAATTTTTATACTACTTTTGTTTTAAGGAAATTTGCAAAAAGAATATGCGGGAATTTTAAAATATTGTTACTCTTGTTCTGAAATAACGAGAATTAACGGTTATATCAGGTTTTAGTTTTTTAAAGTAGCGGGTAAGTTGTTGATTAAGGTAATTTTACTTATTTAGGTGCGTTTTTTTCAATTTTCTAAAAAATAGATGTACGGATGTAAATGTATTATCCTTACCTGTTTTGTAGACGTCTTATATCAGTATAAAATATAAAAGTATGAATGAAACCCAGATAAAAAGTAAGACGATAATTTGATTTGTTGTTAGTTATTGTTAAGTAAAATACTAATTTAGGATATATATTTAATAACGGTAACTTCTTGTCTTTCTCGAGAAACACTTCACACCGTTAGTTTTTTTTCATACAACCGTTCGCTTCATACAACCGTTCGCTTTAATAGCAAGATTAGGTATATTCGGTTATTTAAGGAAAGTTTTATAAAAAAATACTATATGTGAACTGAATTTGAATTTACACGACTTGCCGTTATTTTCATTGCATACTTGAAAAACACTTTACACCGTTAACGGTTAAGGTAATTGTTGACAACTACATTTTTTCCACTCTCATCGGACGACATTTTCTATATTTTGGTGATCGAAACTAATAATTTTTTTGGAGGTTTAATTGATCGAGTGAAGAAGAAGTTACGGTCATGGAAAGAAATATTTTTATCTCAAAGCATACAAAGAAGTTATGATTAAGTCGGTAATTCAAGACATTCCTACATGTATTATGTCGGTGGTGAGAATACCAATTGGGGTGATTGGTGAATTGCATTCTATAGTGGCTAAATTATGGTGGGAGCAAATAAGATACATTGACGGTCATGGTCGGATCTATGTCAACCAAAAATATGGGAGGACTAGGTTTTAGTGACATTAAAGTTTGTATTCAAACTATATTAGTAAAATAAGGATGAATGGCAAACTGATCACTCCCTACGGCAGTTAGGGTTACTCCGCTCTTTGGAGATTTCGTTTTTCTCCGGCTACTTTGCTTCAACACTCCAATGGCTTCCCCAGACTCTATAGGGACCCGTTTGGATAGTTTGTCTCTCTGTCTCAAAAGAGCAACCAGTTCTCATCCAATCTACTCTAACTAATGAAAAACATAACCTTTGTTTGACAGGCAAACTACATACTGCTAAACGGTTCAATGCTATTGCGGTTAAGGCAACCATGACCACAATATAGGCATCAAAATCTGGACTCGCCGTCCGTGAAGTTGGAAACGATATCTTCGTTTTCCAATTTTTTGCACAGGCCGACCTTGACCATATTCTTCATATGGGTCCATGGTGCTTTGATGATGCCATACTACTACTCTAAAAACTACAGCCAAATGTCCATCCTTTTGACATGGAATTTCATTCGGTCATGTTATGGATAATTGTTGACCACTTGGCCCATATCATATGTACCCCACAAACCGTTATTGCTATTGGTGAAGCTTTAGGAAGTTTCGTTGAACTTGATAAGACTAATTTCATGAGTATTCAAGTCAGCCTCCGAATCCGCTTTACAATCGACATCCGTACTTTGTTCCGTCATTGTGTCTCTTTGTCTCAAGATGACAAGATCATGCATGTGCCACTTCTGATATGAACGACTACCAACTTTTGTTATGGTCGTGACTGATCGGGCACTCACTATCCTCTTGCACCACTCAAAAAATAAATAAGTTTGATGAGAATATATCAATTATATATTAAACGTGTTAGAGAAAGGATCATGTAGGAACACTTCTTAGAGTAGGAAATATGAACCAATAAGACCCGTTAGATTAAAGTGTAACGACCCGAGTTTTTAATAACTCAAGACGTCACTAGGCTAGGGACCACACAATGGGTCCCATCAGTTAGCCTGACAACAACTTCACAAATAGGACCTTGCAACAAGAAGCACGATAAAATAAAGAAAACATCCAACCTTTCATATAAAAAACGTTTACCTGAACATAACCATGCATGTAGTTAGTACTATCCCAAAACGACACTTCAAAACATAACAGTTGAACAGTTGTCTTAAAACATCAGCCGGAAAAACCACGCATTTACACAGTTGCACACATGCAACAAAGGACTTGCTTGCAAGCGATTAGTTTCATAAGAAGTTCAACCAACCCTTGGGTTAACACTGCCCCAGCTGTCCACTTCCTGCAGCTGACGTCCTTGCAGCGTTCCTATGATCGGCATTACCTAAAAATCTGTTTAAAACTGTTAGCCACCGATCATAATATATCCACGAGAGTTCATATCAACACATCACAACACAACACATGTATTCATATACCATATACCGTGCTCATGAGATGATATCATGCTTTTATGAATGATGCACGTGAATGCAGGATGAAATTTACAATTAGTGACCCAGACCAAATCCGGAATCATTGCTTATACGCTTCTGGCTTTGGTGTGAGCATCACCATTGCACATATTAGGTCAATTCAGACATTTTGCTCTTAGGTCGGAGCCAAGCTGATCAAGCCTCGGGCCAGGATTACTCGTGGCGGGTTGTATTCTTAACCACTGACCACATGCAACATTTTTCCGTCCATGTTAATGCAACCATTTACCATTTTAATTACGTGTGCGACCCAAGTCTGGAAAACCATCAGACTCGGTATCATTCTTATATAAGCGCAAGTGATCCGGGCTTGGCCAAGCTCCGGCATCACTGCAATTGCTAGCGACCTGACTAATGGTTAAGCTCAGCGCCTTGACTTACGCTAGCGACCTGACTAATGGTTAAGCTCCAGCACCACTTGAATTCTCTTATAAACAATGACACTGATATTCCTCCTCATTTTTTTCTACATTGTAGTAGAAGGGGCAACTTAGGTGCATGGATAAGAGAAAGTAATGACCCTTTACATTGCTTAGGATTCACATTCAATTGGTGGATGCAAATGCATGATCAATGCATCAATCCAACAAAAATAATCCCCACTATAACTCAAACTAAAGGAAAATTCTTACTTTTAGATAATAGATTGCATCAATACACCAAAAATGTCTTATGTCTAGAACACTAACGATTCTAGACCAGTCTCTACAACCACAATAAGAGATTACTATTGTTTATATTCCATGCCAAATACTCGTTACCACTTGCTAGAACTTGAAGTTCAATGGCATCAATACACCAAAAATTTGTACTTTTTTCTGAACTTGAAGTTCAGAAAAAGCCTTAAATCCAACCGTCGCTAGAACTTGAAGTTCCTTGATAGGCCTATATTCCGTGTCAAATACTCGTTCAATGCCATCTATCATGGAAAGCTTGAGGCACCTCATAATTCAAGCAGGGACATTCTGGTATCTTTGTCGAAGAGAAAACTGGTGTTAGCTATCTCTTCAACCTGAAAACATAAACAAATATTTAAGTTAAAATAATTTATTTTATCGGCACAATTATCCCACTCAGTAACATGCATTGTGCATTTTTAAACTTTTGATTCTTCAAAATTAATGCACTATACAAGTTATCAAAACTGCAAACAAACTCCTAAACATACCTACAAAAATTTGAATGATCAATGTGATAGAAATGAGGCGGCGATTTATCCTTCTTTCATAAATAACCAGACTCACATCACGCAAAGATTTATCCTTCGTTCTACATAAAAATACCATCACTTAAAGGAACCATTCAAGGTGTAATTCGACTCTTACAATCCACCCGAATTCTACAGGGATGAGGTCACAACTCACAAGAAACCGTAGCAGCAATCCTTCAACGATCATTCCCATGTCGTCTATCATTGAACGTACAAAAGAAAATTCAGTTGAAACCCTTGAAACGAAGAAATAGCGGACGAAATAGGTCAAGGAGATTAAACCTGGGAATGTCGACGATGGGGAAGAGGACATAGAGGACGCTTATAGGAAGAAGATCCGCATCTCGTCTCCACCATCATCATCTCCACCACCATCGGAGGCAGGCGGGGATCCAGATAACGAAGGTTGTGCCGCTTGTGCGTGGTGGAGAGCCAACTCGAAAAGCTCACCGGCGGCGTATCGTTGATTCGACCACAACATTGAGGATGACATCCCAACGGAGGCAGGCGGAGATCTAGATAGCATAGGTTCCCGCGGTAGGAGCAAGCTGTTGGAGGCGGTAGAACGAGAAGATGGTAAAGACCGAAGGGTGAAAGCCAGAGAGGAAGATACGATTAATTAGTTTTTGGATAAAGCTTATATTTCTTTTCTTTTTCTTTTTCTTTTTTCTCCAACTCAAACCATATTACTCAAACTAGTGACGAAAGTGTACGTGTTTCAATCTCCCTATTGCAACGTAGTGTTTGAAAATACCAACCAAACTTGCAAATAAGAAGAACAAAACGAGAGAGAACGACTAGAGTTCGAAAAACTCAGAAGAAAAATGTTGAGAAGAGCAGCTTGCCGCCTCCTAGATTCGACTCTCGCCGCTCGCCATGGGAGCATTCATCCCTACTCCCGGTATGTTCATCCTCACTCGCTCATTCGATCGTTCAGTCGTATTTTGAAATTTCAATTGAAACAAAATTTATGTTTCAGGTCATCTGGGATGATATCCCGCTTCTTCTCTAATGAAATTGGAAAACAATCGACATCTGATGAAGTAATCGATCTTTCGACTGAAGAGAGCAAGCGGAGATTATTCAATAGGTAAGATTTCTCAAGTCCGAGTACAATGAGGGATGTTTTTTTGTTACTGTGATTTATTGAATATTTTTTTTATTGGCGAGTGTTGGTTTTGTGGCCTTTTTAGGGTTTTGTATAGGAGCAAGCAAAGGGGATTTCTAGAATTGGATTTGGTGTTAGGGAATTGGGTGGAACAGAACATTCGTTCCATGGATGAAACTGGAGTTCGATCCTTGGTTAATGTCCTTGATCAGGTTCGTCTTTCACTTGTATTGTTCAATGTTGCTTCATCAATGTTCAAATGCATCTATGTCATGTCTGTGAATTGTATCGATTGATTATATCAGGAAGAGATTACAATGGCCTAAATGTAGAACTTAAACCTATAATCCTGAAGACTAAAAACAAAAGGTGAAACAAGACTACTACATAGATCATAGGGAAGTTACAATCTATCTTAAAGTAAGGTAGAACTCAAGTATTTACAAAATACAAATTATTCAAAGTTAATCATCCCAATTATTATCAGTTTCTCCCTTTGCTGTGTCATAGTTGCTCTGCAGTGTCTGATTGGTTTTAACTTTTTGAGTTTCCACAAAATCAGCTTATCGATTTCAACCAGACTATAGTTACCAATTTTGGGAGAAAGTTGGGCATAAAGACGTTTATGTTGCCACTTTCCTGAATTATTATTGCTTTTTGTATGTTTTACAGCATCAATTTTATGGTACAAAATGTGTTGCAAAGAATAGTGACTAAACCAAGTTGCTTTATTTCATTAATTTTTTCATTTTGTTATGAGTCTGTCGTTTCCTGTGCTTCACCCTGTGATTCTTTTTGTCCTAAAATCATTATATTCGTTGATCTGATCAGTTCCTTGTAGAACTGTAAAAGTACCGTTGGCTATCATTTTGAGTTGTCATCTTTTGAGTTTTGGAGCCTAAAATTCATCTGTTGGATATTCTTCTATTCTTGCTCATATTTAGGGTTTTAATTGAGAAAAAGGAAAATTAAGTTCTTTTTCGACAGGATGTCAAACTTTTTTTTATAAAAAAGGAGCAACTATGATAAGAACATTCAATAGTCGAACACTTAAAAATCTAAAAATACCAATCATACTACTTAAAGATTTGAAGGGTTCAACAAAATCTCTTGGAACAAATCAAGTTGGGCTAGGGTAAAACAGCTGGTGCTAAGCACATATTTCTTTTTGCAATTCAGTTTCGTTGTTTGCTAGCCTATTGAATACTCATCCTTTTCACAGTAATCTTTTCACCCTCCATTTTCTCTCCAGTGTCAACGCTTCATTATTTAACATTTTTTCTTTCAGGTTTTGATCATTCTTGGTGACTTTATTTGGTTTAAGTGGTTTATAGGCTCAATGGACACATTGGTGCATCATGAGTTTGTGCTCTTTGAGTTTTTATATTTCCATGCTATTTTTTTTAATTCTAATAATTTTATCTATATCCATTATTGATAATATCATGTAGTAGCAAAACTAGTGAATGATATTAAGCATTTCTTGATTTAGCTGACCGATGTATCTAGTGAAAGAAATATCACATATTTCTTGATGGATTGATTAAAACACGATGATGTCAATCTGTTGAACCTATGACATAAAGATTTGCAGTTGACCCAAACTTAAAAGTTGTCCTGTAAGTTGCCTCAGACTATCAGTTTAGTCGACAAATTTGAGTCTCTTCTGGTTTACAGGAAACCCGGACTTATGGAAGTGAGTAATCGCCAACCAGGCATTACAATACCGATTTTTAGCATCTCCTGATTTAGCTGAGTGATGTATATAGTGAAAGAAATAGCACATGTTTCTTGATAGGTTGGTCCAAACATGATATTATAGTGTCAGGTATTGAGCCTATAACCTGAAAGTAAAGAAATTTGACCGACCCAAACTCGAAATTTATAAGTTTTCTTACTTGTAAGTTGCCGACTATGAGTTCAATTGACAGGGTCTACTATTGTGATTTTGTATTGTCTTTTACTACTCACCAGCAGTTCATCCGAATCTCTTATGGTTTACAGGAAAATCCTGACTTATGGAAGTGGTTATCGGGGCAGGAAGAAGCTCCTGAGACAATGCGCTCAAATCCAGTGAGATATTAATCCATTTAAAAGTTTAGCATGAACTTTCTTTATAATTCTGGATTTCACTGGCAATGTGACTTACATATGATATCAATTCAGGTTTTCACTGCCCTTCATGAGAAAGTGATGAACAACCTGAATGCTCACTCGGCTCCTGAGACACGTGCAGTAGCAGGACAACCATGGGTCAGAGGATGGGATGACTTCAAGAAGGGCCGTGATGGTCCTGTTTCGGGTAACCAATAGCCTCGTCTTGGTTCTTTAATAGATCGGAAATGCATCAATGTTTCAGATGTGATATCAGGACCTTATTATGCTTATGATTCGAGGTGTGATCGAATAAGAATGTGTTGCTGAATGATGCGCATCACCATATATATGATCGTTAGTTTCAGCTCATTATTACTAAGTTGTCTGTTAAGTGCAGGTTTATTCGAATAAGTGTATAATGATTGATGTTAACATTTGTAATAAATACTGTTAAGGCTTTAATGACATGTTATTGTCTTGTTTAACCATACGGTGTTATTGTCTTCCTTAATACACAAAATTGTCTTCTATAAGTGAATGCAATTACACTGTGCTTTGTATAAACATATGTATGGTTTTTGGAGACGAAAACATAGGTTGGCATTATTTTGTTGGGATTGTTTTTGGTACTCTTTTGAAAGAGTTAACAAAAATGAGGAATTCAATGAAAACTTTAAGGGCCCGTATGATATGCGTGCAATAATCAGAATAAAAAAAATCGGAATAGACCGAGAAATGACCTAATTCGATTTCTGAAAGTCAGAATAGATCGATGAATGACCTAATCTGATTCCTGAAACAGTGTTTGGTTAAGATTATAAATTTTGGGTTGAAATACCTTTTGAGTTGAAACCCATGAAAAATTATAAAATTAGGGATGAAAAAAGTTGAAATTACTCGTGATCTCTCACCCCATTACATTTTTTTCTATAAGTATCAAAGCATATGAATAGGTTAGAGTGATAGAAGATAAATATATAATATTTTTTAACAATTTATAAAAAGAGTTTTATTTTAAAAAATATGTTGAATTTACTCGTCCTTGAGATCCTCATCCCATTACATTTTTTTTCTATAAGTATCAAACATATGAACTGGTTAGAGTAATAGAAGGCAAATATATAATATTTTTTCAACAATTCATAAAAAAAGTTTTATTTTGAAATAAATAAATAAATTCGATTTATTAGAAAAATAAATAGCGAATTGGACGGACTAACCGATAGTTTGACAAAACCAAAGAAGTTAGAGTGATAGAAGGCAAATATATATTATTTTTTCAACGATTCATAAAAAGTTTTATTTTGAATAAATAAATAAATTCGATTTATTAGACAAAAGTAACGAATTAGACGAACTAACCGATACTTTGACAAAATTCGAGAAGGACACCAAAGGTGAATACAAGAAATACAAAGATTTGAACCAAGAAAGACGCGAATGAAAAAGAAATGAAAAGATGTGACGGACAAACGCAAGACACCCAACAATCTAAACAATACACCAACTTTAAATATATATTTTATATTTTACTACAAGTCTATTTTGGACATAAAATTCATTCTTATGCAAATGTCACAATTTTGTTTCATTTAAAATCAAAATAAATAATATCACAATTTCTAATTTAACCTCTGAAAATTTTCATATTTGCAAATACACTAATTTAGTGACTAAATATTTATATTTAATGTTTTTTTATATTATTTTTAATCTCTGCAATACCATATACTCGTATTAGTCCTGTATCACATAGTATTTGCATTGATATAAGTTAAACATCCAATTCAATCATTATTTTATGTATAAAACAAACAAATATTTCTAAAATACTATTGTAGTATACATATTTTCGTAAAGACTGTAATTATTTTTAAATATGATAATGTGATTAGCACGTATAAATTGTATAGTCATTCATCCAATCATCCTTATTCGTCGTCGTTGAATGCTTCCCGTTGCTTAACGCAAGAGGCCAAGCTCTCGCATGCGCTTCAAATTCCTTCCCTCGTAAGGTTTTTCTGCGTATAAATATTCCAATCAGGCAATCACAAGCATCAAATCATCGAATTGCTAAAATACTTACTCCAATTCGAACAATATTTCCCACTGCAATCCAATCCTTCAAGTTTGCGGCAAAAGAGTTGCTAATTTTCGATTGAATCCTTGAACGAACAGGTAGGTAATACCTGGAGTTTTATTCTAGGGTTAAAGAATTTGCAAGTTCTTTGACATTTTGGTTCTAATTGCAATTGAATTCAATGTAGCTCTTCGATCATGTCTTCTTCGTTAACTTCTCTACGAAGAAGGCTTCACCATGGGGATGTGGACGGAAGGAGACGCGAGCATTACGACGATACTGGATTAGATGGTTTAAGCGAGCCTCTACTTGGTAATGATGATAAATATCCAGATGAGAAGGTATGATTTTATTCTTAATTGTGACGATTACATGAGTAGGTACTGAAATTTAGTTGACGAGCTGTGATTTTTGTTGTTTTGTTGTAGGTATTTCCGCTGAAAGATCTTCTTTGGGGTAATAATGAAAGGAGGAGGGTACAACTTCATTGGTCCATTCTTTTTTCTCAGATCATTGCTCAATGGGCTCATTGGTTAGGTATGTGATTTATGGTTTTATAAATCTAGTTTTGTGGCTATAATCACACATGGTAGGCTGGTCGTAGCGATGCTAAGGCAAAACTATAATGGCAGATTGGCTACATATATGAACAGTTTGAGTTTTGGCACATGTATGCTGTCTGTAGCTCTGATTAAGAAGAGTTTGCTTCTTATCTTGTTGTAGTTTCCTTTGTCACTCTTTAGAGTTTGAATATCAAATATACTATCTGGTGTCAAGTCTAAAGTTCTTGCTCTAAGCACTTATTAACTGATATTGTTGGACATACATCTGGCAGAAATGCATCAGTGTCTACGGTCTTTTGATAATACCTCACCCTTCTTGATTTTTCATTAGTGTGACCTATAACATACAATCTGATATTTCTCTGATATATTTGAGGCTGACTGAAGATTTTTCTCTATGGTTATGTAGCAAATCTCGTTGGTTCTGGGTCGATTCTTGGACGGATTTTCTCATCTTCCTCCAGTAGCCAGACTGGACGAAAGAGCCTTTCTTTACCTCCACTTAGTCCCATACAGGTTTGATTTCAAATATTTGTGCAAAATGGAGTTCTATCATTACGTTTTTCTCTCTTTCTTGAAGCTATGGGAGTAGAAGGATGCTATGTATTTTGTGGCAAAGCAGAAACGTTTTCTTTATCTTTTCTCAATAACATACAAGCACAACAGAGTTATTTTAAATTATTAATTTAAGACCTAAGATCTGTTTCATCAAACAAGCCTCAAACTTTTGAGTTATTCTCCCCCAAAATGAAAGTGCATGAGCTATAGAAGGATACTAGCTCCAGAAAATGAGGCAAATGACTTTTTCGTTGAGAGCCTTGGACATCTAGGAAATTGTAACTACAGTATGTTTGTGTAATAAGAAGCTTTACTGTTTGTCTGCTCATTGGCCACATGTTGCTGTTCTCTGTGTGAATCCTTATACTGTTGTGGTGTGCCTCGTTTTCCTAATGTAGTAGCTACAATTATCCCATTTCTCGTGTCGTATCTTTTCCTGCTAAAAATGATCTTAAAACACACCTTAGAAGCTTGTGAGCTTTAGCAATCATTTCATGGATAAACTTTCTTTCTTTTGAAGAAGGCAATTAGATAGGCTGGAAACATTTCATTCACTTTTTATCTGGTGTATACACCAACATCCACTATATTGTTTAACGGTTAAACATATCAGTAGTTCAGTTCCGAAGCTCAAAACATTGGAACTTTGTTCTGTTTGTTGTTTCATAAATATAGTAACCTCGATTTATTTATAAGTTCTTTATTTTATATATAGGAAGAAAGGCTCAGAAATCTTCAAAGGAGGCTCCAAGTTCCCTTTGATGGTACTTGCCTAGAACATCAGGTACCTCTTTGGGTTATCAGTACTGTTTTATGTTATAGTTGTATATATCAGAGACAGATCTAACACAATATATCCTTCTGACCTTCTCCTTTCACCATTGAAATTTGAAGTATAATGCATCAATTGAGTCAAACTTGACAATGTAGAGACCTATAATTAGCTAATGGCTCATTGCTGATATTTTGATGATATACAGTCTTACTTATCTGATTTCTGTTACAATTGAGAATGAGTGAAAGAAGAATTAACAAGAAAAATTGTTGTTAGGATGCACTTAAGCAACTATGGAGATTAGCTTACCCTAATAGGGAAATTCCACCACTCAAATCAGAGCTATGGAAGGAGATGGGTTGGCAAGGTACAGACCCTTCAACTGATTTCAGGTATGCTGAATATGAACTGTGAATCTTGACGAGTCTCCTCCAAGATATATCAATTGACCTATTAGTTTGTGTTGTAGGGGTGGTGGATTCATCTCTCTTGAGAATCTCATATATTTTGCTGACAAGTATCCGGTTAGTCTTTTCCTTCTTATTCTACTATATATATATATCAATCTTATATGTATGTTGGAAGTTTTGAATCCTGTATATTCAAATCACATGTTTTTCTACATTTTGCAACTGACAAAGAGTCCCCTTTTTTTTTTTCAAGTTTCAGCAGTACACATAATTTCTTATGCTTTGCTGCACAGTCTCTTACTGGCATTGAACATCATGGATGATCTTGATATTGCTTCTTAGGAGTGAACACCACATTTCTTACCTATACGTGCTTAGTGATTCTTCCATGATCAGTTTGGCTGCCATTTCAGTTGTCAAATTTCACTGTTCGATAATCCGTCCTTCTAAAACAATAAGTTGGATTTATAGGAACTTATGATTGTCTCCTTGCTATAGGCACCTTTCCAAAGTTTGCTCCACAAAACGGATGGAGAAAGAGCTGAATGGGAGTACCCGTTTGCTGTAGCCGGTGTCAACATTTCTTTCGTGCTAACACAAATGCTGGACCTCCAATCTGGTAAACAACTAATCACGTTGATTTTATTAATCAAATCAAACGCTGTTGAAGTATAAGTGGCATTTTTTTTCTTCTTGTATCTTATCTATAATCTTATGTACATATTTAGAGGATCAAGAATTATTTCATTCATCTTGCAGGGAAACCAACAACCTTAGCTGGAGTTCGGTTTCTAGAACTACTGGCTGAAGATGAAATGGCATTCGACAACCTCTATTGTGTTGCGTTTAAGATGATGGATGCTCAATGGCTCGCCAAGCGTGCATCATACATGGAATTCAACGTAAGTTGGTTTCTTCTTCTGTATTTCTGATTTTCACTTCTGTCCAAGAAATTTTCTCATTGAGTTGCAGTTCATTTCTGATTATGAACTCTCATATACTCATTCAGGAGGTGTTGAAATCTACAAAGGCCCAGTTAGAACAGGAACTCGAGTTGGACAACGTTTCCAGCCTTAAGGATCTTCCTGCATTTAACCTCCTATCTCGGTGATTGATCTTGCGGTTGCTCCAAGTGGGGAAAATGTTGATTATGCATTGGTTTGCTGTGTATTTACATAGGATGCTAACCTTTACATACTAAAATAATGGTCTTTCGAAGGTTGGGCTGCTCTGAGAAACATGAAAGGAACTTACATGTATTTATTTTTCTTGCTCTCACTAATATAATCCAAAAATGTACATATTTTCCCATACTTTGAACTAGTGACTTCCGGTGAATGCTATATAAGCCATAAGCATTATGATACACTATCTGTGCTACTGTGTCGTTTTCAGTACATGTTGTCAGCTTGTTTGGATTCGATGGAGTTGATATTAAAATTCTACAAGTGATGTTAAGATAAACCTAAAAAAATAGATTAACCCTAAAAAGGTAAAGTAAAATTTTGGGGAAGACAATTGATGGATTTTGATAAAATCTCATAATATCTACCACTTAACCGTAATTTTTCGAAAAACTTCGGGCGGTTTTCGGATTATGCCAAAAGGTTTTTTAATTTTCGGATGGTGTCTTTGAGCTTTAGACTTGTTCGGATTATACAGTTATCCGGATAAATATCCATATTTCGGATGATGTAAATAATTATATAAGAAATATCCATATTTTTTTTCTCAACTCAAAATGTCAACTTATGGACAGTAAAAGTTATATTTCAAAAATTTATAAAGCATAAGGATATCCTCTAAAAATTGAAAATTTTATTTGACATATTCCGAAAAAGTCTAAAGTATAGGATAACATTAAAAATTTCCCTTTTATTTTGAAATTTAAATAAAATCCTATAAATATTAATAATATAGATAAGTTATCTTGTTCAGTCCAAGATCATTCCATACATGTATAGTCCGAGTTTAAGCTTCTGACAGATTTGAATTGTATGAAAAATCTTAATTATTAACCTGCTGTCCTGCTCTAAGGAAATATTGTCAATGTTTGACAAACACTACACTAGCTTACCATATCCGATCTTCATTGCAAGTTTCTTTCAGTGTGATCAGCTAGTATATGGTTGGATTCTTGTGGAGAATCGAGTAAGAATTGATCCAAACTTCTTGCTGCCTTATTTACCTGCAAAAACGATATAAATCAGTTTGAGCTTTGATAGTTGACTGTGTTGATTACAAATGTTTGATTACCTCTTCATCCCAATCAATTCTCCATGCTAAAATGATAACCCAAAGTGCTTCCACTGACATGCCACACAATAATCCAATCCAGATTCCCTGTGTTGTACAAATTGTGTAAGAGGGAAGCTTAGGTCCGGATCGAAAATTTTAGAGTTGGCAATCGGGCCGTGCATTTATAGATTCAGGTTCGGGTTGGTCCGGGTAAAAAAAAGACGAGAATTTGTTAAGTTTAGAATGCAATCAAGAGAGACATTTGACGCAATAATTGGTTAATAATTAGTTCGCCACGAATTCGTGACTACATTGGGACACTACCAAAGCTAAAGTTTTACACTATATTATGTAATAACTATTACAATAATCGATGTGAGTTTAAAATATGCCCATAATATCTAAAAGCTAGAAATCCTGAAGATACAATATATTAGGTCTGAAATACATGGCCAAAATGAATTTGGCGAGACTAAACCCAACCAGGTCATGGCCAAAATGAATTTGGCTATATCGGGTTTTAGAGTTGGTCGATTCTGGACCGAGTTCAACCGCTCAGTCCAAAATTCGGTCCATATAACCAAAAAAATCGAGAATTTGGCCGGACTGAACCGACCCGAGTATAACCGAGCCTTACTTATTAGGGTTGGTCATGACCCAAATAAATTTGGGACACGGGTTTAGACTTGGGTCGGTTCTGGACCGTTAAACAACCCTACCAAATATTATCAGTTGACGAAAACGCACCTTAATGCCAAAATCAGCTACGAATGCAAGCAGACATCCGATTGGTAATCCAATGATGTAATAAGAAATAATGTTAGCAACAGCAACCTTAGCCTGTGCACCAATCCCTATTGCTACCCCTGCTTGCAACGGTAAACACACAAGAAAATAGCAACTTATAAAACACAACTACTCTACAAAACAATCAATAATATGAAAAACATCTACAACATACTTGCCTCCGAAGACGCACTGAAAGCTGCCTATAAGAATAGACAACGCGAGAAAGACTGAGAGGTTCGACGCAGTCTCGGCAACTTCATCGTCGCTCGTAAACAGATAAGGTATTTCACGGCCGAATACAAGACAGAGTATGGAAACAACTAACGCAACAGCAACTGTAAAAGACGTCACCACTTTGATTGATAGCTTAGCTGCAGCAATATCCCCTCTTCCTATCTCGTTTGAAACACGGACACTGCAACACATGAAATAATGAAGAAATCTTTTATAAATCACCTTGAAACATTTAGCAGTGTAATGGGCAAACCCGTACTCGGGCTGGATTCGGCCGTACTTTTCAATTTTTTTTTTTTTTGCCTGTTTTCTCAAGCTGAGTCCGGAATTCGTGCCTAAGGTCATGTCTGTATCGCCCGCATTGGGTTTTAGATCGGACAAACGGAACCCGGATTTTTTTTTAAAAAAAGAGAGAAAATATTCCTAATAACTATAAAAAAACAGAGTATTAAAAAAAAGTACGGTTATGGACATTTAAACCTTATCCCGAGATTCAAATGCTATCATAATATTGTTTATTCCTATATTTTACATTTTAATTTTAAAAATAAAAAGCCGAACATTATCCGGGTGGACGGGCCGGACTGACTTTATTTAGGTCTAGTAATGATAAATAATTGAATAGAAAGATATTTCGTACCATGCAGCAGTCATGAAGCCAAGGGATATCATTAGCTCCGCTACGTAGATGTTCAAGCTGAATGATTTGGTGAATGATTTGGACAAGGTGAGGATTGATGAATGAGCAACCAGACTGGGCGTTGACTGAGTCAGAAGATTTTTGGTTAGAAGGTTTTACCATATGGAGAATGCGGATAAGTCGACTGCAGCATTTGATGAGTATCCGGCGATCAAGACGAGGATTGAACTGTACCAGAGCTCCAAGCTAGCTTGGTGTGACATGTAAGGAATAGCTATTAGAGACGATTTTTGGTAATGAACTAAATATATGCTTATGAACTAATAGTAAAACATGAATAATTATGGTTAGGGGCGGTTATTTTTCGGTCTGGATTGTTTTATTCTAGGGCCGTTATACGAGCTGAACGGTTGAGCATTAGTGTGTTAAAAAACGATTTATTTATAAACAAGCCGAACCTAAATTTTAAATGAGCTTTAAAGCGTGTGTATATTCGATCTGTTTAAACAAGTGAATGAGCTCGAACTAAGCTTTTTCCAAGTTGAACTCGTAACTCGGCTAATATAATGTTCCTATAGTATTATTTTAGTCGAACGAGCCGAATATTTATATGTTCAAGCTCGACTCGTTTATAAACGAGATCGAATCGAACCAAACTTTTTCCGAGTCAAGCCCGGGTAGCTCTACTAAGATAATGCCCCTGTAGGGTTATGTTAGCCAAACATGCATTGACATGCTCAGGATTGACTCGTCTGTAAAGGAGTCGTACCTACATTTTATACGAGTTTTAATATCCTAGTTTCTTCAGTTCATTTTTTAAAAATATTCCTTTTATGTCCGATCCAATCTTTCAAAATGAGAAGTGCCCAAAATATTAAACCAACTCCTATAAAACCCGGCCCAAAGTAGACCAAATCCAGTTCAAGTAAAATTTAATCCCACCGGTCCATCTGATCTTAGACCGGCCCGGACCTGGATGGGACCGGGTCAACCGGTTAAGTTTGTCCCTACCGAAAGAGTTATATAATTAAAAATAAATTACCAGAGCATAACTCCAGAAGCAATGGAGAGCTTAACAACCGGAACAAGGTCAGCAAATGCAAGCATAGAAAATCCCTTCCATGTCTCTCCACACCATCCTCCAAACACATAAACCATCTCTGCACCAACCATCGCCCACACTGACAAGTTTAGAGCTCCCATGGCACCCGAAACCCCAAACCCTAGCTTCGAAACAAACAGCCATGTCACAAACAAATGAAGCAAGAACGATCCCAACGAGACCCAAGCGATTATCGCGTTTTTCATTTGCGCCTGCAAGCCAATTGAGATTTCAATTATACAATTCTGGTTTATATAGTCTATATTTGTGATCGGAACTCGCCTGAAGATACATCTGTAATGTCGTTGAGAAAACGTAGTTGTAGACTACGCCGATTATCCATAAGGAGATTGCTTCGGAGGCGTCTGAGACAGTGTCGGCCTCGCCTAAGAGCTTGAAGAGAGGAGCTGCGAAGATGTAGACGGGGAGGGTGATGGTGGCCGTGGTGAGATCGACGATCCAAGAGCGTTGAAGGTAAATTCCCATCATGTGGTATTGTTTTGCCCCAAATGCTTGCCCACATAAGGTTTCGGTTGCGCTTGACATTCCGAGCTGAAATGAAGATCATTTTTGAATTGAGTATATGATGTTAGTTTATATGTAGATTGTCGATCAAGCTAATATGCATATCATGGAGGTTTACAATTTTTTGCTTGTGTTTAAACTTTGAAAGTACAATCACCGATTTAGCATTCTCGACGAGTTATCTGGGTTCAGGTCATTCATTTTTTAAAATTGCGGAAAATAACATAATCCTAAATGGTGTTGCGGTCTGTGGCCTAACATTTTAAAAATGCAACTAAAAACTTAACCTATACTCTATGTTGTAGATGTTAGCCTATGCTCGCCGCCGGTAATTTTTTCGGGGTGAAAGTGATGAGTTGTCTGATGAGGTATAAATTGCGAAAAATACAAACCTTTTGAGAGTGTTGTTTGTTCGTAGCCTAAATTTTTTTAAATGAAAATAAAAACCAATCTATGCTACCTGTTGTAGATGTTGGCATATGCTTACTGCCGATAATTTTCCGGTGAAAGTGAAGGCCCGTGAGCAGAGTTATTTGAGAGAAAACAACAATACTAGGTCATTCATATGAAAGTTTAAGAATGTATTATGTCATACATATGAAATTATCATCACACTAATTGAGTATTTGGTTTGTTTGCTACGAGTATAATTTGTTATAGAGGTTTTTGGTTGGGTATTGTTGTAGATAATTTTTCAAAAATGATTTTAAAAATTCATTTGTGTTTACTTAAAGTAAATTTTAGGTAATTAAATATACGTGACACCTTAACATGCAACTCATCACTTTCACCGAAAAATTATCGGCGGTAAGCATAGGCCAACATCTACAACATATAGTATAGATTGGTTTTTATTTTCATTTTAAAAAGTTAGGCAACAAACTACACTCTCAAAAGGTTTGTATTTTTCGCAATTTATCCAGTCATTAAAGAAAGAAAACACCTCATTAGACAACTCATCACTTTCACCGGAAAAATTACTGGCGACAAGCATAGGCTAACATCTACAACATATAGTATAGGTTGGATTTTTAGTTGCATTTTTTAAAGGTTAGGCCAAAGACTGCAACACCCCCAAAATGTTAGGTTATTTTCCGCAATTTACCCTTTTTTTTTATTAAACGAGTCAAATAAAAACACATTTTAAATCTTGTTTTAGGCTCCACTTATTTATAAAAGAAAATAAACGAGCCGAACATGTCAATTGCTCGACTCGAATAAAGGATTTATCGAAAAATGATTTTCAAACTTTCTTTCCATACACAAATAGTCATCATATACTTTCTTTCTTGTTACATAATTAAAAACCAATAATGTACTTCATCCGTGTGAAAACAATCATCGTTTTAGGCTTGCACTTTTGTTGAA
Organism: Fagopyrum tataricum; assembly: GCA_002319775.1. Classification (NCBI taxonomy): domain Eukaryota; kingdom Viridiplantae; phylum Streptophyta; class Magnoliopsida; order Caryophyllales; family Polygonaceae; genus Fagopyrum; species Fagopyrum tataricum. The sequence continues at coordinate 3,912,028 of CM008283.1, forward strand.
AAAATAATTATTTCCTCCGATCACAACAAAATGACTTTCTAGCCATTGACACAATTATTAAGAAAACTATTAAACAACCTTAATTTTATAAAGTTTTTTTTTCTCAATTTTACAACTCATTAAATGTTCATCACCCTTTTACACCAATGAGTGAACTTTTTATGATAAAAATATTTAATAAAAACAATTTTCAAAAACTATTGTCACAACTCTCTTAATTAATAACCTTGAAAACATAAAACGACACTTAAAACTTAATCAAAATTTTGATGCTAGAAAGTCATTTATTTATGATCGGAGGAAATACCATTTTAGATATTCTTATGATATTCAATTTAAGCATTTATACTCCTAATAAATCCTAATCATTAGTACTTAATTGTGATTTTTAATAAAGCAAAAAGTTAAGTCACGATTAGGGGTTAGAATATGATAATATATTTCATAATTCTACTAATAAGTGTGTCAAGTGTTAAACCTATATTATTTGCATAGGGAGTATTTCTGTAAAATTTTAGCATATGCATTGAGAGTAATTTTGTTTCTTAGTACATAAATAAATAAATGATCATGCATTTCTTTAAGATGTGGAACAGTGGAAGTAATAAACACATGCATTTTTGTACAAACAAAACAAACCGTTTTGAGCCAAATTCAACAATCTAAAATCTTATAAAATGAGCTTACGATGATCCCCATAGCGAAGCGCAGAGTGATGGACTGCACAAGGGCATAAGCAGCAAGGTCGACGGAGCTAATGTGACCGATGAAAGACTGTGTTACGATTAATACCGAAAACGACGTCACTCTAAACACGATAGACGGCAATGAGATACTCCACACCTTCTTGCTCTCCTCCCATAGCTTCTTCACCGACAGCTTCTTCCACGACGTTGCTTCCTCGTGCACAAGCATGCATGTTTCATTATCACCGTGACTATCCATATTTTTTGTAAGGTTTTCGCTTCAGATATCCATCTCTGTTCATCTGTATATATAACAAAATAGTAAAACTAAATGTCCATAAGAAAAATAGTTGGACAAGGTGACTTTCAGTTGACAGTTGAGCTTGTAATATACTATTTGATTATAAAAACATGAAAATGATAATAACAATTTCCATTTTTAGTAATGCATTAATTTGATGGTAAATTTCACTTTCTACTTTTGTCTGTACTGATATGATTCTTCATCAGCTAACATTCCAAAGTGCAAACTACCATTCCAATTCTCAACTAGAATTCATCTGAACGTTAGAATGACACGTCTATTCCTCTTTGAAGAAAGCAGACTAAACTCTAAAGTTCTACATGTTCACCACTGCAAGTCTGCATCATCTCTACCAGACATGCTTGAGATTCAACTGAATCATAATGCCACACTTCAAAAGAAAAAGTAGAAAAAGGTTCAACAACCACACAAAAAGAGTAAAAAGATAGAAGTTACAAATAGGAACCTGGATTTTTTTTGTTCATTAAAGTCACTTAACTTTGAAAAAGTTATAAAGTCCTTGAGCTTTTTTTTTATTCAATTGAAGTCCATATAGGTCCCTAAACTTTCTCCAAAAATTTTGGACTTAATTGACCAACCAACCGCTAAAATAAAGATGAACCACTAAACAGAGTTGGTGGGAGTTCTTATTAGAACAAACTTAAGTGTACCTGGTCCTGTGTCATCAAGATCAATTGCCAATTTCTCACCTAAACCGGCGGTTTCGGTTTGCGACCCAACTCTAGTTTTGCCTTCACATCTCTTCCAGTCTGGCCCCATCTCACATTGCTCTGCCATCCATCTTCGTCTTCGCCCAATAAACAAAACAGAAAAGAGCAGTACACGTTAGCCTTTCAAACTAAACTACCATTTTCCAGATTAACCAAACATGAAACAGTTCATGCCACCCAAGAAATTTAGTTCAGTATTGGATTAAAAAAAAAAAAGCGTACCTATGTGGCTTCATCTCGATTTCCACTTGAGTTTTTGCATCCAAGATTCCAAGGCGTGGAAATGGAATTCAGTTGGTCTATTTTCCATATTATTCAATTCTCCCGCCATTAGGAAGAAGACCATCTTTAGCCATCTCAGTAATCAAGTTAAGAACTGCATCCATGTTACCTTCTTTATGGTTAATTTCCACTAAAGATTTTGCAAATTCGGCATCGCTAAGCTTACAACTTCTCATTGTATCATGTATTGTTTCACCTAGCTCTTTGCTCATTTCCTCTCTCAAAAAGGCTTTAAGCAATGCAAGTACCGTAACAGCATGAGGCGTGAAACCTAATCGAGCCATTTCCCTGTACAAATCATATGCCTTGAGAACATCTCCGCTCTTACAGTGGCCATGTATGAGAACATCATAGACTGCATTATTAGGCTTGTAACCCTTTTGATTCATTGATTCGAATACTCTATCTGCTTCGTTCATCAAGCCTTTCATACAAAATCCTTTAATAAGTCCATACACATTTTTGAATTGAGTGTTACTGCAACTCTCAATCAGAGTATTATATGTGATGTCAACAGGTACTCGGTCTTCTAAAAATAGCTTCATCAAAAACTTCTTTGCTTCTCTTGTCCGAGCTTTTTTCGTTAGTCCATTAATAAGAACACTGTATGTAACAACATCAGGGAGAAACCCTTTCAGTATCATCTCATTATGCAGTTTATGAGCCTGCTTGATGTCACCTTCTCTACAGTAAGCATCTATCAATGTTGTATAAGTAACCTCGTCTGGTTTTAGACCAGCAGATAACATCTCGTCGAAAAGATCACATGCTTGATGAAGCCTCTTATCAACGCAAAGTCCTTGTATAAGTGTCGAATAGGTTATAGTATCTGGCAAGATACCATTTGCAACCATCTCTTGCTTCATTAGGAACGCCTTGTCCAATTCTCGGTTGTTGCAAAATCCGGATATTATTGCACTATAACTCACAACATCAGGCGTCAATCCTTTCTCTACCATGTCCTTAATCACATTCAATGCGTCCTCCATGTTACCCGAGGCACAATGCCCATTGATGAATGCATTGTAGGTCACCTTTGAAGGCAGACACCCACTTTCAATCATCTCTTTCAAGAACTGATAAGCTTCTTTCAGAAAACCCAGCTGAGAAAATCCATCAATTAGGGTTGTATAAGTCCTTTGATTCGGTTGAAGCCCTTTACTACGCATCTGATCAAGAAACTGCATTGCACGAGTCATGTTCTTAGACTTGCACATCCCATTGATCAAAGCTGTGTAGGTCACAACATCCGGACACAGTCCATTTCTTACCATCTCTTCATGCAAAAGATGTGCCTGGTGAAAATTTCCCTCTTTGCAATAACCATTAACCATTGTGTTGTACGTCACCTCATCAGGTACAAGACCTTTTCTTTTCATCTCACCGATCACATTATTAGCCTCCTGTATCCTTCCTCCATTGCAAAGTCCATTAATGATGACATTATATGTTACCAAGCTTGGATCCATATGATTCACTGTCATTGATTTCAACATCAAAAAGGCGTTTTCAATATCGCCCGCTTTACAGTATGCATCCATGAGTGTGTTGTAAGTAACCACACTTGGGAAACACCCATTTATTTGCATCTGCTCAAAATACTCGACAGCCTTGTCCAATTCACCTACCCCACAACAACCCTTAATCATAATGTTGTAAGTATATATATTCGGTGAAACCCCAGTTTTCAACATCTCGTTATATAATCCCTCAACCATTGATAAGGCCATCCTTGATCTGATCATGGAATCCAGAACTGAATTGTACGACAGAACACTTGGCATAAAACCTTGATCTTTAGCAAGATCAATAGTATTCAAAGCCGCATCCAACATGTTTAAACTAGAGTAAGACTTCACCATCAAATCAAAGACAGCCGAGCTAGAACAAAAGGCATGGTAAGACTCTCTAAGGCAATTAAAGATGAAAATGAATGAGTCACCATTTGGATTGGCAGCTTTCTCTTGTTCCCTGATGAGGTCTTGTGCAAGGGATTGTGCGGTTTTGAAGAGCTTGAACCTGGTGAGGATATGAAGGGCGTGACATTTGCACTGGGGATTGAAGAACTGGTGAGGGGAAGCCCAGTTAAGGAACTTAAGAATGATAGTCTTGTCTGACTGTGCTCGTTGGAGCAGTCGGGAAGCTGCAGCAGATGTAAATTGCGGAATCAAGGATGGGAGCTGATGAGGATGTCGCTTAAGGAAGATGATGGCTTTGTCTGCAAGGTAGGTGTCAGTGGAGGATGAGGTAGATACAAGGCGGTGACAATTGTGATATAGGATGGCTGAGGAATGGACCTTTCTAAGGAGCATTCTCACTTCCTTTTTTTCCCTTTTAACCTTGGCAATCAGGATCAGTAAAACCTATATTCATTTTCAAGTACCAGCTCCAACCTCATCTCATCTTCCTTAATTCCAAAGAAAAGATCGTTATTAAGCTGCCATGTACAAGAGAGACAAAGTTATGAGATTAGGTTATCATTCTAGACTTTCTCATTGTCATTGTGCAGTGGTTAATCATTCAAATTGAGTTATGGTTTGAATATCTACTCCAGAAATCACTGCATTTCCATTTTTAGTGTCTCAAATTGGCTTTTCTATTCAGCTTCTCTAACAATTTAACCACAGGAGAAGCTTAATTCATTGCTCAGAGTTGGTAACAGTTCAATTTGCAATGCAAGAACTCAAAATAAATTTCCTAATAATTTTATCCCAATTCTCAGCAACCAAAACACTATCAGATTCAAACATTCAACAAATCGAAGGCAATTCATATGATGTTCAGTTCTGGATTATCTCTGTTTGCTTGAAAAAATGGAAACCAGAAAGGAAAAATTAAGAGATAAGGTAGAGAGATCACCACACCTAACGGAGAGTAAAGCAGAAGCATACAAGGAGTTGTGGTGGGCGCCGTCGCCGGAGTTTTACCCTCTCTTCTGGAAGAATTTTTTTTTATTTTATCAGAAACGACTCAAAAGAGGAGAGTAAAGGGAAAAATAAAAAAAGGACTTTAAATAAATAATCATAAAAAACAATATAAACTATTGAATAACTAAAATTAAATAATAATTCAAAAAATAATTGAATCTTAAATAATTAAATTTAAATAATAAAATCTTATACTTGAACAAAAAATAATTTAAAAATATTGTTGCAAACTAATACTAGTATTCAATATTTATAAATTGTTAGATATATTGAGATAATAATATGTTATTCGTTTATGAATCTTCACTAAATTTCACAATTTTAAATTAATTACTTATTCAAAAAGAATTATTAATGAGAGTCAATAAGTTTATAAAACTAACTAAGATTCAAAAAAATTTCTCAGCTTGGTTTATGTTTAAAATGTGATGTATTTTGTATGTTTTTTTTAGCTAAAATATAATAAATATATGAGTTAAATTTTAAAGTAATTTATAAAATAAAAATTGATATAATCCAAATAAGTTGAAACTTATGAGTTAAATAACATGTTTATAAATATATATTAAATTATTATATTTTTAAATGGTTTAATGATATTTAAGAGTTGAATAACTAACTATTGAAAAAGTCAAGTCGGATTCGTCTAGTCAGTCTGACAAAATGGATGGTTTTAGACTAGGGGGTGATGCATGGTTAGGCCGGAAAGTTCAACCCGGATAAGACTGGGTTGAATCCGGTGAAGCCAAAAAGCTCAACTAGGCCACGGGTTCAACCGGATTAATATAAAAATAAAAAATGTTAGATAATATTGTATTATAAATGATTTTTGTCAAAGCTTGATACAAACTGTGTGTTATGTCCAAGTCTAACAGATAAACCCGTAGGATTACGTTCTCAAACCAATTCACAATAAGAGCAGCTGACCGATCTTATATACTAGACTCGTAAATTCATAATGACCCGACTTTCAATGTGAGAAACTTATTATCAAACAATTTTATGAAATTTAAAAAAAGAATTAAATAACAATGTTATTATACATTTGATAATCAACTTAAAAATTATGAAAATTTGCTCAGATTACAAACTTTGATAAATGAAAACCGATATGACTTTCACGATTTCCCCTTAACTGAAGCTCCAATTCACTGAAGTTTTAAGACGGGAGAACATGTAAACAAAATGCAATCAATTTTGAGAGCAGTACAAATGCATTAACTTAAACCAAGCCGAGCTGATGCTTGGCAAGCAGTCAACCTCCAAATCTCTCGTGCATACCATCATAACCCCGCAAAATTGAAAAAAATGCAACTCTTCTAAATCTCTGTTCTTTGGCTATGACAACGTAGCAGATGATTGCAGATTTTGTGGTGGCGGCTTAGTTTATATCCGTGTTAAAGCATTGCAAGGCTATAGAGCTCCATGGTTGTCAATGAAGAGAACCTTCTCAGAATGAAGAGGGCCAAGCTCGCTGTTTGAAATCATTGTGTTCCATCCCATCTGCTGCATTACCTCCTTCACTTGCATGATTGTGTCAACATGGTCTCGGATTATGACTGCACCATTTGGGCGAAGAATCCGATACATCTCCAATGCAATATCAAGAGTCTCACACCTATACAACAGCACAATTATTGTTATGGTTCAACATGAGCATATTTTCCACAATAGAAACAAACCCTTCATCAAGACAACTGGCTTTTTGACAAAAAATTAAAATTGCGTAATTTTTTTTCAAATAAATAGAAAATAAAGGTGATTTTATGAAAATTTAGGGGAAATCTGCCCAAAGTAGGAGGTTTTCTAAATTTTTTAACTTAAATAAAACATAAGGAAGCTAACAAGCCATCTGCTGTAACTTGACTGACAAATAGGCTCTATGGTCTTTGTTTCTTGTTAAAATGAAGTTTTTAGCTGATTTAATCATGTAAAACTTACTTGTTCTTGTACAAGGAGAACAATCCATCTGCATGTAACATATCATATGTTCGAGGATATGTTGAGAACGCCTCACACCTGCAATACAAGCAAACTGTCAAAAGGATTACTCCTCAAGTTAGTCAAGGATACATCACTATATCTCTTGTGTTTGTCAAAAGGTTTTTCTTTCCTTCTCGTAACCTTTCGATTTACTAGGCATGTCTAGTACATTGAACTCTTTTCCGTTATAAAAAAAACATGGTTGATACTAGTGATCTTTAGAACTTGAGCTCAAGGGTAGATTTGAAATGTCATTCATAGTGAAATTAATTGAAGACACAAAATGGTGGATGTGAATCTAGGTATGAAATGTCACTTATAATATCCGAGAATTGCAAAGGTGGTAGGTTCAAGAGTTTACCAGTTCATGTATGTCCCGATAAGTCCACGCTCATAGATAACTCCTAGTGTATTGTTTGTCACATCATGAGGAACAACATTCATAACCCAAACGGGATAAGAAGATAATGCAGCTGCGAAGCCCCCTAGGCCTGCATTCATATCCATTATGTTTCTATAGCCACCCTTGAATAGAGATCCCAGAACACGGCCATAGTGATCTATCCTTGTTTTCCATAAGTTATTGTCCTCATTAAAAGACCTTGCAGTGATTCCATTAACTATGCCACGTTTGATTCTAGGCGGTATAGCATTTAGCCTTCTAGGCCATTTATCAAGAGCTCCTCCGGAGATTCCATCAACCTCCTTCACATCTGGAAGGGGACTGATGCATGGATACATCTTTGTGTACCTGTCAATGTTTTTGGGGAAAATGAATTGCAATATTTACAATATATATAACTTTAAATGACTTCATAGGAAAACTCATATATAGATACACAGTAGGAAAACAAAGAACAGAAGCAGAAATTAATCATACAAAGTAAAACAAATCATTTGGAGGTGATCAATTAGTAACACAGATTATATGTGTGCTTCTTCAAGTCCACTTTCTAGGAGTAAGTATATTAGACACCAAATTTACTTGCTCGAACAGTTAAATTACAGTCAAATCTTAGAAATACACTCATTATAGTACACTTTCTCTATTTTCATTGTATGAAGGAGAAAAAAGGTGACAGGGAAGTGCATGTGCCGTATGAAAAAAAATGTCACATAGCAAATTTGAAGAAACGAACTAACCAAGCAATGTCGGGACTGTTTTCTTCACAAAACTGTGGAGATTTCCAGGCTTTTAGCTTCTTTGCACAGTGAATATGATTAGTTGGCTTTTGATAAACTGCAATATTTTTCTTCTCAGTTACTTTTTTCCAGCACATTCGTCTAAGCAAGTCTTCCAACCTCTTCTGCTCCCCTTCTAAGTCCTCAGGAGTTCTCTGCCAACCTTTGTAGTTAGCCTTCCAGTTTATTGGTGGGCCGGATAATACCCAATAACCACCGGGACGTAGAACACGGTCAAGTTCCATCAAGAACAATCCATCTAGTCAAGCAATATATACAAGTTTTTAATATCCACCAGGATGCAAATTGTAGAAGAAAATAAGATAAGATAAGAGCTGCCCTATTCTTACTATCATTTCAACTAAATTATATATCTCTTTCTGCACATGCAAGTTTGATCAAGTTAACAGAATTCAGCTCATCGAAAGTCAACACTCTTTTTTTTTTTTTTTACCACACTTGAGTTTCATGTTTGGTATTTTAGTTATTATTCTGACATACTTTCTCTTTAATAGATGAAATGAAGCAGTACCATAATTAGTCCATTGCACAAGACATCTGGAACAGTGCGCCATATCGAAAGATCTTGATGGATATGGTAACCTGTAGGTGCTCAGAATACCAAGCATAGCCGGGAGTCCTCTTTCTAGAGCAAATTGCACCTGAGATTCATGTATATCTGCTGGTGCAAGTGACATTGTCAATATATTATAATCCAATAAAGCTGCTCCAAAACTTGCAACCTGAAAGATATCACACTTAGAGCAACAAATAGAAACCGGCTTCATCTATATAGCTCAATACAACACAAGAAAATTTCACCTTTACAATTAATTTTCATTTTCAAGAACATTATCAACAAGTCATTAGTTGTCACATATTTAAAGGGAGAAGGTAATGCATACAAAATAAATTCCAAATTCTCAAAAATCTAAAACATCCATGGGGATAGTCAAATCCTTCATCACCGTTTCAAATATAAATCTAGGAGAGGAAGGCTGAAAAAGATAGAATGTGATTACTAAAATTATATGAATGGGAAGTAAAGTAAGAAATTAGATACATTAATATAAACCTTAATTATGAAATAGTGCAACTATCATTATGTCTAACCATGAATAAAGTCCATGAATATCAATCTAAAGTCTAGACCAAGGAAGAACTATCTGATCATCCAATCATTCCACAATGATTCAAGAACAAGCATTCCAACAAACTAGGCAGATGAGGAACTATGGAAAGCAAATATAATAAAATTTAAGGTTTGGGCATATGGGTTGATCCCAATTTTAGTTTCAGATTGAGCCATATTTTGAACAGTATATTTCTTAGTCAAACAATCTCAAGATAGAGATTGATGGATAAATGGCAGAACAAACAAAAATGTCTGCAGAACGTCATACTCTATTAAGTATTAACTATGGTTTTCTATAAATAGATATCTACACCAAAACAGGAAAATTTAAGGTCTTGCCTTACATAATACTTACTTACCCCACAACCAACATCAAGAACAGTCCTTATAGCCCCAGATTTGAGAGGCAAAACCTTAGAAATCTCAGTTACATAGCCCTTAACCCCTTGAGGAAAAGAGGTACCTCCACCAGGAAAGACCAATTTATTACCTTCCAAACGGACCCAATTCTGGGATTTCTTCAGAACAGTGAGCCTTTTGGAAGGAACATTGTAGAACCAAGCCATGGCCTTGCTCTTGGGCCATGACAAGGTGGGTTTGTAGCCCTTTGGCCATGGGATCAGACACTTCAGCTTCTCGTGGGACCCAGGGCAGTGACGCTCCCTGTGGAAGAATTTGAGGGTTGTAAAGAGTTTTCCTCTGTATGGATCTTGACATGGACAGTAATTTGTGAAGTTTTCAGGGCAGAAATTGATGGGTTTTAGGGATTTGGATTGGGGGATGATGAGGTGGGGTTTAGAGTGATGAGATTCGAAGTCTAGATTATGAGTTGGGATGATTGGAGTTGTTGTTGTGGTGGTGGATGTGTTGCACTTAGTGGTGGAAATGGTGGTTTTGGTGGTGTTTATGGTGGTTTTAGTGTTTATGGCGGAGAAGGAGGAGCCAAGAAGGTAAGATAAAGAGCAGAAGAGAGTTATGAGGAAAAGCTTGAAAAGAATGTTTTTGGATGTGAGTGGATTGAAGCTTGTAAAAGGTAGCTTTCCTGCCATTTCTTTAGATTTTATAAAGAAAAAGCCTTTTTATGCCTCGATCAGCTGGTAATGGTGGAAGAAGTGAGTGAAGAAAAAGGAAGAATGCCGATTGGGGAAGAAAGTTGTGGCAGGGGACAGGAACATGGTCGATGACTCGATGTACTAAAATAGTCAACGCTCATAAAAAAGAACTAAAATAGCAAAATAATTCAGTTTATCGGCCCTATGGCCTAAAATTTGAGGATGTTTTCTAATAGACTTGGGGCGCGTTTAGTAAAATGAGATTTGTAGTCGGAGTCGTGGTTTATAGTCAGAGTTGTGGTTTGTATTTGTAGTTTTTGAGTAGATTTTTGTAGATTCGAATTTCGTAAAAGAAACCTTTACGTGCGTTTAGTAAAATAGATTTAACGGGATTTCATTTGCGTAAAAGACGAATATATCCTACGTTATATTGATTTTTTTTTCTTTTCTTTTTTTTTCTTAAATATTTTTTATGTTGATAGTCCTTTCTTCTTCTTCCTCAACCTAGACCCATTACCGATGAAAAAAAACGGATCTGAAGAAACAAATGAATGTTCTTCTCTTGAGTACTACACTTCACCTTCATCTGAAGAAACAAATGGAGTTTCGTTGTTATTCTTCAATCTCATGGAGTAGTTTGAAGAAAGCAAAATATTGAAAGAAAAAAAAAAGTTGAAGACTGAATCGGGAGAAGACCTCGGTCCGTCGCTATGGATAATCACAAGAGAAGAGCGAGGTAGTCAATTTCAAAAACTAGAAGAACACAGAGAAGTCGATTAATGCCATGGACAATCGCAAGAGAAGAACTCTAGATAAAAACTCGATTTCAAGAGCGAGATGGATGAATCGGCATGTTTAGTAGCTCAACTTAGGAGGAAACATCCCTGGATAATCGTTGGAAGAAGCGAATCCATGGATAATCGTTGAAAGAGGAGGAAACAATATCCTAGAAATATCAGATCTGAAACGATATATCAGATTTGGAAGAAGAGGAGAAGAAAGGGTAAAAAAGACTGAATTTTTAGCATTTATTTTTAAATCTCCTAAAATCTTGAAATATCAGAATTGTAGAATCTCACTTTGAAACCTCTAAAAATATGATTTGAAAACCTACTTTAATTTTCAAATGCACAACTAAACAGGGCTATCAAAATGTAGGGACCACTAAAAATCTAAAAAAATATGAAATCTACCTCCACTAAACAGGGCCTTGCATCGGCTTGTAATTTGGCCAGAGGGATTTTTAGAGTAGAAAATAATGAGATCCGTAATGTTTTTATTTTTAACGGAGATTAATTAGCTAGGTTGATTTATTTTCTTAGGGTGGTTTACCCCAAAATATCTTATGTATGAAAATATGAATTTCATAAACGTTAAAAAATTGGTTTTAGGGTTAAAATCCGTAATATTAAGTTCATGGTGTGAGATCAATTAATTTACGGATTTTTAAACGTACCACTCAAAACCAATAATTAACACCAAGCTACGCAAATGAGGTGCGTAGTTTGATTTTCCTACTAGGGTTTCATGACTACGTATACTGCGAGCGTAGTTGGAGCCGATGAACAAGCCGAGGCGCCGAAGAACTACTACTACGCTATCTAAACGCGTAGTATATTTAAAAACAGAACTTCTATTACGCTGACAATGAGCGTAGTTAGACATTCGTTAATATGCCACCACCTGCGATGTTTATCCCGTAGCAGGGCATTCTCCACTCAGTCGCGAACACATTAAGCGCCTTTCAATTCCCCCGCAAGTTCCCATATCCAGATTCCGCGCCACTTCCGACATTGTTGCCTTCTTCCTGGGCGCTACTATCTTCTTCCTCGGTGCCGCTACCAGGGCATTCTCCACTCAGTCGCAAACACATCCAGCGCCTTTCAGTTCTCCGGCGAGTTCCCAGATCCGGATTCCGGCGCTACTTCCGATGATGGTACCTTCTTCCCCGACATTTTTTACCTTTCCGGCGATGATTGGTAGAAAAAAATGTCAAAGGCACCTCCTCCTTCCCTGACCAATGTTTGAATATGTTTGTAAATATGTATGAATCTATTTGTATGTATAAACGTGACTTTGTTTAATCTTAGTTTTCAGATATCAGTTTGTACAATTGTAAATTTGAATTTGTAATTGCTAATGGGATCTGTTTTTAAAAATTTGAGATGAATCTTATTTGTTGAGTTCGATTAAAATATTTCTAAAATTTGAGACGAATCTCAGTCTTTACGATTGCAGGGTTTTTTTTAAAAAATTACTACTACTTCGCATTCCATATGCGTAGTAGTGGTGGTAAATTTTGTTTTTTATATATTATATTACGATTACGCATCCCATTGACATAGTTTTACGGTTTATATCGGCTCTAATTACGCATTCTATACGCGAAATTATAATTTGACAGTAAAATATTGAACTACGCACCCGAATTGCATAGTCAAGATCACGAATAAAGATTTTGAGTTGTACGTCTAACAATCGCCTTAATTTAATGCTCTACTATTTTTTTTTGGTAAAAAATGCTCTACGATTTAAATACTTCTAACATAACTTAATTATAATTTTGAAATGTAAACTACTCAAAATAATGACAAATTCGTAATCCTCAAAGTAATAAGTTAATTTGAATGTCTCTTACAAGAATAATGTTCATTTTTTAATATTTTAATATGCATCAATAAATTTGCTACATAGTTTTTGTAGTTTAAGGCTTGCATACTAACAATGTAATAGTAAAATTCATCCGCACTAATCCGAACTTGCATACACGTTAAAAATCCCACTAAAATTACATCGTAAAATCAATTTCATGTCTCGCACAGACTCTACTCTAGGGTTGCGCAAATCTAGTATGGATATTACAATCCGGCCTTAAACCGACATTATCAAATCCAATGTGGTATTGGACTAAAATATTCCGGTCCCGAACTATAATATTTTAGTTTAGTCCCGGATTTTTTTTTATCCTTTCCACATTTTGTAAAAGAAAATTGTATATGACACGAATCTGATTTAGACGGGATCATATTAACCTCGTATAAAATATTTTTAAAAAAACAGAATTGAAAATAGTATTGTCCTGACTCCTAATTATCGTATTAGATCGAACCGTTATCATAGTCCGATTCCGGTCCTTAATATTCCGGACCATTTGCATCGTCCTACTCTCCTCTCATCTTTTTCAATAGCTCATATCATGTTTATGAGGTGATTTTCTTGACCGAATTTGAAACACGAACACCAAATGTTTTTAAGTATTCTCATTTTCACTCTTTCTCGGATGATCTCCCTCCCAGGACCTCTTCGAACGAAAATAACTTTCAACCTCCCATTTAGACCTGAGCATCCCCGGACCCGGGGCGGGCTCCCATAAAAATTTTACCCTTTTTTGCGGGTCGAACTTGGGCCGAGTCCGGACTTCGGGCCTAAGGTCTTGTCTGTACCCGCCCGGAGCGGGCCTCGGGCCGGACCCGTTATATATATATATATGTTTTTTAAGAATAAAAATTATACATATTAAATATAAAATAAATAAAATTATAACAAATAATTCAAAGTAGCTCAATAGTCGTGAACATTTGAACCTTATCTTGAGTATCATGTTTAATTTCTACAATTTGCGTATATATATATATATATATTTTACATATTTAAATCAATAAATAAATAAAACGGGCTTCTGGGCCGGACTTAGCGGCCCGGACGAGCCTGCACACTTGCCCGTACCTGCTCGCCAGGCTTGGCGGGTCGGGCTTAGCGGCCGGACTTGCCTTATGCGCCATACCCGCCCGTTTTCGCGGACGGGCTTGCCCGCGTTTGCCCATGGTTAACTCCCATTGCTGTCAAATAGAAGCTCAAAATTGACGTTTCCGAACTCCTATATCATCTGCGTACAAAGCTAAACGAGATGAAGGTAAAGTAAATAAATCGAAGCTTAAATTCATGTTTATTTTGGTATTTATTAGGTTTATGATTTATGAAATTTCTATCTTCAATTCGACTTGTTTTTAAGCAAAAAAATCTTTGACGATGACGTGACAACTGATTTCTTAACCGTCATTACAAATAGGATTAGGTGTGTGATGTGGATTTTATTTTATGAAAATAAAATTAATATTATTTAATATGTAAATTACTTTAAATTAAGTTAAATTTATTTTAATTTAATTGTCAAGTTAATACCATTTTTTAAGAAGAGTTGGGCGTGTTTACTTGTAGATTGTTTGGGGTTATTTTTTGTTATTTTTAAAAGGATTAATTTTGGGGTTTTTTTTTAAAGAGGAAAGGAATTAGGAAGAACTACAATATGTTCGTAGTCCATCCTAGGACATCCTTATGGATGAGAACTTGAAGTTCATGATCTGCAAAAAGTTCAAACGGTGTGGGAAGGTGTTTAAGATGGACAAGCTTGTCAGCAACTCCGTTGATTTTTCTGAAAATATGTGCAATGCGAACTGATTTGAATTTGTTCAGTTCAATGAGGAGATCAGCAATCATCATTTCGATTTCCCAAGGGCAATGCCATGAGCCCGTTAATGGAATTGATGACAACGAGATTGTCAACCTCAATAATGATGTTATCAATTTTAAGATTAATTGTTTTTTGGATTTCAAGATAGAGAAGAGTTTTCGCACCAATAATAGTTTTATTTTTTGATTTACTTGCTCCCAGGAAAATAATATATCCCAGGTGATTTCTAAGGACGAAACAAAATGATGTGTCTCCAGAATCGAGCTTTGAGTCATCAAAGTTGAGTTTGATGAATGTGGTTGGCAGCTTTTTCCAGTTGATGTTTTTTTTCGTTGTTGGAGGATTTGTATTTTTCTTTTTGGTGTCCATTACGAGCAAGTGGTCAATGTTTCCACTCTTAGTCCATGTTTGTATTTGATATTTCATAAATTCAGAGGTATTATGAACGGTTCTTCCCGTTTCATTTTGAAAAATAATTTTGTTTTTTGTAAACCAAATGCCTCACCAAATATTCGCAATGATTGTGAGCTTTGTAAGGTTTAAATTATATTTTAGGTTTTGTAGGCATGCGTTAGGTTTGAATTTTTGGGTTGTTTACTTGTAGATTAATAAATATAATGGGTGATTTATTTGAGCTTATAAACCCCAAAATATAACATTTTCCCCCAAGTTATATGAGGTTATAATTTATTTTTTTGGTAAGAGAGGGCACAAAGCCTTATTTAAAAGAAACAAAAGGAAGCTACACACGAGTCATGCGCGGAAGGCTAACTCCCTGCAAATCGTCCATGATAATATGACCTACACTATCAAGCATAACTCTAAAAACGTGTAAACCGACATCCAAACCGATAACAACATTAGCAAGCACATCCGTTGGCCCATTACCTTCTCTAAAAATGTGACTAAGTTTTACAACCCAGTCTCGAAGAAGCAACCCTTGGCAAGTAGCAACCAGTCTAAAAAGAGGGTGCACGGTGTCAACACCCTTCTCGAGCATATCCAACACCACCTTCGAATCTACCTCCAAAAGGATTTGTCTAAACCCTTTGTCCCATGCAACCTTCATCCCATAGACGACTCCCCACAAGCCACAGCTCCGCAACAGGCACCGTAGTGTACCAATCTTCACAGCATAACCCACCACCCACTCCCCTGTATCATCTCTCAACAAACCTCTTGCAGTGGTGCATCCCAGGGTGCTCCTAAACGTGCCATCCGAGTTCAATTTAACCCAACCCATTGGTGGCGCCATCCAACGCACCAAGCATTCATGCTCCGCTTTTTTGTATCGCGTAGGAAGACTTGACTTCCTGAGCCCTTGCCCTAAGATACCCAATCTTGTCCAGAGTATCCACTCATCCCCGGAAGACACATTCATTCCGCCAACGCCAAGTTTACCACATGCTAACAATGAACAACACCCTCCATTGTATCTCATCATCGTCTATATCAACAACTAAGATATTACCAAAGAACCATGGCTCCTAATCTTACGTACAAAAATATATGATTCCAAACGCTGGGCACCAGTTGCAACCACACAAACTTTACTAAACAGGTGGGATAAGGTCTCTTTAGTCCCTTGGCATGCCGAGAAGTCTGGGTTATCATCAACCTGCCTTCTAACCCTTTCTTTATTTGTCATCACCTTAATACGCTCCAGCACTCGGAGCTTCCAAATTCCATCAAACAATCCCTATCTCACATCTCTTCTTCCCCCTCTTAACACACGCAAGACCGAAATCACCGACTTGGCAGTATAGACACCCGATGGGGTGAGACTCCAATGTATACAGTCTGGGGTTCCATTGTCCTCAGTCACGACCATAAAAGTCGTAGGAAGCAGGAGTTCAAAATTCTGCATTGATGGTAAGTCTAGTTCCAACCGGCTCCCTGGTTCCACAAATCGCAGACTCGTAACTCCAACTCAGCATCAGTGAGTTCAACATGGCAGTGATGTCTGAGTTCCTCCTCAAATAACCATATGTCCGCCCAAAATTTCACGGTTTGCCCATTATTCACATTCCAAGACAAGTACAAAACCACCATCTCATTATAAGCACTCACGACGCCACACCATATGCACGAGTCTAAACAGCGCAGTGGCACCGACCGGGGCCAAGACAAGGGTTGAATCTTATATTTGTGTAAAATTACACGAGCCCATAGGTGGTCGTTAAACGCAAAAATTCTCCATTCCGTCTTGCTGATCAAGGCTCAATTGAACAAAGCCGTTTTCTGAATCCAAGACCCCCCCTCAAACCTCGGTTGACATAAAATGTCCCAGCTAAGAAGATGTATTTTTCTAGCACCATGACTACTGCCCCATACAAAGTCTCTAATCATGCCGTCCATCTTACCACAAGTAGCAACAGGCAAAGCAAGGGTTTGCATTTGGTATGTCGGAATGGTAGCAAGGGCCGAACGTGCCAAAGTAATTCTGCCGGCAATATTTAGCGTATGACACTTCCATCCCTCAAGCTTAGCATGTATTTTCTCATTGACAGGAGCAAAAGTCTCCTTATTAACTCCTTCATGAATCATGGGTACACCCAAATATTTACCCAAGTTCCGTGTCCCCTCTAACATTGTGTGATACAAGGAGTCTTGATTTAACAAGACTGGCCCGTTGCCCTGAGGCACCACAAACTGCTCTAAAATATCCTTTATGTGCAACATTTTTTCCGTTGAAGCCTCAGCGAACAATAAAATATCATCCACAGAAATAGATGTGAGAGCTTCGGGCCTCCCCTAGAAAATTGAATAGGCTTCCATGACCCTAGTTCCATAAATCTATCAATGAAGTGGCCGAGCTGTTTCAGGCAAAGCACAAAGATGAAAGGAGATAAGGGGTCTCCTTGCCTGATTCCCCTTGTCATATTGAAGAACGAAGTTTTCTCACCATTCCAAAGAACACTCATAGAACCCGTGAAAACACAAGTCATAACCCAATCAATCCAAGCCGTATAAAACCCAATATCCCGGAGGGTGTCATCAATGAACTCCCACCTTAAGAAGTCATACGCTTTCTCCAAATCTAATTTCAACACCATCTACCCCTTCTTGCACGCCTCTCTTCTTTTTGAACGAGTGCACCACCTCTTGAAGGAGTATAACATTATCCGATATCAGGCGCCCCAGGATGAAGCTATTCCACATAGGACTTACAATCTCACTAATGAAGATCTTAAGCTTGTTCACAAAAACCTTCGTAATAGTTTTATAAAGAACATTACATAAACTAATCGAACGAAAATGGGAGATGACTTCCGATTTAAGCGTCTTACCAATGAGTACAATCAGAGTATCGTTGGCATGATCTGGGAGAGTTCCATCCAGCATAAACTTCCTCACTAACTCCACCAAAGAGGGTCCAACTTTGTCCCATAACTTTATGTAAAAATCGGGGTTAAAACCATCATTGCCATGTGCTTTAGACGCACCATAGCCTTGATTGCCGCGTGCACTTCGGCACCAGTGACTGGAGCATTCACGCTCACCATCATATTCTCATCCACCCCTTGTAACCTACCATGAGCAAGACTTACAAGCAAAAGGTGGTGTTCGCTAAAAAACGAGTGCTTAGTTTTACAATTTACAGATGCTCATAATGAATACCGAAACTAGTAGTGAACCCACAATGTATGGGTCATTACGTAGTATGGTAATTAAGCAGAGTACTCGGAGGCGCCGTGTTCGAAACTAGCTCCCCGGGAACATATACCCGGCAAGGGCAAAGCTGAAGGTTGGGAGTTCGAACCCTGTGAGCGACATAATTGGAAACAAAAGGTAAGTACTTGTGGTCGTTAGTTCGAGCCTTGTGGGTGGCCAAGGTTGCAACAACCTCAACTTGCCCATACACGTCTAGGATAGGAATGGAAACGGGTCGGTTTATGGGTGGAAGTTCCACTTCCACTAACCGCCCACCTTACTTAAACTCTCACTCACCCCGCCCACCACATGTCTAACACTTCACCCGTCACCCACCCACCGGGTGTTCGGGTGAAATAACCGGCTGTGTATTGTAGTATATCTTTTAGTTTTTGACGTTTACAAGTATAAAGTAAAGTTATATTTTAAAGAAATACAAATATAAATCTACTAAATCATGGAATATTATCCAATATTACAAACCAATGCCGAAATGAATTTTAATTAATATAAAACGATGCAAATAAACACAATATATTTTTTTTGCTTGCAACAAACGTAAATCATTAAATCAACATATATCAGAATCATGCTCCTTTAAAGCTCGATGTAACGATCCACTTCAACAATCTAAAATAATACAAAGATTTTAAAAACAATAATTAGAACATCAAATTTAAAATGAATTAAAACTTGAATGTAAAAAGTATACATTCTCGGTTATAAGATTTCATGAAAGAATTTTTCACATCAACATCATCTAATATAGTTCAACAATTTGTGAATCGAGCGTAACTCAAAGACAAATAAAACTACCTCATGCCTTAATCCAATATATCAAACTAAAATAGTAATCTAAAAACAGGGTAAGAATTAAGATGTATATTACATATTTTAGAAGAGAATCCTCAATCAAATATATCTTCAAATCAAACTCCAAACTCGAATATAGATTTGAGGAAAGGACGAAGGGAACCACTACCAAATGAAGATTACATGATGAGAGAAACAAGTGACCACTGAAGTGAGTAATTAACCGAGCGATAAGTAACCGAGTAGCGAAGGGAGTGCGTGGCTCGCAAACAGCGGACTAATGTATGATGAAGGTTGTAGAGATTGATATAAAAAAAATCGAGATTGGAAAAGAGGTAAAGGATGTGATTGCACTTTGCAGGTTTACAAGTCTTTTACAAAAATTTAGAGGAGGCCTGAGAGTAACATTTAAGGTTTATTTATTTAGGAGGATGCGGGTCGGTGGGGCGGGTGGTTGTACCTCCACCCATACCCGCCCACCACCCATCAATTTCACCTGTCAATGTCCACCACCCATAATTTTTCGGGTTTTCACCCACAAATTCGGGTCGGTTGACCGGTTGGATCATGTGGGTGTACATCCATTTTCGTCCATAGTCTAGGAAGAAGGGTGAGGAGGTGACTTACCCCTGCGGTCTTTGAAGACGGTGGAGACCAACGGTTGGAGATCGCCGGCCGGAAAAGGAAGGCGACTTGGTTCACCGGTAGGAGGAGGTAGAAGAGTGCGAGGTGAGTTGCTTGATCAGAGGTGAGGAGAGATTGGCGGTGGTCGGGATTTTCACGCAGAGAAGGGGGTGGAGAGGTTCGTGAGGGAGGAAGAAGAAGGTTGGATCAATGGTGGGTTACGGTGCTGGAGAGGAGGACATGACGAGCAGGGAGTGGCGGATCGCATCGATGGTCAGGAGGAGGAGGGTGTGGTTGATGTGGCCGTCGTTGTGGGTGGTGGTGATGAAGCTTGACGATGAGCTTTCCACTCTAGTGACCGTACGCAGGAAGCTACCTTGTCTCATGGGCACGTCGGGTGACGACGCAGGGGAACACAGCAGAGACGAGGGCCAGTGAAGGGTTACCAGTAAAGGAAGGTGAGTTCGGAAGTCAGAAACGTAGGCCACTAGAGGGGAATGCGAGAGGCAGGAGCGGCTTCGGTTCAATCGGTCCATTACCCCCGTTTGGGCATTGAAAGTCGATCGTCGACCTCGTCATGTAACCGTCGTCATTAGTACGTTTTTCAAGTCGCTTTCATAACGGCGTAACCGCAGTTGACGCGGAGAAAGGCGCCGGCAGAGACGAAGAAAAGTGACCGATTCCCTTTTGCGCGAGCTTCTGTCCTATGGGCCGTTGGCTTGTCTGCTTCTTGGGCCAGCAAGGCCACTTGGGCCTTGGAAGCTTAAAACGGATAAGCTGCTTTGGTGATTCGTTCCGTCTCGGATTTAAATGTAAAGAACGTCTCGCTTGGGTTCGACTTGGGTCGGTCTATTACTTCATGTAGGGGTTTTCGGAACTAACTTAAAGTAATTAGTAAAAAATAGAAGAAAAAAAATTTATTTTCTTAAAATTTTCGGTTATTACACGTAAATGTTTGAAATGGTGCTAGAAAAACATGTAATCCCAATAATTGAAATGTACGGAGAGCTAACCACTTGTTGGCTTTGTCCGACAATTTGATAAATGATCACGTGGTGGGATAGGTCGAGAGTGCCCACTGACATTTAAGAAAGTAAAGTTGAGGCAGATTCTTCATCTATATATGCAAAAGGGCTAGAAGTTGTACAAATCAACCCTACTCAAAATTCCATCCTCGTTCATTACTTGAGATCAGTTGTTTCTGAAATCGAAATGGCTGTTTTCAGTCTTGTTTCCAACATCTTGTCCACGATTTCCGTTTATGAAAGAGATTGTTCGATCGGGAATGCAAGGTATGAGCTCTGTAAGCTGAAGTTATCTATCGAAAGAATTCAAGAGGTGCTTCTCGATGCTGAAAGGAAGCAAGAGTCATCGGCTGCTATCGAATATTGGATCAAGAGGCTCAGAGATGTGTTATACGATGCGGATGATTTGTTTGATGGAGTGTTCACTGATGAAATGCTTGAGAAGCATAACATGATAGGAATCAATACGAGGTTGAAGAAGGTAAGCGTTTACATACGAAAATTCAACCCTATTGTCTCTAGTGACTTTGTTAAGAAAGTTAAGGCCACCAAGAAGAGTTTAGATGAGCTCTCATTAGATATGAGTGGGCTTGGATTCATACGTTTCTAACTTGAAGAGCCAATTAGAGGTAGGGGGAGGAGAAGTCGTCCAGGCTCTTTTGATTATCAAAGGAATGTCATTGGTAGGGAAGAGGACAAAAAAATCATTTTAGAAATGCTTTTAGATGACACAGATAATGATGTCATTGCTATAGTTGGAATTGGAGGTATGGGAAAGACAATACTTGCGCAATTAATCTACAATGATGGAAATGTTATACATAATTTTGAAAAGATGGGGTTTGCATACATTTCTGATGCGTATGATGAGAAAGAAATGTTAGCGAGAATCTATGAATCTATAAGTGATGAAAACTACAGTGATTTCACCGTCAGGCAGATGCAGACTAAAATTAGGGAGTCAATTGAGAATAAAAAGTTTATGCTTGTCCTAGATGATGTTCGGGATGATCATGCTCGGTGGCAGCACCGGATGAATTTGTTAAGTAACGGTTCAAAAGGGAGCAAGATAGTAGTCACTGCAAGGTCCTTATCCGTCGCAAAGGCTGTGGGCGCTTTAAAAACTCATATCTTGGGCGGCTCATCAGAGGATGACTCGTGGGATCTATTCAAAAGGGTAGCCTTTATTCCGGAACAAGAAAATGATCCAAGATTGATTGATATTGGAAGAGAAATCGTGAACAAGTGTGCAAATGTTCCTTTAGCCATACTCTGTATAGGTAGCCTCCTTCACAGAAAGACTACCATTCAAGATTGGGAATCCATTAAAAATCAAATGCTCTCAAAGTTGGAGGAACCAAGGGGCCATCCTATTATGCATACGCTAAAACCGATCCATGACACCCTACCATCAAATTTGAAGAACTGCTTTGCTTATTGTTCCCTGTTTCCAAAAGATTTTAGATACGATGTAAAGAAGTTAGTATATCTTTGGATTGGCCAAGGATATATCAACAAAAATGATAACTAAACGGTTGAACAAGTAGGACATTCATACTTTACGGACTTGTTTCAAAGGTGTTTCTTTCAAGAGGCGGATGAATGGCACGGTGTGATTTACAGTTGCAAAATGCATCCTTTAATTCACGATCTGGCTAAGCACGTGGCTAGAGAGGAAATTTCCACGGTAAGCATGTCATCATATCCACTTCAGGATAGGGCACGACATGTGGCTGTGATTGGCGGTGCGAAGTTTTCAAGGGAAGGTCTAGCACAATCACTTGATATCAACCGTGTCCGTTCACTTGTGATCGACATTGACGATTCACATTTATCATTGTCTTTGTACCAACAATGTACAAAACTCAAGCCCCTGCGTACATTGATATTGCGGAAGTTGGGAGTTGAGGACATTTCAAGCTCTATAGGGGAGCTAAAACACTTGAGATACCTAGATCTCTCAGAAAGCAAATTTGTAAGTCTTCCTGATTCTATGACAAATCTTTGGAATTTGCTTGTATTGGACCTTAAAGGGTGCGACAAACTTAAAGCTTTGCCTGAGAATTTTAGAAAGTTGAAAAACCTAAGGGATTTGAGTATCTGGGGATGTAGTGAGTTGAAACATATGCCACCTGGGATTGGGGAGATGACGAGTTTACAGTACCTCGATGCATTTAAGGTAGGGGGAAAAATGATGAATGGGCCTGATGGTTTGGAAAAATTGAATGTTAGAGGCATCTTGGGGATTGAGTTTGAGGATGACATAGATGATTGGAATGGAGATGAAATGTTTCAGCTACCTGCAACTTTACAAGGTGTATCTATAGACAGATACCCAGGCATGAGTATCCCACGCTGGGCCAATAGGTCTTATTCACTGCCTAACCTTGTAATGATATATCTGTTGAGGTGTAAGAAACTAACAGATCTGCCACCCTTCAGGAGCCTTCCTAATCTCAAGTCTCTTTTGCTCGAGGGAATGGAGGAATTAGAATATGTAGACAACGGCAATGACGAGTATGAGGAGAGATGCAACATAGCTATAGCAAGAGCACAAGGGTCTACAGATACTGTCCCAAGATTCTTCCCTCGTTTGGAGATACTTAAGTTGTTGGATATGCCAAAATTGAAGCGATGGAAGAAACAAGTCCAAATAGAAGCAGATTTAGAGGAAGAGAAGCAGCCACCACATCTATTTCCCTCTCTTTCTCAACTAATGATTCTCAACTGTCCACAGCTCAAGTCTATCCCCCATTGTCCACATCTTCAGCTACTACAACTCGTTAATGTGGCTGTTGAGGAGATCCAGCAATTTCTGTCAACCCCTCCACGTCTGCCTATCTCGAGTTCTACGGATGAAACACTTACATCTCTTCGACATTTTGAAATTCTGAACTGCCATAACTTGAGGATTTTGCACCTGACATATCCGCGTCTCCAAACAATATTGATCAAGCAATGTGATGGGCTTATAAGCTTTGAAGTTGAAGCACTTCCATCGCTTCGGTCCCTTCATATTAACCAGTGTAATCAATTGAAGAGTTTGCACATTGCACATCTCAATGCCCTCAAGGAATTGACCATATGCAGTGCTTGCCCGGAGTTGGAGTTGTGGGAAGAAGATGAAACAAAGAGGTGCCGTCTAGATTGGGTTTCCCTCCCCAGCCTCTCTCAGCTGACTGTTGATAGGCCTCCCCCCACTGGAAACTTACACATCATTTCTACGATGACTGATCCCTCCAGACCGAGCACTTCAAGAGAGATAGAATCTCAAAATATAGACACTCAAAGTATGTCATCACTTCTTTGTTTCCTTTTCATTGTAAACTATAGTTGCGCAGCTTGCTTCTCAGACCATGATCTCTATCTCATTTTGTAGGTTGACTGCATATATATGTTTCCGGATGTCTTATTGCCTCCATATTTTCCTATGGTATAAAACTCCAGCTTCGGCACAATCGTATGCTCCATCTTCACTCATTATCAGACTACTTTTCTTTATAAGAGCACATTCTCGCAAATGTTGTTTGTGCTAAGCGCACTGCAGAATCTATTGACATAGCTTTGACAATGATTATATGACTGCAAGGACAGCAAGTCAAAATTCTCTTTATACTGTGGGAAATTGCTTCAGTTTTTGAGGGAGACTGTTCTCATCTCAGACCTTGTAACTAACACGGAGAATTTCGCCTCTCTTCTTTCTTTTACTTACTTTCCATTTTTTTTCATGTTGAAACTTGGGATTTAAAATGTCCAGAATTGCTGCTTATGGTGTAGATATGGATATTTATGTTTACTTTATTTTTCTGTGACTAAAAATTTTATTGGGTGTTTACTGTCTAGTGTCTACTGTTTTTTTTTTTTTTTAAATTCTCCATTTTGGTATCAACTCAAGTATTGATGTAAATTATTATGTGAACATGAAGCAATTGTTAATTAAACACACTTGTTAAATGTACAGTTTGCTTCTGGGGCTTCAAATGAAATATAGAGTTTAAAAAAGCCGTTGTGATCAAGTCCTAACACCATCACTCTTCAAACATAGTAAGTTTCTGCTAAACCAAACCCTCGTTTAGCTTAGAATGGATATGCCTCTTGTTATAATAAGACAATAAATCTAGGTATACTGACACGATGGGTCAAGGACCTCGCTCGCTTGACCCATCTCGCTCGCTCGCTATTCTTCCTGGGCGTACGGATTCTATCTATTTCGTTATAAATAGATAGGTTTAGGGTTGTATTCTTTATCTACAAAAGTATATTGAAAACCCTAGCTGCAAGGTTTGTGCAGCAAAACCACAAAACGTTTTGTCTTCTCTCTATTTTCGAAGTAACTCATTGAAAGATCACAACACCTCTTAGGAATTCATGGGTGTCCAACTTTCTTGTCGTGTTAACATTGATCCCTTGTTTGACAATGGGTCTTCATTGGTGGTTTTCACTGACATGGCATATACTATCGTCACTAAAGCAGTGATCAAGCATTTCCCTGCATATGATAAGCTAATGCAATTCTGTGACATTCTTCTCTGCTTTTGTCATGGTTTTCGTGTTTTCGGCAGCTCCCTACACAGGTGCAATTGTAAAATAAGCTGACTTACAGACATTTTATTTCAGAAATTGATAGTTATCTGAGACAAAAGAAGCAATAGCTGAAGCTTCATTGAATATATTCCACATCATTCAGACTTGGCCAAGGTATGCCCCATTATTTTTATTTATTATCAAGACTACTTTTTTGTTTGCAAGGTCAAATTCTCAGTACTGGTTGCCTCATCTTGATTGTGTAAGCGCACCGCAGAATCTATCGATAGAGCTTCGGATAAGGATCATATACTTTCAAGGACAGCAACTCAGCCCCGTCGATTCAGCAAAGTATTTGATTCTGAACTCTGAAGACTAGGCTACACTAAAAATTTTGAGAAACTTTATTTGCATCTCATGCCACGGTGAATTTCTCCATGTTTTTTACATTCCATCTTTCATGTTGAAATTTAGGATTTGAAATGTTCAGTATTGCTCCTTATTGCATATACGAGTGATTCTACATTTATGTTTATTTTTATTAGTTCTTGCCGTCATAATCAGTTCTTCATTTTCAGTGAAGCCTTTGGTGGATTTTATGCCTTTGTGTCAAATGTGGAACATGTAATCAGTGGTTCAGTATGATGATAGTGGTTACTGTTGAACCCAGCTCCAGGATTTCTCAAGGTATTCAGTTGTTTGTGGTTTTCCAATACCTTACATTTACTCGTCCTGACATTGCCAACAATGACAATAAGCTCTTCATTTCCCATCTAAGAATCAGACAAATAGACAATCAGTTTCTGTTATCTTCTTTGAGCGACTCAACATACACCATATCTAGATCATCAACAAAAGCAGAATATCGGTCTCTTGCCACTGCAAACGGTGAATTACGCGGAGCCAACTTCTCTGGTGTGACAATCTAACAGCAGCTACAATATTATGCTTTATCAGTATGAGCTTGTAATTGTTGAGTTACGAGACTGGTGTACTGTATACCATAGTCAATCTTTCAGCTCATATTTTTAGGGATTAAGGTTTTCTGGAATTTATACATTTTTTTTATTGTAATCATTTTCATAGCGATAGTGGAAAAACCTGGCTTCGCAATGCCCCAGACGTAATCACGGTTTCGTGGTGAACTGGGTTACCAATTCTCTTGTTTGTTTTCTCTTATTTATTGCAATCAAATCCTAACAGTAGGGTCATTGCATCACTTTCTCATAGGTATTTGGTGCCACATAAACTTATGACTATGCCAAAGTTGTTCAAATGTCTTTAAACAAAGGGATATTGTCTGTCTTTCTGCATCTATCAAACATTGTTAAGAAGGAACTAAGAACTAATTAGAACAAACTAGCAAAGCATGCATTATAAAAAAAAAAACTATACAAAATTCAATGTATAGTGTTCATTTTCTTCCCCTATTCTTGTCAGTTCATCTATCCAAAAAATTATCATAAGTGCAACCAATATACCTGTCCAAAATCATCACCAAAAGTTGCTCGGAACCTTAAACAACGTTCTATTCTTTTCCAAATACACGTCTCCAACTCGAGAATACCGCTTCAACCTATTCAATCGATATCTAACACTCGGTACCTTTCGAGCTAATGCCTTCCAAATCATTTGCACAGCATCATCTCCTCTCGAAGGGTAACGAAACTCGAAATATTTTTCGACTTCTTGAAGCCTCCTCCACATCCGTGTCCACTTGTCTTTCCCAATCCCTCGGATCAGGTTTATGAGGTAACCCTTCTTCACAGAATCCGAGGCCCGAACAATGACACAAAATTCGGAATAGTCGAGAATATCTTCAAATGGAAGCTCGATATTGTCACTGATTATGACAGGGACACAATGACTCGCTATGGCATCAAATAGGCGGTTTGATGAGGGTGTGTCGCCTGCTATGTTGAGGCAGAATTTCGAAGAGTGCATTCCTCGTGTAGCGTTGTTGACTCCGTCTTTTTGGACACTTCCGAATGTGAAGTGAACGTCAGTTTCGTCTTTTAGAAGATAGAAAAGCTCTTGCCTTATGAAGCCACCCTGAAAAGCAACATGTCAACACAGAACTTTATTCACAAACAATTTATAGATGAGCAAAATGAGTTAGGAAAACTCACATCCTTCCTATAAATAGCTCCTTGGAAGAAGAGCAAGATAGGACGAGTATTAAACGTCGACGTATCATTAACAAATGACTTGATCACATGTCTATAAGGAGCAATGACATCTTTCTGAACATTTGCTATGTTAGATGGATACCTGCCTAAATCCGAGAGGATGTACATTGCAGGCCAAAGCTGATTCCTTGCTTCCGAGAGGCTATTCGGATGATGAGCCATAATAACATGATCAATACCCCCTGATCGTTTCCACTCATCCCGAGCTACCAAATACTTAACCAACTTCATCTGCAAGGCTTTATCCTCACTGTGTTTTGGCGGTTTCACTTTCGAAAACCGGTTGTAACACAAGGATGAAAAGAAAGGCACAAATATAACATCAGCTTCACTCGAGTCATGCACTCGCTTAGCCAGACGAGAAGAAAAGCCCCAATTCCCGGAAAATTCTGAGAACAAAAGATCAAGAGTAAGCCAATACTCAATACTATGTTGTAGATTTAACCCACCGGGATAAGGAGGGATTTTGGTTTTGGTATCTGGCCAAACACTTTGGCCTTCTGGTTTCCAATCAAGAAGCCCAAAATGAAATTCGGGTGGCAAATCATACATGAAAACTTTGAGAGATGGATCACAGTTTGAATCTAAGGGTTTATGTACAATGGGCTTGGAGAAGATACCAGTTTTGGATAACAATGGATGATCAAGGAGTTGGTTTCGCGTTGTGGATTGAAGCAGAATGAACCAGGATAGGATGAACAATACTGATGTTAATCCAAAAAAGCAAAACAATGAATTCCTGAATACATTGCTGAACTGGGAAAATTTCCTTTCAGCCATTGTAACTAAAATGTACAAGAATACCAACTAGTCTAGAATCATCATCCAAGAGAATGTTCTAAGTTAAGCACCAACACAACAAGAACCACAGATTCCTATATGAATTTCAATGATTCTGAACAATAACCAAAAGGACAATTCTCATCCAGTTGAACAAACCCTAATGTCATTCCAAAAAATTGGCAACCATCAACCACCAAATCCAGCAGAGATCTCAAGAATATCAAGTTCTAATCATTCGATTGCTGATAGGCAATACAATTAAGAAGGCCCAGATCATGAAACACACAAATATGACCCCCTAAAACTAAGAGGGGTTTAAATTGAGAAGATTTGAAGAAGAAAAAAAAAAGGAATCAAGTTGGGTAAAATGGCGATTGATCTTGATTGAAAAACATGCAAATTTAGGATTGGAAATCGCAGTACTTGACTGTGTAACAGATGGTTGGTTTGATCTAATCTGTTTCGCAAGTCATAAACTATTTTTGTGTTCTTCTTGGTGGTGTTGATCTTCATCGGGCTCTTTGGGTGATTGGGGATTGGGTTTTCGTATGATTTGCGAAGCAATCGCCGGATAACGGGGAGTTCTCTGAAGAACCGGGCAATCTTCCATCATATTCGGATATCCATCATACAAAAAGCTTCACAAAGCTCTTATTTTGAACCGGGCAATCTTCATCGTATTCAGTTTGTGAATTATATACCCTTCAAAATATAAATTTTATTTGATAGTTATCGTTAACTGAAAATTACAAAAAAATTGTGCATAATCTGAAAAAGTAAAAAATAAGGAGATACCATCCAAAATTCTCCACGATTAATATACATGTTTTTTTTTTTATACT
The DNA here is from genome assembly GCA_002319775.1 of Fagopyrum tataricum. Lineage (NCBI taxonomy): Eukaryota > Viridiplantae > Streptophyta > Magnoliopsida > Caryophyllales > Polygonaceae > Fagopyrum > Fagopyrum tataricum. The sequence continues at coordinate 3,941,235 of CM008283.1, forward strand.
TATAATTGAAAATGAATAATTGCACATTAACATTTGCATACAACGGAGTATTGTAGTCGAAGATATAAAATACATAATATGGAGTCTTTTGTTATTAAAACTGAATAGTAAGATAACTTATAAATAAATAAATAAACACATTTATGTGGCATTGACCTTCGAAGGTTTTTTAAATTGTGTGTAGGATTGGGAGATCGAAATAATTATATTTAAAATTTATATTAAATTTTCGTTTACTTAACGAAATCCAAATTAAGCATGTCTCAAAAAAACTAATTGAGTTGTTTAAAGGCTAACTAATTTGAGAATCTAGACATTCAACATTAATTTTTAATTTTTGATCTCCGTAACAATGTGTTATGCTTTTAACTTAACCGATTTCCGTTATGAAAAAAAAAAAGTTAATAAGACTAGAATGTGAATGATAAAAGTTAGTAAGACTACAACATGATGATTATCGTTACTTTAAGTAGCGGGACGAAATTATTCGGGATTTATAATCCACACAATAATTTTAATAATCGAAAATGAATTGACCTCTAAAAATAATCTTTGAGAATAATCTCCTCAAATAATCCCGATAATCTATCATAACTGAACGCGTTATATAACTTAAATATGATATAATTTATAATTAGTGAAATATTTGTATAAAAATTTTCATTCACTAGTATCACTGTGATATTATTATAATGTTGACTTTATAAAATATATATTGACTAAAAATATTTAATTATAATAATAAATTAAGATTCTTTGAGCTATTATTATAGAAGTCTAAAGTGTGTTTTTCTTACACCAAAGAAGCCTCTATTCTTCACACCAAAAAAAGAACCTCTTTTCTTCTTACATTTTCTTCCAATATTCAGCCGGGAGAGATGCTTCAGCATCAACAGCAACAACTAGCACCGCCACAACCGCCACCGGTGGCGCCGACTCTAACCGGACCAGGGACGGCGACGGATCCGAGTAGCGAGGCTCCGCCAAAACAGGTGGCGATGGCTATGGAGAGGCTGGGGCAAGCCGCTCGCCTCATTGCCGACATTAGGATCGGCGCTGATCGCCTTCTCGAAGCTCTTTTTGCCTCCTCCGAATCTCAGCAGTCTACTAAGCCCTTCGATTTGATCCTTAAAGAACAGACGGCTATGCGGACTCACTTCCATGACCTTCGCACCATTGGTAACAATTTTACATTTTTTGTTTTCAATTTTAAGATTTAGGTTTTTAGTACGTTTCGTTTCTGGAGACTGAATTCAGAGTAACTGGAGTGAATTTGAACGTGATTTTGTTTATCCTTCAAATTGTGGAACGAAGCACTGGTGTTACTAGTCACTAAAAGTTGGAAATTTAAAACTTGAAATGCTCCATCTCAGTCTATGTTGAACTTTCATAAAAATTTAATCCTTAATACCTTAGCTTCTGCACTCACTTTCACAGGCTTGGCCTTTTTTCCTCAGAGAGATTATTGTATCTTTTTAAGGAATCTAGAATCTGGTAGCAAATCTGCTAGGAAGTTCGCCAGAAGATGTGATGCAATATGATGTAATTAAAGAATTTGGTAGCGCGTTCCAGATCATGTAAAACCCTTCTGTTTTGACCTTGAAGCAGCTGAATCTCATTTTTAAGCATAGAGAGCAACATGAAACTAACTAATTATGGGCTTCTAGTTAAATAAAAAGGAGCTATTAGAAGTCAATTGTTTAAGTGCCGTAATTTAGCATTTGATATAACCTTTTTTCAAATGAATTTTGATTTGGAGGTAGATCATTTATTAATGTACCCGGAGTCTTATTTCTTTGGATTAGATCAATCACATTATGTTGATGGTTGCCATTTTCAGGACGGCAACTTGAAGAGTCTGGGGTCTTAAGTGATGCTCTTCGATCAAGAAGTAATTCATGGGGGCTGCACATGCCTTTGGTGTGTCCAGATGGTGCAGTTGTTGCATATGCATGGAAACGGCAACTTGCTGGCCAAGCTGGTGCATCAGCTGTTGACAGAACCAGGTAAAAAGGCTGAAATTTACGATTTTGTCTGGTTTCTACTTCTATATTTTGTAGTGTTTTATAGTAATATTTTACTCCTCCGTATAAACATGTTTGTTGTTTTAGCCTCGAGTTTCTGTTCAAAAATACTTGTCATTGTAGCCATTTTGGTCTCTACTTTTTCTTTTTATTCATCAATATTGTTAGTAGTGGTTGGTAGAGTAATAAGTAGGAGTATAATAGTATACTTGATAGTCTCCTTAAAAGAGTCTGCAGAATACTAAACACGTTCATACAGCATACTTGATAGTCTCCTTGTGATGAGGCAGATTATTCTAGTAGTGTAAAAATGTGAGGGGTTATGTTACAAGACTTCCAAACTCGGTTCTCATAAAGCTTAAGCTATGTCTCTTCTTATGCACTGTACTTATTTTTCCACCGTTTTCTTCCATTGGCTTACAATTGGATATTGCTGCAGAATTGTATATTTTCGGTCGTTCTTTCTATTAGGAGTAACAACATTAAGCCATTGAGCTGTGTTCCTCTATTCGCAGATTAGCTCTGAAGTCTTTCACAGATCAGAAGCGGCGTTTTTTCCCTCACCTAGATGCTGAACCATCTCTAAAGAGACACTGTGGTATGCTACCATCTACAGTTGATAACCAAGAAGAACTTACTGAGTGTAGAAAACTTGAAGATATTATATCATGTCTGGAAAAAGAAGTTCCTGACATGAAAATCTCAACTTTCGGAAGACTTGCCTGGTTAAAGCGAGCTTCATTACTTCCTTCTTCAGCAAATGATGACTCAATGGAAACATCCATTGGACACAGTTATCGCAGTGCAAATTCACTTAGGACAGGAGCGTTGAGTGCTGCTTCTCCTGTTGATAAAGTTGCTGTTATTGAGCTGTTTGTTCCTTCCATTTTCAGAGCTATTGTGTCACTGCACCCAGTTGGTTCTACAAGCCCTGATGCAGTAGCATTCTTCTCACCTGATGAGGTAGTCCGCTACTGTCTACTTCATTTATTGCGATTGTGTTTGATAGTTGTTGGCTTGGATTTTAGTCCTTGTACTAATTTTAGTACTTTAAGTGTAGTCTATTGTGTTGACTATATGAAGTTTATTAAAACAAAATCTTGTTTTGCAACTGAAGTTCAGAGTTCAGACAAATTGAACTTGGCATTGTGTCTGCATTTTTGAATTTGAACATTGAGTTTTTGCAAGAAGCATCAGAAAAGTTGGAGTTGAGGTGAAATAGAACATTTTTTTCAAAGGCCACCATAATCTGCCTAAAATAGGACTTGCACTCTGCAAATTTTTATCCCCTATATTAGTATGAAGTAGGAGGTTGTCTAGTAGGTTTATTAATTTGAAGTCATGTATTGTTTTTAAAATTATTATTTTTAAGAGCCAACAGAATTGTACATTCTCTGTTCAACAATCTATATTGATGAGACAATTAATTTGGTGCAGTGGAATACTAATATTTCGCTGTGCTTTTTTTGCTGATTTCCCCTTTCTTCTACTTTTATCCTTTTCTCGCCTTCTCTTTTTGTATGCTATTTGATTTATTAAGCTTTGAGGAAAGTACTGAGGAAGATGGCTTGAAGGAATTTTTGTTTCTTAAAAGTTCACCTGGTTTTTTTTTATCGCCTTTCGTTTTCCTCTTTATGCTTTTACAGGGAGGAAACTATTTGCATCCAAGAGGATTGTCAGTTCATCACGTATTTAGACACATAACGGTATATATATACTTTGAACTGCTTGTATTAGTTTTTCACAATGATATCATGTACAAGCATATGCATATATAACTTTCTTTTCTTTCATTAATGCAGGAATATGCAAACATTGCTTTACAATATTTTCGTGGAGTTGAGATGGATGGAGCTTTGCTTCCATTCTTGGTACAGTTATTCTTTATGCATCCCTTTACTACAACACACTTTTAAGTTTTTGAGTTACTAAAATAGAACTTCATGCAGCAATGGTCAGGGAGCTATCAGACCCTGTTTTCAAAACCTTGCAGGTAATACATGTGACCAATATGTTATTTACTTTACTATCTCTAGTATTTTCCCTTTACCTACATTTAGTGTGAATAGAAGACGAACTATGAAGGACATACAGTCATCATCAATGTGATCACATTGCATATAGAATAATAATGCTCTATTTTGGCGAACTGTTTTTCTATGTTCCAAAATTGCAAGGGAATGTTTGTCTAAACTCTAAAGGGATTGAGGTGGTCTATATAAATAGCTCGATTGACAGTTATCTGAAGGGTATTTCCTCGTTCATTGTTTTTATTATTACACCGTAATTTCACATGTGATGCAGTAAATGTGGGCGGGTTCTATCAATGGAGAGGCAATTAGGAACATTTTTACCAGCAATTCATCGTCCATATCGACATATTTCATCTCCTGGAATATCATCTAAGCCAAAAGATCAGCAATCAGATTCAATACAGGCTTATCACATTGGCTGCTCTCCTCGCGACATGTAGTCTCAATCATGTAAGTATTGCTTTAGGAATACTTTGCTGTTCAAACCTCTGAAATGTGTGGAAAGAGGCAGCGTGGCCATTTTTTATTAAACAAAATTTTTGTAAAAAAATTATCACATCTACTTGTTTTCATAAGAGTAATTCGTGTCTACTATTCCGTCTTATTTCAGATACAAGACTTATGTAAGAACGAACCACAGCTCTTGGAATGAGTACGCCATCGTTGCCTCGGGACTGTCTAGTGAAGTTTCTGCTGTACCGTTCCCATCCTACCTTTGCGCTATTTGGCTTAGCAGTCCTCCACAAAATAGATTTTTACATTAGTCATTGCAGGAGTTTCCTACACATTGAGTCTGTAAAATGTTATCGAAATTATAGGACTTCTTATATTTGAGTTCATATTGGTTCTAGTGCGTTCTCTTTTTTCCAACCTTCTGCATCACATTTTTATACTATAGAATAACAAAAATTACAAAGACCATCCTACAACTACTGCTACGCTTCATACAAGACAGAACATGAGTGTGCCCCATCCGTAACTACAGCTTTCTGTAGGAAATGTTTCATAATTTGAACCAGCTTTTGTTCAGAGGACATTGTAGGGAAACAATGAGAAAGCAAGGGCAACCTAAAACTACAGCTGCTGTCTGTTTAATCTTGAGGTCAGCTCCCTAGATTAGATCTACTTCACATTCACAAATGCAGCAAATTCGAGAGATAACTCCAGCCCATCCATGACTTCTTGTCAATTGGTGATTTGAAGTTAAGTTCAAACATCTCCTTAGTGACTTCACCGGATTCACAGAACCCTACAAGCTTTGCAACGAGCTGAGCGCTATCGTTCACGTGTTGCATGTTGTGAGGATCAGTCCACAGCTTGTTAACCAACTGCAACCTCCTTTTTTGTTTCCCTTCTGGTGGTACTTCCCATTTTATGTAAACTGCTTCCCTTTCTTCTGGTGTCAATTTTATGCTCACCCTCTTTGCTAAGTAATCCCTCTCTTGTTTAAGCGCCCTAATGCTGCAGAATTAACAGAAACAATAAGGGCTAACTTGAATTCAACCCAATTGACACACGTTTACTAATGGGATTAGGGTTAAGTACCTTGATGAAACATAGGTAGCTGGTTCATCACCTAAAAGTGCAGGGCTAGCATTGCCCAGATCAGACAAGTGCTGCTCTAACCATGTCAACCTCCGGAGCTCCACTTCCATGTATATCTGATCAGCAGCCTCTCCTCGAAATAGCAGATAGAACTGAGTCCGGTGCACAAGCGAGACATGGCACAAATGCCATAACATTACAATTTGCTTCCTTTGTTCTTCAAATTGTGACTGCCATGACACTGGTGACTGATCAAGTGTTGCTGCTGTGTCTGTCTCACTACTTGTGGCAACCGCCTCATTTTCCTCTAGTTGCAGCACCTGTTAACAAAGTATAAAAACAAAAAATTTCATGCTGATTTTAAATTTTTAATACATTGTGGATTTAGAAAGATAAGTTCAATGTAGTCAAAACTATCAACAGGAGTAGTATGGATTCTCACCTGGCAAACTAGAAGGTGCTTCTGATATTGAAGCTTGGCCACTCGTTCCTTCAATTCTGTAACGTACGCCCGGATGCTTCTAATGTTCTCCTCAGCAGCATTTTTGAACAGTTTCTGCATTCTTTTCACACTAATGGAGCTTGATTTTCGCGGGGCAGGAGTACTGTCCCTAGAGGCATTTCCCGTGTCACCCTTTAACGGTGTGGCTCTGCAAGAATCCATAGCATTGTCAACAGAGACTAAACAATTCTTCTCTCCTATCTTGTTTCCTATCTCATCCATTACTTTTCGTGAAGTTGAGGAAGACAAAGGAGTACATGGCGCTCGGATGAAGTTGGACATATTGGGACTGTTGCTAAGACTAAATGTCATCTTCTTCTTTTTGGACTGTGTCTTCATCACATCAGGATTATTATTTTCTCTAGCCGTGAAAGAAGAGTTCATCATCTTGTCTATAGCATTCTGCATATCTTCAAGCTTCTTTTCCAGACATTCAATTGTACTTCCTTGAGAATTTAGTTTCACAATTTCCTCCTTCAGATCAGCTTTATTGCTCACAACAAGTTCCTGTGAAGAACTAAAGCTCCTCACTTGCATATTCTTAATCTCTGAAAGCAGTTTTTCTATGCCTTCAGCTGTCTCTTGAGTACCAAGCTTGTTAGAAGACATTTCCTTTTGAAGGACGTCAGCAGCTCGGTTTGCTTCTTCACCTAGCTGGCGTTGCAGTGTCTCGAGCTTCCTTATTTCTTGCAGAAGCATGGAAGGGTCTGTAGAGGCGATTGATTGTCGCCTTTTGGTCCTTTTGACAGTGGTGTTTCTTCTTCGAGTTTGAGGAGTTGCAAGTGATGCATTCTCATACGAAAAAGCAAGGCGTTTTCTTGCTCCGTGGGAAGGACTGGATTCACTTGATCCCTATAGATAAGAACTTAGCAATAATTTCATAACAAAAGAATAAGACAAAAAATAATATCAATCTTACCTTTGGTTCCTTGCGTGCAGTTTTCTCCAATTGGAGTTGAGTCTGAGCAAGATCTCTCTCGCGCTTTAGCCTGTTCATTTCTTTCTCCATCTACATTTGTTATTTTAAAAATGATTAGCATAAACCAAATTGGTTAAGAAAGTTGTTAACAAGTTATTTTACACACCTCTTGAATTTTGTTGTCTTTCTCAATTAACAAAGCTCTCAAACTTGAAGAGGAAGAAAAAGAAGAGGAAGAAGGTTCTGGACTTCTAAGCTCTGCTTCCAGTCTAGCAACTTCCTTCTGCAATTCTTTCACCCGTTGCTGGTCCGACACAACCTGATCAAACAACAGAGTTCATAGTTGAGGTTGCATATTATAGTCAGTACTAGTTGATCTGATGTCAAACCAAGGATCGAGTCTCCATCTCATCTCACCATATTAACACGAGCCGTGTTGGTGACTTCCTTTGCACTAGTTGCAAATGACAGAGTATTCCGCGATTGCTCAAAATGGCTCAATGCTGGACTTAAGGTGCAGATAATGGCAGTTCTAGCATTTCCCCCAAGTGAAGACTGCAAAATCCTTGTGAGTTTCGATTCTCTATATGGTATATGGCCAATCTTCCTCCCAACACTGAAAAAGAAGTTGCAAAGTAAACAAAGAAATGAAATTGTACATTTCACAGACACCAGTAACAATATGAAAACAACAGATTTACGGAATGACTGTGTACCTTAGTTTTCTAATTACTTGTGTGAGTGTCAACAAGCTGCGGTTAATGTGACTACCCTCCTTTAATCTTAAACCATCTGTTTTTGTTTGAGATACACGTTCACTCCCCGCGAGATCTACGAGATTCTGAAAGTTTAAAGGTCCGATTATGCTCCATTTTGCACAGAAATTCCAAAAGCACAGAAAAGCAGAAGATTAATACCAGGGTTGCCATAAAAGACTTGACACGTCCTGTTTCCCGCTGTCTGCTTTCAATGGTCTGTGTAAAACGGTGAAACAACAAATGGTTTAGTATAAGAAATTCAATAACAACAAACTATGCATACTGATATGTGATTTAACAAGTTTCATTAGCTAACAAAGTTGCGTTGTTTTTTATGGAGTTATGTTCAGTAAAATTTCTTGATTCGTTTATACAGAAGTAGCAAACTTTGAAGCCATAGTTATTCAAAGCAAAAGTAACATCCAAAGAACAGAACCAAGTATAGTAATGAGAGGAATTCCTTATATGAGACTTTTAATATAGTAAGTCCATAAAGAAGTACAATGTATAGTGAAAATATTCTAATCCATTTCCCTTTTATTCCTGAAAAGTACGAGATACAAATATAATTTTTAAAGTCATATTACCAGCCTGATTATCTGGTGTGATCTTGAGCTTTTATCATTTAGAGCAGTTTCCCCAACTTGTCTCTGAGCTGAAAATATAGAAGCAGATAGTAGGATTTAGTCGAGTAACAGTACACCGCTCTTTGTTCCACAATATTAATATTCAGGAGAAGAAAAAATGAATATGTAGAACACATGAATGTGGAAAAAAACTCAATAGAGACTCTTGTGTAATCTGATTGCAATTGCTTGTTACCTTCACATATTCCAATCAATTCCCTCAGATGCTGGCTATCCTTTACAACTTCTTCAACAAGCTTCTCCACTATGGTCCCTTTCTGCAAAGAGTAGTTAATTTGAAATGTAAGCAACTTATTTTAGAAGCTCAATAAACCTGGTTTTGCATTTAATGTTGGGAAGTTGAAAATCACCTCAGGATCGTCCAAAAGCCGAAGTGGACCACAGCTACGGTTTAGAAGGTCAATTACAGTCTCATTGTAAATCTCCAAAGCAGACATTTTCAATAGAAAATCTCTATCTGGATTCTGTGAAGATAGTACAGTGAAAAAGAAGCAAGCATCGTCACCATCGTCAATTATAACATCAAATGAGAGTATATTGATTACGATTAGCGTTCAAAGCATGAAGAAATTAGCAAAAATCAAATTTACATACACATTTCATATGCTCATATATGTCCTTCACAGCATATTCTGTTATTCCTCTCATGGTAAATGTCTTTCCACTGCTAGTCTGCCCATATGCAAAAATTGTTGCTGCAATAGGAAAGAAAAAGCATTTAACAAAAGAGCTGAAAATCCAAATTACAGTTAGATGTAGCACATTTTGCAGTCTACAAACATAACTAGTTCCATATCATTCAAATGGATGCTTACCATTAATGCCAGAAAGAGCTGATAATGCAACATCCTTCGCACCCTCTTCGTAAACCTTATGAGTTGAGCATTTTGGACCAAATACTTTGTCTGGCATCAATCATGCAAGTAGCTTTAGTATTTTTTTATTTGCTTCATTTTGAAAATGCTGAAACTCAGAACACTAATTTATTTCTGGAAATAATCTTAGCTTTCAACACTTGAATCTTTGATAGGCAATCAAGAAACTAAGTTATCAATTACCAAAGGTGTAAGAAGCAGAAGATCGATCACTAGCAGGATTATTGTAAGCAATATTGTGGTCGTTTTGGCATTCCCAAGCAACCAAATCATACAGTGCCTGTTCTCTAGGGCTTAAAGGCCTCATTCGAACTGTCACTAGTATCTTCTCGCTCTTAATCCTGTTTCCTCCAGGAGTCGTAGTACACGATGGAGTCCTCTGAATCTTCGTCAATGGAGTCACAGGTTCTGATCTGATTTTCGCTCTTGGATCCATGTTTCGCTTCGAAAAACAATAATTTCAAGAAAAATTATCACCCGAATCAACAACTGTGTAAAGAACACTGCAAGAAATTAGGTTTTGATAGGGAGAAATAGGAAATTAAATTAGAAACCAGAAATGGAAATCACCTGAATCTCAAACGCTGAGATGAAACCAAAATTCGCGACTAAGTCCAGCTAATTCGCCAGCGAAGCTTGTCAGATTAGTCACTGACTTCGCGTAAAATTGTGCGAGAATCCGAGATAATTGAACAAGATGAACAAAAGGAAAGAAAAACTGCTAGGGATTTGGGAGTATATAGATGTTCAAACGAGTTGCCATATAAGAATTGTTGAGTTCAGAAATTACCAAATTCAGTCACTGAAAGTTCAAAGAACAAGAAACCAAAAATTGGGAAAAAATCACCTGAACCAAGATTGCTGAAGAAAGCAAGAGGATCTCAAATGGAAGCTTTTTTTTCCTCCTCAAATGGAGGAGATTGAAGTCCAATTGGGGGAGAAATGGAAAAAGAAAACGGAAATTGTGTAATGAAGAAATTTGAATGTGGAAGGAAAAGGGGGACAAAACCTAACGGATACTTTCTGTAAGGTTTAAAAAATATAACTGAAATTTAGGGGTATTCAATTATTCACGAGGGGAGTTTGTATTGGGGTTAGTGAGGACAGAGTAAATTGGGCTTTCTCATTTGACTCAGTTTTCACATTGGGCCAAACGGCACGTTATAAAACCATACAATAGGCCCACTGGGCCAGTATAAAGTGTGGAAAATATTGAGTATTGTTTATAAGGAACGTGATTCACCGCAGGAGGTAATACGATACAAGCTAATCGGTTTCAGCTCGTGTTCGGTTCGTTAAAAGTTTAGTTTGAACTCATTCATTTTCTAAATAAGTTGGATATAAACACATTTTAAAGTCCCTATAAAATATAGGTTCGGCTTGTTTATAAACGAACTGAGCTTGAGCATGTCAATGCTCGGCTCTTCCGGATAATGCTCAGCTCGTATGGCTAAAATAACACTATAAGATTATTATTTTAGCCGAGCTACTCAAGATCGGCTCGTTTACTTTCTCAACGAACCAAATATGAACATATTTTAAAGCTTGTACAAAATTTAGGATCGGCTCGGACTCGACTCGTTTATAAAAGAGTTGAACTTGAATATGCCAATACCCGGCTCGTATTACACCCCTAATTCAATCATTCATTCCCAAAAATTCAATAAAATACGGTTAGAATTTACATGGCGAGACAGTTGCGAGTTCGGGCGATGACCCACCACCCGTTCCAAGATTCATCGAGATAGATCCTATAAGTAATTTTGTAAGTCGAGTTTAATGAATAAAACAATCTATCATGATATATAGATTCAAACTCAACAAACGTATAAGTCTATGTTTAATTGTAAAACTTAGAATCGATCTTGTATCAGTGTATGTACATATAGTCTATGCGTACGTGCTTATACTTGGAAAATATTCTTTTAACTTAGAGCCCTTCTCGAAGATTAATGTATATTTAAATTATTTAATAAATATTGCGTTGGTATATTGGAACTTGAATATATATTCCATGTCTGCCAAAAGAGTGTGGCACTTTGGTAATTACAAAATTATGATATTTAAGGGAATATATATATCCATAAAAGGAATATTCATGACCACATCAACAATAATATAGTATTTGAATATGTATATCTACTAGGTCCAACGTCGGATAAACATTGATATTGGAAGGGTATCCTAGCAATGGGCCACGACTTTTTATCCGATTCGAACGTAGAGCGGCTAAGCCGATCGAACCGGATGATCTACGAATTTACCATTTACTAAAAAAAAACATTAATGTGCTCTGTTATAGGTGCAATTACAACCTCGAATTTATATATTGTATGTTCTCCCTATCAAACCTTCAAGTAATTTCTTCCAAAGTTATTTATTATCTTATATCGCGATTTTGATTCGACTTTACTTATATGAAATTTGTGATAACGCTCGGTCAAAAGAAGTGACTATAGGTAATTAGAAATGTGACATAACTAGAAAATTAAAATGATAAAAAATCAACATTCTAGAAACATGCATGAAAAAAAAAACAAGTCAAAAGCTCAAACCATCATTATAAATGAAAGAAGCTTAAACTTAATTAACATTAAAAATAAATTAATTATTAAAATTATTATGTTAGAAATAATTAAAAAAAAAACACTTCACGGAGATTATATGTTTATTATATAAAATTATAGAATATTCTTTCAATTAGTTTTAAAATAAACTTCATCAAATTTATGTTTAAAGTTTGAATATAAACGCAGTTCTCATACTACATGCATATCGATTATATGTTGTGATTGTGAATTGGTGATGTATGCTTGATTTCAAGCTTGAGAGCTTTGAATTGGTTAAGTAAATTAACTAGTGGCGGATATAGACTTATAATTTGTTCATGTATAAGTTTTTTCTACTATATTATCATAAATTTTGTATACGTTTGACTTGTTGAGGATATCTATCTCAATAGTGTTGGACTGCTGGTTGTTGTTATTTGAGAAACAGCAGAAGCATCAATGTTATTGTTACTAGAAACTTAGAATTGTCCATTTCAACATCAACTAAAAAGGTCATAAACAACTTTTATATATATTTATATATATATATGAATGCTGAAGTAACTTTTATAAGTCAATTTTAAAATGTGTAGTAATTTGACCTTTTTGTCTACTAACCAAAAGATAATATGAAAGACTGAAACTCTTAATGATCCATCTTTTATCTAAGCGTTTGAAGTATGATATCTTACAAATAAAGTAGGGTACGTATTATCGTACATAAGCGTGAGACACAAACTTATTGCATAAATCCCGTAGAATTTCCTATTATACAAGGATTCAGGTGATAGTTGGACAAAATTCATGTTAAAGTCCAACAAATTATAGACTAGAGTCTTGTACGTACAAGTTTATATATTATACGCTATAGATCCGTGTAACTGGGATAGATGAAATTATTTCGAGATCATAATTTCCAAATAATTAATTAAAAAAATATATATTTTATTCATGATAATCTCATATTTCGTTTCATACTTGTTAAATTTATCTTTTATATCTGTCGGGTCTAAGACTTGAAGGGGATGCACGTCACAAGTGAACCTAAGCACACTAACCTTCGGGGTTCCATCCTAAAACCAATTGGCAATAAGAGGAGTAACCCTTGAGTTTATATACTAGGTTCACATTATTCATTTAGTCGATGTGGGACACAATAATCCATTTGGCTTTGTGGGTTGTGATTAGCGAATATGATATCCGCCCGTTTGTGTCAAGTGCAACTAGTCCAGGATAGTTGCACTTGAGGGGGAGTGTTGAGATGTTTGGATTATTGTGTCCCACATCGACTAAATGAATAATGTGAACCTAGTATATAAACCCAATGGTTACTTCTCTTATTGTCAATTGATTTTATGATGGAATTTCGAAGATTAGTGTGCTTAAGTTCATTTTGACGTGCAAAACCCTCCACGTTTTTAACCCGACGAATACAAAAAGATAAATTAACATAGCAATATATGGGTGCCAAATACACCTTAATCCGTCTCTCCTCCGATGGGGTCAGTAATTTGTAGCTAAATAGCTACTCCAGTGCTCGAGAAGGCAATATTTATTAGTTCCTCCCATGGTAATTGCTACTACCACTTTATTTTCATTTTTTAAATGCTTTCTATTTTTTATTATTACATACTATTACACGTACACAACTATTTTAATGTATTTGTTCATTCCTTTTACATACGATAACGTTAATCACAATCTCCAGCACACAATCTATTCATTAAATTTTATAAGTACATTATTTTTCAAGGTAATAACAAAATTTATAATAAGTACATTTAAATCGTCAAACTTAAAATTCATTGCATTAGTCAAAACTCATTAACTTTTATCATCTAAAATAAACGTTATGTATAAATATAACATTCTCCTAAAATTAGTGGTTTATTTCATTTTTTTTCAAAAAGTTAATATCACCAAATAAATTTACTTAAAATAAATGGATGTTATTTGATTAAAATTTAACAGGTAAGATATAACATGAGAATTCCGTCGAACGTCCAAACACAAATATACATTATGCGTGTAGGACCCTCAAGTATCAGCCGAATCGTACAACTGTCTAACTCGGCAGACACTTAACGACATGCCTTAAGGTCGGCTAGTCCAATCGAACAAGACAATTATAGTAGAGGGGTTAGATATAACGTGAATGGTTTCGTCACACATCCAGACTCAAATACGCGTGAAAGCTGAGCACAACACATAATCAATGTGAGGTATCATCATAAATTAATTGGTTATATAAAAAGTAAACCATCGACCTCATATATTATGTCCATTATCATTTTATTATCGAGATAAAAACATTTAATACTCCATACTTGCTCCATATATATAAATATAGAGTATTAGGTACGTATTACGTGACTTGCGAAGGAGAAGAAAACAAAGAAGCAAGTGAAAATTGGCAAAACCATGGGAGCCAACGGCGATGACGTCCGCCTGCACGAGCCACTGCCCACCGACAACTATAATTGCAAGCTACAATTTAAAGCAAATCGATTACTAATAACTTAATAGGCTAAATTTTTGTAATTTATATCTATATTAGTTGAATTTGGGAATGACCAAATCACCCTTCAACATAAGGTCTATTTACTATTCAAGTTTGAACAAACTTGGGTCTACAGGAGGCTCATGTATTTACATGGTCAAGGTCAACAACAATGCACTCAAGCATATTTGAACGCCTAGAATCAAAAATGTATGTAACCTCATTTTTTTTTATAATATATATATATAGGGTCGGGATCCGGTAAGAACATGCTATACGGAGAGAAATAAGAACAGTTATGAAGCGTTAGATTAAAACACGGAAGGTTGAGATTTAACGTCTAAATAAGGTATATTTATATTAAGATTTATTACGATTTTTATGTATGAAAGCAAAAATATTCAGTAGCCGTGCCTGATTTATTACAAACGTGTTATATGATAATTAAAATATTAGAACTATTTATTAATGGAAATAAATGTTTAAGACCTATTACATATAATGCACGAATGTTGTTCAATTTACTTTATAATACACGACTGATCATATGCTTTCCATTTGCATGTATCCCTCTATTGGTTAGTTCTTAATACATCTCAAAATTGAATTTTTTTTTACTCGTGTTAAGACTATATGTATGACACGATCATATAGATTGCACGAATAGTTCATAAGGGTACATATATGACAAAGGATTGGAAGCATACAGGTGCTATATAATCACACGTGTAATGTAAGAAGCGTGACTACATGCAAAAAGTGCATGCTTTTATAGTTTAATATACTCACAAGTGCATGTGTAGTGCTCAATATCATTACTGCACATGTAATGCACGAATGATGAATTTGATTAGTACAAGTTACATAATACGTGAAGTGCACGTGTAATTCACAAATTGAAATGGATCAACACGAACTGAGGTACAAGTCACTTGTAATGCACGGGTACAACAATTGGTTCTGATTGAAAGACAGTTGAGTAAAATTTATGCACGACTAGCACACATACATTCATTTTTATCCATGATCGTTGGATCAAAGGTGGTTGGAATTTCAGACGACGATACTAGCACGAGGAAAATAATCGATTCGGCTACTAGGTCAACCGTGTAGAAATAGTAAATATTTTGCAATTAAAATGGTAACAGTATATAATGATCCTAAAATATAAATAGTGCAATTAATATACAAAAATAAAACTTAATCATGGACGTTGATTTCGTTTAATCGTGTGACAAAGGATTGTTCTTATTTCTTACCGTAACTTTGGTTCTTACTTGATCTTAACTCTCTCTCTCTCTCTCTCTCTCTCTCTCTCTCTCTCTCTCTCTCTCTCTCTCTCTCTCTCTCTCTCTCTCTCTCTCTCTCTCTCTCTCTCTCTCTCTCTCTCTCTCTATATATATATATATATATATATATATATATATATATATATATATATAAAATCTATAAAACATATTTGTTTTATATTGATTTTATTAGTGTAAAATCCGAAAAGCTTTACGCCCAAAACCAAATTTTCAGTAATTTTACGTCTTATTTGAAGCTCAAATTTACAGCGTCGTTCCAATACGCTGAAGTTTCAACTCTAGCGTACGCCGAATGCGTTGATATATATATATATATATATCAAATGTATAAAGAAATATCCTATAATTTTTATTGTATGTAAGTTTTCTTTTCTTTTTTTTAATAAAATTATGAACTCTATAATAGTGCGTAGATAATAAAATACATCCCTTTCACCAACCACTTTTTTTTTAATAGTATTTTTTGCTTCTTATCTTATCAATCAATATCCAATCAACCAACCTTTTAAGCTTGCATCGATTTAATGTTAAAGCTTTTTTTAACTATAAACCAAATATATATACTTTAAAAGAGTCAAGAATACGTGACAATGGTTTTTGAGTTTAAAATGTTTATGCACCTGAACACAAGATCATACTTGAAACCTACTTAAAATATCAAATAAATTCCCGTATAAATTTTTACATTTTTCTATCAATTCATATTACTTAATCTCTATATTTGAAGTTGTAAGTATAAAACATTTTTCCGAAATCGATAATAAAGATGTAATAGATCTTGGTGACTCTGGTCTATAAGGTTGATGGACTACTTCCGATTGCCACATGATTTTAGGATAAAACCTGCTTATGTGTTGAATTCGAGCTTAACGTACATGTACACTCGGACGTGCTGCATATGATCTTGATAGCCAATTCGATCTCGTACATTATCGAGTGTTCACCTTGAGATTGGTCTATCCAATTTCGGATTACCTACTTTTGCTATTACTATTACCTACTTTTGTTAAATAGTAAGA
Organism: Fagopyrum tataricum; assembly: GCA_002319775.1. Lineage (NCBI taxonomy): Eukaryota > Viridiplantae > Streptophyta > Magnoliopsida > Caryophyllales > Polygonaceae > Fagopyrum > Fagopyrum tataricum. The sequence continues at coordinate 3,957,916 of CM008283.1, forward strand.
GTGTCATTAACTCCTTGAGATTGATCTATCTAATTTCATCACGCTTTCCGTGAAGCTAATATGACGATGGATTCTAGTTTGACCATAAACTTTTTGATTAGTTTGCGTGTATTGACTATTGAGTGACTTGTCAGAGGATATTATGAATATTATTCTCAATCCCGTTTGAACATTACTTACCCTATTTCAATTGATAATAAAGCGCAATTAGATATTCGAAGTATATAGAAATTCTTCTACCCAAAAAAAGAAATACATTATTTTGAATAGCATTACAAAAAAAATCAAATCAAAAGTAACATTGCAGTACTTTCAAACACCGTACACTGAAAAGTCTTAGTCAGATTAATTGCAAATTCAAAAAAGTTAATCATAAAAAATATTATACCAAACATGAATCAATAATCACGAAGACCTCCGCCGTTGATTTTGCCTTTGTTTTTGATCCACAAAACCGGTTTCGAGAGTCCATGGTATCATACCCTGCAACTCGGTGTTAAACAATTGTACTTCGAGCCCAAAGTAAATTACAATTAAAAAAAGGAATAAAATAAAATAATTTTGCAATCGTATATTTGTATATAAGGCTTGCCATCCTTCTTCATTCTTCATTCACTTATTATCATCATCTCTTCAAAGTTCAAATCATCTTTCTTGCTGAACAAAAAAAAACTATATTTCTGCAATTTTTTCAAATTTCTTGTTTGGTTGATTTAAGGCAAGTTTTCTTTTGTTCCTTACACTTTTTTTATATTTTTTTTATCTAGAAGTGAATATTCAACTTAATTTATTTTACTTTTCTTTTGGGTTTGGATACTGTTCTTGATCCTTATCCAAAATCCAAATGTAAATGGAAACTTTGTATAGATTATTGACCTTCACTTCCTGTTCTATATTGACAAATATGGTTCTTTGAATCATTTTTCTTTTTATTTATTTATAATCATTTCTTGGGAAAGAAGAGAGTTGAGTAATCTCAAACACTATAAATACCCACAAACTCAAGTTTTAAAGAGACATTCTTTATCTCTAATATCTCATTACCCACTTCTGATCTTTCTTACACTTGTAAGTTTTTTTTTTTTGTTTATTACTTAAATATCTTTTTTTTCCTTCTTCCTTTGTCATTTTTAATCCAAAACCCACTTCAGTTCTTCCACTAAAATGGCTTTAAATTTAATATTTTCTGTTCCAATGAAACTTGGTTCAGATCTGGAGGTTTCTGCTCACTGATATTGTGAAGCAATTGGCTGAATTTAATACAAAGAACCAAACTTTCTGAATATTTGCAGATACTAATATAAAGGGTCGGTTTGAAAAGTCTAATTTAATTTGGCATTTTAAAAATAGGAATTATGAATCAACATTATCCAAATTTGTACTATTATATATATTTTATAGAAGTATTATATTTGTTGTGTTCTTGTCTGATACTAATCATCTTTCGTAGTGTATTACAGCTGAAGTTTTGTTTGTCTGAGAAACCATGGCTACCCAAGCTCGTTTGACTCGTGTTCCCAGTTTAAGGAAGCGTGTGGATGAGACTCTTACTGCTCATCGCAATGAAATCCTTTTGTTTCTCTCCAAGTATGTTTTTTTTTTTCTTTTATGTGATTTAATGTGTTTTTTGTCAGTTAACCAAACATGGTCTTATTTTGTTTCTGTAAACTCTTGTTTAAGGCTTGAGAATCATGGCAAGGGAATTCTTCAACATCATCAGTTGATTACTGAATTTGAATCTTTGGCTGAAGCTGATAAGCAAAGGCTTGGTGATTGTGCTTTTGCTGAAGTTCTGAAAGCTACCCAGGTTTGTTTTTTATTTTGATTTTCTCTTGTATTTTGTTTTTGTAATGTATTTTTTTTCTCTTGTATATGTTGCTGTTGTTATTGTCTTCATGAATTAACAATTTATGAAATTTGTTGGTCTTCTTAACAAGTTGTTAAAAATGTTCCAAAATCAAGATTTCTGTGTTTTTGTTGTTATTTTATTTCTGCTGTTATGAAATTTATTTATTTCAATTGATCATAATATGACAGGAAGCAATTGTCTTACCACCCTGGGTGGCTCTAGCTGTGCGTCCAAGGCCCGGAGTGTGGGACTACATTCGGGTTAACACCAATGCTCTCGGAATCGAGGAACTTACTGCTGCCGAGTTCCTCCATATGAAGGAAGAACTCGTAGATGGACCGTAAGCTTTTCGAATGACTTCAATCAGTTTTATAAACAACATAAACAATATCAATGTAGGAAACTAATCTTTTTATTACTTGTTTTGTTGCAATTTTTTCAGTTCGAATGGAAACTTTGTACTTGAGCTCGACTTTGAGCCCTTCAATGCCTCCTTCCCCAAGCCTACACTCTCGAAATCGATTGGGAATGGAGTCGAGTTCCTCAACCGACACCTCTCTGCTAAGATGTTCCATAACAAGGAGAGTCTTCAGCCTATTCTTGATTTCCTCCGTGTTCACCAGTACAAAGGAAAGGTAATTATAATAATATTAATAATAATAATCCATTTTTAAGTCATTACATATTTTTTTATCTTCAGGTAATCTGAAATTTTCACATTTTTGTTGCAATAATCAGTAGAATTCATGAAGTTGTAATCAGTTTTAATCACATTACTATTCAGAATAAAATCATCTAATATATGATTAAGATTCATAATCATTAGTTGTTTAATCGTTGTGTGTTGTTCTTTGTGTAGACAATGATGCTGAATGATAGGATTCAGAACCTAAATACACTACAAGGAGTTCTTAGGAAAGCTGAGGAGTTCATAGCCACACTTCCCGCGGAAACGCCTTATGCTGAATTCGAACATAAGTTCCAAGAAATCGGACTTGAGAGAGGATGGGGCGACACTGCAGAAAGAGTTTCCGATATGATCCAGATGCTTCTAGACCTTCTAGAAGCTCCGGATTCATGCACACTCGAGAGATTCCTCGGACGCATACCCATGGTGTTCAATGTTGTCATTCTTTCCCCTCATGGTTACTTTGCTCAAGCTAATGTGTTGGGTTATCCTGACACTGGAGGTCAAGTATGTGATCACTTGTCATTAATCATAATCTTTAAGAAACTATTTGCATAAATATTTTTAAGAAAATGGTTGAATTTTGTAGGTTGTGTACATTTTGGATCAAGTTAGAGCATTGGAACATGAAATGCTTCAAAGGATCAAGCAACAAGGCTTAGACATTGTTCCTCGGATTCTGATTGTGACTCGGTTACTTCCTGATGCCGTTGGAACTACTTGCGGCCAACGACTTGAGAAAGTTTTCGGGACTGAACACTCTCACATTCTTCGTGTTCCATTCAGAACCGAGAAGGGTATTGTAAGGAGATGGATCTCTAGATTTGAAGTATGGCCTTACCTTGAGACTTATTCTGAGGTAAAAATAAAAAATAAAAAAATCAGTATCTACTTTACAATCTATGTGGGATCATTTACGGATTTACCGGCATTTACTTGGGATGAATTTACTTCTCCCGTGATTTAGTTGGGTTTATAAACCACTCAAAAATAAACTTATCATCTGTTTTCCATTGTGATATCATTTGTTCATCCCAGTATATTCTACATAATTTTTCGATTTTTTAGGGACACAAGTGTCTTTGAACTAAAATAAACTAAAGCCTTACTGAATTATTCATATAAACCCGAAAATAAGTGTCTTTTGTCCCTGTGTTTTCCATTGTGATATCATTTAGTTTATAAACCCGGAAAAAAAAAAATCAGCAAGTAAATAGACCCTAATTACTATATTGTTGGCTCTTTGTTAGGATGTTGCTAGCGAAATTGCTGCTGAGTTGCAGGCGAAGCCTGATTTGATCATAGGAAATTACAGTGACGGTAACATTGTCGCGTCACTGCTAGCTCACAAGCTTGGAGTTACACAGGTTTGTTTCATAGCTTTGAGATTGTAATCAAATTCAACTTTCTTGATCTGAACCAGCAAATCTCATCGCATTTATTTGTACTATTGTTCAGTGTACAATAGCTCATGCACTCGAGAAGACGAAGTACCCAAACTCGGACATCTACTGGAGGAACTCTGATGAGAAGTATCACTTCTCTTGCCAGTTCACAGCAGATCTCTTTGCAATGAACCACACAGACTTTATAATCACAAGTACTTATCAAGAAATCGCCGGGAAGTAAGTGACAGTTAAAACAACTTTTTAAATCTGTTATGACAGTTGCAATAAGCTGAATCTTATTCTTGTTTTCTGTTTTGTGGTATTCAGCAAAGACACAGTTGGACAGTATGAGAGTCACATGGCTTTTACTCTTCCTGGGCTCTATAGAGTTGTTCACGGAATTGATGTTTTCGATCCTAAGTTCAATATTGTGTCTCCTGGAGCTGATTTAGAGATCTACTTTCCTCACACTGAAGAGAAGAAAAGACTAACATCACTGCATCCTGAAATCGAAGAGCTATTGTTCAGTGATGTCGAGAATGAGGAGCATTTGTAAGTTTAAAATTACCTCTGTTTCACTGTATTTGTTCATCTAGGTTAAAAGAAAATTTTCAAAATAATTGTCCATAAAGATTCATTTAATGTCAACTTTCTCAAAACAAAAATTATACATTTACTATTCTTGAAAATGAAACTTATATTTATTACTTTCTTTTGTTTCTTATATAATTTTTTTAATGTGTGAAGAATAATAATTATCTCTTATTTTTCTTTCCTTTTTAGTTTATATATTAATACTTCTTAATATGTGTGAAAAATTATAGATGTGTGCTCACGGACAAAAACAAGCCAATAATCTTCTCGATGGCACGTCTTGACAATGTGAAGAACATGACGGGGCTAGTTGAATGGTACGGAAAGAACGAGAAGCTACGTGAGCTAGTCAATCTTGTTGTAGTAGCCGGTGATAGAAGAAAGGAATCGAAAGACAATGAAGAAAGAGCTCAAATGGCAAAGATGTATGAACTGATCAAGACATACAATCTGAATGGTCAATTCAGATGGATCTCAGCACAAATGAACCGGGTTAGAAACGGTGAGCTTTACAGGTACATTGCAGATACAAGAGGAGCTTTCGTGCAACCCGCATTCTACGAAGCATTCGGGCTCACTGTTGTTGAAGCAATGACTTGTGGACTTCCTACATTTGCCACGTGTCATGGAGGCCCAGCTGAGATCATTGTGCACGGAAAATCCGGGTTCCATATTGACCCGTATCATGGTGACAAGGCTGCAGAGTTGCTTGTTGAGTTCTTTGAGAAGTCTAAGGCTGATCCTTCACATTGGAATGATATTTCAAAGGGTGGACTTAAGAGAATCGAAGAGAAGTAAGCTATAACGAAAAATCTCGTGTTTGATATGAACTGAATACTTAGTTTTTGGGAAATGCTGATGTGTTTTGTTTGGTTTGTTAAGGTATACATGGCAGATTTACTCTGATAGGCTATTGACATTGGCTGGTGTTTATGGCTTCTGGAAATACGTCTCGAATCTTGATCGTAGAGAGGCTCGTCGTTACCTCGAGATGTTTTATGCTCTCAAGTACCGTAAGTTGGTAAGTTAAGACTCAAACATAGAAGAAGTTTTTTTTTTTTTTAAATATAATTAGACTGATGAAATCTAATGTATATTTGTTTATGGGTTATTTGCAGGCTGAGTCAGTGCCATTGGCTATAGAGGAGTAGAGTATGTTGTGAAGAAATTGCAAAGAAGGGTCCTGTTTTAAGTTTCTAATGATATCTTAGTTGAAGAATAACTCAAAGATTTGGCTTTGAGATGTCAATTTGTCTAGATTTTGTTTCTAATGTTTTATTCTGATTTTCAGGCAATTAGGACCCTTGTTCTTCTTTCAGTTTGTGCAGAGAATTTGATTGAAAGAAATTTCTGATTATGACAATTGTTGCATTATGTTGGCCACTTGTGTTTAATGTATGCCACTGTCCATTTGGTATCAACTTTGACTGAGTGACTCTATATGATCCAAAAAGCTAAAACTCCTTAATAATCTAATTTGCCAAACACCTAAGCTTTTAAACTTTAACAATCATCTAAAAAACTAGAAAATAATGTTACTCCACCAAACACACTCTAGTTTACAAAATTGACAGTCCTATTTTTAGGAACAATACATTCATAATCAAAACTCCTCAAATTTTACAAACAATGTAATAATTCTGATGCACTATGAACTTCACAACAGCTTAAAAGGGAGAATCTCAGGGTGCAGCAAAACGTACAATTTAAGTTTTAAGATATATTGATGAATGAAAATGAGATGTTTGACTGCACAACTGTACAATATATGATCCAAAATTGATTGATATTCTACAAAATTTTCCTATACTGAAGATTCATTCTGTATAACATTACAGAGAGCTTGGGATGCAAATAAACTGTACAATTTGAACTTTGAAGTATCCAAACTACTCTTACAACCCGAAGTTATTCAACATCTGTGATTTCATCTTCAACCCATCTTCAAATGGGAAGAGATTTCATATTCATTCTAATCTAATGGTGTAGCTGTGTAATAACACAAGTAACAAATCTACAAGGGAATAACTTCATTCGTGAATAGTTGCGGATATCTCCTTCTCGAGGCTTGGCTGTCTAGGATAGAGGACAAGAGCTAACAATAGAGAGAAAACAAGACCAACTATCCCACTAAATGGTTGAAAAGGATGCGTACCCGTCATCCAAAGAGGCAAATTGGCTCTGTAAACCAAAAAGCCACCCCTTTGTAATACGAAACAAGATGCCATAATCCCTGCGTGTAATCCAATTGGAATGTAGAGGCTTCCTTGCTTTCTTTTCCGAGCTCCAGCCAGACTTAGTGATAATAGCCATAGCCCAGGTATTGCTTGCAATGAGCTAGCCAATCATATAAGCAAAATTTAGGACAAAAAACAAAGGTGTAATTGATAAATTATAAGCCAGATACTACATGAATACCATCATGAATAATACAATGTCTTATTGGCAACATTTATTTCACTTTAATGGCATATTGCACGCACTATGTATACTGCATTTGACATCCTATGCAATTTTTTAATTTTCCAAACAAACCCTCAACATTTGACAATCAATAAAACAACTAACATGCAGCAATATCCACATTTCCTTGGTCATTTGATTTGTTAAATAAGACCCAGATGTTTCATTGTTTTGTAAAAGCTTATATCAAAGAACTGGAGACTTTGAAATCTAGGATCGCAAACAGAGCCAAGAGTTGTCTAGAGACGGCATGCATGGTGTGTAACAAAAAAATTCTGATCATTTTCAACGATGCACTTTAAAAAGCAGATGAAGCCTTACCTCTGACATACTGAGAAGGCAAGTCCGGATAAGATAATTCCACGATGATCTCCAAGGTCAACTGCAATTTCTTCTGTTAACCATGATCTGTAAAATAACTCTTCCACAAATGCAATCGAAATGGCGGTAACAAGTCCTTGTCCCGCCAGAAAAACCAGCTTTATCCATGATTGGAACTTTATTGTATTATCTACTGGAGATGAGCTGAGACTCAATGGCCATGAAAGACCAACAAAACCGAGGAGTGCGTTTATAGAATGTATAGACAAAACTAGCATGATGCCTCCTATCAAACCAATAAGCAAGTCCTGGACCTGCAAAGGAGGAAGATGCAAGTTCACTATAAACAGCACATGAAAAGATGGTCATATGACTTCACACGATGAGCTTTATGAAATTATTTATTAGCATTTGTTCTTTGATTTGTGCTATTGGCTATTGCTAGCAAGGATTTTTGTATATGCGAAGACAAAAGTGAATAAGTGAACAATAATCATCATTCAAAAATTTAAGATCGACTGCATGGAATAGAACAGTTTATTTACGGGAAAGACGTGGTATTGGGTCTGCTGCATTACACAAAATTCAATTGTGGCAAGATATCAGACCTTTTCTGAAGATGTCAAATCAAGACCATATTGCTGCAGTGGATTCTCATATCCTCGTATTTTTTTGCCCCATAGCACAATGAGACCTGCTATAGCAATATATAGTCCAAAAGTGCAAACGAGCTCAGCAATCCTGGATGACTTCTTTGTTGCCCAATCCTGCACCAGTGTTGGCAAGAAGGGTACAACCACTGGAGACCAGAGGATTAGCACCATGCACCCAAATGCCAGGATCCTGCAAAGAGGATATTGCACCAACAAATCGAAAACCTAATTCAGTTGAGAGACTTGCATAGGTGAGATTCTACTATCCATACGATTCTAAAGAACAAAAAAAATATCCTTAAAAGGAAGTGTGCGTATTCTAAAACTTGTGATAATCCAGTTGAAGATTGAAAAAAAAAAAAAACACAAATAGCCGTTAACTTCATAGTATAACGAAAAGCTCTTTAAAACGATAAACTAACTGAAATCAAGTGCAAGGGACTAGACCAAGTAAACTTTCATGATTAGCATTGTCATATTGTTCTAAGGTTAAGAGTTGATAGCACAGAAAATTTACCTCTGAGCTAAAGGCCGTTCAGCAATTCGTAGAAATGAAATAAGTCGGTTGGTCAAACTCATAGCCCCACGAATTCCACCCCAAAGCAAGGCCAACTTCCCAACCAGTTTCAAAATTCCACCTTTCTGTCCCAATTCTGCCAGCATTGCAACAAGCCTAAGCATGCCATAAAACAGAGCATTTTGAGGGAAGTTTGACCACAAGACGATTAATAAATTTTGTGAGAATAGAAACAAAACCTTTCTTGGTCGACTTCGCCATCTTCTTTAGTAGGCACTACAGGAGCAGCAACTGACATTGCCTTTTCGGCTAGGCTAACTACCATATTTGGAGGGTTGTCGTCTTGGGCTTCCTCCAATTTCACTGTATTACTCTTCTCAGGATGCTTCACCTTTTCTAGGGACTTGGATGGAGTTTCATCTCTTGTAACCACTTCATATCCACCCTGTCAAATATTACAGAAAAAGTCTACATCATATCTTGGACGTGTTGTAGACAGATTTTCATGAAAAAATCTTACATTAACATATTAAGATTATTTTTTCAACTAATGTGTCGTGGAAAAAGAAAGTAGGCGATGTAACATGACCAAGGTAGCAATTTTAGCATGTCTCAAACAAAATATATTAGAAAAGGTAGCATTTCTAGCAAATAGTAACACTAAGTTAGCTCTGAATTTCAAGTATGGAATGCATGTAAGAGTCATGTACTTGGCGAATAAACTCCACATTACCTTCTGTTCTTGAAGAAGAGCGGATGCCCCAAGTGCAGCAGTAACAGCACCAACCATGACAGCGTCCCTGCTAAGAACCCCAGCAGCGGTAGTTTTATCATCACTCTTGTCTGCTGTCTCTGTAAGTGTGGGTTTGGAATTGACACTCAATATTGGTTGCTTGGTAACAGAACATTCATCTCCTTCAGATACAAGTATCTCAGCCACTTCCTTTGCTGCCGGTTGACCCTGAAGTTCCATATTCACCGCATCATCATCATCAGGGCTCACAACTTCACTCTGATAGCCATGACGTACTGTAGCCACATTGAAGAACTTCCTCAAAGAAGCTAAACTGGAACCTACGACTACACCAACTGGCAGCATCCTTCTCAAATAGATGGTGTTCATAACAGCAGAGGAAATTGTCTCTATGATATGGCCTCCATCAAACCCACTTCCCTGTTGCACGGTACAGGCAATATCAGAGTTCAAACACCAATTATGCTCGGTATTATGTCTAACAGCCAAAGCAACAGCATTTGCCACTTCTTCCACGTCTCTAGCAAGCACTGCTTTCATTTCCTCTGACTCAACACCATGAAGCTTACGACTAACCTCAACATGCAGAGTATCCAATACAATATTCTTGACTAACCGAGTCAAATCGTCCAGTCTACTAGACCTTCTCAATACATCCCTGGTCAACTTGTTCTTCTTCTGAAGATTTTTTATAGCTTCATTTTGTTTGTCTGAATCTAGAATGATATATGATGACTCAATTAATTCATCCTCGTTACTTCCTTTAGCAACTGAACTGCATAATCTGTTCTTCAGCAAGTTCTGAGATGCTTCACTACGACCAGCAGCATCCATACTACTTCCTGACCGTTCCAACAGCTTCCAATGGCCTTCCTCGGGTATATAATCAAGAAAAAGGGAAGTTGTTGTGTCCAAATCCAAGTGCTTATCACCCCTTTTTAAGCTTCGCTGACTGAACTTCTGCAGGTAGTTATTGTAAACAGATTCTGCATATGCTTTATTAGCCATCAGGACATAAAGATCGTTTATTTTTCCATATCCACCAGGATACTTCGACATCAGACTGTTTGCAACTCCTTTATCACCATGCTGATCCATTCCTTCATCTGAAATGCCACTGGTGTTACTTTGCAGACCAATGTGATTTTCATTATTGTCAACAGATTCTGGACCATTTCCTGCATCAAGCCATGAAGTAACATAAGACCATGAAGTAGAATGGTTTATCATATATAACATATTAAAAGGAAGTCTCAAGTACTACCATCTTTGGCATTTTCTACATCATTATTGTCATTTTGATTGAGAGAGTGATGATTGTTGCCCTTGAGTTCATGTCCTTTCTTCTTTGTGTCAGCATCTTCTTTCTTTTCCTCAAATTGATTAATCATTTCCTCAATAACACCAAAAACACTATTAACAGCCACTTGTGTAGAATCATCCAAACCAGCAAAGGCATCTAATGCTTGAGATACACTAAATGTGGATGCTTTACCATCAGAAGAAGGCTTATTCTGATCTAAACTGGGAGGAATACTTCTCTCATCTGCTTTTTTAGTTTCACTATTTTGCTTCTCTAATGGCTGAGAATCAGGAGGATTCTGGTGAGACTGCAAGCCTCCTTCACTCCCATTAGTAGGCATACTTCCCTCATCAGCGTTTTTAGTTTCACTATCTTGCTTTTCTAGTGGCTGAGAATCAGGAGACTTCTCGTGTGACTGCAAGCCTCCTTCACTCCCACTAGGCATATTGATCTCATTGCCATTTTTAGTTTCATTATCTTGGTTTTCTAATGGTTGAGAATCAGGAGAATTCTCGTGTGACTGTAAAGCTCCTTCACTCCCATTAGTAGGCATACTTTTCTCATTGGCGTTTTCATTTTCAGTATCTTGCTTTTGTAATGGCTGAGAATCAGGAGACTCCTGGTGTGACTGCAAACCTCCTTCACTCTCATTAATAGGCATGTCTGTCTTATAGTTCTCTTTCCATGAATCTGGAGGCTTTACTTCTCCGGCCATTCTATTTTCTTTAGCATCCCAATTACTTCTTTCACCGTCATTGCACCTATTGTCCTGCTTAATCACTTCCTCGGAGCCAGGTGGCATTTCACGTGTACTGGTTGACGTGGTACTTGCTACATGTCCATTATCATCAGATTGTGGAAGTAGTGCATGATCCTCCATTGAAGATTCATGATGTCCCTGGTTATTCTGCAACTCCTCTGCCCCCTTCATTACAGAAGACACACTATTGGGTAATTGAGAGTCATGCGAAGCAAAAGACTTCACTGATTTCTCTTGAGACAGAAATGTATCATCGTGTTCTCCAGAACTCTTGTCCCCAGCAGCTCTGTTGCCGCTGCTCCAATCTGATGAATCGTGAGGAGAGCTTATTGTTTCTGATGAATGAGCACTCTTGTCTCCACTTCCACCATCTGCTTTCTTTGGTAATTTTTCATTAATCTTCATTTTTAACTCGGATGACACATTTGCTATTTGACCTATATTTAGAACATCAAGATTCAAATTTTTTCCTTGGGTTTGTAAAATTTCAGAAACAGATGTTGTAAGTTTTCCTCGAACATCTTCTGGAACGGCATCTTGTAAAGCTTTCATCAGAGTTTCTCCCTGGTCTACAGCAGTTAGAACCTGAAAAGACAAGTATCTTTCATAATGGTTGATGGAAGTGCATTACAAAAATGAACTCTTCTACACTACCATTTTCAATTCAAGCACTCAAGAAAAGATAAGTTGGAGACAATTTACAAAATTTAGAGACTTTTAACAGCAAAAATCTTCCCAAAATTCTTTCTATTCTCCGACTATCTGTCTTCCTGGGGAGTTGATCACATTAACCTATTGAATTTTAAGATAGAAAGGGATGAAAAGATCTATGCGGCATATAAGTCTCTAAAAACTGGCTATAATCAATTTGAAGTAACATATATCGATGAATTAATTCCCCCAAACAAACTAGCTGATATAAATTGCATTTTCTACTAGTTGAGCGATTAATTGATTAGAGATCAAATAAAAATATTTTCATCAGTTGGTGTTTTATGCTGACACTACCTGATATAAATTGAAGTAACATATATTGATGAATTAATTCCCCCAGACAAACTAGCTGATATAAATTGCATTTTCTACTAGTTGAGCGATTAATTGATTATAGATCAAATAAAAATATTTTCATTAGCTGGTGTTTTATACTGACACTACCTCTTCCATAATTACTAAGCTAATCCAATATATGGGATTTATATAAGCACCTTCTTTTTATCCTCTTCTTTTAGTGTACCAGGCATGGTCACATCAAGCATCTTCATAACCACCTCAGCTGTCTGAAGAACCTGCCCTCTGTCACCCTCTACAGCATCAGCTGAGTCCTGTTTATCAAACTCTGCATTCACCAAGCCACTTTGAGGTAATACACCATTTACTTGTCTGTAATCCCCATCTTGAAGTTCATAAATATCCTTCCCAGACAGTTGAATTCCAGAACCATATTCATGTTGTACATCCTTCATGGGTTTCAACAGATAGCCATTCGATCCATCTGATTCTCCAAGGTTAATAATACTTTCATGTTCTTCATCTGACTCGGATATCCAACCTTCTGCAATAGCCAAGCCCTTTGAAGGGTTGATGGTAACATCTACATCTTTTAGCAATGGATGCCGTCCCTTTAGAAGTGCAAGTTCCACTGCCATGAGCCACTGCAAAATATGTGAAACCTCAGCATGCAATTATACTATTTTGAAGTCAGGGATGGAACTTGCATGACTATGAATTTAAAAAATTCATGTGTAGTCGGTCAATAATGTTAAAAAAGGAGACCAAAAAAATGCATGCTAGATTACGCAAATACCAGATGCGGTGTTCTTCCTCACTGAGAACACCCAATTTCAGAGAACATCACTAAACACTATGAATTCAACCTCTAATACCAATAATGCAACAAGTCGTACCTCAATTGTGAGTTCCTGGGACCACATAGTAACAGAGTTGCCGCTTGCAGTGTTAGATGGCAAAGAAGAACAAAGGAGCAAACTCGTGAACGGATTTTCTGCAATGTCCCCACGAGGAAGAGAGAACAGCGGCACCGTTCCATCATCACTCTATCAAGTCAACACAGCTATCAGAATCTCATCCAGTCAACAACTCATGTGCCAATTTCATTCATAAGTAACATAGGCATTTATGGTTCAGCTTCACAGTTATCTAAGAAGCACCTTCATGACTCCCTTCATGGGTGTAGTGTAATATGAGTATAGGACTGTTAAAACGTAAATGTGAATCACCATCGTTAACCACGAGTTTTTGTCATTTTACCCAACATGCTATTGATCAAATGTGAGCGAGATCTAAATAAACCAAACAATGTTCTTAAATATCATATCATAAAAGTTACATTTTATTGAAAAATCATAATATTATTTTCTTCTCATTGAAAAGCAGCAAAACTCATTTTGACTTGTCAGTTTCAAGTTCAACAGCTAAAAACAAACTTTTTTTTTTTTGTTATAAGGACATATATAGGGTTCTCCTGCAAATATGTAGCACGAAAATTCTGTAGCTGCATAAATGATGTAATTAAGAATACATGAAGCATTTGGATTAACTGAAGTTGTTTACATAAAATGCTTTTTGATATCCTTTTTGCAATAAAAAGGGAAATAGAACTTTATTATACTTCTATTGGGCCAAAAGTTGATGAAACTTTAGGTTTGGTTTTCCGAAACATCAAATGTATAAAGGCACTTTTTATACTTCTTCTAAGCTACTGAAATTTTGAAGTGTTCGTCAACTCTAAATCTAACTGGCCTCATAGACAGAAAAAAGCTACTTCAAAATGGTGCCTCAGTCAGATCGCATAATTTAACGATCACAAACCTGTATGAAAAGAACAGGAACCTTGATATTCTCAACCATTGATCTTGAGCTAGAGTTGGAATAGAATTCTTCAATCGTCTCAAATCCATAAGATATCATGGATATTGCTGTATCAAAATCACGAACTGATTTAGCCGACAGAGCACTGTCAACATCAAAATCTTTGCTCCTTCCTTGAAACAGTCCCTAAAATCAAAAGCATTCTATTAAGTATAACTGATTCTTATTCATTAAATATATTTTCATTTAACAAATAGAATAAAGAAGACAAATATAAACCTTGTTCGATTTCAATATATTTATCAGTCCTCCAGTGAGCTTTTGATTGACAGCAGCCCCGGAACAGGTCCTTGTGGCCTCCTCTAAGTCAAAAGGATTATCTATACATGTTGCAGCTGTTAAAGGTGTCTTCTCACCAACTTCAGCAAGGTATTTGGTCAGCATGTTTGCACCAAACCCCCAGCCAACAGCCATAAATGTTGACCATGGTCTTGTTCTGCTGAGGAACTGTATAGCCGATGACACATCATCACTATCACCAGCTGTAAACAACCTACACAAGTGTATCACTATTAACTTAAGATAGCCAAAAAGACTGTACTACATAATTAACCTAATGCAAGTAAATTATTCAATCCTGATCAAGCACTAAGGGAGCTTAGCAATCCCATTTGATCCAAATAAATCATGCATCTAAATTGCTGATAACCTGTATATCAGATGAGAATAATTTTAAGCACTGTCATAAATCATCATCCTACATTTAATGAACAAACCCACCATGAATAGAAGGACATAAAAATTCAAGTGCCTAAAATTGTTGAACATACCTAGGGGTGGTGAGTGGGGAACCAGCACAACCTCTAGGATTCATAACAACAGGAAATAACCCTCTATTCAAACACTGAAGCACAAAATCCCTCACATTCTCCCCCATGCTCCCCTCAGCTGATCCAGGAACAATCAAGACAGTAGAATCCAATCCATGCTCCTCATTCAAGTCCAAATCCGCAGGCCAATCCAAGGCAATCACTCCACCATCCTCCGTCCCCACACAAACCCTAGAATACTCCAGCTTTTGATCGCCCCCTCCCCATCCAATCCCAGCAAACTGACTCGGAATCCTCCCGCTATCCAATCTAACAAAGTGTCTCTCTTGCTTAACAAGCTTCTCGTTGACATCCTGAAGCAACTCAGCTCCCTCAAACGAAATCGACGGGCACCGCAAAAGCACGAAACGGTTAAAAGGCGTGGGACTGGTGAACAAGATCCACTCTCCGAGTTGGCGGGGGTTTAAATTGAGCTTAGGGAGGGAAAGAGCGAGGCCAGAAGCAAAACCTAGGGCG
Source organism: Fagopyrum tataricum (assembly GCA_002319775.1). Lineage (NCBI taxonomy): Eukaryota > Viridiplantae > Streptophyta > Magnoliopsida > Caryophyllales > Polygonaceae > Fagopyrum > Fagopyrum tataricum. The sequence continues at coordinate 3,973,384 of CM008283.1, forward strand.
GTAAGAGGGAGGGAATTGAGCGAATTGAGAGGCTGAGGGAGATGAGAAAGGAAGCTAGTGAAAAAGTCGTCGCCGGATTCGTTTCGGATGCAGATTGCGGTAGATTTACGGCGGCGACGGTGACGGAAAAGGCGAGGGATGCGGTAGCGGGAGAAACGGGAGATGATCGGCGGGCGAGAAGATGAATATGATGTGGAGGGAATGGCGGTCGCCGCCATTGGAAGTGTTAGAGGATGAAGTTGGGAGGTTGAGGTTGTGGATGTATCGAAGACATTGACGAAGGAGGAAGAAGAATGGAGGAAGCTCTAGAAGAAGTATGGGGACTGTCAACTGTGAGATGAAGTGAACGGTTGAGGATTTGCAGAGGGTAACCGCCGACTTTGGCAGTAAACAAGCTGGTGGAGGAGAGAGAATGAGAAGACCGGGAGGAGAGGCGGTTTTACACGTGTCACCTGCGATTGGCGCTTTTTTTTTGGGATAGTTTAACTTGTTTTTTATATTTCAACCAAAAAAAACTTGCTTTATTTTTTTTAATAGAGTTTTATGATTTATGGAATATTAAAATTTAAGAATTTGGGAAGGGTGTGATATAAAGATCATAAGGGGTGAATGTTAAAATTTCTATTAATTTATAAAATTAAAGAAACATAGATAGTTAGAGCTAAAAAAGAGTTGTGCAATTGGTTTAAAATTACTAATTTATAAGAATTTATGCATGTTTAGTGTGCAAATTTTAAACTCCACAAAAATGTAAACAAAATTTTATACCAAAAGTTTGATGAGATGGTTTTCACCTTAGGGTTGGTTTTTATAAGATGAACGATAATCGGGATTTTGGATAAGAAAAAAGCTTCTTTTTTTTACTTGTATTGCAATGGGCTTTATTGGGCCTCATTTTGTGGGCCTTTTGAAATTCTAAGCGACTAATTCAGAACAAATCAAACTCAAATCAGACTTAAACAAACCCGAACATAAAACGGCCATCTCTAGTTTGTGTACTTCTAAGTTGAAATATGTACAAGAGAATCTTGAAAAGCAATTGCATAATTTATGCATAAACATACTTGTAAGTGTATGAAACACGTTCATGTTTGCTATAAAAAACTATAGTCTACCTTCAATCTTTGTTGAAGTGGCCGACAAAGAAAACTTTTCATATTTGGTAGAGCTACTTTGTGTAGGTTTACCCATAAATAATAAGATATTTATAAAGCTAAATACTACTCGCTAAAGAAGGATTTATGTATATGATATTCAATTATACAAAAAGTATTGATGATGAAGAACCGTTGTAACCTTAAAATCAAGGATTACAATATATATAATATAAATGGTTTATATTTTTATAAACAAACTCCTATATTGAAAATTTTAAATGGAATGTTTGTAGGGAAATTGAAGCAATTTATGATGTATATCGAAAATATAGATATAGTTTATGGTTTATTAGGTTGTGTATTTATGAATTGTTTTTTATTTAAAATTTGCAGTCCTAATGGATAGTAAATATTTTTATTTGTTATTAAAAAAATAGTTTACAAATGCAATATAGACAAATTAGTAAATATCAAGGGTGTGGTGTTTATGGCTATATATTTAGAAAAAGGTTTGCAATAGGATTTTGGATTTGAAGATAATAATTTTCACGTAGTAGATTTCGAGCATAATATATAAGGTTTAGTATATAAGGTTGGTGAGCCAACATACATGTACACGATCCTCGATCTACGGTTTGTCTGTGTTAGACTTTAACATGATATTAGAGTGATTAGCCTCGAAATAATAACTTTTTATATCTAAAGTATGGAGATTTCAAGTCTAGTTTAGGATGCAATCCAATGCTTTTGTTAAGGATAATAATTTTTCTAGTCTTAAGCTAAGAACCTAGTACATAAGGTCAGTGAATTAACGTGCATATGCACACGTTCCTTATCCTACTGTCCGTCTATGTCGTACTTTAATATAATACTAAAGTGGTTAGCTATTAAATAATAATTTCTCGATCACATATATTGTGGAAAGATTTCGAACTTAGAAACCCCATTAAACTTACGTGACTTTAACAGTTTTGGAATTCCAAATTATTATTACATAGTTATAGTTTTGGTCTACGATAGGGAAGAAATTATACCCACACAGTTTCTGCCTAACATACCCACGTTAAAAATAATGTTTTTCTTTTTTTTCAAATTTAGAAATCAACAGATTTTCTATTATATTTATATATCAAAGTAATTTAAAAATACTTTTCATTATAATGACCAATCACAGGAATTAGCGACTATTGAGTTGTCCAATACGCGTTGTTTTGCCAACTCAGCAATAGACCATTCAAGAAACATAAACAAAACAAAACACGGAAAATATCTTATAACCCATAATTGTATTATAATTACAAACTGTAGCCATTCTTATGGTAAAAACATATTAGCACAATTGGAGCAGTGCATTGCAAAAAGCTTTGAGTCATAGAAATGGCCATATAATAAGCCATCTAAAAAAGCCTCCATTGAGATAATAAAAAGTTAAACACCATAATACTCTAACTTATTCTAAATCAGCTAAATTAACACCTCATTATGGCATGATAGTCATACAACAAGTCTCTTGATCAAGAACGCGGAGCAGCAGCAGCTAACCCAAGCCATGAGTTGCTTTGATCACGCTTCAATGGCATCTCATCGTCTGCCTTGCTTGTGTTGTAGGGTGCCTTCGCCTTAATCCTGCAATTCGCGAAATTTTATCAGACTAACCACTTATGTAGATAAAACTCAAAAATACAATTGACCCCGGCGCTTGTTGTAAAACCATTTTATCGTATAAGTTTGTCTCTTATCTACCATTTTTCTAACATGTATTCAGTCTTAAGCTGACCTAAGGGCGTGTCTTTAATGGCTGTTAGATTGGTTGTTCGGAATGAAACCGGAAAGGTAGCAGTTAATAGAAGGAACCAAAATTAGCCTAAAGTATCATTCTTCTAAGGATAACCAAACATAAATGAATCTTAAACATGAACATTTTGTTTCCACTTCTTAACAATTGCCTTTTGTGTTTTCATTTCGATTTACCAACCAAATGGTCCTTATGTGTACTGAATCTACATAACCAAACAGTTCCTAATCTAGAGACTAACCCTACATAAAGGCTTTACAATCTCAATATATTGAGATTTTTGACAACATCAGCACAAACATAATAAATCCAACATCAGTTTATTGCACATAGAGCATGTTTGAAAAGAAGATGAAGATCATCATATGATTCATATCATAAAAGGTTGTTACATGATTCGCCAGTTCATACCTGTCCTTTCTCTTCTCGAGGAACCGGTGCAGGGATGCTTTCCTAGCAATTGGTAGATCTGCAACATTCAATTCGAATAAGCATAGATCAGCTACCATATATATATATCAATAAAACTTACAAACCATAAGCAAGGAATCAAGTAATTACCGGTGACGACTGGCGTGGTTGATTGTTCATTAAGGCTTGGAGGAGACAAAGTGTTCTTATCAGACACACTCGCGTTAGTAGTATTGACAACAGGGATGGTATTGGTGTTTGAATTTGGAGTTGCACCTCGAGCTGCAATCTCCATGATCTCCTTTGCTTTGTGAGTTGGAAGGTCATTGAAAACAATAACTTGTCCACCATAGAAAATGGTCAGCTGTTGTGAAGATTGAGGTTCACTGCAGTGCAAACAATCAAAAATGAGATTTTTTAGATTTTTTAAAAATGATTAATTATACCTAACAAAGTACATAATAATCAACCACTACTCACCTAGATTGAGAAGCAAAACAAGCCTGTTGAGGAAACAGGTTCATGGATCTGATTGGTTCCTCACCGGACTTGTTGTTTACCGGGAAGAAGTTCATTGTTGTCGGATGAAACGCGTCGTTTTGACCTGAAAATCAAAACATGAGATTTCCTGCTATAATGATAACTTCTTTTTGAGCAAACAGAATCAAAATTATCATCACAATCTCACTTTTTTCCTTCATTCAACAAAATAACAATACCAAATTAACTGGCTGTAGATTCTTTCTGTTTCAATGAAGCAGCTACAAGGCGGCACAACTAGAAGCGGAAATTGGAACCAAAAAGTAGTAACATCAACCAACTCAAGGCTCAAAGTTCCATAAATTGAACAATTTCTACCACCATATGAGATTATGTTCTTCCACTAAACTCAAAACCCTTACATCCCACTATTGAACCACAAAACAGCAAGATGCAAAACCATTATCATCACAATATCACTAATCTCCCTTCTGTATACTATTTCCGTTTCTACTGAGAATCTACAAGGCGACACAAACAAAAGCAGCAAAATCAACCAACACAAAGCTCAATTATCCAAAAATTTGAACAATATCTATCACCGCAATAGATTCTATTCTTCCACTAAACTCAACCGCGTCGCATCCCACTATCAACCCATAAAACAACAAGATGCAAAAACTAGCAACATCAATATCATCACAATATCACCAATCTACCTTCTGTACATTATCTCCGTTCTACGAAGAATCTACAAGGCGGCACAAACAAAAAGCAGCAAAATCAACCAACACAAAGCTCAAAAATTCAAAATCTGAACAATATCTACCACCACATAGATTCCATTCTTCCATTAAACCCAACCGCCTTACATCCCACTATCATCAAACAAAAAAACAAGAAGATGCAAAAACTAACAAACTTATTTCAAAAACAATTTCATACCTCGCTCATCGCAGTTACCAAAGAAGCTAAGATCTCCAATCGCCTTCTTCTCCTTCACATACTGACTAAGAAGATTAACAGTCTGAGAGAAAGCCGATCTATGACCATGAACCTTCCCGGAAACAGACAAATTCGCCATCAAACCACAACCTCCGTTTAATCTCTACAATTCACCGAACTTCAAACAACAAAATCCTCACAGAAAAGCGAAATCGAGAAGCCACAAACCGAATTCTTGATGTTCGTTCTCTGTGAGTTGAAGCTTGAGGAATATATAAGAGGAGAATAGGTCCAGTCAAAAGGAGGTGGGTAGTGGTGGGGGCATGAACACCACTAAAATAAGTTACAAATATTTTATTAAATTAAGTAAATATGTATACTTAAATATTAAAGAAAGTTTCCTAATAATGTCTGTACAATTCTAAGTTTTTCAAATGATGTCCAATTATTTTCTCAGTATTCTGATTATTTTCTGAATTTTTTTACTAACTATACCTTTTATTATTTATAAATTAATAATAATTATTCACAAAAAATTATTTACACCTTTAACTTCACAATCAACTATAACTAAACAAATTTTATTTTTTTTTTTCTTTAAATGTTAACATAGGGCGATAAAAGGGTATATTTCGATAATTTATAAAGTTCAGATGCACAGTACTAAATTGACAAATTCTTGGATATTATTCTGAAAACTTAAAATACAGGGTACTTTTCAAATTTTCCCAATGTTAAACTATTAGTACTATTTTTAGTAGCGTAAGTAGCTGTCATGTTAGCAGTCGTGATGGGTTTGTTTTGAAAATAAAAAACACGTGTAGAAATTTACGACCTAGACTTTTCTACAAAATTCGGCAATTTAAATATTATTATATTCGAGCTTTGCTTTACGGAAAGATAAGTACAAGGAAATTTAATGTATTTGATTCACACATTAATATTATCATTTTGGCTACCTAAGCCCATACATTCACTTCACTTGGATTAGGAATTTCTACTAATAAATGCAAAGTATGTATTATATGCATGTGCCATAAATCAATCTTGAATTACATGTTTTTAAAATATTAAGTGTTAATTGGTAAATTTACATTTCATAATTTCACGACTTTTAATTTACTATTATAATAATATATTAAAGTTGAAAACTTGGATAGTTACATTGTGTTCTTTTATCCGTATGTAACCGTTTTCATATTAATAATTCAGTAAATATAAAGTAGGATGAATTTTATGATATATTAATTGAGTTTTTCAAATGATCGAAAGTTTATCGAATTTAGATAGTATTTTCATTCGTTGATACAAGTGATGTGTTTGTGAGACCGAGACAAGTGATAGGGAGATAACTCGATGAGATTATCAAATATTACAATAAACATTAAAAAAATGAACTAAAAAGTATTGTTCTAAATAAGTTGGTGGGTCGGTGAAATTTCTTATTATTATTTTTTTGAATGTTTTGATTTGTCCATTTTGATCGATCAATATCGTTCTGCATTTAGAATGGATACTAAACCTCCCGATATCAACTATTTTGTATACGCTGTTAAGTGTGGAGGATTATAGTTCCAACATCGATAATATTGAGATAACAAGTCAGTATATAAGGATAGTGGGTTACTCCTCCTATTGTCAATTGGTTTTAGATGGAACCCTGTTGGGCTTGTGTGTTGGACTTGGGCTCAACGCGCATATGCGCTCGGACGTGCGATGGACCCCCACGTCCGTTCTGACCCAACGAAATCTATCATGGTATCAGAGCAGGTTTTGGCTTATTGGGTTTGTCGGCCTTAAGACTCAAACTGCAGACATGGACAATGATAGTCCGTCCGGTTGGGCTAGCCGGCCTTAAGGCATTTCGTCAAGTGTCAACCGAGCCAGACGGTTGCACTTGAGGGGCGTGTGGAGGATTATAGTTCCCACATCGACAATATTGGGATAACAAGTCGTTGGACTTGGGCCCAACGCGCATATGCGCTCGGACGTGCGATGGACCCCCACGTCCGTTCTGACCCAACGAAATCTATCATCAAGAACATTTAAATATGTTGGACAACACTTCAATTTGACAGCACCTAAAGGTAACTTCCTGTTATCTAGAGTTCGGGTACAAAGATTTACTACGGTAAGTTCAAACATTTTGGGTACATCTACTACGGTACCTCATGTTTGAGCTAGTTATCAATGCAATCTAAAAAAATGTTTATTTACCATTGGGGCAAATAGATGGATGTGAATGAAGTCACATAAACGTATTTGCTATATTCAGCTTATTTACTACTTTCGCAGGTTAAGCAACAAGTAAGATTAACTACCATTAGTTCCAACACTTCGTAGGCTTTATAACTAATATTAAAGCGTAATGCTTTGTAAAAGAGACCGACGTGTTGATTTGGCATGGTGTGATAAATGTGGGGTTGTAGATGAGTTTGTTTGGCATGTTTTGGTTGAAATGTCCTCAAGTGTGATCTTATACAGAATGGGTACTTTTTGTTGCGTTTGTGTCCGTGAACATAGTTTTATCACTTTTATGTATCTTTGTAATGTTATGAGGAATCTTTTGTATGGATCGGGGCCTTGGGGGAGTTGTGTCGAGCTCAGTAGCCAGTAGGTATATCGCATTATACTTAACAAAAAAGAAAGAAAGAAGGTATATCACATTATTCGCATATTGTGGTGCGCAGCCGGTGCTTGATGAAGATTGATTCGGATTAGGTTGGAATAACGGTTTGGATCGAATATTAAGGTATGATCATGTCCACCGATATAGTATAGTTTACACTTTTTATTGACTTATAGGCCGAATTGGTTCATCACAATCATATCCAATTCAAGATGAACCAGACCCTTTGTTAAGTTGCGTTGAAAAACATAGTCCGCGATCACACCAGATGTTAGGGAATCGATTGTGGTGACCGATTTGTGATGCTAGTGTTACACACGTTCATGGAGTTGTTGATTTTCTTCGTAACTCCTAATCAGCGTTGTTTAAACTTCATTCTGGAGTTGAAATATTGTTGTTGAACCCAACATGGACCTAAATCGGATGTACAAGTCCGTATAGAAAAGGCTCGATTTTACATCCAAAAAGTCAAAAATAGCTATTAAAATAATATGATCAAATCCATTCCGATATGACTCGAATATCAGACTCAAATCGATCGAACGAGATATTTTCAGTTCCGATCCCGAACCGATGAACATCCCTACTCCTAAGCCACTCGTTCGTCACTAGAGATTATAGGTTAGGTCGTGACTCATACCAGATTGTTGCTATATTGGATGAGTTATCATTGACCCATCAACTTTATAATCTATCGCCTTGTGTTATGCACGTTAGTGTTATTATCGATCATGTCTTTCAACTTTGTACTTTCGGTGAATAATTAAGTTGATCTTCATAAATGCAATATTCATCGATACCAAATTCCAAATTCAAGCATTGCTTCTTTTCAAAAAAAATAATAAAAATTCAAGCATTGCTTGGCAATTTCCAACTTTGACTAAACAATGCTATAGTTGACTTGCATAAGATAATACGACTTGATAACAAATATTTTTTATTCAATTAGAAATTTCTAACATTTTTTAAATTTAATTTTGAAAGTATTATAGATCGTTGTATTTTAGATAATAAATCAACAGTCAAATTACGTCGTATTATTATACTATAATTATAAAATGTGTACGATATTAGATTGAGACAAGAACTAAATATTTTAATATTTATGTAAGTATCGTGAAGCACGATAAAGTTTAGTCGTATGATAGAAATTATAGAATATTTGAGTCGTGAAGAATAGAGCAAGAGGAGCATTAAAGAGGCCTGTCAATAATTTGGATTAATTTAATAATTTAATTTGAGGTGTGGGGACCACCATTACGCGTTCATGTCGACTGTCGAGTGGCCAGCGCGCAAAAGTCGTGCTTTCAAATGCAAAAGAAAGGAAAATTTTCATAAGAATTCATTAATTTTGTATAATTACAAAACTAGCACTAATACACTTTTGTTTTGCAAAATATAGCTAGTACTTTAGGAGTTGTCCACTGCAAAGCCATCTAAAATCTCCGTTGAGATTAACAAAGGGTTAAACAGCAATTGTTTAGTAAATTAACATCTCATTATGGCTTATCAAGAACGTGGATTAGCAGCTAATCCAAGCCATGGATTGCTTTGATTAGCCTTCAATGGCATATCATCTCCTGGTTTGCTTGTGCAGTATGGTGCCTTGGCCTTGATCCTGCAAGTAGATGAATCCGAGGTCGGATTTAGTACTTCTTAATTTTAAGTCAAATATAAGAAACTCAATGAATTGACACATTCAAACAATCAGTACCTGTCCTTTCTCTTCTCGAGAAATCGATGCAGGGAGGCTTTCCTAGCAATTGGCAGATCTGCATGATTCAATTGGAAGTTTAATAACATATCAATCACAATATCAATACAAGTGCAAGGGATCTAGTAATCACCAGTGACTATTGGTGTGGCAGTTTGTTCAATCAGGCTTTGAGGAGCTAAACCGGCTTTTTCGGCTGCAGTCTTCAACACAGAGCTAGTGTTGTTTGAGTTAGTTTCATTGATCATAGGGATCGGAGAGATGCCTCTGCTTGCAAGATCCATGATCTCCTTTGCTTTGTGAGCGGGAAAGTCATTGAAAGCAATAACTTGTCCACCATAGAATATGGTCAGCTGTGAAGTTTGGGGCTCACTGCAAGCATTAAAAAAAACAATTTATTATCCAACAGTTGATAGCAACAATCTATTTACTATAACTAGCTAGTTGGATGAAGTTTCAACTCACATAGATTGAGAAGCAAAGCAAGCCTGTTGAGGAAACAGATCCATGGATTTAGCGTTGCTTTCTCCAGCGGGTTTATTGTTTACTGGAAATAAGTTCATCGTTGTGGGACGAAACGCATCGTTTTGTCCTGCAAATAGAAACATCAGCAGAGAACCAAATGTCTGTATCACTAATCACTAATTCGGAAGTATCTATATCAAAAAATTTGTTTCATTTTCACCGATTCATTCAAAGCATCAACAAACTTGCTATATGCTCCGTTCAAAAATAATGATAACTGAACACATGGGCCAGATTCGAGAAAAAAGTATTCGTATCAATTAACATTAATAAATACACAGAAAAGCAAAAAAAGAAACTTCGAAAAGAAGAAACCATCACATAGCTCAAACTTAAAGTTCAATAAATCTCGAACAAATCGAAACCGAAAACAACTTTCCATACCTCGCTCGTCGCCGTTACTGAACATCCCAAGGCTAAGATCTCCGATAGTCTTCTTCTCCTTCACATACTGACTCAACAGATTAAAAGTCTGTGAGTAAGCCGATCTATGACCAGAAACCTTCCCGGAAGCCGACAAATTCACCATTCTTTCCGATAAGCAACAATGGAGCTCTTTCGGATTCGATTTCTCTTCAATCAACACCGATTCAACTATAACAGAATCAAAGACGATCAAAATCGTACCGTCAACAAACCGATTGTCCGGTATTTAAGAAAATCAATGGAGCTGAAAGGCTTTCGTGTTTGTTTTGCTTTTTGCTACTTGCTTCTTTTTCTTTAAGGGCACGAGGCGGAATAAATAAGATGAATAGGGAGAACGTGAAGGGGTGGGTGGTGATGGTGGGGATGTGCACCACAAATATTGCGAATATTTTATCTTTTATTTAATATTTTTATGGGCGTAGGTAGTTGTCAGTGGTCATGATGCTTTTGTCTTTGGAAAATAAGAATCACGTGTACAAATTTTGGAACCCCATTTTAATATTATTATTATGGGAAACTAAAAATAATAATATTTATTAAACTTTCTGTTTGCCGTTTACACATTGTTTTCTCGTGCCGTTATCTTTGCCGGAAGAAAATAGTATCACTAGGTGGCCGTTAAAGTTAGGTCAAAATTGATAATTTGTATAGTAGAATTGTAGAGTTGAGTTAGCCGAATTTAATTTGTAATTAAGTTTTAAAATATATTTATAATCCACCTAGAAATTGAATAGTTCAAATCATGTTTTCTCATAGTAAAAAATTATTAGTACATAAGACTTATAAAAATTTAAATTTAGCAAATTTTAAAATGTTTTATTTTCACCTGTTTAGAAAAATAAACGAATTTGAGTCCAGATTTGGACGAGTCAATAACTCGGCTCATATAAAAATTCTGATTATTTTAACGAATTTGGATCACTTGGCCAATGAAGAACAAACGCGGCCAATTGTTATAGTGTTTGTGTTTGTTTTAGGGTGAACTGAATAATCCTAGTCCGACAATATCCTTTGATTTATTATTCGAGTCTGCTCCGAAGAGATTTTTCAGATCATCGGATACGGACTGAGATTTTGAGAATAAATTCGAATTGGATATTGACTGTTCCGAATAATTTCTTGAACATGATCGAATATTTGAATCATACTATGGACCATATACTCGGCTAAAAGTGTCAGATATCCGTATACTTTAAAATTCTAATCAACCTATCATGAAATCCTCATACATAAAAAATTCTAGTGAGATATCCGAGTCTTCAGTTTTCAGTTTTGACATCCAAAACATCATATCAAATATCCGAGTATGCAGGCATTTAACTACCGCCCCCACGATTTTAAGTTTAAACATCCGTTTGATAGTTTGTACGAGAGGATACTTTATTAATTCAAGTTCAAGCCGATTTAATCTAAATTACACATTAAAAAATCGGTTGATTAAATCAAAATAAAACCAATATAATCCAACTTAATCATTATAACCGGTTCATCCGTCAAATAAATTCAGAATTAGAATTTAGGACCGTTTCAACTTTCAAAACAATTGTAACCTTAATTGTTACTGCTCCGTACTATATATATATATATATATATATATATATATATATATATATATATATATATATATGAACCAAAAAGTAACAAGGAATTTTTAAAATTGACAAACCATATGTATCATTTAATTGGTAACGTACGCTATTTGCTTTTGTAGAATTATTTATTACATAGATATATGACGGTTCCGAATTAAAATAACATCAATACATTTTCTTTGATTTTTTAAAATTGTCAATATTTAATATAAAGATAAAAATTTACATCTAGTAGAAGATAATAGACGGTCAAAAAAAGTTGTGCTACCAATTCTTTCTTAATAGCAAACCCGATTCTCTTAAACACTACATCTGAAGAACCAGACGACACAATATTATCAAGCAAAACTCATTGCACTCTCTTGGAAAACTCGGCGGCATCAGGTGCAAGAGGACCAAACGTAGCAAAAGTGAACGGAAGAAACATATGTTGTTTTCGTTGCAAGCTCTTTCATATTTAACCATCTTCGTAGAGGCCGCGTTGATGGTCGTCTTAGCCACCACAAAAGGCCCGTTACACAAACAAGTCAGAGGAGAAACTCCCATCAAATCAATACATGCTTTCCACCTACCCATCTAAACAATAACACATCCGCCGGCCTCAACGTAGACCTTTCTTCACGCGGATCAGTCAAGAAGGGCACATGCGCTTCCTTCTTAGCCGAAACCCCTACTCTCTTAAACACGTCACAAAAAACATCACAAACCAGATCATGTCTATATTTGAAGTCGGGTAGTTCTTTACAATGAACCGCATGCTCCCCAAAAGCATCCAAAACCCTCCGACAATTAGGCATAGGAAAAATCGCATTAGATGGCAACAAATGAATCATAAGGCGATACTTGAAAATTATGTGATACTCAACAAGAGACATACACTGTTCAAGTCCATTAAAGGTATGACAAGAAGGAAATATTGGCGATGCGCTGACTACAATCACTTAAAAGTTTCTTTTTGTCTAAGGGACAAATCAAATGTCGCTTTCATCGTCTGCATTGTCTTATTGAAAAGAGAACTCATCAAAGCGTGTTGCGTTTTAGGGGGACGATGTTCTTGACATTAAAACCGGAAAGATCGAAACTAAGAATAAAAGGTTGAAGATTGTCCAACGCTCTAAAAAACTCAAAGCCCATGTCGACAACTGCACCGTCCCGCAAAATGTGGTCTTGAAGGGTCCAAGACTAGGCCTTGGATGCCGCAAAATTAAAAGAATAAGTCTCCAAAGATGAGTATAAACCAAGGCCCCCAAACCGAATAGGCAAAGAATCAAGTCGCCCCTGAAGATCGCCAAAACATTAAAGGACCTCCACAAACCACAATATATTCGACTGATCCACGGAGTCCAAAATATTTTTTCAAAAAAAACAACTGCACACTCCCCATGCTCCCGTAGACAGGTCCTCAAGCTAAAAAAAACATATAGAAACACTCATACAAGAACGAAGCAAAAGAAGCTCACTTTGAGGGTCCCTTAACAACTCTTTTCATGACTAGCTCTCTAACAAACCCGTCGTCTTTACCCATTGCCCCACCCAACAACATAACACCCAAAGCCGGCATTGCAATGCCATGAGGGAAATAGTCATTCTCTAAGCTTTGATCCATCGCATGAAGGTAAAAAGAGCTCAGTCTTGCAGACATTCAACTCGAGGCCAAAACTCGGGTCAACCTCTCGAATGATATCAAGCGCTCTATCCACTTCCTTTGACCGGACAATAATAGTATCATCATCAAGATCCCAAGCATGTAGGAGAGGCTTGTAATTGTCTATGATACTATGAAGAAGTGGGTGCAAGACAAGGGGAAAAATAAGCGCCCCCAAAAGGTCTCCTTGTTGCACACTAGTGGCCGACCAAATAAATCCATCACCAACATACATATGGGCAGCCTGACCATACAAGAAATCAACTTATAAAAAAACATATAGCAACACTCATACAAGAACGAAGCAAAAGAAGCTCACTCTGAGAGTCCCTCAACCGTGGAAGGTGCATCAACTCAACCGCTTTAACAACTCTTTTCATGACTAGCTCTCTAACAAACCCGTCGTCTTTACCCATTTCCCCACCCAACAACATAACACCCAAAGCCGGCATTGCAATCCCATGAGGGAAATAATCATTCTCTAAGCTTTGATCCATCGCACGAAGGTCAAAAGAGCTCGGTCCTGCAAACATTCAACTCGAGGCCAAAACTCGGGTCAACCTCTCGAATGATATCAAGCGCTCTATCCACTTCCTTTGACCAGACAATAATAGTATCATCATCAAGATACCAAACATGTAGGAGAGGCTTGTAATTGTCTATGATACTATGAAGAAGTGGGTGCAAGACAAGGGAAAAAAGAAGCGGCCCCAAAAGGTCTCCTTGTTGCACACTATTGGTTGACCAAGTAAATCCATCACCAACATACATATGGGCAGCCTGACCATACAAGAAATTAACTTATAAAGAGATAGAAGAACATCACACCCTTACTTCCCTAAGCAAAACAGTTCTATTAACCATATTGAAGACATTAGAAAAATCCACTATCGGCATAGCCAAAGAACCATCAAAGTGTCGCTCGCTCAAAGCCCTGTTAACACTATGCAAACTAGCCTTTGCACAATCTGGGATACCGACTCTGAAACGAAAATTTAGAAGATATTCTATCATATATTTACTCACACCCTTTATGGTTAGTTTGGACACCAACCGCCTCCATACAATACCCACTACAATGGGTCAAACCCCATTGTCAGGCTTCAACTGTGGCATAAGAGGCACCGAAGCAACAAACTCGGCCAAACTCAACGAACACTTACCTCCCAACCACAAACTAACCATTGAAGAAAGCGTTATCAAAAGACACGTGAATACCGCACAACCCTCACCACACATAACATCTAAAAGGTGTTGTTCACTCGAACTATCTCTACCACAAGAGGTACTTTTGGGAAAAGACTTGATGCATTTAATCTCAACGCCAATGAAGAAGAAGGCGATGCCGATGACGAAGAAGGAACCCATATCTCTCAACCCTTGTATCTCCTTCACTCAGACCGTCAGATCTTGATCTCAATTGGAGGAGCAGAGTTCAACAACTTGCAACGACACTAAATTGTATTTCTTCTTCTTCTTCTTCTTCTTCTCTTTTTTTATCCAAAAGAATGAAAAGTTACGAACTAAACCCTAGGTGCTCAATAGGGTTTAGCCGTCTTCTTCAATAGGGGTACGTGGCACAAGAGTGAAACGAACGGGTACCCGCGACGGTCAGTCAAAGCAAACAAATACCCGTTGTTAAACCATAAGTGGTATTGAACAAACTCGGACAAAGAGTAGAAGATCATCATCAACCAACGAGTACGAAGGATCCATTAGTTGGAAGCCATCACTGATGTCATCTTCCGATGATCGAGTACAACATATCTAATTACGAATTTTGTTTGTGATTTCTTTGAAGTTGTGAACTTTGTTTCAAAGCAATCGATCCTCAATTGGTATTCTATGAGCCAAATCCAGTTTTTGGCACCACACCATATCCAAATTTTGGCAGCAAGAAAAGGTTTCCTTGCGTGGCAACCACGGCGGCGGCTCCCGGCGACTCGGCGAGACTCCTGAAGTTAATATGTATTATTAGAGTATAAATTGTATATAATATTTTAGTTAATGTATAATATTAAGGGTAAAATAAAATATTTTATTTGTGATTACCAATCACCAAATAATTTTAAGAATTTTTGTAAATCTAATAAATATTCTTAACAATGGAGTAGATGACTGACTAAATGATATTTATATTAATAAATACTTGTTTTGAAATGGAATATCCTATAAAAAAAAATATCATATAACAATTTCCCCATACATTAATACTTGATATTATTTTAGATGTATAAAAATGAGACTACTGTTGATTTAAGTCCAATAATACAAATTATTTGATTTTAATTCATTGGGAAAATTATAATTGATGGTATACTTGACTTGTGAGGTATTGTAGACAATCTATATTGGGTAACGTGGTGTCTTATCTTATCTAAACTTGAATTATAAGGGAAGTTGAAGATTTGACTAATTTAAGGTTTAATCTTGATTAATCACACGTTACTTGTATGTGTCGGTCGGAAATCTAATGTTGTACTAAATGTAAATGATAAGTTAGGTATGCCAGATTTGAAATAATTAGATATCGACCATGAATGAAAATTTATAATGATTGAACCCACCCCAGTAAACACATTGTAGTGCGAACCTCATACGATACTAGTATATATAACGATTAAATACCATTACTGCTTAATGATGTATTCGTTTAAAATGAAATGAAAAGAAGAAGAGACTCGTGCACGTAGTAGAATGAATAGGTAACTTCAGCTTAAGTGACTAGTCCACGTACGTAGTAGTATTAAGGTAAATTCATAGAGAATAAGTGAGGAGTAAACCGGCGGGCTGTTAAGACTTAGTTAGACTAAAATAAAACGGTTTAGTACATGTTTACAATCTAAGGTTTATGGTCAAACAACATCACACAGATTACTCGATCTAGAGATGCATGAAATACTTCTGGACATACCTACTATCCTGACACTGAAGAATATGAGAGTACAACCAAATCGGCAAAGCTCATGAGACTCGTCCACCTTCGGCAAAGTCATCAGCAGATAAAAACACTCACAAACCCAACAAGTGCTCAAACCTCGGGACAATGATCAGTCCACCTTCGGTAAAGCCATCAACGGAGTCAAACCAAGCCCGGTACATATATCTATAACAAATACATCAAAGTATAACGTAGAATACAACTCAAGTAAAAGTCAAATACTAAGATGTAATCCTCTCTCTAACTCCTGCAGGAAAAGCCTCGTGCAACAAATTATAGACGGGGTCTTGATCAAGTGCACAAGGGTATCTATCGGTATTCTGTTTTGGTCAAATATCAAGGCATTCCTAGAATACCAAAGGTAGTAGACCGTATCAGAAAATGCGTAAATCCTAGATCTTCTCGTCCAGATCCTGCCATGTACGGTGTGGGACAGTTAATACAGTACCTCAGATCTGGTGGTGATATCTCATGAGATCCCAAAGTCCGCACCAACTTGTCTCCAAACCTCACGTGCATATGTGCAACCAAATATAAAGTGGTCATGGGACTCACTCTCACTCGTGCACTAACTACAAGTATGATCGATCAATACCAATGAACTGCAACCTATCTCTAGTAGATATCCGGCCAATAATCGCCATCCATAGGATAAAGTAGTGATTTAGCGTATTGCCCGAATCCCAAACATCTCAGAATCAATCCACCTCTTCACCCCGCGGTCTGAGCATCTCATAGGCTTCAGTCACACGGAATCTCCCACCCTGAAAACATGACTCAAGTATCTCCTTCAAAGGTGTCTCCTCATTTGTAAAGGCATCCATCTCATCTCTAGCGCGGAGAATTCCCTTCACCAAAGACGAGTTTCGAGGGGTAGCAATTCAATGCTCGACCTTAGTGGTGTTGGTACATGTGGTGAATCCATCTAACCCAAAGGCTATCTCGTTGATCATGAATGTGCCAGTAATACTTACACATAAATGCTACATGCCAAGACATAAGAGCAAGCAACCCCATACCTCCCTCCATCTTCGACAAACATACTATAGACCATGCAAACCGTAGCCAAATCCATAGGAACTGCCTGTAGAGGCGGGTCTGTCAATCACTGAAACTGGGACAAGAAGAAGCGATAACCAAAAGCTCTCGATACCCTGTAACATTGTCCTAATCAACTCTAGACGTCCGGAAAACGATAGGTGTCTCTTGTTCCATGATAAGAGGTGCTTCCCGATTCTAACAATGATCGGAGAGTAGTCCCCAGGTCGTAGAATGGTAGGTGAGATGGGGAACCCCAGATATCTGAAAGGAAACTCTCATGTAGCAAAGCCCGAGAGTTAGGTCAGCTCAAATGTCTCCTCCTCCGACATAGACGCTAAGAAGATAGAGGACTTGGGTAGGCTGACAACCAATCCCGAAATCCTCACAAACCTATGCATACGCTCCAACAAGGGATCAATAGACACTCTATCTCTCCGACAGAATAACACCACATCATCAGCGAACATTAGATGAGATATCCTAAGCTTCCCACAATGCTTGTGACTGAATTCCTGTCTTAGAAGTCTCCCCCCGGATCATCCTCGAGATGAAATCCATGCATATCACAAACAAGAAAGGTGATAACGGACAACTCTACCTCAACCTCCGACGTCCTTGGAAGAACACATGTGAAGTTTTGTCAACCCGGATTGAGTAAGACGTCGTAGTGATGCACTTCATCACCCAGTCAATGAACCTGGTCGGGAACTACAACTCTAACATAGCAAAGTGTAAGAACTTTCAAGAAACCGGGTCAATTAGGTACCCACGACACAAACCCAATATGGTTGCCATCAGCTTGGTGATGATCTTATATACCACATTGCAACAAGTTATCGGGCGAAAATGCTCCACACGAGAAGGTGCTTCTACTTTTGCTACAAGTGTGACCATGTTATGATTCATATGCCTCAGTAGCTTCTCGGTTAACAAATAGCTCCTTGATCGCGGCATACACTTCACTACCCGTTATTTCCCAAGTTGGCTTGAAAATATTAGAGGAGAATCCATCCGGCCCTGGGGCCTTAATATCTCCAGTAGATCAAAGTGCCTCCTTAAAGCTCCTGAAAGAAGGAAACAAACTCCCTGACCACTTCCACCAAGGAGGTAGTGGTCATTAAATCAGTCAAATCGAGAGAAAGAATAAAATTCCTCTGTCCATTAGCCTAAAGCTTTCCAAGCAAGTAGCCAACTCCTCATTCGCAACCTTCGCCTTTTCCGAGATATTGCAAAGTTTCGGGTGTTTAGACCTCTCAAAGGCCTTTAAGGCCACAAAGGATGGAACACAAGCGGCATTAGTAGGTTTCCTGAAGTCTACAACTCCAGTTCTCCTTCACAATATCTTGAAACTGGTCATAGGAGACCCACATATTAAAAAAACTTAAAACTGGGTCTCGTTGACGTAGGGCGATGTAAAAAGCAATTGCAGGCTTGTGATCCAAATATTGTCACCTATTCGGGAAACTCGCACGACAATACAACCCCATCTCGAGCCACTCATGTTAACCGTGAAGCTGTCTATCCTACTCTAGATAAGTGTACCGCTTTATTGCCTTGGCATGATGGCATCTAACATAGTTCTATAAACCTACGTTAAAACGAGTGGTAAGTACTAGAATCCTCGGTCACCTTATTTTACGCCTTTTACCTTAGTTATGAAGGGTAGCTAGGACCCAATAAGGATATATGTATATGACTGTTGAAGGGTTACATTAAATTTCATTTGGATGCTTCATTTAGTATTGATGGGTGGCACGGTATTGGAGTAATCGATCATAATGATGTTGGTGACACTGTGCCGTCGACTTCTAAGCAACTCGTGGGAGGATAATATTTAGAGGGCAGATGGGGCTTTTTTAGAGCATCAACAAACGCGACTGCGTTGTTTAAAAAACTATCATTAAATAAGTGTAAGGAGAAATAATTCATAGCTAAATCTCTCATATTAGATTTATTGCTTATTTTTTTCATTTTTAATATTTAATATACTAATGACATTTAGAATAACATTCGGATCAAATTGTCTCCTAAATTGGCGGAGACGATTAACATTTTAAAATTGCGAATAATATAATAACCTATATTACACTTTCCAAACACTAGCTTCGATTTCGCACACAACTAACAAGATTTCGACGAAGGTGTCGTGTCAACTATTTATGTGCCTCGAACCGGAGATAATAAGAGAAATTACAAGGAATTACCTTATATAATATTAAAGTCATAAAATTAAATTAATTGTGTGTGAAAAAATTGATTTAAAATTAGTAAAAAGGAAAAAAACTTCTACATTCTATCGCTGTGTATATCTAAACCTTAATATGCTCTTGATATTACATTAAATAATGTTAGTAACCAACATTAAAATAAATCGAGGGACTATTTACTTATACACAATAATAGTAAGTCTTTAATCCTTTTCAACCAATAGTAACATTTTGTGGAACAATGTATATATGATAAAACTTTAGTTCAATGCTCCCAATTTTATGTTCAGATTATTAGAATAATACCTTGAATTTTGAAAATCTTGATAATGTCAAATCAATCTATATATTGGCGACAAAAAAAATGTATATACCCTACGTACCAAGGCTACCATGAAAATATCTCGTCCTTGTGTGATTTGAAGTGATTTATTCAATAGACAAATTTCACGTAGATCTGATCGAGTACGGACAATCAACCTTTGAATATATATATGGGAGAAAGGGTGTGTTTAGTTTGAAGTGAGGATTATTTTACATATTTATAAATTAGTAAGAGGTTATTTAAATTTTACATATTTATATATTAGTAAGAGGTTATTTAAATTTATAGTTTTAAATTGAGGTTATATATATGGTATGTGTTTAGTTAGAGTTTTTGAAATGGGTTATTTTATGATGATTAACAAAAATGTTCTCATTACACGATGACTCATAAATAAGAATGAACCTAGAAGAAGAGGATGATTATTATAAAATTCGATAATTTTTAATAATCTTTGAGAATGGTTATTATAAAATTCATTTATTTCATTTAAAAAAACTCAACTTATAATCTTTTATCTACAACTAATCACTCAATTTTTAACCTCAAAAATATAATAAGGCTCAATTTTTATCTACAACTTATAATTAGTTGAACCTACTCAGTATTTGGTTTACAGAAAGAACTTCAAAACCTCATTCTTCTCAAAATAAAAATAAACCTCAATAACCTTAAACTAAACACAACCAAAGTATGATCTCATCGAAAAGTGTGCCCGCATATCATAAAGACCCGTACAAGCCAAAGAGTCCGGCTGAGCCGCTTGCCCGACCAAGATTTATATATATATATATATATATCACCTCAATTATAAAATATTAACATATAATATAATATATATATATATATATTACAATTTATCTTCTTAAAAAATGATATCCTTTTGACTTATTTACAGATTTTTCACAATATTACCTATCAAATATTTTTATAAAAAATCATAAGATATTGATAACTAACTAGATCTTATTTTGAGAACTTCTTTACATTTTATAAATTCGTTTTTTATTTTATTTTTTATTTTTAAAAAATAATATAGGCACATTTTTAAATTTTATTTCATTTTTTACTCTAATTATTTTAATTTTTGAAATATAATTTTTTAAAGTTAATTATTGAATTTAAATTTGAATTTTATATCATAGTTTGTTTTATTATTTTTTATTTTTGAAGTTTAATCTTTAAACTGCAATCGTGGATAATATACTAGTTAATATATAATTTATTAAAAGACTATTTGGTATGGACTTTGGACGGACTCCTGCACTGATCCAAGTCTAGTAGTCGGACTCAACTCGGATAAACGACTTTTGGCTAAAATCCATCCCATTTGAGGTGAATTTTTTAACCTATTTGTAAACCTAACTTGAGTGAAGCGTCTAACCGAACTTATCCATCTAATTACTTTAATTTAGGTTACTTGTGTTCCAAATCAAGTGAATCTTTGATAAGGATTTTACATACAAATATACCCAAAGTAAACGAATTTGTTTTATTGTTGAAGTGGTTGTTTTATCTAAAAATCCTTATAACTAGTTGATGGCTAAATGACACGTGAAAACTTTAATTTTAGTGTATATGCTTATTTTTACTCAGTAACTTAATGAGATTTTTTTATATTTTTTATTTTATCTATTTTGGGGTTTTTCAAAAAGTTTATGCTTAATTATATGTCGGTTATAAAATGTTTTTTTTTTATATCTAAACTATTTAGTATTATTTGTAAGAAAATTAGTTTGTGTATTATACGTTTACAACACATAAAAATATATTGGAAGTTCCATATTTTAAGAAAAAAATTCATGATAGTTTATTTAATTTTAAATAACAATATATATTTTAAGACCGTTTTATTAGCTGGGTTAAAATTATATTACACTTATGGGAAATATTATTTTTCTTCTAACTGCTGAAAAAATTGTTTGATTGTAATTTATATAATGTAAATCTAATATAAAAAAATTAGTGAAGAAACTCTTTTAAATAAAATAAAATAAAATTCTTATATGCATTAATTTTCAAATATTATATAAAATTTTAAATTTTGATAATCTTTTCGGAAAATTAGCAAATAGTCAGAATCCACATTAAATAAAGAAATTATAAAATAAAATGAAAAAAGGAGCCCGACACGAAACGGCGTTATCTGTAGATTTCTAACGCCGTTTAGAATAAAATAATCGGACAAGTGCACGTTGTTGGAATGGGTCTTGAAAAGATTATCTGATGCATGTGGATGGGACCCACCGTTTCCGCGTTAGAAGAGTTGGGTTTCCGTATATTATGGTAGGGACGCGCACATCCAAATGCCCCCTCTACGCCTAACATCGTCCTCGTGGCGGTTGCTTGCACCTCTCTACACGTGGCAAAATCTCATCGGTTGCGTCCTCATGTTGCAAGACACCCATCAAATGTCTCTAGAATTGGAAAAACGTTTGGATGTGAATATATGATTATTGGTCCATTTTCAGCAATTTGACAGAAACCTACAAATCAGGTCGGACATATCCGGTTTCTGCTAGATTGCTTTTAGACCCAACCCGAAACCGGTTTAGTTGGATACGGGCCGGGTGCAAATACATTTCGTAATGGATCCGGCTCCTTTATTCTGATTCATTTTCTCGATGGCCCATTTTGGAACTTGGAAGGCCCATAAATTCTGCTTCTTTTTTTGAAGGCCCATAAATTCTACTTTGTTTGAAGGCACGTATGTTATTGTTCATTCATTAAATTTAAATATTTAATCCATAAAGTGTTACACTCCGATTAGTTTAAATTATAAAAAATGATTTTAAAATTTTAATGAACAAGAGTATATTATATATATATATATATATATATATATATATATATATATATATTCCGTTTTCGGAGTTATGACCAAATAATGGCTAGAAGTTGTTGTGAAATGCATGCATATTAGTTCCGAAATCAATGATCAATAAGTTAAACCCAACATTTTAATTAAAAATATAACTTTTTCTATAAAAACACATTATCTTAATGCTAAAAAAACAAAATTTGTTATAAAAACTCATAGATAACGGTAGAAAGTGATTAAAGTCATTCAAAAAAAATGAATTAATCAAGTATTTTGGTGTAAGAGAGTGTGAATTGATTATTACATTCAAAGATTTGAACTGAAAGTCCCTTAAAATCTTAACAAAGTGACCTATAAAAATGAAGTAAAAGAAAAGAAGAGTGTATATCTCAACCTCTTCATTTAACGTTCTACATATTAGGCAAGTTTCCCCCTATAAATACTTACCTTTCAAAGTCTCTTTCACTCATCACTACACTTCATTTCCTCTCCTGTAACCATGGCTTCATCTCTTGGAAATCATCTCTTTCTATCTATACTATTGAGTCTAAGCTTGTTAGCTTTGGCGACGGAAGTCTCCCATGACGGTCGTGCGCTCACCATCAATGGCAAACGTCGGATCATACTCTCCGGCTCCATACATTATCCTCGGAGCACACCCGGGGTATATAATAGTCGACTTTCTTGTATCTTATAAGTATTTCAATCTATTCCCCCCCCCCCCCCCCCCCCCCCCCGTGATGGAAAACCCTAATCTGAGTAATCGAAAAACAGATGTGGCCTGATTTGATAAAGAAGTCAAAGGAAGGCGGTCTAGACGCGATTGAAACTTATGTGTTTTGGAATGCTCATGAGCCCGTCCGACGTCAATATGATTTCAACGGTAACAATGATCTCATTGGGTTTATCAAGACCGTACAAGAGGCTGGACTTTACGTTGTTCTTCGTATAGGTCCATACATTTGTGGCGAATGGAACTATGGGTACAAATATTTTACATATAGCTAGTTTTATGTCATGTGTACCTTTTTCTAATAGTATAGTTCGTGTGTGAATAGAGGCTTTCCGGTTTGGTTGCATAACATGCCTGGAATTGAACTACGAACCGCTAATGACGTCTTCATGGTATAGTAAAATTCTTAACAACTTAAATTAGTTTCATCTTATTAGTTAAACAATAAATTCACAATGATCATGAGTTTATTATAACTTTCAGAACGAGATGAAGAATTTTACGACATTAATTGTGAATATGGTAAAGCAAGAGAAGCTTTTCGCTTCACAAGGCGGGCCTATCATCATAGCACAGGTTTAACTATAATTTTCATACAATTCTTGTTTGACATATATTGAAATATATTATCCAAAATAATCTAACTTTTTTTTTTTTGTATCTTGATTTCTCACATAGATCGAGAACGAGTATGGGAATGTTATATCGTCATATGGAGACGCGGGTAAGGTGTATCGTGATTGGTGTGCAAACATGGCTGAAGCTCAACACGTTGGTGTCCCCTGGATTATGTGTCAAGAGAACGATGCTCCTCAACCAATGGTATATATACTTTAACCTACGTTTTATAAACTTTATAATAGATTAAGCTAATTATGCCCTGATCATATTTTTTTTATCGTACTACATAATCATAATGCAGATCAATACATGCAATGGATGGTACTGTGATCAATTCACTCCTAACAATGAGAATAGCCCAAAAATGTGGACCGAAAACTGGACCGGATGGTTAGTTTGTATTCAAATAAAAAAAATTATGGTGATGAACATAGTTTTCTTATTCATGATTCTTGCACATTGTTGGGTTAATCTTGTAGGTTCAAAAGTTGGGGTGGCCGAGACCCGCACAGAATGGCCGAAGATGTAGCTTTTTCGGTTGCTCGTTTTTTCCAATTGGGTGGAACATTCCAAAACTACTATATGGTGCGTACCAATGTTAATGTTACCTTAAGTTAAAGAAGAAAAATCTAAAACACACTTATTTTAACTATAGTATCATGGCGGAACTAACTTCGGAAGAACATCCGGCGGTCCATATATCACAACATCTTATGATTACGACGCACCTCTTGATGAATACGGTATGCTTATAAAATCATTTCGCAATGTAGTATGTTACACTTTTTCTGTGTAATTTAGATTGTATTGTTAATTTTGAGTATCGTATAGGCAACTTGAACCAACCCAAATGGGGTCATCTTAAGGAGCTCCATGAAACGTTGAAATCGATGGAGAAGACACTAACACATGGAAATATCTCATCTATTGACATGGGAAATTCTATCTGGGTAAGTTATATATATATAGAGAGAGAGGTGTTACATTAATAAAACATATTTCATGGTCTTAATCATAATTTTCATGTGTTTAGATCACAAAGTACACTACTAAGACAAAATCTGGGTGCTTCATTAGCAACACAAACACAACGAGCGATGCAACAGTGTCCTTAGAGGGCAACGAACACTTGGTTCCGGCTTGGTCGGTTAGTATTCTACCGGATTGCGAAACTGAAGTTTACAACACCGCGAAAGTGGACACACAAGCCACAATCATGGTTAAGAAGCCGAGTGGAGCTGAGAATGAGCCTAATACTTCTCTTAAGTGGTCTTGGATACCCGAGAGGATTAATCACACACTTAATCAACTTAAAATGGGTGATTTTTCGGCTAATCTCTTGATTGATCAAAAGGCCGCTACTAGTGATTCTAGTGACTATCTTTGGTATAGAACCGGGTAAGTACTATAAAATTCGATCTTGTAACTTGTTTTAAGTGTTTGTTTCTTATTGTTGGTGTCGTGATTTGATGTTGTTAGAGTACATTTGAGTAATGAAGATGATGTTTGGAGCAATAACATGACTCTTCGAGTTAATGCTACCGGTCATGTTCTTCATGCTTATGTGAACGGAGAGTATATTGGTACGGTTTTTCCTTAACAATGTCTTAAGTAATGTATTGTTCTTTGTTGATTAAGTATCTGCATGTTTGACGTATCTGTAGCATCTAAGTGGGCAAAATATGGAGTGTTTAACTATGTTTTCGAGGCGGCGGCTAAGTTCAAACAAGGGAAGAACTTGATCACCCTGCTAAGTGCAACCGTCGGGCTTCAAGTATGTATGCATGTACTTATTTTGTACTCGTTTTTGAATGATCAGTCTTGGCTATGACTAAATTTGTCTACTTTTCTAACAATTTCAGAACTACGGGCCAAAGTTTGATATGATTCAAACCGGTATACCCGGTCCGGTGGAGCTCGTGAGTCATAAAGGTGACGAAACAATTATCAAGGACTTGTCATCACACAAATGGACTTATAAAGTTGGACTTCATGGAATGGAAGAGAGGCAATACTTTCACAATGGACACAATGCTCAATGGCAATCATCTAACCTTGCAACTAATAGAATGATGACTTGGTATAAGGTAATTGATTTATAATAAGGTGACTTATTTTAGAATAAGTTTAAATTTGATGTCAAATGATGTGAATTTTGAAATTTATAGACCACATTCGAACCTCCATCGGGAACCGACCCTGTGGTGGTTGACCTAGAAGGCATGGGAAAAGGTCACGCGTGGGTCAACGGTCATAGCCTAGGCCGATTTTGGCCAAGCTACCTAGCATTGGACGAAGGTTGTAGCACCGAACCATGTGACTATCGTGGCAGTTACTCCAACCACAAGTGTCTCACCAATTGCGGTAAGCCGACACAAATTTACTATCATGTGCCTCGTTCGTTCCTCAATAAAGACGAGAACACCTTAGTCCTCTTTGAGGAGCTCGGCGGAAACCCTACACATGTTAGCTTTAAGACTGTAACGGTTGGAAAGTCATGCATAAATGCTCCCGAAGGGAAAACTGCTGTTCTTGCTTGTCAAGGTGGGGCTCGCATTTCCGGCGTGGAATTTGCCTTCTTTGGTGACCCACAAGGCAAGTGTGGCGCGTTTATCCCCGGCGAATGTCAAAGCCAAACGGATGCGTTAAGTGTCGTACGAGAGGCGTGTGTAGGAAAGGAAGCATGCAGCTTAGAGGTGTCCGATAAGCTTTTTGGTCAGACCGTCGGCGCAACATGTGATGCAAATCTTAAGAGGAAGCTCGCTGTTCAAGTTACATGTTGATAAATCTAGGGTTGATTTCAGCCGACGCAGAAATTTTAAGTACTATTTAGAGAAATTCATGTATTTATGTAGTGCCATTTTTTTCAATAAGAGTTTTTAGGTTCTACTTAGTAAATTCATGTATTTATGTAGTCCCATTTTTTAATAAATGAAAGCTTAAATATCTTTTCGTGTGCGTTTGGGCCTTAAGTTTCGTGTGTCCTTCGGATTTTCAACTCGTTTTCAACAAGGGAGTGACGTGGGCCCACAAATCATTAATCAAATAAATAAATAAATAATACAAACTTAACGTAGTCAACAAATACAAGCGATGCACTCACTACTAGCTGACGTGTATTCTTCACAAACACGTGCAAAAATATGGTTAACCCAAAATAGGTACATTTTCTTGCCTCCTTCCTCGTCCAAATTCGGATATGGCTCATCTCATACCCAAATTCACCAAATATTATCACATTTAAATCATGCAGATCAATATTTTTATTATTTTTATAAATAATAAATCATAAAAAATAAAAGTAAAACTAAATAACAATTACCAAAATTATCTGGATATTCAAAAGACATAAGAAAATTATGCATTTTCAAACATAAAATATTTTTCATAACATTTAAAAAATATTAACTTCTATTAAACAATGTTACAATTGCTCCAATAAACGTATAATTTCCTCTATACTCAAAAAAATATTTAGTCAAAGTCTTGAGTGGTAAAAAATATTAAGACTTTGCATTGATTTTCTATAACACTTTCCTCCCGAAAAAAAGTTTTCAAAAATTCCAAAGAAACGAACCCTGAGAACCCGACCCGTTATTCCAATTATCATACCCGTAATCGGAATTATCCGGTTGTTGCTGAGAGTGAGACCCATAAAAACCGAGTCCCAACCCGAATTCATCTTCATAATTATAACCCGAACCCATCCTATCCAAGTGGTTATGACTGTAATTATAAAAAGGTCCGGACCCACCATCAAAGCACACGTCATTACTCTCCCACTGAACAGAGCTCGACGACGGGTGATCCTCCTCGATCGCCACCGGCTGCAGCGTCGCCGCCGACGGTTCTTCGTAAGAGTTCGCGTATCTCGCTGCAGCAAGCTGGATTTCAGCC
This sequence comes from Fagopyrum tataricum, assembly GCA_002319775.1. Taxonomy (NCBI): domain Eukaryota; kingdom Viridiplantae; phylum Streptophyta; class Magnoliopsida; order Caryophyllales; family Polygonaceae; genus Fagopyrum; species Fagopyrum tataricum. Next base: position 4,001,229 of record CM008283.1, read on the forward strand.
GGGGAAAGCCCTTGACCGATGTCGATCTCCGGCGGAGTGTCGGGGAAGTTGAAATTTGCAGTCTTGCCACGCAAGCAGAATTGTGCGGCGTCGAAAGCACGCGCCGCTTTTTCTGGTGTGTCGTAGGATCCTAACCAGATTCTTTCCCGACTGTGTGGAAGGCGGATTTCGGATACCCATTTCCCCCATTTTCGCTTGCGGACGCCTTTGTATTTCAGTTCTCCCGAATTCGGATTATCCGAGTTCATCGTCAGTTGAATGAAATGGCGGCGGTGTTATTTGGATTATGTTGAATGTCGGGTTTTGTGGTTTGAAGTAGAGAATAAAGAGTGAGAGGTTATATATATATGTGGGGAAGTGTTAGTGAAGGAGGAAAGCGTGGGGGAAAGTCAAAGGGTCAGTAAAAGCGTGGAGGTTGGTGACGTGGAAGCACAATAGCATCCTACGCGGTCGGACTTTTCTTGTAATAACCTTTGAATTTGCTACTTACGTGGCACTGTTTTATTAATTTGGTATTTGCAGTAAATGGCTTATTCTTGAGGGAAATAGTGAATCCTACCCATAACAAATTAGATGAGTTATTGATAAATAATAATACCGTGTCTCTCACCGTTGACAAATAAAATTACCAATTTCATAGGGTTTTTAATTTTAATAAGGGGTCTGATTTGCAAAATGTAAATCATAGCGTTACAAAAAAAACTAATTTTTTTAAAGTCCGGTTGTGTTTATAAAAATCCAATTTTTAGTAGAGTCTCAACTTCTTCATTGTATTAGGATGAATAAAAAGGTAATATTGGACGCAGTCGGCATGTGTTGAGGTTGAGAGCGTAGCTGATTGTACTTATATTTTGTACGATCAAGGATACCGCACGAGTACATTAAACTTCTGACGTTCACGTCAGGCCAAATACCGTCCACCGAGCCTAATGACCGCATATTATCGCGTAGAAACTTCCCAGTATGGGTCCCATGTCAACTGTACTTATAAGTTAATCACAAATCTTCATTCAAATTATGCAAAATGACAATTTTACGGAGTGTTACAGTGAAACGGGGCCGTGCCCTTATCAATTCGGATTTTATGCAAGTCACTATTTAGAATATATGCATACCAATAAGGATATACTTACCCCAAAATTATGGCATTTCATTAAATTTGTAATTTAGGCTATATTTCGTAATAATGAAAATTTTGAGACAGTGCAAATTTATGTTTAACAAAAAAGTTGGGATTCACCTTTATGGTACTTTAGAATCCGGTTACTGCTAATCATTATTCTAAATATATGCATATCAATAAAGATACACTGATATATTATATAAATTTAGGCTAAATTACTAAACTAAGAATTTTTTATTCTACAGTATTTTTATTTTTTTAATATTAGAAAGGAACTCGATATATTAAACAAACTTTAGCATATAAAAAAATCAAAGAAATGGCAGATGGAGAGACAATCGAAACAAGAAAAAAAAAACAATAACTTGGATAATAACTAACCAAATAAAAAAAGCATTAAAAGAAGCGCCGGACAAACAAAACGAGGAAGAGCAACAAAAACATATCTTGTGAAGCAAAGTAAATTCTCGTAGATCACCGTGAAAATATACCCTTTTTGATGAGTATTTAAATTTCGATCACTTATTCACAAAGCCTACGACTCATTCCTACAAACAAATTCAACCAAACTTCTAGTTGAATGTGAATTTTATGATTGTCATTTACGAGCATATATCATGCTAATATAAAAAAAAATGATTTTATAAGTATGCTAGTTTTTCCCAATTTTTTGATATAAAGATAAGCTCAACTTCTGATTGTCGGTTACCCTACAACATTTTTATGGATGAAGTCCTCAACTTCTTGCGAAATAGTTTCGTCGCATGCGTCCAAACTGGCCTATAAAGATGAGTTTGTTTGCAACTATGTTGATTTTCCTAAAAATGTGTTGAACTCCACCTTGAATGTATCCAAATATCATATATGTGTTGTCAGAAATAATCATGTATACTTCCTGAGACGGTTTCGAAACCTGATTGATATAATTAATGAGCACGTGATTATCTCCTACGATATTAGTGGTTGTGAATCCTCAACTAAAGCTTACAATCTTTTGAACGCTCTTTCTTAAAGCATTCACTTCTACTTTAAGAACAAATTCAATTTTACATCTTTCCTTACCAATAACAAAAGAAATGACGTTAGGATCGCATATAACATATCCAAAATTATAATGGTGAGTCGGACTTATATTTTTATTCAATTATTAAGTAAGATCCATAAGGAATAAGTAATGTTATAAATCATGAAACCAAAATCTTATTTGGTTGAAGTTGTACATTCTTTTATCCCTTTGTGCGTATTATGCAAATATTAAAAATACCAACCACTATGTGAAATTTCCTTAAATATATAATTAACAAAGGCTAAATAATAGAGAAAACATGTGATGGGGATGGGCTTCGCGAAGAGATCGAGCTGTAATTTAAGTGTATCTTTGGTGGGCCTTCTAAGAAAGCGGCAGTCTTTAGTTTAAGGAAAGCAAGACGAAAGTAGTAATTATTTAAAGTCAAAACCTAGTTTAAATGTTACAAGATCGTTTGTACGTGTTTATCAACCGTTTTCACGTTGACTTACGAATACTATTTGTTCACATACGAGATTAGCAAGATTTGTTCTTCCAGAAAATAAGATTTCGTAAGATTCGTGTTGCGATGTTTGAATATTTCAAATGATTGACCAAAATTTTACTTTTTTTTTAATTTTTTTATTTTGTCTCGACTTTGGTCACTTCGATTTGGGAATGTCAATTGGCGGGTGCTAGGGTAGTATCACTTCCATCAACCGATGCATACTACAAAATCATTTACCCGGATCATTACCCGCCCAAGTCCCTTTTACCCTAAATTATAACTACGGTTAATCGGGTTGAGTTTTTTTTCGGGTTCAACCGGCTTTTAATTACCGACTAGGCGACTATTTAACTTGCCGGCGGTTAAACATGTAAGGGCTGAAGAGTGGACCAACAGAGAGTAGAGAATGGAACATGGAGTGGCGTCGGAAGGAGCAACTAAATCGAGTGTGGCGGTGTGACTTGCGTTAGACTTAGGGTTTTCCCTTTAACTGCGACTCGAGCATGGAAGCGTGGAACATCAATTATGTTTTAATTATGCAAGGTAAGGGAAATAGGTGGGTCAATTTATAGAAACCGACCGGCCTAAATCACAAAAATTAAAAGTACATATTGTATTTTATTTTAATTATAGTTCGGGTGAACCTCGGGTGAAAGTTGGGTCGGGTGGTGAATCAGGTGATGTGTTTTAATACTCTCAAGTCTCGCCCTAAACCGTAACCGGACCATCAGCCGATCAACCATCACCCACAATCTCACCAGGTTTTATCGGGTTTTCAACCATTCGACTGTTTTCGGATAACCATCGACTGCGGGTGAGATTGTCATCCCTAGTTCGATCGAGTGCCTAATGTCGTTCTTAGGTCCGGATCGGATACTAAAAATATAATATATTTTATGATATGTTATACATTTATATTAAATTTAATTATGTTAAGTATTTTATAATTATATGTAATATTTTATATTTCCGGGCCAAACAATAAGTCGCTTTTTGGCTTGGTCAGTTAGACGGACCGTGCTTTTCAGACCTCATCTACTATATAATACTAAAGTAGAAGTTAATTAAACCACTTATCATCTCTACATTAAGACACCTCGATTTTTTTCACTTGACGTTTTCACATTACGCTACCTCAATTTTCCCCCCCACATTTTGTCTTTGTATTGCTCCACCTCATTATTTTCATTTTTTTTTCCTTATGTAAGATTGTGTCCATGTTAATGAAGATATTAATATGTATTAGATACTAAAATGAGATAACATGATATTATATTTGAAAAGAGAATGATAAAATAAGTGAAGTTAAATAATTGAATAAATAGCATGTACCAGGATGGAAATTTGAAAAATCATAACATATATATTCAATATATGAATGCCAATTAGAAATCTATGTATTTTGAGATGATAAAAATAACTTAATTTCTTATGATTTTTGCATTAATTTTTTTAAACAATTAATTCAGTATTACTAATATTAATATATTAATTTAGATCAAATATCGTACATTGCACGAGAATTACGCTAGTTTTCATGTCTATATCCGTTCATTTTTTGCGATAAGCCGTGCTTATCAATTCTATATAACAAGTGATGATCAAGTTAGTTATGGCATGTTGGTATGTCTCCCACATTGGACTTTTGCAAGTGATGATCAAGTTGGTCATGGACTCATGGCACACAAATGAATAAGTGATGTTTTATTTGTCATTAGTGTGAAATATCTTATTAACATATAATATTTTTTTTGTTTTTATACATAATATCTAATTAAAATTACTCCTTAAAACAAATTCTCAAAATTGTTTCAATATTTTATTCAAACTTTTTTTTTCTCGAAATAAATGCTTTAGTTATGTATATTAAAATAGAAAAAATACAGAAAATTACATTGAAATTTTTTTACAACCAACAATTACTAATTTTATAAGCCAAAAAAGAATATTAATATCAAACAGTGATAATGGCCATACAATAACTTATATATTTGTATGGGTACTTTTATTGAGGTGCAATTTTAAAATAAAACTATACATGTTCTTAGTTTCTTTTCCTATTTTATGTTGATTTTTTTTATATTTATTTAAAAAATATAATTAATTAGGTTGTTTATCACATTGTCTTTCTTTGGTCAATACAACATAACTCCATTTTTCTTAAGAAAAATAAGTGGAACGCGGAAGAAGATTTGACAAAATTGTCAACTTCAAAGTTCAAAGTGCACAATTTGAAGCCCAATCATCAGGTTCAGGTGTATAATTGAATCCAGCCCAACATCAAAATTCTAGAATCCTCTCTTCTATCACAAATTCTCGACCTTTTTTATTTTTGACCAATAAAAAAAAACAAAACAAAACAAATTTAATTTAATTAAAATTTTAGTTTCGGCACTTCTCAGTCTTACCCTCATACCTCATTTGTTGAACGTTTTAGGGTTTTTATCCTTTCAAACTCAATTGCAACTACTCCACTATATCCTCCACTATATCCTTACTGTCATTCTTCTCATCCCTTCAACCATCCTACCTTCTTCTCCTACCGATTTTCTTCGTTTTAAAGGTGGATAATTGTATATTCACATTATATCGATTTTTTTTGTGTATGTTTAATCACATTTGTTTGTTGGGTTGCTCTTATCCTCGTTCAATTTTGTTTTGAAGTATTGTTTTTGATGTTGTAGCTATGGGTTTGTTGTGATTGTAGGGAAATGGCAGCTTCGCAGCTCACATCTTCGGCAATTTCAACAAGGAGTTTGCCTTTATTTGAAGGGCTTAGATCTTCACCTGTTAAGGTTTCTTCTTTTGTGCCATTGAAACAAGTTGGTCTTTCCAATAGGTGCTTCCGCCCTTTGGTTGTTAAAGCTGCAACTGCTATTGCTCCAAAGGTTTTTCCTTTGATCTCTTCTCACTTGAGTTGTCCAATTTGTGTGTTTTCCTTGTGTTTGATTGACTTGATAAGCAATTTTGACCTTGCTTGATGATTTTGTGGTTGAATGAAACCTTGAATGTACATCCATTGTTGTTGAAATAGGATATATAGAATTGTACATAGATTTGAATCCGTAAGTAAATTTCTGTTTTTTTTTATGAAGTAGGAGTTTCATATTGGTTTGAGGATTCTAGTAATTTATGTTTTTTTTCTACCTGTGTTTGATTGACCTGAGAAGCAATTTTGACGTTGCTTGATCTAATTGTGGTTGAATTGAAACCTTGAATGTACATCCATTGTCATTGAAATAGCATAAATAGAATTATACATAGATTTGAATCTGTATGATTGATTTAGAGTAAATATCTGGTTGCCATATAATTGATCTTGGTCATTTTGAACTAAGAATTTTCTTTTGTTTCTCAGTGTGATAAACATGGTTACAATACCCACCATCTGCTATCTAACTTCTGAATTATATATCTTTTTTGTCTGAACTTTTGTGAGGTGAATCAAGTGAGTAAGAATACTGTGAGAATTCAGCCTTTTATGATGTTTGCAGTTCACTGCAGTCAAGCCACTGGCCGATAGAGTGTTGGTGAAAATCAAAGCTGCTGAGGAGAAGACTCTTGGTGGTATTTTGCTTCCATCAAGTGCTGTAACTAAACCACAATCCGGTGAGGTGATTGCGGTTGGTGAAGGCAGGACTCTCGGAAAGAACAAAGTTGAAATCAGCTTAGGGGTTAGTGTGTTTTACAGTTTGTAATTCTCAGTAACTACTTTGTTATGCCTGCAGTTAGTTAATTCGTGTTTGTTTTGCAGCTTGGGTCCAAAGTTGTATACTCAAAGTATGCAGGAACTGAACTAGATTTCGATGGGTCAACTCATTTGATATTAAAGGAAGATGATATTGTTGGCATTCTTGAATCTGATGACATAAAAGATCTTCAGCCTTTGAATGATAGAGTGCTCATTAAGGTATATAAGCTCACTGCTCATGCCGGAGGGCTATTAAGATTGTTCTGACGTTGTTTCCTACCCTAATGGTTTTGTTGAAACTCGGAAAATGTTCAGGTTGCTGAAGCCGAGGAGAAAACAGCTGGAGGTCTATTGTTGACAGAGACAGCCAAGGAAAAGCCTTCCATTGGCACTGTGAGTTAATCCTCAACTTGTTTGGTATCTGATAAAATGCTAAGAACAGTGCTGCATTCATTAATTTAGTGAAAAATAAGATGATCATTATCCTTAAGTTGGATGCTATTTGTAATGTCAAGATTGAACTGTTGTCATCAGGTGCTCGCGGTTGGCCCTGGACTGTTGGATGAGGAAGGCAAAAGGAAGCCTCTTTCAGTGTCAGCAGGCAATACAGTCTTGTACTCGAAGTATGCCGGTAATGAATTCAAGGGAAGTGATGGATCTGAGTATATAGCCCTGAGATCAACCGATATAATGGCAGTGCTGTCTTAGACTCTTAGTTGATCAAATGGGTTGGTAGAGAATTTTCGATATAGCTGATGAACCTTGGTAGTCTCTGCTTATCATTTTGTGAAGGAAAACACTTCAAGTTCACATTATATTTGTTGTTATAGGATGATGCATTGGTTCATATAAGGGCTTTCTGTTCTTGATTGCTCTGCTGAATAATCTGAGCCTTGGATTTTGCCTTTCTTCATTTGTCATCATCTTTTGTTCGTAACGAAACGACCCAAGGAGGTGCTCAACATTGAAAACTCGACTAGTTTGAATTGAGCTTAAATTTTAGGGAAATTTTGCATGTGTCACTATATTTTTACTTTTTTTCGGATTTAATCCTTTTTTTAAAATTTTTCGGGCAGTGCTCTTGAGTTTTATACTTTTCTGGATTTTCCTACCATTTATAAATTAATATTTATTAAAATTTTAAGAAGAAAAAAAAGTTATTCATTCAAGGAATCTAACTGGAAAGAAAAATAATTTTTTTTAAAAAAATAATAATTTATAAATAATGGAAGGGTATAATGCGAAAATATTTAGCACTTGGGAACATCTTTCCGAAACTGAAAAAACTCTTGGATAAAATTTCAAAAAAAGTCAAAAGTACAGGACACTGTTTGAAATGAATGTGCTCGAGTCAGATTCCAAAATTTCTCTAAATTTTAATTGAACTTGAATGTGCTTGAGTCAGGTTCCAAAATTTCTCTAAATTTTAATTGAACTTGACAATGTGCTCGAGTCGGCTTGTCTAGTAAGTAAACAAGCTTGAGCCTTTTTCAAGCTGAACTAGAGTTGGTTGGCAATTTTCAAGTTTGTTGGCAATCCTATTGAAAATTGATTCACTTAGTTATCACATTGTACATAGTTACGAAGTTTTTGAAAATAACTTCACCTAAAATTGAATGAATCTCAACATTGAATGATAAACTAATGACTAGATTAAGTTTATCTTCTCTCTTTAAATTTTTTTAATTTTATTTTCAATTATCTTTGCTGATTTTAATGTTTTCAATGGGATTTTGAGAACTTTACCTAGAGTAACTCCAGGGGAACAAGACCGAAAACTTTGTATAGCTTCTCAGTAAATATAAACTAGGCAATTCAAGATTACATCACAGGGAAGTAATCAGCTATTTCGCTGGTTAGAATCTCAATAATAATGTTACCTCAACATAATCAACAAGGAATACCCTGCAAATAACCGCATTCTTCATTCATTCAGTTTTGAGATAGTTCAGAGAAAGTAATTCTACCTGAGTGCATCATTTATGCACAAAGTAGCCTACCGGCACTAGTACAATCCCGAGCCGAGGCCATCAAAATAAGTGACTATATAATGTAATCTAGTTACCCTATTGAACATCATTTACACAAAATGTCACAGTTGTCGTTCGTGTTACAACAAGACGACTAATGTCCTACGAGACTTCCTCGAGTCCTTCCCATGTATATATGCGTAGTACATTGACAGTACCCCATGATTACCGAGGCTCTGTGCTTCTCGGATGTGAAAAACGAGTCTGAGTGCTACTAAAAATGCAATATCTACCTGTAAGTTTAAGTTTCTTATTATAGTCGGATTGTGATACGTCTGTCTAGTAACACATTTATTTAGCTAGTTGTTAGTACATGTACCTGTAAAGTAAGCTTGTAAGTTTGGTGAGGCTAACGATTAAAAGACGCAGCTGAAGTGTCGTCATAGTGGCCTCTCCATGCGTTTCCACTGTCCGATCCACTACAGGTTTGATTGGGAATAGAAGCATTACCCAAGTCTCCATCCAAGCTCATCTGCTGTACTTCAGCTGAGGATAGTATCTTTATGCTTTGAACACAACTTACGAATTCCCTGCCATCAGTTGTGCTACCGTTTAGTGAACAAGTTCGGAAAATGAAACAGAATGCGAGTTTGATGAGGAATTTGTTGTTTTTTACTTACTCCCATGGATCATCACCCACAAGAAGGATGTCGTTTTCATGATCTACGTAGACAAGTTTCCAGTCCGTCCTCTGTGGGTCTTCAAGCTGTCCTTCAATCCCAAACATGCGAGCTAGATCACGCCGCAGCTCATCATAATTTGTATAGCGAGTCATATCAATGGATCTCCCAACAGACCCCCGCTTTTGTACCTGAAGATGTAACGAATCACAGGGTAAGGATTTAGGGCTTGTTTTGATACATAATGCAAGTTTTATACTACCATGTTTTATGGCCATTTGCATTGCATTATAATTTAGTATACAAACCCTGGTTGCAAACTGAAGCTGTACTATTTAGATTACATTTACACTAAATACTAGATGGTTTAATTTTAAAGTCGAATACTCCATAGTTGTATTATAATGCAAGACTACAAAATTCATTTGACATTTTGACTGCTTTCCCACACAAATTTTCATAACAAAAGTGGAAAAGCAATTATTACCATACAAAAGATAATGCACTAAATTCTGGGAATCCAAGAGAAACCAAACACATACAAGATTGAGAGGGCATACCTTTGTATACGTCCTCATACGCGGAGCTTGGTTTGCCCACACCCCACCATTTAAAACGCCAGGGTCATTCATAGCAAGATCGTTAGAACATCCTGACTTGAAAGGCATATTTGGCACCCCAAATGCCTGAGGACTGACAGCAGCAGCTGACAACTCGGTCTCTATATCTCTAGGACCATTGCTATAATTTGACAGCAAGTTCTGGAGATCCTTTCCAGACCCAAAGCCCCGTGAAAGTAAGGTATCGGGAGCCAAGCCATCCATACCAGCAGCCACAGGTAGACCATTCCTTGGATGGGATTGAACATCACCGTCTAAACTGAAGTTGGGCAGTGAGAAACTCGGTTGAAGCCCATTTGCATCTAAACAATACGATGTAGCGGAAGATGATGCTTCCAATAGATCAATAACAGCACCTTTGAATTTTGGTTGTTCAACTTTTATGCTTGGGATTTCATTCTTGATCCGAGTGTTATTAGACTTATTCTGGAAGTCTTGCACCATATTAGTGTCAGGTTCAACCATTGAATCTTCAATGTTCATGCTTGGCACTTGCTGGCTCTTTAGGAAGTTTGACGGTGGTACCTGATTTGTAGAAGGAGATGTAGAACATGATGGAGCATCCACATCTGTGAGGACAGAATGAGGTTTTACGGTTGTAAGTGATTTCTGCATTCCTTGAAGCTGGTTTGGAAGGATTTGAGGTGAATGCATTAGAGAAGGGGTTGGCATGTTGCTGACTGCTTGCTGTGGCTGATACTGTGACAAGGGGCGCTGGGGTGTTAGCTGATTAGAGTTCTGTTGTTGCTGTGCCGGCTGCTGTTGCAAGTGTGGGCTAACAGAAGAAAGAAAGTTTTGCTGCTGTTGTTGCTGCACGTTTTGAGGCTGCAGGTGCGGGCTAACAGGAGAAAGCAAGTTCTGCTGCTGCTGCTGCTGTTGTTGTTGTTGTTGCTGCTGAAATTTTTGCAAAAGTTGTAATTGTTGCTCAGATAGGTTTTGTAACATTGAATTTCTCTGTGACAAGTTGTCTTGTAACAACTGTTGAGGAGATTGGTGCAGTTGCATTTGTGGAAGCTGTTGTTGTGCAGATTGTCTTTGTAAACCAACAGTTTGATGCTCTAGCTGTTGCTGAAACTGCATTTCTGCTGGCATGGATGTCAGCGGTACCGAACCTTTATTAGCAGAGGCAAGAACTTGTTGATGAGCCTGGTTATTCGCAGTCAGAAATTGTTGCTGTTGAAGCTGAGCATACATGGGTAATTGCTGTGAGGTTGGAGTTATATTCTGGTTGTTAGGAGTGACAAGACTCGTATTTACTGGAGTCGGGGCTACTTGTTGTTTGTGCTGTTGCTGCTGCTGCTGTAATTGCTGTTTTTGCATTTGTTGCTGAAGAGTTTGCGGGTCAAGTCGCTGAGGCTGCTGTTGTTGGGAATTAACAGAAGCCTGTAGCAGTTGCTGGAGTTGTTGTTGCTGCTGCTGTTGCTGGTGGGACCAGTTTGCTGAAGTTTGCTGCAATTGATCCACCTGGCTTTGCTGGCTTGCTTTGTTGAACTGGAGATTTCCCATACCCATTGACGGGGCTTGGAAGCTTAACAGCTTGGACGGGTCATCAGCACCGAGGTTATTATGCAAGCCAGAGGCGGATACCATTGACGGTAAGAATCCAGGTTGAGCACCTGACAACTGGTTGTTCTGTTGCATACTCATCCACTGAACAAGACTTAAGCCAGGGAACATTGAGTTGGCAGCATCCTTCATGCCAAAGTCCTCTCCAAGCCAGGGCATTCCTCTCTTAAATAGACCCTCCATATCGTTCTCATCATCTGCAATAAATTATAGAATTACTAACTAATACCAGCACTAAATATAACATCTGCATCTAGTCCTAGCACAAAGGAACCTTTGACAAAGATAGAAAGATGTTATGATTAGGAGTTACAAGCATTGTCACTATGTCGGTGTACCTGGCATCCCTGGCTGTCTTGGAAACTTTGGTCTGAAAAATGGAGGCGGGCATATGTAGAAAGGAGTTACAACAGGCTCAATATCCCAAATGGAAACCCGAGTCGGACGTTCACCAGCTGTTGATTCATCCCAACCAACCTATCATAAGACGTACATAGTTGGGAAATGCTACACGATAGAATTTAAAGCAAAACATAATAGTAAACTTTCCTATGATACCGCATAGATGAAATTAGAAGCCTACGAGGATGGAAAACTAGATTTCTTAAACTTGGCTGGAAAAATAGAGATGAAGATGCTCTAGAATATGACCTAATGTGGTTGCAGATTAAAAGTTTCACGACCCAAAAAATGCCACTTTATTTCTCATGGCTGTTCAACATGGGCACAGGGCACAGGGCACCTGGTATCCGTTGGCTATTCATTTTCAGAAAATTATCTGCAAAAGTATAATAATACTGCTTCACCGGTAACAGAAACATACCTGCAGGTTTCGCCACTGGGAATTTTTCCATCTTACTGGATCAAGATCACTTATACCCGTTATGGTACCCATGTATCTGCGCACTCCCGAATCGTCTGTTTCAAACATCATTCTAAATCGCATTCCTAAGGAAACTTGGGTATACATAGCTTTGTTGTACTTGGCTAGGGGAATCACAAACTCGGCCGGGCTAGCCCTGACAAAATAAAGAAACATGTTATCCTTGTATCCTTGCGATAACGGTGAAAAAAATAGGACACGGCAATAAAGTACCTTGGATTATAAAATATAGTAAATGGGCTGTGATTAGCAGCAGCATGAGCTGCAGCAGCCAGAATTCCGATGTGCATGCTGTCACTAGATATCACTGACGAAGCAAGGGCAGGTTGCTGCCTATTTGCACGTTTAGTCCCCAACATAAGTTGTGATTTTTCATCTCTACAATTCAAATACAAACTATTCAGCTTGATAAGATTTAAAAAAAAATGACTGTGAAGCTTCAAAATGCATACTTTTATCGTCATACCTGATAAAGAGAACCGAGTCCCCAGAAAACAATCTTTTCGAGCTAACAAACACGCTCCAACCTGTAGTGAGTAAGTGCCTTTTCGGTTGACCTGAATTACAGTATGCATGTCACAAACTCATAAACAACCATTAAATTTACAACAACCTTTGTTCCAAGGTTTTTATTATCTATTTCAGAGAACTGTAAAATGCTGTTCCATCCAACAATAACTACAAAATTTTGTTCGTCAGCTGGTAACATTTAAGAAAAATACTGGTCAATCTCATTTATTGAGAGTAAACAATGAAAGGCAAGATACCTCGGTAAATGTGCCTGAATGTCCATGATTGCCCATGAAGGTCTCTAGCAACCAACTCTTGAGCAGGAGGTTGCATATTGAAGTCCTGTATACATGACATCCAAAAACGTAAGAATTTTGCTTGGCCAAGATCGATTCATGGTGTATGCTTCCAGTGACTAGATCTTAAACAATAGGCAAATTTGTAATTGTACTTACTAAAGGTGGGAAGATCTTTTCTGCAGCACGGCGAGGTACAGAAAAACCACCATGAGTACTTGTGTCACTAGCAGTAAGAGTTTTACAAAAGAATTCAGTAGGTTGCCTGCTTTGTTTGAGGCCGATCTCAGACGCTAGTAAAGCTTCTTTATCCACCTGCTCAGTTAACATTTTAGATTTCTTACATACTGAAGAAACCAACTATAAAGAAAGAAACACATGTATATAGGAAGCTCAAGAGCTAATTGAAAAAGTTGACTTACTTTGCTAACTGGTTGAAGAGTCATCTGAGCATATACCTCGTCAGTTTCTGTATCAGCCTATTATCATGAACAAAAAAGGTAGAGATGGTGGGTAAGTGACTAGAATAAAAAGGAGATACTAATCGATTATAGAAAAGCACCGGAGAAAAGACTCGTGATCAATGCTTTTTTACTTCTCTTAATATATCTCAGGAGAGTAAATTTGGCAGCATTTATATTTTTTTTACTGCATAATAAGAATTTAACCAAGAGAATTTTCTATGAGCATTCTACTTAGGGATGAATGGAGGAGGATACCATACATGTAAGGTGACATTATGGAGCATGCAAATTAACTTAGAAGGAAGGTTAGGATAACTCGGGATGCTGTCAGTATCCTTTTGCATAGACGCAGCAACCTGTTGGAAAACAACAAAATTAAGCTTCCCCGAGAAAATTCCAATTTGGATCCCATGCCATGAAAAAGATAAGAGCAGGAAGTGTACATACCTGCTCACTATGGCCTTGGGGGAAATAGACAACTAGACTTCCTACTGGAGGAACAGAAACCAGTGGTCCAGCACAGGCATGCCATAACTGTGAATTTATAACTTTCCCTTCTCCTGTAGTTATCCAGAAGACAGATATAGTATGAGAAACTTTAAGGCTAACCAAAACAAAAGGAAGAGTACAAAAAGAATAGCCACCGGATCTATTGCATCTGCACACAAAAAACATCATAGAACTAGAACAGGAAGTTTGTGCATTAAGTACAGGCTCAAAATCTCAACATTCTCCACCTTGTAATAGCAGCAATAATAATCATGAGTCACAAATATACAAAAATTGCTGATTTCCACAAATATGCAGAAATAAAAACCCTCAAAAACACCACCACTAGAAAACTTTCCAACAAATAAATATACACAAAAATTGAATCTCTTAGTTTTTGTTGGATTGAAAAAACTTATTCCACCATTATCATATAAAAGGGATCAAAGAAAGTTTTTAGCTCCGACATCAAGATCATATGAGAGCAAGAGCAAAATTATCGAGCATAAAAAAATCCGGCTTCCAACTCTGACCAGATATAAGCCGGTGAAATCAAAGAAATTAAGAATGATCACTGACACAGATGTATAGAGATCAAATCTATATGTACCTTCAGAAGAGTTTGCCATGTAACCATTAGGCGGAACCTTCATGGTTCCAAACTTGAAAGAAACAACCACCAGAACTATTAAGATCCTCCTCTTCAATTACTTCTCCTACTAAGCACCGAAACACAAATATCACGGTGCCGGAGCCAGCAACATTTCAGGAAAAAGTCGGCCTCCAAAATACACGCAAAAAACTCTTTCTCCGTGGACCAGAGGACAAATCTGGATATAAAATCGCTATAAACTCCAGAAGAGCGAGATCAAACAAACAAAAATCAGCGGAGAAAGCGAAACCAGTTGCTTTTATGGAAAACACACTTTTCGCATCCAGCTTCGAAAAAGCAAATCCTCCGCCGATAAGTACAGAAATCCGGGACCTCTAGTCACAATATGCACAAAAGCGAACAAACAAACAAACTCGGAACAAATAAGAACCTAGTAAACTTGTAATCATTCAGAAACCGGAAATCAGAAAGCGCCGGCGACGGGAAAGGAAAGTCCGGCGAGGAGGAGTGAAAATGGAGCTAGTCATCTAGGGAGAAACGGCCATGGAAGAGAGAGGAGAGAGAGAAAGAGGCAAAGGAAGACAGCTTTAGGAAGGAGACAGGGAAAGGGAGAAGCAGCAGAGCATCACCTTCACCCTTTAATATTATTTTTGATTATTTTACCCCAAGCGTGCTTCTCTGTGCTCGGACATTTTTCAATATCTTCTTTCTAGCTTTTATATTTTTACTATTTTATTTTCCTTTTTTTTTTTATAGTTTACAATGCATTAAATGCTTGCGTGGATTTTAAGTGGGGGGAATTTCCATAATAATAACTATTATTTATCTGAAATAAAAATATATTCACTGTAACGAATCATTTGGGCTGATGTGATGTGGCATTAATTAATATAGTTTTTGTATTAATAAAAAATAGGAAAAAAATAGCTGGTAACACCGCGCGTCCCTCATTGGTTGAATGATTGCCTAATTGCATATTAGGGCCAAATAGTTGAAGTCCGTAATATTTTAACGGTTTTTTTGGTAGAAATATCTTAGATAGTGGTAACTTTCATTTATGGGGTTTATATAAACGGAAAGACCGGATACACGACGATAAAATTCATAAATGCACGACGTTTATGGGAATTGTAGCAGTCATGATTTTAAAAACCGTAACCATGAAAAATATCCACGGTCACGGTTTTCGGAACTGTGGCGGCTACGGTTTTCGAAATCGTGACAAATTACTGTGTAAATTTAACCAATATGGAGGAATTTTTTTTTAAAAAAAAAATTTCTCACGGACACGGGATCCGTGACCGTGGTAAAAAAAATATTGAAAAATAATTCCCCCGTCACGGTTACGGGATCCGTGACCGTCGTGCACTTGTTAATTCTTCCTCCGTGCCTTTAAAATCGCCCTATATAAATGTGTCTATTCCGTAAAAACGGGGCGAAGCAGATAAATAAGAATGATTATCGAAAGTTTTAATTTAGATTTATAATGCATGTTGGTCATATATGTTTCAAGACTTCATAAGTTGCAAATACTTAGAGACATACATTTTACGAGGCGTACATATACGACTTATCACCCGCATTTATATCTCTTATGTACGTTTGTCGTCAAATTCGATTATTGACTTACACTCTTGCTCTAAATTTCGTTCTTTCTAAATAGTTTTAACTAGCTTAGTACCCGTGCCTTGTACGGGATGACACAAAACATATCATACGAATATTCATATATAGACAACAATACATCATACATTTCTTTTAAAAATAAAGATAATATATATATATATAGTCTATTAAAAACTTTCAAAAAAAATTTGTATAAGATTATTTTATTATAAAATTATTTATATATTTATATATTTAAATAATAATATAATATCTTTATGGTTATAATAATTTTGTTCAGTATTATTCTATTTATTGAAATAATTGGCTTTTTTAATTTTATAAGAAAATATATTTAAAGGAAATAAAATAAATAAAAAAAAAAATAGATAAATAAAAGTGTTACTTAATAATATCAAATTATTTTATCTATTTTTAAAATATCCAATTAAATGAAATATAAAAAGTAAATGACTAATTGATTTAAAAATAAATTAAAAAATCTATATAATATAATTTTTTAACACACAAATAGTATAATATTTTTCAATATAGAAAGTTATTTTTGTTTATGTCATAATCTTTTTTTATATTTCATATATCTTGTCATTTTCTTAACTAAGAAACTAATAAAATAAAAATGAAAACAGTTGACTAAATATAAATAAGATATATGCAAAATCCAATGTGGCTTAATGTGGTGGTGATATGTGGAAAAATCCTAGGTAGCCTAATGTGGTGCTGACATGTGACAAAATTCTAGGTAGCTTAATGTGGTGATAACATGTGACAAAATCCTAGGTTGCTTAATACGGTGATAACATGTGAGAAAATTTACTAAAACGTTTTAGTATTATACAGTAGATGTATATATTACCGATTATCTCAATATTTTTGGGGATTATGATTTTTGAATATCATGATTCGATCGAGATCTAATGATTTAGATTATTTAGTGTGATTTGTCTTGTTAGGAAGTGATAGGTTCAAAAAAATAATAAGTGGAAACATGTCTTATTAATTAGTTACTTAAACAAACAAAATCTTATTATGAAACTCATTATGTAATAATGTTAGGTTATTATTGACAATATAACAAAAATGTTGGGGGGACTGTTCAAAAAGTTGGGATATTTTGTAAGAATATTCCTATATTAACCATATTAGGAATAATTAATAGTAAGTAACCAAAAATAAAAGTTATTATATTTATGATATCATGTCAGACTTTTTTTTTTACATGTATTTATCAAGAAAGGATAATTTAAGATTTAAATTAATTTAGTTTTTGTTGAAAATTTTAAACAAATTTTATATTGAGATATGATTTTGTAACATCTTCTAAGGGTATGTTCCGTAGGGATTTATTGGGAATTATTGAAGGGTTAAAATTTTGAGTGTTTAGTATAAGAGGTAGCGACGGTAAATGAGACTATTAAATAACTTAGAGTGATTTTTTTTTTTAATTCTAAAAAGTAATCTATCCCGTAAGGTTGTTGAAAGTTATTAAAAATTAATCTCAGATATATAATCTCGATCTAAATTAATCTTACAATATTAATCTCGTATATATATATATTCTTCTAAAAAAATCTACGCCTCTTAAAGATAATTCATCAATCTAAGATATATTATGATATTACAATATTCATCCATAGAAAGGAGAATAAACTATATAGGGTCCTTAATATTATTAAATTAGACATTTTCATTAAAATTAAATTAGATTAGAGTGGTGTTAAATAACTATAATTAAAGAGGATGTTTTTTAAATAAATAAAAAAGCACAAAAAAGAAGTGTCAGCATGAAAATTTTATAACATAAATCACCAAATGAAAAATGGTAAAAATAATGTGGATTGAGAAAATAAGGATATCCCCGCACACTATTAACAAAATCGCGAGTCCTTTTTACTGTGATTTAAAAAATGAAATCCCGTCAAGCTCATGCGTACTCAAACATGCGAAGTTCCTATGTTATATTGGTCACTCACTAGAGTTTTACGTGATATCACATCGATTCAATCTCAAATTCTATCGTCAAGTGTTAACTTAAAAAGACGATTCAATGTTCAAACCGACCAATTGTTTGAGATAATAAGTTATCCTATTTAAAGTGTAAATATTTTGAGTCTAGTATATAAAGTAGGTGAACTACTTCTCCTATAATCAAATTCAAATTAATTTTAGCATGAAACCTCATTAATTTATGTGTTGAACTTAGATCTAACGCATGTATACGCTCGTATGAACATAATCTTCGCTCTACGGTCCATCTGTATCAAACTTTAAAATTTTCAAACTTAATATATAAGTATATGCGTGGTCAACTCCTAAACATGAACTATGGAAATAGGACTTTGAGACTTGACATTTGCGTAAGAGAATAAGGATGTTGGAATCTAATTCAAAGCTATGCAGACACAGTAGATTGTACGTTGCTTGTAAGAGTTGTTGTTAGGAGGAAAAGAGTAAACCCTAACAAAAAGCATCGTGCCACTTGAGAGCTGGAGTATCGTTGCAAATCTGAATACGTAAGCCGCCATATAGGTTTCCTCATGCTCCTTTCTTTTGTTTATTTATTGTAGTACGTACATCATTCCTGATATAAACTTAACCCTAAACGTCTC
The DNA here is from genome assembly GCA_002319775.1 of Fagopyrum tataricum. Taxonomy (NCBI): domain Eukaryota; kingdom Viridiplantae; phylum Streptophyta; class Magnoliopsida; order Caryophyllales; family Polygonaceae; genus Fagopyrum; species Fagopyrum tataricum. The sequence continues at coordinate 4,019,883 of CM008283.1, forward strand.
TTGTTTTAGGAAAGAACATAACGGCCAAATGTTACCAGAGTATATGTATGTTTATCATAGGTAGTTGAGTTCGTATAGGATTTACTAAATATGAACATGATTCATACAATCACGTGTGTATATGGGTTTTGATATTGTATGTGGATAATATTCTATCGAGTTTATGAGGGCGTATCATGATCGTCGGATTATGAGATTTTAGGATATGTTGTCGTTCTATATCGATATACATAAAGTGTATTATATTGTTAATTGGTTTTGAGATAAAATCTCGTGTGAACTTTTGTATCTTATTAATTGTATGTGTTTTTTTCGTGTCGTTAGATCTTGAGGATATAAAAAAATAGTATGGTATGCGGGTTAGGTTTGCACGAGCCTTATTTTCTTGAATTTATTTGGGTTCTGTTAGTCTCTTTTGCTAGGCCGACTCTTAAAGACTTGTGTCAAGTGTCAACTATGTCATTGTCCCACATCGATAACACATCAAGGTGTGAGCATAATATATAAGTTTAACTCATAACCTCGCTAATTGGTTTTATGATGGAACTCCGTTGACTTGTGAGAATGGACTTGCCCGCCGTGCACCCTTCAATATATTTTTTTTTCCAATTATAGCAAGGTAAATTCCAGTCGTCTGACCATGTGGCGTGTTGTATGGTTCTTGTTCTCTCACATGTGTGCCTCCAACACACGACTATATATGATGTTGATTTTCATTATCTTATAGATTTTATTTTCTTTATATATGTTCGAACCATTTAATAACTAAATAAGGCTAGAGAGAGCATCAATTCAAAAGATATATATATATATATATATATATATATATATATATATATATATATATATATATATATATATATATGAACAAGATAAGCTACATATATAGTAAACCAAAAATGCAAGGGTTTTGTAAACACACTTTTGTAGGTAAAAAGGTTATCTATTTAAGTATATTAGGTTTATCTAGTTTTTATATCGCTTACTGTAATGTTTATATTATTTTGTGTTTTTTTTTTGAAAATGAAAAGAAATTCGATTCACTAGATAAAAACTAGTAAAATGAGAGGTCTCGAAATGGCAGACGGACTAACCGTCATGCCTTGACAAACTAAGGTTAAAAAATTAAAGTCTTCGCAACGTCAATCCAGCCATGAAGTGCAACAACGTGAAGAGGGTTTTGGCTATCGTAATCCCTGGCGTGAACGGTCGAACTTTCTTCTTCTAGAAGCCTCTTGACGGCTCTGGCATCATTCTGATGAGCGTGCCAGAGTATTGCCGACGTCCTGCTCATTCTCGCCTTCTCCTTCTGCTTGTTGGTCTTGGCGATGGACGCGAGTCGATTTAGATTGATCTGGAGATGGACGCGAAGATCCAACTACGAGAGAAGACGAAGCACTTGATCCCAGTTGCGAGAAGACGATGCAACTGCGTTTGCCGCGAGGGTTCCGATTGGTGGAGAAGATCCGGTTGTGGTGCAAGTCGAAGAAAACGATGATTAGTTGGCAGACGACGTTAGGATCCGAAAACTGCTTCGTTTGATCAGGAAACCTGAAGGGTGACAATGGTGATTGAGGATGATTTTATAGGGCGTTATTTTCAATTTACTCTTAAATCCTTTCATTAATTAGCTTTTAGATTTAAATTTTATCGGAAATTTGTTTAAAAAAACAACAAGAAAAAAAAGCCCTATGCCCATTCTTTTCGTAATTTTTCTCACTCTTGACAACTAGAGTCCATATATGAGATTGAGCGTTTGTTATATAGATAAATATGGAAGATTATTGTGAGAAAATAAATTAAGGGATAATCTTTTTTTATCCGTTAATTAAACTACGAGTTTATTGTAAAATTATAATCTCTAAATAATTTTTCAAAACAAGTCTACCAAATGTCCTATTTCATTTTTAAAAAAATCTTAATTCAGTTTATACTTTATGGTATCTATCTATTTATATTTTTAATTCGTCATTTAATTAATTAATTATTTATTTTGTGCGATTATGTTAACCTCTCAATTCTTCTGATCTATAAAATATTATAAATTTAATATATATATGTTGGGAATAAACCTCTCACTTTCGTGTTGGTAGGATGAGAAATATGGGACTAATTAAGTCAATGACTTAATTAATACAAACTCACTTTTATTTTATTTGTGGAGAAGGAATTTTACAAGATTTTGTGGGCACTCTCACAACTTGTGTTTAGCTTTCTTGAGCTCTCAATTTTTTGTGTATGATGATGCAAATGTACAACTTCTCCACCTATTTATAGGGGAAGGAGAGAATTCTAGAATTACACAAATTCCTAGAAAATATTTTGGAGGAATATTCAAGATTAGTTCTAGACTAATCTTCTCTAGATCATTCCCATCCTTTCTCTTCTTCTCTAGATCTTTCTTCATAATGAACTCCTCCTATTTTGGGTTTTAGCCCATTGGACTTGTATGCAATTTATTGGATAGCCCATTTATCAAACGGGCTTGATTAAGGAGGGACCAACAATTCTCCCTCTCACGACTTAATCAAGCGATACGATGCCGGTACCTTGACAACAATCTTCAAACTTCTTGGTCGGTATTACCTTTGTCATAATGTCTGACCAGTTCTCGTCCGTGTGCACCTTGTCAAGCTGCATAATCTTTTCTTCGAGAACTTCTCGGATCCAATGATGTTTTATGTCAATGTGCTTTGAGCGGGGGTGAAGAGATGAATTCTTTGCTAGGTGAATTGTGCTTTGATTATCACATTGCAAGATATACCGATCTTGATCTACTCCCAATTCCACCAGGAAGTTCTTCATCCATAACATCTCCTTGCAGGCCTCAGTAGCTGCAATGTATTCTGCTTCAGTGGTGGACAAGGCAACACTCTTTTGTAACTTTGATTGCCAGGAAACAGCTCCCCCTGCGAATGTAATCACATATCCCGACGTTGATTTCCTGGAATCAGTATCACCGGCCCAGTCGGCATCTGTGTATCCTTGAAGTATCGGCTTCTCATTTCCGAAGCATAGGCACCTATTATTGGTGCCTCGTAGATATCGGAGAATCCATTTCACCGCAGCCCAATGTTCCTTTCCCGGATTTGCTAGGAAGCGACTCACTACTCCAACTGCATAGGCAATATCGGGCCTAGTGCATACCATGGCGTACATAAGGCTGCCCTACTGCCGACGCATAAGGGATATTCTCCATATCCCGCTTCTCTTGTTCACTAGTTGGACATTGCTTTGAACTTAACTTAAAGTGTGTAGCAAGTGGTGTGCTTACCGACTTAGCTTGGTGCATGTTGAATCTCTCTAGCACCTTTTCGATGTATCTTTCTTGGGACAACCATAACATCTTCTTTGATCGATCATGAGTGATCTTCATCCCAAGAATTTGCTTTGCCGGTCCTAAGTCTTTCATGGCAAAGCTCTTGCTCAAATCTTTCTTTAGAGCAGCTATCTTGTTACGATCATGACCTACTATTAACATGTCATCGACATAAAGTAAGAGTATCAGAAAGTCGCCGCTAGCGTACCTCTTCATGAAGACACATGGGTCACATGGATTCTTCTTGAAGTCATGATCTGCCATGAAAGAGTCGAACTTCTTGTACCACTGCCTTGGTGCCTGCTTTAGCCCATATAGACTCTTTGTTAGTCGGCAAACTAGATTCTCTTTGCCTGGTTCTTTGAATCCTTCAGGCTGCTCCATGTATATCTCCTCTTCGAGATCTCCGTGCAGAAAGAAAGGCGGTCTTGACTTCGAGTTGTTCGATCTCCAAGTCTAGGGCAGCTGTTATACCAAGAACAACTCGGATTGATGCCATCTTCACAACTGGAGAGAATATCTCTTCAAAGTCGACGCCTTTCTTCTGTTGGAACCCTTTTACGACCAATCGGGGCTTTGAGTTGCCATCTTCTGATTTTATTCGGTATACCCATCTATTCTTCAAAGCTCGCCTCCCTTTTGGTAGCTCAACCAACTCATATGTGTGGTTTTCATGCAAGGATTCCATTTCATCTTGCATGGCTCTTACCCACTCACTCTTGTGAGTGTCATCCATGGCCTCCTTGTAGCTTTGAGGCTCCCCCTCATCCGTGAGGGTCACATATTGATCGGGTGTGTATCGTGTAGATGATCGTCTGTCTCTCAAAGACCTTCTCGGTTGAGACTCTAGTGGAGTGCTCGATTGTCTTTCTGGTGCTTGGTGGATTTCTTCATCACCATGCTCTGGAGTAGTATCACTCTCTTCAACATCTTCATTTCCTGGTGTAGCGTGATTTGAAGTGTCTTGTCGTATCGGAGAAGGGTCAGGGTCTGGTATGCTCCTTTTGACTCTTGTCCTTGGCTTCTTTGAACGTTGAATATCTTCAATTGTTTGATCTTCGAAGAACACTACATCTCGGCTTCTAATAATCTTGTTGTTGATCGGATCCCATAGCCGATAGCCGAGTTCATCTCTAGGTGAGCCAAGGTAGATGCATTCTTTGGTCTTGGCGTCAAGCTTGGCACGTTCGTCCCTAGGTATTTGAACAAATGCCCTGCACCCGAACACCTTTAGATGGTCATATTTAACATTCTTTCCTGACCAAACTTCCTCCGGGGTGTCTCCATAAAGGGGAACGGACGGTGTAAGGTTGACAATGTCGGCGATGGTCTTCACAACTTCTCCCCAGAACGACTTGGGTAATTTGGCGTGTGATAACATACACCGAACTCTTTCTGTAATGGTTCAGTTCATTCTCTCTGCAAGCCCATTTAGTTGTGGCGTCTTAGGTGGTGTCTTCTCCATCCTGATTCCATGAGATCTACAGTATGCCTCAAATGGACCTCTATACTCGCCGCCATTGTCAGATCGGACACTCTTGAGCTTTTGTCCTGTCTCTCGTTCCACCCGAGCAACAAACTCTTTGAATGCGTCAAGAACTTGGTATTTGGTCTTTAGGAGGTACACCCATAACTTCCTTGAGTGATCGTCTATGAAGGTAACAAAATATGACGCACCACCAAGGGATTTCTCGGACATGGAGCAAACATCCGTGTGCACAAGATCTAGAATATTCTTCCTTCTTCTAGGTTGAGAAGATGTTTGGAAGGCAACTCTATGTTGTTTACCAGCTAAACAATCAACACACGGATCAAGAGAGTTACCTTGCACCTTTGGGAGGAGTTGTCTTCGAGCTAGTATGTGAAGACCCTTCTCACTCATGTGTCCAAGCCTTCGGTGCCATAGTTCCATGTCCGCGCTTGCAACGTTGACCTCTCCTTTGCAAAGCTTGGCTTGTGTGACGTACAACGACCCTTTTTCTTTCCTCGAGCCATTATGACGCTTCCTTTGATGAGCTTTCACTTTCCACCGCCAAAATGGCTTACTAGACCAAGATGGTCAAGCTTTCCGGCTGATATGAGGTTGAGGCGCATATCAGGGACATGCCTCACATCCTTAAGAGTAAGCTTGTATCCTGTATTTGATATAAGGATGATATCTCCCATACCAGCAATCTTGCTCCTATTTTGATTCCCCATCTGAACATTACCAAAATCACCGCTTTGGTAGGTTGAGAAGAAACTCTCATGGGGAATGACGTGGAATGATGCACCGGAATCGATAATCCAAGAGCTATCGTCTGAGGCGATATTTAGGAAGTTATCTTCTCCGAAGAGATATAGATCATCGCCGTCTGCCATGGCGGTAGTACCCTTGTCTTCCTCTCGCCTCTTTGTTGGGTTAATTTGATCTGGCTTGACGTTGCCAGCCTTCTGATCTTTCTTAAGAAATCGACATTCCGATTTCTTATGGCCTATTTTTCCACAATAGTAACACGTTGGCCTAGAGCGTGACTTGGACCGACCTCGAGACTGGTTTCGGCTTCGGTTCATATTGCGCCCACGTGCATCGCCTCTACCCCGGTTGTCAATAACGTTCGCCTCATATTGGGTAGACATGCCTCGTTCTCTCCTTCTAACTTCTTCACCAAGGAGGCTATCACTAACGGTGTCCATGGTGAGCTTTCCTTCCGGAGCCGAGTTACTTAGAGTAACCGCGAGAGTGTCCCAACTCTCTGGAAGGGAACTAAGGAGTAAAAGGGCTTGCAACTCATCTTCGAGTTTCATCCCAGCTTTATTTAGCTGATTTACGAGCCCCTTGAAATTGTTCAAGTGCTCGATCATGTTTTGGTCATCCTTGTACTCTATCTTCACCAACCGTCGGACTAAAATGGCTTTATTACGAGGCGTTTTCTTTTGAATCATGGACTCAAGCTTTGTCCATAATTCAAAAGCATTTGTATATGCCGAGACGTGTTCAAATAAAGATTTGTCGATGTACTTACGGATCATGGCGACAGCTTTCCGGTTTAGAAGCTCCCACTCCTTCTCGCTCTTCCCTTCGGGCTTATCCTCACTGGTGATGGGCTTGTACAAATCCTTGCAGTAAAGGTGATCCTCCATCATCGACTTCCAGTAGGAATAGTTATCCGCCGTGAGTTTGAACATCTCGCCATCGTGAATGACGGTAGACTCCATCTTGACAACACGAGCTAAAATCGATCGGACGAACCTGGCTCTGATACCAGTTGTTGAGAGGAATATTCTAGATTAGTTCTAGACTAATCTTCTCTAAATCATTTCCATCTTTTCTCTTCTTCTCTAGATCTTTCTTCATAATGAACTCCTCCTATTTTGGATTTTAGCCCATTGGACTTGTATGAAATTTATTGGATAGCCCATTTATCAAATAGACTTGATTAAGGAGGGACCAACAATATATATATAAATTAAAATAAAATAAACCCATAATATAAAATTCGGTAAATAAACTGTTGACTTTAAAATGCGATTGATTCTTAATCCCTTTTTGTAAAAAATTAAAAAGAAAAAGTGGGGATCTTTTTTTATATTTTGGATGGGTTGATGAGAGGTGGCCACTTAAATCGCAAAAGCCGGAGATTAGAAAGATAATTAACATGTAATTAAGTGTGTTTGTCCGACATTATTGCTCTTTTAATCCAATGAATTAACTACATATTCATTAATTAATTCTGAAGTTCACCTAATTATACTCAGCTGTAATCAAGTAATTAAAGTACACTAGTTAAAGGCTATTAACAAAAATACCCTTCGAGGGGTCCATTCTATCTTATGCACTTTACAAAACAAAAGAGATTAAATATAGTTTTACATAACTCAACTACTCGATTAGGAGTATAGGTAAAATTGAAAAAATATTATATTAATGATAGTGTTTTGATGATGTTATTCCTTCTAAATCAAGTTAAATAAACATCATGATCGACAATTATATTAATTATTCTGTACATATTGGGTTTTAAAAACTTATATTTTCTAGCTCTTAACGAACTAAACGTTAAGTGATGGAAATATACAAATATTTAAGATGATTGAACTTGATACTACGTGCCCAGTCCAATCCTTTTTTCGAGGTTACGGATCTATTTTGTCGACTTTCCTTGTCTACATTGTTCCATTGGCCATAGGTTGTTCACCTTGAAGACCTGATGCGGTTATGCGTACGATCGAACGTGATCGGCACTCGGTCCTCCGGATTTTCAAGGGCTGCCGGGGGCGCACTAGACGTCGCGCGACGTGCGGCGCTCTTCCAGCCGTTGGACCCTACCTTCGGCTGAGCCGTTTCCAGGGTGGGCGGGCTGTTAAACAGAAAAGATAACTCTTCCCGAAGTCCCGCCGACGTCTCCGGACTTCCTAACGTTGCCGTCAACCGAAGTGTATAAAAACGATAGTAAAATGTAGATAATTGTATGAGAAGAGATGAAATATTGCTTTGAAAATACAAACAATAAATGAAAAGGCAGTTAGAATTATATTTATAGAAAATTTAAGCATTAATAATACCTAAAAGGTCAAATATTATAAAATAAAATTTTAGAGTTCATATAACAAGTATTGAAAAACAGAGAGTATGTATTATAACTAATCGAGATAAGTTGTTCAAAGAAGCTCATAGTTAATAGAGTAGTATTTGGTAATTAAGTAATTAGTATTCCTAGAAAGATGTAATTCTTGTGATTATCACATGCAAGTAACCGGATCTTCTAACTAATAAACAATTAATAAACTTAAGCATGTAATTAGACAAAGGAATTAATGGTGGCAGAATGGTGTCTTTATTATGTTTCCCCATGGACAGTGAACTTGGACCTTAAGGCATGCTGCCATTGTGTTTTTCCCCCCTCATATTTTATATTTCATCTAGTTCGGATGTTAATTTTGAGGGGACGTTATTTACACTATAAATTTTAATCAACATAACAAGGAGAATATATAGGTGATGATGGGCGCAACCGCAACACTAGTGTCTCTTCCGATCGCACTACAACTCCGCTCAAGTTGTTCAAACCCTAAAAATGTGGTTTATGTTACGGTTTCAAGAATATTGCACGTGGGACGCACTCACATTGAGCTTAACCTCGACATATCTACAATGATCTTTAGAACTATGAATTTTGCTCCAACCTTTAAACTTTTAAAAAATAAGCTATGACGCGTATCCGTATTGTTCGTAGGGACTCACATGAACCTCAACATCGCGCAATCAAATTTTACCTAGAATGGACGCAATTTTTTAAATATTTTTTTATGAGAATAACTGAAGTTATTTTGGTGAAAATAGCAGTCCTGATAATTAATTATATTCCATTATTTTTAGGAGTTTTATCTGATAAAATAAAGAAAAATGTGGCAAATTTGTTTTTAAGTATAATAGGCTTGAATAATAGAATAATGTTGTGTCTTATATGTTTTTTTTACTAAAACTTTATCACCCTAAATAAATGTTACACGTGGTAAAAAGTTATTTTATATTATCTTTTATTAAAAATATTATTAACATATATACGGGGATAATATATAAGTTCATAGGGGATCATGCAGTACGTGCATGCATTTACATTATTTGGGCGGACGCGAGAGTCAATAATTCTTACTCTATGATTTAGTAATATTATAAAATATTATAACTAAGTGTAGTCGATCCTATGTAAATTTGAAGTAACGACTAGGAACACAAAAATATAACACATTATCTATAATTTATTGATTTTTTTCTATAAAAAAAACTCTTTAATTCTAATACAATTATCGTTACATTTTCTAAGGTCGGGTGTAACGATATGAAAATCATGTCCGGTGAGCCGACATATATGATTTTAAGGGTTTTATCCCAAATCTAGTTCAAAATTAAAATACCCTTAAACATATGTATAAGGGGTTTGTATGTACATAAATCGAATAAAATTTCACTATAAAATTAATTAACAATACATTTATAAACTCAAAACATAAATCCGTTGTTTTAGTAATTTCTTGTCAAGTAAGAATTCGTCATGTGTTCAGAGAAGTCAAATGGTGTTGGAGACCTACTTGTTGAGCTGGGATACGACTGCCCTTTAACGTCAATTTTGTCTACTGCTAATGTGGACGATCTCATCCGAAAGGATGATCTAGGGTAGAGATTAACGCGTAGATGATTCACCCTAATTGTTATAGTATCAAAAATAAAAAATTAAAATTCACTAACCAAATTTAGGGTATGTTTTAAACCAACATTATGTAATATCGCTTATTTTCAATTATTTTGGTTCTTCATGACGATAATCTGTCTATTAATTTTTCTGTCTTTTGAATAACTGATGGCGTGTTGTTTAGTGTTTTAAATTGATTTTCAAATAAACTCATTTTTTAGAAAAGAAAAGAAAGAGAGAAAACAGCCACACATCTCTAACATAGTATATAATATTAGCAAGAATAATGATAGAGGTAGTATTAAGCCAGCTTAGAAGAAGCGAGAAAGCATGTGAGAATGTGAAAGGATGCAGAGGATGCTACCCAACCAACCCTATCATCTCCCGACCGCCTTGTCAAATCTCCTATTGCCACGCTGTCACCGTACGGACCTCAGCACGGCTCTTCCTTCTTCTTCTTCTTCACACCTAATTAACCCTTCATTAACGTCTTAATCAATTCGCCTAATCCATCCTACTCCAAACTACTTTCTTTTTAAGGATATATAGATGTTATTAATTAAGAGATGATTAAGTTAATTGGTTTGTTGAAGGACTATTAGTCATTATGATTATGTGATTGTCCCACATCGACGAAAACTATAACTCTACGTACGTACGCTTCGCTTGTTAATCGATGTTATGAGTCAAACCGTGCATGTGCTTCAATTAATTCATTTTGATCAACCTTAATTAATTTTCATTTAATGTTGGGAAAATGATTGTTTCAGTGGAAATTATATCTATCTATTTTCCTTCGACTGGACATTTTCATTACATTTTAGTATTGTTTTATGTTTTAAGATCATTAGTATAAAAAAATGAGAATAATTTTTATAAATTATTTTTAATTAAATTATTTTTTTAATAAATGTCTACTTGTTTTTTTTAATTTTAATTATATATATATATATATAAAGATTCTTTATTTTATTATAAAAAATTAATGATTAAAACACTATTTTTCACGATCTGAAAAATCGAAACAATTCATTGAAAAGGGCTTTTTTTTTATTCTGAGGAGAAAAGCTACACCCAATTGTCAAATCAAGTCTTTAAAATAGCTGATTTATTAACTTTTAAAATTGTTCTTTGCATAAGATAAGGCCTGATTTATTTATATATAATAACTTTTATAATTTAAGTATGTTTTTTCTTTTGAATAATGTTATAATTTGTTCAAATATATAATTTTTTTGTATAATAATGTAATTATTATACCATAGGTTGGAACTTGGAAGTACATTTTTATTAATATTAATCTATTTGTTTCATGCGGACCTTAAAAATAAAGTATAATTTATTTTTGACCATGTTCTTCTAATATTTGATTCGTATCTTTATTTTGTAGTATAAATTGATAATTTTATTATTGAAAGTTATTTCAAAAATCCTAAAATAAATTCAAACAATAATTGAATTTATAAACAAGTTTTTTTTTTTGTTTTTTTTTATAGATTAAGTAAACCAACTATAATATCATTATAAGGGGACAAGGGTATCACTATAAATAACGAACTTCTCGAAGTGTGTATAAATTAAGAAATACTGAGTAGTATTAGATTTCATTGTTGGGTTGTCAAACATGGACACTAATCAAAACATATCACAGGGTGATTGCATGGACAAATGTGTGTCTCCATTACCATGCAATGCAATGACATATTTCCAAGGAAAAAAAGCTTCGTGTTGCCTTGCTTCATTGCATTTTAGATTTTGTAGGACTTTGATTGTCTACCAATTTAATATAACAACTTACAATTCAATATAATTCCCCAAATTTCTACCTTAATCGTTCGGGTCTAAGTGATCGAGTCACGTTAGATTTGCCGTGAGATTCGTGTTCAAGTCCGATATAAACGAATCGGGTGAGTGGGGTCGTGTGCATCCGAGCGCACATGCGTGTTAGCGCTCAAACCCAGCACATAAACCCGATATTCAATCATTTTAATAATCCATTTATATGCATGAATGTAGTCTATACAACTACAAATTGCTATTATTTCACATATTTTGCACACCAGGAAGAGATAGACCAAACTATATATATTTTGATTTGATTTGTTGGAAAAATTCATAACCGTATCATCTTATTTAGTAAAATTGGATTTTGTGTTAAGAGGTTGGTGTAGATTTTCATAGCACAAATTAAAACATATAAGGAAAACACTCTCTTCTGAACGTTGCAATGTCCTCTCCTCCCCTTTCCCCTCCGGCCCCATCACCCCAAGCTTAAGATAGACGTCTTGATCCTCCTGATAAGGTGGCTAATGATACTCGCTCCTATGCTGAAGCCGCTGGCGCTAAGAAATCTTCAGCAGCCCCCTTTGCTGTGATACACTGATTGAATCCAGACGGATGAGGATTTCTTTCCCCGAAGGCATTAGGGGTCTGGCCATTGCTGAGATTGATAAGGAAGTGGTGGATGCCCTGTCCGAGAAATGGAAGAAGGCGGTAATCATTAAAGTTCTTGGGCGTAATGTGGCTTTCAGGCTGCTTGAGCGCAGGGTTTATCAATTGTGGCGGCCAACGGGAATTATGACCATCCTCGATCTCCCTTATGGGTTCTATGCTGTTAGATTCGAAAATGAAGATGACTACTTACGGGTTTTGACTGACGGACCCTGGGAAATTTTTGGGCATTATATCACGGTCCGTCCGTGGTCAAGCAATTTCGATCCGTATACAGATTCCCTTCATTCTATTTTTGCATGGGCTCGGTTGTCCGAACTACCAATGCAACTATATGATGAAGCTGTTCTTTATGGTCTGGCATCAGCCCTGGGTACTCCACTTAAGGTAGATCTGAATACACTTTACTCTACTAGAGGGAAGTTCGCTAGAGTTTGTGTTGAAATTGAGTTAGATAAACCCCTAATTGGCACCATTATGATCGGAGATTCTAGAATTCATGTGGAGTATGAAGGCTTGAATCTTATCTGTCATCATTGTGGTTTGTATGGGCATGTTACTCAAAGATGTCCTATGGCGGATAAGGAAAAGGCGGGTACTGAGTTGGTACTTGAAGGCGAAGTTGTTACCGTTTCTGAACAAACCGCTAATGAGAAGAGTAGGACGGATGAGATTATGGTCCCGGAGTCGTCTTCAGTGGAGTCTTGCCTTGGACCGTGGATGTCAGTTGTGAGGAAACCGAGAAGAAAGTCCGATCCCTCGTCGTCTAAAGTCACTGGTAGGAGCACGAACCATCCGAATAGATTTCAAGCGTTGAGTCCGCCGGACCAGATCCCTCCGGTGTAGGCGCGGCAGAATTCCACCCCGGGTGTTGATTCTACCTTGAATGTAACGGTTCTAGAGATTAATGCGCCATTATTACCATTCAATGAAAATGTAACGGCCACCCCGGGAGTTGATTCTACCTTGTATGTAACGGTTTCAGAGATTAATGCACCATTATTACCAATCAATGAAAATGCATCAAGGCCCGATTCTTTAGCGGCTAATCCCAAAAACTCTAAAAGAGCCAAATTGGTGGGCCCACAAACACAAGTTGTCCACCAATCAAACCCACCGACCCAAGCCCAAAAGCCAGTTCCCATGCAGATTGAGACCACGCCCCAAGGCCCGATTAGAGATGCAGGATATTCGCCTAAGGAAGGGAAGCAGCTTTCTACACATCGTGCCGTTCTACCTCCAGTCGATCACTCTCCATCTACCAATGTCTCGGTTATGGAAGTCGACCCGTATGAGCAGGTGTCGGAACCACATTCTGTGCCACCCATCACCAAGCTTATTGAACAGACTCACTCTTCCGCGGGTACTTCTAATCTTGAGCCACCTGGGTCCGTCTCTGGTGACGTTGCCCAATGATTGCGCTAATTTGGAATTGCAGGGGTGCAGGTAATAGACGGTTCCGCAAATCCCTTTCATACATGATAAACCGTCATAAGATCGATCTCCTTGTTTTGTTAGAGACCAAGATTTCGGGTTCCAGAGCCGATGAGGTCTGCGCGAGAATTAACTTCTCTGACTCAGTGCGTGTAGATGCCATTGGTTTTGAAGGTGGGATCTGGCTCTTTTGGAATGGTGCTTCGATCAACGTTATAATACTACAAAGGGAGATTAGCTTTATTCATGCTTCGATTGTTCTGGATAGAACTACACTTAATTTCTTCGCGGTCTATAATCCTCCTACGGCGGCTAGACGTCGTGAGTGTTGGAGATTGCTTGAGGATGCTACACGTAACTGTCAGGGTCCGATGTTGGTATGTGGGGATTTTAATTGCGTGTTGGATACTAAGGATATTGGAGGTACTTCCAAGAAGCTTTCAAGTGACACTAACGTCTTCCAAAGTTGGGTGAACTCTTCTAGCCTTGTGGACATGGGTTTTAGTGGTCCCTCCTTCACGTGGAATAGAGGATATTATATTGCACATAGCAATCGAGGAGGTTAGATAGGGCCTTCATGTGTAACAATGCAAGGGTTGTTTGGCCTGACACCTCTGTACGACACCTCCCCGCCTTAAGCTCGGACCATAATCCGTTGCTACTCAGTTTTCATCCACCACGGAGATCATCTGCGTCTCGCAGACCTTTCCGGTTTGAGGCCGTTTGGCTTCGCCATCCTGCTTTCAAGACAGTGGTGACCGAGTCTTTTTCGAAGAATAACGTTGCAGATATTGATATTACAAGGGCCCTATCTTCCCTCAGAAATAGGTTGTTGGAATGGAATAAATCCGAATTTGGATTTATTGAAGGATAGAAGTCTTCTCTCTTGGGGAGACTGAACAACGTGCAACTGGAGATTGAGAGTCACCCCACTCAGGGCCTGCTTGACACTCTTATTCAACTACAATGTGATTTTGACGAGGTCCTTCTGCAGGAGGAAATTATGTGGCGCCAGAAATCGAGAGATAAATTCTTATGGGAAGGTGATAAGAATACTGCGTTTTTTCATGCTTGCACGGTTATAAGAAGAAGGTATAATAGGGTTGATTGTATCAAGAATGAGGATGGTGTTTGGATTTCTGAACCGGACCTGTTGAGGGCAAATGCCCTAGAGTACTATCGGAAGCTCTTTACTTCCGAGGAGGGCCTCCCTTCCCCACGGGTATTTTCTTTTCCAACTTCCCGGTTATCCCGCAATCTGATATGTTGGCCCTTTATTCTCCCTTTACAGATCAAGACATTAGTAAATGTGTCTCTATTATGGCTCCTCTTAAAGCTCCAGGTTTAGATGGTTTTTGTGCGGCATTTTTCCAGCATTGCTGGGATTCGGTGGGGCCGAGTGTAATCTCTACTGTAAGGAGATTCTTGACAACTGCTTCTCTCCCTGTGGGTCTCAATGAGACACTCCTTTCACTTATTCCGAAGGTTGCTAGTCCGGATCACATGTCCAAGTTTCGGCCTATCGGCCTTTGCAACGTTATTTACAAAGTTATTTCGAAGTTGCTTGTGGTGAGGCTACAACCAATTATGAAATTGGTCGTCGGGCCGTTTCAGAGTAGCTTCATCCCTGGAAGACTGATAGAAGACAATGTGGTCCTGGTTCAGGAACTGATTCATTCGATGGGTCGTAAGAAATCAGGAAAGCGATGGATGGCAATGAAGATTGATTTAGAAAAAACATATGATAAGCTTTCGTGGGATTTTGTGGACGAGACTTGCGGGCTTTTGGGTCTCCCACCTACTTGGAGGAACTGGATTAGTTGCTGCATTCGCTCGCCAAGAATGAGAGTCCTGTGGAATGGTGAGATGTCTGACCCCTTCTCACCCAACCGCGGTGTTAGGCAAGGTGATCCTTTGTCCCCATACTTATTTGTCCTTTGTTTGGAAAGATTAAGTCATGCGATTCATAAACTTATGGAGAGTGGTGATTGGATCCCTTTACGTATCAAACGCGGCTGTCCCGCGATCTCCCATGTCTTCTTTGCTGATGATATCGTTCTGTTTGCTGAAGCTTCAATTAAGAATGTTCGGATAATCAAGAATTGCCTTCAGGAGTTTTGTCTACATTCTGGATTGAAAGTAAATCTAAGCAAGTCCCATATGGTTGTCTCCCCAAATGTCTTGGGTTCTTTTAAAGAATCTATCAAAATGGCTGTAGAGTTTCCTATTGTTCGTGATTTCGGGAAATATTTGGGGTTCCCAATCACCCATGCTAGGATTTCTAAGAGGGACTTTGAGTTTTTGATCAAGAAAACTAAGACTAGATTGGCATCATGGAAAGGGAGGTTACTCAGTTTCGCAGGAAGACTCACGCTGGTTAAATCGGTTCTCACTACTATCCCGTCGTATGTAATGCGTACTTGTAAGTTGCCGGCATCGATTTGTAAAGAGATTGATAGGATTTGCCGTTCTTTCTTATGGAAAGGAGTTGAGTTGAAGCATGGCTCGCATCTGGTGGCTTGGTCCGAGGTTTGTAAACCTGTGGACTTAGGCGGGTTGGGGGTCAAATCCACTAGAGATAATAATCTCGTTTCTTTGTGCAAGTTGGCGTGGAGGTTGTTGCATAATCAATCTTCCCCATAGGCTCTGATCATGGCCGGAAAATACAACTTTCCGTCTGAGTCGGCGTTTTTGTCTTGCTCTCCTTTGAAGAAAGGCTCTTATATTTTACGTGGTATGTTGTGGGCAAAAAAGGTCCTTTTGTCTGTTGGAGTTAAATGGGTGGTTTACGATGGCATGAAGGCTCGCTTTTGGCTGGATCGCTGGTGCCTGGACATGCCGCTGTCAGAGGTGGCTCTTAATTCGTTGGAGGATATCAATCTTTCTGAATTGGTCTCGGTTTACTGGAATGAGTCGTCGGGTTGGCGCTGGGAGTTACTCGGGTCCCTTCTCCCTGCACATGCGCTCTTGAAGATTTATGCCGTCTCCCTTAATGAAGTCCCTGGAAACTCAGATTGTGTGGCTTGGTTGTTGGAAAATAATGGTGGTTTTTCTTCCTCTTCGGCCTACCGTAGCTTGTTTCCGGTTTGTAACATCGATTCACCATATACCCACCTTTATCGCACCATTTGGACTCTTAAAGTTACCGAGAGAATTAAGACGTTCTTATGGCTGGTGATTAAAGGGAGATTAATGACTAATGCAAAAAGAAAAATGCGCCATCTGGTTGATTCTGATCTCTGCCCGTGTTGTGGCTTGGCTTCGGAATCCATTATGCATCTGTTTAGAG
This sequence comes from Fagopyrum tataricum, assembly GCA_002319775.1. Taxonomy (NCBI): domain Eukaryota; kingdom Viridiplantae; phylum Streptophyta; class Magnoliopsida; order Caryophyllales; family Polygonaceae; genus Fagopyrum; species Fagopyrum tataricum. The sequence goes on from CM008283.1 coordinate 4,036,549, forward strand.
ATTGTACTTTGCTCTCTAGTCTTTGGGGTAATCTTATCACCGAAGAGATGGCCGGTCATTTTTACGCTCTTTTCGATGTGGATTGGCTTTTGTTTAATGTTTCCTTAACCGAAGATCATGGAGAGAATCTTGCTTGGAGCTGCTGGTTTGCGATGACGGTTTGGTGGATTTGGAAGTGGAGAAAAGGGTTAATCTTCCGTCACCTCGTCTTCCCGGATTCAAAAACTCTTTTCATAAGTTCTCAGATGAAGCAGTTGTCCATGTCCATCAAAAATGCCATTAAAAGCTCGATTGAGCGTGTGAAAGTCTGGTCTAACGTTAGTTGGAAAGTTCCCTCATCGGGGTGGAGTAAATTAAACTCAGATGGCTCATTCATCCGCAGTTCGGGTTGTGCCGCGGCGGGCGGTTTGGTTAGGGACGATTCGGGTCAATTCGTTGTTGGGTTTATGTTTAATATTGGCGCGGGCTCGGTTTTGGCTGCCGAATTATGGGGTCTATGCATGGGCTTACATCTTGCATGGAATAAAGGTATTCGACACATTGAAGTGGAGGTTGACTCGCTCACGGCTTTCAACCTGGTGAATCAAGAGGTCTCCAACACTCATCCTCTTTTTAGTCTGGTTTCTCGTTGCCAAGGCTTCCTTCGTAGGGATTGGATCATCCAATTCCGTCATGTTTTTAGAGAAGCAAACGCCGCTGCGGATCATCTTGTTGCTCTTTCTTTTAATGTCCCGATTGGGTATCATTTGGTTCATGTACCCCTCGTTAGTTTAATTTCAATCCTTAAGAATGATGTCCGGGGCGTTGCGACCTCTAGATGTATCCCTGTTTAGCTGTTCTTTTGTTTTTCTAATAAATTACGAGTGAGAATTCGTTCTCCTCGTCTCTTCTACCAAAAAATAAAAATTAAAAATTAAAACATATAAATTCGGACAAGAATAGTAAGTAAATAAATAACATTAATCAATGGGTATAATTAGACATTTATTGCTCCCACACTACCCGTTAAATAAAGTTAATACTATCTCTTTTTTTATAAAAAAAAAAAAAACAGGAAAGAAAAGAAATGATAAACAAGAAAATTTAATAAAATATATTATATATAATTTAATAAGATAAGGTGAAGTGCCTTAAGGCCCATAACCATTGACTATTTTTTTTATGATTGATTATAAAACTGATTAATATAGAAAATAATTATCATTTCATTCAACACCGGCATTAAAATGGCAATGCAGAACCCTTATGATATGGATCACCTATTAATTATAGTATTTATTTAATTATATTTATATTATTATTAGAGATAACATGGTACAATGTTATGTTGTATTGAACTCTTACGTTAAAAATAGTACTTTTTATTTACCAAAAAACACACTTAATTTGAGTTTATTTTTCGGTGCTTAATTGTCAAATGATGACGAAGAAAGTGAGTTTTTAGTTATTTTTATATTTTATTTGATGTATTGTATTCAATAAATTGGTTTTCAACATGATATAATATATGTAAAAAAGATTAGTTTATTTTTGATAAATCTTAAATAACATCCACAAAAATATCTAAAAGTACGAGGATAATTTGTGAAATTTAGAAGTTAAATATATTTTAAAGATTGAATATTTTTTTTATCAATTAACCTTTATTGATATGATTAGTGACTAAATTAGTAAATTTTGATTGAAGACGTTTATAATCAAATAAAGTAAAAAGTAATTGAAGATAAAAAAGTAAATGGATCATTGAAGGAGTAAAGTGGAGAAAAAAGAAGAAGAAGGTTGTAGCTAAAATGATTAGATGGACATTATCATGTTCATATGGGCCCAGGCCCCCAAGTGAAATGACTATTCCTTTTATCTTTTTTTTTTTTTTTGTGTAAATAGTTGCAAATTACGATTGGTACGTTCGATATGGCAATTTCTTAGTTTACTTAAACATTAAGTGACGGTCCGACGGAGTACGTAGGTTCATTGTTAGTGAAATTACCGAATACACGATATCGTCAATTCATTCATTTGTTGTTCGATTCTGATAATTTTAATTTACATGATAATGTTGAATGAATCCTTTATAAGTTTAACACCTCTATCGCTTCACCAACAAAGTTAAACCAAGCATTCAACTCTATCGTTTTTGGAGTGCGTTACGTTGATTAGAGATAAAGTAGCGAGCCTAATATGTAAGTTCGTTTTTTTTCGCTACTAATTGATTTTAGGATAAATTCAATGAACTTATTTGTTGGATTAAGATCTAACATTAATGTGCTAGCTCGAATGTTCGAAACTTTACCTTATATGGTATAGCGGAGATTGTCAACTAGTTATAGGTTGTTATAAGCGTCGAATGAGCCAAGCTTTAGCATGTTTAGACCCGGTTTGTTTATAGATGAATCAAACCTAAACTTTAACTGAGTTTTAAAGTGTATATATTCGGTTCTTCTGAGTTGTACACTATTATTCTAGATGGAAGATCTGAGTTTAAATTTTAACCAAACCTTAAAATACATTCATATTCTACTTGTTTAGAAAGTGAATGAACTTAATTCAAGATAAATTTGAGTCTATTTCAAATACCTCGACTAATATACCAGTCTTATAGTGTTATTGTAGTCGTTTGAGCCAAATTTAAAACTTAACCGAATTTTAAAATCCGTTCATATCCGTCTTATTTAAAAAGTAAACGAATTTCAACCGAGATTTTCCCCAAATAGGCCCAAGTAATTCAGTTTATTAATAGCCTTAGCTAGCTAGTTACCACATAAACAAGGCAAATGATACTCTTCTCGACGATTAACAACGAAGCAAAATACATTAATAAAACATTATAATTTAAAATTACGGTCGCAGGGTGGCAGTCGACATGCCAACCAATAGATACTCTGCTTGGTTTGCACATGGCCACTCCTTATACATGTGCAAAGGAAACAACATCGCAACACTTGAATCATAATACAATTATATAACTAATAAACTAATAAATAAAAAATAATTGTTGGTTTTTGTTCTAACAGGCTCTGTTCTATGTTTAATTTACGGTTCATAATTTACTGATTATGTCACGTTATTATGTTAATAATATTCCCATCATATTGTCCTCCTTCTTCTAGTAACTACATTGGGATCTTGATCTTTTAGTCTAGTTAGCATCCATAAAAAATGTAGAAAAAGATAAAGCTATGGTAACTTATACAAACACAAGCATTAATGCACCAACTCCATAAAAAGAGAATTAATATTGATTTACACAATCATCGCATGTTCGCTCTTGGTAAATTGAGACCTTACTACAATATTTCACACAACAAATGAGTTGTATGATCGCCGTCCATGATAATGGGCACCCAATTCGGACAGAAATTACTGTAAAAAAGAAAAAGGCTAACCCGACAAGTGACACCTTTAAGGATCATGGACACCCAATTCGGACAGAAATCACTGTAAAAATGAAAAAGGCTAACCCGACAAGTGACACCTTTGAGTAGGGCTGGGCATGGGACGGGACGGGACGGATTAAGGTCATCCCACGTCCTATCCCGACCATTATATATGGGACGGTACTGGGACGGGCCTTGAGTTTTTTTACTAAAAACCATTGGGTCCTATCCCGGTTGGGACCGAGACGGGACGGGACTAATCCCGCATGATCTATATAAAATTTCTTTTCGCCTTTTTGGATTAAAATTAACAATTTACGAAAGCAAATATTCGTTGATATCTTAAAACGAAAGACGTCAAAATAAAATGTCGCAACAAGGTTTATAAAACATAAGTAACTTGTCAAGTCTAAACATCCAAAATAAAATATAAGAACAAAATTACATAATTATCACTACTCCTTAAACAATGTCGCAACTTAGTTCAAATTTACTTTGCCCTTTGTAGATGAATTGAAACAATTGTTAATTTATAATAACAAAATTACATAATGATCACTATTCTTTAGGTTTATATATTTAATTATTTAATTTATATTTAAATTTTAATATATACGGGACGGGACGGGCCTTGCGGGACGAGAAAGGTAAGGCCCATATCCCGTCCCGCAATATTTTTGATGGGACGGGACGGGATTTGAAATTTTTAGATGAAAAACCACCGGAGTCGAGACGGGATCGGGACGGGCCCGGAATTTGCGGGATTTGTGCCCAACCCTACCTTTGAGTTCATCTCAAATTTCTTTGGTGAATGTCCCACCAAGCCATCGGCTTTAATAATAGTTGATTTGTTATTCAATGATTAGTCTTCTAGACTCAACTTCTCAAACCCAACACACTAATACGTAAGATTTCATCTTAAAATCAATTGGTGATACCAAAAGTCACTCATGTATTTATATGTTGGACTGTAAATTCTTTTTGTTTTTTCTTCACACGGAACACAATAATGCTAACAATCTCCTACTCAATTATGTACACCTCACACACATTGGCCTTGACACTCTAATATAACTCGGACAAGATTGATACTCATAACATACACGACCAACGCATGTTCACTCATTGTAAATTGAGACCTCCGTGCAACAAATTCCCAAGAAACGCCATATGACTTGCATGATCACTGTCGACGACTAATGTGTACTCAACACTGACCAATCACCATGCGATGAGAAAAGACTAATCCCCCAAGTGACACCGCGAGTTTATCTCAATTTTCTTTGACGAATGTCCTACAAAGCCTTCGGCTCTTATACCGGTTCGTCACACAAAAATCCATACTTTGGTCTCAGTGAACCAACACACAAATACACAGAAATCGACCTTCCTAAATCCAGTTTGTGATAATAGGAGTAACTCATGCACTTATATAGTAGACTCTTTTTTTTATACCTGACAAAAAGCTTACTCTCATCCATCTTACTAAACAACTCGGGAGTCCCAAGTACTCGAGCAGTAACCGGACAAATAGAGTTGATCGAGTTGATACATCTATTCATTCATTCATTCTACAATAGCCTATAGTTTGGTTGAAACATACAATACATACTTGCTATTGGTAAGTTATCATAATGTAACTAAAAAGGTGTACGTGACCAAAGACACGAGGAGCCACAAGTGTATTGTTCATATTCGCAAGATGAGTATAGAGATGCAGACTTCACGTTGCAATATTCTGTGTTTGGAGTTTGTACACCTCAAATGAAGAAGAAATAGAGTGTGAAGAATGATGATTACAACTAAAAGAGTCTCCATCCAGGTGATTTTACTCTATATTTTGTGGGGGCATTTATAAATGGACTATTGTGCTTGCCCACTAGCCTAAACCAACAAACAAAGGAGGAAAAGACGTAAAGAGATTATGACCCACCAATTGCATATATATATATATATATATATATATATATATATATATATATATATATATATATATATATATATATATATATATATATATATATATATATATATATATATATTTATATATAAGCTCAAATTAATTTTAATTTTATTTTATTAGTTTATAGTTTTAGACAAAATTGAAGGTATTAAAATCACTTACTAGTTTTATGCGGTGTTTTCCTGTTGTCCTCCTTTTATCTAACATTTTGTACAAAAATTTGTTTGTAAATTCTTGTACAAAACGTTATACAATAAAAAATAGCACACATATGCATATATAAAAAATAGCACACACGTGTACATATACAAAGAGCTTACAGGTGTGACGGTTATATTTTTTTTGTGCGAGTTTTGAGAATTTTAAAATTTAATGATGAAACAGATTTTTTTGGAAAATAGGATTTTAATAGATTTTTGTGGATAATAGAGCTTCATTAATTTTTACTTATAGATTTTTAAAGAGATTTTTCATTAACTTTCGATAATTTTGGTTAAAAACATCCGACCTCCTAAGTTCTAACCTTATGTTCATTTATTTATTTCTAACTAGTCCTTTTTGATAAATTCATCATGAAATATATCCACAAATCACTCTTACTAAATGGTTATTTAGATTTTCATTAGATTGTTATAATTTACAATTTTTTTTGAAATTCTACCAAAAAATCAACCTAAAAAGTTAGACTATTCAAAAATCTAATTTCACTAAACAAGCCCAATGTAAACCTTAACAAACCGAAACCTACAGATAAACTCCAAACAAAAAACTTAAATCTAAAAAAATTCCCATGATAATCAACAAAACATGATGCCATCCAATTACCACATACTTTTTTCTTTAATTTGTATCATGGGTCAAATTTTTAATGAGCACCCAATTGAAGAAAGGTGATGTTCAATCAGAAAACAAAGAGAGATTGCAATTAGTTGGTGGGGTTTTATCAATCAAAGTCTCATTTTGAATATGTATATATGCCTTAGATTTTTGTTTGCTACTTTGCGTTTGAGAATTTTGTAGATGGGCTTCTCAAGCAAGTCCTTTTAGCCACTTCTTTTGGTCTACGATTGATGTAAGTATAGAGAATCCACTTCTTGAATCAAAAGATTTAAGTCATTGATCAAATGGATAGTAATTGAGTATTGGACTTTCATTTGACACATTTTTACCATAATATTCACATTGTAATATGTCATTCATGCACAACTTTATTGTTGATATGTTTTGAATCACACCTTTATTAGAATCATGCATTTTGAGGGGTTAATTGCTTGTTTGCCAAGCATGTTTTAGGGTTATCTATACTCACTTGTGTGTTATATATGTAGTCGAATATGCTTCATTTTGTGAACAACAACATCTATATATATATGTTCTTTAACATTACCGATTGTGATGACCATATAAATTAACCTATGTTGTTTTCTTATTTGATAAGTATTTCTCACATCCATTAAAATATAGTCATATATGTTAAAATAATAAACTTTTTGCATCTAAAAGTTAAATATTACAAGTCTAGTATATTGGATCGATAAATCACTTCTTTCATTGACAATTGACTTTATGATAAACTCATTTCGTTCATGTTAATTTTGAATTTAACTTGAGTGTATGATTGTATACACACGACCTTCTAGTAATTGTCCAAACATAAGATAATAATACTATAAATTGCTGCTACATAAATATATATAGATTAAATAAAACAACTAGAAAATAGATATAACTTAAGCTTGTTTAGAACGAAGCAACGAACGTGTTGCCAAACATATTCGGTGAAAGTTAGGACAAGTGTCTTTCAGGAACTGCAACTTAAATCTAATTAATTTGTTTTCTAAGAGTTTTGCAATAACTCTATCCTATAAATCTATAATAAAACAATGAATTGTACAAAATAATTGAGATAGTAATTTTATCCATTAAGTTTTCAGAGCTCCCAATATGACTAAGCCTAATTTGACCGGTTTTTGAGAATCCAATCTCGTTTTATTTAAAGTTGGATATCACGAGTTTAGTATATAAGGTCGGTAGTTGATTATTGATAACTGTTGAAGGGTAATTTTCACGAATATTATGTGTTTGTGAATGAAAATGTAATTAATTTAAAATTATGATTTTATAATTAATTGTAAAAAATATATTTTGTGTGTTTTGTATGAAATTAAACCCCAGAATATTATGATGAAATGATGATTATACTACCACATTTTCATCGCTCTAGTAGTGATGGGTAGTACTATATTATTTAAACACAAAAGTTTATATAATGTTGACAAACCAAAAAAAAATATATCACAAGCCCAAAAATCAAAACGTTAGATTACAGTCCAATAAGTTGAAAACAATGGGCCGTGAGAATTTTGGAAAATGATGGGTTGTTATCTTCTTAACATATTAAAAGCCCAATACATTTATTAAGGAAAATGGTCAAACAAAAAAATACGAATTATGCATTTGCATTTTGTATTTTCAACCTTTCAATTAAGGGGATATCAACTTCTCACTTAAAAAGGGGGAATAAAAAGAAGAAGAGGTGAATTAAATCACTTTAATATGGATTTAAATATTTCCCAATAAATACTATCCAATAGGCTTGTTACTTGCTACCAAAGGATGAAATAAGGGTGTTATGTTGACCCTAATTAAGTGCTTTAAATTTGGGATTGACCATCCTTAACCTTGGTCATTGTATTTATGGATGATTTCAATTTACATTAAAATGGAGGGAAGCCAAAAGATAAAAAACGCTCAAAGAGAATAAATTATATTTATTTGCATAATCAATTGCAAATATTAATTTGTCTCTCTCATCTTCCTTTATAAATAGTTTTTGAGACTACGATGTTAGGGGTCTTAAAACAATTCCACAAGCTCAACAAAGAAAATGGCATCCACAAATACTTTGCAAAATAGAAAAGAAAGTTGAGAGCAAATACAAAAAGGAGTAAGGGAGAAGTCAAACAAAGTATGAGCAACCCAATAATCATACAAAGAGTAAAGATAATTTCTTCCTTGTTAACTCTCTATTGTGTCTATTTGTTTTAAATTGAGCAGGAAATGAAGACCAAAATTGTAGATGGTGCAAAACAAATAGTTCCTCTACTACACCAAATGACAATATTTGGATTGGAAACGGAGAGTTGTCACCGCCACAACCAAACATGTAGTCCGATGATCCAAAAAGGAGTCGATTCATGTGCTACACTAAATCTCAAATATGAAAGCTCAAACGGATTCAAGAAACGCACCAACATTGTGGTCGGGATAATCCAAATGGCATGTCAAAGTTCAAAAAGAGAAAGATCCAAAGAAATTGTAGTTGGGAGGATTCTTACATTCAAACGCTACAAAATGGAAAATTTGTTTTGGAAAAATTTTCTCTTAAGTTTCAAATAAAGTTTTCCCTTACATAGTTACATGGACTTTTTAAAATGAAAATCATGATTTTTTATTTATAGGACGGTGAAAAGTTGTTTCTCAAAATATTTTAAAATTGTGATGACTCAAAGTTGGTTCTCATGAGTTTCTTTTATAACTTTGTAAAAAGGGATTATTTTGTTGTCATTTTAGTTGGTGACATTAAGTTATCAAATTATATTTTTTTTGATATCCCTAGCTCAAGTGTTTTAGAAGTTGTCAAAGGAATCAAGCCTATACAAAGACTCACACGCCGGAACATGTCATTATTGTATCACCAAGGACATGCGAGGAATGTGCCATGAAAAAGAAGAGTAAGAAAACGTGAGCAAAGATCCATGAAAAAGGAAAGAAGTTGATATGATGGGCCATTCAAAGAAGAGGCACGAAATGTGAGGAAGACACCATGTGAAAGAAGAGGAAGCTAATGTGACGAGATTTGAAGGAGACATAAGAAAATGTGAGAAAAGTTTCATGGGAAAGAAGAGGAAGATAATATGAACTATGAAGGGTGATCCAAAGGATATGTACAAAAATGTCGATCAATAATAACTCAAGTCAAAAGTCAATAAGAGTGAGGCCAATCGAACCCAACACTATCAAATTTCAAGACAAAAGGATGGTGATTTTTCTTCTACAACTTCCAACCGGTCTCGTCAAAGTTCTTCCTTAATGGTGTTTTCATGTGTTTAAGAGGATTTTATAGAATCCACATGGATTTAAAGACGGCACTCAAGACACATGGTCGGGTCATGGTTAATCGGGCGCAACGGCACTATGTGAAATGCTTCAAGACAAAAGAGTGGTGTCTTTTCGTCTACAACTTCCAACCGATCTCGTCAAAGTTCTACCTTGTTGGTGTTTGAATGTGTCAAATGGAATTTACATTATTCACATGGATTTGAAGACGACACTCAAGATACGTGGTCGGTTCATGTTTCATTGGAGTCAACGTTACTACGTGAAACGCTTCAAGTTGGAAAAGTGTGAATAAACCGTAACAAAGAGGATGTAGACCAAGAATCCTTCGGATAAGTTTTAGGCTGGTTCTTCGGAGTTGTTAAAGAGCTCAAGAAGAGATATGCAAAAGCCAAGAAAATAATTTCAAATAAATCAAAGTTTAACAAATTCAAAGATGGAGTGCAAATTAAGAGTTCTCATTCCTACAACAAATGATAACAAAATTCATCTTGGACAGGGCAATGAAAATACCCGATCTCTTGTCAGTACGTAAAACTGCATCATAGCTGGATTAACAAGAAATGGCAAAGATCTTTCCAAATGAAGTTAATATATGATGTTACCAAGAATATTGAGAAGATTCCAAACTTTCAAAGTCAGAGGGTTAAGAAGAGTGACTAATTTGTACTACATAAGAACTGAGTTGAACAAATCATTTCAGCATAGCTTAAACTTCCCTCGACATACATATGAAAGTGCATGTCCCAGAAGAAGAATGTATGAAACAAAATTTTACATTTAGCATGAGATGTACGGTCAAACATACTCAAAGGAGATCAAACTCGTAGGTTGAATGATAGTTGACCCAAGGCGATGAATCAAACCAAAATAAAGTGCAATGTGTCCACAAAAGTCCTTTTAAAGGGATGCTTACGGTATAAAATCGTAAAGGTTTGGAACTACGGTGACTTGATTCCGTCTCAAACGGATACGTAGGAAGTTCGGGATAAAGCAAGACGCTCACTGAGTTCGGTCACACCCAAATGCCAAGATTTGTTAAAATAAAAGAACTACGTATGATTTGATCCCTATGAAAGGGTACGTAGGAAACTCAATCTCATGGCCGTTGAGTTCAAATGCAAATTTCGAGTTGATACCCAAGGAAAGGTTTGAGAACTACGTTTGATTTGATTCCGTCGAAACGGATACGTAGGAAACTCGTCGAGTTCAGTCATACCCCTACCCCAAATAAAAAGAAGAGAAGATAAATATCACCAACTTAATCATACGCATATGATAGTCGGATAATTCGGAAAACCCTTCATAGAAGGTGGGTCCGAGTAATTCTGGTGATGCGTAAAAAATGAAGAAATACAAGTGCTAGTGCGGATAATGGACATCCCGTCCTAAAAGTTTGACTTGCTTCCGATCTATGATGCATATAAACCAAAGTCCAAAAAATATAATTTGAACTACGTAAGGCTTGATCCTTCCTAGGGAAGGTACGTAGGCAACCCGTCGGGTGCAGCCCAAATCCTCAAAAATATTCAAGAGGTCATCCAAAATGTAATCAGTATTGTTTTAGAATCGTGAGGATACGACGAATAAGGGTCTAACCTTATAAACATTTTTCAAACAAAATGTGTTATGCAATTTTATTTTCTTGTAATATTTTTGCTTAACAATAACGTTAATTGATTACGATGGAATCCAACAAGACTTATGTGTTAGATTTGGACATAACGTGCGTGTGTGCTCGTATACACACTGTCCCAATTAAAATGTTATCTAAATAGTTAGCTTAATCAGGTCGTCGATCTTTTATGTCAGTTCTCTATAAAAGAAAACGGGAGGCTAGACTTGTTTATTCAAGTGTCAACTATATATATTTCATGTTAACTACTCATAATGTCGATTGGTTTAGGGAAAAAAAATCCTCACGGGACTTATGGATTGTACTTAAACCTAACGCGCATGAAGACTCATACACAACCTATTATACCGTATATGTTGGACTTTAACGATTACGATTTACAAATACCGTGTACGTATTTTTCGAATTCAAAGCCAATGAGAGTACGGATAAACGTGTAGGACATATAGAGATAATAGGGTTGACAAGTGACAACAATGAACTAATAGTATGAGGAACCATGATAACCGTTAAAATAGAGGTAAGTAAGGTATAAATATATGGCTCGTCAAGATTCCACGTCACGTAGAGTTATTGTATGATCTTGTCTTGGTTATGAATTGGGCCGATTTCAATGGCCCACTTAAGTTAAGTTGAGCCCACTGGGCCCACAATACTACTCTTCCATGTCGGGGGGAACGAAACGACAACTGATGAGTCAAATAAAATTAAAAAGGACACTTAAGAAACCATTAATATTCCTTTCAAAAATAAAAGAAACCAATAATATTATACACTTCAAAATTTATTTATTTGTACTTAGATGAGATTTCAAATGTAAATCAATAAAATAAGGCACATGTGTTTTTTTTTTTTTTTGTAAATTTGATATGCGTATATTTATATGTTGTGTTGATCATATAAATATTTAAATATTAATATTTAACCAGTCGTGACCAAGAAACCACCGGTTTCGCTTGACGTGAGAGAAATATTTAATCGGTTCAAAATAAACTCTCATCAACGATATGAACGTCCGGTCTAATGCAAGTGTGCTCTTGGACACGACCTCCGAGCTATAATCGGTTAAACTTTCACTTACACTAAAAAGACTATACGTGGAAAATAATATCACATTGATTAGCGGCGCAATTTGTTGTCCGCCTAACTTATAACTCGATGTAATAATTTATCATCTCATGATATTGTAATTCTATCCAAAATTTTCTCTTCTAAAAAAAATTAGTTTACAAAGTAATGAATACTATATAAGACTGGTAAATTTAACCTATTATCAATTAATTTTAGGTAGAATAGTCTGGAGTACGAAATCCATATTATGTTGGTTTATCCGGATTTTTTTTCCTTTTTTTCCCCCTTCTTTTGGGTGCGTGTAGAGAACCAAATTACATTTACAACGCTTACATACAACAATGCATAAGGTAATAAATTAGTGTTTGAAAGTTCAAGTTTACGAGATATTAATAAAAAATTAAATTTACTTATTTTATAAGTTATATTCAGTAAAAGTAAAAGTTATACTAACCAACATATTTTTTAAGAAACTTATGATAAACTATCGTAGATATATTACAATATAATTATAAAAAAATAATTTCAAACAAAAAAATAAAATCCTTTTTAATAAGTTTTCAATTACATTAATTTCAATAAGTTATATTTTTTTCCTTCTTACCCAAAAAAAATCACACAATTATAACGATCATATATAAGAGTTATAAAATAATAAAAGAATATAATAAAGATTATATGAATAATCTAAACACGAAGATAATATTCTTATTTATCTAAATATAATCTATTATAATTTTATGTATATCAAGTTTATTAAAAAAAATAAGTTTAATCATCTACCAATAATTTCTTTTTTAATTTCAACCCTAATAAACACTAGTGGTTTTCGAACTTTCTTAGTAAACCAAACAAATTCTAAATATGTTAATGAAAGGTTGATCATTCTAATAATAATGCTAAGAATTGATGCATACGTATCATAAATCAATAAATATTAATCAATATATATAAATGATTTGACATGACTAGCCAAATATAAATTGGTTGTTAGTATATATATATATATCAATAATTCCATGGATCAAAGCTTCACAAATCACAACTCAGAGATCCACTCAACACGGTTTCAATTCATAACGAGTTGTAGCTTTACATGCTATTATCTTTCTTGAAAGGTCACTATATATATATATATATATATATATATACACATAAACCACTTTAATTTGATTTTATTTAATGTAATTTATATGCCATTTTGTTACAAAATATCAACATTCAATAATTATAATAACTCCTAGTTAAAATATGTAGATGAATACGAGTCGTTAAAATTTCAAAAGAAAGACTCAATTTTGTGTGTTGATCTTATCCCATTTCCATTTATTCCACTTTGATGTTACATTTTCTTTAAAAAGATCGTACTATAAATGTCGATGGTTCACTAACCTAACTCACCTCACTAATTTTGAAAATTACAAAAAATTGACTTGAAAATGACTCAAGTTATATTCACCTGCAAATCGTACGTGGATGATAGGTTTTATTGCAAACATTTATTTAATATTAATTACGTACAATTTATAACTTAAGAATCGAGATTACCGGGCATAAAAGTTTATCAAGCTTATGAAATAAAGTAATAAATTCAGAAATAGATGTTTGAAAATACGAGCTTATAAATAATTTGGTAGGTTATCGTAACCTATAATCTTTCAATTTCATAAGCTATATATATAGGTTACCGAAATTGTAATAGCTTATTGAATTTTACATATATATAATCCTAAAAAAATTATATTTAAATTAATAGTAAACCTTTTATTTTATTTTACATATATACCTGGTTTAATAATTTTATATCTCTCAAATTAAACATGCATAAACCTCATTCAAATTATAGTTCGTTCAATCAATTACTTATTTCAACTACCAATAATCTACAATAGAATACCAAACCAGAAGTTAATTATGCCACGTGTCGTTGTTACGTTGAGCCACCTCAGATTTTTTTACGTGTCACCACCACATTAAGCCATGTCGGATTTTTGTCATGTCTAAAGTCAATTGTTTTCATTTTTATTTTATTTTGTTTCTCAATTAATGGTATGATATGAAATATAAGAAAAGATTATACTATAAACAAAAATAATTTTCTATGTTTAATAAATATTATACTATTTATGTGTTAGAAGATTACATTATATAAATTTTTTTAACTCAAGTTATTTTTAAACCAAGATATATGACTTGTCATTTACTTTTCCAATTTCAAATAATCGGATCTTTTGAATACACCTTAAATAATTTGATATTTATTCAGTATCATATTATTTCTTTCTTTCTTTTAGTAATCGGTTTATTTTATATCATTTAAGTGTATTTTATAAAAAAATTTTTTGACATAGTCAATTATTACATAAATGAAAAAATTGAAATCCATTATAACCAATAAAGATATTATATTATTATTATTTATGTTTCTTATTTAGGATAATTTTATAATAGCGTAATCTTATACAATTTTCTGTTACAATATCTTTAAATTTTGCATCCATTTTTTTAATAATTTAAAAATAATTTTTTTACTTAAATATAATAAAATAGATTTGTCGAATATTAGACTATCTCGTATATATATATATATATATATATATATAGGGATAAGATCAGGTAAGAACCTAAGTTACGGTAAGAAATAAGAACACTTAATGATCGTCGGATTAAAGCACGGAAGGTTCGGATTGATCGACTATATAAGGAAATCGATCCTATACACTTTATTACCATGATCGTGTTTTGGTAACATTATATATTGAGATAACTTATATGGAAAATATCGTTGGATTAAAGGATTAATGTAATCGTGTTCACACACATTTTATGAATGATTTTATAATCTATAAGCAATTTTATAACATAATTCATATCAACTTTATATTAACATGCATCAATCGTGCATATCTAGTGCCTATGATCCAAATTTTGCATGCACAAATATATTTTTGCATGCACGACTAGAAATGGAAAATAAAGATATATGTTTGGAAGTTCCGTTCATGTATACTTATTTGTAGTCGTGCATACTATTTAGTATAAAATTGTGCATCAGTCGTGCATCATTAAAAATAAAAGTGTTTTGCACATACGATTATATATGCATGCACCAATAGTGCATACCTATGTAAAGGTTCGTGCCACTTGAATAGTCAAAATTTCATCTTAGTCGTGCAAATATCCTCTATTCATGGATTTCATGCTAATTGATTAGTAGGTTAAGTTATTTCTCAATGAGTTATTAGTGTATAAATATATAAAGTGTTTAAATTTTTTCAATTCGTACCGATTGAATTGTAAATAAGTCTTAAATTTGCACTATTAAAGTGTTCCAATTAACTTGTCATTTGTACTTTTAATTTACAACTTATCCTAGTGCTAATAAACATTGAAATTAAGATTGAACATTTATGTTAGTTTTAATGTTAATTTGCACTTTAACTAGTTGTGCACATATTCATCTTAGTTATGTGTAGTTATCATTAGTATATGAATAATGAAATTAATATTACATAAACGTGTACTTAACATTGCACGAATAAACATATCCTCCTACTATAGCGGTAATTTGAATTTCTAACGATACCGGAATGGGTAAAATAAACGAGGTAAGTAATAGTTTAATTGTGTGGTAATAAATGTCTTTGATTTTTAAATGGTAACTGTATATAAGTATCCAAATATACAAAGGTATTAATTAATATACAAAAATAAAATAAAATTGAATCTTGAACGTTAATTTGGTTGAATCATGTGGCCAATATTTGTTCTCATTTCTTACCGTAACTTAGGTTCTTACCTGATCCCCTCTCTCTGTATATATATATAATTAATTTTTTAACATCACGGACCTTACACAGTTACTAAGCTAGTTTTCAACTCAATAATTAAGCTTGATTCTTCCAAATAGAAATAGTGGATGCTATTTTCTACAATTTAAGAAGATTAGGGTATCCTATTTTCTAATACTTTCAAATTTTAAACTCTATTTAAGGAAAAAAAAAATATTAGAGCTATTTTTCATTTTTCTAAATTAAAACCACAGATAAAAAACCGTTTAGTGTCTTGAAAATAAATAACGAAATCGATTATTACTTGAAACCCCAACACAATATATTTATTTTAAGTCACTATAATAAAAACATAGAGATAAATCTTTTTTTATATTTTATTTCACAATTAGTCATAATCAAACTACTCCTAATAATATTAGATAGTAATCCGTACCAAATCACCAATTAATTAACATATTGAATCAACGTTAGTTAATCATTAGCTTAATCCAATTCCAATCCACTATACCATGAAACCGATCGATCACATGATTTAATTATAATTAGTTTTCCATTAATTTTTTTAATTTACAAATCATTCGCTAATCGCCAAACATGATATTTGAATACCGCATAAACCAATGTTTTCACAATACAAACAAAGTGGCACCACAAATTTCCATATGCTGCCATGCATGCAAACTTATATCAATATAAACCACATATAATAACGAATTCACTCGAATGACCGATTGGAAAAGTTGTTTAAGTGACACTCAACAACTCAATCTATTATTTGGTTTTTGTAATCTCTTGAGCCTATATTTTTATCGATACAAATATTTGACTTCATTTCCTCCACTATTCTAATTTACTTGTGTAAAAAAAAATCTATCCAAGTAAATATGTACACTATATTTTATGATTGTTGATATATATATATATATATATATATATATCTTCTTATTTTTTATTTGAACCTTTTTCTGTTTGATCAGTCTTATACTTGGTGTCTAAGTATAAATCGTTCGGTTTAGTTTCGGTTCGGTTCGGTTCGGTTCGATTTATATATATATTTTGTACGTAGAGTTCCTTCTGTCTTCTAATTATTGATTCATCCTATCATCTGTATTTTGACGCCACAATAAAATCTCTCTGAAAAGTAAACGTAGCTATTATTAGGTGAACCACTATAAACATGTGTGTGTCGTCTTTCTTGTTTGTTAAATTCTTTTCTTTCTCAATAATTCCGCAAAACAAACTGGTATAAGAGCTTGGGGTCTTTTAGTTTTATGTAATCTGGGAGAAAGATATCTTCTTTCAATATGAAGATCGACAAGTTCACAAGGAGAAACACTTTAAGTCTATGGCAGATCAAGATGCGAG
This sequence comes from Fagopyrum tataricum, assembly GCA_002319775.1. Classification (NCBI taxonomy): domain Eukaryota; kingdom Viridiplantae; phylum Streptophyta; class Magnoliopsida; order Caryophyllales; family Polygonaceae; genus Fagopyrum; species Fagopyrum tataricum. The sequence goes on from CM008283.1 coordinate 4,053,871, forward strand.
CATTGTTGAAACAACAAGGCTTATGGGGGCCGTTGTCAAGGAAGGAATCCGTTAAGGAAAAGGGCGATGTTGCCGAGATGGTTACTCCCGCGCATTTAACCATCATGATGTGTCTCGCAGATGATGTCTTATAAGAGGTTTCAGATTAGGATACCGCAACCAAACAGTGGTTGAATTTGGAGAGTCTTTACATGACAAAGTCTCTCACCAACAAGTTGCTTCTAAAGCAACGTCTGTTCAGCCTACGAATGCAAGAAGGTATGCAATTTCGTGAGCACTTAGATCACTTGAACACAATTCTTCTAGATTTGAGTAATATTGATGTTAAGATTGAGGACGATAATGTTGCATTGATTATGTTGGTCTCTTTTTTCTCATCATATGAAAATTTGCTGTGTCATTTCTTGTTGGAAAATATACTATTACTCCAAAAGATGTCAGGTACGCCCTTCTTACAAGGCTAGGGAACTACACCACAAGGTGAATGAAAGTGTTGTAGATAAGGACTATGAGACATTTGACTTGTTTACAAGAGGAGGGAAGGGACAAGAAAAATCAGGAAAGAAGAAGGCCAAGAAGTCATCTTCTTTAAAAGGTCCGATCACGTGAAATATGATTGTCACGTTAAATTTGACTACTAATCTTAAAATATGTAGTCAAGAGTCAACCAAACCTAACAATTAGACTCAAATTAAAGAACATGTAAACACTATACCATATCGTATCTATAATAACAAAATTTTCAGCCTAATATAAGTTGAAATCACTAGCCTTATGTGCTAAAATCGAACATAACGCATGTGTACTTCCAGATTATTCATTCTTTTTCCAAACCTGGCTTCCATGAGATCAAACCCATTTCCTATAACTTTATATATATATATATATATAAAGATTTATATAAGGTAAGATATAACTTTATAATATAGAATATGTAGAATATAGACATAGCCAACATATCACATGGACGTAATTGTCGTTCTGCTAAACAACCACTTATAAGCTGGCTTTACGTTGACCCCTCTCTCTCAATATATATATATATTGCATGCATGCATGCACGAACTTTATCACCCTATCGCTCTCTTTTTACTTCGCATTTAATGTTATCGATTGTGACCCTTATTCTAATTTTCCATTATTTTTATTTTCATAACTTTTTTTAGTATAATTTTGTATTTAATTTTATTCTATGCCTGGCTGTGAATATTAATGCATTGGCCCGCTGCCAAAAAAGTGGGGATATATATATATATATATATATATATATATAACCACACATTTTTTTAAATTAAAAATACGTCAATTTCATGTGTCCATGTACTTCAACCTTCTCTATCTCTCAATAATTATTTATAATATTTTTAAAGTAATAATAAATTTCCCATTCTGTTGATTTGTAAATTTATGGTAAAAAAATGTTTATTTTATATATAATCTAAAGAATGACAAAAGAATAACCAATATAAAACATTCGTTGATTATTATTATTTTTATTGATGGTTTTTACTATAAGATTTTATTAATACTTGAGATTACTCATTTAAATAATGTATAGTTTTTTTTAAAAAAATTATTAGCTAATAATTTAAATAATAAAGAATACAAAAAGGTAATATAAAAACGTACGTTCGTTATAGGACATTTGAAGACATGAAATATGATTTTCTTTAAACTTTTTTGATTTATGATAAGCGCGACTAAATGCGTCGGATACCATTAACTCTCATTCCCACTATTTTTTTGTACGGATTTTCTTAAATATATTATGATTAACACAATATATAACACTTATAATGCCTTAAAAGATGACACTCATTATGGATTAATTAGTAATAAATACGTATGATTTGTGTACTGATAACACTAAAACTAAGAAGATAGTGAAAGTAGAATGCAAATTTTTATCACTAATAAACAATGTTTCGTATACTCTTATTTTTTAGGATTAAAAGTGCTTCAAAATTATTATCTTATCATCATTATTATTATTATTATTATTAATAAAGGAAATGAAAACTCCAAATTGTGAAAGTGTCATTTCATCTAGAAATAGCAACATCATGCAATAAAGGAGGAATTAATGGTTAAGTTGCGTTTGTTAGGTGGGCTTATTCTGGCCCATTACCTGATATTGGGCCAGCCCAATAATGAATTATTTATGGCCCACAATGTCACATACAATGTGAAGCTTCATGCACTTAAATAAGAATAATAAGTGTAAAACAATGTAGTATAAAGTTACATAATACATATACCTCCGTAATACAAACGTAACCATAGCTAATACCTCTCAAATAGACCTCCAGTGACTACAGTTAAATTTTCATGAAATAAATACTCATTGTTATAAAAATTCAAGATGAATTTTTGCAGCAATGTATTAAAAAAAACTGATACTGGGAGAGTCTACTTAAAAAATGGGAACACGAAATACCCATTAATCTATTATGGATGTAGAACGTTAAATGTCTAACCTTACGAGCAAATGGAAGGAAGTGGAATCAATCTTTTATCGGATCATATATTTGAGAAAGTTCAGTATCCTTATGCATACAATAATAACTTATATCTCAAGGACGATATCTGTACCAAAAAAAAACAATTCAAAGTTATTATCTTCGTCGGAATGTTAAATGAACAAAAAATAGCGTGAGAAAAAAGAACAAATATCAACCGTTGCACTCATATTGAGCAACGAGCGTAGAGAGGAGACATATTTGTGTCTCATGATAAGCCACGTATGTGCGTCTCATAAGGACACATTTTTATCCCATGAAACACATGCTAAGCATGTACATACATATACACACGTACATCTTGTGAGAAGCACATGTCTAACACGTGCCATAAATCTCGTCGTGCATCTGAATTAAATTAATGATCGATAATCGCTCGTATTTGTCACCTCCCAACCCGTTCTCCCCGGAAACATGTACGTATATATAAATTTAAAGCTTAAACTTACATTCGGTATCAGTCTTGACCCATTTGCTCTCTTGGATTGCTTTCTCTAAAGCCTCATCATTATCATTTTGATGACCTTTAGTTGTGTGCTCTTTGAAGCTTATGCTCTTTACGTACTTATTTGTTTGCCTTGTTGTTGTTGGACAAAACCCTTGTGGATGTATCTTCTTGTGAAGTATCTTCCTCAGAAACTACCAAATTATCACCATAATATTATCAATTATTTGTGAGGAAATATAATCAAACAACATCCCACGATCCATGAGGTCGGAAACAATTAACCACGATAAACCGTTCTTTGATAAGCTCATGTTCAACTCGTTCAGAACCATATCAAATCCAAAATCTGAATCAAGCTTAAAAATGTGTTAAGGTGAACGGGTCCAACCCGAATTCAAGTAACTCGATTCATAAAACAATTTTACTCAAGATTAACTCGCCTTTAAAAATGTTATTTGAGCCGAACAACCTAATAGTTCATTTAAAAAAATGTTCATGCTCGACTTGTTTAGGCAAGTCACGAGCTCAACCAAAACTTTCCGAGCTCTAAACATAAAAATATTTCATGCAAGGATATGTTTACCTTATCAAATCTTGGTTCCGATTGTAGATGATCTCTTAGACTACTATCTTGTATCCTGAATCCTCCACTGCACACTAACACCTTCTTTAGAAGAAAAGACAACGATTTCTTTGCAATAGTCGAGGCATTATCTTTGTTTTGCATTGCATTTGGAGTACTTGTATGTTGAAATTGATGATCACTCTCTTCTTCATTGTCATTGCTTGAATATTCCACGTTTTGGTCAACTGAATCTTGTGTGATAGATTCCTTAGAACATTCTTGCTGGTGTGTAAGCTGGCCAAAAGTGCCGATTGCGAGTAGAGCTTGAGGCCAATCATTGAATTCTTCCCTTTGAGATCCTTGTAGAGTTTGATCTTTTCGCAACACAAGATTCATTATAAAATAGTAGTTTACACTTAATTAATAACGATTTATCAATCTAAGTACAACTAAGTATTTGGTTCAGCTAATTTAGATTCATAGTAAAGAGTAATAATCAAGCAAAATGCGGGATAAAGTGACACTTCGTTGAGGAGATATCGTCCCCTTGTACTTTGTGATGATGATTTCACCACATAGGACGGATACTAACTCCCGATTCAACAAAAAAAAGTAAAAATTAATTAAAAAACAGGATAGATGGATAATGAGTATATATAAAATAGGTGGTGGATCACGTAGAATCGCGATAAACTAATATATATTCAGTAGTTGTTCACAGTGTTGTGTATGAACAATGAGGATTACAAATTATCGAGGTGGTTTACAAGATTCAAAGACGCACGATTGTCTGCCTCTTTTTTCTAAGCACTTTTATGCTAGCTACCCAGGCTTACATAGCACATTTACGGTCACCTCACATGCGACGTCACATGGCAAAGATCCAAAAACACTGTAACATTTAATTCAGTTCTTTATAGCGGTTCTTATTTCTTATCGTGAAAAAGATGATATAAATTTATGTATGAATAATTAAAACTCACCGACGGGAGCATTTATCATCGGGTTCCTATTTCCATATCTTCCGGTAAGCTTGTTTTGCACCCAACTAAAGAGCTGCATGAACCAAAAACATAAACCGAGTATACGTATTAGGTTTAAATAGGAAGTATAAAAATGACAAGATCTCGAGATATATACTTACCGGCATGATCGATCACCGATAGAAGTACAGACCCGTGGACTGTAACCAAATTGAAATTTGGCTTCATAAAGCCAATATGAAAGAAGAGTTGAGCGAGATTATATAGGAAGAGTTTACTTGCGAGTTGCGACAAAAATCACATGCATTACATATGTTCTATGTAAAGTTGTTCTATTATATATTGTTATTGTTAAGATAACATTGTTTTGAGTATATTTTTAAGTAAAAGTATGAGACTTCAAGTTACATGGTGCGGCTTTTTGTCTCTTTTTGATAATTTGTCGCACCCATATGGGCTTTTATGTGCATATATGTTTCCATCTACACGTACTATTTTCGTATTATAATTGTGTTTTGGTGCCTCGATTATCTTGATTGGAAGCTAGGTCTACCTGTATATATAAACTGTGGCGGATTCGGAGAGGATGAAGGCGGCGCGCGGCCATTGATTAGTATATGACGAGTTGAATAATTTAGGCTCACCGGGAACTTATATACATTAGATTCGAGTTTAACACGTAATTTTAGTGGATCAATTCTATAAATTTAATAGATAACGAGAGTAGCTAGCTAGCTAGCTTTACGTATCGGTTAGGTTAGGATTCTTATTTTACTTTTTCTTTGATTTAGTTGATATTTAAACTAATGACACGTGATATGCCCACGGATAGCGAGGTCATCCGTCTATCCGGCTAAGATGATCCCACAAATGCCATGACATAAAGCTTGTAATTTTGAGTATTTTCCTTAGTTATTTTCTTTTAAGAATTTTCATTGGACCTCCCTTAGGCAATTCCTATTGGTTCCCCTTAGGCAATTCTTATTGGGCTTCTGCCTTCCGTTTATGCATTTTTATTAGCCCGTACTTAGACAACACCCTCTATATAAGGATGTGTTGGTCTTCATTGTAAAACATGTCTAATTTGAATCCAAGAATAGTGAAGAGAAATACTCCTCTTGATTTAGGCATCACTCTTCTTCCACCTCATCAAATTAATATCTATCTTGGATCTAGTCTTTGATCCAAGAACTCATACTCGAGGATCCTTTTGAATGATCAACTATTCCGCTCCACTTCGTGTTGTTATTCGATCAACCTAGATCGAATCGACCGTACGCTTCCACATCTATTTCTAAAGCCTCATGAACCAAGTTCTATCATTAGATCCGCCACGAACGACCAAGAAGGGGTAGTTGAAGTTTCTCCTCGATCCGTTACTATCAACATGTCTTAAGGTCAACTAGTTTGATCGACGAGACTATAACTATATGGGTCTGCACTCAAGGTCAAGTCCGAAAACCTAATGAACCAAAATATGAGATCAACCACTCTTGTACCATAATACATACCGGTGAACAAACTAACATATAGTTTCACAAAGGGTTAGGTTAATAATCGGATCCGTCTTTTCGAAAACACTAAGGCTTAGGTTGATAATCCGTCATTTCGAAATCTATCAATCAATATGTTATTATTTAGGAATTATGCGGTCGATTGTTAGATTATTTCAGGTTATAACTTATTAATCCAAGTTGTGGTTGAAAAATAATTAAGTATCCAAAAAATTCTAAACTGTATTCACTCAAATAATCTCTCAATATCCTCAAAATGATCAAACAACTATTACGGACCATATTTTTTTTAAAAAAAATAATAGTCCGACAAATTTTATTTTTTTTGAAAACCATGTCATAAACTAAAAAATAATTAATTAAAATTTCATCCGATAAATTTATCTGTCACCGTATATATATATATATATTGCCCTACTTGTATATAAAAATATTTGTTGGCCTACTTGCTTGTATATAATTGGTGGCTAGTTGCTCGATGGATTCGAATCTGCACTGAAACTTTCAAAAAGTATATTCAACATGAAATTGTTGCAGAGGAGATCGCGAAATCAAAGGCTGCATGCTTAGGGTTGTGATTAGCAATGAGTTATTTAACTACATATGAGTTTTTTATTATTTTATGTAGATCTAAAAATTATTCATCTTTAGTAAAACTTATATTTTTATGCTATATAATGTCATAACATTTTAATCTAACTAATCAAAGTATATTGGAACAAAAATGATAACAAATTGGAACTTGAATGCATGAAAATATTGTGTAATTGGTGATTTGAGTAGAAGTATGTGATGATGTAGACATCGTATTTCATTGATCAAAGTATATAAGGAAATTTGGGTGCATGGGTCTCTATTTTAGGCTTCTTTTTTTTTTTTTATTATGCTCAAATATATTTTTAAATTTTGAATAGTGTCTCTAAATTTTATAACTTTTAAAATATATTTTTACCGGTCAAAATATGACATTTGACTAACCAGGAATTTTTTTGGATGGTGTTTTTGAGCTTTATAATTTATTTCAGACATCATTTGAAATTTATAAATTCTTTTAAATATACTTCGAAAAAGTTTAAAATTTATAATTTATAATTTAACTTTTCCTCGATCTTTTTACAGTTCTGAAGACACTATTAAGTTAGAATTTTACGCTATAATTTTATAATGATGATTATAATAATCAAACGTGAATTTAAAAAACCAAAATTATTTTAAAAATAATAGATACCTAAAAATAGAAATACATAAACTTAAATACACATAGGTAACATAACACGTACATATATGAAATAATGGAAACTGTAGAAAAACTCGTATTATCTCATATTTATTAAGTTAAATACACATGACGTACATATATGAAATAATCGAAACAGAAAAACTCGTATTATCTCATATTTATAAAGTTAAATACACATAACACTTGCATGAAAATGTAGGTGTAATTGTTGGATCATATACCATATTATTGATAAAGTAGCTAGCTATAGACAAAACCCTAATTCCAACGAATGAAAACCGATCACAAATCTTGAAATCCTTTCTCAAAATTCAAAGTATTCACATGGGGTTTTTATAATCTTTGATTAGGAGGTAAATTACGTGTTGATAGTTAGTTAATAGTGTTATAGCTAAGCTATGTAGATCAATCCTTTTGATGGCCGCCCATCTCTATTATAATAGATGGGGAACATACATATTGAGATGACAAAATCAAAGCCTTGGAATTAGCTCAAAATCCTATATAAGGAATAGGAATAGTGTTGTTGGACGTACAAATGTAGTCAATGTCGATGAAACCGACTGTTGTGGAACCTTAAATATATGTACATAATTCAAAGTATTCGTACTATTAATAACAAAATAACTTAGGAATTCTAGTAGCCAAATAACATGCGATGTTCGTAAGTTAATTATACGAGTTACGTTATATATTGGGACCATCACACTAGTACGATGAATTGAAGTCGACCAATCTTATATACTAGGTCATATATTTGTTTATAGTTGATGAAAGATGACACCCTCAAGTGCAACGTTTCATATTATTAATAATTGAGTTTTAGGTTAATTAGCTCAATTGGATGAGATTACCACTGACCAACACTACATTAATTCAAGTTTTTAAGGCCGATAAAGCTGATCAGACGGAACAATCATTGTTAAGGTCTACAATCAACATATTAAGTCCGATAAACCTACTAAGTCAGAATGCGAGATCAAACCATTTTGATACCATCATAAACTCCGGTGAGCTAATGCGATGTTCCTACCGATACCTAACCCATATATATATATATATATATATATATATATATATATATATTAAGCTACATATTTTGTTAAAGTCCAATGCGGACAAAAAAGTCGTGTATTTTGGTTTCAAGCTCAACACATAAATCCAACGAGGCTCCATCTTAAACCAACCGACAATAGGAGAAAGAGTCTACCAACTTTATGTACTAGACTCAATATCTCAACTTTATAGGTACAAACTTTATTATCTTGATAATTTTACGTTTGGTCGACGAGTCGTTATCAAATACCCATTTTTTAATAACTATTATAAGAGTACTATGTTAAATAATTGAAAAAAAATAATTGAAATATGACTTATTTAAATAAAATCCATATGCTAAAATGATAATTATTATGAAGGGATGCAATATTAGTGAAAATAGTAAAAGATGAAAATATTGGGGTTATTTATTGAAAGCATAAACCCTTGGATGATGTTTGCCAGTGGCCATGTCTCCTACTAACCCTACCCTCCTCGCACCTTCGCCTATCCTCGCTCTCCCACTTGCGTCTTCTATATCTATATTTACGGTTTTTAATCCACTCGTCAAAATCTTCAAGCCTATCCAAAATGCTTTTTACAAATTCAATATATACTGCAGATGTTTGCGTGTCTACCATCTCAAGTGCACTTCAAGTTTTTGTTTTCAGGACTTTAATAAGGTTCCTTTTGAACAATCGAAGTCCAAATTTATAATATTTATTGGTAGATGAATCTTAAGTTTACTTGATAGTTAAAATAGATATTCGATTAAATGATATTTCTTTTTATGGGGTTTGAGATCAAAGAAATTTATGTGAAAGTAAAATTATTAAGAAAAAGAAAATGTTTGTTTTTTCATTTAAAATTAATTAATATTTTGTAGGAGTATATTTATAATGTACATTCAACAAGATATCATAAGTTTGATGATCCTTCCTCCATGTCATAACAAAATATTAAACACATATTTCAAATAGCCTCTAGTAAGTATTTGAGTTTCATATTCTTTCTAGCCATAAATTGCAATTTATCATGTATATAACTTTGCTAACAAATATTTTTAAAAGGGTGATTTTGTATAATACTGCAATTTAGAGGTGCTTTTCTTGAAAAAAAGGATATTTTAAGGTTGGTTATATATAAGTGAATGCGTCAGCTGGTAACACCGTAACACAGTTCCTCTTATTATTACCTGAATCAGGACCAAATTCTTACAAAAATCCTTACAACATCAAATTCAACAATCTATCAACCAAGAATCACACACTCTCGTGCCAATGGTAATGCAGCATTACACATATGTACATCAAGAACAACGCAATATCGATCATGTTAAAAATGATCTGGCAACAAAAATCAAGAACCCTAATTTTCTATCCACATTTTGTAACATACAAGATGAAGCTAACCTGTCACCTGTGCAAATGCTGCAGTCCATAAACTCTTTTAGAGACGATCTATACAAGTAGCAACCCACCTTGATCCTTTGAAGCTAACATTTTTCTGCTATGTTCATGTGTGAATTTGTGAGTGTATATGATATTTATATCATTGTATCTTCTTTAAGCTTAGAGTTGTGCAAAAAGGATTTCATTCCACATATCAGGAACACCAGGTAAGCACCAGTGTAAGCAGTCTTGTACACCGGGCGTGCCTTTGATAGTGTAACGAGACATGTGAGCCTCGTCTCTGAGTTCCGAAGGTGCTGTTATGTCTAATAGTTTTACCTTAGTCCCTGCTAGTGCTTTTGCAGCAATATGGTCAGTTGAATCATTTTTACTGACTTCTTTCCCTTTGGACATAGGATTTGTATTGTCACAAGTTCCACCAGTGTTCCAGTCTCCATGGAAGAAATGACGAGGTGACACGGACCGGTAGAAGGCCTTTAGACGTGGATGATAAGGAAGCTGAGAGTCTATGTAGCTTATGATACTATGGATTGTAAAGTTTTTAGCTCGGCTTATCTGTTTGAACTTCTTGTCAGTGTCTGGGACTCCTTGAATGTGCATGACCCATTTATTTGCATTAAATTTTCCTCTGTTCCAATGGTGTCCTGTGTTGAGGATTAGAATGTCGAATTTGTTGAGGAATTTCTTCAAGAATGCTGGTGGTTGATCAAGGTGCATTGCGTATTGAGTAGCAGTGTCTGTCTCGTTGATTGGCTTTAGATCACAAAGACATGCTGACCAGTAAAATAGAACGGTAGTGTTTGTGGTTGGGAAGCGATATGCCCATCCATCAGGGCGTGCTGCACCACGGGCCTTCACAAGACCGTATTCGCTTCCTACATTTTCCACATCATCTTGGTTTTGCCCATCAGTAATCATGCACATCAATGATTGGAATTGTTGACGTCCTAAGGAGTCACCAATGAAGGCAACTGTCTTATTATGCATCCTAAAGAACATAAATGAACCGTTTCAAGCAGGTAATGCAAAAGCACAACATTTATTAATTAGTCATTTGAATAGACTGCTAAACCATAATGTATGGATAGCAATATTGATATGTAATATAGGCAATTACCTTCTCAGGAATTTAGCTCCTTCAAATTCTTCCATTTCACAGTCCTGAGGCTGCCAGCGAAACTTTTCATAAGCAAAGTCAGTCCGTTGAGTCAGTCGACAAGACCACATCCCAGATAGCCATTGTTTACAACCAGATCCCGAATAAAATGGTCTAGTGTCATCTTGAACCCATCTCCCTTTTGCATAATTGCATGCTGGAAGACAGTGCATAATGAACAAGCAATGGATTACTCACAATACTAGCAGTGTCAAAGCTATTTTGCTGATAATATTAAACCCGAATCTCACTCAACAATCAACATAGTTTGTTTATCCTATTTAACTGGAATCAAAATCACGGGCCAAGTGCCATAGTGAAGTAAAAATTGTACAAGAAAAGAAGCACAAGTACAGAAGCTTGCAAGCTCTCATTCCTCCTAAGAAAGAGATGTTTTGAGATAGTGTGAATTATGTGCACGGGTGCAATTAGAAAGCAATTATCTTGGGCGAAATCCATGTGTTCCAAGCATTGGTAAGCTGACAACTTTGATCTATTTCTTTATTCTCGTCATCTAATTGAAAAGAACTGCATCTCAGATTTTCAGGGGCTTTGTGTTGTATATGCAATCTCATATAGCCTTTCTAAAGGGCTGCACAAGCCTCTACAATGACACTTGAGCTTGGAACTAGACCTTATTCAACATATTATCTTGTTTATCCAAGTAGATACAGATAAAAGGAACAGCACCTTACTTTTGTTGTCTTGATTTGGCAGTTCCCCTTCAGCTTCGATGTTCACCGCGGAGATCATCTTTATAGTACTAGCAGGGCTTACTGCATCAGCTTTTATATCATCCAGTTTTGAGCCATTTTCGTATCTTGATCGAGTTGCTGCCAAAACTATTCATTAGAGCATAATGGAGCCATGGTAAATACAATCTCCCCTTAAACAATATAGCCGAGAAAGACAAACATTGTTAAGCATTAACTATTTTATCTTTCAGCTCTACCCTTTTATCATCTCTTCATTAAGGTTTCCTGGGCAAGAAAATTATCTAAAATAGAATGGAAAACATGGCAAATAACAATATACTTTAGCAGCAAAGATGCAAAGAGAAGATGACCACACCTTTTAAAACAAGAGCTGTGAAGACAATTATCACATTTATGAAACGAAGACTTCCATATTCCTAAACTTACATAATTACCAAGAAGATGCATATGTGGAAGTGTTATGGCACAATCGAAACGATAAACAAATATAAGAAACATAACCTTCCTAGCTTTGATATAACACTCAAGAGCTACAAATGGCAATCAATATTTTAGTGGATTTTCATTTTCTGATTTATTTTGTTTCTAAATGGCACATGATTAGGTCATGTTATCTAAGTTCTAAGAACATTTAGATGCAGGGATAAACTAACACTAACCTGGGAGGGGCATCAATCCATTCTGGGCAGACAGGAATGCAGTAAGAAACGATGTTCGCTCACACCACATGAAAAGTGTCAAACAAATAGCAGTAAAGAGGATAAAAGGAAGGGTCATGCCCCTTAATGCATGCAAATCTCTTTTCATCCTTGCTTCTCTTTTATGAACTGTAAGTGAAATCGAAGATCAGAAGTCGGCCACTATCATATTTCTGAGGAAACATAATCCTCCTCAATCACCAAAGTGTGTTTCACCTCATAATATGCGGTTGCTTAATAGACTCATAAACATATAAACTAAGCATCCTCTAAGGCAAATAACATGAAAAACAAAAAGGAATAAATTAGCTAGCAAAATTTGTGTGACCAAGTCATTGAAATTGTAAAACCATTACACAGAGTCAATACTATAATCATCAAGGCTTTTAGAGGGTAAATTACCAAGTTATACAAATTAAATATGCATGTAGTATTATTTTATCAGACAGAAGAATGAGATGACATTTCTGGCTCTCTACGCTCTCTCTCTGGTTCCGTTTCTCAAATTGGCAATCCAGTACACAGAGCACAGATTGCAAACCACCATGAATATTCAACTTAAGATTCTTGAACAATCATTATATCGATAAAAAAAATCAGTAAACGAAACAGGAAAAAATCATAAGAAAACTCTTTTCACCTCAGCACACTCAAACTCAATGCTTCACGCAAAAGAAATCAAAGGAAACATAGAATCGGCAGACCGGTAATTGATTAGATGCGATTTGCAGCTCGGAGTTTCAGCGAAATCTATACAGAAATTGATTCCGTAGTAGGAAAAAGAAGGAAGAACAATCATAAACCGTGACTCCATAACCACATCAAACAGAGATCTAACTGATGGAAATCGAGAAAAAGCATCAAACACCATTATTTTTTCGAACGGATTGTTTGCATCAAAAAGCGGAAACAAATTTGATTACAAAAAAAATCTTAAGTTACCTTAATTCAGAATCTGCAAGATGGAGCAGACGATGAATCTGTTGAAGATTCAGAGGGAAGAGGGAAGGAAGAAAGGTGGACGAAAATGAGAAGTGATGTACGAGCGGTGTGCGAAAGTGACATAGTGGTTATGAAATTGGTTAGTGGTTAAGTATTTATTATAAATCGTAATTAAAATTAATTTGATTAGTGACAGCCGGATAAATTATTGAGAAGATGGTAATACTTTTTTTTTCGTTAGAAGATGGTAATACTAATTACTGATTAGTTGTGGTGTCAACTGTCAAATACCAATATTTGTTATTGACGTAAGATAAAAATATAAGTTTTTGATTATTAAGGGTTTTTGTTTTGTTGAGTTTATAAAATAAATAAGTTTATACATGTAAACCTAATAAGAGAGCTTAGTTGAAAGTTTGTGGGTTTATTTTAGTACAAAATACGTTTTTGTCTTAAAAATCAAAGAATAACGAGTTAATATCATTGTTTATAACCAAATATGCTATGTGGATTCGATAGTGCACGTGACTTGCCCTATCACTGATTTGCTCGTGTTTTCTCATATCGTCTTCCCTCTCCAACGCGTTATCTCACGTCCCTGCTAAAAGTATGTGTTGTTCGTCTCTTTTTCGGTTTTCTACTGCTACTTCTGCTCTTGTGGATTCACCGCTTCATTGTTTTTGTGTTATATATTAGTATCATTTTTATACCGCGGGCTAGTTGTTGCTCTTTTTCGTTCTTCTACTATATATGGGAGTAAAGAGAAAATCGGGATATAATACATTGGACCTAGTAAGGGCAATTTTTGAATTAAAAAAATAAACTCATCCAAGCACAATGTTGAGCTTTTGTAATTCAAGTTTGATCTTTTTTTTATAAACTTTGTAAAAAGTTTGGGCTCTTTTTATAAGCTTTTGTAAAGGTGGATGTGTTTTGTAATTTTGTATGGAGTTGTATAAAAATTGGTTTGATGTTTACGTGAATGCACTTAAGAAGAGTTGGAATTAACTCAGCAAAAGGAGACTTATGGGCTTACACACAAGCATTTTTGGGCTGCTCCTTTTTAGTGGGCCGATAAGTGAGTGGGTTGGTTTATTACTCTCCTCGGATCCAAAACAGAAACCCTACAACAAAAGCAAAATAAAAACAAGAGGTTGACGACACTTTGTTTTTAGCAAGAAGAGCCGATATTGTTCATAACACACAACAGAAAGACAAAGGAAAAGAACGATGGAAAGGGAGGAGTGAAGAAAAAACAAAACGAAGAGAAGAACTGTGAGGGAAGAACACGAGAAGAAGAGAAACACATTGAAGAAGGAAAGAAAAGACGTTCAGTGAAGCGAGTTTCACAAACGTTCAGGGAGATTTCTCGATTCCTATTTGGTGTATTTTCTTGTGTTTTGCTTTCTTTGATTTTATAAAATTAAGTGCACGCCGGGTCATTCTTGATGTCAGAACATGTGTTAGTGTTGTTTGAAACATGATCACTTTACATCCATTCTCGTTTTTCAATCTTGACCTAAAATCAGGATTACACACAAAGAACTTTGGCATAAAAAAGTTATTTTTGTGGGGTTTTATGAACCCAAATAAAATATGTTAACAAATAAACCCACATCCACAAGTAAATATTTACAAAATTTAAATTATGGATTTATAAACTAAATGAAACATCAATAAACCTTTAATAAACAAGCCCTTGATTGATAAATTAATTTATAGTTGATAAATTATTAAATCCTAAAAATAGATAAGCATTTAAAATCTTTCTTGTTAAAACCTCGCCCACTATTCTTCCCTCTTTGATTTTGTTGCGAAGAAGGGGTCTCAGTCTCCACGGATCTACACAAAAATACGATACACGAAAAAAAAAATTTGGTGGGGTCAATTACAACGTTGTATTTGTAATAAAGTCTTAATAAATCCCTCGAAATTAGTGTGTTCCTTCATCACCAAGAAATGGAATCAACATAACGTAGACTAACTAGCCACAATACTACCAAGCGATATCACCACTAAAATTAAGAACTACAATCTTCCGAACAATGAGATTAAAGATAGAATTTATTGGGTAACTAATGAAATGGTTCGTTCTCGACTAAATTTGCGATGGAAATGATTCAAAAACAAAGGTAGGAGTATTTGTCGATAACTCTTGGATCCGGAAACTCAACATAATGCCCAAAGTAAAACATTTTTTGTGGAGGTTGGCCCTTTACGGTATGCCAACAAATGAAAACCTTGATAAAAAAAAATCTCAGTGGTGATGAACTGTGAATTCTGCAGTTATCTTACTGAAAATGCGAAGCATCTCCTCTTCAGATGTCCATGTACTCTTCAAACTATTGATAATGCCAAAATCTCATCAATATTGAACAACTATAATTTTAATAATCGGAGCATTATTGACACACTTTTGAAGTTGATAGAAAACATAACACTACTATTAGAACTAAGACACCTCATTATGATTTGGTGGAACAACTAGCTAGTTAGAAACCAAATCATCTTTAACAACAAAAAGACTCCCCCGAATTTAAGACATAATGTTTCGAAACAAATCATTTGGGACAAAGACCAACACAAAGCTTCTCTAAAAAAAATATCAAATGGCTAATACCAAATACTAGCTTTGTGAAACTCAACTTTGATGTGTCATGTAATTCAGGTAACTAAAGTGCTTGTGAATTTATCTACGAGTTGATATTGAAGACCTCGTCCGCAATAATGCATTAGGCCGACAGGTTTTGAAGGACGTGACCCACCTATAACCTCTTGTATAAAAAATTAAAATAAATAAATGAAAAATAAAGGCGTGATTTTCCTTCAAAATTCTGGGTCGTGAGATCAGCCGTTTTCTCCCAAATCAAAGAGCAAACCCATCGTCATCTTCATCATTTCAGAATCTCAGCTACGTACAACACCAACGCCTTGCTCTGTTGGTTGACTCGCAGTTTCTTCTATCTTCGGTGACCTAACCTGAGATTAATCTCGTTGCTTCTTCTTAGCTTTGAATCTTACGGTGGTCTTCGTCAATCTGTAAACTCTTCGAGGTAATCGCTCTTTCTCTTTTTCCATTACTTATTCTGAACAATATATTTCATGATATTGCAAATCTAGAATGGTTGCTCCTTCTTTGCTTTGAGTATCTGGAATAGTCGCAAGCAATACCACCTTTACAACCTAACCTAATCGATGGATTGTTCATCCTTCGGGGCTGGGAGTTTACTATGGTCGAATCCGTCCATTAGTGTTCTACCAGGCAGTAGTAGGAGGAGGCGAAACACGGATGCTTATTTTATTTATTATTATTTTTACTATCGTGGCTGAAAAAAGAAAATTAATGAAAACCCTAAACCATTATCTCACAACTCGGCTTATGAGGTTCTAAGAACGCACGCCGTCCAAATATCAATACCCGGGGAACCCACCGCCGCACCGGCCGGCCGCCGTTGCCTTTTTTCTGTGTATCGAGCAAGCCGCTGTAGGTCGCGGCGCACCTGTTTACTACTGGTCTTGTTTTGTAATACAATTTGCTTCAGTTTATTGATGCATTGAGTAGATGGCTTGTTTCTCCTTCCTTTTGTTTGATTGATTTTACTTTTGATTACAAAGAAATTAGGGCAAGATGGCGGTAAGGCTGCGCTTGTCTAGATTTGGCTGCAAAAACAAGCCATTTTACAGAGTTATGGCCGCCAATAGTCGATCACCAAGAGATGGCAAGCATTTGGAAGTTCTAGGTTACTATAATCCTCTTCCAGGTATACCTTTTGATGTTAAGCTTTGTACATGGACTTATTACTCTGGAAAACTGAAAATACTCATGTTTAAAGGGGAATTATCTCTCTTCCCTTGATTAATGTATTGGAATTTGTTTGCAGGTCAAGATGGTCAAAAACGAATGGGTCTCAATTTTGATAGAGTTAAGTAAGTAACTATCATTCATCTTCATCCCTTCATCTTTGTTTGCATTGCATTATCAAGATAACTGTGAATTTCTCTGAAATTAAATGAGCTAATAACACCTGCGTTACTCTGTTGCATACTGTTATTAAATGAGTTAATGTGGAAAATTCTTGATTAAAAATGGGCCGACTTGAAGAACCCATTTGCAGAAGTACTTCTGTTGTTTCATAATCAATACTTAATAATATCTGATAAAAGCTTCTCATTATCCTCTTCAATGCGACCCTCTTTGTAATCAACAACAAAGTCTCTCATTATGCATACTAGAGTGCGTTCCCTCTTTTTTTAGAGTATAGTGTGAAAGATTTAGATCACCAAATTTTAGACCTCTATCTTTTGCTTTCCCTTTCATTGCTGCATAATTTGCTAAATTTACTCTGCACTCCTGTCTGATATGGCATCTCATCTTTTGGCATAGATCTTCTAACAGTGTAACTATTAAGCTCTTTAGCTCTCATATCAACTAGAGTATTTGTTATTACATTTACTGATCAATATTTTCTTGTATTTCATCTTGCTTACTGGCTTTTCCCCCCATATTATTTTTTATATTGGTCGTAAACTTCTGTCTGTGTTTCATTTAGATAACAGCATTTTCAGTTTTTCACTGGACTATTATGTAACAAATGTCACTTTTGTCTTTGGGACTATTTTTGCTACAATTTTTGAAATTAGAGACTAAAAACAGAACTTGATCACAAGAACACTACACAAACACATCACTCGATAGAGCCTTGACCTGAAGTAGCCTAGTTTGGTTGCATGTTATAGAATTGAAGCAGGGGAGATGAGTAAGATTGATCTAAACTTCACTGTAATCCGACATATCCAGTTTTTCTGAATGACGAATACAATTTGTATATGCGTTAACTCAGTTGTTTTCATGGTTCTAATCTTTACAATATCCAGGTATTGGTTATCAGTCGGAGCCCAACCATCTGAGCCAGTCGAACGCATTCTCTTCCGAGCAGGTTTGCTACCTCCACCACCCATGGTAGCAATGGCTCGTAAAGGTGGGCACCGTGACACCCGTCCAGTCAATCCCATGACTGGACGGATTATGACACTTGAGAATCCGAGCAAGGCTGATGAACCCATTGTCGAACCTGACGAGATCGTTGATACTGACTCCACATCTTAAGTATGTCCTCTCACTATTGGGACATTCTCTAATTGTTTTCATGAGATTTAGTAATGGTGTTCCGCATTGGTTGTTATGTGAATGTGACCCAACTTCTTTGTTAAAGTTTTGAAGCATAAGTCCAAGAACAATTTATGTTGTGGCAAACTAATCTTGTTTCAGACTGAATTTGTATGACGTGCTAACATGTGATCTATCCAGGAATCAGGTTGGCGAAATAAACAAGTTTGGGCCAGTCAATAATTATTTTGAATAAAACAGAGCAATTAGCTGTCTTTTTTCTTTTCAAACCTCGACATCTAAACCATTTAAGTATCGAGTCTGCAAAGTACTTGACCTATGATGACAGACTCAATCCAACGGTCAATTGTCGACAGACTCGACGAGGTGAAGTTTTAAATGAAATGTGGCCAAAGACTGGACGCCCCGTGCCTTCGCTTTTGGCGTTACTTTGTAGATTTCAGGATTTCACCCCTACATGAAATTCCACTCTCATGTCTCACCCAAGTAAAATAGTTTCGAGAGCATTTCGCCAGTTTTTGGCGACTTTCACTTTCAACACGATTCACCGCCTACGTGCTCTTTACGCCTAGCCGAGTATGCCAGAGCTTATTTATTTTCGAGTTGAGTTTGAACATGCTAAACACGGGTTGTTCTGTTAAAGCTCGGTTGATTTGATTCAAATAACGTTATATCTTATATGACTGTGATATTAGCTGAAGTAATTAGACTCGGCTAAGTAAAAGTTCGGTTTGAGCTCGTTCACTTCCTAACAAATTAAATATAAACACATTTTAAAGCTTTGTTAAATTAGGTTTTATTTCCTCGTAACTAAGTCGAACTTGTACATGTTAAAGGTCTAATGTTGAGAGTGGTCCAATAATGTTTTAGAAGAAAAGGTGTGACCCAAGACCGTGAAAGCAAACTTTGGGGAAGAAAAGGTGTGACCGAAGACCTTGAAAGCAAACTTTGGTGAACGTCAGGTGCATTCAAATTTGTTTGGGAGTGTGGTTGTATGCGGGTTATGATAAAAAAAAAATGGTTCTTAAATGGCAGTGACACTCAACAACAAGCACATGTCGAGGTGTCGCTGAGCTTGGCACTTTGGTCCGTGAAGTGAATAACGTTACATATCATGTAGCAAGTATAGCTTATTTGTTATAATAATAGTTTGAACGTTTGCTTAACCCGTCTAAAGTTATTTGATTTTTACATATATCATTATGGGTCGGACCATCCCATTTAACCATTACTTTACCATTTTTTCAATATTGATAAGTTGTATTATAAGTTTATAACCACGTAAGATATTATACTTTTAAAAACAATAGAACTAACCTAGAGGTGGTACAACATATTGGCCTCGATCAAGGGCATCTTTTGTTCACACTAATCCGTGAATTGAAAAGAATAAAAGTAATCTCTACTAATCTTGAAAGAATATTAACCTATGTTTTTTTTTATTATACAAAAAACTACCACTTTATAATAAATTTAGTTACGAAATCTTATTCTTTAAAATTACTCTAAATGAAAATTAAAAATTTTACAAGATAAATTCAAACCGGAAAAAAGGTAATGGAAAATAAAAAAATTCGGAGAATGGTTAAATTGAGTTCATTATCTCCAAATCTTTTTTATTTTTCATTACCATAAATAACCCATGTAGTAGATGGCATGATTCATGATATGTTTCATACACATCACCTCATTATCATGCCAATGCCATACTAAACCAATAAAAAAAAGGATAATAAAAATTATTTTAGAAGTAACAGAATACAAATTGTCATTTATAACCAGTATTAAAATATTTTTATATTATATTTATAGTCTTAAAATAGTTTTTGCTCCAATTTTTTTCATGTAAACTGGTTTCTTTAATACGTTTGTTATTTACTAATACTTTCTCATTTGGTAATATAAAAATATAAAATTTATATATTATTACAGAATTATTTATTTAAACCTAACGGTATTGTAATATTTGTCATCTTTATAAAATATTTTAATAATTAAAATAATATTAACTCTTTTTTTTAATACTACACGATAAGATAAGCGGGTGGATTATCTCCTCTAGATTTTTCACCCGAAGCATCCTTTCTTAAGAAACTGTAGTGGCTTTTTTTTTTTTTGATAAAAGGTAAGCAGTTCGAAGCATTAGACGATATACTGTGTAATAGATCGAAAAACCGAAAGAAATCGGTAGACGGACGTCATAAAGAGCCATAATAGAAGAACATCAAAGAAAACACAAAAGTACACCAAGTGGATCGAAAACAACGAAATCTTCAAGGATCGAAAGCAACGAAATTTTAAGGGTAAGGAGAACGACTCGATCATTAGACGACGAAGAGCAGTGGCCTTTTGGTTGCTGCACCTCGATCGAGTTGACTGACTAGTTTCCCACTAAAATAAACTATTTATTTATTTTTTATTTTTTTGGTGGGAACTATTTATTTATTCTGATGCCGTTAAAATCTGCAATTATTTATTCTGTCGCCACCACTTTAACTTATCAGTTCAAGTACCGCCTCAGCCCGTAAAGCATAAAAACCCCACTGTTGCGTATTTCTTTTCTCCATTCTCCTCAAAGCTCTGCTCAATCCAGTTGAATCCAGCTTCTTAGGGTTACTACTCCATGGCTCCCGATCTCAAATCTGGTAATGGCGCTGAGCCTATTGACTCTCTTCAGGCCATCTGCTACACTCGCGGTTCTCTTCGCCTTCTCGATCAGGTTTTGTTTCTGACAATTTCCGTTTTCTAGAAAGTACTCAATTTGCTCGATTTATAGTGTTGTTTTTGAATACTTTTCAAATTTTATTCCTGATTATGCAGCGAAAGCTTCCATTGGAAACTGTTTACTTGGACATTAACACCTCTGCTGATGGATGGTACTTATTAATCTCCATTTATCTGCTCTTATTGCTTTCTTTTTTCCGCCGATTTGCTTTCGATTTCTGTGCATCTTTCTCTAATTTAACCTAGAAGTGCTCAACATAGTTGCGATGAACTTGACTGATGCATCTGTTCACTCTTTAAGTAGATTTTTTAGATGTTGAAACCTAAAACGATCAGGTTGAGGCTTATTTTGACTTTGATCTCAGTTTTTTTGGATGTTTGAAATATCATAAGAATGAACAATTATAATAGCATCAGCTGACTTTACATCAATGTTGCAATTATGATATGCTGGTATAATATAAACCTGATCGGGAAACGTATATACAGTATGTTAAATCTTGCAATTATGAATTTTTGTCTTGGTTTCAGGTATGCAATAAGGGAGATGGTGGTCCGTGGAGCACCTGCGATTGCTATTGCAGGGGCACTTGCTTTGGCGGTAGAAGCATTTAACTTGGAGGATTTTCAAGGGACACCAAATGATGCTGCCAATTTTCTTGTCAAGAAGTTGGATTATCTAGTTTCAAGGTACATCGTGACACTTATTCTATCAGTGAAATTGGAAAGTTGTTCAATGTTTATTGCATGCAAAAGCAGTTGCTTATATATTTAACGTGTGCAAATGATGATATACATGTTCAGCCGACCAACTGCCGTTAATCTATTAGATGCAGCAACCAAATTTAAAGATGTAATCTCTAAGGCATCTTCAGCTTCTTCGGCAGCTGCCAAAGATGTATTTCAGGTACAAGTATTTGAGCATTTCTTCTTCTCTTTATTATTCATACAATTTGAACGACAAAGTAATGCTTAATGAGATATTCATTTTTAAATTGTTAAGAGTAATATCTTCTGCCTCGAATTGCCAATCGGTTACTGACTAGTTGGCATTGATGTCACTGCAGGCTTATATTGAAGCAGCTGAAATAATGCTTCAAGATGACGTGGCTTCAAATAAAGCTATTGGGTCTTATGGAGCTACCTTACTCCACAATGACTTGAAAGATCACAAGAAGATCTCCATCTTGACTCATTGTAACACTGGCAGGTTGTTTTTCTGTGGTTTCTTTTGTTTCAGAGTTCGATTTCATCAGATTTCACTTGTGTCTGGATGAGTGCCTGCTACTCATGATTACTTTCATTGAAGATGATTGTTCTGATCATGTTGATTATTTCTCGTGCTTTCTCACCAGTCTAGCAACAGCTGGTTATGGCACTGCTCTTGGGGTTATTCGTGCAGTTCATGAAAAAGGGACCCTTGAAAGGGCTTACTGCACAGAAACACGCCCATTCAACCAAGTGAGTTTAGCTTGAGCATTTATTAATGTAGCTTGTATTTGAAGCATTTGATTTATGATTATGTGAAGGCAACCAAAAAAACAAGTGTTTCACTCTTCAAACCAGTGACATTCTCACTGTGTAATTTAAAGATACAAATACATATGCCCTGCTCTCACCAATCATTTGTAGCTGAGTTGTAAAATTTGTCCAACAATGATTTTATTTCAATTATTACTTGCTATGGTAGAAAGCAGTTTAGGAGCATCTTAGAGAAAACCAGAGCTTTGACTGGAACCATCGTAGTTGTGCAAAGTGATACCGGTTTAAGATAGCCGGGAGTTTGTAAACAGCAAGATAACGAGTAAAGAAATTGAATTAGATGTGTAATTAATCCCAGCTGCATATTTTTACATTTATGCATTGATCTGCTCATTGATAATGCAGGGATCCAGGCTAACAGCATTTGAATTGGTACATGACAACATACCAGCTACTCTAATAGCAGATTCTGCAGCTGCTGCTCTGATGAAAGATGGACGCGTTAATGCAGTAATTGTGGGAGCAGATCGTGTAGCAGCAAATGGTGAGTACCCAGTAAGATTGTTTTACTTCAGTTTTCAAACTTGATTGCTGCATGCATTGTATTAAAATGCGATGTTTCAATTTACAGGTGATACAGCTAATAAGATTGGGACTTACAGCCTTGCCTTGTGTGCAAAGCACCATGGCATCCATTTCTATGTTGCTGCACCCTTGACTTCAGTTGATCTATCTTTGTCTTCTGGACAAGAAATTGTTATAGAAGAAAGGTCTCCAAAGGAACTTCTAAATACCCGTGGAGGACACGGTGAACAAGTTGCTGCTTCGGGTATCTCTGTTTGGAACCCGGCTTTTGACGTCACTCCAGCCAGTCTGATATCTGGTATAATAACAGAAAAGGTAAATCTCTCTAAAACATATTCCAGAGTTTGATCTCTTGATATGATATTTTGCTGAATATTAGTTTTGATCATGTGCAACTTAATCAGGGTGTCATCAGAAAATTCGGAACAGATGCATTCGACATCAAGGATTTTGTACTGAGGAATGAACTGAAGTGATATTCGAAAAGGTAATATGCCGTAAACTTGCTTGCAGATGTTGTCTCATTAGCTCTCCAATGTTGTAGTCCATTATTGAATAAAGGAGCTAGGTAAGGACTAAGGAAGTTCCATGCTCTTAAGCTTGAGGATGATATCTTAATTATGTGGATAATTAGTGATACCCAGCTCCATGGAATTTGCGGTGTTCTGTATTATGTTGACCTTGGTTAGGGCTTGTTATATTCCGGTCTGGACTGGATTTTTGGACCGGAAATTTCTTGTTGGGTCGGACCAGAGCGGTCCGCCAAATTTGAAGGACACAATATTTAGCCCATGAATGCCAGAATTATTTATTAAAAAACTTTCCAACAGCGGACCGGACCTGAATATTTTGTCTAGGTCTGGTCCAATAGAATACGACTGATGGAGGACCCTATTTTTTTATTTTTTTTCTTTCTTTTTGATACAAAGGTTAGGGGAAAAATTCATCGGCATAAAACGATTAATAATTGAATTGATGAAGATATTATCTCCTACGATTTTAATGGTTGTGAATATACTTTCTATACCAAAAGGTCCATTCTCTAACCTAAATCCAACAGCAAATTGATGAAGAGATTATCTCCTACGTTTTATGCCGATCATTATTTTTAGTACTTTTTCATAACCTAATAAAGTTTTCATCATTCTACTGAGTCCTATACCTTTTAGAATCATTGCGGAGTTGGGCCTTCCATTTTGAGCTTATGAATAACGTTGGAGATTTCAATCATCAAAGTACACGTGTTGTTCTACATAATACAACTAACGTACCGCAACTTTCTAAAACACCTGGGACTAAAATAGAATGAACGAAAGGTTAGTGCCTAAGGAAGTAAGGATTGTACAAGTATAAAAAAAATGGGGACTAGTGATGGAATTACCCATTTCAAACGAGAAATTGATCGAAATAGAAGATAGAAGAGAAGTTTAAATTCCATAAAATGTGAATTCATGGAATATGAACTTCATGGATTTGTCAGAACACTGTAAAGATATGATTTCCTAGAACTAGAAGTCCATTCTCTAACCTAAATCCAACAGCAAATTGCAATTCTTGGCCTAACATGAACTACTTTTACCATTCAAACTCCTAAATTGAACCCCCTTTCTAAGACTAGCAATAATAAAAACTAAACTTGACATTTATACGGGGCAATACAACTAATAAAACACATTATGTTCGACATTTACTTTGTCCATAGCAAGGTTGCTTGAGGTTAGATTCGGTTTAACTTCTAAAAAAAAGGTTATATTCGATTTTATGTAGGCCATTTGCTTATCCTTGATCATCCCGTCCAAAAAAAAAGGAAGGTCGAAGCTTGAAGTCTTCTCTTAGAGTCATAAGAAAAAAGACTAAGTAGATAGTCAGGCTATCATAATAAATAAATAAATAAATATATATATATATATATATATATATATATTTATATATATATATATATAAATGTTTTGTGCTATTATAAAATATATAACAAAATTATAGTAAATTAAATATATGTATTACAAAAATATTATAATTTTAAATAATTATGCATTAGAATAATTATTATAAAAAGGTTGGGTGGGACATGATTCCAAGCCCAACAATCGAATTCAGTATGAATAAACGGCGGATCCGAGAATTATCACTTATCTATTATTCTCTCTTTAGAAAAGTTCCCCTACATCATTTGACTTCCATATCATTCACATCTACGTATTGAAAATAATGTACAAAATATGTTCATATCTACAATTGCTAACGTGAGACTTTGAACTAGAAACTTCTACACATAATTAAGAACTCAAACATTAAAATGACCAAACTAAGAAAACCAAAGCAATACGTACGTACCCATGCAAATTAAACCCTAAGTTGGTACCAAACATATCCCAATTATTGTGCTAGCTATTATAACATGGCCTTGGATTATATCATTACTTACGTACGTGAATATTATTCTAGATTTTATACATATAACAACAAAATATATTGGACCACGCAAAACAATCAAGCTTTTCCAATATTTTTTTTAAAAAAAATGATGTTGAGATCCCAGATCGCAATAATTTAGAAGATCATAGGGTAGTGGTGAATATATGTGGCTGATCCATCTTAATTTGTAACCAAGTGTTAGTGAGTCCTTTTGTCTTGTGCATGATTTATATGTTTACTTTGGTCACTGTTTATTATATTTCATTTTCAATCTACGTATACATATATCATATAACATCGATTAGTGGTCCTTGGATGATGCATTCACTATTATTGTCACTTTGTTGATTCATGTATGTCAAGCTGGTGGTAATTTTAGAGAAACATTTCTTTTTACCTAAGATGTACATGGTCAAGTTCCAGCGGTAATAAATGTAGGGACGAAAATAGGGATAAAAGATTTATTTTAGGGATTATTTTAATGAGCTTACAGTTTTTGGTGTTCAGTTTACAAAAATTATTTAAAGAATTTTAAATGTCTTTGGTGATCGATTATTTGGATGCTGAGAGATGATATATAACAATCCCATTTTATACATATATGTATATGAATATATTGTCAATTTGGACATATATTTTTGCTGAGGTTTTCTTTAAAGTCTATCAACTTAAAATTGGTTCATTTTTAGTTTTAAACGGTTCAACTTCTTATTAATATAAGAACCAAACAACATCAATTTAAAACAATTCCACTTCTTAAAATATAAAAACCGACCATATACTTAAAACAGTTCAATTCTTCGTTTTTAAAAAAATTACAATTTAAAATCCGTTAAACGACTCTCCATCGTAAGGAGCACTTGTGTGCTTCATAAGACACATCTACATGGTGTATACATATATGTACGTATTAGAAGACACAGACAGTTCTCCAGCTTGAAGTCGAGTCACCGGAAGGCATCCCCATAATATATGAATAGAGGTAGGTAGAGGTAATTCATTTGTTTTGTAATTTGTATGATAGGATAAGTGACATTTGTTCGTACCCAACAAGTTGTGACGTCAAAAGAATGGGCCATGACGTCTCAACCAAACCTTCCACACCTAAATTTCTAGTTTCTCGTATGAACCAAACCACAATTCTTCCAAAATGTCAAATTTATCAAACTTTGAAATCTTGTTGCCTTTCGGCCCTTTCCTTCGTAAGCGTGGATTGTCCTTTTCATAAAAAAAAACAAACATCATAACATATAATTAATATTCATATCACCTTAGATCCGTTAACCTGACTTGTATCGTGACAGCGTATATTGTACTGATGAGTTAATGTATTTATATTGATCATTACTGTGAAAGTTAAAGCGAACTAGTTACAATGGGTGAATATATGTGTTAGGTTAAAATCAACGCATAAACATAACGAGGTTTTTATTTTAATTTTATTACCTCAACACGTCATAATAAATTTAATTATAAGAAAATGTCTAGTTGACACTTGAACAAACGAGTCTGACTTCTTATTCTCTTTATAGCTAGTTGAACGGATCGAAAGTCGATCCGTTATATTAAACTACTTTGATATATACTTATGACAAATTTCCATGAGTCAAATAGAGTAGGTGAGGGTAAATCTTTATATCCTAACCTAATACATTAAGTTTATACATCTTAAACAATAAGCGTGACATATTACTTATCAATGAAGCTTTTTTGGTTTGTTTTGATAGTTATCAATGAGACTATACTAAATAATTGTGTCACTCATTATATACTCCAAGTAAACACGTGTCAATAAGATGGGAGAAATGATAGTGAATGTCGGTACATATTCTTTCCGCGTTTAATTTCTTAAACTAAGTCTACAAATATGTCTCTGCATTATCCTTTTAGTCAAATCAAAAGTTATTAAATACAATAAAATGTATTCAAATACCCTAAACTTTAATAGAGTGGAAATTGGGAATTGAAAAACTTGAACCAACATATGTTATGTAAATATATTACACAAGAAAACGTATACTTTTACAAAGCAAACGTTATAAAATCCAACATAAATAAAATCAATATTAGATATGTTTTCATATTACTATTTTTAATAATTATTACAAATAAATTAACAATCTTATTAAATAAAGATTTCTATACTAATAAAAAAACAAAGCAAATAAAATAGAGGAAAAACAAATATAGTTATGAATTGAAATCTATACCAGTGAGATATAGATTAAATATAGTGTGTACTTTAGAACATTTTATACTGTACAAAGAAAAGGTCACAAATAAAAATAAGGATACTTTGATTAATTATTCTCATTCAAAAAATAAGTAAATAAATAATTCAAAAAATATATATATTTACAACCTCGAAGAGGATATAAGGGATACGTTGAATCAGCAAAAACGCATTGGAAACTTGGAATCCATCAAATTTCCAACTCCTTCCAAGATCACTGCCAGCACCAACCGATTCTACCGGAAATCATCACAACTGTCTTAATCTTCTTCTCTTCATCGTCTCCGATCCCTCACGCACAGGCCCTCAAAAGAATTCTGCAAACGAAGCTTCAAACAACGAACAACAATACAGAAGTTACCCGGAAGCTCACTGTGTCTTTTCTGTGTATAACGGTTACACAGAAATTCGTTTCCTTCTTCTCGATCGTAAAACAATCGTTGTTCGTTTCCCATTTGTTTTGTTTATGGGTGTAAAGATCAAGCCTTTTGTTGATTTGGCTTAGCTTCTTTTGAAAATTTCCTTTCCTGTCTTCTGGTTGTCTTTATATTGTCATCCCAATATCGCAGCAGAAGATCCAAATCACATTCTGCTTCTGATTTTGAATTCCGTTATCTCTCATTAGCGCCCGACTTTTAGGGCAAAAAATCCCCAAAAATGCAAACTTTGAAACACCAATTTCGAGTGTTTCTTAGTGTGATTTCAGTTGCTTTGTTGATCGTATCTTTGTATAACCAAAAAAACCTATTTAGATCCCCCATTTTCACCCAAAAATCTTCAATTGAGGTTCTTCCGAGGAGAATTGCTGAAGAAATTCATAAGAATTCAACGAAAGACGCAACTTCTGCTCACGGGTTTCCGCCATTAGCGGAAATCGTATCATGTTCAGACCTCTCAAAATACAAAGGCTATCGTGCGAAATGCGACTTTCTAGTCGCGAATCCAGATTGCGACTCTGGTGGATTCTTCTATTATCTTAGATTCTTCTACTGTGGTTGCGGTCAGTACAGCATTTTCGGGTATTTGGTTCTCTTATCTGGGCTTGCTATCCTCTTCTATTTATTGGGTAACACTGCTGCTGATTACTTCTGTTGTTCATTAGAAAGACTTTCAAATCTGCTTAAATTATCACCTACTTTAGCTGGTGTTACATTGCTTCCTTTCGGAAATGGTGCTCCTGATGTGTTTTCAAGTATAGCAGCTTTTTTAGGAAGCGGTTCAGGTGAAATGGGTTTGAGTAGTGTTCTTGGAGGTGCTGTGTTTGTTACTTGTGTTGTTGTTGGTGTTGTAGCTGTTTGCGTGGCAAAAAAACAGGTTCAAATCGATAAGAAATGTTTCATCAGAGATGTTTGTTTCTTTCTGTTTGCAATCCTTTGCCTTGGGCTTATCTTGCTTGTTGGTAGAGTAACTGTTGGAATGGCCATTGCATTTGTGCTGATCTACGTCATCTACGCGTTCTGGGTCGCGTTGAATGAGATTCTATTGAAAAAAGGATCAATCTTGAAGCTCACCGGTGGTTCAATAAGCCCATTGCTTCCTGTTGCTAGTAGTTTCTTTCAACACAGAACCGAAGAAGACAGCAATGAATCGTTATGTACATCATTGATTCAGTCTAATCATGATGATTACAGCAATGAAATTGAAACCCCTTATCCTAAATTACCACATTGGGTTTGGACTTCGAATGTTATGATCTATTCGGATTATCTAAAGGCGAATATAGATGAGAGTCCTCGCGCTATTTGGGGTTGGTCTGATGAGAATCCGGTAAGAAACAGCAATGATGATTCGTCTTTCTCTTGTTCTAAGCTTTGGTCATTCTTCGAGATTCCGTTAACCTTACCTAGACGGCTTACAATACCCGTGGTTGAAGAAGACAGATGGTCTAAACCGTATGCTGTTGGAAGTGTCTTCTTTGCTCCATTGTTTCTTGCTTGCATATGGAACTCGCAAGAAGGCGTAAATGGTTCGAGTCAAAAGCTCGCTTACCTTCTCGGATTTCTCTTCAGTGTTATACTCAGCATCTTAGCAGTCATATACACAAAGCCTGATCAGCCACCTCAGAGATTCTTGATCATTTGGGTACTAGGAGGCTTCTTCATGAGTGTTGTATGGTTCTACGTAATTGCAAACGAGCTCGTTGCATTACTCGTGGCGTTAGGTACAATACTCGGAATCAATCCTTCTCTACTCGCGATAACCATACTAGCATGGGGAAATTCGATGGGGGACTTGATTTCAAATACCGCTCTTGCAATGAACAAGCAAGACGGCGTTCAGATTGCAATGTCTGGTTGTTATGCTGGACCGATGTTTAACACTCTCATCGGAATTGGGGTGTCGATGATTCTCGGAGCTTGGAGTGAAGGACCGAATGGATACGTAATTCCGATGGATGTAAGCTTGTTTTACACAATCGGGTTTCTCATGGCGGGATTGATATGGGCACTCATTGTTTTACCATACTTTGATATGCGTCCCAACAGAATTTTAGGTGCTGGGCTTGTAATTATCTATCTTATGTTCTTATGTTTTCGACTAGGAACCGCCATTGGCACTGCTGCTTCAATTAGCTTGTAATGATCAGAGTTGTATACGAAATAGTGTACTGATGTATTTATGGTGTTTTTCTTAATACTAATGTAAAACTGTGTATCGTGTACATAAACTCTGGTTTCTGCAGATTTAGATTCTTTGTTTCCGTTTGGTTCACATAACTGAACTGGATATTACAGAATGGACCGAAATTGAACCGGAAACCAATATGAAAGTGTTCAGCTCTAAATTTGATTTCTTGATGGTGAATCTCCCCTACCATGGATTGCATGGTAGGCATGATTAACCTGTAAACTGATGGATTAAACAGGCAATTTAGCCTGTATTCACCTAACTTGTGGGTCACAGATTGTGATTGCTTTTTGTTGTTATTAGCTATGCGTTTTTGGACGTTTAAATTCTCCATCACAGTTTACAATGACAAATGTGTGTTTTGTGACCGTAGAGAAGATGAATCATGAAAGGAGGGCTTCTGTTTTTTAATCCAATCGATGCCATATGATTTTCGGGTTTTGTCTCGACTTTAACTTGTCCGATTAGACAATTAATCCATTAAACGGCTTCGCATTCGGATCGGCCAGTACTTTCTCATAACAAATATATTAATATTTGTTACGACAGAGTATTAAAAAAAATAAAAATATCATTATATTGATTATAATAATACGATCGAGTTTTAGTAAACCGACAGAAAAGAAAGGAAATTCTTACAAAATGCAGTACTTACCTGACTTATTACTAAAGATATATCGGAAATTTAATGTTTTGATAAGAACAATATGTGGGCAAGTGTCGAATTGATATTAAAAATAAATAAAATATGTATAAGTGTTAGATATAAGTTTATTGTGATAAGGTGATTTGCAGTGGCGGAGCCAGAAAGTTTTCGAAGGAGGGTACAAAAATTTTTTTGTATAAGACATTTACATATTAATTTGAATATTAATTCACATATAATGTTAAAAACAAAATAAAAAATTATACTAAATTTTTTTTACTATAAATTAGAAATTTTCGTTGTATATATATTTTTTATTTAGATGATAGTTAAATTAATTTATATATTTGGTTTATTTTTATAAATAAATTAGATAGTGGTTGATGAATTATTTTATTGATTACATTAGATTAACTAAAAGTTAATTTAAAAAAATATAATTTAAAAATAAGATTTGTTTTGTATATTAATTTTACAGTTGTGCTTTATAAATAAGTTGTCAAATAAAATTAATTAATGGTTGATAAGATAGTATGTAAAAAATTATATTGAGTTAATTGTATTAATTAAGAGTTAAGCAATAATAAAAATAAAAAGTAAATTTTTGTTATTCCGAGGACTTAAACCCTGCACTCCAAGCCCCTCATTTCCACCATTTACCAAATGAGCTAGCAGAGATTTATAAATTAGATCCGTCTACATACTAATTATTTCGCGGCAAAGGGTACAATCCCCTCCCTTATCCCCTTGTCTCCGCCCAGTGATTTGGTACAAATGACCTAACCTGTTCGGCAATGAGAGAAATATTGACAAATCAAAGTCCAATTTCTGGGCCGAATGTTCATCACAGTTGGGCCCGAATGTTCATTAAATTTGGGCCGAATGTTTATTACAATTGGGCCTAAGTACAGGCCCAATTACAAAGAATGGTTAATTGCTTACTAATTTCTATCAAGTTTTAAACAGGCTTTTTCTTGGACTATGGGTCCGTTTGGTGATCGAGTTTTTCTAATAAATTCCTTCACTGACTAGCTTAATACCTTTACATTCTTTCTAGGTTGAAGATTTTTGATAAATTTCAAAACCAACAAGGCCTACAACTAACAATTTCCTCTTCATGGTATGACTCGTTTGTCTTTATTTTTCCTTTATTATTGTTATAACGCCTCTTGAGCATGGAGAACTCGACTTCGCTCGATAAAGTCCGGCTGGTAAAACAACTTAAAACTGAAGCACGTTTATATGGATGTATCGTATAAGTAAGGTATAAATTCAATGTGTTTCGTCGTAAAACTTAACGTTGAAAAAAATAAACTCACAAACCTTATATACAGAGCAGTAGCATACATGCATTCTCGCTTTTTATTGCTATAATTTTCATGGCATCAAAGTCACATTATAATACCACATTACATTACTTAATTAAAAAGCATAGTTTATGTACTAAGTCATTGTATCAAAATAAAAAAATAAGAGAGAATATAAAGCATCTAAGAAAGTGACTTGAATAAGTTCCTCACACTCGAGCGATAGCAATTAGCAACGAGTAGATTCGTTGTAGATGTAGTCTAAAACCGCGATTACTCCGAAAACGAAAGCTTGATCGACACCAGATTTGATCACAACATGATACACATCTTTGCTTTGCATCACTTGATTCACTTGATCCTTTACTCCAATCTACAATCACACAATCAAAGAATTAACCCAATTAGCTTACACTACAATAAATCATGGATTAATTACTTATAGATTCGAATAAAAATCTTACACGCGCGATTTGATTTCCGAGATGATCAAGAATGGCACAATCACGGTCGGGAAATGACCCGGTAATCTCGAAAATATATCCTCGGGCTTGTTCAAGAGAAACCTTAATACCATTGCTTCTTGAAAAGCAAGCATTGGGTTCTTTCACACTAAACACAAGCTTTTGTGTTAGCCCTTCATAGTCAAAAGAATAGCCCTTCCATTGCTTATGTATGCTTAATGCTTGTATTATCCCTCCCTGCAACACATAAGTCCAACGAAATTTCATTTTAAAATCAACCGATAACAGCCAAACTCATTGATCATTATTTTTCATACCTTTTGACGAATGAGAAGAAGTTCAACTCCATCACCATCCCGCAACATAACTTCCCCCTTCCGACCAACGATTCCACAACCATCTACTCGGAAAACAACCTTTTGGCTACAATTCGTGACAACAAACCCACCTCCATTAACGACTTTAGGACGCTTCCTAACCACCAAAACCGCCTCCGACGACGAGCAATAGAGTTTACTAATCACAACGGGAATCATCTTACATGGATATGCAAATATGGACCCTCCTCTCGCCTTTTATATACGCAAGAAGCTAAAGGTTTAGAATAACTTAAGATACAAGTTGGTACGTACGAAGAAATTAACATATGTGTCGAAGTTTGACTAAAATGTATATATAAGTTGGGCTAGTGGGTCAATAAAGAGAGGGTTTGGTTGTGAAGAATCTTATAAAGGAAATTATTGTGTGGTTGGCAATTGCTTTTGATTTGGATTGGATGCTTTGAGGTTCTTCCACTAGATAAGGTTTGATTAATGATGATACTTTGTAAAAACGTAACTCATCTAACAAAATAACACGTTGTAACAAGTAACAACACAATTAATAAGGTCAAAACTTTGAGAAATATCATGATAATATTGACCTAATTAATTAACGTGTTTGTATGTATGACTACACGTACGTACCCATGCATCGACACACAATTAAACTATATATATATAGCGACTCTTAACCTAACTAATTATTATTTTATGGTTTTTAAATTTATGTTTTAGAAAAATACGTTAATGTTTTGCGGAATATGAGAAAGAACGACTAGTTTTAACAAACAACACATATTTATAATGATCGACCAAAATTCGATAGTATCCGCTTATAAATATTTTATTGAGGAGTTCATATTATAAATTAATCAAACGATTATTTAACCGTATGGAGAACATAAACGAAACCCTAATGATATATAATACTTGATATTTAACCCTGTGTCGGACCCAAGGTGACGTCGCCCTGGCCCTTCGGACATAGGCGAGAGACAAAGACGTTCAATTCGGTATAAGAGACATAGTCGATTTTACATTAATGATTAAGACATATAAAAAAAAACTATTAAAAGTCCTATTAAAAATGATTAAGCCATATAAAATCCTATTAAAAATGATTAAACCCTAGAAAATAATATATAATTATAGAGTATCACGATCCGTTGAAAATCCATCTTACTATAAAAGGTGAAAACCCTTAAGATACGTTCAATTTGATCTAAATAAATCAACACTATTCGTGCACTCTTGTTTTATGAAGGATTAACGATCGTACATCCCTTTATATAAAAAATGTACACGATTGTGCATTCCTTTATAATAATAAAAAGTGCACGATTGCGTAAAGGGTCGACGATCACGCATCTATTAACCACACGCGAACGTGTGACGAATGAGCCTATCATGGAGCCTACCTTATGTGTATAAGTATTAGTTCTAAACTAAGCTTCTTTATTCAATATAAAATATTTATAAAAAAAAAAAAGTTAGCGGATTTACCCGACCTAATTGCAATTAACTAGAATGAGTCAATCATGGAGACAAAAGATAGTAATCTTCTATATCTTGCTTGTACGTATGAAGTAGAAATTAATTGATGGAAAAATAAAGAGAGACGATGTCTATTCTAACTAGTTGCTTGAAAGTCATGGAATCCCAACAAAACTTAGAAAATTGACATACTTTAGGTGAAAAAGCTATAAGTTGGAATCAAATTAAACTTTTTTGAAAGTTTGGTAAGTTCTTCGGAATTTTGTTGAAATCAATTCGGCACATGCAATATATATTTACCAGTAATTTGATATTTAAAATAAAGAAATATGGTGTATGCATGCTTGCCAAATTTTATACGTAATGATTCAAGATTCATATTATAGTTCCCTTTATACATATTTACAAACTTTTTCGTAACATTTGATACCGCAAAAAATGCGGTTGTAGTCACGGCGAAAATTTTTGTGGTATTACACTCAAAATTACCCTCAAATGCGTTAATTATGTGGCTAATTAGTCAAAATAAATAAATTTAAGGACAAACTCATTGCTATTTACTCTCCAAAAACTCTCGAGACTAAATTAAAGGCCAATTTCAAAGCTAAATACCCACATGGTCACGCTTAAAAAAAATGGATATGTTTTTGCCTTATTTACCGAGTTCAAGTTATTTTTTTCCGAGCACCTAGGAACACAATATCATCATTTTTATTCGGATAACATACTATATGATTCAACTTGTAGATCATTCTTGTCCAAATTGTTGTCAAAGAACACTATTCTATGCATTTTAACACGATTCACCTCTAATCCAAAAAACAACACAAAAATCTTAAAATTCGGTGTTTTAAAATTAAACATTAATTCCAAAAAAAAAACAAAAAACAAATTGACATAAGAGTTACATTTTGATCATTATTTGGAGAAATGTTACATCCAAACTCGGAGATTATTTGGTGTAGATACGTGTTGAACCCTCAAACGCTGAATTTAATATGATTGCTAAAATTTACCAGATCAAGATAAATTTGGGGAATAAGAGGAGAGATGAAAAAAATATAGAAAAGTGAAAATAAATTTGTAATTACTATAAAAGTTAGGTAACCACTTTTGTGTTGTTTTTATATGTGTGGAAAAAAAATTATAAATTAACAATATTAATAATATGTAATCAACTACCGGAAAACTGGTGCATAAAACCGATAAGCATATTAGGAGGGTAAAATAAGTGGTTCGTCCAAAATTCGACGGTCAGTACATACAATAAAATTAATGGATGAGTGACAAAAATGATTCATCTCCGATCAAGCTCATCGTTTGTTACATTCGAACTCATAATCAAACTTCACTCCAAAATTCTTGTAATTAACCTCATACACCAATCTAGGAAACATGCATGAATCAAATTAGTTATTGTAAAATTATAAAAGCCCAAATTCATAGATCTATGAGTGCATTAGCTAGCTAATTAGCTACTTGCACATATCACACATATATAATTCAATTACTTAGCGGTTTAACTCGCAACACATCAAAAACCTCAATCAAAGTCTCAAAGACAAATCAAGATGATTAGGATCCTCTTGATACTCAACACTTGCCTCACCCAACTTCCCAGCCAACTCATTTGGGCCCCATGAGACTGACGTCGGATGCTGATGTGGCGGGTTTTCTGCAGCCATACGGAGCACCATGAGCTCCTTGTTACGCTTATGGTGAGCCCTCTCAAGCTTGTGGGCATTTTGATGTCCACCATAAGCTTGAGAGCTATGAAACCTCCTCTTGCAATACTTGCATGGGAAAACTCGACCTATATCAACTTTCGAAGAAGAAGATGAAGAAGAAGACGATGATGGGTCAACGAGACCCAAATCAAGGTTTAGGTCACAACGAGTTTGCTCTTCGACGTTGTAGTTGTTGTTGTAGTTTGGATTGGTGTTTGTAGAGTACTCCATGGTTGAGTGTATTGTTTGGAGTGATGGTAGGTTGATTTTAATGAAGTTATATATAGAGTTTGAGATTGATATATTGTAGTATGTGTGATGGTGAAAATAATGATTGACATGCACTATAGGAAGAGAATTAAATGGAATGAATGTTGGTTGCTTGGTGGTATTTGAGAAGATGTGTCCAAGGGATCGATGTGGGAGGTGTCTCTAGGAAACACACCATTTTAGGCATTGGTATGTCTCTTTTCATATAGGAACTATCTTACTAATTCATCTCCATGATATGCCCATATCGCCTACTTATTTCAATAATTCATCAAAGTAGGGGGTTAATATAGTTTAAGATGATGGATTCAATGTATTTTACATCGATTATATAACGGTTAATGTTTAGTATGGAGATGTCCCATATCGACAATATGATACCGAGTGAATCATATATATAATTTTTAGGGTTCCTCCTATTGTCCATTGATTTTAGGATGAAACTCTAAATGTTTGTGTGCGTAGGTTCACTTTGACATAAATTAATATGCTATCCGATAGATGCACTTGAGGGTGTGAGTGTTGAGTGTGTGTAAATGTCCCACATTCCTAATATGATACCAAGTGAACCTAGCATATAAAATATCCGGTTCATGGAACTAAAAAATATAACATGATAATAAGGAAATAAAATGAAAAATAATAATTAAGAGGTAAAAAAAATATGATAAAAACAGTTCTACTTTTTGGGATTAAAGTAATTAAACAAATATTCATTTATGGACTAAAATTTTGATTTATTTAGAATAATTTAAAAGAAAATGACCCTGAAAAATTGTAAATGAAGTCGAGATATATCCGGTTTAGACGAAAAAATATTACTAAAAATCATATTACAAAAATAGCATATCAAGTTGATTCAGAAAATCATATTATAAAAATTACTAGAAATTCTACAATTCAACAGACTAATTTCTCCAAAGAAACAATTATTTTTCCTTTTTTTTGAAGCTTAAATTCACCCTAATGTACAACATTAACTCCCGTAAATTATGTTGGTTTGTTTCAACTGTCTTTTTTCTCGACACACCAACTGCACATTGTTTCTTATTATGGTCACATTAGCTTTTCATTTTTGTTTTATAATAAGTGACAATTTGCAAGAATTAGTAATCATCTTTTCTCGAAACAAGTTAACATATTATTTATGTATTTATTTATTTATTAAAAATTACTTTCTATTCTAACCATGTGGCATCTAGTCTAGGTAAAAAAAAATCAAGTATAATATATGTCATTAGTCCCATCTTTTGTAGAAATTAAACAACCAATAATAACGAACTTGTGGAATGAATTTGTTTATCATAAAGAGATTTTGTTCATGATCTTACTTCACCTTAATTGTTATTTAAACGAGTAAAAATTATATCTTGATCCGGTTGAAAATTGATAAAAGATATCGAATTTTCCAATGTCACCTCAAAGCACTCCGGTCTCTTGTGAAAAGGATTTCAACTTGTCCTGAACGCTTCAACTCTTACAGAAGCTTTTGTTGCGATAACTCTAAGGTGGAAGGCGGTTTTTATTAATAAATTTTAAAGCTTTAAAATTTTAGTTCGTAATATTTGACATTATAAGTGTTATTAATACTTAAACTTTCTATAAATATAATTCTATTTACTTTTTCATTTATTATTTTTATTTTTAAAACACTATTTCCTCTATTCCAACATTATTCTCTACATTCTATCATGATTTTCGTACAAAGTTTTAAATTATAGTAGATCAATAAATACTATACCTTTTACTTTTAGTTTTTCTTAATATGTGTAATTTTTCTCCTAATGACATCTATTGAGAAACAGAGAAAGTAATTAATAATTTAATAATATTTTTTTTAATGTCATATATCTCCATAAACTTGTACAAATCTGGTAAGTCCCGTCAGGTCCGGTTCGCCCCCGAAGAAAAACATGAGCGCACAATCATTTCGGCCCGTCATTATATAACTTATATGGGACATGCATGCTTGGTTATAAATTTAGCCAACATTGTAACCCGACCCACATATGTACAATTATATAATACACAACTGTTTTTATTAAAAATTTATAACATAAATTTTATCACTTCAATCCAACCATCCATCCAAGTTTCATCACAAACTCAATCCGAAACCAAGAACCATGTCACCTAACGACCTCCTCTGTTCTCATAGTCTCACTCCCTTAATTTTTTGCAACCCACAAACTTATGGAGTAACAAACGATAAACCCCGTCAAATTCGTGTGCACAAACCCTCTTGTTTGTACCATAAAAATAAAATGTGGTATATTTTGTTTTTAAATGTAAAAATATCGGGAAAAAAACACAGAATTAATCACATATTAACCGTACCGATCACCCATCTAAATTTAATTATTAACGGATCTAAACAACGATTAATGTCCGAGTAAACCGAATAATCCTAATAAATTTTGGTTTTAACCTTATTAATTTAATCTAGATCTCAAAACAACAACTATTATAAAACGAAAGTAATAATTGATTCAACTATTTTCCTTATAATTTGATCGAGCATTCTCGATGGGATAACACTTGGGTTCGTATAGCAACGATCCCTCTGTCGCTAAAATCAACCCAAAAAAACAACATCAATCACATGTTATTGTCAACCTTAAAAGAGTAACACTCAATCAACTCAACGTGAAAGATTTGATTGCTCACCACTCAATTTCAAAGCGCGTGGGGGCCACTCTCCGATCGCACACGTAAACAAGTGACTATGATGGAGCTTTTAATCTCTCCATTTTACTAATTTTCAATATGTTTGGGAATAATCAGAAAAATATAATAAAAAATATACAAAAATGAAGGTTAATTTATGAGCTTTTGTTTCTATAAATGGAATGTATGAGTATCATACGTTGTGATTCGACAAGTACTTATATGTATATCGACATCACAACCGTTCTATGGACATTGCATTAACGTTACTATGAACAACCTTTTGTGGCTCTTTCCTTTCCACTCGTTATTGAACTTTAAGTTGTGTTTTGTTGTCGTTTGCGATTTGTGTGTTGCGTGAAGAAATCTATGGTGGTTTATATCGATGGATCTTAGATGTGCATGTTGGTTTGTGTCTTAGTTATTATTATATTTTTTGCTTATATATTTGAGATTTTGGAGTGACGGACTTCGTTTTCAATCTTTATCTTGTTTTTCGTTTTTTGTTTGTTTTGGTTGTCAGTTTGTTGCTTTATCGAATTTTTTAAACTATCGAAATTGTTTGATACATCGAACTTACTTTTTGTTGGATATAATCAGTTATCGCATTTAAAGTGGAGATTTCGAGTCATAATATATAAGATCAATTTAATGGACTACTCCTTATATCGCCCAATGATTTTAAGATGAAACATCACTGAGTTTATGTGATGAATCTAAACTTAACAAGCATGTATGCTTGTATGCGCACGATCTCGCACTGTAATAGACTTTAACCCTTTTTGCTTTTATCTAAAAATAAATGTTAAAATATGACATAAATGTTATTAGGTTTGTTAAGAAGAGAATAAAAGTAATCCGCATTAAGTATTGATTAAAGATAGAGCATTACCTATAGACCAAAGATAGATTTTAATGTCCACTTCAGAAAAGAAAAAATTGAGTTCAAGATTGGTTGATTTCACTTGTTTACCATCGATTAAATTTAGAAAGAAAAAAACTTTATTGTACGTGTATGTTCACTTCTACCTTGACTACATTCATATACGCACGATCAAAGGTGTAGCTAAGGGGGCAATGGTCCCGTGAGTTTTCGTAAATTAGTTTTGTATACTAGAAAAAATTGAGAGATTATTAGAAAAATTGGTAAATATGAACATGTTCATATATAACATAGGTCAAAATCAGGTTTTAAACAAAAATAAATTCATATATTCAAGTTAAAATAAAATAACCTTGGGGCCTTTTTGATAGATTGACTGAAAATGGAACCGAAGCTAAAACTAAAGCTGAAAAAATGTAAATGAAGTTGAAGGGGATGAAATGAATTATTTTGGTTTAAAAGGAATAAAGGGAATGAAGTACGGGTTAAATTACCAAAATGGACTTTCTTCTATTTTTATTTCTTTGGCACGTGAGTTGCATGTGACGTGCTAATATGTCTATCATCGAATGAATATAACACATGATATTGTATTCCAAATCTTGAAAGCTTGCATTCTTCTAAGTTCCTAAAACTAATCCAAGACAATGCATATACGGATATACCTAAAAAAATAGAGTAAGAAAGTTAATGTATTAAAGAATTGTAAAGTTGAATCTGCAATACCCTAATCTTGACTTGAAAGCGCTCCACGATTCTATTGTTACAAGAAATTTTAGAATAACAATAACAACTACACAAAGCTACATAATAGGAACTCAAGACAGCATGCTTCATTCATAGCAAGAAGGGAAATACACAAGCCAAGCTCGAACATAGAAATTTGATGGCCTACATATATAGGAACTCAATATTTTTCCCAACTTCTGTTGCATATTTTGTCCACTTCTTGTCGTTCATCAAGGCCCTGAAATATAAAGCAAGCTTCAATAATGAATCGGCTAACAATTCAAGTACAAACTTGTTCTTAGAACCTTAAGCTAATGATTTTTGACAGTGAACTATTTCTTCACTTAATCCTAAATGACAAACATCTCAGGTTTTGTTGTTACATGTAATCTTAAAGATCATTAGGATTAAGTGCATGTTTTGACAACAATGTACTTAACATGTCCATTAACACCCAGCAAGAAGGCGTTTACCAGCATGTAGTACAAATGAATTCCACAAGAATTTTGAACTAAAAACAAACAAAACCACAACTAAAAAATAGAGAGGATTAATAGACAGATCACATAAGGGAGAGATTAACATTCATTAATAGCCTCCAATTTTATTGAGTATACATCTCGCACAGGAATTTCATCGAACATGTGGAGTGCAATGTCCTAATATGTAATATGCTTATTTTCACATAACGATGAGTCAATGTTCATATTATAAACTGTGTTGTTGACCGATTGACCCATCTGAAAATCTCGACCCCCAACACCAATTTTTCTAAAGATCCCGAACTTCATGTTCTCATCCGCAAGGATGCTTTAAGTTGGACTACCTCGACCCCCAATCTAACCGCTTTCCATTTAAAAATAAATAAATATCCATATTATAAAAGCTTATGTATATAGAGCACTAAACTTGCTTGGAGTCTCTAAAATATGCGCCTTCACTGAAATGGGCCTTTATTGGGCCCAAAAAGAGTGTCGTGCCATAGAGAAGAGGAAAATGATTCAAACTATGTACTATATCCTAATATATAATATGCTTATTTTACGTACTATTTTCATTACCTCAATCAATCGTCACTTTTTTAATCTATCATTATATTTTATATGTAGTTTATATAATTTTATTATCTAATTAATAACAAATTATGTATAAAAACTTGTCCTATTATCACTATTATTACTATTTATATTAGTATCACGACTATTCACATGATATAATTAAATTTTAATTAGTATATTATAACTTATATAATAATATCTTATAAACATTTAAAATTCTAGCGAATATTTTATATATGAAATAATGAAGGATATAAATTATTTTTTGTTACTTTTTACGTAATTTATCTTTTCAGTACTTCCTTATAATTTACCATGATGAAATTTCAAAAATATAATTTAGTTAATAAATAAGATTTTGGCTATATATATATTGAATTTTTAAGGGATATACATATAGTGAATACATCTTACAGATTAAGAAATTATATTACACTTATATCAAAATAATAATTATCATAACACTATATATTAATTTTGTAGATAGCATAACAATAACATATTTAACACTATTATAAGATGATACAACATCATTTTCTACGTATCTTATTTAATATTTTCAAATTTCAAATTATATGATTTAATTTTCTTATGTATATTGTAGTCAGAGAATAATAAGAACGGATCAGAGTTTGGAACCTCCATTACAAAATTAAACCGGTTGAAATTTTTTATTTTTTTGTATTGGTGTAATTCGGTTAGTAAAATAATATTTGACAATTCAGATGAATATTTAGCATTATTATTTGAATAATTCTACAAACAAAAAATCAAGGAACTTAATAATAATAATCACCTACTGATCTATGGCCATAGGTAGATTAATATTATACAATAAAACGAAATATTTACTTATATAGATTAAAAAAAAAGGGAGAATCATTTAAAATCTTATATAAGGAGAAAATGAGAATTTCCTTCTGATTTATAATGTTATAATGAGAAGAAACTTCGCTTAAGACTGAATTGACGGGGACTAAATTAAGATTAATTTAATCAAATAATGTCTAAAATAGACAATTTGGCGAATCATTGTTGATATGAGCGAGGTGGAGAATAGATATTGTTCGTAGCATATTCGCTATTGCAGTTTCATAATTATTTTATTTTATTTATTAACCAATTACGTTTATTTCGACACTTTTATTGTTATTTTTTGTAATGTAACAACAGTTCACGCTTTCCTACATATATATGCCTTAGAGAATGATTCAAATATATATATATATATATATATATATATATATATATATATATATATATATATATATATATATATGATAACATGCTAATATTTTGATCAATTT
Source organism: Fagopyrum tataricum (assembly GCA_002319775.1). Classification (NCBI taxonomy): domain Eukaryota; kingdom Viridiplantae; phylum Streptophyta; class Magnoliopsida; order Caryophyllales; family Polygonaceae; genus Fagopyrum; species Fagopyrum tataricum. Next base: position 4,097,169 of record CM008283.1, read on the forward strand.
GTATCCTAATTCCTAACATTATTTTCCTTTGATATGTAATTAAGAGGTATTATATTTAAAGAATAGTTGGATTGGTTATATTATTTAGGGTAAGTTTTAAATCGTTAAGAATTATTTCGAGATACGAAATATTTCCGATTCAATTAAAAATTATGTTTTATCTAGCGACTATTCATTTTAAATGTTTTTAACACATAAAAGTAACATAAACATTTTTATTTCATTTTTTTCCACTTAACCGTTTTCATTTAACCGTTTTCATTTCATCCTTTAACAGGTTAAACGTACAATAAGTATATATATAACAAATAATAGCTATATTAAGGTCGAATAATTGCTCCAGTGAAATATGAGGAAAGAGATTAAGTTGTGTTTTAAAGCACGGAAATGTTATAACGAATATCTTTATAATTGTGTAGACAAATATAGTGTTAACCGACACGAGCATTTTACAATATTCATTTAGAACCTTATAAGTGTTGTTTGTAACGAAATATTTTTTATAGAAAAATTGGTTTCAAAGAGGTAAGATGTTCGATTACACCAAACATATTTGGTGTATCAAGATAACGAAAACCGACAAACAGACAAAACGTCGAAAACCAAATGAAAAACAAATTACAAACTTCACAAACAAATGACCGGAAAAAAAAATTAATAATCCAAAAAGTCGGAACATACAAACCACATTAATAACAAAATTAATAACAAATGACACTATCAAATCAAACCAAAGAAAATTTTTGGATGGTATACCTATATTTTAGATGTATAGATAATATTTTAGATATATATATGATATACCGTTAATATTTTGATGAAAATTTTTTTTTCCTTAAAATAACTAACCGATGGTTGAAGGACGTATTTTAAAAATTATAAGATTTAAAAATCTTGTCTAGAACCTGAAATAACTTTAGACATAACTCAAAAACGACTAATTTTAATATATATTTAAAAACAACCGCTAATAATAACTAGTAAATGATGATCCTCCTACCCTCTTAAAATACTAAAGAGTGATGTTGAAGTGTAAAACTTGAAAATTTTATAAGATTTAAGAACACTATTCAAAAGCTACAGTACCTTTAGGATATGATCCTTGAGATAAACTAGTGTTTGTTATTTTTTTTTTAGTGTTTTTGAGGTGGGTTGAAAATATTAATTATTATTTGCTTGATTTAAACTGGTTTTTGATGGTATTTTGGATAAAATTATGTTTTGACTTAGGTCTTGTTTGGTATCAGATGGAGATTTTTGGGATTTTTTTTGTAGATTCCTGGAATAGAGATTGTTGGATTATTAAAGATTATTATAGATGGAGATTATTAGGGATTGATAAATTTTGTTAATTTTAGGTGTTTGGTATAGGTTTATTGAGTTAGATTGTTAAGGTATGAAAGGCATATAAATTAAACAATTCCCTTCAATGTCCTAGAATCTTCATTCATCAAGATTTGTTTTTTGGAGAGTATGTTGTAAAAAAAATTTAAATGAAGAATACAATCTTCTATCTTTATCTGATATCAAACAACCAGAAAATTATATCCCGATAATTTCAAAAAAATAATATAAATAAATCCCAAGAATACAAATACAAATATCAAACAGTCGCTTATAATAAGAAAAAAAAGCAAATGGACAATTTTATTTTTCTGAACCCAAACATTTTAATACAATCATGAATGTTTAATCATGTTAAATACTAGTTAAATTATATATATAAAAAAAACATGGCTTAGCAAACACAAGATTAGACATGCATATCATTCGAAAATAGATAAATTACACGAAAATATCCTAAATTTTCCCAAAAAATGTAAAATTAAGAAAAAAGTCAATGGTTGGAGTAGCAGTGGCCCCACAGTTGCCAACAAATCCGACAAAAAAACTATAACATAAAATGATACTTAAGGAAGTCTCTATAAGAAGTGTAAGATCTTAATTTGTCTCAATTCCCTCCCTCCCACTTCTCTCCCACTCCTCTCTTTTCTCTCTCTCCCAAAAATAAGCTTATTAGTTAGTGAGTATTAATATTAATTATAACTAGAAGACTGGTTAGTCATAGAGATGACGTCGACGGTGGTTGTTGCGGTGGCTAACGGAGGAAATGGCCGCGGAAACGGCAGCAGAAGGGCCGTCCGATGGGCCGTCGATAATCTGCTTCCTCAGGCTGATCGTTTCGTCTTACTCCATGTTATGCCCAACGTTACTCACATCCCTACTCCTTGTACGTTTTTTTTAATTTCCTTTAGAGTTTATATAATGATTTTTAGGGCAAATTTGCTCTTCTGTTATGTGTTATGAACTTATGATTACTTTTATGTACCAATTTAGATTTATAGAGAATTTGTTTGATGTTTAGTCTCTTTGGAGTTGAAATATTGATCATTTTAGGGCTATTTTGTTATGTATGATTGTTTTGTTTTTTTGTTTATACCAATTTCATATATATATATATATATATATATATATATATATATATATATATATATATATATATATATATATATAATATCCTAAAACATGATTAGGGAAGATTATATGAAATTATTGGATCAAAGCCTGAAACATGCAATTGATGTTTTCATAGGTGGAGATCATGATGAATAAGGAGAATTGGTTTGTTGTTTAGTTTCTTGGGGTTGAAATAGAGATGAATTTAGGTCAAAATTGTTAATTTGTTGTGTGTGTATATATTTAGTCTAAAACATGTTTAGGGAAGATCATATGAAGTTCTTGGATCAAAAGGCTCAAAGATGCAAATAGGTTATGAATGATGATCTACAGCTAGTTATTTTGTTTTTGGAGTAAACTCGAAAACACGAACTTGATGTAAAGCTATGATATTTGTTATGTTTATATGATTTGTCTATATGTTTTGATACAGCGGGAGAACGGGTGTCGATCAAAGATCTTGATGTAGCGGTTGTTACAAAATATTTGAAGGATGTCAAAATCAAATGTGAAGAGATATTCACCCAATATAAGAAGCTTATCAAAAGAGACAATATAGAGGTATTATTATTATTATTATTATTATTAGAATTAACTTCTGATATTTACACGCTAATAATTTGATAAATTATTTGTGATTTAGGTAGAATCAATGGTGCTTGAAGATGACAATCCTGCAACTGCTCTTCTCAAATACATTTCTAAGGCCAATATTAGAAGTGTAGTATTGGGATCCCAATCCACAAATTTCTTTTGGAGGTAATTTAATATCCGAAACTTAGTTCGAAAAAATGACTCAAAATAATACAAATGTATTAAGATCTATAATACGAGAGTCGAAAACTCAAAATAACGAAACTACAACATCACAAAGGAAAACGGCTATATGGGTGTGTGCATGGCGAGCATATTGAGCTTCAAATAATTCAGTCTGTAATAATTTTTGGTAAATACGATGATAGTTGGTAAAGCGATTATTTATTTCTAAAACAAATGATTAATTACGATGTCAGGAAGATTAAGGGGCCAGGAATATCATCGACAGTGTTGAAGTGTAGCCCTGACTTCTGTGATATATTTTTGGTATCAAAACATAGAGTGATCACCAAACTTGCAGTATCGTTGATCTCTAATGGTAAGTGTAAAAACCCTAATTATGATAAGTTGATATTGTTCATCCTATTAGTGTCCCATACTTAGCACGAAATCGTCTTCTTTTTGCTTCTTAGTGAATAATTTTGGCAGTGGGAGTAACACGCCCCGGATGTCTTCCTCGTCTTTGGAGCGAAGAACTCGTAAAACCATTGGAGCATCGTCCTTTTCGGTTGCACCAAGTCGTTCCAATTCTTCAACAAGCTCGCAAAAGGGTTCGAGATTGAATTCTTTCACCGAAGATTTCAATCCCCACAAAGCGGCTCAAATCAACTCAATGGCTTCTCGTGCCATTGAGTATGGTCATATGTCTTCTGGCCCGACCTCCTCGACAAATACCGGTGCTTCATTTGTTTCTTATGAGCAGGTACGTCTAATAGCATGTGTCATTTGATCCAATAGAATAGAGGCCAATTAAGTCAGATACAAGGCCTTCAAAACTCATTGCACGGTCATTTGTTATAGTTTGACCTGAAGAATGAAGTGGAACAACTAAAGCAAGAGCTCCAAACTACCCTTTCATTGTACAATCAAGCTTGTGAGGACCTTATGCATGCTCAAACCCAAGTGAGTAGACAAAAGTTATCGAAGAACTCGTTTTCGTTGAGTGAGTTTATGTAAACATATTGGCTTTGTGTAATGTAGGTTGAAATGCTGTCAACGGAATGCGTTGAGGAAGCGGAGAAGATAAATGCTGCCGCGGAGAGGGAGGAGATGCTAAGAAAGATGGCTGTAGAGCAAAAAGCAAAGCATTTACTTGCTGTCAAGGAAGCTGAAGAAGCTAAGATGATACTAGCAAGAGAGGCTTATGAAAGACAGATAGCAGAGTTGAATGCACTCAAAGAGTCCTCAGAGAAGCAGAAGATTGTAGATGAGCTTATTTCAAGTGAGATTGGCTATAGGAAGTATAGTGTCCATGATATTGAGGTTGCGACCGAGTATTTTTCCGCAAATAGGGTTCTTGGAGAAGGAAGTTATGGGAAGGTTTATAAGGGGAGTCTTGATCATACTCCTGTTGCAATCAAGGTTCTTCAGCAAGATAATTCTGATAAAAAAGAAGAGTTTCTCAAAGAGGTATCTTACCCAACTTTATCTTCTTTTTGGGTCGTTGGTACCGATATCTTGATATCAAATATGAGTACAAGTTATACTCAGGGATATGGTATCAAAGTGATATCTCGATATCTCAAAGAGGTATCAAAGAGGTATATCTGAATATGAGCCCTCATATGTGTCAAGTATAATGTTGATATGGTATCAAAGTGATATCTCGATATCTCCCGATAACCATATTGGTACCTTAAGAATCGACATGGGCATCCCGGACCCTAGCTGAAATTCTGCCCGTTTATCTAGGCCAAACTCGTGCTGGGGTTACAACCTTACGGGATGAACATAAGTCATTTCTGTTTTATTTTTATTTTGTAAAAAAAAGGGGCCGGAACTAGTGACTGGACGGGTCACTGAGTTTGTCGTACCCGCCCGCCAGGCTTAGCGGCCCGGACGGTCCTAACTACTTTGTCATACCCACCTGTTTTCTTGGGCGGATGGGCTTGCCCGCATTTGCCCAAGTCTACTGAAGAAGTATTCAGGACATTTGGTCTAAGAAAATGTCACCTGAATTTATGTCCTTGTAGGTTGGGATTCTAAGCAAGCTGAGGCATCCAAACGTAGTCTTACTACTCGGAGCGTGTCCAGAGAACGGTTGTCTAGTTTACGAGTACATGGAAAACGGATCCTTAGAAGAGCTAATCTTTTGCCACAACGGAAAGCCGCCACTCCCATGGTTTACCCGATTCAAGATCGCGTTTGAGATAGCCTGTGGAATAGCCTTCCTCCACAGCTTCAAACCCGAGCCAATAATCCATCGAGATCTCAAGCCAGGCAACATCCTTATCGGCAGAAACTACCTAAGCAAGATCAGCGACGTTGGCCTTGCCAAGATTGTATCTGAGCAAGTACCCGACAGTGTCACACATTTCGGTCACTCTGTTCTTGCAGGAACACTTTACTATATGGATCCTGAGTATCAAAGAACAGGTACAGTTAGGCCAAAGTCGGATCTGTACTCGTTCGGGATCATACTTCTGCAACTCTTGACTGCTCGACATCCGAATGGGCTATTGTTGGTGATGGAGAATGCTATGGAGAGCAATTCATTGCAGTATATGTTGGACACTGCTATCTTGGATTGGCCATTAGCTGAAGCCAAAGAGATGGCGAAAATAGCATTGAATTGTTGTAAGCTGAGGTGTCGAGATAGGCCGGATCTCGAAACTCAGATTCTTCCTGTCCTGAAGAAGTTGGCTGATGTTGCTAATGCTAGTATGAAGGTTGAAAAGAATACTACTGCTTTTGCTCCAAGCCACTACTTTTGCCCTATAATCAAGGTATGTATGTTCATATCAAGAGCTCAAACACAAACTGTTTATAATGCATTTACGAGTACAAAATTGATCGACTTACGGATTATGCTCCATTGATGCCCAATGTAGGAGATCATGGAAGATCCACATATTGCAGCTGATGGCTTCACATATGAGCGTACAGCGATAGAGGCATGGCTTGCAAAGCATGATGTATCACCTGTGACAGAAACTAAAATGCAGCATTTTTTACTTACTCCCAACAAAACTCTGCGTTCAGCCATACAAGAGTGGAGGACTCGTGTTGCTGCTACTGAGAATTAATTGTTACAAGTCCTCCATGTATATCTGACATAAGAACTCAGAATTTAACTGTAAAGTTGTGTTTTCTTGGAAAGCCGATTCTTTGCGTTGTGCGCGTTTGGTTGCTTCTCCGGAATGGAAACGATAAGGTAGTTATTAAGAAGAGGGAAAGAAAATGATGCGACAAATCATTTTTCTCTTCTTAGCTATTACTTTTCCGTGTTCATTATGAATGATCAACACAACCTTAAATTGACAAAAACTGAAGGGGGAAGTTGTGATCAACATCTGCTGATTTCTTTAGAGAAATTTTGCATGGCAACAAAAATTAGCATCCGACACAAAAGTACCTCAATTTGTCATATTGACAAGGCACAAGTTTGTCTAATAACTAAAAATGAACTTACATTGACAAAATTTCACTATAGATAGACCCTATGGAGATTCCCCGGATGCTAGCAGGTTGAAAGCAATACAAATATAGGAATATCTCCATCACGCACAGCCTTTGAATGATCAAGAACTGAAGGATCAAAACTCAAATAGCCGGAAAAGCTGTATGCCATGTGAAAATTTTGGTATCACTCTCTCGACACCAACCGAACATACTTGCCATCAACTGTAAAGCGGGAATTTGTCTTAACCTACAGATTAGCAACAATGTCAACATCACATCATCATCCAACAAACCCTGCTGTGTACTTCAAGGGAAATAGATGGAACGATAAGCTCACCTTGTGCTCAAGAGTATTGTTGAGCTCGGTGACATCGATTGAGATCCCAGATTCCTGTAGGGACTTCCGGACAAGCTTCTGCAGTTTTTTCATCTTTACAGCCCCATCAGTCTGTTAAAATGAGCATGGGCCATTAAAAAAACAAGCCCCACAAATTAACAAAAGCAAGAATGATAAAATAAAATTATAACTAGTGTAATAACAAGGATGGAATACCCACAGATTTCAAGATTGAAGAGATTATCTTCTTCCACTTTATCTTCTCTGAAGCCAGGCAAGATCCATGCTCTCCATTCTCCTGTTCATCATGTTTGGCCTTCTTCACCTTCTTCTTATCTTCATCTACAGCCTTTTGTTTCTGAACCACCTCACCATTTCCTAGTTCTGTTTGAATATCAATTGCAGAATGCTTTTTAGCACCATCATCATCAGAATCACTGATTTTTCTCTTCTTCACTGACTGAATTCCATTTTCGGAGACAGGGAAATCATCATTAGAGACAGATTTTGGTGGATTTTGAGCTTCTTTTGCATCCTTGTTTTCTGGTACATTGTTTGGTTGAGCTGTAATAGATTCTTCTGTTGGCTTAGGTTGGTTTGCAGCATGAAAAGCACGAGCTTTTGCCCTGTGCTTCTTCCCATCAGCATGCAGTAGCAGAGTCTGTTGGCTAGTGGTTTGGGTGTTGCAAAGACTAGAATTGTACGGTTCAACCAAAAATCGTCAGTTGCTAATTTATTCTCAAACAAAAAAACTCAACACATGTCGACTGAAACAACTCACAGTACCCCACGATCAACCAGGGGGGGTGGGATGGCAAGAAAAGATATGCAAAAATCAATACAGTCAATCATACAAGAAAATCATGTTCATATATCTCAGGAGGAAAAGAAAACCTTAGAATCAAAGAAAATAAAAGTTTCTCCAATCACTGTTGTTATTGTTCCACGAGATGAATTGAGCTAACCAATCATAAAATGGAAAAGGGTACAGCAATCAATACATGGAATAGGTCTCTGATCTAATGGAAACAATTCTTTGCAATATGATCAGCAAGTTAAATGTTTAGACTCCCCTGGATGTCACAAGAAGCAGAGAAGGATGTAAATTGTCCCAACTCCAGAGCCCTGACCCAATATTGTTGTGTTTCTTCAGTACCACAGATCCAGCATACAAAATTGAAATTTCTATCAACAAATTTGGCAAAATCATTTGTTGGATGTGAGCAATTATTACAAGGTAGGTAAGAAACTACAAATGATGCACATTGAAGTGTATAAGGGAATTCAAGCAACTAAATGAAGCTATGACGAAATTCAAAAGAAAGAGAAAAAAAAGAGAGAACATCAAAGCAACTAGTACATACCTGCAAAACCATGGAGGACGCTCAGATAACCCTACATGTATGTCTACATCAGCATTTTTCTTGTCATTACTTGGTTTCGCAGGTGTCCCATTTGAAACTTGGCCCTTTGGACCATACTTTTCCTAAAATGAGCAATCTCATCAAAATCTAATAATCATATCAAATCCTTAGAGTTTATCAATTGTATTCAGATCATAGATATGCAAGTAAACGAAGCCATATTTCAAGTAACCTCAAATGGGAACCCCAAAACATCATTTCAATAATTCAATGACAACAGATGTTGATATTTAGTTCAAATTATATATAGTTTCATCCCTGTGATTCAATATATCAGGAGTCTGAAGCCTTTATTTGTCTTTTCAAGATACATTCTTACTGCATTCCTAAACCCCAATATTTTACTTCAAGGCAACAACTGGTTCAAATCAGATATAGTTCAAACTACTACACTAGGTCTCAAACTCTTGATTAACAACCAGAAGTACCAAATTCAACTTAGTATAAGAACAGCTTAGAAACATATCAGCAACTAATCAGAATCGTCTGATTAAGAGCATTAAGTTGAAAATGCAATACAATTAGAAACTGAATTGATCAAGAAATCAACAAGCAGGTGGTTAACTAGTAACTAACCGCTTCGGATATACATTGAGTGTGGCCCTGCACAGCCTGCTTTCCGAACACTTGGCCGCAGTCAATACAAGAGAGCTGTCCAAAACATTAGAATAAAAACGCTAAACAACATCAGATGCTAATTACATCGAGAACAAACAAATTAAAATCTTTCTGAAAAAACAAATTAAAATCGAAATACAGAAAGAGAAGGGAGACGGACCTTGGTGGCAGAGCACATGCGAAAATGTCCGGGAAGCTTGGGTTTCTTCAGGTTCTCACCACAATCTTCGCATTGAAACCAAACCATCTTTGTCAAATTGCAGGAGAGCAGAGAAGAATATGCAGGGAGAGGGAGAAGAATCGAGGTAACTGCGGTTTTAGGGGTTTTCAAGTTTCAGCCATGGCGGATTAATCTTTGGACCCTTAAAAACCCTTTCCGTATTATACGTTTCGAGGGGGAAAAAAAATTCATTTTAGTTATTGGGCTTCGGCCCATCTAATTACTCACCCTCTAAAAACCGAGCCGGAAATTTTGATCCGACTTATTTATTAATTATTAGCAACTAGCTTAGTACCCGTGTAAGCACGGGTTAATAAAAATGCAAACAAAATAGTTATTCATATAACAAAAAATCAATATCATAATAAAATAAATAAAAAATTTAGGTAAAATTATATAATAATCAACGGTAACTTAAGAAACAAAATTTTCAATAATATCAAATAGATTTATAATTATATTATTAACTAAGTTAAATATGTATTTTGTGGATATGGAGTATATTAATAATAGTATAACATATTTCATATATATACATGAATTTTACATATAAAAAAAAGTAGTTCTACTTTAAAGTGTATATATCTATATATAAAATAAGATACATTGATATATTCTCACCAAATTAGTATAAATGGTACATAAATCTTAAATAGACAATATGATAATAGGTAAACTTTTCCTATAATTACAAAAAATCATTAAGCAAACAAAATCAAATAAATGATATGATCTCCTTATTTAGATGATGATGATATCATTTTGTATCTTAATTTTGATAAAACTAAAATTAAAAGAAGCATGTACACATATGTGGCGCAACTTAATGACGACATGTGACAAAATTCAATGTAGCGGAGTTTAAGGACGACATGTGGCATAATCTGAGGTGGCGCGATGCTAGGATCACAAGTGGCCAAAATCACTTCTTCTTTAGTATTATATAGTAGATTTAACACATTGTCACACTGAGCTTCATTCCAGCCCGAACCGCAAAAATATCCGGACCGAAGATAAACCGGAAGTCGTGACTGGTTTATAATCGGTCTAAATGTGGTTTGATTCGTGACTCTTTTTTTTTTGGAAGGAGAGTTAGTCTCCGGCGCATTTAGTCGCGCTTTTATGAATAGAAAATAGCTAAGTAGTAACCAAATGGGAATAGTCTGGCCCCTTACGTCAGACAAAAGAATGTTCATTGTAGCCTCGAGGGTCAAGCAATACACCGTGCCCAATAGGGAGGTCAAACGCAAAACTAGCAAGAAAATTTGCGGCTTTATTCGCCTCGCGATAGCTTGACCCCTTACATCAAACAAAAGAATATTCACTATACCCTTGTGACTCATTTTATTAGACCTAATTGTTTTGTTTGTTTGTTTTTGTTTTTTCCCGACAAATATAACCAAATTATAAAGTACGAATATAAAGATATATAGTTTATAACCTTATACTTTTTCCTACTTGTTAAACAAAAGTTAATAATCCAAATTATAACCGACTAGTGTCAACCCTAATACACCGGGTTACGCCGAATTTTGAACAACTCGATCAATGTTAGTAATATTTTTAACGATGTAGCATGAAAACGGAAAATAAACATTATCATAAATGAAAAAGCATAAATCTTGTAGAATTATTAACCGTAACTTATGGAAATGAAAAACACACAAGAAATGAAGAAACATTTTTATAGGATTTTCATGCTTTATAGATGAAAGAGGATAACCTTGTACCTTATTGAGGTACATCTAAAGTTGTTATTCGAGTAGAATATTTACATGTTTAAACTATAAACAAATTAAGTCTGAACTGAAACTAAATTTTAAACGAGCTTTAAATTCATATTTCAAAACGAGCTTTAGCCCAACTTTTTTACGAGCCAAGCCAAGTAGCTCGTCTAATTTGACAGCCCTAGTCACATCTCAGCATTCATCATATGCAAAAGATACACAACACTTTCCAGTAACATGTCTAACTTGCACAAATAAGATTCAACTACAGCCGGACATTTTCGACATAGATCCCGTAAAGTTACACAATGTTACTAGCTTAAAAACTGAACCAAACAGAGTATCCATGGTTACACAAGTATTACACTCACGTCTCAGAGTTTCAATCAACACATATCAGTCTTCAAATGCTAGAACTTCAATAAAAACAAACAGATTGGTTTTAACTAAAGCAATGACTGAGAAAATATAGAACAAGCCAAGGATGAGTTGCCTTCCGATGATCATTAACCATACTTTCTATTTCCGTTTTAGTTAGGTCTTTGATCACCGGACAACACGAGCACAATGCTCGCTAGGGTTGTTGTTGATAAACCCTGGGAATCCGCCATTCGAAAGATCTGTGAAGTTGAAGCTTAGATGAGGTGCTGATGAGGAGCTGCTGCTTACATTCTGTTGGTGATACTGAACTGAGCTCGGATGACCGTGGGACCCGATTGTGTTTGAAGAAGCTTCTTGCTGAAGCTTTTTTGTACTGAGGAATCTTCCTCCTGACCCTCTAACTCTGTTCATTGCATGAAGATGCCGAGACTCGTGTAGATACGGCTGCATCATGTTACAATCAAATTTAGTACAGTATCAAGTATGTTGTTGATTTTTCGTTTTAGCCCTTGACACAATTTTTAAGAAAAATATTAAATAACATAGGTTTTATCAAAATTTTCTAAATATTGTCACTTAATTAATACTCAACACTCTTTTGAACCAATAATAAATATTTTTTTTACCTAAAAGTAACCAATAAAACAATTTTCAAGAACAAATCTTATAAATATTGTGTATCTATTGCCTAGAAAACTTAAAACTACGAATAATTGTGATCAAAACGACATTTATTTATGATCGGAGGGAGTAGTGTTTAGAAGCGGCTTACTTTGCGAGCTTTGATGAGCTTGTTCTGAGCCTCTAGCTTAGCTCGGGACTGCCTTCTTCTAAGAATACCGTGGTATTGCTTGGCATTGACGAAAATGGGTTCGTCTTCTGTGATATCAAGAGGCAATGGAACTCTAGCTGGTGCTGCACCCATCAACTGTGGTTGCATCTGCTACAATAAAAATCAGAACACAAGTGAAGACGACAAACTACGTTACTTACACATGTTTGCTTATAAAAAAACCAAAAAATGCAAGTAAACAACATATATCTTGTGAAACTCGTATATGATATAGTTTCTCATATTTGAATTGGAGATTCATGTACAGACACTCGACTGAACATACAAGACATGCAGAACAATGTTGCCACGTTGAAGGCCGAGTTACAAGGCTATGTGTTCTACGATAAGTGGTAAGCTAAAACTACCAATTTTATGGTTGCAAAATTTTACTGACATGAGGGTGCTTCAACAAATTTACAATGATCAGGAGCAAAAATTATATCAATGGAGAAAGAGCAGAATATTAATGACAAATACTTTCATGCTTAATTCTACCAGCTGATATTGAACATGATGAAATTGCATGTCAACGGACTTACCATGGGTGGCGCTCCATACGCAGATGCAAGTCCGTTTGCATAGTAAGGATCCGCACAGGCATAAGGCAAGCAAGTCTGGAAGCAAAAATACATTCATGTGATGATGTGAAATTAATGCACAATTTGTAATGAACAAGTCATTTTCACTCACCATTGTTTGGCCATAATTGCCTTGAGGTTGATTAATGGCACCATCTGAATGACCCATCATAAACATATGCTTCATATGGCCATTAACTCTTTTATCACAGCTCACATCTTGGCCTTGAAATCCAAAAAACCAAACATAATGAATCTATGCCAGAAACACTAAGATACTCATGTTTGTGTTAAAACCGACGCTTCATAGTACAGTATACAGCAATTAGATGTAATTAGATACCAGATTCTGATGAATTGCATTGATCTTGAGAGTTAGCTCCACCAGCACCAATATAGTCATGATTTGATTGAGTTGACTGGCTAGAAGACGAGTCATCATGCATCTGATGGCCCGATGTCTTTGTCTTATTAAATAGCTGAGCTGAAAAATCGACTTTCAAAGACAAGTTCTTTGACAATGACTCGGAAATCTGATGTTCATGTGAATTCCAGTGGGGAGGATAATTCATGTACAGCTGGGACATTGATTGAGCCGAGCTCTGATCAAGATTCTTGTTTGCCGGATTCTGGATCCTTGTGGCCATACAAATACAAGCTTCAGTTTTTTATGTACCAGACAGCAAAGTTCGTACTCCAAGATATCGCGTAAATATAGCTGCAAAACAACTACAACAACTTCAAAGTAAGTCAACTAGTTTGATTTGATAACAACCTGTCATAATCTTGACTAATGATGTAGAAACTACATTTCTAGCCCTTGGACATCAATGTAACAGTTACTGATTTGAGATTTTACCTCATTTCAAACTAGAACATGAACATAACAGTCAGTAATTATTACTGCTTTTAGGTCTCTCTGAAATGTGTACCAACATTACATGATCTAAGTAAAGGTTAATGAACTAAAATACAAAAACAGAAAATCCCAAGGAATTATGATGCTGAATCATATTTATTAAATAACTAAACTAATGGAGTTGGTAGGTAAGCAAAAAAGAACACATGCAAAGGCATACAAAATTAGGCATAACATCACAGCTCAAGAGATGTTGGCACAAAACAGAATCTTTCACAATCTCTCCTACCTTCCTTTTTATATATTTCTAGAACATAGTGAAAATTACAATATAAATAATATCAGCCACAAGTATAACCAAAGAGGGTCCACTTAACTTGAAAAACTTCTAACACACCTACTTTCTAACACTAGTAATGGATATGAATGATATGTTTTACAAAAATAGGCTGTTCAAGGAAACTTTTAACATTAACTCAAAATTACACACTATTTCCAAATTTCAGTGAGCAATAATCCAACCAAATTTAAGAAACAGATAAAGACTTTCCCACAGACAAGTGATCAATCCTAAAAATATAACTTTTTGCACTAAAAAGCAATAGCATAAATAGAATAAATATAGTTTCTATATGGATTAGCCAATGAATAACAAGAGGAAAAGATCCAGATGAAGCACCCAAAAAAACTATAATAAACAGATGATATATTCAAAAAAAAAAAAAGAGCAAAAAGTTATTGTTTTGTAAGATGACAAAAAACCCAGAAATCAAACATGCATTCAAACAGAACCCAGAAGAGAAACTACAGGATTGTTTGATTCTTGATGAAATCAAAGAGGGGAAAACTCAAAAACAGCAGAAATGAAGTGTTGGATAGTATAAAAGAAGATGAAAATGGAGGATGAGATTGAAAGGGAAGATGGAGACAATATAAGAATCTAATGAGTGAAAGGATAATGAAAGAAGAGAAAAAAAGAAATAACCTTTGGGATCAGACAAGAAGAAGAAGATGAGAGTGGAAGGCAAGAAATGGAGGTGTTGGGAAGAAATTGGGCATGTCTCCTTCCTTTGAGACTCTCTCCCCTCTTCCCACGTCTCTCTGTTTTCTCTCTCTCTTTGGGTTTTGCCGAGGAGAAGACTCAAATCAATGATGATAAATCTCACCCACCAATGGAAATATAAAAAGGTAAAGATTATAAAATGAATTTTAAATCTTGGGTTATATAAGTGTAACCACTATCACCAATAATTACTTTGGAGTATTAATGCTTATTTTAAATGATTTTATCTTATATTGAATCAGATTTACATAAATTTTAAATCTTTGGTCATATAAGTATAACCAATAATTCCTTTTAAAAAACTTATTTACCAATTCTTCAGAAAAATACTAAACTCGATATTTTGTAATTTTAGATTAATTAAAAATAAAATACAATAAAATATAAAAGTGCAATATCTAAAATTGTAATAAAATTTTATTTATATAGAATATAAATAAAATAGCTAATAAATTTTCACGTAAACTTACACTTTCATTAAATTATATTGAATCAGATTTACATAAATTTTCACGTACGCCTCCAGGATTTTTCTCAGCCCAACGAAAAATTTTCAGGCCTCTGCTGCCACGTGTCACTCTCAGAATTAACGGCAAAAATTTAAATACATAATTTAGCTTATTAATTTGTAAATCGATTTTTTTTTAAAAATGTAGAAACAAATAAGTTAACATTTTTAAATATGTAATTCAAATAAAGACGAAATCTATAAAGTTGTAATCAGATTGTTTAAAAACAAAACACTTTTTCAAATTTAATTAGTTTTAAACAATTTTTTTTATCATATCAAATCGAATATTTTTTTTAATTAGCTAATTAGGTTTTGAAATATTATTTATCAATAAATATTTTTAAGTAAAATTAGCTATTCTTCATAAACACTATAATCCCATTCAATAAATCTCTAATTATAACCATATATATTTTTCAACAATATTTTTTTTCCTACATTTCAAAGTTAATTAACTGAATAAGTATTTTATACAAATTAATATAAAACACTATTATTTCAATTTACCATTAATCTATGGATGCTGGATCTCCCCAAATTCTTTAATTTAAATAATATTGATATTTTATTTATTTTACCATTATGTGTGAGACTTTACTTAAATCTTTTATAAAATATAATTAAAAGTCGTTATTTTTTATACATAGAAAACAAAACTATCGAAATTTTTTTTGAGTAAATCAATTTGTTTTTCAATAAGATATTTCATTAGTTAGAGGATAATAAATCTATTAAATTTTTGAATAACTTTGTTTCCCCGATGGATTAGTTCATCATACCCGAATTACATATCTTAACAAAATTTATTATTATCATCTTAGTTTTAAATTATTATTTTTAAACTTTCACAACAAATTTTATAACATTTCATCTATCTTTTTATTACTATCCAAATTTGAGTTTGTTTAGTCGATGTAATTTTTTTGATTATTCGATGGTCGAATTATTGTTTAAATAAACATGTTTAGTTTAGATTATTTTCAATTTATATTTATTAATTAATCAAATTAAATTTAATTAAAATTTACCAATCATATATTTACTATAATTTATATTTATATATGTATTAAAAACAAACACCCGCAAAAAATACGGGTAATACACTAGTATTGTTTTAAATACGTAAACCTTTTTTAGGGTTAGTTCTAAGTTTGAATTTTAGTAGGTTGAGAAATAAAGAAATTACAAATAAAATACTTTTAAGAAAAGAAGGAAAAAAAAGGAAAAGTCACAAAGATAAATTACAACAACAACCTAGCCAAGAGGCCAAAGACCAGACCTCGACTTTTCTTGTCCTCTTGCGAATTGGGCCTCCACAATTTCCCATATTTACGCCCTTACCCTCTTTTGTCTTTATCCGTTTTTTGTATTTTTTATAAAAAAGGAAATATGACAAATACGTGGCATGGTATTATACTGTACACTACACAGTACAGTGCAGACTATACAGTACGGGTCACTGTAGAAGTGTAGGGTATACAATTACAAACCAAAAAAATAGTATTGTACTATTGATAAGGTTCGAAGAAGGGCCGAGCAACCTGCGGTTCGGTTCACTGAACTGAGCCGAAATCGACAATTTTGATCCAAATTAAACTCGAAACCAACATTTTAGGTTCGGTCTTAAATTCTTGTTTTTAAAAAATAGGTTTCGGTTTCGGTTAAAAACCGTAAACGACTGTTAAACTGAAAATCCGAAAAGCAAGATTTAAACTTGATGT
This sequence comes from Fagopyrum tataricum, assembly GCA_002319775.1. Taxonomy (NCBI): domain Eukaryota; kingdom Viridiplantae; phylum Streptophyta; class Magnoliopsida; order Caryophyllales; family Polygonaceae; genus Fagopyrum; species Fagopyrum tataricum. Next base: position 4,114,118 of record CM008283.1, read on the forward strand.
TTGAATGGAATAGTTATTTTTTTAGGCTTTAATTCTTTATATTAAAATAGTTACAGATTTAAACTTTGTTGTTTTATCGTATTTACGAATTTTACGTTATTGAATTTGGATATTATTTCATATTGCTTATACTTATCCATATTTGTACTTTTTACTTTCTAGGTCAAAAATCTAAAACGAACCAAAATTGATCCTAATAGGTTCGGTTTTAGGTTCTAATATTTCAGATTTTCAGTTTTAGGTTCAAACCGAAACCAAACCTAATTTTATAGGTTCGGTTTTCGGACCAAGGTTTCAGGAAAATCGGTTATAGGTTCGGTTTGGTTTTGGACCTATGATCACCCCTATTTCGAAGAGTTTCAGGTTTGAACAAAGCTAGGGTTGTAATACGAGGCAAATGAGCCGAACATTGACTTATTTATAAACAAGTCGGGCCTAAATTTTATACGAGTTTTAAAATGTGTCATATTCGGCGGCTTGTTTAGGAAGTGACGAGCTCGAGTGAGCTTTTGACGAGTTGATCTCGAGCCGAGCTCGGGTAACTCGGCTAAAATAATGTTCTTAAAATGTGTTTATATCCGACTCGTTTAGAAAATAAACGAGTTCAAACCGAGCTTTTAACGAGTCGAATGTTACCCAAATAATTTGACAGAGACTTGGATTCAAAAAAGTTAAAATGGAAGATTATTGGTAATTAAAATTAAACTCGAAAATTACAGGGTAGCTAAAATAAGCGGATGATCGTCGGTATCTGATAGAACAAAGCTTATGCCTTTTCTTATCTTGAGGTTTGAAAAAACATTAGTATTATTGCGATTGATCGATATTATGTCAATTTAATTTAGTGGAAGAAATTTATTGAATCGATAGAAAGCTTGGGATTTCAACGCCTTACATTTCGTCCATAATATATTATTTCATTCCCTTTTATAGTGAATAATAAAACTTTAATATTTCATATATAAATGTTTTATTCACTTTTTGATGTAAAAATAAAAGAGAAATAAACTACAATAGATAAATAATCTATTTTTTTGAATAATGTAAAACTTGTATGAAAAAAAAATAAAATTTTTAGAGCAATCATGATGACAAGTAGAAGAAACTAATGTTAAATTACATTTTATATGAAATAGGGCGTGTTATATACACGAACTTCAAATTACTTGTTGTCAAAACATAGTCGCATGGCGCCGGCGCCTAGCTTGAGCGCTGTCTAATGGCGCCGGCGTCCATGTATATATTTTATTTTAACCCTTTTTTTTCAGATTCGGGCGCCGGCGCCATCAACCGGCGCCCAGTTTTTATTTTTTTTATTTTTTTATTTTTTTGTTTTTCTGAAAATAAAACAAAAAAACAAAAACTTAGTGTTGGTTGACGATGTCCGATGTTTATAATCAAATGTTTTGACAATGAAAAAAATTACATAACTAACTTTTTCAATTTATAAATTTCTCTTTTTTCATACAATACGACTTAAACCGTGATAGAGGGAATTTATGGGGTTGAAAACGATCACTGTGGATGAACATTGAGCTTTACACAAAAGAGAAAATCGAATTGAAATAGATTATGGCTCCGGAGCCAAACATTTTTTCCATCCGGGTGCCGGCGCTCAATTATTTTATTTTTTTCTAGAATTTTTTTAATAAAAAAAAGAGGGTGTCGGACTATACAAAATAATATAAGTAACTTTGAATTCATTCAATTCATATATATTTCTCTTTTTCCTGTATAAAATAATATAAGTCACTTTGAATTCATTCGGTAGAGGAATTTATAGAGTTGATGAGTATTATTGGGATGAAATTTTTTTTAAAATGGAGATAAAATTTGGTTACTAGGAAAAAAAACACACTATGGGTGCCGGCGCCATCAGCCGGCGCCTGTTTTTTTTTCCGGGGAAAAAAAGAAAAGAAAAAAGATGAAGTTGAGCGCCGGCTCCTGGCGCCGGCGCCCGCTAAGCACTATCGCATTGCGCTCGAATTTTACGTTAGTAAAACGAGCTTCGTGTATTTAGTTTTTTCGTATGAGGGGGAAATTAAATATAATTATTAATTAATTGGACGACAAGAAGACGAAAAAAAATTTTGAAAAAATGAGAAGAAGAAAAAAAGGAGAAAGAGAACTAAATAGGTGTAAAAAAATAATTAAAAATTTAATCGACAAAATACATAAATGTAAATATTTTTTTTAAAAAAAACTTAAGGTCTAAATATAACCTTTTTTTGATTAAATTGCTAAATAAGGGCATGTTTACTTGCAGATTGGTTTATTTTCGGGTTTATAAACTAAATGAGTTTATACGGGTTTATAGTTTATTTTTGGGTTTATTTCTCAATGGGTTTATATATATAAATCATATAAGGTTGTTTACTTGTAGTTTTATTTTTTGGGTTTATTTTTGTTCAAAATACACTTATGCCCCTAAAAAAATCGAAGAACGACGGGGAATACATAGAGATGAACAAAGAATATCGGTTTGGAAAAGTACAAGGCTTCGGGTTTAAAACAAAAATAAACCCATCCCAGCAAAATTACCTTGCTCAAATAAGTTTATTTTTGAGTGGTTTATAAACCCGAATACCCTCATAGAGAATTAAACCAGTCTCCAAGTAAACACGCACAAAAATTAAATTCAGGATTTATAAACTAAATGAAACAGAAATAAACAATAAACAAAGATTAGGTTGAATAGGCTTGCAAGATTAAGTGAGTTGGCAAGATGCTTCAGTAAGACATTTATCTCATTGCTCTTCTTACCATGTCCTCCTTCTATTGTGGCTCAAACATGTGGTTATGCTAGCTAAAAAAAAACTTCAGACGGGGACTTGAAGCCGTCTGGATGTGTCATTATATCAAGATTTCAACCCATGATTGAGAAATTTTGGGCTAAATACTTAGGTAAGTCTCTCTCTTCAAACTCCTAAATTCCATTTACTAACCCGGAACCGCAAAGTGTTTGAAAATATTCATCACAAGAAAAAGGATATTTTAGAGAAGATAAATGGGATTCAAGGAGACCCGAGTTACGCTACTTCCCATATATTATTAGATCTGAACTAGAGTCTCCATTAAGAACTGGACCAGATATTGGAACAAATAGAGCTTCTTTGGATGCATAAATCTCGAGAGCAATGGCTTTGTCATGGTGATAGAAACACATATGTCTTCCACATGGCAACTATTATCAAACGTATAACGGTATAAGAAACAAAGTGGAAGGCCTATTTGTTGATAATAACACTTGAGAGGAAGATTCAGATTTGTTGAGTGACTGGGTGTGGAATATTTTCGAAAGTTTGATAGCATGGACAGTGACAAAACTATAAACCGACTTAAGTAGGATTTGCCTTCATTCCCGATTTTAGATCCCAACGCTTGGGAGCAATTGGACATCTCTCGAAGCAATACTCTTATTGAAAGTCGTTAAGCCCATGGGTGCTTATAAATCCTAAGAACTTGATGGGTTTCAACCCAATCTTCTATCAGAAATAGCGGAACATTGTAAGCAACTCGGTTAAGGAAGAGGTGGATATCTTGCTAGGTTAGCTCGGAATTTTAACATTGTTTACATGTGTTGCTTGACACTCCTGGGGGTATAGTAGATATTATTTGTGTTGATGTTCAGATGCGCAGAGACACCGATCCTCCACTTTACCTTTATATATTTATTTATTTTTTGGAAATATCTAATATTTTAAGTAAAATAATTTAAATTATATTACCCTTAGGCCTTAGATTGAAATTTACAGAGGCACATTAGTAGGTGAAATTAGTCAATGCATTATAACGTGGTGGATTAACAATAAGTTGAAATTGACATGTAGTAAACTAGTACTAATATTTTAGCTTACGTAAGTCTCGAGAGAGACAAAAGTGTGTGTTGCGTAAAGTTTAAGCTTAGATCATTTAAAGCTAAGGTAAATGTATTTTTTTTATCGGACCAAAATAAAGTAAATAAATTATAGAGTATATTTTCCAAAACATTGGTAAATGTATTGTGAGTTGGTCAAATACATTTATAAATGTAAATTTTTATTGTTAGACAAATCTATATCTATATATTTAACTAAAATAGTCGCCGTAAAAGTAGACGGTCTTATAAAAAATTTTAAATTAATTTTTTTTACTAAATTACAAAATAAGACAACCAATTTTTTTTTACTAAGAAATATCTAAAAGATAAATGTTAAAAAAAATAAAATCCGGCTAACGAATCATATCAGTTCATCGATTATTGTTGAATTCGATTCATCAAATTTTGTGTGGTACTCGGTCAGTTCATCGATTTTTGTTGAATTCAATTCTTGTTGACACGAGTAGCAACCATCTTATAAGTTAATTACAAATTCTCATTCAAACGATGTGGGATGACAATTTTTCGGGACGTCACAATCTCTCCCACTTAAACTCCTGACGTCTACGTCAGGCCAAGGACCGTCCACCGAGCCGAGTGACCGCCTACTAGGGCAAGCACACTCGTAACACGTGATTAACTCTAATACCATCTGTAAGACCCGAGGTCTTTGGGACGTTGTCCCCATACCAACCATGCTCGCGCATAAAACTTTCCTGGAGGTCACCCATCTTGAAATTGTTCCCGCACGAGCGCACTTAACTCTAGAGTTATTTGTTCTCACCCTGCCACTGGAAAAGAATAATTCTTGTTGACATGGGGTAACAACCCATCTTATAAGTTAATCACAAATCTCATTCAAACGATGCGGGATGACAATTTTCCGGATGTTACAATATCATGTTGTAACACCCCAAGTTCTAGGAACTCGGGGCGTACGGGCTAGGACCTCACAGTGGGTCCCGACCCTAGATTGACGACAATATCACTGGATCTTTTACAACGCACAACATACTCATCTTATAAGTTAATCACAAATCCCCATTCAAACGATGCAGGATGACAATTTTCCGGATGTTACAATATCATGTTGTAACACCCCAAGTTTTAGGAACTCGGGGCGTCACGGGCTAGGACCTCACAGTGGGTCCCGACCCTAGATTGACGACAATATCACTGGATCTTTTACAAGGCACAACATAAGAAAAACCAAATAAAGTCGGAAATCATGCAAGAAAGACAACACACAAGTTTATAGCGGTTCACCCAATAAAGGCTACCTCCATTTTCAGAGAGATTTCATTGAGGAAAATTTCAGAGCACATATGAGAGGATAAACAGATGATAACTAAGTTATCTCAGATTATAAATGATAACTAGGTTATCCCATATTATAGATGAATATATAATTAGATAACCAGATGATAGGAGACTAAGAGAACCCTACAATATATATAGGAACATCCTAGGTTTATACTAAAACATGTTTATACTTGGTAGGTTTGAACTTGACAAATTTATAACTGGAAGCCAAATATAAAACTGAACCAAACATAAAAAAAGCCCAAACAGAATTATGTCCAATTCAAGGCATATTCAACAAATATGGATACCAAACAATCCAAAAGTTTAGGGCTTGTTTACTTGTAGTTTACGTGGTTTTTAAACGTATCGGTGGAAATTGCTATTTGACACTGTAACTACGCACTTCGCGTGCGTAGTTGAGAACTTACTCAACAACGCACTTGGGGTGCGTAGTCGTAGTTAATATTATTATTATTATTTTTTTTTGCTTACTACGACTACGCACCCCACGTGCGTATTTCAATTTTTTCTCCGACTCCAACTACGCACGCCATATGCGTAGTTGGAAACCCGTGAACTACGCACGCGAAGTGCGTAGTTACGGTGACAAAAAGTGATTTTCACCGGTACGTCTAATAATCCCCGTAGTTTATTTGTGTTTCATTTAGTTTATAAATCACGAGTTTAACTTTTATGAGTGTTTACGTGTATATTGATTTATTTTTCTATGGGTTTATAAATCACTCAAAAACAAACTTATCAGACCAAGGTTAGATTTTCTCAGATAAGTTTATTTTTGTTTAAAACCCAATTTTCACCTTGTGCTTTTTCATCCGATAGTCTTTGTTCATCCACATTATTTTTCGATTTTGTTAGGGACATAAGTGTCTTTTGAAGAAAAATAAACCAAAAAAATAAATTTTAAATAAATAACCTTATATGATTTATTTATATAAACCCATTAAAAAATAAACCCAAAAATAAACAATAAACCCATATAAACTCATTTAATTTATAAATCCGAAAATAAATAACCTCCGAATAAACATACTTAATTTCTAGACGAAATCGATTGAAATTCAACTATATGAGATATTTTTTTTTAAAAAAAAGTTAGAATATTTATAATTTGATATTGTGGTGGGTCCCGTGACTCGTGGCTAGCACACGAAGATCAGAAGATAGTGTGTGTTGGGTTGATCTGCAAAGCAGCTAGTAAATAAGAGAATAAATGCGAATTCCCGTTTAAAATTATAGTAATTACAAAAATGGGGTTGCAGTTTGGGGCAAATTTATGAGGAGAAATCTCGAAATTACCCCAATCACCCCCGTTACCGCTGTACTTCAGTGTAAATTTATTATTTTCACTGACCCAAATTCAAAGTAATTTACTGCAACTCCAAACCACACACAGTTGACCGTTTTATATTTATTTCTCTCAGACACAGACGCCTGTTTTTAGACACTTTATTATTGATCAAAAGTAAACGCCATATAAAACTATCCTATATTTTCACTTGATAATTACACTCAATCACCCCTTCTGTAATTTTGTTACAAAACTATCCCTTAATATGTTACATTTGAAAACCACCACTCAAAACCTTTTTTTTAGTCAAATCTGACATAGCCCAATGCAAAACTATATTTATCTTGTTAGAAATGAACGAGTTCGTGGCAAATTTTTTTCGAATCACAATAGTTTAACTAATATAACAATCGTACAATGTTATTTCAGTCAAATGTGTCAAAGTTAGAATTAAACAAGCTTTAAAATGTTTTAATATTTGGGTTATTTCGAACGCAAATGAACTTAAACCGAAATTTTTTAGTAGGTAGCTCGGTGTACATAATAACCTAAGCTCGACCATATAAATATGCATGATTGTTTAAGTTGTTTTGCCTGTAATGTGTCCGTCAGGAGAAACATGGGTATGGTTTTTAATGGAAATATGAACTTGGGTCGTACTTTGTGAGATGTTTGAAACTTGGGTGGTTTTGGACAAAAAGTATTTTAATAGGCGATTTATTGAAAATAAGTTAAAATAAAAAGGTGATTTTATGCGATTTTTCATCTATCAATACAAGTTTTAACTGCAATTGTCTGAGTAACTTGGTTCCCAACTTTCTTGTTCTTGGATTGGAGATCAATTTTGGTACCTTCAATTTGAATGAAATACTTTACATTTGAATCGTCGATCGAGTTAGAGAATTATCTAGTCATGACATTTTAATGGTTTTTTTTATATAAAAAGCTTGAATGTTAAATAACAATAATTTTTGCATTTTGTAACACAATTGAACATTAAAAAAACAACACAAAATATCATTAATTTTAGAAAAGTACGTAGATAAATTAAATTCCAAAACACTCATTTTTATATAACATGCATATTAATCTTGCATGTAATATTGCTCATACTAAATGAAAAAATGTTTTCAATTTTTCAGTCTTCATAAACCATTATTTCTTATAAGTTTTCTTGTATACCAAAATCTCTAATTTTTGGAATTTTATTATAGTAACATACAAAATCTACAATATAAATTAAATTCCAATTTCTTTTTGTTGTTGTAAACATTTACATTTAAGATGGATAAAATGTTGGTCAAAGTGAGCCTAAATTTGCTAGTTTCCGAAAAAAAGAAGATAGAAGAGATATGTTGATAAAGGAAAGCTAAAAACAAGGCTTTAATTGAAGCTTGTGAAGGGTCTACTCACAATGTGTTTTTTTACTCCTTGCATTGGGAACCTCAGACCACGTCTTTCTATTCTGAGTTATTTACAGAAAACCACCCATAAATTTGTTTCTCTCAAACAATCACCATGTTAGACTGTTAGTTACTTAGTTTTAATGTTTGTAAAATCTTTAAGAAAGGATTCTATTATCACATTACTCTTGATTTTTGGGTAGTTTTACGATATATTTTACAAGTCTAGCATATATCACCTAATGGGCCTTTCCTTTTTTTTTTTTTTTTTTTTTTTTTGTGTGCGCGGTATCCTCGACTTCATGTTTTATTTTGTGACATGGACAAACCTTTGAAAGACCTAAAACTAGTATTATTATTCGAGGCAGCAAAACTTTTATACGAGTTTTAAAATGTGTCTATATATGACTTGTTTCAAAAGTGAACGAACTTTAGCTTTTTCTGAACCGATCCCGAGTAACTCGACCAATACAGTGTGACCTATAAAATATACAAGTTCTAAAATGTGTTCATTTTTGACTCTTTAGAAAATGAACAAGTACGAACTAAGCTTTACTCTTTAGAAAATGAACAAGTACAAACTGAGCTTTTTTATGAACCGAGTAGATTGACTCATATAACAACCTTACCTAAAACTCGCAAGTTACAAAACATTTTACCTTTTTTATCTGCTTTGGTACTGAAGTTACAAAAGAACAAGTTCAGATGAACCACACACAATTTTTATATTTTTTTGAAGATACCATGTAAAATTACACAAAAAATTTTAGTTCATTTGTAAATAATAAGTTCAATTTTGATAAAAATACGGCAACATACCAATTTTTGCAAAAAAAAAAAAGGATTATTTTCAAAAATAACCTTATTCTTTTTCAGGATAGCTTTTACACTCTCTTTTCCCCCTTTTCTGTGCAATTGTGAATAAATGAAGGCTGCAGTTTCGTTTTGGAAAACAGCGAGGAAAAAAGAGATTCATATACCAAAATACCACAAGTTCTAGGTTAGCTCATATGGGCATAAAAATTGTTAACTATAAGTAAACTCAAAATTCATAAGGCACTTGATATTTTGGTAAATTGATCTAAAATCACAAACACAAGACTCAAAAATTCGTAAGGCACTTAATATTCTGGTAAATTGATCTAAAATTACAAACACAAGACTACATGTTCACCAGAGAATCAAGAGTTGAGCCTAAGAACAGGTTAACCCGAAAAGACGAAAGGAAGTTTGTAGTATATAAACCTTGATTCATTGTTGTCTTGTTGATGATGGTAAAGGAACAACACTCCCTTCATGCCTGACAAAAGTTCCGGAAGAATTACAACGAACAAGAAATCGACCTTTGTTCATCTTCTGGTGCTTGTGTTAGTCCTTGGCTTAGCTTTAACCTCAGCCTCCTATATCAATATAATATTAAGTTTACGGTGATTGATTATCTTTTTAATTTTTAAATTTATCTTCAGCATTAAGAGAATCTACCTGAGGCAAGTGCAAGAAAATGTTGGTTTTAGCAGTTTGTGGATTATGATTCTCAGCACCTTTACTCCAATCATAACAAACCTGACAACATAAACAAGTTAGAAGTACTTTTCTTGTATAACATAAATTTGTGCTTCAGCTGAACAATTTCAACATAACTTTAGTCAACAAGCAGTTTTGCTAACCAAAGCTCTAAAAAGAGCAAACAAAAACAACATTCCCGAGGGTAAAAAAGGGACAAGGATTATCATGTTATTTCTATAGTAAATAAGAATTACAGTCCAGGAAAAAAACACATTTGATTCTTCTAATCTGGCAACACAGCTTTTTCTGCCATTTTACAGAGTATTAAGGACCTTTACAGTCAAACAGAGAAAGACAACAAGCTATAAATGCAACTCACCAACTACTATTTTCCACTCAATTGAAAACAACCAATACTATAGTTTTTGAAACTGAATCACTTAGAAGAGTGGAGAAGCAACAATGGGAAGTCAAGATAGTGTTGGAAGGTGCAAGTTATGATATATGAATTTCAAGAGAACTACTGTATTTACCCGTTTCGTTTGCTAATAAACATCCAAGGAAATGATTGTTTGTTTAGTGACTAGAATGAAATGTTAGAGGTCGGTTTGAACACAAAAGGAATATAACCATTTTGATTTCCTTCTCTTTAACCATTATCTGTCAGTTTTCACAGATATCTAGCATGTATGATGGATGTCAGCATAGTATAGACGGCAGTGCAAGGAGGAAAGTATGAAAGAACCAGCGTATGTTCACAGACATTTAGCATGTCCAATGCATGTCAGCATAGTATCGACGGAAAAATCACAAATAGAAGCCCCAAAAGACAGCTTAAAAAGTGGATTTGTTCATAGAAGAACTTTAAATAATATTTACGTTCTACCATTATTACTACTATTTTGATTTCATTTTATCATAACTGATCAGAAAAAGGCTACATAGTACTTTTATTGCTATATTAGGTTAAAACAAAGGGGACATACCGCATAGGCATATATAGAACCATCATTACTGAAAGCACTGCATGGTATGGGCTGGCTGCACCTTGACATTGCCTGAAGATGAAAAAACATTCATGTAACGGACAGAAATGGATATTTTAAATAACATGATGTATTCATCACAACTGAATAAAAAATGCTTTGTCAACAACAATAATATAAATACAAACTCCTATACATCATCCACAAGATGCCAACTAAAAATCATTCGTCGATTTTTATCATGAAATTCCAAATAGAAGTACTTGCAAAAAAACTAACCCATTTAGTTAACAAGCCAGCTCCACCCAATTCTTAAAGCAATCATACTTTAACCAATTATAATTTATTTAGATGTTAGCAAATTAGGACTACGGTTTATGTTTTGTTGGTTTAAATATTTATCTTAATTTATGTTTATTAGTTGTTATTATACTGGTTTTAAGCTGCTTAGTTGTTCAGTTCAGTAATTCATGCAAGTGTTACCATTTTTAAATATAACCTATATTAGATTTTACACAAGGAATGATTTCAGGAAACTTGCAGAGCTGAAAGTACGCCACTTGTGATTATATATATGTGAAATGAATAAGAACGTTAAATATAATTGGTATATATCATCTTAGAGCTCCAGGTATGTAGAAATAACAGACAAATCAGAAGCACCGTGACTCACTTTCAGACGCTGTTTACTATCTTTGTCCCAGAAGTTGAAGGCGCCATCAGAACCAGCTGTTGCAAATGTGTGATGAACCTGAAGAAGGTAGATAATTAAAAGTGATGCAAGCATAACAGATCAGGAGTAGAGTTAGTAGATCAGACACCATCCCGTGGATAAACCAATATCTTTTTGCAGAAGCTTCAGCGTGCACCAAACAAAATAGCACTTGAAAGTTATCCACTCTACAACATATTTCTACAGTAAGGTCAATCTCAAATATCACCACCCTACATGGAGAGCATATTCAGTAAACCGCCACAATAACATCAGGAAGGAAAAGCTTCAGACAGAGACAGACTTGATAAGCATCGCAGAAGCCACGGAAAGAACCCAGCAAACGGGTGGGAGGAAGAATACCTAAGCTGGATGGGCTTCTCACTAAAGATTTTTTTACGAGATTCCCAAAATCTAGGCATCTTTATTTTCTCTTCACTGCAAACATCAACAGATTCTAACAAATTTACACAAATTTCCTTCCCTTTTATCTCTTTTGGTGGAACTGATGAGTCGCACCGATTTCTCTATCTAATAACAGACATATTTTCAGATAACAGAATGCCTCTATAACTCACTACACATCAACACGCTTCGTAGTGTTTAATCCTAAATCGCACGACTAATGGCTAAGGTTATGAGTAAATCGTACAGGGTCATGTGCTTCAGTGCCTAGCATCCCTAGGTAAGCTTTTTAAAGCTCAGGCAAAACATAAAGAGAAGTGAACAGAAGCAAAAAAACAAGAAGTCAAATCACAACACATCCAGCAGTGCACCAGTTTTTAGCTGCTTCATCCCAGTAACATTGGGCATACTAGGTGACATCGTTGGCAACACAAGCAGGTGTCAAAGTCAATCTTGATAGAATTACTATCATTTTTCTGCCATTTTCAATTTAAACGAGGTCGACATCTTGTGTGCATGCACCTCATCACTTTGCCTCAAGCCATGAGGTAAGAAAAGGCACCAAGTATGTGGCTATGAGCCCAGACAAGTCTAGTTTATTATTACTAGCAGATGGATACAGGGATCTATCAGATCAAGATATCATACAAAGATATGAACATGGCACTGCAAAAAAAAGAAAGCGGCTGACTTACGGGATGGAAATTAATCGCATTCACTGAATAGATTTCATTGCCATCCCTGTGGCACTTGAACGTGAAGTTTTTGCTAGATTGCGCATCATCCAGATGATGTACACCAACTCGCCCCTCTATTGAGCCAACCTACAAAGTGCAAATGATCATACTTAACAATCTTGCAGCTTGGATGTAAATAGGTGGTAAGATAATAGAGCACACATCCAATAATAGGGAATTATCATAATCCAACTAATTTGTTTTGTTAAGATATTACAGCCGCAACAAAGACTTCTGTATTTTATGCATACAACTTTACTGTACTCTGGTGATCTTTACCCAAAATTATCATAGTCATCACCACTAAAGAATTAAAAAGACTTGGTATATTTACTTAAAAATTTATTTACCTCTTCTTACTTCTGCAAAGAATTTAACATCTGTGTCAGGAGCTCCCAAACAACATTTTTAAGGAAACAAACTATCTCCTATTATAAGGATTCAATTTGTGCTACTGCTTTTTAAATTCAATATGTTACGTGAAGCAAGCAATGCACCTTCATCTCTGTAATTGGAATGCATTTTCTTCAGACAGGCTGACCAAGATTATATAACATGGCGGAACAGAGTAAAATACAATGAAAGCAATAGCACCGATGAAACATACAGTCAATCTCTAACTACACTGATCAAAAGAAGAAAATAGATCCCTACCAGAAACCCTTGTTTGTCCGGAAAGGCAGAGAGACACCTAGTTTGATATTTCAACGGTGAGGTAATTCTCTTGAATTCAGCCTGTAAATTCAAAATAATAGGATTAAAAGAAGGGAAGATAGCAACAGAAAGGCATAGTAAATGCAATTTAGCATGTTTACAGTTAATGTTGCCATGTTGCATAAAAGCAACTCACATTCAAAATACAGCTGTAAGAATAAGGAACAGAGACCACAACAAAACTCACTAGGGAGATACCTGAGGGTTCTGTAGGTTGAAAACGACTAGATTTCTATCTGCTGTACCAACAACCATCAGGGGATGTTGTACTGTCAGAGCATAGCAACGATCAGGAAGCTGCTGCGTATGGACTGGATTTGGTTGTCTAGTATCCCAATACCTTTATCCGGAAAAAAAAAGGGGAAATTAACAATGTGCCTAGAAGAAACTGATAGCAAGAATATAATCAAGTGATACAAGTACGTGTACATTAATATTGTAATGCATATCATGCTAGGATGGATAGAAATAGACCTAGAATAAGACCAAACTTAGTATTTTCAATTAATATTATCAAATTCCCTAGCTTGACACAATTTGTTGTTGACAAGCAGCATGATAAGAAGTTGATATATGATCAGCAAAGGATTACAGCTTTAAAAGTTTCGGACTACAATTCCTCAAGCATATATAAAACTGTTATATTGATATTGTAAACATTTATAAGCGAGTCCAACTGGAGTAGGCAGACTCTTACAAAAGTAGGTTGGACAAAGTCGTTTTAACAGCAGTTCATCAAAAGGTTGAGGCAGACTAAGGCTATTAAAAAAGGCACAGCTTGCACCCATAGAAGTAAAACCACACTTTCACATTTGAAGTATATATTTGAAGTATATGATTCTTTTTTTCTGGTCAGGTTGAAGTATATATCTTAAGGAATGCATTTGGAGCTACAGGCATGACAATGGTTAGAGGAAGACATTATCATTCCATTCATGTGACAAAAAATTTGCAGAAAATAGGCAAAGGCAGAATTTTTTTTTACCGTACTGTCTTATCCCAACTCGCTGTAGCCAAAACACTCATCTCTGGGATCCAAGCCATATCCTTTATGGGTGCATCATGCATAGCAATCGCCACCGGTTGATTACCACCTAACTGCCACATCTTTGCTTGTTTGTCACAACCCCCACTGAAAACTGTTGTCCCGTCATCTTTCCAAGCAGAACAAAGAACCTTTTCAGCAGAATGTATTGTTAGAAGACAACAGGGATCATCACTCAATTTCACAATAGAATGTTTATCAGCTGTGGCTAATTCATAATTACCGGTTGATCATGAGATATTGCAGCCTTTGGAACACTGCTTACAGTAGTTCCATTCCTCATTACTTCCCAGCATCGCACCTAAATATATGCATACAAGCACCAACATTAAAATTTTAACAACAATTAAAGTTATGTCACTGAAAAGTATAAAAAGATTAAAAGCGACCAAAAGAAAAAACACCTATTCAGAAAAGGAAAGAGAACAGAAAAAACAGGTCTGCTAATTATTTGCAACTGCGAATGGTAAAAAGGTATGACAGCCTTCATTTTTGTAAGATAAAAGAATAATAGAGAACAGACCATACATGCAAGCACTACCGCCTACTTATATACTTATATGTACCTGGTTATCCCACGACGTTGCAACAAGGAAATTAGCCTTCGGACTAAAATGAAGGCTTGAAACTGAATCCGATGGAGGTTGAGCAATCTGAACAGAAAAAAACGATTCCACTTAAGCATCCATCAAGAAGGTCCAATTCATTTTCAGATAAAAAAATCTTCATCGAAAACTAAATTAAAATTAAACAACTATACAAGGCATCCAATAGAGAATAACATATCCTCTAGAGGGAAGGAAATATCATCAAGGTTTAACAGTTCAGTTGCATTTGGAAGATGATAATACCTTTCAACGCATCTATTAGAAGATTTTACAAACATGCCAAAAGTCAAAATCAAGCTATACACAAACACATTGAATCTCTTTATCTTAAAGCCTGAACTATGGAGATGGAGAGAATCTTTATCCTTACCGACTCAAAGCAATATATTTGAATTCACAAATAATTGAACAATAATAATATACGACAGTCATCGGTTGACAACTAGATGAAAACATTACAGAATAAGCTAGAGCAGCACCACATATATACTCATAATTCTGAACACAGACATTACGAACAGGGTCAATTACAAATAGAGCTTAAGACATAAATAGACTATGAAAAATCAACAACTTCATCATCAATCCCAACCTCGTTGCAGGGAAAAAAAAGAAAGAAAAGGAAGCACATCATAGGGGAAATATATCATTGAAGAATACCTCAGAAGACTTGTTAGGATTTGTATTTGCCGCTGAAATTGTTGTACCAAATGTAGCCATAGCCTGACGTAAACAGAGAAAATTGAAAATGAAGAAGTTCAAAATTAGGGCAATTGTGCACTAGAATCGCTTCCAGAAGTTTCCTTTTCACTCGCGTACTCGGGGATTATGACAAAAAATCGCAAGAATATGCTGAAAACGAAAGCAGCGAAAACTGAAAATCAAAATGTTGAACAATACTTACGTGAAAGGGAGAGGAGAAGGTGTGTACTGTTCGCAGAGAGAAACAGCAAGGGGCCAAGGAGGGAAGAAGAGATCGAGCGTTGATAGTACGTGAGATCGAACGTTGAGAGTACGCGAGACCGAGGGTTTTGAAGCTTTGGTTTTTAGTACGAAAAAAAGTTTAGTTTAGTAAAATTTAGTTTGGTGCACTCGAGAGCTTAGTCTTTTTCATTGGTGACTTAGGCCGGGACACGAGACGGATTAAGTTCATCTCACGTCCTATGCTGACCATTATATACGAGACGATATCGAAACGGGCCTTAGTTTTTTTTACTAAGAATCTTTGGGCTAAGGACGAGACGGGACCAATCAACTGGTGTTATTTATCACCATTTTGCCTAATTTTTATGGTTGGTGTCCTCGAGATTTCAATTTGTTTCCTCACTGAAACAAGCTCATTGAATCTACATTGACTGAAATCCATAAAGAGAAGGAACAACTTCTTTATCCCTCCCGTCTACATTGACTGAAATCCATAAAGTGAAGGAACAATTTCTTAATCCCTCCCATCGTCACTTGGTCATTGACGTTTGATTTTGCTAATTGAATGTATTTGCCGCTGAATACAATAGACACGGATTCATCCAAATAATCAAGAACAATAAATATTTCTATAGTGGACAATTTTTAGATAGAATGCCCTTGCCGTTATATGTAAAGTATTTTGTTGAGTTGGGGGAAAAAGAACACGGGGATGAGACTTTGTACAATGAAGCGGCCAAAGTTCAATGTTAGAGACAAGTAAGAACCAAAGTGGTCAATTTCCAGATTTTGTGCTTGAATGCCTATTGCATGTATCGAGCATAGAAGGAAAGTCATGCTTAGGAGACCACCGACTCTCATTCTAATCCAAAAAAATTGATGAAAAAATAAAAAAATTCAAACATATCGTACTTTTTTTTAATGAATTTTAATATCCTTGCTAGCATCCTTGTTCCAATGAATCTACGTTTAGCCAAATGAGGCCAGGCGTAACATTATCAAGCATAAACTTACCTTACTTTAGAAGATTAGCACAAATAAGTGCTCAATACTCCAATAGTAAACATAAAACTCACAAAAAATGCTATTTTGTTCATGTACTACATTTGCCTTGATTCCCAACAGAGCTTTCTCTGTTTGCATCACAGTCACATACATAATACATCAAACAAAAAGCAAGTGCAGAATAGGGTATCACGCTTTTGGAACATAACCCTGTATGACAATTCACACAGAATTGCAGCCAAAGGTGCACAAATGGCTTCCGAATGGCGATACGACGTCCACTAAGCCTCCATAGCCAGCAACTGCAACAACCTGATCAACAATAAAGAGACGGATAAGCCTCAATACGAGCGATTTGTTGTCATTGGAAGTGTCCATCCAATAGAAGTCCTTTTTAGTTTGAAATTAAAGTCCTTTTCAATGTTGTTGCTATTGAGTCATATTTTGGCAAAGGAAGACAAACATACACTAGAAGGATGCACAGAGACGGAAAATGCTGATTGTGGAGCGCATTGTATTTGAGAGAGAACCATGCCATTCATGTCATAGCGGTTAAGTTTAGGTTCAGCTCCAACTGCTAAAATCTGCATCAAAGATTAAAAAAAAAAGAGGAATCAGAACCAAATACTTATATTAACAATATCAGGCATTCAGGCAATTCAAGTGTTGTTCAAGCCACCAGCATAACTGAATGTTTTTAAGAAAATATTATGTTGTTCAATGATTTCAATCAGCAATTTAAATACTAATAAAAAACAAGAAATGCAACAACTTTTCTATACATCAGGAATGTGTTGGAAAAGAACTACCAATTCATGTCGCACACAAGCATTTATTCAGTTCTGTAGCCTTGGACTTTCAATGAAAGCCTCCAAAACTTGTTTCTCAAAATTCATTATAGCAAAAGCTCAGTTCCTGATATGGATTGTCAAAGCAGTATAGGTGAGTCGACTAATCAAGATTCTATCAGAAGTCAACATCTCTTTAAGATGAAAAAAAACTCTCCGAATCCAGATAAGAAGCTAGAACATAGTAAAAAAAAATGTCTCACTTCTTTGTCATGGAAGAGCACATCTTGGATGGACATATAAGTGGGAATCCTTAAGATTTGTTCTTGCACCATAAGATTCCAAATGTATAAACTTTGACCACTGCCAAAAGCCTGTGAAAGGAAATTACATCATAAACAAGAAAACTAAAATAACTCAGAATATGCTAATGATGCGCAATTATTGATATTTGCTCAAACAGGTCTCTTGCTGAATATGACAGTAATCAGAAAGCAAAATGTAATTAGTAACTAATGAACGAGGAACAAAATTGATAAACATTCTCATTTTCATCCTTGACTTTCATAACTGACTTATACACTACACAAATACAATTATCTTCCATAACCAAGAAGCCTCCATCATACTCATCACCTATTTATGCACAGCAGCACCAAGTATATAATTTGAAATAATATGATCCTGATGGTATCATGTATCCAATAGTCTAACTACAGTGCAATGAAAGATAAAGTAACTAAACCTTTATCAACACAAAGTAAAAGAATGAACATATGTGACATTGAAATAATGTCTATAAATTTTACCAGCCAATTCTCACTCGAATCAAGGGCAAGGCTAGTAATGCATGAAGTTTCCTTCCTCCGTTGGTCTCTCTTTGGAGAAATCACTTGGACACACTTTCCGCTCCTGGAATCTAGATTTATAACCACCAACATAAAAGACTGTCGATGAAGGCTAAAGTTCTATCAAGAATCCTAAGCAAGTGGCCTATCATTAATATTACAAATGGGAAGTACCATGATATCTGTACATGCCAAAAAAAAAAGAGTCTTCATCTTATCCAAATAAGTGAAGCATCAGCCTTATCTTACCCCATATTCTCGCTGTCCCATCCTCCGAACAAGTTATGATCTACAATGCATAAAGAAAAGCAGAGTAAAAACAATTGGTATGAATTCAATGAGTTCTCATCAATGCAACAGAAGCCTCTAGAATTGGATGAGAAATCCATATAAAATTCGTATATAACAGGAATATCTAGATATACATCAAGTACCATGATATCTGTGCATACTATTTATTGCATTTAACTCTAAAACTAAACTACAAGTCACCATATATCATCAATCTGAATCTAATGCCTCACACACAAAGTGGACACTAGCGAATGGAAGGATCTTCCCTAGAACACACATAAGTGATTGGTTTTCTCCATGAAGTAATGACACTTTCCCATACTTGAAGAGACTCAAATGGTGATATTGCATAACTTTACCATGATAGCATGGATACGGAAACAGTAACGTCAAAGGAAATATGTGCATATTCAAGTCAATTTATTTCCTCACATTTAATTTTATTCATATCAAAGACATAAACATCCCGTTCCTCCAAACCAGAAGTATATTCAAGTCAATTTATTTCCTCCTATTTAATTTTGGGTCCGTTTGGTGATGCATGAGATTAAGTTGAAATCTTAATTTCATCCCCATAATTCCCATAATTCCATAACCTATGTACATGTGGATGAAGAAAATCTCTCAATTTCATCCCCATAATCGTATAATCTTCATTTCATCACCATAATCAATAACCACCAAACACACCCACCCTTTATTTGTCAAATATAAAGAGTACAGCTGAAAATCAGAAGGAAAAATTACAATAACTTAACCATTATTAAGTATTACGAGGAAGCTCAAAATACAACTTATAGGTTTCAAAATGTGAAAAGGAAATATGTGCATCAGAATTTAGAAAAATCACGGCTAATGTAAAATTTCAAGCAAAAACTGGTATTTTTAAGGAAAGATTATAGGTCATTTAAGAATGGGTTTTGGGGGCTTTCTGATGGCATTAAAAACCTAGATTTCCTTATCCCAATATATGCTGAAATATGCACATGAAACCCTTTTTCCGTGTGCAGAAAAATACACATAACTAAAACTCCACCAAATATAAGGCATAGCATGCCTGAAAACATAAAGTTAACAGTCTTGACTACACTGATAATACCAAAGAAGAATCTTAAGAACTTGACCTGATTGCAGGACTTCCGAGTAACAACAGAGTGCACATAGTCTTTGTGTCCTTTGAAAACAGTCTTGATTTTACTTGTCTCCTTTAAAATTACAAAATAGAAACAGCTATAATCAAATGTGGAAGTCTATGTACGGGCTTAAAATGAATAGCTCAAAATAACATGAATAATACAAGTGATTCTTCACTTTTCTGCATTTGCAAGGTATAAATTGGAAATAACAATCATTTCACAAGGTCAGACTTGCAAACTAAAACATGAAAGACGTACCAAATCCCAGCAATATGCAAATGAGTCACCAGCAGCCGCATAAACTGAACCTGCCTGATTTACATACAAACAACATAAGTTCATTCTATATTTCTCTTCACCTTTCATTCAGCATGGGAAACAATTTATCATAAGCTTAAGGAAAAGCAACCTTCCCAGTGTATTTGCTGACAAATCTATGACTACAGCAGCGACTGAACCGCAATATTAATGCATGCATCGGAATAAATCAGACAACACAAAACAGCAGGTGGCATTACAGTGGTTATAAATGCAGCTCATGTGCCTCATGTGAGCCTTATAGGTAAGAAACGTGTGTATACGAGACATAGCATGACTATGTATATCCATAAAACTATTCTTTTCTAAACATAAAATGATAAGCTTCTTCTTTCTTTTCCTTTGAGAATGGAAACTTCACGATTTCAAGAAAACAGCCATCACTTATAGATTTGTTTGAGTTGTTTGGTTTAAATCACCATTCTATGATAATTTATTTTGGTGGACCCTGGAAACAATATTGTTTTGTAGACCGGTTACAAACTTCCATTTCTAAACAAGGACTCTGTTAGCTTAGTTCCATACTTCCCAATGACTGATGTCAGTGAAGCAGAGCAAGCAATTCATTAAGATTATTATTTATCAGCCTACAAACTACATTTACATTACAAACACAGGTATCAATTTTTTTTAATAAATACCACATCATATGCAGACATACCAAGGACTTCATGATTCACACAAAAGAAACATCGACATTGAGTTTACCATAATATTGTTCATAATAAAACACTGTAGTAAATTCATCACCAGTGAAAAAAGGCATTCAGAACTATATCGTAGTAATAAAGGGTCACTGAAGGAAAACAAAAATGCACACCAACCTGGTTGTCAACAGCAATTGCATTATTTTCTGGGATGGGTGACAGAGCCCCCCAAGGTCCCCTGACAAAAAAAGATTTAGAATAAGGAGAAGCAAATTGATAAAAGCTTCATTTCAATTTTTTTTATTTAAGAACACTAATCCAGGGGGAATTTAAACCCTAAACCATAAGCTTGCTCATTATACACTGCAGTACTGCACACATAGGTTTTTACAGTTCCAAGATTACAAAGTCTGCAACATGATACTAAATCTGCAGGCTGTTGATTCTGACCATTTCTTTTATTTTCAGAAATTCCTGAGAGATCTTCAAAAAATGTTGACACATTACATGCCATTCTTCTACAGTGAAGGTGGTATAACATTCTTCAAGTTGTGCAGCAAAGCAATGAAAATAAAGCCAGGATTCTAGACTCTTTTTTTTTTGTCAAAAAGGATCACATAATCTAGCAGTTAATTGCAGAAGATAATGCCCCTAAGCAGTTCTATTAGAGGTAGATGCATCCAGAACGCATTCATCAGTGATGATATAAGGTATTTGGGTGGATAGTATTACAATTAGGCCCAAAGAAAAGAGGCAGAAGAGCTCAATAAATGGGTTCATCTTTCAACTATAATAAGAGAAGTTGTATATCAGTAATCCAAATAAATAGAACTGGAAGCTGCAAAAAAAGGGTGGAAATACAGTGACTTACTTATGTTGAGGATTCATCAACTCAAGTACTGGCTCCAAATTTGGCCCTGCAATTTATGCAAGTTACACTTTAAAACTTCTATCACAGGAAAGTTAAGCTTACATTGGGAAACATCATCTTAAATAAATAGGAAGAACCTTTCTTAACAACAAGTTGAACATCCTGTCCAAAAATAATTTTTGTAAACTTGATATCCTTAAGGACTTACAGCATATTTAGCAAAGAATACAAATGAAAATGACTCAACTTTTGCTATTGGAAAGCAACACTTGCCATTATGTGCTAGCCAAGGTGGCACCAGGACATTAAATTTAATGGAACACATAAACATATGGATGATCTACCAATCTATGAAAAGGGCAAATAAGCAACTACTATGCTAGAACATCAGACTGAAGCATAAGAGTTGCACAATATTTAATGCATGTTAAAGTTGTATGAAATAAGGAAACATGATGATTCCACAAAGCATAAGAATAGTATAACAACATATTTCATAGTCAATCATACATTTTACCTTGAGACTGCATAGAGTCCTCTGAAATTGTCATTTCATTCCATTTCCACCCGAGGATCTTGCCATCATCACCGCAACTGCATGGTACCATTCAAAACATCACATTCCTACCCAATTTGAGTACCAAAATTATCAAATGCCTTACTATGAATCAAGCTGATCATAGCTCATATGTAAATCTTACAGCATCATCAATGTAACAAAGAAAAGTAAACAGAAATAAACCTTAATAGCAAAGAATTTTCAGCGTTATCATAAAACTTGACATCATAAGCAGGGCCGTCATGGGCACAAAGAAATCGAAGCGGCTCAGCTTCCTGCAACCTAACCAATCGAATTTGAAAATTCACAAAAAGAAAATAAACAAAAGAAAGGAATTCCAAATCAAAGGTACAGAAATTTGAATACAAACTGTTGAGTTGTGGAGTGGTGCGAAGTGAGACAGGAGGCGATGGAGTAGGAAGCAATGGAGCCATCGCTAGAGGCAGCAACGATAATGTCGGGGTTAGGGTTAGGGTCCGGATTTGGAGCAAAGATGGCTCTGAAAACGGTTCGACATTGGCTCTCCCTATCTTGGAGAATGCTTTGTCTGTAAACTTCTTCGTCCCAGTTTGTCAAATCAATTCCCATACTTTCTTCTCCCTCTCCCTCCCCAGTTTCTCTCTCTTAACACAAGCTTCAGCCGCCATTTTCGTACAAATAATGTAAATTATACAACAACGCCCTTATTTTTGTATAAAACCATTTTGAAAATATAAAATTACACAAACTAACTTGCTTAAAAATTAATTATTTTCAACAACCACCTAAACTTATTAATATTGCAGAAAAATGTTAAATTATAATTTCATTATTATAATATATAATTTATCATAGGGCATTTTTAATAAAGTTATTTTTGTATTTTTAATAGTTTTTTTTATTATATATATATATATTTATATATTCATTGTTATCTTTATAATCTTTCGATTCTATTATTGTTTCGAACTGTTTTTCACCGTCGCAATTTTTTTTTTTTACAGATCCACTACGAATTGTTTTCCATTTATTTTACAGTTTTTTCTTCGACTAGTTTTTTCCTTTCATGTACGTGTTTTTCTTTTCATGCACAAAAATAGTGATGGGTACATTTGTGTAATTTACCCTTGGAAAACCCTCAAGTCTCCTATGGTACATGGATTTCCACTGAATTCTAGTAGCTTGCTCACAAATTTTCGCAGATTGACGGAAAGATGTAAAATAAAATACAAATTAATTTAACCTTTCTCTACATACATATGCTCAATAGCACTAAATTCTATCAATTCGGTTCTATGCTTTCATGATTACAGTATGAATGCATTATCTACTGTGCTCTTTCTTCTGCAGTACTTGAAACTTCCATTGGTCCCATTGATGACTTTAGATGCCTTCCCAAACTCCCCCTCAGCTTCTTCAAGCTCCTGTTGTTTCTTGTGATGAATTTAGATAATGCAAGGCTTAATTGATGAAGATTCAAGAACTTGGCTACAGCTAGGTGAAAGATGCTGTCTACAACAAAAATATACCTGGTTAACATGTTTCGTCGATAACGACTACTGTAGTACTGTACCACAGTGCCAGGCCACTCAACCTTCTTGGTTCAGGGTTCATTTTAGGATCAATGAGTTTCATTTGTTAGATATTGTCAATATCATCACCGTCGTCGTAGAATTCCAAGTAAGCTTCTTCACTGTCATCCTGATAGAGACTTCCAGGTAAGCTTCTTCACTAAAAAGTTGGATAAAGCACACTTTGGAAACCACAAGAATTTACCTCTTCACATTCATCATCATCGTCCTCGTCATCAGAACCACCATCTAATCTTGCATACAAGGTTTTGTCATCAATCTCCTCAATATTTTTCATATCATCCTGTAGAAACAATATATCAGAACAATCCATAAGACACAATGTTACTATAAAAACCACAAACTTTTACCAGTTCAGATTTGATCAATTCAATCTTTTCCACTAAATCTGATACGTGATGCAGTAGCGCCTACAGAAGAAACAAGAGTAGATGAGACAAAACGCGTTCAATCATTTTTTATGAAAAGGAAACATGATGGAATGCTTACCTCACGCCGTTGAAGTTCAATTGACCTAGCTAATGCCTCTCTTCGGGAGAGTAAATTCCTTGGTCTATAGTGAAGGGGCTTCTGATAGTTCTTACCACGGTATATGATGATTGCATAGCCTTTTGTAGTTTTATCAACTGATACAAACACTCCACCACTCTCAGCTTCCAAGGATATTGCAATGTGCTTCACTTGTGCAAAACTTTTTCCTCTCACAATTATTTTCACCAGTTCTCGGAATTTCCAATGTAAATGCATATTTTCAATAGAACCATCAAAAACTCCTCGCCTCCCTATGACAAAAAACATATGCAAATTGACCAAAATTATTCCTCAAATGTCAAACAAATCATAGACCAAATGCTAAAGCTCCAATGCTTACTTACCTAGAAGCAAAAATGGCTTCATACTAAGCCCCATTTTGCGAAATAAAAATCTCTCTTCATCTGTTAACATTTCCTGATCAGAAGAGAGCTTTGCTGGTCGTAAGCATGCCTGAACCTTTGCCAGCGCCCTTTCAGCCGTTCGAAGCTTCCTTTTTGCCTAAAAGGAGTCGAAGATTGATCAGAAGAGAGCTCTGCTAATTATAGTACTTTTATTCCAAGTTAGATGATTTAGACGTACAATATTTAGTTTATTCTCAAGGTATTTAACAAGAGAAGCATGTCTAGCAATAGCCGAATCCTTCAACATTTTCACAATGTCTTCACTGTTTGCCTGCTTCCCCCAACGAGAGGTTGCAGCAACTGTTTCAGCAAGTGTACCAGCAACAAGTGGACGTTTGGAAGTTTTTGCATTGGAATCAATCAATAGTGAGGCATCCCTTTGTGCTTCCTCTTCCTGAACTTGAAGTCCAGTCAGCTTCTCCCTTTCCTTTAAGGATTCCGTGACAGCAGGTGGTAAAAAGTCGTTGCCTCTGTAAAAGACAATATACTCCTTATTTCGTGAAAGGAGTGTTCCTCCAGTCAGTCTCTGCATCAGCAACAAAAAAAAAACAATGAGTACAGATAATTGATTTTTTATTTTTATTTTTTCCCTAAAACCAATGCACTAAACCAAATTTAAATCCAACTTCTTGATGAATAAACTAAGGATTCTTAAATTGCAAACGTTGAAGAAGAAACTCCTATAAGAATTACTACGGTTCTGCTCCTGACTCTAGGAACCGGGCAAATAGCTTCAAGTGGGAAAGTCGTATTCTAGAAAACAAATATGTAACCTTCAAGTCTTCAGCCATTTTGTCATTGCAAGTTTCAAAGACACCCCGTTTGATAGCTATCTTGGCAATTGCACTCTTTTCCCACAGCTTCACCATTGCTGCTGCAAGACCTTCCAATTCTCTGTTCCTTCCTAATAGGAAAGGTCCATGATTCAATATTGGTTACTAACAATCTGGAGACATAAATAGCCCTTGGTTGGATGCATAGAACATGTTTTATAAATCAAATTTTATGAACTATAATGCAGTACAAGTGTTTTTTTGGTTGCTGTATGTCTTATTAAGAAGACTAGGGACTCAAAATTCATCATCTAATTTAGTAAAATGCATGACACACCAAAACATTGATTATGAATGGTAATGTACTGTTCATAATTCATACTACACTTTACAGTTTACACCAAACACAGGTGTTGTAATTTTAAATCCAAGACTACATAAGCTGAGTTCTTGTTTTTTGCTTTTTTACTTCAAGAAAATGAGCCAAAGAAACAGCAGCACAGTACTGAATACTAATGATCTAACATGCATCTATAAAAAGCTAAGTTCATAGGATATTGTAACGTACCCAGAGCAAAATGTGGCCGCATCCTTCTTGCCTGATGTCGGAAAGATGTCATCTCTTTATTTCTTACAGCAAGTCTCATCCCATAGGGAAGTAGTCTGAATGGAGGTCTATAGCCTGGGATCACACCTGGAAGCAAGTCTGCATCAACAGGCTTAGGATCGATCCCTGTCCAGTCTTCAAATGGTGGACCCAAACTATCTAAAACATCTTGGAGCTCACTCACATTCATCAACTCTTCTTCAGAAAGACTGCTTGGGCGCTTCATAGAATCAGGAGATGCTGATTTTTCTGAATAGTCAGGCTTTTGTAAATCATTGCTCTTCTGTTTGTTATAAGATTGTACACAATCAAATTTGTAGTTCATTCCTCTGTACAATACAACTGAACTACCAGATCTCCATATCACTAGCCCTCCTGTTTTCCTCTGGAGTCATATTGACAGTAAAAATGCATTAGCTGCAGTTATGATCTCCATATCACATAGTCCAAAGGTGAACCCCAAGTTCCAAATCCATTTCTTTGCACCAACCATTCAGTTGCAATCAGATAAAACATTGTAAATAGCCACAGTGGTGTAAACACCGTGGCATGCTAAAGAAACATGAAGCAAAGCACATCAATACATGAGAAACAAAACCTTGCTAAAAAATCCAATACAAGAAAGAAATTCTGAATAAGCATAGAAGTATCTGATGGAAGATCAGACTTCCATAATAAATGAAGGGGTCATCATGTCACCGAAAATTATATTTGTCCACAGATTACACAAAATATGAACAGTAGCTAATTCCTACGCATTATAATGGCAGAAAAGAGGTTTTAATTGCCTCCGTATAGCAATGAAAATATCTAATGTTAACAAAATTTACTCAACATCACATACTAAATCTGTCACACAATTTGCTATAAACAACATTTTCAAAGCAAAAACACCCATCACTGACCTCCAAAGTTTCATGGGTTCGTCGCATATTAACCACCTGAGACCCCTCAAACTTTAGCTTTACAACTTCATCTATCTTCCATTTCTCATGAATATCATCTACCAACGATTGCGTGATACCAGCTTCACCAACTTTTGTCCTCTCAAGCATTCTCAACGCCACATTCCTAAGCCTCTTTAATTCATGTTCTGGCATAGTTTTCTCTGCCAACTCAGCATTCCCCTTCTTCAGCCTCCCTTCTAATTCGTCACCAAAACCCATCTTCCTTTCCCATGGCAATTTACTAGTATAACTCCCTTCACCAGAAGCTTCACTTTTGACAATATCACCATCAACGACAGGCAATTTTAAACCATCAATATTCTTTACATGACTACCAAGAACTGGTGACAAAGTCATACTCATCTCGCTTGTAACCACTTTTTTCATTGACATTTTAGAGGTTTCACCTTTGGCATCATCACTACCAAAATCATGCATCTTTCCATCAGTAAACTTCTCATAACTACCAGAAACTGGTGATAAAGTCGAATTCATCTTGTTTTTATCCACCTCCCCACCATAACCTAACTTCCTTTCCAACTTCACCACTTTCTCATTCTCGTCTAACTTACGATCATAATCCAACTGGGTCTTTCTAGGTTTACGCTCCCATGGAGCTACAGCTATAGTATTACTAATACCGCCATCACCATCACCCTCGATAGAGTCCCCTGTTGACCTTACCACATCATAACTTAACTCATCACGAGAAGAAACCTCCTTAACTGTCTCTTCTACTACATCCGCTTTCTCCCATGGAAGATTGGTTGAAATAATCGGTTTACGAGACCATTTTTGAGAAATTTGATCATAGAAGCTAGGTCTAGGCTTCCGTAACTTCTTCTTCCCTTGAACTTCGGGGTTAACTTTGATGGTTCGGTCGGCGTCTGTTTGAGTTGTGGCGCGACAAGATGAGCTTTTGGGCGCGAATTTTAGGGTTTTAAATTTGAAGCGTAATGGAACATTGAGAGGGAGGTGATGAAGAGAAAGAGAATGTGGGATGAAGGAGTGAGGAGTTGAACACAGTGACGACAATGAAGACGCCATATCCGCCACCTCTGCGTTCACAACATCGTCGGACTATCGTCGGACTACCGTCGGTCTCCTCCCTCAGATAGTCAGATATAACGATAAATAGATTATTACAAATTACGCGTACATCCTTTATATTTTTCTAATTACGCATGATGTACCAAAATTTCTCATTTTGATAGTGGTACCCTTAAATCTTGTACGTAGGCCATAAATTGAGCCAACATAGTATGGAATCATCAAACGTTTTATACACAAATCAAATCACGATGTAGAAGACAACACTCATCAGCACACCAAATTCTGTATGGAAACATGAAAGGAGAAAGAATAAAAATTTACAAACAATGCTGCTGGTTTGCAGACTTCAGAACATAGACTCAAGTCCATTTTTCTCAGATCATCACAGCGGCCCACGGATTGCTGCAGCGTAGAGAAATTGAGTAAATGAGAGGATTATGCTGAATGCTTCCATTGTTCTCTGCAAATCAATCATATGTGATGTCAAATTGTGCTCAATCTACAGTCCTACACATTTCAGATACATTTGAGGATTCTCAGATCTTACCAGGCTAGCATTCCTATGCATAAGCTCGATTTCCTTGCAACCAAATCTACACAAAGAGGTATAGATTTCAATCAGTGAGATGATTTTGCGTTTGGGTGATCAAAAGTTATAATTGAATGGCTTACCCCATAGCAAGGACGGTCAAGCACCAAGCAATGGCTGCAACAGAGAATGAAGCCGGCAGGCTTTCAGAGCTCCATGATTGGATATGGCTTAGCCCAACAATTGAAGAAGCAATACCAACGACTCCAGCTATAAGAGAAAATACGACAAAGAACCCTGTGGCCGCGTTCCCCATGGGGAAGAAGATTGGAGAGAAATGTGCTGGAAGGTTCAAATCAGGACCTGCATTATAATGGGGGAAAAAAACTGATCAAAAATTCAAAATCGAAAACAATCGTTTGAAATTCGGGTAATTGTGTATGGTCTTACCTATGATGAAGCCGTGGTTGATTGCTCGGTTTACTGCCCATCCTCCAATCCCAAGGATTATAGCATACATGCAGAAATTGAGGACCAGAAGTAAAGAGGCTGCCGGTTTCATCGACTGGTTAGGCATCTCTTATGCAAAGGTTTATATTTATATTTACAGTCTTCAGATTGGGTGCAGAAAGATGTTATTCAGGTTCAGTATTTATACAAGGAAGAGTTGGGATTCTTTTCTTGTAAGCCTTTGGGTTTGTAAAGTTGTAAAGAGGATGTCTTGAACTGCAGGCAAAGCAGAAGATCATATTCTCTCTTCTCTGGATGATTGTATCTTTCACTTTCCATGGAGGAAACTTTGCTGGAGTTGTAGTAAGAGAAACAAAGACAATCATTCGTTGTAAGGGATCATCGCCGTCTAGCCGTCTAACAAATTCCTTCATTACATAAAAAAAGATTCTGATGCTATTTTTTGGTCTCAGGACAACCAATCAGTAAAGTAAAGATGTAATATTGTTACTCAGTTGGTCCAGTGGGATGACTCTTTAAGTGGTTAATCCAATGGGCCACGATCTAATTACCCGATCCGAATATAGATCGGGTTTTGCCGATCGAATCGGGTGATCTGCGTACCTCTTCAAAAAAAAAAATGTAATATTGTTTAAAATTCATTGCAGTGTACAAGAAACATTATTGCTCTATGTACCTATTGTATAGGGATTTGCCTTCAGTATGAACTGTACTATTTGATTAATTTCATGATCTTGTCGACCTGATTTGATGCAACTAATGACTACTGTTTTAGCTGTTAATCATGGATTCAGTATCAGAGACTTTAGACCTTTTACAAACAGACGAAACAGTTATAATTTGGAATCCTTTTAGATTTGATGTCGCAGCTGTTAATTATGAATTCAGTATCAGAGACATTAGACCTTTGACCTGTTAAATTTGCAGTGTCAGGGTATTTTGCTTGATGTGGTATGCTCCTTTAAGCCTTGTTCTTGTATTTTAGCATCTGGGTCTTTTGCTCCGGTGTGAGCAGAAACTGGGCAAGTGTTATGTGATCAGAAATTGGGTCTTATAGCATCTGGGTTTGGTCTGGTCCATTTTCGGAGTGGGGCGAAGCTTGAAATGCGATGGAAAAAAGATAGGAAGGAGGAGACGGCCCGATGAGCTTGTTATTGGGCCTGGGCCTTTTGCCATTTCCCGGTTCGCAACTCTTTTACAGGGGTCACTCTCTTCTTTCCTCTCACTATCTCACCTGGAGCACACCGCAATGGCTCCTCCTCGGATTTTGCTATGCGGCGACGTCCATGGCCGTCTCTCCCAGCTGTTCAAGC
Organism: Fagopyrum tataricum; assembly: GCA_002319775.1. Classification (NCBI taxonomy): domain Eukaryota; kingdom Viridiplantae; phylum Streptophyta; class Magnoliopsida; order Caryophyllales; family Polygonaceae; genus Fagopyrum; species Fagopyrum tataricum. The sequence continues at coordinate 4,144,296 of CM008283.1, forward strand.
GTGTTTCATCCGTATTGTCCTCTTTCTCCTTATTGATTTTTCGAGGTTTTTTTCCTAAAACTTCTGTTCTAGGTTCTGTGGCAATGATTACTGATTTTTAATTCTCAGGTGAATAAATCGGCCGGTCCATTCGATGCCTTGATTTGCGTAGGCCAGTTCTTCCCGGATTCAGTCGACCAGCTCGATGAATTCACTAGCTATATTGAAGGGAGGTTGGAAATTCCGATTCCTACTTACTTCATCGGTGACTATGGCGCTGGTGCTCACAAGGTTCTATCTGTAGCTGCTAAGGATTCCCACAACCAAGGTTTTAAGATGGATGGCTTGCGTGTTTGTGATCGTCTATACTGGTTGAAAGGCAGTGGGAAATTCCAATTACACGGTATTTGTTTGTGATGAACTAGTTGTGACGTAGCCATCATCATTGGCCATTACATATAGATATAGTATGATCTGCTATTCTAGCTAGGCAATAAGAAATCATACATAGATTGATGGAATATGCTTGGCCTTTGCTTGTTTATGGTTTTTTGATCATTTATTTTGTTAATCAGGGCTACAAGTGGCCTATTTGTCTGGTAGGCAGTCATCAAGTGGTCAACCATATGGAAAATATAGTCAAGATGATGTTGATGCATTGCGGGCAATAGCAGAGGAATCTGGAATAGTTGATTTGTTCCTATCATATCCTTATTTACTTTAGGATTCCTTGCATTAGATGACTAAAAATTATTTTTCATTGTAGTTGTGCTCTCTATTTTGGATTCCTTAATTAGCTAAACTAATGAATGGCCAACTGGAGTTACAAACAAGGCTGCTGCCTCAGATATTCCTCCAGGAATATCTGATTCAGTAGGAAACGATTCTACTGTTGCAGAGCTCGTGGCCGAGATCAAGCCTCGGTCAGTTCCTTTACATAGATCCTTCATATTGCCTTATGAGTGGAATGGCATGAATGGGGCATTATGTGTTTAGAGCAAAGTGTGATCTCTTCTTTCTCTACGGGGAAATGAGATAGTAATAGGCCTTTGTTTTAATAAAGAGATCCCTACAGAAAGCTTCTATTATTTTATAGTTCGTTATGTTCCATATCCTTGAATATAGGTTCTAATTACATATTGTCAGTTGCTATCCTAATACCAATATTTATTCTAGAACAGATATCACATTGCAGGTTCCATGGGTGTTTTCTATGCTCGTGAGCCATACTCTAACATCGACGCTGTGCATGTGACTCGTTTCATTGGTCTTGCTTCTGTAGGAAATAAAAACAAACAGGTTTGGCCCTTTAGTTGCTATCTTTATTTTATTTGTTAAGATTTCAGCTTGTTTATGCACTGTGGCCTGCCTTGATTCAGTATTCTGCTTGCCAATTAATGCTCTCTGCTATTATAACTTGCTAAAGGCATTGCTTTTGGATGTCTGCAGTCCGCACATGATCATCAGTTTCTTTCCTTTCTCTACATTGTTTACCAGGACTTGTGGAGATTGGTCCTATTTGATCTTAGATTCATTCATACTATAGTTGCTTTCTTCCAGTGGCTTGCAGATCTGGCTTTTCTTGGCATTGTTAGGATAAATTAGAAACACTAGAGTGATGAAATGATCTTTACTGTAAATACATATTGTAAAGGACGTGATAATAGATAGATGCATTGGGAAATATGGTTTAGGTCAGTCATAGTTTGAACATCTTAACATTCTTTAATGCATAATGTGAAGCTTGGAGCGGCTGTATTTATTCAGAGAGTTAATAGGAAAGTTCGAGGTTGTGAAAAGCATCTTTTCAGCGATGAAGTATTTACCTCTCACAAAATCTGCAATTTGTATGATGTATCAAATGAACATTTGTCTATGTTTTAGAAGTTAGAACAAAGCCTTTAACAAATAAAAATTACTTTGAACAATCAGACAGATCTTGAAGTTTGTGCTGTTAGCCTGCTAAGAATATTTTTTTGCAGGAAGCCCACAAATTTACGGATGCTTTTTATTATATCTTTCTTCGGAAGAATATAAACTTACATTACTTGGGCAAGAAACATGTAGAATTTTGCAAAAGGTTTTTTTTTTTGGAACCCTCGGTAAATTCAACCTTACCTTAATGAGCTCACACCATCTCTTATGACCTCTACTGTCAGATGTATGTACAGCTTCATATGATAATATTTTGATGCATATTCCCTTGGATGGGTAAGTTTCACATGGAGGGTTCTGATCAATAAATAAAGGATGTGTATTCTTTTGAACAATTTTGTTCTTATGCTGATAAAATGTAGACCTGTAATTAAAATTGTCAATAAGTAAAGTAATATTATCAGTGACAGTAGATGGATGAGAGAGTATGAATAATATAATTTATCATACAGAGTCATGTGGCTTGTGATTTCTGTTTTGATTTCTAGTAAATGTATGTACTAATATTTATCTGTTATCAATACTTCCATCTCAGAAATTCATGCATGCAATCTCTCCAACTCCCTCCTCTACTATGACAACCACAGAGATCTGTAACAAGCCCCCAAATACTACATTATTACCATTTGATGTAGATGAGAAAAGTACAAATGCTACAGAAATGGCAAAGAGACCTTTGGAAGATGGTCTTGAAGCACAACATTGGCGGTATGATGTAAAAAAACGAAAGGTAGGGGAAGGAGATGGGAGTAAACTCTGTTTCAAGTACCTGTCTTCTGGGTCATGTCCACGAGGAGAGAACTGCCACTTTAAACATGATGCAGATGCCAGGGAACAATGCTTAAGAGGTGTGTGCTTTGATTTCCTTAATAAAGGGAAATGTGAGAGAGGCCCGGATTGTCAATTTAAGCACAACCTAGCAGAAGAAGGAGACAATGTGCCGTCGAATAGGAGGCGCAGACCTGATGGTGCCAGCGGTACCAGGTTAGTAGTCGTATGCTTTTTTTTCATTTGCATACATTATGTGTTTCTTATCTTTCTAAATAGCTCTTATTCGGGAAACTAAGAGTGATAAAAATATAAATATAGGTCGAAAGAATGCTGGTTTTGTTTGTCAAGCCCCAACGTGGAATCTCATCTCATCATTAGTATCGGAGAATACTTCTATTATGCATTGCCCAAAGGTGGTCTTGTGGGTGATCATGTGCTAATAGTTCCCGTTGAACATATGCCATGTACCTTGTCCATTCCCCAAGAATGTGAAGAAGAACTTTACAAATTTCAGGGGAGTCTTGAAGCATATAGTCAAAAACAAGGAAAGGAAATAATTTTCTTTGAATATGTTTCAAAACGAGGAAGTCATGCAAATCTTCAGGTTAAACTGCTCCTCCTAATATTTTAGTCAATGAAACAATAATGCATTCTTGAATTTCTTGTTGAATGTATGAAATTGACTACTAACATAGGTTAAGTCACAGTCAGCATTCCTCCGCCTTTTCTCATTTATTTTTTCTGTAGGCTTTGTTTGCAATTTTCATGGTGCTCTGGCCTTATTCTCATCTCCCTCATCTCTTTCTATGTGTTAATCCTCTGTTTCATTAACCATGGATCTGAAGTTAAACAAACAAGTTGAGGGTCAATGGGGGGAGGATCAGATGATGAAATTTTAGCGTGACTGCATTTCTGGGGAGGAGATGACAGTGAAATAGGATAAGTCAAAGCATGGCCTTTGTTGATTTATACTATATAGTTGCTTTTTATTCCTTTAATCTATGCATTTCAATTATAGTCCACCTTCTGTTCTTAAATCCGAACTATACTTACCTTTTAGGAAGAGAAGAAATGGAATATAGATGGAGCTAACTGTCAATTTATGGTCCACCTTCTATTTGATGCTTAATTGATAACCATTTACTGCAGGCTGTCCCTCTTCCATCGGGTAAATCATCAGTTGTGAAGAATATCTTCAATTTAGCAGCAAAGAAGCTAAACTTGGAATTCAAAACAATCAAAAGTAAGTTAATCTTGGGGAATTAGGTTTTTAGGGATAAAAAAAACTAGCATCAACTATTACATGTATTGCCATTTTGTATCTGACTATCCGTCTGTTACATCAGAAGGCTCTTCAATACATAAAGCTGTGATCTTAGACTTCTCTTGAAATTATGGATTCTCTCTCCACTTTCTCTTTCTTTCTTATTCTGATCCTTAATTGAAGACACTAGTGACCATGCCAGTGAACTAAACAAAAATTTCTTGGTTATATTTACATTTTACCATATATTTTCGAAGATATACTGCAGCTTAAAATAGTTGTGTTTTGCCCTCTTGACTGTCAGGTGACAATAGGTTAGAAACAAGGAAACTGTTGAAGTCACAGGTAGATAATGGATGTGGCATTTTCTACGTTGAACTCCCCGATGGCACGATACTATTACATTCTATCGAGGAAAATACAGATTTCCCTGCCCAGTTTGGACGTGAGGTAATAAACTGATAATACAGTCTGTCCTACATAACCCTGAGTTGGAATTCTTATCTTGTTCATATAAACAGAGAACAACCGGTTATCATTCATAAGTTAATATTGGTTATTAGTTATTATTAATAATTATTTTGAATGTCTATATACCTTTATTTGTATAAAAAAAATTTATAAGAATTTTTTTTCTTGTTCATATAAACAAAGAACAACTGGATTTTCAAATAAACAATTGTATGTGCACTGCAGTTACAACCAATATGCTGCGCTTTGTAATACTGTCATGTGTTTTAGGTCCTTGCTGGCTTACTGAAGATCCCTGAGAAAGCTGATTGGAGAAATTGTAAGGTCAGCAACGATGAAGAGTTGAAAATGGTGGAAGCTTTTAAAAGCAGATTCAAGGACTTCGATCCCAATCAATGAGCTGGACATACACAGTGTAAGTGCTGAACTTGCTCTTAACTTGTTGTGACGCATTATTGTGAGGCTAACATGAATATGCTGTCAAGAATCTAACTCGAGCGGTCAATGCATCTTGAGTTGTTGCCGTTGCCGTTACGTATGAGTAATGTGAAGGATATGATTTGCATTTATATGGTTTTGATAGATTGATCTAGTTAGGAGGTTTTGTAACCGATATTAAATTAATCAATTGTTTCTTTTTTGCTTATCCTTGATTATACAATCGTATTCAATCCGATTGTATTTCGTTCTTGCTATTTTATTTGGATTGGATATTCAATATATCTAGTCCGGATATCCGACTGATCCAAGTATTTGTTATTTGGATTAGTCATATATTTGATGTGAATGTTTTGATATTCGATATGATTATTTTACAAAACCTTGATCAGGGAATATGAATCATCAATTAATGGATTTGGGTCATTGGACTTGATCAAGTGTATTATGTATATGATATTTTCTTGCTCGCTCCTGAGCCGTATCAATACTATCGATAGCGTGTTAGGTTACAAAGTTGGTTGAATGCAAAAATCGGGTTCCAATGGTTGAGTCGTATTCAATCCGATTGTATTTGGTTAATTATATTTTATCCAGATCAGATATTCAAGATATTTAGTCCAGATACAGAGGACGTTGAGTCTGGATACCAGCTGATCTGATTATGTATAAAACCTTGATATATATATTCAATCCGGTTATTCAAAGAAACTCCAAAGTGAATTTGAATAATCGATTGGACTTGATCAAGTAAATCGGATATTTTTGCACACCCTATTGATTCATATCAATAGTTATGGGTTACAAAAGTTGGTTGAATGCAAAACCATCATTCCGAACGTAATATTTTGATACAAAACGTTACCTCAAACTTGGGCAGATACGAACTAAGCATAACCCATCAAATTGATGTAGTTGAACCCGACAAGTTAGCAATACTGATGGTTGATACTAAGTTGTGTGTAGCTTCCAATGGGATTGTCTTCTTTTGCCAGAAATCCAACCCATTACCCATGTGGATTATCCAGATTCCCGACAACCATTGTGTACAAAGTGAAAATTCCTCATTCTGATGGGGACATATTGGTCTTTCCTCTTTCTTCACTACATGACAAAAAAGGGAAATTGTGGACGGTGCCTCTTTATTTTAAACTTTTACGAATTGTGGCCATAAGTTTTTAAGTTTTTGGATTGTGGCCCAAAACTTTTCAATTTTCTGGAATATATACTTGTATCTAGGGTTGGGCACAAATCCCGTCAATCCCGATGGTTTTTCATCCAATAAATATAAATTTCATCCCACCAAAAATATTTGGGACGAGATATAGGTCTTACCTTCTTCTTCCCGGCAAGCGGTAGACTCGTCTAAAAAGTTATTAGTTATTAATAATAAACATTTTGAATGTCTAGATAACTTATATGCCCTAATGAATAATAAAAAGGTATATTTCGAAAATTTACAAATTTTATGAACTCCATGAAAAATCATTAAATATATTCAAAAGTCTAAAGTATAAAACATCTGATAATTTCAAAAAAAAAAATCTAATATCTTTTTTCATCAAAATGAACCCTAAAATTTTGTTGGATAATTGGGTATTTTTTTTGGTAGAAAGAGAGGCAGTGGTCTGATAATTGGGTATTTGTGTAATGGCAAAGAGAATTTTCCAATGGAACCTATGAGAACATTGTGGTTCAATTTTAGTCTCTAATTACATCGAAGGGCAAAGCATCTTACTGCACAAACGAAGAAATATTTATATTTTGGAGAATTGCATATTTATGACATCATCCGAATTTGGTAACTAGATTATCATATTATTTTCTAGATTGGAAAATGACATTAAAAAATCACGAATCCTATGTCCTAGGAGACATTTTACAACATGACATTACAGGACAAAAGAGAGTGAGATAAATTATGTAGTAATTTCTTAACTCTATTTGAAACAATTCTATTAGAATATAGTCGGGACAAAAGAAGATGTAAACATCAAATAATATATAACCACTCAATCTGAAATGATTATTCGGTTCAAATTATAATTCAACTTAAAACCAACTTCATCTCAAAGTTATAGATAGTTATGGATGGGTATTGGATCGATTTGATTTGAATAACCGAGTATTTCAATATATTTTTTGGGAGACCTAATCCGGATATCCAGTTTGAATATGATTCGCGGATTTGTTTGACCCAAATGAATTTATCCCGATTCGGTTGAGTTTGGTCCGAATGACTTGAGCCATATCAGGTGATTCGAAAATGAATTAGATGGTCTGGATATTCGGTTGATTTGAAAATATTTTCCTATTTGATGTCTTATGACAACGAATCTGATTTCAAATGTGTGGATTAGGTTAAGGTCTGACACATAAGTTTAATAAAAAAAAATTCTTAAGATTAATTGGTAATACTGTAATAGGTGTAGTCCATTAATTTTATATATCTAACTACAAATTTACTTATTACCAAAAATATTTCAATTTTTTTTCACATTTTCGATGAACAAATACGGTAAGACAGATATTTAGACATAGCTTTTGGCATAAAATCTTTGTAAGATTATATATTTTTGTCCATCCATACAATCATATATGCAAATATATTCATATTTTTGTCTCCTCTTTACTAGTTTGCAACTTGCAAATAGGGAAATAAACAACAAAACAGAGGTACATTGAAAAGATCGATCACATGCTCACATGCTTGCAGTGCAGGTGGGGTTTGATATTTTTGTAGGTAGATTTTGCTGGATATGGGGTCTCTTTATCAGCCTTAAGAAAGTTGGGGGAGAATTACGTAATATAAAAGAAAGTTATACCCTATCACCCCCTTTACCTTTTTACCCACTTACCCTATTTTGGGATTAAAAAACGTAATATATATAAATAATAGGGTGAATTTGATACTTAATCTAAGTTAATAATAATGAGAGTTAATGGATGTCCCTAATAAATAAATAAGTATATAGGATGTATGGACTAATTTGTCCTTATTTAATATATAAGTTTTTCTTAATATGTTATAATATATTGTATTTAATTCTTATATGAGAGTTTCAGTTATAAAAAGTAGTCAAATTATTTGCGTACAAGAAAAATATCTACTAATAATATGTTTGACATTTTTTAGTCACTTGTATACGATACAATAACTGTGTACAAGAAATTACAATAATTCACGTCCAAAAAAGTTAGTATACAAGAGAAAATTCAAGTATCATTGTTATTGTATATTTATAATTTCAAAAAGAAGAAATAAATCGTGAGATTCAACTTGCCGGTCGGTATTAGGGTCGTCTTTGTTACAAGAATAATACGATAAAATTTATCGTAAATCGGTCTTTATATGTTTTATTATACTATTCACTAACTAAATTATAGAAGATGGACATCTAGCTCATATTAGTAAAGTAAGATACCTTGTCCAATTCTCTCTAAATGATAATAAATCAGATGATAGGTTGATAAAACACCCATCTATCACCTATTAGCGATGAAAGTTTAATTTCTACCGAAAAATACTAAAACACGGTCATAAGCATATTACTCACAATTTATAACGAACACTGACATATTCCATGTATAAAATGCAATGGAAGTTTAATTTCTACCGAAAAATATGCAATATTGGTTATATTTACCAAATTATTTGATCATGTGTCATAAGCATATTACTCACAATTTATATCAACAAATCAATAAATTGTCATATAAACAAAAATTAAATTGATATAATAAACAAAACTCTTCAAATCAATAATCTTGAGATTCGTTGGTATGCTTGCATGAATCGATTAAATAAAAAAAAATCAAAATAAAATACTAAAACACGGTCGTTCTTGGTAGATTTACTCATTTCATTAGGTTATTTACTACTAAACAAAATTATTTTAGTAAATTCAAACCGATTCTTAATTTTACGAGAATTCTATCAAATGAACCCATAAGGTTTCATCGTACAATATATTATATATATTTTTAAAAAACACAATGGGGTAAATTGATGATCAATAGTGAAGTAGGCGCAAATCTTAGCCTTCATTTTTGGTAAAAATAACATACTTATAAAACAAGTCTAAAAGATGGATATATACGACTTTGGCTTTATAAGAATGTGACAACACTAAAAAAAGAAATTTGCAAAAGCAATATTTAAGTAGTGTATGTTAAGGCAATAGATACGACTTGTACATCATTGAATCTATTTGCCTTTTTCAGCCTTATAACTAAAAGTATATGTGCGATATGGTCACTTTTCTACATAATAATATAACGTACCCATCAATCTTTTGGGTGCATTGTCCCAAAATATAGCAACAAATATTGATAAATATTCACATATATAAAGAAGGGTTCGAAATATCAAGAAATTCCGGTGATTTGAAACAAAATAATAGACATAATATACGTTAATAGATGAACCAATAACCAGGTCAATGAAAAACAATATAAAGACAAACAATGGAGGAAATTAAAAGGTTAAAAATACGAACATAACAAGTTTTTCGAAAAAATAAAAAAGATAATACGGATATAGTTTTAAGTTACTGAGTTAAATTATTCAACACTGCTTATAAATTTTTATGACAATTGCAAGCTAGGTTCAGATTTTTTCTGTATGTGTTGATGTTAGCGTGTGTTCAAAAAAACTATTTTTCTTAATAGTTCAATTTTTAGTAGTTTTTTAATTAAGTTTTTATGACTTTTGTAATATATGAAAGTTTTATGAAAAATAAGGTGGTATTTATATGTATTTTTGTAATGAGGGTAAAATTCAAATATATTGAAATTTCTAACATGAGGTTACAAAAGGATAGTTAAGAAAAAACATTTAAGAACTTCACTTAATAATCTAACAAAACTTGTAGCTATTTTATTTTTTTTTATCTAAGAGAAAATCTCATTTAGATTTTTAAGACCCAATTAAGGACATAATATTACCACTAACACATATTTGCAAATAAGGACTAAATCAAACATATCTACGAGTCTGGGTCCACAATTGTGTGCTCATTTTGGCCAAATAAAAACATTTCCTCGTGGGGCCATTTATGCAAATATGCAACTTTAACCGTCCTGCAATGCAAATTTTATCTTTGCTTCTCTAACAAATAATAATAATAATAATAATAATACTTTTAAACGAAATTATGTGAAAAATTCTATTACAAAATATGATTGAATATAACAAATAAGTTTGTATAATAGCTAATAGAAGAATATAATCTCTAATGTATTTCGTATATACTATCTAAGCTTTGAATTATGTTTAGAAGTATTATTATTATATATGTTGATTATATTTTACATTTCCACCCCCTTTTTTTTTGTAAAATTTTAATACTAATTAACTGTCAAACTCAAAGTAGACCTTAAAACTAATTTCTAACTAATACCCATATCTAAACTGCGAGGTAACTAGGTAAGAGTCAAAGTAGGCCTCTAAAATCAATTAAAATTACTAATTTTTTCCTAAATTTTCAACTATATTCGGTTTATTCTCATTTTAATACTCAAAATTCTTCGCCTCCCCCACTCAACTGTAGCCTGTAGTAGCGTTGTGTACTTTTCACTTTCTCTCTCACCCTCTATCCCTGTCTTGTGATCCACCAGTTACCCAGTTCCCTCCATTGCAGATGAACCATGAATCTTCCATAGCCTACATAATTGAATGTGGGTTTTCATTGGAACACATATACAGCAAGAGATATTATTGAAGCTCAATATACCTGAGAGATTGAAATTTTGCTTCAAATTGATATCTTTAGTGTTTAATCCCCTACCCACCACCAAACAAATCCAATTTTAGTTTGGTAGGGTTAGGGGTTTTCTTCTATTTGGTTCTTCTTGCTGTTTCCATCACAACTCATGGTCGTGGGTCTTGTCTAATTTTGCTTCAAGTTACCGATCTCTTAAATTATTAATTTATTGTATATGGTTTTTTGTGGGTTTGGCACCTTCTTCTGCTGTTTCTCGCCATTCACTAGGGTTTGTTTCTTTATGGGATTGAGATGATGCTCCAGCTTAAAGTTATTTGGCACTTGTTCAATCTTTGTGCCATTGGTTTTGCTTTGATACTTCGAGGATCTACAGGTATTGTCCTTCATGACCTAGTTGGGTTTTTCTTTTCTCACAAATCTCATGTGGGTTCTGTGTTTAGTTTATGATCTGAGTACCATGTGTAATGCATGCTCTACATCTGGTTTCTTATAATCCGCCATTGTTTGTGTTCTGGTCACTGGTTAATTGATATTAGTAATTAGAATTTATATCAAGTTAGGGCAAGTATGAATTGAATTCTCTCTCTGAGACAATGTGGTTGATAGCTCAAAGTGTATTTTGAAGATACTATCACTTTCTCAGGTTATGTTCTTCACTTCTGCAAAAACATTGTTTTCCAGGGTAATTTGAGTGGTTAGTATGATTTTGAAAAATTAGGAGCTTCACCACTTTTGATCTTTCATAACTATCTCTTCTCCCTTCCTTTTTGGTTCAATTTGACTTCTCAACATTGCTAACTGAAAGTCTCTTGTCTTCATGGGTTGCCATAACCTGCATAAAGGATTGATTTGATCTCATTTAAGGGCAGAAGAAGTGTTGATTTAGTTCAGATTTAGCAAATAGAGTTTTGCTAGAAAAGATTTAACGTTATTTCAGTAAAGAAACCATTGGTTTAGTGAAGGCATCAAATGTATTCCTTTATGTAGCCAGGGAACAAGTTGATGGCCCTTTTATTCCTTTTGTCCTTCTTCTCCTATCTAAGCTTTTGAAGGCACCTTTCAGATTTATTCATCATATATTTTAATCAGACATGAAAACTGTTGCTAAGTGATCATTTTACTATCTAAAGTCTAAACATTGAATATAAATTTATGTTTCCATTCAGGGTTTAGTATATTTCCCTCTAAAGAGGCAGCCTCTGCGTTTTCACTTGTGGAGGAACAAAAACTTGATTACATACCCAGTGCAGCTCCATTCTTAAATGGTAATTTTCAATTGCACTAGTGCTTCAACATTTAATTTTGGTTGATAAATTTACAAAGAATTTTATGTTCATTTTCGGTTTTGATGTAGGATCAACATTTCTGCCTCCACTAACATCTCATCCATTCGAGTCTTCTCCACCAGGCCCGAAAAACATTCCGCAATCCCCGTCCCACTTGCCTAGTACTGACATTGTATCACCAACTCAGTCAGCAGTAGCACCACCCACCAAGCCTTCACCTGGTCCCGACGCGTCTATTACACTTCTCCCTTCTCCCAAACCACCTTCTTTGGCTCCACCATCTCTTGGGGCGCCATCACGTGATTTAGCTCCACAACAACCAATACATGTTTATGCTACACCACCTGCTGTTCAACCTCATAATTTAACTCCCTCACTGCCTGTTTTTGCACCCTATGCTTCAGCTTCCCCTCAAGCTAGTATCCCGAAACATGCTTCTAGACCAGCATCAACTGCTGTTCCATCACATATTTCATCTCTACCACCATTTGCTATTTCACCACAAACTTCAGTTCCACGGCCACCTGTAACACCATCTCATGTTTCATCTTTACCACCATTAGCTATTTCACCACATACTTCAGTCCCACGTCCACCTGTTACGCCATCTCACATTTCATCTTTACCACCATTAGCCGTTACACCACACACTTCGGTCCCACATACACCTGAAACGCCGTCTCATGTTTCATCTTTACCACCGTTAGCTATTTCACCTCATACTTCAGTCCCACAGCCACCTGTTATGCCATCTCATGTTTTTGCTTCACCACCCCCTGCCATATCCTCATCTATTTCATCAAAATCTCCTCCACCATCAGAATATGCTTTACCGCCATCACATACTGTAGGTCGAACACCTTCTGCATTGTCACCACAAGCTTCTTCAATTACTGCATCACCCCCTTCTGTACCACTAAAAGCTACATTCCCATCCACACCTGTTGCTCCATTAGGCAATTTGGCTCCACTACCCTCTATTCCCACGCTGCCTGCACGACCACCGTCAGCTCCCATGACATTCCATTCTTCAACTCCACTGCCTTCTGTTGTATCTCAAAATTTAGCTCCATATTCACCTCCCATTGTGCCACTTGCTTTACCTTTACCTGTTGTTTTGCCATCACACTTGCCAACTCCATCGCCTTCTGTTGCACCTCATGATCCTACACCATTATTAGCACCTCCTACGATTCCAAACTCGTCAGCTCCACCACCAGTAGCTGCACGTCCTCACGATTTTGGTTCTTCACCTACTGTTTCACCTCATGCTACACCAAAATCTCACGTTCCATCCCATTCTTCAGCTCCACCACCTCAGTTGACGCCATCTGATGTTACAGCTCCGCCACATCCTTCCGCTACCCCACCCATTACCATCCCCTTGCATGTTATGGCTCCGCCTCCCTTCGACAAACCACACGTCTTGGCTTCACCTCCAACTTATACGCCAAAAGTTTCAGTTCCACCGCCCAACCCCATTATATCTAAACATTCTTCAGCTCAATCACCTCTTTCTGCACCAACACATGCATCAAGTTCACCTACTGTTTTGTCACCTCCGCCTGCATCACATGATTTGGGTCCACCTCCCACTTATACGCCATACATCTCAGCTCCACCACCTAATGCCACTGTATCTGATCATTCTTCATCTCCACCTCCTACCCCACCAATAGATGTATCAAGTCCACCACCCCATGTGGTGCCACCTATTGATTCACCACCACCTGACGCTGCACCATCGCATCATTTGGCTCCATCTCCTCCTGCCGAGTCACATTTTTCAGCTCCACCTCCCACCCCACCAATATATGTATCAAGTCCACCACCCAATGTGATGCCACCTATTGTTTCACCACCATCACCACCTGGCGCTGCACCATCGCATGATTTGGCTCCACCTCCCTCTTCTACCCCACCAATCAGTGCACCTACATCAAAGAATGCTTCGTATCCACCAAGTGCGCCAGTGCCACCCCATGCATCAGCTCCATCAACTGCTTCTGAGTCTCCTCCTATCGCATCCTCTCCATCTGTTCACACAGTGCCATCTGGATCTTTGCCACCAGTTTCATCTCCAGTGGCCTCAAACTCGTCAGGTATAAAATTATAATAGCTCATTTCTCTACTTCTGCTTGCTAGGCAGATGATGGGCATTAATAAGAATGGGTTATAGTGCAGGAAAGATATATTTTGATGAATAATGAGACTACCAGTCTACCATAAGTTGATTTGAATTTGACCATCATTTAGCTAGACCAAGTTACATAATTTACCATTTTATTAACATATTGAACTTTTTATTTTTTTTGTATGTATTGGTGAAAGAACACTGCTTGAACATAATTCAGTATGTGGACGCTAGAGAAATATCTAACACAATGCATATTCATATGGAAGTAACAGTTGAACTTAATTCTTGAATCACAAAATTAGAGATTGTAAATTGTGAGCCTTTTCCTGTCCCTTTCCATGGATCGTTTTGGTTATTAGACTGAATTTACAATGCAAATATTGTATCATCAACGTAATGATCAATGTTTGAAACTGCTTTTGTTGTGCATTACTTATTGTGTTATAATAATGCAGCACCCTTGGTGGTTCCTCCAGTCAGATCGCCATCCATCAATCCAGTTATACCCAGAGAACCTCCATCTATTTCACCAGGTGAATGATTTTTTCTTACTGTGCTTTTTGGAGTTTTTTTTTTTTGTGTTCACATTTGTTTATTCTAGGTCCTAATAAGCATTGAAATGCATCTTACGGTTTACATCCATATTTGAATAGGTGAAAAATTTACATCCAATTATGTGCTTATTACCCGCATGTATCTGTTAGCATGCTATTAAATCTTAATACAGCTTAAAAGAACTCATGAATTTATTATAACATCCAGATGATGCAATTACCTTATTGATCATCTAGTTAAGACGACTTCTGCACACAAAACAAGGCTATGGAAAGAATATGAGCTCTCCTACATGATTTTTGTAATACTTTTTGTACAGAGGCTCAACTGCCACATGTATCAAGCCCAGCTCCAAGCATTGAACAAAGAGGAGTTCGAGTTCCCGTGGCTCCTAGTGGACAAACACATCCATTGTCCCCAGCCGCCCAACAGCCACAAGGTAATATAAAGAAGCACGTTGGTATCAGTCTATCACCTCTGATGAAAACTTTTGTGTGCAAAGTATGATATGTTAATTATATTATATCCCACCAAGTACCAACCTTTCATGAGCATCCTTTCCATCAAGTGAATTCCATATAACACATCTTCTAATGCTAACATTAAAGCTTGTATTGATGCATAATATTAGACAAAGCTTCAGTCTGGCATCTAAAATTGCTCTTTTGTACAACTCTTTATTTGTACGAATTAAACGAGAAAGGATCATATCAGGAATTCTCTTATTGTGAAAAACAAGGAGTGTAAAGGGGCACAAATATGTAAATAAATGTTCACACATTGTACGTAAGAGTGCACATTTAATAAAAATGTAAAGTGAATACTTTGATAAATGTGCACCTTTTCTATTTCAGAGTTAGTGCAAAAAGTACACATTACAAAAAATGTGCATTTTCGGTTAAAAAATATGCACATTTGGCACATATTTATGCACTTTTTGACCCTAGCATTTTTAAGTTCTACTAGCCATGTATAATGTATTTATACTGCTTGTAGGCTTTGCACCATATATTGCTCCTTCCGTTCACAAGTCGAGAGGGCTGCCTAGTTTAGCTCCGGCTGTTTCTGTTACACCCCCTATATCTCCAACAGTCAAAGAAGCTCATAGCCCTTCACTTTCTCCTTTACCCTCAACTAGCAAAGGTCATCATCAAACTTCATATACTGTACCATCACCAGCTCCAAACCAACAAGGTACCATATCATTCTTCTGAAGAAATTGTTTGGTTAAACATTTTTTGAACTGTATTATAGCCTGACGTCCTTGTGACATAGGTCAACATGAAAGTCCTGCACCTGAGAGCACACCCAAATATCACCCACCAACTAGTCATAACCCAGGTATATCTTGTTTTTTGGACAAGGGATCTCTGTTTGAGGGACAGCACTTTCGACATCTAACTTTTTCTTCCTTGCAGGAACTTCACCAGCCATGGCTCCTTCCCAGTCTCCTTCAACAGAAGATTACATCAGTCCTGTTCCTGTGTCGCCGGCCTTACCATTTCCATCTGGGCCACCTGGCCCCTCTATGAGTAAGTGAAACTCTTCTTGTTCATGCTTAATTTGTTATTTGAATAGAGAAAGAAAAATCTCATCTATCTGTCACTTTTTTCCCGTCTTTTGCTAGCCCCTTTTCTCTCCCCTGAAATTTCTCCTTCTGGGTCTTCAACAACGAAACCGGAGCTCGCGCCACCTATACTGGCACTACCACCACCACCTCCTAACGACAGTATGTACTTATTCATTTTAGCTTTGATAGTGCTGATGATTCCTCTATTCTGTCTGTTGTATATTTTTTGGTATATCTGAAATAATTTGCTTGCCTTTCTAGATTGCTTATCCTATACCTGCCTGGAACCATACACAAATACAATTCCAGGATCACCTTGTGGTTGTGTTCTTCCGATGAAAGTTGAGCTACGAATTGGTGTTGCTTTGTACACCTTTTTCCCTTTGGTTCCAGAAATGGCCCGGGAAATCGCAACGGGTATATTTATGAAGCAAAGTCAAGTACGTATCATGGGAGCAAATGCTGCAACTGAGCAACCCGACAAAACGATACTCCTCATAGACTTGGTACCCCTTGGTGATAAGCTTGACAACATTACAGCATTTTTGATCTATGAGAGGTTCTGGCACAAGCAAGTTGCTATAAGCAAATCACTGTTCGGTGACTATGATGTACTAAAAGTGCTGTATCCAGGTAGCTAGCACTTCAAAATTTCCGCTCACTTTCTCATTATATATCAATTTACATTTTTCTGAAATCCTGGGAAATTGTAGGTCTTCCTCCTCCTCCTCCCATGGCTCCTTCAGACATTGCTGATATGAATGGAGGGCCTTATCCGGGGGGTCAAGGTAGTAAAATACATCCTCTAGGAGTTGATGTAGCAAAGCAAGGACGTAAACACAGACTTAGCGGTATCCTTATAGCTATCATAGTTTTCTCAGCTGTTGGGGCTGTGCTTCTGTGCCTTTTACTTGGGTGGATTTTGCTGTTCAGACATAGAAGACATGTTAATCAATCAGCAGATGCACCACATGTTTATCCGTCTTCTATTGCAAGGTCAACCGGTAAGGCACTCACAAGTCACAACAATTATCTCATGTTTTTAATAATATAAACCTTTGCTGTACAAAATTGTATGTTGTGTTCTTATCATCACTTCTCTGGTGTGATTGTGGAGATATTGGGTGACATTTGAGTGAAATAGTGACCTGACTAAATAATGTCATGCTAATATAATAATAGCCTAGCCACATTATTAATAATATTTTAAAGTATAACAAAAGGAAAGAGACTGACCTTGATGCAATTATTGAAGAATAATGAGAACCGAAACTGCTTTATGTTAATTACTGATTCTATATATTTCTCATTCATAGATTACATATGAACTGCATGTGTTTGCAGGGCCAACAGGACAATCGGTTGGAAGTCGCCCAAGTTTTTCATTGTCATTTGAATCAAGTGTTGCTGCATACACTGGATCAGCTAAGACTTTCAGTGCAGGTGAGATTGAGAGAGCCACTGATAACTTAAACCCTTCAAGAGTACTCGGGGAAGGTGGATTTGGACGTGTTTATAGTGGTGTTCTTGAAGATGGAACCGAGGTTGCAGTAAAGGTCCTAAAGAGAGATGATCAACAAGGTGGAAGGGAATTTTTGGCTGAAGTTGAGATGCTTAGCCGGCTTCACCATAGGAACTTAGTTAAATTGATTGGTATATGCGTGGAGGAGCATATCCGATGCTTAGTTTACGAACTCATACCCAACGGCAGTGTTGATTCTCATCTACATGGTAATATTTTTTTACATATATGAAACAAATCCTATAAAATTTAATTTGTGCATATTTTTAATGTTTATGGTGATTTTGTGAAATTTCCAGGGATAGACAGACAGACTGCTCCTCTTGATTGGGCTACCCGGTTGAAAATTGCACTCGGTGCTGCTCGTGGTCTAGCTTATTTGCATGAAGATTCAAGCCCTCGTGTCATACATAGGGATTTCAAGGCCAGTAACATTTTGTTAGAATCTGACTTCACACCCAAAGTCTCAGACTTCGGCTTGGCTCGAACTGCAATGGATGAAGAGAATAAGCACATCTCAACACGCGTTATGGGAACTTTCGGGTATGGATTCTCTCTTTGTTCCTTGAATTAGTTCTTTTAGGATGCACTTTCAGCTAAAGCTTCATCTCATTTCCCTGGGAAGTTGTTTGATGCCTTTGATCCAAATTGAAAATTAGGGTCAAGTGAAACAAACTATTGGTTATCTATGCCTTTGCACAAAACAACCTCTTATAATAGTATTTACCTACTTTCACCTCATGAATATGTTAAGAACAAAGTATAAAATGTCCAAAATACCCCCTGCTCTTAAGCAAGCACAGACTCTACATGTGCATGAAAAGGATATTTTGGACATTTTTTCACACTTTTCCTAACGTTTTATCTTACTGTAAAACTGAGTTTGTAATGGGTGGTCTTGTGCAAAATAGCCGAGATCACGGGTCATTTTGTTTATCTTACAGTTTACCCTAAAATATAATGTAACACTGTCAAAGCTGTGTCCTGAATTTTAGGGATGTGCAAACTGTCCGTTAGCACTTCTGTATCCGATTTTTTAAACCGGACCATAATTTCCGGTCCAGTTTAAGTTTGCACTGAATAGTCTGAATTTGGCGAGCATATGTTAAATTGCATTTTCATATGGAATTTAAAAAATGTGCAGGTACGTGGCTCCGGAGTATGCCATGACAGGACACCTTTTGGTAAAGAGCGACGTCTATAGTTACGGAGTAGTCCTTCTCGAGCTCCTAACTGGTCGGAAACCTGTAGATATGTCACAACCACCCGGCCAAGAAAACCTCGTTGCATGGACAAGGCCGTATCTAACGAGCAAAGAAGCTCTAAAATCAATCATTGACTCGGATCTAGGACCGGACATATCCGTTGACAGTGTAGCTAAGGTAGCAGCCATTGCTTCCATGTGTGTCCAACCTGAGGTCTCACACCGACCCTTCATGGGCGAGGTCGTTCAGGCTCTAAAGCTCGTCTGCAACGAGTGTCACGACGCCAAAGACGAATTCGACTTGTCTAGCCAAGACGAAAACTTGTCAAACGAGGCTCGGGATCATCCCTTACAAGCTAAGTATAGTGTTCATAGCTATGGAGAGGATGTCGAGAAAGGGCTATCAGTATCGGATGTGGGATCGGGTTGCAAGGGGTCCGAGTCGTACAGGAGACATTCGTCATCTGGGCCCATCGGAGGAGGGAGGAGCTGGAGGTTTTGGAAGAGAGCTAGAACGACGTCGTCTAGAGAGGATGTTGTTGGTGAGAATGGAATGTACAGGTTTTGGTCAGGTTCACATTGACATGTTTTGTATTCTAGGATTTGGGACTTTAAGAAGAGAGTTAAATGCTTTGTATGCCATTGTACAGATGATTATTTATTGTATCATGGTCTTGTTTCATTGATTCTTCTTTTACAAATCTTCATTTTCCTCCAAAGTAAGTGCAAATTTAAAGTATATTTATGAACAAAGATGACTATTATTGAAATGTAGGTTCAGTTTGTTAGATTGTGAAAAGATTATGCATGTGTTCGGAAAATTCAATTGTGTGATAACATCCGACTCTAACTTTTTCGGATTATCTGACCGTTATTGTCTCTTGTTGTCTCATTGATGCTTTAAGTTGGACTAACTATATGACTTTCATGTCCTTAAGATACTTTAAGTCCAACTAACTATACAAGATGGACAAACTTAACCGTTTTTGTTATTTTTATAAAAAAAATAATAAAATTGGTGGAAAAAATATGAATTATATAATTCCTTGGTTATTTTATAGATGAATATATAATAAAAGAAAATTATACTAAAATAGATTATAAACTATTAAAAGATCGTTTAAAAGTTTTTTTCATAAAAAACTTTCCTTTTTAATTCAAACAACATTGTTTTTGTTAGTGTTGGTAAAATTAGTTGGAGTTTTTTAAATAGTTTTTCGTTATTTTTCTCTATGTCAACACATACAATAAATAAATTATGGGACATGTTATATACACGGACTTTAAATTAGTTTTCAAAAATAGTTGTAAGGCGCCGGCGCCTAGCTTGAGCGTTATCTAATGGCGCCGGCGTCCATGTATATATTTTTTTAACTTTTTTTCTTCCGGATTTGGGCGCCGGCGTCCTTTTTTTTCCGAAAAAAAAACTGGGTGTTGATTGATGATGTCCAAAGTTTATTAGCAAATGTTTTGGCAATGAAAAAAATTACATAACTAACTTTTTCAATTTATAAATTTTTCTTTCTTCATATAGTACAACTTAAACCGTGATAGAGGGAGTTTATAGGGTTGAAAACGACCATTGTGGATAAAAATTGAGCTTTATATAAAAGATAAAATCGAATTGAAATAGATTATGGCGCCGGAGCCAAACATTTTTTTCCATCCGGGTGCCGGCGCTCAATTATTTTATTTTATTTTTTCTATAATTTTTTTAAATAAAAAAAAGAGGGTGTCGGACTGTACAAAATAATGTAAGTAACTTTGGATTCATTCAATTCATATATTTCTCTTTTTCCTATATAAAATAATATAAGTCACATTGCATTGGATTCATTCGGTAGAGGAAATTTATAGGGTTGAAGAATATTATTGGGATGAATTTTAAAAAAAAATGAAAATAAATTTTGGTTGCTAAATTTACTACAAGACTTTAATTAAAAAATAAATATTGGAAAAAAACCTCACTGATGGCGCCGGCGCCCGCTGAGCGTTATCACATTGCGCTAGAATTTTACGTTAGTAAAACGAACTTCGTGTATATAGCTTTTTCGTTATATTACTATGAAAAGGTAGTAACTCATAACGAAAAATTATATAGGAAGTCACTAAAAAAATCGTTTATATTTACAACATATAATAATTTATAAACTAAGTTTACGCATTTACATTTATACATACTATTTTATGCTTACAACAGTTCATAATTTAATAAATGAAATTCATGTTTAAAGCTATATATTATGATTGTTCGAGTCCAAGAATACAAAATTAGATATGTAAAAGCTAGTGTCAATAATTGGACACATGCAATATATATGCAGATTTATTTGATCTCAAATTGTAACCACACAATCACTAGTGTACAAAAAATGTAATGTATGGATGGGAAAGAAAGTTAAAGTTAAAGCATTTTGGTTAATTTAAAGCACATGATTTTAAAGTATATATAATAATACAATCATAATAGGAAATTTTGAGGAAAATAAAGACAAAATCTGCATCAATTAAAATAATTTGTCAAAGGTTGTACAAATAGTTAATTTGGGTTATAGATTTTCCTTTGGAATTTTTTGAAATTTTTTTTATTACTTATGAGTCAAGTTAGGTGAGCAGTAATAAAATAAAATGTATTCACTATACGATATATGTGGCGGAATTTCTATTTACCCAACGAACTCAATATAAGTTAATTGTAACCACAGTATAATTGTCATCTCGTACATATTGTTTGAATTGAGATTTGTGATTGACTTATAAGGATATGTATAAGGGTCTTTTAGAGCAATCTCAGGATGACATAGGGACAACGTCCCTAAGAACCTCGGATCTTATATCAATCACGGGTGAGGGTGGATGCGTCCCAAAGGTGCATTACGAGTGCTTTCCATGTGACCAAATCGGAATGCTTGATAAAAAAATATATTTACAATAGCTAATTATTAAATTTTAATGTAAATATTTTAAATTTTGTAATAAAATAATTAAAGGTACTTAAATTAAAATATTTTATTTTAAAAAACAGTGTAAATATTATTAAATTAAATAATTAAGTATAATAGAGATATAGTAAAAATACATAAAAATAATTTTATTTTTAGAATGATCAATGAAATGGATCACACCTCCTTTTATTTTTAAAATCAAATTCTTAGTTAATGTTGGAATGAGATATTTCGTCGAATTATTTTCATTCCGATTTTATCAAACACAATATATGAAAATTAGGCATTTTGATACAATTCTTGATTTCATGGAAATCATATCAAACGAACCCGGTATACATCCGCGTGAAGGAAGGTCTGCGGATGTGTTAGTGTTTGGATGAGTGGGTGAAAAACATATTTGTATTGATTTGATATGAATATCTCCTTTGGTTGGTTTGGATAACGGCCCTTTTGTGGTGGATAAGGCGTCTCTCAACGCGGCCTCTATAAGGGTGGCTAAGCATGAAAATGTTTATCTTAAGAACTAACATGTGTTTCTTCTGTTCGCTTTTGATACATTTGATTTTCTTGCGCCCGATGTCGTCGAGATTTTCAAGAGGGTGCAACGGGTGTTGCATGATTGTGTCACCTCGGTCTTTAGTTAAAGTGCTTAGGAGATCTGATTTACTATTTAAAAATGGGTGGCGGCACAACTTGTTGTTCGCTTAACTTCTAACTCGATGTAATATTTTAATTTTAAAGAGTTTTTAAAATAAAATAGAAAGAATTTTAAAATTAAGTTTTAAAAAATATATAATCATCAAAATTATAAAATATTTCAATTATCTGACAAATTATAATAAAAAAAACTAGTTTGAAAAGTCATTAAGATTCTCCTGATCATCATTCTCAAATTTGGTATGGACATTTACTTTCTTCCTTTTCTAATTTCTTCATCATCACGATGTGATTCTCGTGAGACCTAGATTAATAGGATCCCTTTTGCTTTTTCTTAATCTCTAATTTCTTTTTCAATCACTCAAGTAACCCAGTATAATCTAACTAGACATGTATTTCACGTTGAATATAAAGTGATAACGTTAGTGGACCAAGTTTTTCGGTTTCGTTTCCGATCATCGGAGATGAAACCTAGAAAACTCGGTCCATTATATATATATATATATGGTACATGAACCATTAATTTTATTAGTAGTTGAATCTTATAAAGAAAGGATAAACTTTAAAGCATAGAATAAAAACGAGTAAGGGGTCATTTGACAAGTCGGTGACGGAATTGTGAACCGCCTACCCGTATTCAACTAAACACATATATTATCCGAGACTATAATTTAACAATTTTTTAACGGGTAAGATTATTTGACTCAATGAGTAAATTATCATAAATCACGATGAGTTGAGGCTCATTAGGGCTTATACTCGATCTTATAACAAATGATGTCACGTCTTGACTTCTCACATGCTTCTTTCCATAATAACGATTTTAATCACTACTTAAGCATCTAAATATTTGATTAATGCCATAATTGTCGTACTAAACCATTACACGTGGCCTGATTATCGATCTTTTAATCATATTGCATAACGTACATTCTAATTATAAACTTACCTAATCACATTCAAACAACGTACCTTCCAACTTTCCCCATAAAAAGCCCCTTATTTCGCTTTTGTTTTCTTTTTTAATGAAAACAAAATATCATAAATTATACAAAATTATTCATGAAACTTGATCTATTTTTGACAAAATCATCCTTAACATTTATTTATTTTTGGTAGAAGAGACGAGGAGAACGAATTCTCACTCGTAATTTATTAGAAAAACAATATAATAACTAAACAAGGATACATCTAGGGGTCGCAACGCCCCGGACATCATTCTTAAAGATTGAAATTAAACTATCGGGGGTACATGAACCAAATGATAACCAATCGGGACATTAAAAGAAAGAGCAGCAAGATGATCCGCAGCGGCGTTTGGTTCTCTAAAAACATGACGGAATTGGATGATCCAATCCCTACGAAGGAAGCCTTGACAACGAGAAACCAGACTAAAAAGAGGATGAGTGTTGGAGACCTCTTGATTCACCAGGTTGAAAGCCGTAAGCGAGTCAACCTCCACTTCAATGTGTCGAATACCTTTATTCCATGCAAGATGTAAGCCCATGCATAGACCCCATAATCCGGCAGCCAAAACCGAGCCCGCGCCAATATTAAACATAAACCCAACAACGAATTGACCCGAATCGTCCCTAACCAAACCGCCCGCCGCAGCACAACCCGAACTACGGATGAATGAGCCATCTGAGTTTAATTTACTCCACCCCGATGAGGGAACTTTCCAACTAACGTTAGACCAGACTTTCACACACTATGTCGAGCTTTTAAAGGCATTCTTGATGGACATGGACAACTGCTTCATCTGAGAACTTATGAAAAGAGTTTTTGAACCCAGGAAGACGAGGTGACGGAAGATGAACCCATTTCTCCACTTCCAAATCCACCAAACCGTCATCGCAAACCAACAGCTCCAAGCAAGATTCTCTCCATGATACAAAAGCCAATCCACATCGGAAAGAGCGTAAAAATGACCGGCCATCTCTTCGGTGATAAGAAAAAAAGAGAAAAGAAGTACCTGAACAAGACATCCAGCAAGAAGAAGAAGTAAAAGGCTTGAATAGAGGAACTCCCATTACCCCAAAGACTAGAGAGCAAAGTACAATCTCTAAACAGATGCATAATGGATTCCGAAGCAAGCCACAACACGGGCAGAGATCGGACTCAACCAGATGGCGCCTTTTTCTTTCTGCATTAGTCATTAATCTCCCTTTAATCACCAGCCATAAGAACGTCTTAATTCTCTCGGTAACTTTCAGAGTCCAAATGGTGCGATAGAGGTGGGTATATGGTGAATCGATGTTACAAACCGGAAACAAGCTACGGTAGGCCGAAGAGGAAGAAAAACCACCATTATTTTCCAACAACCAAGCCACACAATCTGAGTTTCCAGGGACTTCATTAAGGGAGACGGCAAAAATCTTCAAGAGCACATGTGCAGGGAGAAGGGACCCGAGTAACTCCCAGCGCCAACCCGACGACTCATTCCAGTAAACCGAGACCAATTCAGAAAGATTAATATCCTCCAACGAATTAAGAGTCACCTCTGACAACGGCATGTCCAGGCACCAGCGATCCAGCCAGAAGCGAGCCTTTATGCCATCGTAAACCACCCATTTAACTCCAACAGACAAAAGGACCTTTTTTACCCACAACATACCACGTAAAATATAAGAGCCTTTCTTCAAATCATCCTTAACATTATATACAATGTACAATCACCCTAATTAAAGAATTATGTACATGTATATATAAGATCATGTGGGTATAAATTATCTGGTATCGATAATAAATAAATTTGTAGTCTAGTATATAAGTTAAGGAGATTGCTCCTCTATTATCAATTTGTTTTGAAACGAAACTTACTAGATTTATGTGTTGAATTCAAATTCAATGTGCATGTGTTTTCAAACGTGCAACGAACCCTCCATGTTATGTCGGACCGTCGGTCTCTCGAGTTCTGATTTATTGGACATGTTATTCCTAAGATACTAATTGTGGGCGTGGACAATAATAGTCCATTCAATTGGACTAACCGACTTTGAAATATATAGTCAATTGTCAAACGATTGCATTTCAGGGGTGTATAGAAATAAATATTAAATTTTTTTATTTTTTCTAATTTCAATTAATTTTAGAACGAAGTTTTATTAGACTTATTTTTTAGATTGGCGCTTAATGTATATGTGCAATGTGTGCTCGGACGCATGACAGCCTACACATGCTTATCGGTGGTTAATGTGATTATGTAATTTACCTCGCGGTCAAAATCTGCAATTGTGGTAAAATAATTCTCCAAGAAAAAGGGAGTGAAAATTGGTGAGAGGGTGAAAATGGCGAATGAGACAGAACAGCTGAGGTACGTCGGTCGACGGCGACCGATCACCGGCGGTTGATTGGAAAGCGACGTTAACAAGTCAAATCGAATACAAGACCTGTTTTGATTCTTCCGGTGACCGTTTGATGCTGGATGAAGTAGCGAATCCGGCGACTCTCATATAGTACTACTAATCAGTATCACTTCTCATGGTAATGAAATTCAATTGTTCTTCGTAATCAATTCTTTTCGAAACTTCTCACTTGGATTTATGCATTTTGATTAGACTTGAAGGTTCTAAGGGTTAGATACTTGGATTACTAAACCTAATTTTGGGGGTTTACAAAACTGATTTAACGATGCTTAGGGGTTTTCAATAGTGTTTATTTGGGATTGGGCATTAATTAGGGATTCGGAATCGTTTTGAGATTGAAGTCCAGAAATTTGACTAGTTTTGGAATTTGGGAACAGATTTACCAGTAGCATTAATGCTAAACGATTATCTTAATTGGCTCCATTACTTTATACAGTATGATACTGTAGTTTCTTGTATATCGTTCCTCTTAGGTTTTGATGAAGCACATTTCCTTTTTTTTTATAGTTGGATGCTTAATGTAGGATCTAAAGTCTAAACCATCCCTGCAATCTCCATCTCTTAAGCAAACCCCTGTTAAAATCAATGAGATTTGTCATCAATTCATCATCATTATCTGCAAATACAATAAAAATATCAGTATCAAAACTTCAGTTGGTGTGGGGCAGTGTAAGAGAAGAGAAATTCATGGCTGTGATTGGTAGACAAATAGATGAAACCATACACTGGACTACTACTTATCTTGATTTCTGTATAATGATTTTGTACATTTTTGAAAAGTGATACAGAAAAAGAAAAAAAAAAGACGAAAGTCTACCGACAGATGATGTTGATCAGTATACGTGTTTAATTATTTGATAAGCGAAAACTATGTTCTTAAGATATATATATCTCAATTATTGCAAGTCATGATTATCTGAATGTTTTTTTCATGGATCATGATCTGATTCTCTTATCTTTGTTTTTTTCGGCCATCCTCTCCGATCTAGCTGAACAAATTGCCCTTTATATTGTGTTCTTAGTTTTGACAAGGTGTGGTCTCAAATGTATTGATACTAAGTTGTAGGCTCATGAATAAAGGAAATCCTTTCTTCTTTTTTCCATACTTGCTCATATTTATATATTCAACTGCTATTTTCCTATACTAGCTTACTTATAAGTTCCTTATCAGCATAGTCTTACTCACCACACATTCCACTTAACTTCTCTCACCAACCACTCACTTTCTCTCTCTTTACATTTTTCTGCATTCACTCCTTCAATAGAAATCTCATCCTTAAACACAAGAATCAGGGAAAAAATGGGGGTTAAAAAGCCAAAAGTGGTGATAATTGGGGCAGGAATGGCGGGAATCACAGCTGCACACAAGCTCTACACAACAGAAAACTCAAGAGATCTCTTTGATCTATCTGTTGTTGAAGGTGGAACAAGAATTGGTGGAAGAATCAATACCTCAGAGTTCTGTGGTGATAGAATTGAAATGGGTGCTACTTGGATTCATGGAATCATTGGCAGCCCGGTTCACAAGATCGCTGAAGAGAACAACTCTTTTCAATCTGAGCAGCCATGGGAGTGCATGGGTGGCTTCACTAGTGAGAAATTGTTATCACCGACAACAGTAGCTGAAGGCGGGTTGGTGTTGAATCCTAACCTTGTCGAACGCATTTCTTCATTTTTCGATGATCTGATGAGGAATGCCCAGAGTAATGACGAAGAAGAAGGCGAAGGACAACAATTAAGTTTAGGTGTTTTTGTAAAAAAGGGGTTCGAGGATTATTTGCAATCATTGAAAGGAAGGAATGAGTTGGAAAAAGAGATTAAGGATAATCATTGGAGCCAAAGAGAGCTTGAAGAAGCGATTTTCGCCATGCACGAGAATATCCAGAGGACTTACACAGGGGCAGGGGATCTATACAGGTTGGACTACGCCGCTGAAAAGGAGTACAAGATGTTTCCAGGGGAGGAGATCACAATCCCAAAAGGCTATACGAGCGTAATCGAGTCATTAGCTTCGGTTTTGCCTGCTGGGCTAATCCAGCTAGGCAAAAGAGTGATGAAAATTGAATGGTTTGGTGATAATCAGCAATTTAGGCCTGTTAAACTACATTTCAGTGACGGGTCTGTTATAGAAGCTGACCATGTGATCCTAACCATGTCACTTGGTGTTTTGAAAGCTGGTGTTTGTCAAGGGTCAACCTTCTTTAGCCCTCCACTTCCAAATTTCAAGATTGATGCAATTCAAAAGCTTGGGTATGGTGTAGTTAACAAGCTTTTCCTAGAGCTGTCTCCTGAACAACAACAAGAAAAAGAAAATGGTAACAATGAAAAGATGGAATTATTGTTTCCTTCTATGCAAATGGTATTTCGCAGGCCGGATTCCGAGTTTAAGCACAAGAAGATTCCATGGTGGATGAGGAAGACAGCTTCCCTTTATCCGATTTACGATAACTCGAGAGTTATCCTATCTTGGTTCGCCGGGAAAGAGGCATTAGAACTCGAGTCCCTTGACGACAAGGCTATAATCAACGGAGTTTCAACTACAGCATATAGCTTCTTGTCAATGGGAAATCATTCATATTGCAATGGGGATTCAATTTCTCAAAGTTTCAAGTTCAGTAGGATTCTCAAGACTAAATGGGGAAGTGACCCTTTGTTCTTGGGTTCTTACAGCTATGTTGCAGTTGGGTCAAGCGGTGATGATTTAGACACCATGGCTATGCCTTTGCCTAGTGGCGGCGGTGGCGGCGGCGGTGATGGTGGGTCCCCTCCTCTTCAACTCCTGTTTGCTGGTGAAGCAACACATAGGACTCATTATTCAACTACACATGGTGCTTACTTTAGTGGTTTAAGAGAAGCTAATAGGCTTCTTAAACACTATCATTTTAGCAAGGGTTTGTAAAATCACCAAGTTGGGCAATTGGGTTCCTTTTGTTTTGTCTTTTTTTTGTTGTCTTTTTGAGGGGTTTATGCATAAGATTTGACACCCCTTGCTATATGTTTCTTATAATTTATTTTCTTGGAAGTGAGAAAAGAGGAGGGATCTTAAGATTACTAGTGTGGTTTTTGAAGAAGGAAAAAGAAAATTTGGCACCATTTATGTATTTAATTGCAACTTTAAATTGATAAATTGTTTTATTTGGCCTTTTTATGGCATTCCATGTCACTAAGATGCATTCAGAATATTATATAAGTCTAGTTATTCGAGTTCGGTTCAGGTTCAACTAAAAAAAGTTTAGCTCAAACTCTTTTGCTTACTAAACAATGTTGTTCGACTCGAATAACAACCTAGGTACATTTATAATGGATGATCAACCATACATTAGTCCTTGTCGTGTTTATCTTTATAAATTATTAGCAAATATCAAATTTTTGTGTTCATGTCGTTTTCATCTTCTTCGTGTGTTAGTTTTGGGAAAAACTCAAGGGTGGGCAATGTGAATAGTAGTATGAAGGTGGATTGAAAGTGAAGCATTGGATCCTGCCTATTTAGGTGTTGTTTGATTGTTAGTTTTTAAGGGTTTAATCACATGGACATGATCCGGTAAACCCGATGGCTTTTCAACTTGTGATGAATGATTGGATTTTACCCTCTTAACCTTTTTGTCACTAGCCTTGTTTGAATTGTAAAAAAAAGCCAAACAAGGCCTTAACTTTTAGTGCAAGGAATATTGTAGGGGTGAGTGGGGTTGAGCCTTTAGCTGCTTTTAGGAGACAATTGAATGAGCTGGTGGTTCTCTGTATTCCTATTCACATGAATAGAGGTCAGAAATCTCTTTGAGGTCCCATTCTTTTGTACAAACTCACTTCATTGTTGCCTTTCCTTAGAGGAGGCATTTTTCGCCTTACTCTTACTTTCGAGTTTTAGTCGTTTAATTTCCGTGTCATTGTCTCTAAACGTTTTTTTTTCTCGTGAATTTAGAGTTGTGGGTTAAGCACGTTTTAGGGTTTTGTTGACTTGACTCAGGGTTATTCGATTTTCGAATCATACTATACTTTTATTTCTTAAGTTGGTGTTGCCAATTCATCTTGGAATTTTATTTGTTTTTCTAAAAAGAGCATGAATTGGTGAATATTGTGTGAATTCTCTTAATCCTCAACCAAATATCTTGAGTTCATAATCTAAAAATAAAAACATAAACAAGTGTGTTTGAGACAGTTGGCAATTTGGGGTCCGTTTAGAACTCATTGAAACTTATGAAGATTAAGAAGAAAAAACATAAACCACAAAATGAGTGTTTGAAAGTCCAAACTTATGTTAGTTTATAAAAGCTTAAAATTTTCTTACTTCATAAGTTACATGGAAAAAATTTACGAAGATAATTCTAGCCTATTGAATAATATATCACAAACATTATCTTACAAAATTCATATTTAAATATAAAGTAAACTATTTTGGTAATTTTACACTTACATCTACTTACAATAAGTTTGTTCTCTTAAAACACTTCATCAAGCTTATCAACAAAAAAAATATAATTTAATCAGCAACATATTTTAACTTCTCGATAAATTTTAACTTTACCTCCAATAAACTAGTGGTTCCCAGTTAAACTCTTGTTTTTCTTCTATTTGAAGGTATCTTATTTGTAAAAAGATTTTCCTTCCATTTGAGGGTATTTTATCTATAAATTGGATCTTGTTAGGTGTAGGTGTAATTAAGTAGTACTCGTAATTTTTTGTTTCTCCCAATTGAATGTCCCACTTCTCCAGGATGAACCCCAATCAGGGAGGGAGAGAGCTGACAAGGGTAAAATTATGGAGATCTGATTGTTTTGATCCTTTTCTGACATTATTACAAATAAATATAAGTAAATATACATAAATAAAGGGCCTCTGCTCACTGTCCATGCAATGAATATCAGATTTGCCAGACCTTTGCACTTGGGGACAGCATTTTCTTGGCCCAACCCCTCTTTAATTACTCTATTTTTTCTTCTTCATTACTATATTAATCATCATTATATTCTTGAAAAATCCATCGATAATGAGAGAAGTAATCGACGATCTTAAACGTAAGGACATTTACTTTTTTGAACTTAATGTTGTAATGTTTCATTGTGTTCATTTAAGGGTGACCTATCTGATTAACATCTCCAAAATTTTATCCTTGTGTGTAAAGTCGGCAAAGTGTTTTATATTTGAATTTCTTAAAAAATGGAATAATTAGATTGTCGATTTATTTTCGGATCTTAATCATGGTTTATGCTACTCTCATCTATGTATCTTTACAACTCAATGGTTTATATGATTTATGACACATTCAAGCTTAATTTCTATACTAAAAGGATGATGATTATGTCATACGATTACACGAGCGTGTAACATAATCTATTAGATTCGAGATTAGTCTATTCTAATCAATTATTATTCATCACCTAATCATTCAAATCAAGAATAAGAAAAAGTGGTTTAAGTAAATTCATTAAGATTCTTCAACGTATAATAATTATGTTGTCGAAAATGACTTAAGACGCGACCCCAAGTTAAAATCTTTCTCCCTACCAAACATAAGGAGTGACCAACATGACTCCCTATTATTGAGATAGTATTTCTATCATAAGTTAGATTTTCCTAAGGTTATATATGGGGAAGGGCCTTGAGAGGCCACCATGAATAGTCTTAATCAAAGTGTGTGTGAAAGATGCAAAGGAGCTCTCCATTATTGCAACATTGCAGTGCCACCATATATACGATGGACCCATATCCTGTCTCCTTGAATTTTCGTTTTCTTTACGTAATTCTGTGTGTATAACTGATTTTACCGGTAGATCGAATTTGCTTGTTGAGTCAACAAATATTTTATAATCACATTATTACCATTATTTAGATCGTATAACCTTTTATTATCATTTTACCTAATATTAAAAGACTATCAACTTCAATTCTAGATATTTTCGTGCCACGTCTTCGTGACCGAAAAACGTGTTTGATACATACATATGTCGTTTAGTGTTTAGTTGGATCCATCTAGTTGAACAAAATAGGGGTGGAATTCTTATCTTACCTATAAGCCCCACTTCTCATATCACCATCCAATCCGATATGATTTTGTGACAAGATCTTCATGTTTTTGTCAATGAGTGAAACACTTAATTAAACATTGCATTTTAATTTGCAATTGGTATACTTAATACTTGTATGAATACTATCCATACCAAGCTAGGCATGTTTTTCGAAAATGTAAATTATTAAAAAAAATAAAAAATATTAGTATTATTTAATCTTTATGTGATGATCATTTTTTCGTTTTAGAGAAAACAACCAAAATAACAATCCATATATATAAAGAGAGAATTTCAATATACTCACTATTTAAATAGTTCATTCATGATAGATAGAAGATATGTAAGTATTTTTGATTATCACAAATTCACAATTAGATGATTAAGATGTAAAGATAACTTATGTAATGGGACATCTTTATAGATCCTCATTATTGCTAGGAACATCTTTAATTGGACCTTTCACCAAAGAAAAAACCTTTAATTGATTGGGTAGCAATCAGTGCAAGTATCCACTTTTCACCTTCTAATTGGCCAATTCATGCTAACTCTACAACTTCTATTCTCTATAATGCAATATCAATTCAACTTTGAGAATCATTCTAATGCTTTTTAAGTACACTTTGAAACAAAACAAAGCTTCTTTTTATTTTTCACTTTTTTTATTTTTTATTTTTTTTATGTATATCTAATCCCTCCATTCAATAACATTTTATATGTTTAAAATATTTTACATATTATTTTCAAAAAAAATATACAAGTGTGAAACAATAAGTATTTATTATTATAGTTTTTTTTTTAATCGTTTTATGTGTTTATCTATATAGATATTGAGATTGTTTTTAATAAATAAAATATAATTTTAAAGTATGACAATTGGTAAAGATATGTATAATTAATTGAAGGAGTATAATATGCAAATGCATTCTTAACATGGCACATAGGGTAACAACTATTTTTTATTGATTATATTTATCAAATAAAAATATTTTTTGATTATATATGTTAAAGATAAAGAGTGTCAAAATACAAAATACAAAAAAAAAAAAAACATTTAGGGTTTATGATATAGAGTTTGTGGTTCAAGTATAAACTGAATTTTTAATTCAATTATATTGTGGTTTAGAGGGTTTTTAGTATTTATGAGTTTGTTTTAATAGAGTGATTAGATATTTTGATTCACTTATAAACATTACAATGATCGGAAAAATCGATATTCTAGAACTTGAATATAAATATATCCCATTCATATATATTTTGATCTATTTCAGAATAAAGTCTTTAGACGTTGCAAGTTACTATTATTAACTATAGCTTGTTGTTATAACTTGTCGGCTACGTCACAATTCCTCAAATTAATATCTTATTCACATAAAATAATAACTATTCAAAGGTAGAAATTTCATATTATTATACAATTACGAAGCTATATATTAATTTCCTTTTTTTCCCTTACATATATATATATATATGTCGTTTTCTAGTTGATATGTTGTTATCTTGTCTTTTGATTTCTTTTGGTGAGTGTGATTGTTATAATTGTTGTTAGATAATTACTACTATTTTACTCTCCATTGTGATGTTATAACTCACAACTTGTATTTTCCTCTCATTACGAGATACTTTCGGTATAATCCTACTCAACTTAAGAAATATAACATATAGTTTAATTTGCATCATTAAATAAAATGATGATCGAGTAAGTTTTTAAACCCTAAACAACTAAACCTAAATAGTTTAAATTAGATATAATTTAGATCTCGGATCCTTTTATTTCGAGATTTTTTTTTTCGTTTTTTTTTATAAATCACATGTCATTTTCTTAAATGACCCCCAATAATTTGAGTGAAGTGTTTTTTAAAAAAATTATATTATAACAACTATTGGTATATTTAATTTACAAATTAAACTTAACAATCTTACTTTTCTTTGTACTACGTATAATTATTTGTTTTGTTGGAGAAATGGATCTCTTTTCCACCTAAAGTTACTACAAGACCTCCATTATAAATTGTTCATTTTCCACGCTATCTTTTAGAAATTTTGGCTATGTATTGAGACTAGACCACTATCTTTATACACAAGAGTGAAGAGACTACACATATTTCTTGATCGATCTTGCAAATCTTGAAAAAGAGAAGCTTATTGTATAATATAGCATTATGGAGGTGTATATATAGGAGTCGTTTGGTTAACATTTATGAATAAAATACTAGTAGGGGTGTTCACGGATCTATGACAATATCTGAACCGAAAATACACACTTTTTCTATACATGAATTGGTTTTTGAGATTGGTTTTTCATCATATGAACATTTTTCTCTTAATTTGGATCTAGACCGTTTAGACCAAATTAGGTCTTGTAGTTGTGAGTAACCGATCTAGGACTTGGCTTCTTTTTTTCGGATCGAAGGAGGTCCGGTACTCTCCGCGCATCTAGTCGCGCTTTATTATTAATAATGATAAGGTTAACTATATTCAAATGGGAATATATTAGTTTGATCCCTTACATCATCAAATACAATAGTGTAATTCAAAACTAGCAAGAAAATCCACTGCTCTTTAAGCCTCACAAAAGATATATTCAACCTGAATAATCCCGTTTCTACTAATAAAGTCTTGAGATCTAGCTATCATACCGAAGAGGTGTGGTGGGCAGGTTCGGTTCGGTTCGAAAATTACTAAGTTAAATTTCTTTTAAGAAATTGAATTTAAGACCTTTGGACGAGTTTGAAACCTACGAAGGAAAGAAAACTAAACTCGTGAAGAAAATAAAAGACGGTTGATGAGATGTAATTGCACTAATCATACTCATTATCATCATTAGTGTTATCTTTCCGTTTTAGTTAGCTTAATCATATCAAACGGACCTCAACATTAAACAATATAAAGAAGATATAGTGACCTATTATAAAATGTTATCATATAAGCATCCAACCTTTACATTCAAAAGAAATTCAATGGTCAAATATCCTATAACTTATAAGGTATAACTTAAGAATCTAGATGTCTATTCTACGATTGTGACAAAAGTCTAAAGCTTAGGAAATAATCAATAGCTAAAAACTATACTACCGTACAACTAAATTAGTTGTTCGGCTCGTTTATAGATAAGTCAAGTCTGAACCAAATTTAAATTTAACCCGAACTTTAATGTATTCAGTTAAAAAGTGAATGAAACGAACTAAGCTTTTTCTTAACCGAATTGAGTAGCTTAGATAATATAACAGTCATATAGTGTTATTCTAAGGAAATTAGCCGAGCTTCGACATGCTTGTACTTGAATCAATTGACTTGTTTAAAAAGTGAACGAGTACAAGCCAAAAAATTAATGAGCTAATAGCTGTGCTCATATGTACTTCACGTGGTTGAGTTGAGTGTCGAATGCTTTTTTTGATAAAAAAATAAAATTAAAAAACTATATTTATCAAAGTGTAAATAATTTTAACCATAAACTAATATCCAATAAAATTATATAATTTTGATCTTTTAATAAATAATAAGGTCTGTATATTAATATAAACCTTATTTTATGTGTTATGTGATTAATTTATACAAATTACTCATTGAGGTAGACCCATTGGTATATTTTCTCTCTTTGTTGAATGTTGAAGGTGCTTTTATATGCGAGTAATTTACACATGTTATTTTATAAACTTTAAAAGGTGCATCCATTAAGTAAAGTATGACGAAAAGGAGTATCTTAAACGATCTTAGGGTTAATATTTTATGAAAAAATTATCTTGTTTGCATTATCATTATTATCTTTAATCTTTTAGGCCATCGTTATCATTCAAATTTACTCCAATGTTACTACTTGAGATGTATATTAGGCTTTTTGAATTTTTTATTAAAAAAAAAACTAATATCAAGTAATCTCATTCAAGGTTACGATGGAAGTGCTCTACTGTTACTTGTTCATTCTTAGGGTCCGTTTGATTTTAACTCCGAGAACGAAAACGGAATGAAAATGTATCTAGTTCGTGTACCCTTGTTCATGAAGTTTTGGGGAATTATTCTTGGGCTTTGAAGTACTTGTAGTAGAAATTGATTAGTTTTGATACCCAATAGGGTAACAAAATGAGGAGAACCAAGTGCATTTTGCATGAAATGATTCCATGAACAAGGTACACATATGGACTAGATTCATTTCCATTCCGTTTCCGTTTCCAGAGTTGCAACCAAATGGGAGGTTAGTGTTTTCCAAGGATTTGGAGCTTGGGAATATTGGAATTTCTCGTTACTCTCATCTGCTTCGTTGAACTTTTTGCTACACAGATTGCTTGTTTGAATTTGTCACCTACGACTTCGGAGTTTTCTTCCTTAAACTGATGTTTAACAGTCGCTTCAGTTGAATGGAGAATATGGGTTAAACTTTTCCACCCTCAAGGAGGCTAGAGTAGAGCAAGGCAACGACAACTAGGGTTCGAGGCTAGGTTTTGTGTAGGGAAGAGCTAGGGGTGAAGAAAAAAAAGGAAGGGAAAAAAAGTTGCATTTTTTATATAAGGACGGAGGGTGGTGGTAGGTTTCTCCGTTGTCCGTTTAGTTCTTTTCATGAGTGTGGTGATGGTAGAGAAGGAAGTAGATGTTTCTCTTGTTTGACAAGTCATTTGAAAAGGCTACACTTGTTTGCGGTTGAGCGCAAGGATAAGGTTAGAGGCATCCTTGAAGGTGACCTTGATGTTTTTGTGGCATTTGTGGAGGTTTTGACCGTTCTCAAGATGTGGCTGTGTGGGCGGTGTATGAGTATTCATGCTTTGAGTCGTGAATGTCATCACATTATGGCTCTGTTTTTGCTTTTGGTGAGGATAGTGGATACATTGTGGGTATCTCGAGACCGGTTGTGGGTATCTCGAGGCCGGTTACTACAGAGCAGGGTGTAGGTGATGATGGAGGTATGGTTTTTTATGCAGGTTTGTTGGAGAGGGTTATGCGTGTTCCTTTTTCTACCGTAAAAAACATCCCTCATATTTTTCGTTTAGGCTTCTCTCAAGCGTTGTTGGGTGCTCTTTTGAAGGTGGCCACTGAGCCAAGTTGTGTGGTTCCTTGGGTCAAGTTGTTTTTGCTTCCTCGGTGCACATTGCATGTGTCTAGGCCTTTGTGCAGGCGAGACAAAAGATCGGGAAGTAGAAAGTCGATCCAACATCAGTGGATG
This sequence comes from Fagopyrum tataricum, assembly GCA_002319775.1. Taxonomy (NCBI): domain Eukaryota; kingdom Viridiplantae; phylum Streptophyta; class Magnoliopsida; order Caryophyllales; family Polygonaceae; genus Fagopyrum; species Fagopyrum tataricum. The sequence continues at coordinate 4,181,284 of CM008283.1, forward strand.
TTGCAGGCCTTGTCTACTTGGGGAGAGGATGACGGTATTTCTAGGCTTGTGCAGGGGTTGTTAGACGGTTTTCAGAGTGTAGGCCTTTGGTGAGGGTTGAGGGTGACTCAGGGAATTGAGCTGGTTTGGAAAGGAAATCTTATATCAAGCAGTGTCTTCGTAAGGTTTCGGATGGGCATTTTACAGCTGTTGTTAAATTTTGTGCTCCTCAGGAGTTGCTCCTTATAGTGATGAGACTTTGAATGCGTTGGATGATAAACATCCCTACAAGCCTCCTCCTTCTAAGTCTTGCACTACTTTTCATGAATCACCCCTCGTTGCTGATGTTGATTTGATCTTTAAATGCATCAAGTCTTTTCCCAAAGGTACCTCTTGTGGCAGATATGGTTTGAGGGCACAACACCTTTTAGATGTTATGTGTGGTGAGGGGGTTGCGGTTGCTACGGGTCTTCTGAGAGCGGTTTCATCAGTGGTTAATTTGTGGTTAGGAGGTAAGTGTCCGCTGAGTTTAATTGAGTTTGTTGCTTTGGGATCCCTTACGCCGTTGCTGAAGCCTGACAACGGGGTTCGACCCATAGCAGTGGGTACTGTTTAGAGGCGGTTGGTGTCTATAAAGTAGCAATGAAGGGAGTGAGTAAAGATATGAGAGAATATCTTGGAGATTTTCAGTTTGTGTCGGTGTTTCAGGTGGGGCAAAGGCTATTTTACAAAGTGTTAACAAGGTTTTGAATGAATGTCATGTTGATGGTTCTCTGGTTATGTTAATAGTGGATTTTTCAAATGCCTTCAATCTGGTTGATAGAATTGTGTTGCTTAGGGAAATAAGGGGAAAATGTCCATCTATCTCTTTATGGGTTGATTTCTTGTATGGTCAGGCTGCCCGTTTGTACGTTGGTGATGGGTTTATCTAGTCGGCTACTGGCGTGCAACAAGAGTCCCTTTGGGGCCGCTCCTTTTTCTCTTTTCTTACACCCCCCTCTTCATAGGATTAGAGATTGTTGCAAGCTTCTTCTGCATGCTTGGTATCTTGATGATGGTACTGTTATTGACAGGTCAGAGGAAGTGGCTAGAGCGCTTGATGTCATTCGAGAGGTTGGGCCTAGATTTGGTTTCAAGTTGAATATTGGTAAGAATGAACTCTTTTGGCCTTCGTGTGATGGGTCGAAGCTTAGAGATGGTTTATTCCCTCATGGAACTGCGAGGCCGGCGTTGGGTGTTAAGTTGTTGGGTCGGGTAGTGAGTAAAGATGATGGGTTTGTTAGAGAGCTAGTCTTGAAGAGAACGGTTAAGGCGGTTGAGTTGATGCACCTTCTTCCACAGCCGAGGGGCTCGTAGAGTGAGCTTATCTTGCTTCGTTCTTGTATGGGTGTTGCTAAGATGTATTTGAGCTTGAGGACTTGTCTACCGGAGCACAGAGAGTGTGCAACAGGTTATTTTGATTTTGGACTCTGTAAATCGGCCGATGATATTGTGGTTTGTGGTGGTCCTTTTTTGGGATCTTCAATGGCGGCTTGCTTCTTTGCCTATTTGGTTTGGAGGACTTGATTTATATTGAACTATGGAGACTTCTTCTTTTGCTTTTGTGGCCTCCACGGCTCAATCTTGGATCTTTCAAGACCATATCTTGCGGGACAGTGGAGTAGTTGATATGAGCTTTGAATTTTTCAAAGTTAGACAATCTTCAGGCTTCTGATAAATATATGAATAATTTGATGTGATCTTTGATATTTTGGATGAATTTATAGGGTGAAGAAAACCCTGCAACTCTTTGTCATAACTTATAAATCTAAGAATATGTTGTTGCAAAATGATTCTCTAGTTTTGTCTTCCTATTAAAAAGTTTGGCCACCATTGTTGGTTGCATCTGAAACAATTGTGTTGTGTCCATGTAATGAGCCATAATATCTAACCATGTTTGGATTCAAGTGCCTGGGATATGCTCGTGAGCTATCCGACAATGAAATTGACTCAGTGAAGAGAAGGATGTTTGTTGTCAAACTTACAATAATCACCATATACCTTCTTACGTAAAACAAGTAAATCAAATTGCTTAGAAGCCACAATATGCAGGTTTATTCATGTTTACCTGCTAGTTCCATGTTAACTTACAAATAAGTTTGAATATGCATGTCTACCTACTTTTTGAATATGCATGTCTACGTGTTAGTTCCATGTTTATTATTTCAGTTTTTTGTGTCTATCAATACGCAGGTTTTTTGTGTATATCAATGTGCATGTCTACCTACTATTTGTTGCTCAAAACTTGTTGTCGGTTGATTTTTTTGAAAATTCTTGATGTTTGTCCATCCACATGCCTTCATTATATTAAAGGACAATTTGAAAGTGCTTGTTGTGTGTCGGTTAATTTTTTTTGGTTCATTATATGCAGGAAGATGTCGGATGACTCTAGATGCGACAGTGGTGATCATGTCTATTACATTTGGAGACATGGGGAATCGATGTCCGAGGATGATGATTTAATTGAATATGAAATGTTGACGTATGATATCGATGACAACAATCACTCAACATTACAAGAATTTGTGGGCGGGTTAAGGAAAGACAAAAAAATTGTAGTATAAACTCCGCATAACACGAATGTGGGAAAGGGAGAATGCTGCTAGATTGGAGGGAATAAGACACGAACTTGCTGAAGCGAACGAGGAAAACAAGAAATGAAATTTTCAATGCGTTTGTATATGGGTTATTTTATGGGCATTGTACTTTATGTTTATTTCATGTATTATTAGCCTACTTGTAAAAATGTGTAGAATGCAACAATGTTCACTTCTAAAAACTTAAAGTGGCTAGATGCTCCTTCTTCGTTCCATGTTTCAATAAATGTTTGATAGAATTGAGATTCACCTCCAACACCATCACATATCCCTACTTCATCATCAATTCCAAGTGACACACGATCGGGACTTGTTTCACGAACCATGCCAAATGACATGACTAATCGCCTTGTTGCTACCTTCCCAAATAAAAAAAGAATTCGTAACAACTCCTCATAATCAACATCCATACCTCTATTCCTATATTTCTTGCAATTTGCATCTTCCTGCAATATAAATAAGTACATAAGTATAATACATATCTTCAAATGATTATTATAGACACAAATAATATACATATCTTAATATTCCTATCTCACCATTCATTAGTTGTCGTGATCTTACGCGTGTTGTTGTCCCAACCAAGGCCCCTCTCTGAATTCATAAACAAATTTCAAGTCTTGTACTCTTTTTTCATTGACTTATACTTATTCAGTTATTTTTACAAAAATTCTTCATACCACTATTTACACATTTACTAGTAAAAATACTAGTAATGTCTTCCAGTTATTATTTTTTTATTATTTTTTTATAAATCTTTTGGTGAGAACTCAAAGTTATGCACAAATAATGAGTGGCTTTTTGTACGTGAATAAAGGGTTGTTTGGACAAATTCTATCAAGTAAGACGATTTTGATAATATATTCATTTAAATTTTAATTGGGCTTAGTGCAGCTTTTTCATAATTGGGCCGTTTTGTTTCTGTTCGGCCCACCTATTTTATTGGGTTGATAGGTTCCATATGAAAGTTGTTAAGAGTGCGATTGGTAATCATTCTAATGAGTAATGATACAAAGTTGGATAATCTTCAAACTCCAAGGTAAATGTCATTCCAAACACGCCCTTAAGTAATCATCTTAAATGATCGTTTGACAGATAAACAATTAGGGTTCTTAGAGCACCAACAACAGTCAGGGTTGGGCATGGGACGGGACGAGACGGATTAAGGTCATCCCACGTCCCATCCCAGCCATTATATATGGGATGAGATCGGGACGGGCCTTGAATTTTTTTTAATAAAAATCATTGGGCCCTATTCTGGTTGGGACCAGTACGGGACCAATCCCGCATGATATATATAAAAATTATTTTCGCCTTTTTGGTTAAAAAGTAACAATCTGCGATAGCAAATATTCGTTGATATCCTTAAAACGAAAGACATCAAAATAGAATGTCGTAACAAGGTTTACAATACATAATTAACTTGTCAAGGTTAAACATCCAAAATATAATATAAGAACAAAATTACATAATGATCACTACTCCTTAGGCAATGTCACAAATGAGTTCACTTTTCATTTGCCCTTTGTAGATGGATTTAATCAATTGTTAATTTTATAAGAACAAAATCACATAATTATCACTACTCATTAGGTTTATATATTTAATTATTTAATTTATATTTAAATTTAATATATGCGGGACGGGACAGACCTTGCGGGACAAGGAAGGTAAGATCCATATCCCGCCCCACAATAATTTTGGTGGGACAGGATTTAAAATTTTTCAATAAAAAACCACTGGGATCGGGACAGGGATCGGGACGGACCCGAGATTTGCGGGATTTGGGCTCAGCCCTAATTTGAGCTAAAAAATTGGAATGAAGGTTATGTAGTTACTTGTAAGCGATTGCTAAAAAATGGGAGGATTGTTTAGTATATAATAATATTCTTTGTCAAATAAGGTGTAAAATATTATAGTTTGGTTACTTTTTTTTTAATAATATTATGAGAGTAAGTAGGAAGTTTAAATCGAACTGAAAAAGCACTAACTTTTATAAACAAAATATGTTAGTTTTTTAGATGATGTTTAAAAAGAGAAATTAGAACAAATATTTAAAAATTAACATTAATAAATCACTAGTGTTCATGCTTTTATATGAACCGTACTATTTAGACCGAATTTTAAAATGCCTTAAAATTATGCTCGTTTTAAAAATGAATGAGCTCGAACCCAACCAACCAAGTAGATCGACTAACATACCGGTCCAAAATTTTGCACGAGATCTAAAATATGTTGAAAACAAGCACAAATAAAGAATAGTGTTTGGGTTTTTCAACATAAGTCTCCAAGAAACACGATTCGAGATGATACAGGGAACTCGCATGCAAACCGATATTCATTTAACAATGCACAATGCATATGGACAAGAAGAATAACCCTCTAGAAGCCATTGAAGATAGAATTATGCCATGAAAAGTTCAGTCTGAAGAAGAATACACTAATGCAAAGTAAACACTTCACTGAACCATAACAACTCACAGCTCATCAGTCATAAAACAGTAAGCACAAGCTACGAACATTATTCAGTTATGATTCTACAACACTATACACGATCTAGACATCAATCAAACCGAACGGAATCACGGGCGTTGCAAAAGAATAGATTGAGGAAATGATGCACTTCCATTATTAGCAGATCCTTGAATGTTCAGTATCGAAGTCACCATATTATATATCTGAACATTTTCGAAAGACGGAACTTTCCTTCCTCTAGCAAACTGAGGACCATGGCCTATAAAGATTGTTCTCATGGAGAAATACTCGTTGTCGTACCCGTGTGCTCCACCACATTCGTTTTTACTCGTTTTCTTCTGCTCTACCTTGAATCCCTCGTCGAGAAGGCCGATTATTGGCGGAATTCTATCACTTGCTGCGTAATGAAGTCTGTTTGGAAGATCTTCTTTGAGATAAATCTTAAGGCTTTTCCCATTTCCTACTTTTCCTGATTGTAAAGCCTCATTCATCTTCTTAACAACATCGGATTCGGATAACGAGTTGCCTTCAGGTGGGCGAATAGCGAGCAAAGGAGTATAAGACTGAACCCAACTCGATGGGATTTTAATCCAAGGAGATAAATCTTCTAAGAAAATCAGCTTCTTATCACATGTACCAACCATGCCATGATCACCAACCATTATAATAGTAACATCCTCAAAAACGCCTTTCTTCTCCAATCCATCAATCAATTTTCCGATCATTGAATCAATTCTAGCTACTGCATCTGTAATCTGAGGATCATCTGGCCCAACTTGATGACCCTGATGATCAGGGTCTTCAAAATATAAGGTCATGAATGCAGGGATTTCACTCTCAGGCAAATCAAAGTAATTTAAAATTGTATCGACACGATCTTCAAATGGCACAGAGCCATTATAATGCTGACAGAATCCATCAGGGCAAGACCAATTTCCTTTCTTGACTTCAGAACCAGGCCAAAAGTAAGTAGCGGCTTTCAAGCCATGGTTGGTTATGGTTTCCCAAAGAGGCTCACCAAGCCACCATTTGGACTCATGACTAGCCATTGTGAATGGATCTCCAGTGTGTGGGTCTAAGAAATGATTGTTGATGATTCCATGGTAAGATGGGTAGAGACCGGTAACAATTGAGTAGTGATTTGGGAAAGTTAGGGTTGGGAAAACCGGTATTAAACCTAATTCGGCTTCAGTACCGTTATTGATCAAACGATGGATATTGGGGGTTGGGGTTTTGAATTGGTAACCGAATCGGAATCCGTCGGAGGAGATTAAGAGCACGATTGGATGAGAGAGTTTGGTGAGGGAACGAGCGGTGATTTGTGTATTAGAATTTGGGGATTTGTAGGAGAAGAAAAGGAAGGCGAAGCCGGATGCGGCGGCGACGGAAATGCAGGTGACGAGGAGGAGGCAGATGAAGATGACAGTGGTGGTGGTTGATTTGGCATGAGGTGGCGGCGTTTGGGTAGTTGTATCGGTGTTGAGAGAGAGCAGAGCGGTTTTAGGATTCGGTCGGTCGTCGGAGATTGGGATTTGAGTCCGATTTGGAGAGAAATCAGCTCCCATGTCTGTAAAGTTTCAGAGTATAGAAATGAAGATAAAATCCGAATAGTTTTAGAAAGTTACCTGAATACTAATTGTTACGATCTGAATCCAATTTTAAGATCGAGATGCACAAATTGATATGAACAGGTGAACTGAAAGCAGGAATCAAGGAAAGAATAACTGGCGTGTTCTGCAATGGCAGTCGAGAATTGGTTGGTGAAGCTCTGCAAATCGACGACGACCAAATAGGTAAGATAGCCAATCCCCTGCTTAGAAAGGTGAAATTTGGAAAGACACTCTATTTTTATAACTATTTTGATCAAATCGCCCTTCTTTTTAGGGTTTGTACATTTTACCCTCTAATTTTTAAAACTTTATATTGAAAAGAAATAAGATTTTGATTTGAAAAACCTTTTGGTCGAGGGGATAATATTTGCGAACTCCTCGTACTAATCAAAGATGTGCATCTCATATTTTAGCGAATATATTAACATATCACCAACGTTATCGATCATATTTGGCACAATTCTGATTTGAGAAAAAAATAGAAAAATTTATGTTTAACTAATAATGTTCATCTAATTGCTTTTTCAAAAAACATTGGAACTCTACTTACAAATTACTTAGTGAAGTTGTTCGTTACAAAGTTTTTTACAAGAGTTTTCTTCAATAAACTTTCATCGGTCAATTCTTGATGATGAAAATGTTTAAAAAACTTGCACCGATATTTGTGATATTGTAAAGGTTTTTAGTGATGCAACTAATGTCATGAGTACACTCCAATTTCTTGTAGATTTTTAGAGATAGTCATAAACGTTTCCGAGACTTTTCTAAATTGTTTTAATATACTAACACTTGTAGATGCTATTATGGAATGAAAATTAAATGGCTAAAATATTACAAAGAAATTCTCACGATTTATATTGTAACCGCCGTTTTTGATCATAAACTTAAGCTTGATGGTGTTTCCGATTTGTTGCATGCTTATTATGGTTGTTTGTGTTCAGATGATATCAATATTTCTACCATTATGCAAAACATTAGTAACGAAATTGAAAGCTTAATTAATGTGGGAACATAGTCGATCACAAGAGAACTCAATTGAAGCCAGAAAAGTTGGATATGCAAGTTTGTATTCAAGATCGGATAAGGGCGGCGAAGCTGAAACAACGGAATGTCCCGTTGTATGATTCAAAATCGGATACCAACTCCAAAGACGGCGGCACTACTTCCGAGTCCGAGGGTGAAAGGTAAGCAGGGTAAAAAAAGCTCGGAAGTCTGAAAAAGGTAAGTCAAGGTAAGAGTATTACGTAAACTTTGATTCCTCTTAACCCCGAGAAGACACGGAGTTAACTGAAAACCGGTTCAAGTCCTTTTTAAAAAAAAAATTTAAAATCAATTCTGGTTTATTTTATTTATTTATTTTAAATTTCAATTCTTATTTGTTTTATACTTTTATTTATTTATTAGAACACCGGTTTTCAATTAAATTTTAAAAAAAAACCCGGCGCTAAACTGACAAACCGGCCTAAATCGGCGGATTAGGTTTGCGACCCATGTCTATTTGTATATCCAATTTTAATTTTAAAATGATTTGTACTCACTAAAATTGTTTCTTAGGGTAAATATTTTTTTCATTATTTCTTTTAAGTGTTTATCTTATAACAACATATTACATCGAGTTAGAAGTTAGGTGGACATCAAGTTGTACCGTCAACCCTTCTCTGAATAGCAAACCCGATTATCCTAAACACTACATATGAACGCCTAGATGACACACTATTACCATGCAAGACGCGTCGCAACCTCTTGAGAATCTCGACGGCATCAGACGTAAGAAAATCAAACGTATCAAAAGCGAACAGAAAACACACATTTTTATTTTCAAGACGAGCTCTATTTGCTTAACCACCCCTTCTTTTCAAAGAGGTGGCATAAAATAGTTTTTAGGATTGTAATAACTTCAGATTTGTGCATAACAACAAGAAATGATGCATGACGGTTTTATTTTAGTTACATTAATAAAACTATAAACATTATTTAAATAGACTACTAGATAACTAGAATTAGATAATTGAAATCAATTATTGAAAAGATAGATTATTGAGTATTGATCCTAATCGGATAGGTTCAATGTTGATACTCTATAGCAAATCTCATTATCATATATAATCAACGGTAAAAAAATTTTAACCCTAAAATTAGTGTAAGTAGAAGCGGGAGCAAATACCATTACGACGCCGTATCATAACAGTTGCTGAGTTCTCTCACCTTCTCCGATTTCGCTCCAGCCTACAGCATTCTGCGAGCGCGCACCGGAGGTGGAAAGTTCTCCGTTTACCAATAATGGCATACATTAGCATGGGGGAGGCGCATCGAAGAATCTCCGACTACCTCTCGAGATTCAATGACGCTGTTTCATCCCAAGATGGAACATCTCTAAGCAAACTCCTCAATTTCTCCTCCAATACCCCCTACCTCCTCTCCGTCGCCGATGGTCTCAACGTCTTTCAGGTTCTAAAAGATTAGGTTTTTACTTTCTTGAAGTTGGGTTCTAACATATTCTCTTAGATTGATTTCACCTCATTTTTGTATTTGTCAATTTGGTACACAGGACTTCAGTAGATTGATCAGGCAGTCAGAAGATTACTCCCAGTATGCGGAGATTCTGTTTCCTCTTCTCCGATCTCTGCAGAGTTATAGAGTTGGGCAATTGTTTGATGCTTACAACGCCTTTGAAAAATCGGCCAAGTAATTACTCATACTCGCTCCTTGTCTATGTGATATTCTTTCCCTTCGTTTTTGATTCATTGCATAGTTTGTTTTTTGTTGACTAAAACTTGGGCAATGCCAAATTTAGTGCGTTTGTACAGGAGTTTCGAAATTGGGAATCGGCTTGGGCTCTTGAAGCGCTTTTTGTGGTTGCCTATGAAATTAGGGTTCTTGCTGAGAGGGTATGTAATATCAGACTTCAGTCTTGCAAGGTTAATTTGTGTATTATTTGATTAAGTATCTCCATATCAAGCTTAGATGAATTTAAGCAAGGGAAAGGAAGGGGGGTGTTTTTTTTTGTCCGGCTTGAATTAATACTGAAATACAAAGTGCATGTGTTTAGGCGGATAGAGAGCTGGCATCGGGCGGGAAGACGCCCGAGAAGTTGAAGGGAGCTGGTTCTTTCCTAATGAAGGTGTTTGGTGTTTTAGCAGTATGTTCCTCTATCCTTACTTGTCTCTTTGAGAAATTGTCAGACTTAGTTCTAGTCCCATTGCCTGCATGCTGCTACATTAGTCATGTCCATCCTTGAATATGTGAATTAGACAAATGCTGGGAATGGTTGACGACACATTCTTTCCATGGGACAATTGCGCAAGTTCTCTCATTGTTTTTCATTATTTCACTCATTATGAGCCTTAATTATTTTTGGTGGCAAATTTAATGGTCGATGAAACTTGAAAGAATAAGCTGACAATAGCTGTATAGGTCTCTTGTTTATGCATTTATCTTCAACTTATCTAGCTTTCTTCACGACATCAGTAGAGTATCATATTAAGTAATAGACATTGATATGATGACTGGGGGATTCAATGCCTTTATTTGGTTTTCTCTTCACACATGTTATCCTGCATCCTTATATTGAGGAAGGGATGGTGTATGTCAAATGAACCATTTCGACTATTAGTTTTTACTTGCTAATTGTTTGGTTCAGTTTGACTTGGTTTCTTATCCCCCTTTGGACTACTCTAATTTTTGGTGAATTTAACTTTAGTTCAGAATTTTCTTTTACAAACCGATGGTTGTATGCTGTCTCCTTTTCTAGTTTATGTTTACTTATAAATGATGTACAGGGGAAAGGTGCAAAGCGTGTTGGAGCCCTATATGTTACTTGTCAATTGTTCAAAATATACTTTAAGGTACACACTAACCTGACAAAGTTTCGTCATATGTGGATACTTGATTCTTTCTTCTTCTCCCGTATTATGTAACACTGTGACTTTTGTCACAATGCAGAACATAAAAAAACACTTGAAAGTATAGCCCTTTGACATTCCACAAAATTTGATAACCAAGAATCATACGTGCATGTTTCTAACTTGTATATGGAAAGGGAGAATCATCGTCACATAATTTCTCTACTGAAATGCAGCTTGGCACAGTTAATCTCTGTCGAAGTGTGATAAGAAGTATTGAGACGGCTCGTATATTTGATTTTGAAGAATTTCCTCCCAGAGACAAGGTACAACCTGGCCTTTTTGCTTTCGGGTAGATCTACTTTTGTTCGTGCATGACGATGAATAAGTCCCTTGCAGAAAAATTGGAACATTTACTCATCATACTTTTACGGTGTTATTACAGGTTACCTACATGTACTACACTGGTCGTTTGGAAGTTTTTAATGAAAACTTTTCTGCTGTGAGTGGTTATATACATATGTATCTATGTATGCGGTAAATTCCATCATTTTTTTCCCCACAACCTTCTCTCTATCCTTGCAGGCAGATCAAAAACTGACCTATGCTTTGACTAACTGCAACCCTCAGCACGACACAAATATAAGGTATGCATAAATCTACGTCACATATTCCATTTGCTTCACGTGTACTTCACATACAAATCTTCTTTTTATGGTCTACAATTTGGATGTTACGGCATGAATGTGCCTGTAATGATTTTTATGGTAAATTTATTAGCATTGATACTTTATAGAAAAAGATGGTTGAACTTTTTTTGCATGTGGAGTTTTCCTATTGTACTTGGCTTATGATTTTTCATCTTCTTCTTTCCCACTTTGGGTTTCTGGGAACAATAGGATGATCCTGAAATATTTGATACCTGTGAAGCTTTCAATAGGCATCTTTCCAAAAGATTCACTGTTGGAGAAGTATAATCTTCTTGAGGTATGTGTCATTTGTGATTCATCGTTCTTGTTGCATTATGCATAATTTGAATCCTCAAATTCTTACGTTATTTTCTCTTACTTATAGAATCGACGAGCGTCTCTGCCTTCGTCTTATTTTTTGAACACTTGTTCTTCCCTGACAAATGTGATAACCTTTTACTAGGAAAGAGAATGTGATTTTCTCTTTTTTTCGCTTATGGAAATCAAGAGAATAAGATTATAGTTTTGTTGCATTCATATGATTTCCTTAATGTTTCTTTTTTTTTTTTCTAATTCCTACAGTACAGAGACATCATTCAGGCTCTCAGGAGGGGTGATCTTAGACTGTTAAGATGTGCTCTCCAAGAACACGAAGACAGGTAAGTAGCTTTTGAGAATATATAAATATAACATAATAATCATCTTACTTAAAAGCAGCAAATTGTGTTAATATATTTTGAATTATTTTACATAAAATTGATGAGCGTCTCTGCCTTCAGGTTTTTGAGGTCAGGAGTTTATTTAGTTCTTGAAAAGCTTGAGCTTCAGGTTTACCGAAGATTGATTAAGAAGATGTGGGTACTTCTGCTAGTTAACTCTACGAATTTTGTTGCCTTTTGTTGGAAGGGCTTTTGACGAACTTTTCCTTTTGTACATATAGACATATCATCCAAAAGCTGAAGGATCCAAGCAAAGGCCACCAAGTAAAATTAGAGGTCATTGTTAAGGCATTTAAATGGCTCGAGATTGACATGGACATTGATGAGGTCATTGCATTATCTTCTGAAAATCTTGTCGTTTTATCTCGATTGTTGTAAAGCTGGCAGTTGAAAGTTTTGGTTTGTGACTGCTCTTTTATTGCAGGTTGAGTGTATAGTGGCTATCTTGATTTTCAAAAACCTGGTGAAAGGGTATTTTGCCCACAAGAGTAAAGTGGTCGTCCTCAGTAAGCAAGACCCCTTCCCTAAGCTGAACGGCAAGCCAGTCGGTTCATAGTTCACGTCCCCATATGATTATCTAAGCCCATTCTTGATGTTGTACTGATGAAACTCATGAAGCAAGAAAAAGATTTCCACACTGCAAGCTGCCCGGCATAAAGAATTATTGTGCATGAACTTGTTCTTCAGTATTGGCCTGTATACTTGCTTGCATTTTGTTTGCAGTTACATTAACAAGTTCTCAATGAATGCTTCGGCTCTGTGTAAAACCTTATAATTTAGGATATTGTAATCTGTTCGTCTCTGAATGAAACTAAGTAGAACAGGATGAATGAATGTACATTCTCTTATTTTGAAAAACAAGGACAGTAGAACAGGATGAATGAAGTTTATATAGACGTTTAAAACGTTAGAACAATGAATGAATCAATTTTATACAATTCTCAGCCATGTAAAAAACAATGCCTCTCTGCACAGTATTTAGAGAGATCCTTGGAGATATGTGACTGAAGAAGCAACAGGGATTCTAGATTCTCAAAAGAAAACCAAAAGCACCAGATTCTACTGTATACATTGTGCAGGAAGTAGCGTTTTTCAAACAAAAAAGTTACATCAGAGACAAGGAAAATATCCTTTTCGCCCAAAAATAATCACGAAACACAAAAAATAGAACAGGCAACCCTCCTCTTGGATGTTTGCTTTGATTTTTGTCAGGGTTATATCATCATCTGAAATGAAGAAAAAGAAAGTCATAGTTACTCATGAAGCTGTAAAAATTTCTCCAGCACTTCAAATATATAGAGGAGATGCTATGCTACAAAGACGAGAATAGAAACGGATACCTTGATTTTCTTTTCCTAGCAAAGAGAACGAGCAGTCCAAAACCCACCATGATCACAATTTTCATGACCTGCTCAAAAGAATCAAGAAGCATTTTCATGAATACGCATCCCCTTTAGAAATTTTGCACAAATGTACCATCCTAATTCCTAATATGTCAATCGTAGAGGAAAGTACCTGTCCATTTGGTCCCCTGGGGGCGCCATCACCCGATGAATTACTGGATTCTCCGGAAAACTTGTCATCTTTACTTGAAGTGACCTCATCAACAACCTGGATTTTTTTGGGAATGCATTATTAGTGGTGCCAAAGTTAGCTGAAAGCCAGAAAGCTTCCCATTACAGTTATGGTAGTCAAGCATATGTTACAACTGAACTGACAATTCTATTTCTCCTAACATCTCAAGTTTTATATCACAAAACAATGGATAAACAACTTTTGCATAATGATCAGTCACACTCTTATAACATTACGATATTAAGTATACACATGCTTTTGATATACAAAAAGAATCAATAGCCAAAAAATTGCCCATTGATCTCTCAACGAGCTTCAATCATTTTATTTTTCAGTACATACATTTTGATTATGGATCTACTTCTAAAAATTCAATACAAACAAAATTGGTTTTTCTTTTGGGCTGAGAAATATATTTCCTTCATACGAAATTTTGATTACTGATAGATGGAAAGTGGGACAGGTGAAACTAACCTTCCCGGGATAGGTTTTCGGATTTACACTGTGATCTCCAAGTAGATCTAGAACCATTCTATTATCATTTGCTATACATGAGCATACTGCTTCTTCTAGAAAAATCCAACCATGGAAGTTCTGACAGGAACATCGGCGTCTCCTGCCAGACAGTTCAGCATTCATCCTATCATGAGGATGTATTAGATGACTCACCCTCTCATTCTCTGATAAGAAAGGTTCACCACTAGTATTTGAAGGTTGGATTTCATCTAAAAGCAAACCATGATCTCTTCCTGAAACTTTATACTGCTCCAAATCTGTTGATCTACGTAATTCCTTTGGCTCGTATTCAAGTGGCTCTACATCTTGAGAACAAATAGTCTCTGATATTCCCTCTTTAGAACGAGCATCTGTTATTTCTCTGCCGGGCTGTGTTTTTACTCTAGTCATCCATCCCTGGTTAATAAACACCTTTTAACTTTTTTATTTATTTAGGGAAAAGGAATTATCAGGCATGTATCTATGACTTAGCCAAAGAATGATACCTGTGACGGACGACTACTTTCAAAGGCAGCTACAGTTTCCCTTACTTTTCTGGGTGGATGTTGCTCCTTCAAGTTAGGACGTTGATCATTGTCTTTGACTTTGCTAGGAGTTTTCTCCAATGGACTTTGTTTCTTTAACTTTAAAAATTGATCATCTTTTTGGACTTTCCTAGGTGTTTTCTCCAATGGACTTTGTTCCATCAATTTATAAGGTTGATCATCTTGTTTGAGTATCCTAGATGTTCTCTCCAATGAACTTTGTTCCTTCAAGTTATAACGTTGATCATCTTCTTCTCCTTGTACTGAGGAAGAATAATTAGTGGGTGTGCGGCTTGCTTTGGAGCTCACAGCTTTGAACGAAGCTTCAAGTGGAAGGTCAAAGGAATTAGCTTCATCTGAGATGGAAGCTGTGGAAGTCATCTCATTCCCACCTGAATAAAGCAGGCAAAACCTCAGGGCAATCTAGAGGATGAACAGTGTGTTTGATTACACATAGAAAGGCAAAAGAGAAAGAAGAGTGGCACCCTATTATTTTAATAAACAAAGGTGATGGTTTTTGAAGGGCCTCCTCCCTTACAATCCTAAAATGGCCTTCATACACACCAAAGTGCATTACCGAATAAAATAGTATTGGTCATGTGTTATATTTTATTCTGAGGGTTTGAAGTAATGAAAGACAGAGTACATGCCTGTTGGAATAATTTGTAAGGAAGTCTGAAGGATGTGGCCATTAAAGTTCATGGATGCTCATACAAGTTTGATTTGGACTGTTTAAGTGAAAGACTTTGATTGTGAAAACAAGGACGGGAAAGAGTCATCCATTGTTATTTGAAGGTAAGAGGAGAAGTTCCATCATTAGTTCTTCACTTGATTAAGAATTGATTCCTAATATTTTGCGAGGGATAATTGGGCGACGATGAGCTCCCTTTTAAACATGTCAGCCCCTAGAAACTTCATAAGAAAAAATTGTTCCGCATGGTGTTTCCAATGAAGGTAAGAATTCACTCATTCAAATATCATTTACAAATTTCAAGAAAATCCCACATCAGCTAGGTTTATAGGAGATTACTCCCCTTGCACCAATTTATTGTGTTGTTCCTATAGATCCTATTAATTTTGACATACTTGACCGAAATCCTATTTCCGTCATGATATCTTAAGAAAATTCTACATATGAGGCTAATAAGCAGGTCTATTTCTTGCCTCGGAAAAACTTTATACCCGCTCATGGTCTTCCTCCATGTATACCTACAACTATGTTCTTCAGCTTGTGTGTCATCCCACACTTATTGAAGAATTTGAATCGTGTCATTCCATGTGTTTAGAGTTCATGTTTCATGATTGGCATATTCCTTTTTCATCGCATTGCATCCTTCCCCAAATGGAGAATGCTTGTTGAGTTTTGCTCAATTTCTATACAAGCACTTCTACTGTCATTGTTTACCAGCCAAAATATTTTTCCCTAGCAATCTTTCTACATACCTCATCATAGTATCCGAAATACATATACTTAAAAATTGAAATACATATACTTAGTAAAAATTGAGGGCTTCAAACCGGCCCAGACGTTCTGTAAGGACATTTCCTTATTCAAAAATTTTTTCAAACGGAACAGTCTATTCTTTCTCTCGCCGCCTGCTCTGTCTAATTTGAGTAACTGTCCAACTTCACAAGCTTTCTAAAACACCATAAATCAAGCTATCTTTGCAATTTCATCAAAGGCCAATTTCAATATTTGTTTCTTTCCATGTCTGAATTAATTTTATCAGATACTAACTAAAATCACTTTATTACCTTGTTTGCTCAAAATGTCACATGATCAACAAGTCACTATATTATTTTCTGACTTTTAACAAAAAGCAGAAATGATGATGCAAACCTTACCACCAGAAGAAGCAACTGCTTCTCGCAAGTCTCTGGTATTCTTGTTTAGAAGTTCCTCTTGCTTCTTTTTCAATGCCGATTCTCTCTGTTATTATATGTATAAAAAATCACTAGAAAGCAAATTAAAAAATATATCAGAAGGAACATCAACAACGGAGCAAGCATAGTTGCCCCTTCAAAGTTGCATTAAACTTAGCCTAATTAGCTGGGTGTCTATCCATGACATAAATTCTTTACAATACCCTAACTAAGTTGAGGAAAGAAAAATGGGAATTTAAAGACTTATGAGAAAGTACTAACCATGCTGCGGATTTTGTTGCGTTCCTCTTCACTTAGACTAAATTTTAGTCTCATGTGCACATGACCACCACCTTCGAGTGGAAACAAATCGTCCCAGGAACCCTTTTCAGCAATTAACCTGCTCTTTACATCTGTCAGACACAGAAAATCGATTTACAATCTCATTATTTAAAGAATGTGGAGGTGTAGCAGACCAGGAATTGACAAACCTGTATGTGCAATTTCATTCCCTTCAATATCATATACTTTAACAACCAAATTATCACGAAGGGTCGCCAATGGACTGCAAAGTTAACCATGTTGATCACAATGAAAATTGGATGGAAATGTGATCCAGGATTCATATTAAGACAAAAAAAATCTGAGATTCTTACAACAAGAAATCACCCTTCTCCCCCTCAGCTTCATATATGTGTTTCCCTAGAGAAACTGCATTGCAGTGGAAAATACTTATGAGCAGAGAACACTAAAAGGATGAAATTCTATAACTATTACTTGCTTATACCCTTAATGCTCATCAAAGATGACGATTTTGAAGATGACAGCCCTGTCAGTTCCAAAACTGGAATTTGAAGAAACAATGTTGAATAAGATAAAATATATAACTTATCTGTACAAGTAGACTGAAACAAGAGGAAACTGATTATGCTTACTTGAGACTTGAACTGTTCCAGGCATTGCTGAGGTTATTGAAGGGGAGATTAAGCAAATCAAAGGCACATAATTGAATGAATTTTCAATATAATTTCTGAACCATCACATAGGGTTTTTTTTGGTTGAATGGAAAACTAGCAAGGGGAAAACAAGGGCTATGGATGTGAAATGAATGAACCTTAGTGATGAGGGGCCCTACTCACCCTCCTAAATTATGAATCCAATATCACATGTTTGTCTTTTTAAGTAGTGACTGGTTAGGTTTTGACATGGCATATCCTCTTATAGAAGATATTATCAACTTGAATGCAAAGTATTGAAATCTGGGGACCATTCAAACTTAGCAAGCAACTTCAATCAGTTTGATCAAATTTGAAATGCTTTAGAATAGTCTACAGGATTAGACAAATTACCTTTTTTATCTTCTATTTTCGTCTCATAACTCCGATTCTCTCAATTGGATTCAAAGTTGTAATCCCTAATTTGGGAAATGCAAAGAAGAATCACCCACATTCCAATGAGAATCGCCGGAGCAACGGCCATCAGTCCGCCGCCATCTCTAACCACATTCGACTAACGCCGCACACTTCTAGACGTTGCATCTTGAATTAGGATATATTTTACAAAATTACCCATAAGTTTATATATATTTTTTTTGAAAATTTCGATTGGTACCCTGTGGTATGTGGTATTTCAGATTTTACCCATAAATTTTTCAGAGTTCGGATTTTGCCGTTGAAATTTTCAAATTTTCGACATTTGTCCAAGACTGTCAACCCCTTTAACCCTGGTTAAAGAACGCAGTTTTTTTTTGAAAAAAAAAATTTAAAAAGAAGAAGAGCTCTCTAGACGAAGAAAACGATTCTTCTACGAGAAGAGGAATATAATTTCTCTCTAGATGAAGAATACAACTCTATGTGAAATCGATCTCCCTCCGTTCGATTGAAAGAAGGGAACTTCCGAAAATCTACCTCACCATTCGCACGAAAGACCCGACGAATTCCTGAAATACTAAAGCAGAAGGGAATCAGGCCACTTGTCATCTCCACAATAAGACACCTCGATTTTTTCCACTTGGCGTTCTCAAACTATGCCACCTCATTTTTTTCCACGTGTCGTCTTCGTACTGCCACCTCATTATTATTATTTTTTCCCTTATGTGTGAGATTGTATCCATATTAATAAAGATATCCTAAAATGAGATTACACGATATTATATATTTGAAAAAAAAATAATAAAATAAGCAAAGTTAAATAATTGAATAAAATAACATGTACACAAGATGAAAATTTGAAAAATCATACCATATATTCAATATATGAATTGCAGTTAAAAATCTATAGATAAAAATAGCTTAATCTTTTATGCCTTTTGTATTATTTTTTTTTTAAAAAAATAATTCAGTATTACTAATATTAATATATTAGTTTAGATTAAATCCCGTACAATTAGATCTTTATGACTTATTTTTAAGTATTATATATTTTACCGTCTAATTTTAATTATTTTTCGCTGAATTTTGTCAATTTGATAAATATATTCATTGTCTTGTTACTTTTTGCTCAACAATTGCAATGTTTACTAGATCAAATCCCGCTCCTCTATCTAAAATATCTTCTTTTCAGAAAATTTACAAAATATCTTAACAAAAGATAATAATCTTTATTTATTTATACTCTTCTTTTTTTTTTATGGAACCCTTATTTATTTATACACTAAAAGGGCTTGTGTTTGCTTTCCCTTATCGGCCGATATCGAGCTTTCTGATTTGAAACAGATTTGACCTAATTTGGTCGAAGATGGCGATAGTTTCGCAGCGGCTACGTTCCAGCCGCTATCTGCCTGACGATCTCTTACTGGAAATACTATCGAAATCGTCAGTCAAATCCCTTCTCCGGTTCCGCTGCGTATCCAATTCATGGCTGACCTACATCGACGATCCCAAATTCGCCCGTTTGCACCTCACCCGCTACAACAACGGCGATGCCGAATATCAAGTGTTTAAACAGTATGGAAGAACCATCGATTTCGGCCCAGAATGCGTAATTCGGTGCATTAAAACTTTGAGAACCACGGCGGGTATCCTCTCACCAATACTAACTTTGTTCGTTGACTTCGTGTTTGATGGATTGGCCATGCTATCTAATCGTGAAACAGGGGAAGTAATGTTATGTAATGCATGGAATCGAAAGGCCCGACTGATTCCTAAGTGTCCTGAAATACAGAAAGGGGATATTGGTTACCAGTTTGGTATTGGGTTCAGTTCGGCCATTAATGATTATAAGTATGTTATTATGCATCGAAGACGCACACAATATGTAGAATTCTATGCAGTTTACACTCTGGGCAATAATTCTTGGAAGATATTTGAGTTTCAAATCTCGCATTATATGTTTTTCAAGGCAGGAGGCAGCAAACCCGTCTGTGTTGGGGGATATATGTATGCCATAAATCGCAGTAGCAATCCGGATGTGCTTTCATTTGATTTGGAGAATGACAGGTTTGATTCCATCAGTTTTCCCGATGATTATGACAGATCTAATCATAGGTCTCCTTTGCTCACCTTGGGGGAAAGAGGAAGGTCATTAGCCTTGGTTCAAGTTTGCCCTGTCCAGGGACGCATTTGGATTCGCCAAACCAACAGTTGGGCTAAATGTTTCAGCTTTACTTTCACCCTACATCATCCCATACATATGACTTATCCGAATGTCTTGCACCTCAACGCCAATGGCGAGCTTCTTTTGGAATTTAGCGACGTCTTGACGTTGATCAACCTTGAAACTAAGGAGGAAAAGACTGTGCCAAAAACTTGTCAGCGGGTTCTTGACGTTTGGGATTATACAGAGAGCTTGCTCATGTTGAATTAGATCTTTATGACTTTTTTTTTTTTTTCAAGTATCATATGTTTTACCGTCTAATTTTAATTATTGTTTGCTGAATTTTGTTGATTTGATAAATATTTTCATTGTCTTGTGACTTTTTTGCTCAACACTTGCAATGTTATTGTTTACTAACCTCCGCACAATCCCGCTCCTCTATCTAACATTCTAACGTGCTCTAAATTTTTGTTAATTATTTTGTTGAGCATTTTTATGATTTTCTGTTTACTGAAACGAAGAAAAATATAATTTTATGGTCTATTTGATAACCATGAAAATTTACAAAAGCATTAAAACTTATGTAAGCATTAAACATGTATTTAATTATATTTTATTAATAAACCTCACACAATATAACTAAGGATGTCAATTTCATTCATATCCAACCATCCCATCCAATTATGTAACACCCCGAATTTTAAAAATCCGGAGTATTACTGGTTAGGACCTCACAGTGGGTCCCGACCTTAGCTTGACAACAATAGATACGTACGGACCTTGCAACAAAGCACAAATATTAAAAAGACAAATCTTTTATAAAAGGTACTAAAAGTCTTAAAGACACAACTCGACATAAAAGCAATCAATCTCTGGAATGGAACAAGTCTAAAGATAACAAATAAACTGCATAAATAAATACCCCAACCTAGTACGGAAACCCGGCTGACCACTTCACTCCCGATTTCTCGGTAGAGATCTAACTTGCAAGGTCTAACAACACGGTAAAAACCGTTGGCTACAATTCTAAAAATCTTTAGGTACTGTATAATATTAAAGCATAAGGGAATTAGACCACTTGTCATCTCCACATTAAGACACCTCGATTTTTTTCCACTTGGCGTTCTCACTGTGCTACTCTTTTTTTTTTTCCACGTGTCGTCTTAGTATTGCGCCACCTCATTATTACTATTTTTTTTCCTTATGTGAGATTGTATCTATATTAATAAATATATAAATATATATTAGATCCTAAAATGAGATTACATGATATTACATATTTGGAAAGAGAATAATAAAATAAGCAAAGTTAATTAATTGAATAAAATAGCAGGTACACAAGATGAAAATTTAAAAAATCATACTATATATTCATTATATGAATTGCAGTTAGAAATCTATGTATTATAAGATGATAGCTTAATCTTTTATGACTTTTGTATTAATTTTCAAATGAATTGCAATTCAATATATAAACTGCAGTTAGACAAATCATACCATATATTCAATATATTAATTGCATTTATTAAATATATGAATTGCTTATGCTACACCGGAAAATTTTCAGATGCTAAGAGATGCATCTCGTTACTAAGAAAATAAGATTTTACCATCCTCTTAGTTACTCCTTGCTTATTCATGGTAGAAGCTTTGGATTTAACAGAGGAGGTGGAGGAAGAACATCGATCTACACTTGATCAGTTCATTCATAGGAAGCATTGTCAACACGCTTTTACAAAGGAGAAAGTTAGACGAGGCATTAGTCAAGGTGGATGCAATGAAACTAAGCGGGATTCGTCCAACTGCCCATGTGAATACATCCTTGTTCGTGCATTTCTTCAAAGAGAAAAACATGGAAGCATCACTAAAAAGTTTTGAAAAAATATGGGAAGAGAGTTGCCAACCTACCCCTGTTGCTTATTCAACACTCTTGAGAGGATTTATGAACATTGGAAAAAGGTTTCAGATATTTGGAGGTTGTTTCGCCGTATGAAACTGAAAGGTGTGTATCATGATATCCTCAACGTCTATTACATGAAAAACTATTTGGTGTAACTATTACATGAAAAATTATTTGATGTAAACACCGTATTGGTCTATCAACAACATCTGAATGCTTTTTACTAGTAAAATTATCCAAACGATCAATTTCATCTTCCTGTTTACCTGTTGGTCCATCATCAGTTGAGCTCTCGGGAGTAGAAGTTTTCTCGTATGATGGAATACATGGACACACGAGGGGTTCCTTAGACAATTTAATGAAATCATATGTACCTTAAGAGTCAGAAGTAAACGATGAATTCATATAGTATGGGAGACAATGGAGGTAGTAATCAATACTTAGCCATATAGTATGGGAGACAATGGAGGTAGTAATCAATACTTAGAAGCCTAGAGGAGGTATCTGAAGCTTCGATTGTCTATCAAACACTTCAAAACTTAATGGATATGAACTTGAAGATTCAAAAGTATAAGTTGGAGCATATAAGAACAATTATAAATCTAGTTGAAAAAATGAAGCAAAATAATGGAAGAATGTATACATTTTGTTGAATGTATATGTATGTTAAAATAGTGTGTTAACTATCCACAAAATAGTAGGTCCAAACCCTCCCTCTATTTATACAAAATTTTAAAAAACAAAATAATTAACTGATTTAATTTTTTTTTATTGCCGTTAATTGTGAGAGCTCAATTTCAAAATATTGCTCCCATATCGCGCCACGTCAGCGTTAATATATACTGTTCTAGTAGAGTACTAGTTTTAAATCCCGTGCCCTGCACGGGTTAGACGGTAATTGTGTGTCAAAAAAATGTTTGAAAATTCATTATGTTGAGAATAGTCTTAATGGTTATGTGATACTTGTTGTAAGGGTGTATTTTTCACATTACGAAGGTAAATCAAGCAAGAATTCAAATCTTGCAATAACAATCGGGAAAGAGGATTCCGGGACACTATCCTTTGAGATATTCGATTGTGAAATTTAGTATCAATCCTAGAAAGAATTAGGTTTTATTAAATTAAATGTTAGAGTATGTGATTTAGATTAACGTATAGATGACGCTATAAAATTGATGAGGTGACCGCACGAAATTACGCTAAGTATCAGTTCACGGGTTGTTTTATTATATAAGATATATAAGAAGTAATGTATAAAACATATACTAACAAAAAAAAGAAGGGTAAAACAAATCATAAATTTTAAATTAATAATATTAAATAATAATATATTAAAATATAAATGAAAGAGATTTATATAATATAAATAGTATGTCTAAGTCAAAAATTACAATATCAAATAGTTAAATTTAAATTGTGAATTACATAACAGTTAATAAGACTAATAGAATATGTCAAGTTATTGAAATAATATATACTACTAAAAAGTTTTTTTTTAAAAAGTCAATATAATAACATCTATTAAAATAATACCAACTTTGAAAATTATTGAAAATGATACATATTATCAACGTTCTTATAAAAGATAATAAAACTTACTTTTTCGGAAAATTGTTTTAAACTCCGGTGATGATTTGACATCTGATTTGTTAGATGTCGTTAAAAAATTTAGGATTATGAGTGTAATGTGTATTTTTTTAATGAATTAATATGTTAAAAGTCACAAATTAAGTCCAGAGTACGAATAATCCTATTAGGGTCAAAAAAAATTCATCGTTTTAGTCCCCAAGGAAGAGCCCTTTATGATTTCAGTCGGACCTTGAACTGCCCCAAATTATTATCTCTATCAGAATCCATCATGTCTAAGAACCTCGTTTATCAAATTTTGTCGATAAGAGAAACACCGAAAAAATCATGTTGAATACCAATGCGGGTTGAGTTGTTATAGCTTTGGGTATCGATGTCGAAGAACCTCGATGATCAAAATTTGGTCGATCAAAGAAACACCCAAAAATCTTGGTTGAATAGCAATGGCGGTTTGAGTTGTGATAGCTTTTGGGTATCAAAGAAGAGTGTCGTTTAATGGAGGATCTCGAAGAGCTCACAAATCATAACCCGAATACGAAGTGAAAAGAGAATGATGAATCAAACAAAACTCATTATTCCTTTCCCGTTTGGTTGCATATTCGATACCAAGAAATTAAATGAAGTAAAACATATACAGTGGGTTATATTTATTTTTATTTTGTTTTCAGAGTTTCAAACAAAGATACCCTTATAATGTTATAGCTCGATCCTTAAAATTTAACGATCGTTATATGTAAAAAAATTCTAACTATCGTTTAAGTTGCGTTTAACGATCGTTAATAACTTTAACTGTTTGGGGGTAAAATTTCATTAATTTTCATCATTCATTATTTTATATAAATTACTCAAAGTTTAATTACATGTTAATACATGTGGTTAATTTCTCAAAACTTGACATAAAGCTAATTTATTTACATTTTAGATAAATTGGGATTTCTAAAATGTAATCATATTAGTTAACATAATTTTTATTTTAGGCTCAAGTCTAATAAATATTAGACAAATTTAAAGTTTAATTGGGCCTCATATTTTTATTAGTCCAAATGCTAATTAATTACAAGAATTAGCTAAAAAAAAAGGACTAAATTCAAATGAAATTAAAGAAAACGAATAAGGGAGTTGCGGAAGTTATGGAGTAAGAGCAATTCAATTTAAAACTTCCAGCAAGTAGGAAGTAATAAAAAAGATGACTAAAGGTCATTTTTGTATGAGTGGGAAGTTACCAATATAACTCCTCCAAAAAAAAAGGCGATGATATAGACACGTCAAAAAATTACTGGGACACGCCAAATTATATACGCCTCACAAAGTGCATCGAATTAACGCAATTTACCCCATGCGCATTACAATGCGCACAAATGATATAGAAATGCCTGTTGTTGTGGGCTTCGCATTAAACTTAAGCTTTTGATTTTAAACAAAGAGATGATCAAAAGCTGCATAAAAAGTCAGGTTTTGATACATTTTTGAAAAGTGTGTTGAAAATCTGCACTTGGTCAGATTTTCAGCAGGTGATTCTAGTACCAGGTACCACCACCGATGGACTTTGAGCTTTTGATTTTAAACAAGGAGCTTTTATTTTTATATATATATATATATATATATATATATATATATATATATATATATATTTGAAAGAAAGCTTTGTAACTAATTAGTTACAATTTTAAGGAGATGTTTCTGGCCATATTTTGTGGCAATTATTCAACGTGTTCTTGTATTGTTTTTTTTTTTTGAATAATCTTTTTTGAAAAGTGTGTTGAAAATTAATTAACCTGATCCAGCGCATCTCCTCCCACGTTCACAAGCACTGCCGCTAAGTTCCGGAATAGGGTTCTTCCACTGTTTTGCGTTAAAAAAATGAAGAACGAAATGAAGTAGAACAAAAATAGACAGACTGAAAAAACGGGAGCGAATACGAGATTCAAAATTTAAAGGAGTGAATTGACGAACCTAGAGCGAAGGAAGGGAAAGTCTCCGCAGGAGGTCCAAAGCTGGGTCTTGAACCACAAGAGGAGCACTGCCGGACAAAAATTAGAGTAAGATAGGGAAAGAAGCCGTTGGTGGTTCGAAGCTAGGATTGAAAACACATGAGGAGTGAATAGAGGGAAAGCAGCCGTTGGCGGTCTAACGGGACTTCGCGATTGAAGAGCAGAGGGAAAAAGAGGAACGAAAGGCACAAGTACATGCTCTTGTTAAAAACCCTGTGCGTTTTTAAAAGCGCATAAACTTTAAAAAAAATATTCATGCGTTTTACAAGGCGCACACAATTTGGCGTATATACGGCGATCGGCCAAAAAAATAACTCCTCTAAATTTCCATAAACTTCTACACTCTCGTAAAAAGAAAGAGCATCTCCTCCATAGGTCCTCTTAACGTGAACATGCAAAAAAAGAAACGATCATTACAGAAGAGAGATACAGGAGAAGAAACCAAGTACAGAAGGAGGAAATAGAGAGTATGCTCGTCTTCCCTTAAAAAATGTTTTTTTGTTTGTTTTGATGAAAAAATTGCAAGTCCGTTTCGTTTCATGGGAGTTTCTATCAAATCCAAATATTGTTTTCTTCCATAAACAAAAAAAACTGGCGTTTTAATGTGAATCTGAAGAGGCATACATCCAAAAGCAGATGAAGAAAGAAAACACAGATTTGTGGAAGAAACAAAATTGGTCATTTTCTTCTTACATTTGTGTACAAGACCTTTGCTTAAGTAAAGGGAATGAAGATCAATCTCCGGTCGTTTTGAAGAGGTTTCACTCCACAAGGTAAATTTTGGTATATTTACCAAATAAATTCACAAAAATAATCTTTTGTAAAAGATGACCTATAAAAATAAATCTTTACAAAAGTGACCTCATTAAGACAAAGTCTTATAAATATAATCATTAATTTACGGTTAAAAATCGTAATTAAATTTTATCAATGTAAATCTTGATGTGATTATTTACATCAATACACCAAGTTCGTATGTGTTCCGAAAGTAAATACTTTTGGATCACTACATCGAGTCCGTGGTTGAACCGAAAGTAAATACTTTTGGTCACTACATTAGCGGTTTCAACGCTTGTCGAACTACGAGTGATTTGATGTCTTAAAAAAGACTACGTAAGAAACTCAACTTATAAATTATCGAGTTCAATCACACAAATTAAATTGACTTTTAAATATAAAGTCAAATAAATACTCAAACCGAATTTATTGTAACACCCCAAATCCGTAGGACTCGAGGTGCTACTGGGCTAGGATCTCACAATGGATCCTGACCCTAGCCTGACAACAAGTTCACTGAATCTTACAACAAGGTACCGATAGATTAAATACAAAACATCAAACTGTTATAAAAGTATCAAAAGGTTTATACAACGCTGCTGAGTACAAACAAAACATAACGTATATACATGGTCAAAATAACCCGTAGCCCACGAGTACGACCCCAGTGTACGGAGCCCTCAGCAGATCGCCCGCTCTAGATCACTCTGCAGTTCTCCTATCCTGCAAAGTATCTACAACACGGTATAAAACCGTTAGCTAACCATACACATATATAAGAAGATGCAGGAACACAAACACGCATCAGAAAGTACTAAACACCTCATCATGATATCACGCATTTACCCGGTTTATTATCTTTATAATCATAGTCCAACACTCAACTCATATATATAAATATCTCAATATGAACGTATGTGACACGAGGAATATAACCCTCGCCTCTCAGGAATAGTGCCAGCTGGAGTGGGGATCCGGTCCCACCTCCCGTGTACCCTATGGGAGTGGACAAGTGGCCGGCCCACTGATCCATACTGGCCTGCCCGTAGAGAACCTCCAGACTCCCAGCGGGATGAAAGGACAAGTTGTCACGGCCCTACAATGGGCAATCAATAGACCATAAGTCGGTAATAACAATATCATAACACGGCTATCAAACATATACACACACCACTCATGCACACATCCAATATAAGGATGGCAGCTAAGTAAGTCCTATGGACTTACCTCAACCTTGGGAGTCTCGGACTCAAACTCAAACGGCTCCGCTCTGGAGATCAACACACCCTAAACAAGGCATAACACATATATCACACTCATATCCATAACAGGGGTCACACCTAGACCCAAGGGATCCATAAGGATCATATTCCAACTCGTAAACCTCAAAGCCGTAACCGACATAAACGATACCGTACTCAACCTCATTCTAACCTCATACTCGTACCTAGTATGCTACTAACGCTCATACTAGGAAAGGAAAGGATCTACCTAACTCTAGGTAGAACCGGAACAAGACGCACCTGCGTGAAGGATCTACCTAACTCCAGACTCCCGGCGGGATGAAAGGACAAGTTGTCACGGCCCTACAATGGGCAATCAATAGACCATAAGTCGGTAATAACAATATCATAACACGGCTATCAAACATATACACACACCACTCATGCACACATCCAATATAAGGATGGCAGCTAAGTAAGTCCTATGGACTTACCTCAACCTCGGGAGTCTCGGACTCAAACTCAAACGGCTCCGCTCTGGAGATCAACACACCCTAAACAAGGCATAACACATATATCACACTCATATCCATAACAGGGGTCACACCTAGACCCAAGGGATCCATAAGGATCATATTCCAACTCGTAAACCTCAAAGCCGTAACCGGCATAAATGATACCGTACTCAACCTCATTCTAACCTCATACTCGTACCTAGTATGCTACTAACGCTCATACTAGGAAAGGAAAGGATCTACCTAACTCTAGGTAGAACCGGAACAAGACGCACCTGCGTGAAGGAGAGACGCAGGGGCGGAACACAGGCGACCGCAGGCGCGGCGGCACTCAGCCGCGGGGGCGGTGACATGGGCCGCTGGCACGGCGCGGGCGCTGCGACACAGGTGCCGCGGGGCGACGGCTTCTGGCCGCGGGGGCGGCGACAACGCAGGAAGTTATCCCGCGGCTTTTCTTCAGCTCTTCTCGTGATCAAATCACGTCTTCACTCATCCAAAGTTACATACAAGTATATACATACATAAACCCACGTCAATACACACTTATACATGCATCTAATTCAAGCTAAGAGATTGAATCCAAGGGAAAGAAGGAAAGAAAGAAAGAAGGAAGAAGCAAAAACTTACCACTCTTGTGGTCCTAAGCTGTAGGGAAGATCACCACACACCCAGGCTGGCTTCCAACCTCAGCATACTCACAAACATCAACCACAAAAGCCACAACACAACCAAATCTCAAACCAACTTTCCTAACCAAGAACAATATCAAGAGGGAACAAGGGAGAAGCAAGGAGGACGTAGGAAGCTGGATAGGGAAGTGAGGAAAAGCCCTTGATCAGCTAAGGCACGAAATAAAGAAAGCAAAGAGTAAAGCACGGGTCAAAGGTCAAAGAAGACGGCTGCAGCCGCCGGAACCCGCAGGGGCGACAGTAAGGACCGCAGGGGCGGAAACACGGATGAGCCGCAGGGGCGGCCTCACTCACACGCAGGGGCGGCTAAGGCCAAAAGTGGCTCCAAAGGCTAAGACTCTTACATTTATCATGGTTTGTAGAACTACATATGATTTGATTCCGTTTTTACGGATACGTAGGAAATTTAATACGAAATATATTAAATTCAATCGCAAATATATATTTTTGACTTTTATAAAATCAAAGTCATTTCATTCAAAGTCAAATAAAATAGTTCTCGGTAGAACTACGTAAGGACTTGCGCCATTCAAATGGCTACGTAGGTAACTCGATATATTATCGGGTACAGTCGCAAATCAAATTTAAATCTCTTTTTCAAATAAATGAACTTGTCTCATAATTTTTCAAGCCCGTGGTTGAACCGAAAATATATACTTTTGGTCACTACATCAACGGCTCCAATTTTCCTAGAGAACTACGTTATGACTTGATGCTTTTTCCAAGCTACGTAGGAAATCTGATATTAAACCGGATTCAGTCATCCAGTCCAAGGAAAGTACAATATATATATGTCACATCTTGGACTTAAATAAAAAATGTCATATTTTCTAAACTCGATATAATGCATCCGCTATTCGAGTTTTGCCCACACAAAAAAATCCAAACCAAATATCTTTTAAACTAGTACTACGTCATGTCTTGATGCTCTTTTATGAACTACGTAGGAAATCCAATATCGGATTCAGTCGCTTTGTCCAAATTAAATTAACTTCAAAACAAATCTTGGAGTTAAACAAAAAAATTCTCAAATACTTCTAAACTCGATATAAAGCATCCGCTCATCGGGTTTAACAACAAAACAAGTCAAATTAATTCAGAACTACGTTATGACTTGATGCTCTTTCCGAGCTACGTAGGAACCCCAATATAATTAAAATTGGATTCAGTTGCACCGTCCAAATAAAATAAACTCCGAAACAAACTTTGGAGTTAAACCAAAAATCTCAAATATTTCCAAACTAGATATAAAGCATCCGCTCGTCGAGTTTAACCACAAAAAATCCAATCAATTAAGAACTACGTGTGACTTGATTCTTAATAAGGATACGTAGGAAATTTGGTATGAATAAACTAAGGACCAAATTCAGTCACATAAAATAAAATAACCTATCACTTTTCTTGATCATGCGCATGATATCGGGATAAAATAAGCAACCCTTTTTAGAAGGTGGGTTTTGTAAGAGCCTTAGTCTTTCGGACCGAGATTGGACTTTAGCCGAGATTGGCTTTGGCCGAGATTTGGCCTAGCCGCCCCCGCGGGCTTGTGTGCCGCCCCTGCGGCCCAGGGGACCGCCCCTGCGGTTTATGGCGGCTGCAGCCGACTTTGTTGACTCTTTGACCCGTGCTTTACTCTTTCCTCCTCTTATTCTTTTTCTTAGCTGATCAAGGGTTTCTTCATCACTTTATTCCCATCCTTCCTACGTCCTTCTTGCTTCCTCCTTGATCTTCTTCTTGATTTCCTTAGAGTTTGGAAGTGTTTTGATGTGGCTTTGTGTGTGGTTGATGATGATGAGGTTGTATGATGTTATTGTTGAGCTTGAGAGCTAGTAGAGGTAATGTCTTGGATCAGTTTCGTGCTTAGGCCACAGCTGTGGGTAAGCTCCTTGTTCTTCTTCTACTTTCTTTGATCTCTTCCTCTTCCTAGCTTAGGATTAGATGTATGTTGATGTGTTTTGATGTTAGTTTATGTATGTATATGTATATGCCTTGCTATGGATTGATGAAGACGTGATTTGATCACGTGAAGAGTGAAAGAGGAACCGCGGGATCATCTCTTGCACTGTCACTGCCCCCGCGACCTAGCTAAGCCGCCCTTGCGGGAGCCTTGTCACCGCACCCGCGGCCGGAAGCCTCCGCCCCCGCGGCCATTGTCCCAGCGCCAGCGCCAGCGTTGCCTGCGGCCGCTGTCACCGCGCCTGCGGCTGAGCCTTGCCGCGCCTGCGGATTTCTTGCTCCGCCCCGCGTCCCTTTGTCGTGCAGGTGCGTCTTGTCCCGGATCTACCTAGAGTAGTGTAGATCCTTTCCTTTCCTAGTATGAGGGAATTAGTACCATGCTAGGTATCGAATGATGATGAGTATGATATAGATATGCCGGTTAGGGCTTTGAGGTTTACGAGTTGGATATGATCCCTATGGATTCCTTGGGTCTAGGTGAGACCCCTTTGTGTGATAGGAGTGTGATATATATATATATATATATATATATATATATATATATATATATATATATATATATATATATATATATATATATATATATATATATATATATGTCTTGTATAGGCCGTGTTGTCCTCCAGATTGGAGTGAACTGTGTTGGGAGTTGTACGTGACTGAGATTACTTCTGAGATTGAGGTAAGTCCATAGGACTTACTTAGCTGTCATCCTTATATTGGATGTGTGCATGAGTGGCGTATGTGTTATATGCTTTATAGCATGCATTATGATGATTACCGACCTATGGTATAGTGGTTGCCCATTGTAGGGCCATGACAGTTGTCCCTTTCATCCCTTTGGAGTCTGGGCAGTTCTCTGTGGTTGGGTCAGACTTGGTAAACGGCTGGCCACTCTCCATTCCCTCAGGGTACACGGGTGAGTGGGACCAAAGGCCACTCCAGCTTCCATGAGCACCCAGAGGCGAGGATTATATTCCTCGTGTCACACAGTGGCGGAGCCAGAAATTTTTCGAAGGGGGGTACAAAAATTTTCTGTATAAGACATTTTGGATATTAATTCACATATTATGTTAAAAATTATATTAAGTTGATTGTATTAATTAAGAGATAAGTAATAATAAAAACAAAAAGGATGTTTTTGCTGTTTCCGGGACTCGAACCCTGCACTCCAAGTGCCTCCTTCCCACCATCTACCAAATGAGCTAGCAGAGAATTATGAATTATGCCC
The DNA here is from genome assembly GCA_002319775.1 of Fagopyrum tataricum. Lineage (NCBI taxonomy): Eukaryota > Viridiplantae > Streptophyta > Magnoliopsida > Caryophyllales > Polygonaceae > Fagopyrum > Fagopyrum tataricum. Next base: position 4,213,115 of record CM008283.1, read on the forward strand.
GCATATATAGTAATTATCCCGCTACAAGGGGGGCACAGTCCCCTCCCTTACCCCCTTGTCTCCGCCCCTGGTGTCACATATGTTCATATTGATATCTATATATATACGATTTGAGTGTTGGACCATTTATATAAAGATAATGAACCGGGTAAATGTGTGATATCATGATGAAGTGTTTAGTATTTTCTGATATGTGATTGTGCTTATGCTCATTCTATATATGTGTATGGTTAGCTTACGGTTTTATACCGTGTTGTAGATCTTTGCAGGTTAGGAGAACTGCAGAGTGATCCAGAGAGGGTGATCTGCTGAGGGCTCCGTACACTAGGTCGTCCTCGTGGGATTGGGATCTTTTGATCATGTATATATATGTTATGTTTTGATTGTATTCAGCAGTGTTCTGTATAAACCTTTTGATATTTATTCCAGTTTTTATGGTTTGGTTTTAATCTATCTGTGCCTTGATAACATGAATTATCGACCTAGTTTAGTAGAGCATATAGTTAGTTTTCCCTTTCCCGCATGCATGTTTTAGCCTTAAGTTGTGTTCTTTATACTTGTTTAATGCAACTTTGCAAGTATAGATGTCTACACACACTTTTGGTGTCTTTGTAGGTATTTTAGCGTGTTTTGGAGCTAAAACGATGCATTTGAGGATCAGGCCTCGGGATGGACGCTTAGGAGCGATCACGCAGGCACGGGAAAGGAGGAAAAGACGAGCCAAGACGAAACGCACGAGATTGGAGCAATCTCGGTCGAGATCCACATGATCTCGCCCGAGATCCGATCCATCTCGGCCGAGATTCGAGCCAGCTCGACCGAGACCCCATATCAGAAGTTTTTGTCGATGCATCTCGGTCCCCATCTTGGTCCCGATCTGGCCGAGATTTGTTCCATCTCGGCCGAGATTTTTCACATTTGACCGAGATTTCCGACCGAGATTTCGTCAACGCTGGATCACGAAGCAAATCTCGGCCCCGACTTTCAAAAATCTCGGTCACCGACCGAGATTTCCGACCGAGATTCCTGTTCGCCGATTTATTTCGTTAATTTCCGCATTTGTTTTAGGGCAGCCCGTTGCGGTATATAAAAGGAAAGCCCTAAATGATTTCCGGGGGGTTCCCGTTTCATTCAAATTTCGAGCTCCTTTGGAGAGAGCTTTTTCCCCTTTTCTTCTCCCTTTGTCCTAGGCCATTGTTGGCCATTGTTGAACTTGTTGAAGCTTGGAGAAACTTCGCGAATATTGGGGAATTTGACGTTTTGCTAATCCTCTATCAATAAAGCTGAGTTTCTTCTTTAATCTCTATTTTAGTTCTTGTTTATGCATAATCTCTTGAATCTCTTGAATTGATTGACTTGATTGGATTGATAATTGCTTCTTCCATTGAGTTGCTTGGATTGATGATTGATTCTTCTATTGAATAGAGTGGATTGATGATTGCGTTTGAAATGTTGCTTGTTGGCTAAACTCGTGTGGATCCGAGGTGAATTGAGATTCGTTATTACTCGGACTATGATGGATTTGTGCTTATTGCTTGGTTCAAGTAGCTTTGAAATCTTATGGTTGGCCTGTTCTTAAACCTAGTTAGAATTCATCTAGCTAGTAACCTAAACCGGAATCGAGACCTACCCGGTAATGTTCCGTTTGGATACTTGAGTGTTCGACCATAGGTAATAGAGGTGGAAACCTCTATTGGGTTGAATGTGCCTAGATTCTGTCCTAAGTAGGGTAATACCTGAGACTTACCCGGTAATGATTTACCTTTCCCTTAGTTCGAAATTTGGTTTGTTTAGAATTTCCTACCTCTCTACCTTGAGACTTACCCGGTAATAGGTAGTTGGTTTGGAACTAGATAGTCTTGAGACTTACCCGGTAATAGACTATCAGTTTAGAAACGTTCTTCCCTGAAGTTTGTAACCTTAGATCTTTAGAGATTTCCTGAGTCCGTGCGTAATAACGATGACCTTGAATCCTTGGAATCCGCATTTTCTTTATTGATATACTTTCGTTTGTCTGTTTCACTTGGTTTTCGATCAAATCTGTTATTTGATTGCGAACTTTACAGAAAACCCTTCAAAACTCCTTTGATCTTTCTTCCCTTCTTTTCCAACCTCGTTCTTTTATTTTGATTTACGCTATCTGTGATCACATCTGCATTCCAAACATTTAGTCCCTGAGTTCGACCTTGGAATACTTACCCTAACTGTAATTGACCCATACACTGTGGGTTCGCTACAGATTCGGTGTTTATTTCTTGTTTATAAATTTAAAACATACCGTGTTTTTACTAACCTGTGAACTTTTATCATTCTTGATAAAAGTTTACAGGGGCGTGAAAATAGCGAACATGCCTTTGTTGTAAGATTAGTGAAATTGTTGTCAGGCTAGGGTCAGGATCCATTGTGAGATCCTAGCCCAGTAGCACATCGAGTCCTACGGATTCGGGGTGTTACAGGTTTAATTTAATCATCTAATGCATGATCGAGATATAAATCAATGCAAATGATAGTTGAATCATCGTCTAGGCAACTCTTCCTAGAAGGTGGGCTTGGACTTTGATTCTCTGATGCATGAAAACACCGCACTGAACTATGTAAGGCTTGATCCTCTTTAAAGAGGTACGTAGGCAACCTGTCAAAAACCGGGTGCAATCCAAATCACCAAAACCAACCAAATATCGGTATTTGTACGTATAACTTAGAATCAAAAGGTCAAAAAGAGAAGGTCACACTCAAATACAAAATAAATAAGATGTGTTGTGTAAATTTGTGCTCACTAAAATAAAAATATTTTGTAATAAATTTGTGTACATTTTTACTCAACATTAACGATCGTTAAATATAAAAATTTTATAATTAAAAAAATCAATATTCGACGATCGTTATTTCACTTTAACGATCGTTACATGCCTTAATAAATAACGAGTTTTCACGAGCAGAAAAATACGATTGACTGAAGCAGAGAACGAAGGGGACTAAGTAGTGACACAAGGCATGGAAAGGTATATTAGGTCTTATAATCGAGACTTCTTTGACAAGAACTTTTCATCCGTCTAACCGTGTTCTTCAACACTTACATTTAACGATCGTTAAAAAAAAATTCTCTGTAAACATTATATCAGATCGTTAGCAATCCACGATCGATGGTTAACTATATATATATATATATATATATATATACATGTATATATATATACATGTATATGTATATATACATGTATATATATACATGTATATGTATATATACATGTATATGTATATATACATGTATATATATACATGTATATGTATATATACATACATATGTATATATACATATGTATATATATACATGTATGTATATATACATGTATGTATATATACATATATATATATATATATATATATATATATATATATATATATATATATATGTATATATATATATAACTAAAGAGCAGTAATCACTCTTAAATCACTTCATTGAATCTGGATGCATGATGAAAAAATCTGAAATTTTATCAGATTGTGGACATCTTTTCACATTCACATACTAATGATGGTTTTGTAGACTGTGTAGTGCTTGTTGGAGTGGGCCTCGTCCTTTATCTTGTAGCATCCTAATCTTCAATCCGGCATTGTATATTTGTCTCATGGAAGTGACATTGTGGGGATCATCCAACTGTATGGACTTCAAAATATCGCACGACTTTATACTTGCACCGAGTTCATGTCCGACCTTCCGAAACTGTTTCGGCGTCAATCGGCCAGCAAAAGTATATCCCTTCAATTTCTCGGAAGTGTATGGTTGTGCCCTCCGCATTTAACATGCAACGTCCATTTATCAATTCTACTTTGTACGCCCTCCAGCTCAAATGAACATCCGTCTTTTATCGATTTACGTGCTCGCCTAGATGACGGCTCAACATCTGGATCAACATCTTTCTTCTTCCGAGTTAACCCGAAACGTTCGCATGTCAACCGAAACGTAACGAGTCCACTCCCATTCCTCCATGACCTGCTTGTGACTAACACCATATTCATAGTTCCTTCCATGAAACGAGCTCAATCAACCATTGACTCTCGATCGTAGAAATAGCCGTTAATTTCAAACATTCGACTATAATTGGTCCCTTCATCACGTGAATAAATCGGAAGACCCTAATTGAAAATAAATAAAATAAGAAAATATTTCCCGCTATAATTAAAAACTTACAAAAAAATTATCACCTCAAAATGTGGAAGAAATTCATCCGGTTGGCTGAATTTTGAATTATCGAAAGGCATCAACATCTCTTCATCGTCTCCTGTCGCCATTTTCGCTACCAATTGTTTTGAGAATTTGGGTGAAAGTAATACACTTCTCTCCTCTATCCCTCTCAATATATAATGAATCTACCGGCTAAAATCAACGTTCCCAATCCAACGTTCGATTTACAACGTTAGAATTCCAACGGCTATTTTTTCAAAGCCGAAATCATATTTTTCACGGTTACGGTTCTCGGACCCGTCATGGTTCCGAAAACCGTGACAATGGGAAATTTCTCACGGTTACGGTTTCCGGAACCGTGACGGGTCCGGAACCGTAAACATCGTACATTTTTTAATTTCTCCGCCGTGTACTTAAAATCGGCCTAAAACAAATATTATATTTTACTGGTTCAATATTATTTCGTTTTCGTGAATGAATGTATATATATGTAAGTTGACGCCCAATGTAAAGTTAGATTTGGACATTCAAACCTATATTATACGGCGTATTTAATTATTAATGCATGGCTAGTAGTTGGTGAACAAATTCAAATAGCCGCAGTTTACATGCATTGAATTTGATTACCCAAGATTAAAAAAGAGTTCAGTACTAACCATAATCTAACATTATCTCTGGACGAACCGTTGATATATATATATATATATATATATATATATATATATATATAGTATCAACTAGCTTAGTCATGGTCTAAGTCTCGTAGCTTCACTAGAGGAGAATTGTGACGAAAAAATTTCATGTCGAATCGACAAATATATATAACAGCTAGTAAGGAATACATAATTAATAGTACGTGGACTTTTGATACGTATTATACGTTAATATAGAATATATAATTATTAATGAAAAAGTGACAGATTGGGGAAGAAAAAAATAATTGACAAAAATGCATGGGACAAAACTAAAACTTATAGATGTCTAACATGTGTTAATAATAATGAATTTAGAATTATTGATAGTGAATAATGAATTGAAAATGAATATATTGTGCTAATGATATATCGAGTTTGTTAATGAATCACAATCTACTTACATGATGCATGGGTCCCTACGTTGTAATTTTGGAAGCTCTTTGATCATAGCCTCGACAAACCATATCAAATGACATATTAACAACATTATAATTCAAATCTGATAAATAGTAGTATGGTTGTTCATCATTTTAAGATCGATATTCGGATCCGGTCTATAATTTTATTTTATCTGAAATATGACCTTTAAAATTTGGTGAATCGGTCTAGAGTCGTCCAAAGATAGCTTTTTGGTCCAGATTCAGACCCGCCTAGATTTTGTTCGGTCTACAACTTTGATCTAAATGAGAAATAAAAAAAACCTTATATAATTGTATCGTTAAATTTGGGCAAACCCGGACCTTGGCTCGACTCAGGGTGGACTTTTGAAATTTTCTTACCCGTTTTCCCAAATTCGGGTCAAGCCTGGAATTTGGACTTGGGGTCTTGTATGCACCCGTCTGAGCCGGACTTCGGGCTGGGCAGATACCATTTTTTTTACTAAAAATAAAAAGATACATATTTAATATAAAATAAATAAATTTACAATACATGAATCAAATTAGTCAAATGGTTGTAGATAATTAAACTTTAGGTCTCGGGTTAAATTTCTATCATTTTCTTTTATATTTAATTCATACTTTACGTATTTAAATTTTAAAAAGAATATTAAAATGGGCTTTCGGGTTGGACTTGTAGCCTGAGCGAGTCCACACCCTTGCACATACCCCTCTTGACGGACTTGGTGGCCCGGGCTCAACGGCCCGACCAAACCTTTGTTATGTGTTATACCGTTAATCTTTTTCAAATATAGTGTAGTTTAATATGTTGAGTATTAAACGTATCGACACAGTAAAACTAAACAACAAAACATCTTATATCATATGTTCAACTACTTACATTTGAATATTTGATTGCGCAATGTCACAATTCCAACCCTAAATACGCTTACCTAACTCACTTGTGCTATAGACATACATTGCAGAAATTGCAGTATGGTTGGTGTAGTTGGTTACTTAGAAGCTTGGCAATGAATTTGGTATGGTATGAAGTATGGACAAATCGAGGGACCGTAACTATGCGTAATAGTGTGCTCGATTATTTAACGGGCTTTCGCGTTTTTCTTGGGAATTTATCAAGGTCCCTTTGTATAGTGTGACCATACGTACACCGTATTGGATCGATGGAGGTGGACGTAGAAAGATAAAACATTTACCTTTTTTCTCGAACTTTTTACTTAGAATGTGCATTCAACTAATTAAATACGAAGAAATCGAGGTATCGGAGATACATTTAACAGAAATAAATGGGGAAAAAAAGTACGGAAACAATGAAACATCGTGATTAACATAGTGGTGTTGCGGATTCGATTCAAACCAAAGTTTCACAATCCTATGGTTTATGTTTGGAAGCGAAAAGTTTATATATATATATATATATATATATATATATATATATATATATATATATATATATATATATATATATATATATATATATATATATATATATAACCCTTTAAATGAACTATATATACCCGATGAAGCCGGCGGTACCAATGCTTAACTCGAATGCAAAGTCACAAAACGGTTTTACAAACAAGCGGTTTCATACCACATTTTTGTCAAGAACAAACCGAAATCAATGTATTGCAAACAACAAACCCCAATTATTTTACGCAACGATATTTTGTTCTCGCATGTCCGTATTTTCTAGGAATCGAAAAAGGTTCCGTACTACATAAAGTTGCAAATGGTAGGCATAGTATCGCGAGTAGTTTAGAGTTCATGGGGATAAGGGTGTTTCCTTACACGTTAGTTACAACTCATCCAAACAAGGCATAAGAAAGAGAAAGCTGAAGCAACAACAAAAGGATATTGGCCCCATTTGATAACATAATTCTTCTCTACGTATAACATAACTTTATTGCCAACCAAATGGGTGCAAAATTTAACATAGAATACAATCACCTACTCGTCATCTTCATAATGGATCTTATTCTTATCCATTTTTATTGGCTGTCAAGAAAGGCATTAGTCTACGTTTTTGTTTTGTCCTTAAATGACCCCACCTTATGAGACTACTTGCATGGCAATCTCATCTAAACGTACATGTGTTTTAAGACTAATTAAGTTCAAAGTATAGCAAACACATATATGATATTATATTCTAACATAAATGGATAATATATAATAGACTATGATTATGTAAGTTTGATGAGCTTTTATTCCAAAATAAATTAATAATAAATTAAAAGAAATAAATTACCGACATTATACAATAGACTATGAATTTGTTAATTTATTATCGATACTTTGTAAAAGAATGAATGATGTTTACTTGATTAAACTTATTTTTTATATTAAAATTTCATTCTTATTTTAATGCGTTTTGTAGATAAAGAAGACGGGTTTGCAGAGAATGAAAATATTTCACTCCGTTGATGGATATATTGAAGTTTAGAATATAAAGGGTTAGGATTATAGTGCAATAAAGAGAGGAAATGAACATAATAATTGTTGTTTTACACTATATTCTTATTCTTGTAACGACGATTACAATAATCAGTGGTCAAATAGAGAGTACATCAAACTATATAACCCAATTTAAGATTGGTTGACTACCACTCTTATCACCAGTTCTGGATAAAATAGTTATTCAATTCGAAATCTTTGAACCCATTCCATCCATACTTTTGAAAGAATGAGAAACTATTATATTCAAACTATAATAATTTTATAAACTAGTCTAGATAGTATTTCGTGATTTCGGTGATTAACTATAATTTATAATTTATTCAAATAATTATATCCAATTCGAGATCTTTGAACCCATTCCATTTATACGTGTGTCATATTTCAACGGCATAGACTTTAAGTCACTGGATTTCTTTTTCAACTTAATTAACACCAAATTTGACCTAACTTATCGAATGATATATGCATTCCATTGCAACTTTTTAATAAAATTGTAATAGAATAAGATGTTGTGATAACTGATTAGTATGTGAAAATTACTATTATATTGTAAAAATATAATTTATTTATGAATAAATAATTAACCGACTTTCAATATGAAAACATCTATCGCAACATGTTTTTTTTTTTTCTTTTAGGATTAAGAAAAGTAAATAAAATAATAAATATATAGATGTACAGCCTTTATAGGTGGTTCGAACAGGAATAGTAAATTCAAGATAGAAAATGAAATGCACGTTATATCAATATTAATATCAATCTCATCTCTACACGTATTCACAATCATCATGCTCCTTCAATATGAGTTAAGTTTTTTTTTTAATGGATATATATTTTTTAATTTAAATTTCTAGGTATGAATAAAGCCATTTTAATAAAATTGTGATTAGGGTTTGGACCGGATCAACACCATTCAAGTTTTAGGTCCCGAACTAGTTCAATCATTTTTATTTATAATTTTTTTTTACCATTTAAATTTTGATGGATCAGTTTGTGTCTTAATATCTTGCATGACCAAAACTTTTCGGTTCATATTCGATCTGAAATGGAATTTCGGCTTGATTATGCTATAAGATTTACACGTGATAATTAATAGATAAACACGACAATTAGGTCACACGGATCACTGTGGATAGAGTCATATAACTATAGATTTGTCAATGAAAATTACATAAAGAGGATATAAATACGATTGACACAACAAGTTGCATAATCAACTATGAACATTTATTAAAAGTAGGATATATAAATGCATGAGAATTAAAATAGGTTTGAGTGAAGTTATTGGTAAACTAATGCATTAGTTAGTAGTTAGTACCACCTAATATCTTTGAACTTATGCCCCAAAAAAATGGTTTTGGATTTCAAAGATATGTAATAAATAATTAGTCTACGTTGACATGAATGAATAGAGAGTTGAAATGTCAATTTATATAAACCTTTTTATGGCTCCTAACACAACATTATTAAACACTTTACATTATTGCTTACACCAAATTAACAAACCGAAAAATACCCTCCAACATAAAAAAAAATCTTTAAAATTAAGTATAGATTGATCTTTAAATTGTATTTGTTTATAGTAAATAAATTAAACGTCAAAAAACAAAACAAACTTGAAAAAAAGTAAGGATAGAATTTAAAAAGTGATATGATTTATGACTTGTTCGATTTATTCGATGTAACTTTTTCAGTAATTTTTCGTTAAGAAATATTACTTACACGTTCAAAAGAATAAGACTTTAGATGTTGATACGTGAGTAAATGGACGACTTGAAAAAAAAAAAAGTTAGTAAAACCCGAGTCCGTATTTATAATATTTCTCTCGTATTTCGAACATGCCGTGACTTTTTCGAAAGTGGTACTATAGACCCAACTAACCAAGTTGTATGTTTGCTTTCAAAGGATCCAAAATTTTCCAAATTTAAATCAAATTGCAAGAAGGGAAAAGGAAAAAGGAAAAAAAGAAAAAGAAAAAAGAAAAAAAGAAATGCGGTTTAGTTTGTTAAACTGTGTTTCCGTGCAAGAGCGGGAGCTTAAAGGAAGGCGCAAAAATGGTGGGTCCTAATCGAAAGAAAAAAACCAAAACACTATTTAAATTCAATCGAATTGAAGCTCGTCATTGGCATTCATCACCAAACTCACCCATTGAATTTGAAATTCCTTTCTCTCTCTATCTCTATCTCAAAAGAATCAAAAGCAGGTGCTTCACGGGAAGAACAAAACAAAACCCTTGAAAAATTTCTTCACCATTTCTGCTACCCATTTTTTAAATTCTTCTGTAAACCCTCTCTTTGCTATGTTCGCTTAAATCAAAGTGAAATTTGAGCAAAAATGGCTTCAATTCAACACACCCTTTATGGGTTTTTAGTTATGTGTTTACTGGTTCGTTTAAGCACAGCGTCTGTTACTTATGACAGTAGAGCTATAGTAATTAATGTACATAGAAGAATCCTCATTTCTGGGTCTATTCACTACCCTAGAAGTACCCCTGAGGTAATTTCTGCTGAATCCCTTAGTTTATGTGTAATGGGTTTGGGTTATTTTTTGGTAATTTTGAAGGTTCATAGTTTTTGACATTTTGTGATGAATGTGAATATTTGTAGATGTGGCCTGATCTTATTCAAAAGGCTAAAGACGGAGGGTTGGATGTCATTCAGACTTATGTCTTTTGGAATGGCCATGAGCCTTCACCTGGAAAGGTTTGTTTCTCTCTAAATTTTGTGATTAATATCTGAAATTTAGTGAATTTTACTTAATTTTGTTTTAATTTGCAGTATAATTTTGAAGGAAGATATGATTTGGTTAAGTTCATCAAGTTGGTTCAGCAAGCTGGATTATATGTCCACCTAAGAATTGGTCCCTACGTTTGTGCTGAGTGGAATTTTGGGTATTTTCTAATCACCAACTACCAATAGACCTACCAAAATTATATGATTGAACTTATAATGGATAAACACTTATTGTGAGTTTAAACTTTTAAATTTGTCTAGCTTTTACTTGAAGCAATTTAGATGATTATATTGTACTGATCATTATTTCTGTCTTCAAATTCAGAGGATTTCCAGTTTGGTTAAAGTATGTTCCTGGAATTGAGTTCAGAACTGACAATGGACCCTTCAAGGTGGGGTTCCTTTTGTATGTTAAGCTCATTCATTTTTTTAGGATCTGTTTGGTTTGTTCATCCCGAATGAAAACGGTAATGTAATGTTTAAAGAAAGAGTAAGGGGAGAAGGAAAATAATTATCATTTTGGCTAGTTTTCTCTCTTCTTTACCTTTTCATTTTCATCCCGATGAGCAACCAAACGGGCCCTACATGTGTCCATTTCGAGTCTCGGCTTTTGTCATAATTTCCCTTAAAATTTATTCCTCATCATTTTTCTGTGTTCATACTTCCTATTTTTTTTCTAGCTATGAAATGATTACTGAAATAGCCTTTTGTGCTGTTTTGAATTATTGAAGGAGAAAATGCAAGGCTTCACATCGAAAATTGTTGATATGATGAAGTCACAGGAGTTGTTTGAGTCTCAAGGAGGCCCAATTATTCTTTCACAGGTAACTTGATTCAACATAGACTTTTCTCTTTTCTAGTTCTAATATTAACCTTTTTTCAATTCTTACATGATGACAGATAGAGAATGAATTCGGGCCTGTCGAATGGGAAATCGGAGCTCCTGGTAAAGCTTACACCAAATGGGCAGCTCAAATGGCTGTTGGTCTTAAAACTGGAGTCCCATGGGTTATGTGCAAACAAGATGATGCTCCTGATCCTATTGTAAGTGTTTAATACAACAACTTAAAATCCTCATTAGTAATAATAATGAATAATTTTGCTAATGGTTCATTTTTTTACTAGTTCACAAGGTAAATTATTTTTGTGATGTTGAATGTGATAGATTAACACTTGCAATGGATTCTATTGTGAGGGATTTGTCCCAAACAAAAACACCAAACCAAAAATGTGGACCGAAAACTGGACTGGCTGGTAAGTCATGCTTAAATTGCTGCTTGTCGGATACAAACCGAAAATGTAGTCTTGATGTTGTAATCACTATAGGTACACGAAATTTGGGGGTGCGGTTCCTTATAGACCTGCAGAAGATGTTGCATTCTCTGTTGCAAGGTTTATCCAAAATGGCGGCTCGTTTATGAATTATTATATGGTAAGATGATCAGTTTTTTTTTTTAAATTTCTGTAGTTGAATGTTTTTCTTCTCTGAAGTAATGCTTTTTATAATTGTGCAATTGGTTTAGTACCATGGAGGAACTAATTTCGGAACAACTTCCGGTCGTTTTGTTGCAACCAGCTATGACTATGATGCTCCTTTAGATGAATATGGTATGCTTACTAGTTCTTAGAGTTCTTGCATAAGACATTAATCACATTATATAGATCTTTGTTGTTTTTTGGTGAATTGAACAGTAAGAATTTATTTTGTCAGGTCTAATAAGGGAACCAAAGTACACTCATTTGAAGAATCTACATAAAGCTATAAAAATGGCAGAACCAGCTTTGATTTCTTCGAATCCAAGGGTCACAAAACTCGGAAGCAAACAAGAGGTGACTTTACTCTCCATTTTTGAAAATCTTGGCTTATTCAAGTGTTCTTACAATGCATTGCAATGTCTTTCTTCAGGCTCATGTTTTTAGCTCGAGTTCTGGTCCCTGTGCTGCTTTCTTGGCAAATTATGACGCCTCATCATCAGTTAAAGTTACCTTTAGTGGTTCTCAGTATAATCTGCCTCCTTGGTCCGTCAGTATCCTTCCGGATTGCAAGAAAGAAGTTTATAATACTGCTAAGGTAACTGATTCCTTTTTAAAATTACACAATTTAGTAAAAAACTTACATTATGCATCCAAACAGGTCCTAAAGTTTAATCAATAATGCATCTCAATGTGTAGGTGACGGCTCCAAGCGGAAATCCAAAGATGACAGCAGTGTCAAGCTTATCATGGCAGTCTTACATCGACGAAACTCCATCTGCAGGTGACGACAGCACCTTCTCAGCAAACGGTTTGTATGAACAGCTGAACGTGACTAGAGACGCATCCGACTATCTATGGTACATGACTGAGTAAGTAACCAAAACCAATTTTTTACTCTATTTTCTTCTGTACTTGTTTAAAATTTGAGATTAATCATCACTTTTCGGGTTCATTATCTTTCAGTGTCAACATAGATGCTGATGAAGGATTCTTAAAGAGTGGTAACAACCCTGTTCTCACAATCATGTCATCAGGCCATGCTTTACATGTTTTCATCAATGGTGAACTAGCCGGTAAAGCCTCGAGTTGTCCTGTCCTTTTGTCTTCAGTGGTATTGTTATTAACCTTTATATCATTACACTTCTTTACAGGGACTGTTTATGGCTCATTAGAAAGACCACAACTGACATTCAGCAATCAAGTGAAGCTTAAAGCTGGTGTTAACAAAATCTCCTTGTTAAGTGTTGCTGTGGGGCTAGCTGTAAGTACTTCAACTTCATCTGAAATCCTTTTCATCATGGAAATTTGTTGTTCTTATTGTTGATTGCGTTGTTTTTAGAATGTGGGTACGCATTTTGAGAGATGGAACGAAGGTGTTCTTGGCCCTGTCAATCTAAAGGACCTTGACGAGGGAACACGGGACTTGACATCACAAACATGGTCATATAAGGTTTGTTTTCACAAAAACTCAAAAATATAATTCAGTTTCTCCGATGTATTGAAGCTTACATTTACCTTTACCTATACAGATTGGAATGAAAGGCGAAAACCTCGGCATAGATAGTGTTAGTGGCAGTTCTTCGGTAGATTGGGCGGAAATGGCTCAAAAGCAACCTCTAACATGGTACAAGGTGAGTATTATCTTCAGTAGCATAAGTTTCAGCAAAGGCTCGTTTGGACACATAAGTAGACTGCACATAGACCTGGGCATCCCCGGACCCCTGCCAGGCTTTTGGGAATTTTTTTTTACCCATTTTCCCAGACCGAGCCCGAAATTCGGGCCTAGGGTCTTGTCTGTACTTGTCCGGCTAGGGCGTGAACATTTAAACCTTATCTTGAGGTCTCGGACAGGCAGACTTGCCCATGTTGGGCTGCACAGGATCGGACCGGACCGGACCGTAGTTGTAAAAATCCGGTCTGTCCTGGACTGTAATGCTTCAATACGGATTGAACCGTTAATTTACACTTTTAATATCTTTTAAAAGTAAATGTATACGGTCCGGACCGGTCCACACCCTGACCGGACCGGATTTTAATCCATAAAATTTTTTATTTTATTTTTAAAAAATCAATAGTATGTGGTGGACCGGACTGTAATGGTCCGGTCCATTACCAGGATCTGTTTCACACAAACAGTGAAACGGTCTGTGACCAGACCATTTGGAAAGCCCTATACATAACTAAAAATCCGTGACCATATTCATAGGCAACCTTTGATGCACCAGAAGGAAACGACCCGTTAGCTCTGGACATGAACAGCATGGGAAAAGGGCAGATGTGGATAAATGGCCAAAGTATAGGCCGACATTGGCCAGGAAACAAAGCATCAGGAAGTTGTGGAAAGTGTAGCTATGCAGGAACTTTTAATGAAAACAAATGCTTAAGCAATTGTGGTCAAGCTTCTCAAAGATGGTAAGTAATAATAACATCAATTTGTAATTTTTCCGCTTATGTCGGTTTACGTGTTTATGAATCGTTTTTTTTTATCTCTAGGTATCATGTTCCGAGATCATGGCTAAACCCGAGTGGCAACTTGTTGGTTGTTTTCGAGGAATGGGGCGGTGATCCTACCGGAATTCAGCTGGTGAAAAGAACAGTTTAAGCTGCAAATAATAAGCAAATGTGTACATTCTGGTTTGCTTACAAGTCTATATACATACACATTGGACATTAGCCGAATACAAAAGGTGGAAACGTATACGCATACTATGTACGGATAATACAGAGGATCGAGGATTGATTCGAGATGGTGGTCATGACAGCAGCATATGTAGATAAGGTATCAAGCGACAGGAAGTTCATAAGCGCAAGGCAAGTGAACTGTGAACTTGTTGCTGCAAAGAGGATATCATCAGTGTATTTTTTTTACCTTAAAAATATCAATACAAAAACTAGTGTTTGTTGACATTGTTGTCTTTTCTCATTGAAAATAAATGAAGAAAATATGTTGCAAGAAATAAAAAAACAGGCTTCTTGATTTATAAATAATGAAATTGATTTTAAATTTTAAAAATTGTTTTTACAATATCATTATCATCACTTGCAAGATTTTAGTGCATTAATCCTTAGATGTTGTCGAGTTATTTGGGCTTTGACGTAAAAAGATCGGTTCTGACCATGTTCATTTTTAAAAATAAGATAAATATACACATGTTTTAAATTTTATTTAGAAATTTAGGTTTGGCTAAAATGAAAACTAGAGTAAGGTGTATCAACCTATTTATGGATTGGTGAAAAGTTTGATGCAAATTTTTTTTGGGGAGAAGTTTGGTTCGAACTTGTTTGTTTTATAAACGAATTAAATATAAACATATTTTAAAAACCTGTTAAAATTCAAGTTAAATTCTTTATAAGTTAGGGATGACAATCTCACCCGCAATCGAAGGTTATCCGAAAACCCGAACCAATCTAAAGGTCGAAAGTTTCGATAAATTGCGGCATAAATGTGGGTGATGGTTGATTGGTTTTTGGTCCGGTTACGGTTCAGGGTGAAAATATTAAAACCTATCACCCGATCCACCACGTACCCTAGCCACCACACCACCCGACCCGACTTTCACCCGATGTTTACCCGAACTATAATTAAAATAAAATAACATATACTTTTAATTTTTGTAATTTACGAATTCTTTTCCCCAAGTCTAACATTATAACTCAAGTTTATGTAAGAAAACACTTCAACAATAGGTTAAACAATAATATTAATACTCCACACTTCCACACTCGAGTTTAATTTTAACGTTTAGTAATCACAAGTTTAATTTGCCGGTTAAACCCGAAAAAAGTTACCCATCAGATCAACCGCAATTATAATTTAGGGTGAAAGGAGGTTGAATGGGTGATGGATCCGGTGAAGAGTTTTGTAGTATAGTTTAGTTGATGTAAGTGTTACAATCATCCACCACCCTAACTGTTGACGTGCTATTTATAAAAATCGAACTTGAATATGTCAAAATTCAGCTCATTTGAGAGCGTGACCTTAGCTATAAAATTTTTTAAAATTCCAAATTGCTTCCGCTAGTCGTCAATTTTTTTTAGGGAAATTCCGGATGGTACCCCTATGGTTTAGGGTTTTCCGGATTTTGCCAAAGAGTTTTTTGAAGTCCGAACGGTACCCTTAAGTTTTATGCTTTTTCGAAATTTGCCCAATTTCATTAAACATACCAAACACTCCTTATCTTTTAAAAAAAATTGTAAAGAAAATAAAAAGAAAATAAACAAAGTTAATTCCGTAATCTTTCTTATTACTTATCTCGTCCCTTTCTCCATCACAGGCAGGTCGATCGTCGCTCTTCTCCATCACAGAGCAGGGTTTCTCCTCAGTCGTTCCATCGCAGGACTAGGGCTCGTTTCTCCTCCTTCACTCTTCGTTGCATCGTAGGGCTATAACTTTCTCCTCCTTCGCTCCATAGCAAGGCTAGGGCTTGTTTCTCCTCCTCGTTCCATCGCATGGATAAGGCTTAATCCACCTTCGATCTTTGCTCAATTTTAAGCGTAGGGCTTGTATAGAAGTTCAATGACAAAGAAGGTGGTTCACACTCCCATGACTGATCAATGATGATATCACCTGTTTCTCAAGTATTTATATTCAAGGTTACTCATTAGTTTCTCCCCTGTTTCAAAAAGTGAATGCTTAGTCTTCATTTCATTTCCGTCATCATATCAAATTTTGATACAGTTTGATTAGGAGATGGTTCTCGCTGCCATGGTATAATAGAAAACTGAACTCTGTAAATCACCACATCAGACAATTTAATTTAGTGTGGGAATGATAATCTTATTATAATAAGGAAAGACTGAATTCTTTTTCATTTCCTGCTCCTCTGAACAAGAGGGCATGTAAATTTGGAAATAGTTTATATTGGAGGCGATAGAATTTACATCCTAAATTTTTGAATATTGTTGGTATTAATGTCCACACCCAAAAGGAGTTGCACTTGATTCATTAAATCAACAGAAATTAACCATAATTTGTCATCACTGTATATAGTGAGAGCTAGGTTTACATTGTTGGTAGTGTGGTTCAGGCTCAAGTATTTGCATAAATTGGGACATTGACGTCTTCTTCACCTATTATCTTATATGATGGTGTAGTAGATCCTCTTCTTGATAATCTAGTTCAAGGTAATAACCAATAACCAACTTGTCTCAGTTACTAACTATTTATCTTACATGATGTCTGAAAATTATAAGCAAGATTGGAAGAAATGAAGCTAAACATGGCAAACTACCTAAGTGGCATCTCATTAGATCACAATAATACCAGCTATGTAGTTGAAAGAGATTGTCCAGTACTCGTCCATATGGTGAACAATGAAAATTACCATAAACCGCAAGGTGGAACTGAAAGCTCTTGCACAATTACCATTATGTAATCATAATGGTGGTATACTAATAGAAACTAGTGCTAGCTTTGGTTGAAGAGATGTTCATCGCATGGAATTTAAACGAACCAACAAACTCTAACAATTGCAAATATACTCTGGGGTAAAGCTTGAAGATTTGAAAGGGAATTCAAAGGGTCACAAATTGGCTTCAACACACACTATTAGTAATATCGTCCACATGATCATATACTCAGATCAATACAAGGTAAGCATAGTCTTATTAGAATTCTCTTATGTTTAACAGAGTCACATCACTTGACAGCTGCATTAGTGAAAGCAATCAAATAAAACAAGGGACAAGCTAGTAAGAACTATCAGTAGCCCCAACAAAGAATTAAGGATTTCAGTGATCAGATTGTTGATCAATATCTCGTCGTGTATAGAAGACATGTTGATTGACAGGATTTGCAACACAAACAACTTACTTGAGATCCTCGTTCAAAGCCCATATGATATTGCACAGATTATAGAATCACATGTTTTATCAACTAAGCTCTTAGTTGAACTACCACATCAGAACATTAGATTCAACGTGGCTCTACTTGACGTGAACATAGTCTCGTCAATCAAATAGATGAGTAACCTTGAATCTAAATACTTAGAAAACAGGGGAGAAATCGATGAGTAACCTTGAATCTAAATACTTGGAAAACAGTGATAACAACGATGGTCAGTCATGGGAGTGTGAGTCACCCTCTTTGTCATTGAAGTTCTATACAAGCCCTAGTCCTACAATGGAGCAAAGAGAGAAAGAGGATTAAGCCCTTTCCCCGCGATGGAGCGAGGAGGAGAAACGAGCCCTGCGATGGAGCGAATGAGGAGAAATCCATAGCCTTGCGATGGAGCGAGGAGTGAAGGAGGAGAAACAAGCCCTAGCCTTGTGATGGAGCGACGGAGGAGAAAGCCCTATCCTGCTCTGCGATGGAGAAGAGAGACCTGCGATGGAGAAAGCAACGATCGACTTGCAATGGAGAAAGCGACGAGTGAAGTAATTAAAAAAAATTTAGAAATTTACTTCGTTTGTTTTCAGTTTTTTATAAAGATAGGGAGTGTTTGGCACGTTAAGTGAAATTGGGCAAATTTCGAAAAAATATAAAACTTAAGGTATCGTTCGGACTCGAAAAAACAGTTGGACAAAATTCGAAAAACCTCAAACACAGGGATACCATCCGAAATTTTCTTTTTTTTAATTTCCAGTTTAACTTTCCGACTTCCTCCGAGAAGAGAGAACACTCAAACCCTAACCGCCGAGATCCCCGTCGTACCAGGCGAAAAGTCATCTCGCCACCGCCGGCCGGTCACAACTCCGGCGATATCTCATCTGCTTCTGCTCAAAGTATCGAACAGTGAGCGGTATCAAAGACGCTGGTCGTTGCTCGCTGCTCGAAGTTGCTGATCGCCGTCCGGTAAGCGCCATTTCCTCCTATAAATATGATCAATTTTCTTCTTCGATTATGACTCGAGACTTCTTTTTCTTCTTCTTCTTCTTCCGTTCGTTGGTGTGCTTTGCTTGATTGATGTCTGGTAGAGTGACCTCGAATTGGATGCTACTTTAGGATTGAGTTAATGTAGGCTGGTGAATTCCAGAAATTTGTTGCCCGTGCAGATAGGAAGATTCAAAACACAACACGCCTCCTTATTGAATAATAAACTCAATTTGAGCTCCAAATCTAGTGTGAATTTTTAATTTGTTTAGCATCGAGTCAAGAACTCAAGACATGATAATATGATGCTCTAGCTCTCTAATGTCATATATAGTCTGTAATTTGTGAAGATATTTAGTACTCTGATGATATAATTAAGAATGCTGTTAGTGATTTTCCTCTAAGATGAGAAATTCTGCGGGGTTTAAGCCTCACTACCTGATGAGTTCTAGAATTGCTTATTGCTGGAGCTTAGTTTCAGTTCATCTGAAATTCTGAATACCATTAGCTCATGAGTTTTTCTGTGGTCAGTTAATTTCTTAAGATTTATTTCTCAATTTTCTTTCAGATCATTTCTCATTGTATACATGCCAATTATTTAAGGCTATTCCTTTATGAATATCACTTATGTTCTCCCTCCATTCTATCCACTACATATTTTTTCTCAAACCCAACATCTTAATTTCCATATTCTCTTGAAAAAATTGTGTTCCACGCTTTTTTTCCTTCTTGTAGAATCCAGGCTCCATTATTTGAGTTGTCGAAGTGAAATTAAACTTGATGTCCTAAGAAACGGTATGCAGTAGATAGCCTTTTTCGTGTTGTACTGAATTGGTTTTTAATCGGTTCTTTAAGCATTGTTAGTAAGGATGCAAAGAGCTTGAGATTATAGAATGAACATTGAGAAGTTCAATGCTAAATATGATTCATTTCATTTTGTTTATTCTCTGTGTCTCCTAATTGGTTGTGGAATATTGTAGGTAGTTTAACTGTTCGAGCATATCCATAGCTGCTGAAATGACGAGTTATCTGTGGAGGAAGTATGCAGATCATGTTTACAACAAGTGGGAGAAAACCCTTCTTTGGGATATGATTGAGCCTTATAGACGTCCCAAGTCGTTCACACCTCTTGTCACAATTTATATCGCGGCTTTTTATACAGGGGTCGTTGGTGCAGCGATCACTGAGCAACTCTACAAGGTTAGTAGATCATTTCTATTTGTAGTGGTTTAAACTGTTCATGCCATTCTCAAAGAGTATAAGGTTCAATAAACAAATTATTATGTTCTATAGATCTTGCTGGATTCGATTTGCAGTGATGCATTTTTCAATTCCTTTCAAAACTAAATAGAAAACATAATAATGCTCTTTATAGTTTATTCTCCTAAAGTATATGCTTCTACACAATAAAATGCCATTTAGGATTTTCCATTTTCATGCTTAAACTGTATCAGATTAAATTTTGCCAAACCTCATCATAAGTTATCAAAATGAAGTGCTAGATCTCAATCATTCCTTGCTGCTTTGCAGGAAAAGTATTGGGAAGAACACCCAGGAGAGATGGTACCACTAATGAAGCCCATATTCTATCGTGGTCCGTGGAGGGTTATCCGAGGAGAAGCTCCCAAGTAACAGATTATTATTTCCGAGGAGTGTCATATCTGTAACAATCTGTTTCTTGGTTGAATTCGCAATACTCAGGTATGACTTGTTATTAAGGTTTACACTTTAGCTAATAATGCTATAACGTACCCAATTGGTATATTATTGTTGATAAAGAGGCATACTAAGGTAAACTGTCTTTGCTGCCCTTGGTATCAGTTATGTCATCCAAGTGAAATGGAAACTCGAATATCATGTTTCTATGATAACATTTATAGGAAACCGATATGCTAGTTGATATTGAGGCAATGATATATCCTTTGCATTCTTGAACCAACATTCAAGATCAAACACTTGAAAAGGCAACAAAATATATGTATTTAAGCACCCTATTTTGCATTCAGAAAGAACAAACTACGAGCTAGTAAACCTTATTTACCAGGGGCTTTGGTCTGTGCATTTCTGAACGCACTGCAAGCGATGACATAGACACAGATGAGAACCACAAGAGCAACGATGAGGATGACGTTCGTCTTCCTCCATTCGTCCTTGAGGTTTCCGAGCAGACCTGCTCTACAGGAGCTGCAGTTGTAGCATAGCTCCCTTGGGTCGTTGCTCCACGCCATACAATCTGGTTCGACATTTGGGTTTGTCGGGTTGACCCACGTTGTTGGGCTCACGTACTGGTATCCACATATTATTGGGGGCTTACAACATCCTGACTGTACAAAAAAGTCAGCACAATCAATATTCAATTGAGATCAAATGAAGATCATATTAAGCCATGATTATCACTAAATCACACTAATTTGCAAGATTGCCTATTTGCTTTTTTTTACTCAAACATCATTTCTCTTAACTAAACCGATCCAAATTCGGACTCAAGTCCTTATCCTAAACCAATTGACAATAGAAAAGGTAACCCTTCTAGACAACCCACATCTCCCACTCTCCTCGAGTTGTTAACTTGTGTCTCGATTCTCTTTTGGCTAATCTACCCCCTACGTATAGACACGGCACACACTAGTTTATACGGTTTCATACTAAAATCATATGTTATGTTAATGGGTTAATATTAAAATTAATTGTTATGTCAGTAGGAGTATACTAAAATCAATTGCAATAAGAGTAATTCATTACCATCTCGATAGTTTTTGACCGAATCGATCTCGAACTAGTCTCTACTCTCAACTAGCCATTAGGCGGTTAGCCTAATATAAAGCAAGATTAAAGAACTAAACCTTAAAGTTTGTGGCATGTAAAGCATGGGACACACACCATGATTATAGGGATCTATACTCCATTATCATATGGATATCTTAAATCATGACCATATAATATAAAAGCAAGATTTGTACTACAAAAATAAAAAGCAACATAAAATAATTATTAAAAAAAACATTTTAACGCTAAATTGTCTTCTTCTGGATAATCCTAATCCATCCATGATCCATGTATAATGAAATAAGAACAAGAAGATCTAGCAGCAAGAACCAAACCTGAATAGGCGAGATACGAGCCAAGAAGAAGTAATTAGCCGTAATAAACTGATTATTAAGCTTAGCACAAAACCCAGAATCAGCCAAACAGTTCCTAATCCTTCCCCAATAATCATCACTCACAACATGCTCCCTCAACCAACTCGAAAATCCGTAAAGCCGATACTCTCTCAACCCGGTTCCAGGAACCGGGTAACTTCCATCAGGCCGAGTCACAACGAAAGCAAACACAAGCAAAGTTATAAACAAAGCAATCAAAATCGCCATACAACACAAATACAAAGCTAACAGACTCTCCTTATACATATATGCTCCCATGAACCCTATAACCGCAACAACGAATACAAGAAACCCTAAAATCACCAACGGCCATCGGAAAAGATGGACGCATTCGTTGTCGGCTTGAGAAGATAGCCATAGCCCTGAAGCTATTATGGGGATTGAGCAGATTAAGGCTATGAAGTTCAAAGCTGCTGTTAAGTTGTTGCTTAACCCCATTTTTAACGGCTAGTTTTGTTGGGTTTGGAAGGTTGAAGAAGAAAGTGATTGTTGTAGGAGTTTTAGTGGGCAAGGAGGAAAATGAGTGATGGTATAGGATTCCATTTGGGAACTTTTGAAATTCGTTTTTGAAGATGGGTCGAAAAGCGAAAGATGCTAAGGTGGCGTTTGGTGAATTTCTAGAATTTTCTATGCCTTTGTAGATGTCTCATTTTTTGTGAAAGAGCAATTAGATGATGACAACTATAATTTGCAACTTACGAGAAGCAATTCAAGCAATAATATGGGTCCGGTTACGACTGTTACGTTTGGAGTTTGATAAAATTTGATATATTACGACTGTTACGTTTGGAGTTTGATAAAAGAATTGATATATTACTGAGTCTAAGAATTCATATCATTGAACACGGGTTTTCAGATTGCCTTGGATTCATATATCACTGGTATAGTTTGTTGGAGATTTGGGTTAAGTCTTTATTGTAACCATTGAATTTGTCTCGAGACAAGGTGCAATGAGTTGTTCACATGTGTGTCACTATGGTCTGGGTTGCGGAAGGCAAGCCAAGTGACCGCCACTAAGAGCAACTAGTATTGTAAGGGGAGTCGAATCGAAGCAAGGTGGTCTACGACAAGGTTAACCTGTGCCAGATTTTACAAGGCCGATACTTGGGGCTTTTTAGCCACGGTTTCCCGGCACACCTTTGGTTCTTAGGCCTTATATTGGCTAAAGAACATGTGGTTAAAAATTAGGAGCAATCCAAGCTCAAATGCTTAGTGAACGTCAATGAAGCAACTAGTGAGCTTTTTTATGAGCTACACTAGCTTGAGCTAAGATATTGAGTATTTGCGGATCTTGGAGCTTATCCTAGCTATGTGAAAGTGAATAAAACTCATTGGAAGTGTTTGGACCAAGAAAAATAAGCTAGCTCTAAGCTAGCTCCGGGGAGCGGTTTTGGGCTCCTTGTTTGGGCCTCGGGCCTTTCTAGGGTTTCAAGGCCCATCATCCAAGCAACTTGCATGTAACTTCCCAAAAACGTTGGCCCCTATGCCTATATAAGGGAGAGCCATTTGCACTTGATTCTTCATTCGTTTTTGCAACAAATAAGCTTTTAGTTCCATTGTATTGACATTGGATATGCCTTCTTATAGCTTGTTTGCAAAACTCGAAAGACCAGTGTAATTCCTTTGTATTGACAAATGATAGGCATCCATCTTAGATTGGTTTTGTATTGACGAAACCTAGGAATTCCCTTTCTTTACAAAGTAAGACAAGTAAGTCACTTACTTAGTCTTTGTAACGTATAACGTTTTGTCCCACTAAGGTATTTGGATATTCCCGGTGTAGGGGAAAATACTTAGAAGGAAAATTCTTTTATGAATGACTCATTACATAATTCAAGTCAAAGTTTTAAACATATAACAATCGGTTTATAAGACTTGCAATTGAACTTAATTTATATTAGAGTTTCGTCTACTCCTTTTGGAGATTACAAACTCTTGGTTGGATTTTCTCTACTCCTTTGTGGAGATTACAAACCCTTGTTAATAATTTGACTTCACTTCAAGATAAAATATATATATATATTAATTTGATTGGTAATTGGGAGAACTGTCTACTCACTTAAATGAGACTACGGCCTTTGGTCTAAAACCGGACACCTAAAATCTAACATAGTTACGAGCTCTACTTATAATTGAATGAATCTCGACCGTTATATGATAACCTAATGGTTAGATTAAGTTTACCGTCTTTTCAAAATTTTCATATATTCAGTTATCTTTTATTGAGTTATTTCTATATGAATTTTTGAACTTTAACTAGAGTAATTTTAGGGAAAACCTTCATATGTACTCTAGGGGAACAAGACCCTCATATGTCTATGTAGAAGATCATTATGTGCTCTGTTCAAGTGATTATGTGATGCAATGTTGGTTGTGTGCAACTTGTTAGTTCTAAGAGGATTCAAGCGGGTTGGACGTGCAAGTGATTGAGGCTGAATCGTTTGGGGCTATGTAGAGGCTCTGTACTATAGGTTTCCACGGGTCGTGATAGAGATGGGGTATAGGGGTGTAATACGGCGAGCCGACACACTGGCATGCTGAAGCTCGCTCATTTATAAACGAGCCAAGTCCGAGCTGAGCCTAAATTTTAATACGAGCTCGAGCCGCGCTTTTGACGAGTCGATCCCGAGCTGAGCCCGAGTAGCTCGGCTAAAATTATGCTCCTATAGTGTTATTTTAGCCGAACGAGTCGAGCTTTACCGAACGAGTTGAGCATCGACATGCTCAAACTCAGCTCGTTTATAAAAGAGCCGAACCCGAGCCAAGCCTAAATTTCATAGCGAGCTTTAAAATGTGTTCATCTTCGGGTCATTTATAAACGAGCCGAACCCGAGCTAAGCCTAAATTTCGTACGAGCTTTAAATGTGTTCATCTTCGGCTCGTTTTAAAAATGAACTAGTTCGAGCAAGCTTTTGACGAGATAAACACAAACCGAACCCGAGTAACGCTAGGTTTCTCTTGGCTTTGCCTTTGTTCTCCTCTCCGTCTCGATGACATGATGATGATCTGGTTTGATGACTGGACCTTTATATTTTCTCCATTTTACCACACAAAACCATCAATTTCTTGATCTAGTGTGGCTTAACATCCTTTTTACCAAGGGAAACCAATATGTCAAAGTCCTTGCTTCTGCTCCATTCTCCTTCTCTCTACAACAAATTTTCAATCCAGTTTCGCTTAAAACATTAATATGGATTGCATAATAGCTAAATAATCCAGCCCTTAAATTGTTGAAGCTTGATAAACAAAAAAAATTCAAATTTGTAAGTGACAAACTAAAGCCCCGTCCGTAGTTACAAAATTCAAAATTTGTAGTTAGTGGATTTTAAACTCTCAGTGACAAGAAACACCCTCTCATCCTTATACCAGTTGGATTAATTGAACATGTGTATTCTTTTTTTTTTTGTAAAGTTATACTTAAACCAAATGTAAATACACAATTTCAATTACACAAGTCTAATCGAGTTACACAAGTCCAAAAGTTCGTCGTTTACACAGAGTCGAGTTACACAATCTCAATGTTGAGTTACACAAGCCCAAGGTCGAGTTACACAAGCCAATGTCGAGTTACACAAGTCTGTAGTTTTGGATCATTTATTAAAAATAGAGAGGGCTAGTTTGTATCAACGATAAAATAAGACACTAGTACCCATTCTTTTCTAAAAAATGAACCATTGAGCTATTCTATAAATTCTCTCCGATTCTCGTTGAAGAATGCGCATCTAAACCACTAGCTTGTTCACCTATTAAATCATTGTTTCCTCGTGTACAAACGAGGCCACTAAAACACAATAATAACAACCAATTTTTTTTATAACATATGAGTACTTCAAGCTTGATCACCTTATTTCAACTTCAACACTTTCTGAATACAAACTAAGGTCTCCATGTTTGGTTTTCTCGACCAACTCAACAACATTGTTGCCTACGTACAAGATGAACTTTGGTTTATAAAGTTCCTACCAAAATCAGTTTTTTTATAGTAAAATAATCCATAAATTCCCTTCCATGATCCGCCAACACAACAATTTTTGCTTTATTTGACCAATCTCTCTTTTTTTCGTTCTTATATCTGGGTTTTTTGAAAGCCAGTGCTTCAAAATTTTATCACATAATCCTTTGTATCCACCAATAAAAATTCTATAAATTATGAAAGCTTCCAAAACCGAGATGAAAACAAGTGATCCAATAACAATTGGGTAGGTAGACAAACTCATGCATCTCACGAGATTTTGTTACACTTGCATTTTGCGATTGGGTGGCTTTACATTTTGGTGTTTGCATCTTCCTCTTGGAAGATGGGTTGACCCTGTTTCGTTTGGAGGAGTCATGGGCAAGTAATCGAACTCTGAAGGCTCAAGAGATGGTCAAATCTGAGGTTTTTACCGGTAGTCCATGTGAGCTTTAATGGGCACTTCTTTGAGTGACATAGTCTTTCTATTTCTCTTTTCTTTGTTTGCCTAGTGTTTCTCCCTGCTCGTTGTTTCAAATCTTGTCGGTTGATGCATTGTTTTTGTTTACCTCTCTTTTTTCTCTATTCTTATCCTTGTTTTGTTAAAGCTTGACAGATAGTTCATCTCTCCCTCACAGCCTCTCATTTTACTAGTTTTTTTTATTAGTGAATCGAATTTATTTCCTTCCTAAAAAATCAACAAACTTAATCACTGTACAGTGTAGCTGCATAACCAAGTTATAATAGGTCAAACTCATTAAAAAAAATCCAGGAACTATCATTTGGATTATTTTATTTATTTATTTTGTTAAATATAAGAATGATTTAAAATAAACATTTATAATTGAGCTTTTATGGTGCTTTGCCATGATTTTCGCAAAAGTTTTATTTGAACTTGACTTTAAGGACGTGTGTAGTTATAGTTTTAAATTAGACACTGGTTCGCAATTAGGGTTTTTCAGTAGTGAAAATCTATTTTTAATCTTTTCACTGTCAGTCTGTCACTGTTTTACCACGTGCGCCAGCATCGCCTTCAATCCTCCACCACACAATCGAATATCCTTCAAATCCTAGGGCTCACATTCTCCCACGTCACCCTTTAAATTTCATCCGAACCATTCTTCACCAAAATCCCAAACCCAAAATCTCCACCAAAACCTAACAATGCAGGCGGCGAACTCCTTCCATCTACCCCACCGCAACAACCACCGCCTGCCTCGTCGTCATCTACCTCGTCCAATTCCGACGAGGCGTGGATATGGTCGGAGATCAAAGCAGAAGCTCGCCGTGACGCTGATCAGAACCAGCACTCGCCTCCTACCTTTATTCCACTATTCTCTCACATCCCTCTCTGGAGCGATCTCTCGCCTTCCACCTCGGAAACAAGCTATGTTCCTCCACGCTTCTCTCGACGCTGCTCTACGACCTCTTCCTCCATGCTTTCTCCTCTGATTCCTCACTTATCTCTGCCGCAGTCGCGGATCTTCGTGCGCTCGTCTCCGTGACCCCGCATGTACCTCCTTTTCTCACTGCCTCCTTAACTACAAAGGCTTCCTCGCTTGCCAAGCTCACCGTGTCTCTCACTTCCTCTGGTCTCGTACTCGCCGTCCTCTTGCTCTCGCTCTCCATTCTCGTGTTTCCGATGTCTTCTCCGTCGACATTCACCCTGCAGCTAAAATCGGTCGCGGAATCCTCTTCGATCACGCTACTGGAGTCGTAATCGGCGAGACAGCGGTCGTGGGAATTGCTGCTCGATTCTTCATCACGTTACGCTTGGTGGAACTGGTAAAGCAGGCGGAGATCGTCATCCGAAGATCGGCGATGGAGTTCTAATCGGAGCCGGAGCGACGATTCTCGAAACGTGAATATAGGTGAAGGAGCGAAGATTGGTGCTGGATCAGTTGTTCTGATTGATGTTCCGGCAAGGACGACAGCAGTTGGGAATCCGGCAAGGCTTGTTGGTGGCAAGGAGACGCCCTCAAAACACGAGGATGTCCCCGGTGAGTCCATGGATCACACTTCCTTCATCTCCGAGTGGTGTGACTACATCATTTGATCACAATCTAGACAAATTTGGTAATTCTTCTCTATCTCTATATATATTTCCGTGTTTGGAGATGGTGGAACTGGATTATCATATCGCAATAAAAGTACTTTGTCTAGTCATTTGCTGCCTTGTCAACTTCAGCTAGTATCTTAGTATGCACGACTCTATGAAGAAACAATAGTTTATTTGCAAAGAAAAAGAGCCAATCAATGCAAAAGATGATGTTAGATATCAATATGGATTGTTCATATGCAAAGAACACACTCAAAAGTTAAAAAAAAAATCAATCTTGAAATCAATTTCTAAAGAACCAAGGGAACTGGCTTGTTCCCCAAGTCACAATCTTTGTCATCTACAGCAGTTTTCTGCTTAATCTTACCAATTAGGTTTGCAAGAATGCAATGGAGCTCCTCTGCGTCTTCCATTCGTGAACTTCAGCATGGATGAGTGTTGGGTTGCTCTTGATTCGCTCTGATAATGGAAAATATTTTCTAGGCATGACATAATCACAATTTCCAAGCTTCAAACTTGGGCAATAATCGCCGCCTCCATCTCCAAGATAAATGAACGTATTGTTTCCGTCTTTTTCAACAGCTGCTCGGATTTTATCCAAAATCAAACCCTAATTAAAAAGCAATAGGTTATTAACAGATGTTTTGTACAAGCTGGGAAGATAATAATTACAAATTTTACTATACATACAAATTATAAACTACTATAAGCAATGTGGATGAATATGTTCACACTGATGAAATTGTATCATTTGCCTCTTAATTGCACAAACAAAGAAAAGCAAGCAAATCATCTATTGAGTTCCTTTCCCTGAAAATTAAAATAAGCAAACAAAACAAGCATTTCCGGATGTAAGAAATATTTAACCTTAGCGGAAAAAAAACATAAAATAAATAAACAACTTAATACTTGAATGCTTGAAGGGAGCTTAGTATCACTCCGCGCTTCGGACAAGCACTCAACAATGGTGAAGCGAACAAAAGGATAATGTACTCATGAACACTTTCAGACAGGATAACAAGTGCAGTCAAATAAACGATGAACATATCCTTGCATATTTGAACCGAAAATGCTGTTTTCACTAAAAACAAGAAATGGGAATGTTAGCTACATACCTTGCCATATTTGGAGGGCAATGGTTGCAGCCATGATCAGTTGTACAATACGGAAAAATTCTAAGCATGCCTTGTTCATCAATGTCAGCTGGTTACTGATGATTTCTGTAAAACAGCTCAATAATCCATGGTATCTCAATATTGTCTCGATGAAGAACATATTTGCATCACTAACTATCCTCAAGTCACATCTGAAATGATTTGAAGCTCAGTTCAACACTTCAACATGGATGATTGATTGAAATAAGATGATTATGTTTGCGTATTTACCCTGCAGCATGAGCTGCTTTAATGGCTAATTTGATTTGAGGCTCCAATGGAGTTCTAACAAGCATTCTGCAATATCACTTCTAGTCTTCCCTGTGAATGAAGTGTCGCCATCATTCTGTTCTGCAAAGATCATCAACCGACAAGACTAATAGGTACCTTAGTAAGCAGCAATTACTGATTCCTCATATATCTTAATGATCTTCTCGACTTTCTGCTAAATAAATAAGCCCAATGAGTCTGATGCATCACTAGGAAAAAAATATTTCCTGATTTTTGGTTAATCTCATTTTATCTAGGCCTTGTTTGGTATTATACCTAATATTTGGTGTATAAGTATATGGATATCATCGTGATATACTTTTTATCCATTTTTTATGTAGATATGGATACCAAACATGCCTAGTTCTTAATTAAAAACAAAAGGCCCTCTCTAAACTAATGAAAGACAAATCATTCTCAACCATGGCATAATGGGTTAATATTACAATGCAGACAACTTAAGGACCTGCTGAATATCACATCATAATTCATTCCCAATATCTAAACTTCCAAACAATTTCTCCTTTACCCAATTGCAGTCTCTTTCTTCATTCTTTTGCATCCAAACCCTAAACTGATTTCACAATGAAATCTGGATTTCAAATCTAGCCTCACAGAGCAATATTGCTTTGATACCCTTTCAAAGGTTATGTTTATCATAGCATTTTGAAAGTGCGATATTGGACACTCTCAAGATCTCGATATTTGATATACAAAGATCTTCACAGTAATACTTAATTATAAAAACAAGCTACTATTGATTAACATGTTCTAACATTAAAAAAAATCGATTCAAAATTTTCCAGAAAGTTAAAAATCGTGAAATTGAAGACAAATTCAGCAAAACCCACAAACTCTAATTGCCAAAATCAAACCACTATAGAATCGATTTCTGAGAAAATTGGAAAGAAAGCTAACCATGAGAGAGTTCCAGGGTACATTGGAGTAAAGCTGATTGAATAAAGGGGTGAGACCCATTTGAGTAACAACCAATTGTCGCTATCGCCGTGGATGATCGTCCGATCGAAGTCGAAAACCACCACCACCGTTGATTTTATCATCTCGATGCCGTAGTCAATTCTCCGGCAAAGCTTAGCGCAGACTGTGGCTGACTTGGCGCGACGATCGTTGACCAGCCACTTTTTCGTTTTTTGACAAATTTTTCGCCAACGTCGTCTTTTTCGGCGATTATCAGGATATTGCCAGTGGACTTGTCGTGAGTACCGGAAACCTTGCCGAAATTGCAGCCACATATTTCATTTTATAATATGCTTTTTTAAAGAAATCTGTAACCCTAATTTTCGGATCAGTTATTTGCTTTTGAAATCCAAAACACAAATCTCAAATAAAAATGCATTATTCCATGAGTCCATGACTAAGTATACATCATTTCAACTTTTTCTTTTCCAACTTTCCTTCCTATTTTTTTCTAATTTTTAGACAAAGTTTAATATAACTAAATTTAAATTTAGGTTTGGTCTGTCTCGTTTATAAAGAGTTGACCTTGAACATTATAGGGTTGTTATAAATCTACTTGGTTCAAACTCTTTTACTTTTTAAACAAGTCAAATATTAACAAATTCTATAGTACATAAAATAATCACACTCCATTCAGACTCATACAATGACCCTAGTTTAAGCAAATGAGAATGCACATAAATACTTTTAAAAATTAATAAATTGTGCCCTTGTATTTTTAGACTTCTTTCATATTATGTCCCGGAGTTTTTCAATTCCGGATGTTGTTGTGGACTTTATAATTTCGGGTTATACCCTTCTACTTATATTAGTAACATTTTGAGGGGTTAAAAAAATCAAGTTATTTTTAATTTTTTATGAAGTCATATATACATGTAAAATGACTATAAATTATAATAAAATTTTATCAAAATGTTAGTTCATAGATGATAGAAGTATACATTCCAAAAAACATTAAAATACAAAGATATCATCTGAAATATCCTCGATTAAACCTACCAACAAAGTGAAATTATATATAAAAGAATATTGGAATATAAACAACTCATACCCACACACAATAGCAATTGTAGCAAAATAAAGTTGACACACAGAAATGCACAATCCCACCATTCTCGTTCACCATTTATTTTTGACAGTCTGTCTCTCTAATCACCCATAAATGGTGCCAATCAAGCCAAAATAAAGTTGCCATTACAAGAAACAATTGTAAGTGTAATCTTTATATTCGATATTGGACCAAAGAATAGCTGTTCAGTGGAGCCCAAATGAACATCAAATATACAGCTAGTACCCTTTGACAGCCAATCAAATCCATGTCTCTCACAAACAAAAAGCTGTTGAACACAGATTCTCAAAAGACAAAAATTCCACAAGTTCTGGCTTTAACAGCTAAGTGAGACTTGAGAAAAAACAAATGATTTGCAAATAATCATAATTATTCATTTGCTCGCCATCATAAATTGTCACTAACAAGTTTGTCGATTTACAGTAAATTGTAAAAAAGGCTCTCTGGTTCTCTTTATGAATGACTACAATTGAATGAATTCTAATTACCCTAAAGAGTAAAGACTCTCCCTTAGTTGATGTATCTACACTACTTACCTCCCACACATCTCCAATTTATCCCACAAGGGTAAAAAAAATCAAGAAATTACATAAGGAAGGGGAAATTGCACAGAGAACTATTTTCGTCGTCGTCGTCCGTTGTCCGTTGTGATCTTTAAATGCTATACCCGAGAGAAACCCGGGTTTTTATTGGTTTTAGCTTCAATCCCATACTTTCCGGCGAGAGAAGCTCAGGGAGATGCATGTCGGGCTTAGCGGGCTTCTTGGACTCCCTCTCAGTTGAGATGGTCTCACAAATCCATACCCCATGAGGAAGCACTCCATGGTACGAGCATTGCGTACGGTTGCTCCTCTGTTACCATTGATCCACAAGCTTGTACCTGAACTCAATCATATTTATAAGAACAAACATTCTTGCTGTGACGCAGTAGTCTATTTAGGGCCTTTAAGAGTTTTTTGTTTTCAATCGCTGCATACCTCAACCAAAGCACTGCACCTCTCATCAAGCTTGGCCATCATGTGTATGGCTTCTGAGTAAAAAGGTGATTCATCCCGACAAATATCAGCGTCCGACATCTTAGTTTCTTTAGGTTATCACTGAATGTCGGGTCTCCTGGCAGTTGTCAGAAGTGGAGTATTAGGAAGACAAGCTCGGTAAAAAGAGAGATACAAGTGGGTAAATGATTTAGGACAAGAATCTTACCCGTTCATTGCTTCTAGAAACCGCAAAACATTTACACTTTGTCTCTCATCTAACAACTGAAGATGGAAATTATTCAATATGGTTGTAAATGACACTGAAATCAGACGGAAGTAGAAGATTTGAACTACTAACCCGTCTACACGCTTGAGCTATATCCGATTCTGGAACCTCAGCATTGCCTCGGATTTCGCTACATGACATACATGAACGCATATTCCAAACTAGATGCATATTTTAATGAAACTGTTAAAGCAACCACACAAACGAACGAAACCACAGCACTACCTGACTGAAATACCTCTTCAACAAACACTCTTTCACCAAGCCACACATGCCATAGAAGTACAGCAAATTTGACATGACCTGCAAATTGAAATCATTTCATCAGCTTAAAGTTGTTTGTAAGGCCCGGCTAATTGCATAACACAATACAGTGCTGCTTAGCCAAAATAGTACCTTGTTGTACAGCCATTCAGTCCAAGAAGGCGGTTTGCAGAGAGGTGAGACAAGTATCAAACCAAGAACACGCTCTTTATACTTGGTCTGCAAGACAGGATGAGGACCAATTATCACCAAGCTAAGATTAAGATACTCAAAAACTTTACCAGAAAAACCCAAAGACATACTGCAAATAGGCTAAGGATGTAAGCCCCTGATGTAGCTCCCATGCACATTACAGTATCAAGCCTGCAGAAGACATAAGGAAATAAATCGAAAGGAACCACTCAGAAAATATATTAACATCATTCAAATTTTACACAATTGTCATACTGATATTCTCACATTATTACCTGAAGAAATTAAGAACCTCAAGAATCTGATCAGCCAAGTTTTCTGCCGATGGAACCGGATCATTTGTACAAATGGCAGCAGCTCCCAACTGCAACAACTCTTGACAAGATTGTTACAATGTAAATGTGAGTATAGGATAAAATAAAATGAAAAAGTAGCCGTAGTAAATGTTCACAAATAATAACCAACAACTATATGATACATAAAGTGCAGAAAAATTACAGACCTCGTGTCCAGGAGGACTGATGTGGTAAATGCAAAAGTTATGGAGTAGCAAAGAAGCAGCCTCAGGGTAAAAGAAGAGTCCTTGAAACAAGACATATCTGCAAAAGCATGTGTGTCTTTAGATTGATGAATAACACCAACATATAAACTTGGCGAAGAGGAAACTGTCCAGGGATTGCAAATATTTCAGTAGTAAGAAACTATCGAAAACTGAAGGAGAAACCATTTTGGTCACTCACGATTTAAAGCCAAATCAGGATAGGTCACCAAGCCTGGTTTGTCCCGGTCTCCATAAACGATGACAGACACAGGACCGTGGCGGTTTTTACATGATATTCCTGTCAAGATTATAAAAGAAGCACCGGGTTTAGAAGGCTGTACGATGAAATTAATTTCAATAAGAAAGAAAATGCATAAGGTACCCATAATACAAATTAAGTTATCAAAAGTGTAGCATATCTTATGGAATAGAATGATCCATAATGTACTGATGAGGAAAGAACAAAAACCGACTAGATAAAGTAAAGAACTTTAACTTTATTAGGGTACAAGACTAATCTAAAAAAATATTCTTAAATTAATAATGAATCCAGATAGAGTTTACACGCAAAAAAAGGATGCTAACATGTGCAACTGATTATATGGCCTCATTTAGCAACCTGACAAGTAGGAAACAACTTAGAATATAGAGTGGTTAAACACAATTATATGTGATAACCATGGTTCCTAACTTCGAAATTTCATTTCCAACATTATAAAGACAGTTTAGAGAACATCTTCAAATCTTCTGCCAGTATTTCTTAAGAAGTTGTCCCTCAACCAAATTTTCATTCTTCCCTCCAAGTCTCAAACAAAATTGAAGCACACTTTAAAGATTATTTATATTAAAAAAACTTAAGGAAAATATACAAATTAGGATGATATAATGCAGGTCCTTTTGATAGTTGGAAGGAAAAAAATTCATTGTGAATAAAATTAAAAGAGAGTCTACTTATAGGGCTATGAAACAAGAAAACCCAAAAAACTCACAAATATGATATAACAAAGTGAACACAAAATCTTTTGGTGGAAATCCACACTAGTTGAGGAAGAAACATCCAAAAACACAGCTTTTGGTATTAAAAAAAACAAAAAAAATACTTCCAATATGCCAAAAGGATATAACCCTAATTACTCGCCCACAAAAAATAAGAATACAAGAGAGAAGAGTTTTTTTGGCAAAAAAGATTTTGTTACCCCCAAATAAGTCAGCTGAAAGCAAGAAATGCCAATCCTCAGCTACTGAAAATCTAGCAACGGTAAGAAGAGAAATAAAACTTACAAATGCAATGAAAAAAAAAAAGGAATTCTCTTCAGTGAATTGAGGAGAGAAAGTTATAATAGTTAAATTGGATGATACAAGAAAGAACGAGAGAGATTGTATCTTTTTATCTACTACAAAAGAAAAATTAAACAACAAGAGTAATCAGATCTGAGAAAACAAACAGCTATACCGATTAGAAGAGAACGACACAATGAATTTCATAGGAGAAACAACAACAAGAGTCAAAATCAATAAAAAGAAACAGAAACATCATCAAACGAAACCCCAAATAGAAATTCATTTCATCAAGGAGCTCAATTGAAAAAAGGAGATAAAAAGAAATAAAACCTTTCCACCGAGGTAGATAGTCTCAACGTCTAGGGAAACGGAATCAATCGTGTCCGCCATCACAAAACGGCTCTCTTCAAGTCTGCAGAAAGCCGTCTCTCTTCTTCTTCTTCAGATGCTGAGGGATTTGCAGGCGTCTTCAACCACTGATCGCTTTTATACAAAAATTTCAATCTCTATCTTTCGCTTTCTCTCTCCTACTTCCGGAGATCCCTCCTTCTTCTTCCACCGACGCTTTTGTTTTCTCTCTCTATCTCTTTCTCTCTCTACTGTGAATTGTGACCTGTGAACTTAAACACGAGGATTCGAGCTTCCTGAACACGTATACGACGCCGTTTTGGGGTAGGTTTTTTTGTGAATTCTCTGGTGAGCTGGCAACGTCACTTTTGTGTTTTTTCACTCGTGTAAGTGGTGTCAACGTCACTGCGGTGAAAGTCGTGAACATAAAAAAATTTACGTCAGCAAGAAATGGTAAAACTGTAAAAAAAAAAAAAAAAAAACTTATCCAGATTTTATTTGGAGCAAGAAATAAAACCAAACCTATAATAATCTAAAAATATTTTGAAGGGAGCAATCTAAAATTTATTGGATCATTGTAATTGAGTTGAAAAATAAACTTACTTTTTTTTAATAATATTAAGCTTGATTCTTTTGTAAATTTTTGTTGACCCTACTACATCAACCGTCTGTTTCAGTATCACAAAAATATTGCAATTTCTTACAATAGAAAATAAAATTATGATGTATAAAATTATTTATTATAAATCATTTATACTAAATATAAAATCTTCATTAATATAGTAAAAATATTTTTATTGTAAATTATTTATACAAAAATTATGACAACATTTAACATAACAGAAATATACTTTTGTATCATGACAGAAGTTAACGTAAAAGAAATATACTTTAGTATTGCTTCATATCTTATAATTAAATCTTCGATATAAAGCATTTGGACTCTAACTTTATCCGTGTCAAATATCCAACTTTTCCGTGTATGTACGAAAGCACGTGCACATTCATATGTCCCAACTTCTTCCTATCAAATATTTGAATGGTTTTATTTTGTAATCTCTTAACATAAAAACTTTATAATCAGTACTTTAAATTTACTTTATCTTAGTTTTCGTTAGTAGTTATTGTTTTCATATATTTGTATGTGACAATAGGTTATTCGATTTTGGATTTTATAACAATTTATGATCATAGATTACGAATTAATGCGACTCTTTATAATTTTGGAATTTTCTAACAAATATTCTTTATGGACTATTCTCATTTTTCATAGATATATTTTTGATCTCATGACATTATATTCTATATAAATATACACATTTCCTTTGACATTGTTTTAAAAAAGAAAAAAAAATTAATTTAGTATTTTTTTTCCAGACCGTCACTCTTCTCAATCAAACGGAATCCTCATTCTTGATGTCCTTTTACGATAAATTATTTTGATGTGTTGTCTCCTATTGAATTGGTATTATCGGATTTGTTCAGCATCGACTCTCAATATTTTAGGTTTGTGCAATATATCGGAAAAAAAAAATAAAAAAAACTCACTTTATTTCCTTAGAATAAAACGTGTATCTTGCCATATAATCTTGCCAAAAATTCGTTTTCAAAATTTCGCAATTTTGTAAAAATTGTGGGCCAATATGTTTTTAGATTTTAACTATGGGGTAATTTTTCCTCCATCATGTTGGCCCATGTGATTTGGACCGAAAGTGATGTGATATTGTATAACTCACTCCCCTATATAAACTATTCTTCTTTCTATACCAAAATATTTTCGATCGTGTAGAGATCAAATGATATTTTTCGATGATAACATGTTGACATTTGAAGTTTTATAGAAATATTTACCAAATTATCTTATAAATATTCATAGTATTCATAAATCATAACCCTCTATAATTTTGTATCTCACGAAATATTATTAGAATGTAAATGATTTATAAGAGGTTGAGTTAAAATAATTAATTTATAAGGAACTAATTTTGAAATAAATGTATTTAGACAAAACAAATACTAGTTTTAATAAGCAAAAAATAAAATATTAAGATATATAATTATTTCATATTTAGGATAAATTTAATGGTGATATTTTTTTATTTAAAAAAGTCGATATTCTCAATATATAGAATGATTTCTCGTGAAAAAAGAAAGAGTTAATTACTTCTTCAAATAATGTACATTAGAGATTCAAAATTTTAATTATCGTTTTAATTAATGCTGTAAAAAGTATAATTTTATTTACCTTTTTATTTATCATATAAATTTTAAAAAAACTATTTTCTCCATTTTCATATCACTATCTATATTTTATATAATTTTTATATTTTTTTATAATTATTAACAAATATAACACCTCCTACCGTCATTTATCTGTAGTTTTTTTTTTTTTCAAATATTGAGAATCAGTATTACTTTTTCTATAAAATTTTATAAATAAATACATAAATAACACATTCAAAGACTAAAACTTGACAGTGATATTTTTACTAAAATCTTTATGGTGGTATTTTTTGAATAATGTACATAAATTAAGTTGGTAACGAATCATTAAAAGAATTATAGGCATTAAAGAAAATACTAAATGAGATTCTAACTTTGTAAAATCGTGACAAGGTTGCCAATATTTCATGTTACAATAAATTGAGCAAATTAGGGCTTTATATTTCTTTGTTGTCATCACATCATTAAGTTTTATTTAATTTGTGGGGCCATTTATAGTAATTGTGATCGGACAATCATCTGGCAATCGAAAGGCCAGGAGTCCATTGCGACCGTATTTTAGGCTTTGTTTTAAAATTTATATATTGTATTTTTCTTTGATATAAATTGGAGTATTGTCCAGGGGAATAAATATACGATTGAAAATTAATTATTAATTAATTAAGGGAAAGAAAAAGGAGGGCGTCAATGATTGTAATTGATATGGGCATTACAACAATGGATGATAATGATTGATTTTGCTGCTTAAACATATTTTTTAGTGACTGGGATTAGTGTAAATTATTACGGGGACACTAAACATATTTTAGGTAAATTTTAAATTTTTTTTTTAAAGAAATATTCTTAAATTATGATACAATTCATTTATACAATTTTAGTAATTAATTTAGTAAAGTCATATTTATGTATTTTACAAAATCATTGTCAAAAAATATTTATTGTTAAAGTTATATGCATAGAATCTACCTAAGGGGTTCAACATTTGTATTGCAGATTATATAAACTCTAAAATTTTATCATAATTCCATGTAAGTTTCATAATCTATTAAAGAGAGGTATACAAAATTTCATAATTTTCTATAATTTTTATTCTTATTTATTCTTAATAAGTCTCATAAATTCCATTAGTTGGTGATGCGCTCTTGACAACCATGACCGTGGATGAGGAGGACGATGCTTTGCGGGTTCACTCCGATGGACCGCTCACTCGCTCCCGAGCTAAAGGCATCGCCCAAGCTTCCGGCTCAATCATCTGACGCACCATTGCATCACTTGGACCCGTTAGTGGCATGTCATGTACCACTCCACCATGGCATAGACTTCCGGCGCCACGTCATCAAGCTAGCAAATATTATTATTATTTTAATGTATTTTTCATTTTAATAATAGACTTCAATTTTCGGAACCGTAACTCCGGAACTTAATTCCGGGAGTTACTTTCCGACATTGATAGTCTAGGCCTTACAATTCGGGAGTTAGCCCCGGCTTTATTTCCCGCTTTTATTTCCCGCCTTTATTTCCGTCTTTAATTTCCGGCTAATGGTTTGGCCTTCATCCAGTATATAAAGGATGCTTGGCCATACTTGTAAAGCATGTCTAATATTAATCAAGTTATTTGAAGGAAAATCCTGTCTCTTGATTTGGGCATCACTTCCTCTTCAATCCCCTCAAAGTTCTTCCTTGGATCAAGTCTTAGATCCAAGAACTCACCTTCAAGGATTCTTCTAAAGAATCAAACTCTCAAATCCACTACAACGTTTGCTCGATCTCTCTAGATCGAATCAAACCTTCGCTTCCGCCTTATCAAACTTCTATCAAAGTTCTCATTTGCACATCAACACGAAGTTGAAGCTCTAGCTTGGTCTAGATCCGGCGTCCGTTCTTCAACGCTTTCAATGCACGCCATCAAATTGGCATCAGAGCAAAGGGATCGAAACTAAGTTCTCTTTACTCTTGTTTTTGTGCGTTATTTATTATCCTTCTTTTGCCTTTGTTGTTCTTTTCCCTCTTGAAGATCTTCATTTGTTCTTCGTGTTCATTGAAGTTTTCTTTGAATTTTTTTTTTTTCTCAGCGAAACAAAATTTAGGAGATATTTTGGTTTGGGCCATCAAACCATCTATCAAATACAATTTGTTCTTAACGCGACCCAATCCGACAGAAGTTTGTTAATCGATGTTTACCAAATTTCTGGGATTTATTTGTTAACAAATTCGATATCTTCGCATTTTGATATTCAAAAAAAAAAAAAAAAAAGAACTCTTCAACAAAGCGGATTTGTTTCCAAAGTGTTTCATCTCTTGGGCATCAAAATAGTTGCAAAGTTAAAAAATATAAATAGAAAAAAAAAAGAAAGGAAGACGTGCCGGCAAACCGGTCCATCCGAAAAATCGGATTAGTACAAAAGGTCAAAGACCAAAAGCAAGTAAAACTTGCCGATAAACAATCCGTCCATTTCTTATCTCTCCATCTTCTTATACACGTTGCAAATTTATCACTTGATATTTGTGTGAATTGGTTCAAATTTTGTTGGATTAGCCTATCTTGCTAACCGCCAAACGGCCTTCCCAAAAGTAGAACCTTAACGCACTTGAACTTGGGTAACGTTGACTTAATTCGTCACCTTGCTCATTTGATTGCTTGCATTTGTGTATTCATTTGGAATCATGACTAACGTGGATATAGAAAACTCTCAGGATGCTCGTGAACGAGAAATGCCTCCTTATCCGAGGAAGTTGTTAATCTTAAGCAACAATTGGAGGAGATGAGGGCACAACTTTTGGCCCTTACGACCGCTCAACGTCCCGCTTCAAATCCAAATGACACCATGGTCGAGACTTCCACGTCCGATGCCGTCGAAAAGGCAAAGGTCTTTTGGGAACCGACCATCTCAAGGTCTTAGGCTTGCCTCAGTCATCGAAAGTCAAAATCAACAAGACGGCAGGACCACCTCAATGAGACCAACAACAATGATGGCCCGACTCCGGATGATTTACTTTATGTAGATACGATGGATAGGAACAAGCGCTTCGAGCGCAATCGTAGACGGTACGGATCGCCCCCACCTCTACCAAATGCACAACATACTAGCCGTCCCGTCCAGACGAATCTCGGCACACAATCAACAAGATCATCATCCTCGACGTTCTAGTAATGATCGGTATGGACAAGCCGCCAACAACCTAGCCGGCGATCATCATACCGCGCTATGATGAGTATGACGAGAGGGATGATTTTGATGAGTTCTCCGACGATGAGCCCAACTTGGAACGGGTGGCTCATGTCCGTCCATGGCACCCCCCGTCCGAGACCCATATGAGAACCAGGACCGAGGAGAAGAATGGTTGCCTCCTCCTAACCCACCAAGGCATGCACATCAACGAGCTCATCATGATGATATGCACACCCCGCCGCCGCGGATCCCTACAAAGCTCGTAGGGAAGGTAAAGTTAAATTTCCAATATTTTTATGGGGAATATGTGTAGCACTCCGTTAAATAAGGTATATGAACAATAATAGTGTGAGTTGTTATGAAATAGATAAATATTATTTTAGTAATGTATACGCAATTTTTTTTTTAGTAACAAGTAAGATAAATATGGGTAATTTAAACAATTTATAAATAAGTATAAACTTATTTATGATTTACGCTTAAGTTTGGTTATAAAAAAATAATTATTACAAGAAAGGAATGTTTATAAAGGCAATTTAAATAAGTAAGATGGATTAGGACAAGTTAATCTTATACCCATAACTATATAGATAAGATAGTAAATAAATAAAGAAACTTAGGTAATTATAATTTGTTTTAGGGGTTAGTTCATAGTTAAAATTGAGAATGGGAGCTACAGAGAAATTATAGCTTAAGTAGATTGGTAGGCTGGCTGAGTAAGTGAATTAAGATGATGGCACATGTGGCATGCAACATACAACACTTCCACGTAAATGAAGTAAACAATCACAACTCCTCCTGCAGTAGTATAAAAGGAGAGGCATGCATCACAATTCAAAACACACAAACACAATAACGTTCAACGTAGAAAAAAAGAAGATATACTAACTCAGTAATATATCGGGTGAATACCGGATAAAGTCAGCGTCTACGAGAAGGCAAGTGGGTTATAGTTATTTTAAATAACTATCATACCTATTCGATCGAAATATATATATATATTAATCAAGATAGCTATAGTTAAATTACACGTATATTATCATATTGTATTAATCGGTATGTTATTGATTTTAGCGGTTATCTGGATAATGGACGAACCGATGAAATGTGAAATACGGGTACGGACATTATGGGTAAATAATAATGTCGGACTCGATAACATTATTAGAGATGTCCGTTGGGGCTTAATGGACCCGGAATTAGGTCGTCTAATTCCATCGCTACCGGTAGGCGG
This sequence comes from Fagopyrum tataricum, assembly GCA_002319775.1. Lineage (NCBI taxonomy): Eukaryota > Viridiplantae > Streptophyta > Magnoliopsida > Caryophyllales > Polygonaceae > Fagopyrum > Fagopyrum tataricum. The sequence continues at coordinate 4,255,032 of CM008283.1, forward strand.
ATTTAGGAGTCAGGGACTTACCAAGAGGTTCTCCAAGACTTGCCCTTCGGTTGATTAACGATTAAAATCAACGCTGGTATCCATGGTAAAATTGCTAGCGTAACGCTAACGCGATTAAGAGTATTACTAGATCAATTAAACGTTGAAAAGCTAGTAGGTAACATTATGAACACTATATGTTGTTCTAAATTAATAAGTATATTTTTATTTAGGTTAATCCAGCTTGCGCAGTCTGGCCAGATAGACTGACCATTTTATTTTATTTGTTTGGTTGGTTTATCAACCTATTGACAGGTTAAGGTGAGTAGCAGATGCGTTATGGAAGCGTACCAGGAGTTACACTTGATCACCTCTCACTCTAGCTCGGAAGCGAATAACTTTAAAAAAATTCAGTTAACGTTTTTCTTCTTCTGTAAATTATAATCTTCAATCAAGGCATGTGATATAAATATTGTTTTTTTGTATATAACTTCGTTGAAGTCTAAATTTTAGCCTGAGGCGGGTTTCAATAGTAGTAGAGAAGCCGCTGGCGTTGTAGCATACCTAGATAATTAGTAAAAAAATCGGGGTGTTACAGAATATGATCCTTGTGTATTTCTTGATTGGGCACAGGACATGAGAAGGGCTTTGAAGCATTGCCACTATGAGGAATATGAGAAGATCGAAGCGGCAACCTTGTATTTTGAAGGCGATGCAAAATCTTGGTGGAACCGGTATGAACACGTCCGTGAGAGCCGAGGATGGGAACCGGTTGCGACGTTTGATCAATTGATCTACGTCATGACAAAGAAGTATGTCCCCGACGACTTCAAAAACGATATGCGGATGCAAATTGCCGAGCTCCAACAAGGCAAACTCACTCCGGTGGCCTACTTGGCCAAGCTCGAGGACATGCATATGAAGGCCGGCATTTCGGCCTCTCCCTCCGCCCTACGCACCAAGTTCATGAGTGGCCTTAATCCGTCAATCCGACGTCCCCTTGAGATCGTTCCATACAAGGACTTGGGAGCTTTGTGTCATGCGGCCATGAAGCTTCACAAGCAACAACAAGAGAATCCAAGATACTCAAGGTATAACTCATCTCAAAGTCAATACGCTTATTCTACTAACACCCGTGCTCGAGATATATCTAGTTCTCAAGAGTCCGGCGCCACCAAAGGAGCCCAACGGATGGTTCAATCCACCCGACAAGCGGATACCGAGAGGGCACCACACGTGGCCCCAATGCCCCGGCACAAGCACCTCCCCCGCACCTCTCAAGGACCTCCACCGGCGGCACGGCCAAGAGAGCCCGTGTGTTACAAATGTAGCGGATTCGGTCACGTCCAACGTGATTGCCCGAACACAAAGCGTGTGTTGTTTGCCAACCCCTCATATGAAGATGAGGAAGATGAAGAAGACGGCGATATCATCATTGAGGATGACCAAGACGCCGACCCCTACTACGGCATGGAACCATGCGACGAACAAATGGCTTGCGGCCCGGCACAACCCGGTAAGTTCGCCCTTGTATCTCGTCGAATTTTGGCCGTTAAAGAATTTGTTCCTATTGACCAACGCGAAAATCTTTTCCATTCTCGTTGTTTGGTCAATAACACTAGTCTCTCGTTAATAGTTGATGGGGGTTCATGTTGTAACATTATCAACGAAAAAGTGGTAAAACACTTTAAGTTGCCTACAACCCCCACCCAACACCTTATGGAATCCAATGGATTTCCGATAAGGCGTGTGACACCGTCACACGACAAGCTTGGGTGACGTTTTCCATAGGCGCCTATGTTGATAAGATCCTTTGTGATGTTATCAAGATGGACGCCACACATGTTTTATTAGGACGACCATGGCAATTCGATCGTCGAACTTTCCATGATGGTTATCTTAATAGATATATGTTCCAATATAATGGAAAAAGAGTCACATTGTTGCCTATGACTCCACATGAAATATTAACTGATTATGCGGAACGGAAGAGGCAACAAGCCATTGATGAGACCACTACGCCGGCAACATCGGACCCTCCTAGGAGTTCTCCCGATGTTGTGGGTGCTAGTACTTCCGGATCCCGGAACACCGCCCCTAGTAACCATGCTATTGAGACTAGAGGTAGTAAAGGAAGCATCGTTCCCACGAATGCAACTTTACCATCTCCGGACCCAATAATCAAAGGCCGGTGTGAGCCGAGGGTACTTTTGGCCCGGAAACATGATTTGACACCGGTCAAGGAAGGCAAGTTACCATGCTTCTTGCTAGTTCCTTTTTGTTTATCTACTTCCCATGACCTTAGTAATATGCCGCACGAGGTGTCTACTTTGTTGTCTGAATTTCAGGACGTCTTGACCGATGACCTACCACCCGGCTTGCCACCGATCCGTGGAATTGAGCACCAAATCGATTTGGTGCCCGGCGCGTCTTTACCCAACCGTGCCGCTTACCGTGCAAGTCCGGAAGAGACTAAGGAGCTACAACGTCAAGTCCAAGAGCTCCTAGACCGGGGATATGTTCGTGAGTCGCTTTCACCATGTGCCGTGCCGGTCATTTTGGTGCCCAAGAAGGACGGGTCTTGGAGGATGTGTGTCGATTGCCGAGCCATCAACCAAATAACCGTCAAGTACCGGCATCCGATCCCGCGCCTCGACGACATGCTAGATGAACTCCACGGCGCCACCGTTTTCTCAAAGATTGATCTCCGGAGCGGTTATCACCAAATCCGGATGGCCGAGGGTGACGATGGAAAACGGCTTTCAAGACAAAGTACGGGTTATATGAGTGGCTTGTCATGCCGTTCGGACTCTCCAACGCCCCATCAACGTTCATGCGTCTCATGAACCATGTCCTCCGCCGGTTTTTGGGTAATTTTGTCGTAGTTTATTTTGACGATATTCTCATATTTAGTAAGTCTTTGGATGAACACCTCGGGCACCTTCGCCAAGTGCTCGAGTGCCTTAGACAAGAACAATTATACGTCAATTATGAAAAATGTGTCTTTTGCTCCGACACAACAATATTTCTTGGCTATGTCGTGTCTAAGGACGGACTCCGAGTAGACGAATCCAAAGTTCGCGCTATTCGGGAGTGGCCTACACCTAGTACGGTCACCATGGTCCGAGCCTTTCTCGGCTTAGCGGGCTTCTACCGACGCTTTGTCAAAGACTTTAGCTCGGTAGCGGCGCCGCTTCATGAGCTCACTACTAAGGGTGTCACGTTTGAGTGGCGTGATACCCATGCTCGAGCGTTTGATGCGCTCAAAGACCGACTTTGCAATGCACCGTTACTCCAGCTCCCAAATTTCTCGAAAACCTTCGAGGTGGAGTGTGATGCATCTAATGTTGGCATTGGGGGGTTCTCCTACAAGAGAATCGGCCCATTGCTTACTTTAGTGAAAAGCTTTCCGGTCCGCCACTCAACTATCCAACTTATGACAAGGAACTATATGCTTTAGTTCGTTGTCTAAAGACATGGCAACACTACTTGTGGCCGAAGGAGTTCGTGATTCATTCGGATCATGCGGCTCTTTCGTATCTCAAGAGCCAAACTAATCTTGAGTCGGCGCCATGCAAGTTGGGTAGAATTTCTAGAAACCTTTCCTTATGTCATTCGGCATAAGAAGGGAAAAGAGAATGTGGTAGCCGATGCCCTTTCTCGGCGATATATCCTTTTGGTGCATATGGACGCCAAGATTCATGGCTTTGCTCTTATCAAAGAGTTATATGCCACGGATCTTGACTTCAAGGATATATTTGCCAAATGCCTTGACCTCCGAGAGCATGAGACCTTCTTTATAAATGATGGCTACTTGTTCCGCGCGGGAAAACTTTGTATTCCGCGTTCGTCCATACGCCACTTGTTGATAAAGGAGGCCCATGAGGGTCGTGGTCACTTTGGTGCTACCAAGACTCTCGCCGCTCTCCAAGAGCACTTCTTTTGGCCCAAAATGCGCAAGCATGTGACACGGTTTTGCACAAGTTGCATCACATGTCATCATGCAAAATCGCGTCAAGGTCCGGACGGATTGTATTCTCCTTTACCTATACCAATGGACCTTGGGAGGATCTTTCCATGGACTTTGTAGTTGGCCTACCAATGTCCAAGCGAGGCAACGACTCCATTTTTGTGGTAGTCGACCGTTTTTCAAAAATGGCTCATTTTATCGCGTGTAAGAGCACCCACAATGCTAGCGATGTCGCCACGTTATTCTTTAACAATGTGGTGCGCTTACACGGGAATACCACGTTCCATCCTTAGTGATGGGACGTGAAGTTTGTGAGTCACTTTTGGAGGACGTTATGGGGAAAACTTGGAACCAACTTGTTGTTTTCAAGTAGTTATCACCCCCAAACCGATGGTCAAACGGAGGTGACCAATCGGACTCTCGGTGCTCTACTTAGAGCAACGCTGAGGAACAACCCACGAAAGTGGGAGGACTTACTTTCGGTTGTGGAGTTTTCATATAACAGGTCTAGGCACTCGGCAACTAAACTCTCACCATTTGAAGTTGTCTACGGCCTCAATCCACACACGCCTTTGGACTTCACACCACGCCCACTCAAGGACGGTGAACACATCACCGCCGCAAGTCGGAGCCGCCTCAATCATTGAACTTCATGAGCGGACAAGAGCACAACTCCAACGTCGTGCCGCCCAACTTTGCCGAACAACGCAACAAGGGCCGTCGCGACATATCTTTCGAGCCGGCGATCTTGTTTGGCTCCACTTAAGGAAGGAGCGTTTTCCATCTCGACGCAAGGGCAAGCTATCGGATCGAGGTGATGGCCCTTTCCGGATCCTATCCCGCCATGGTCCGAATGCTTACAAGTTGGAGCTTCCGGATTCCTACGGCGTGCACCCAACGTTCAATGTCAAGGATCTAGCCCCTTATGTTGAGCCCCTATTTGACGACGGTGAAACGGGGACGTTTCACATCCAAGATGGGGGGACTGATGCGCCCTTGACAACCATGACCGTGGATGAGGAGGACGATGCTTTGCGGGTTCGCTCCGATGGACCGCTCACTCGCTCCCGAGCTAAAGCCATCGCCCAAGCTGCCGGCTCAATCATCCGACGCACCATTGCATCACTTGGACCCGTTAGTGGCATGCCATGTCACCACTCCACCATGGCATAGACTTCCGGCGCCACGTCATCAAGCTAGCAATATTATTATTATTTTATTATATTTTTCATTTAAAATAATAGACTTTAATTTTCGGAACCGTAACTCCGGAACTTAATTCCGGGAGTTACTTTCCGACATTGATAGTCTAGGCCTTTCAATTCGGGAGTTAGCCCCGGCTTTATTTCCCGCTTTTATTTCCCGCCTTTATTTCCGTCTTTAATTTCCGGCTAATGGTTTGGCCTTCATCCACTATATAAAGGATGCTTGGCCTCACTTGTAAAGCATGTCTAATATTAATCAAGTTATTTGAAGGAAAATCCTCTCTTGATTTGGGCATCACTTCCTCTTCAATCCCCTCAAAGTTCTTCCTTGGATCAAGTCTTAGATCCAAGAAATCACCTTCGAGGATTCTTCTAAAGAATCAAACTCTCAAATCCACTACAACGTTTGCTCGATCTCTCTAGATCGAATCAAACCTTCGCTTCCGCATCCATTTTCAAATCGCTTCCGCCTTATCAAACTTCTATCAAAGTTCTCATTTGCACATCAACACGAGTAGTTGAAGCTCTAGCTTGGTCTAGATCCGGCGTTCGTTCTTCAACGCTTCCAAGGACGCATCATAAGTCCTATGGACTTACTTCAACCTCAGTAGTAAACTCAACCACGATCAACTCTCAGATACGTCCACTCCAATCCGGAGACAACACTGCCTAATATCAAGGCATATAACATAAATCAAACTCATATCTATCATAGGGTCACTCCTAGACCAAGGGATCCATAAGGATCATATCCTAACTCATAACCTCAAAGCCATAACCGGCATAAACGATAACGTACTCATCATCGTTCGAATCTCATACATAAGCCTAGCATGCTACTAACCCGCTCATACTAGGAAAGGAAAGGATCTACCTAACTCTAGGTAGACCCGGGACAAGACGCACCTGGGTGACACAAGAGACGCAGGGGCGGAACAAGAAACCCGCAGGCCGGCAGCAGAACTCGCCGTGGGCGCGGTGACAAAGGCCGCAGGCAACGTAGGCACGACGCAGGCACGGATTTCGCAGGGCGGCGGCTTCCAGGCGCGGGGGCGGCGACGGTGCCAGAACGTGACCCCGCGATTCCTCTTCGGCTCTTCTCGTGATCAAATCACGTCTTCTCTCATCCAAAACCAAGTACATACATATACATACACATTCCAACATCAATCTATGATCCATTCATCTACTCCTAAGCTAAGGAAGGAAGAACAAGAAAGAAAGAGAGAAAAAAAAGAAGAAACAAGTCTTACCTACTACTGGTCTAGGCAAGAGGATGCCCAAACTACACTTCAACTAGCTTACAAGCACAGCCACAACAACCACTAGCATCAACCTCAACAAGGCCACACAAAACCTCTTGCAACCAAGGAAAAACCAAGATCAAGATCAAGGAGGAAAGGGAAGAAGAAGCACGTAGGTTTAGTTGGGAAAGGAAATGGAACACTTGCTCATGAGGCCAAAGAAGAAGCTTAAGAAGAAGAAACAAAAGGGTAAAGCACGTCAAGAGGTCAACAAAGTCGGCTTCAGCCGCAGGAAACCGCAGGGGCGGTTCATTGGGCCGCGGGAGCGGGAACCCGCTGGAGCGGCATACAAACCCGCGGGGCGGCTACGTCAATCTCGGTCAAAGCCGAATCTCGGCTACGGCAAACTCGGTCCAAACGACTAAGGCTCTTACATCTCACCCCCCTAAAAACAAGTTTCGTCCCGAAACTTGTAAAATCCTCAAACCACTCGGACTCACAATGTAACACCCCAAATCCGTAGGACTCGGGGTGCTACTGGGCTAGGATCTCACAATGGATCCTGACCCTAGCCTGACAACAATTTCACTGATCTTACAACAAGGCACATATAGATTAAAACAAAACATGAAACTGATATATATATAAATCTCAAAAGGTTATACAGAGTACTGATGAGTACAATCAAAACATAACAAATATATACAAGATCAAAGATCCAAATCCCGAGGACGACCTAGTGTACGGAGCCCTCAACAGATCACCCTCTCTGGATCACTCTGCAGTTCTCCTAACCTGCGAGGATCTACAACACGTATAAAACCGTTAGCTAACCATACACATATATAGAATGACATAAGCACAATCACATATCAGAAATAATAAACACTTCAGCATGATATCACACATTTACCCGGTTCATTATCTTTATGTAAATAATCCATCACTCATACGATATATATATATATATATTATATATAATATATAATATATAAACATAAGTGACACGAGGAATATAACCCTCGCCTCTGTGGGCTATAGTCAGCTGGAGTGGATCCGGGACTCTTCACGTATACCCAATGGAGTGTTCCATGTCCATCCCGTATACCAAGTCTGACCTATCCACATAGAACCTCCCAGACTCCCAGGGGATGTGATAGGAAAGGTTGTCATAGCCCTACAGTGGGCAATCAATAGACCCTAGGTCGGTAATAACAGTATCACATGCTAGCAAGCATAAACATACACCACTCATGCAACATCCAATATAAGATGACAGCTAAGTAAGTCTTATGGACTTACCTCAGTCTCGGAAGTAATCTCAACTATGATCAACTCTCAGATACGTCCACTCCAATCTGGAGGACAACACGGCCTATACAAGGCATACATATATACATATCAATCTACTATCACACAAAGGGGTCACACCTAGCCCCAAGGGATCCATAAGGATCATATCCAACTCGTAAACCTCAAAGCCGTTACCGGCATAAACTATATCATACTCATCAACATCCGATACCTAGCATGGTACTAAGTCCCTCATACTAAGAAAGGAAAGGAGATAGGTAGTCCCGGACAAGACGCCGGGACAAGACGCACCTGCGTGAACAAGGGATGCAGGGGCGGAATAGACAACCCGCAGGCGCGGCAGGGAGCAGCCGCAGGCGCGGTGACAAGGAACGCAGGCAACACAGGCAAGGCGCGGGCGCTGCGATACGACTTCCGCAGGGGCGGTGGCTTCCAGGCGCGGGGGCGGCGACGGTGCAGAACGTGATCCTGCGACTCTCTTCATCTCTTCACGTGATCAAATCACGTCTTCTCTCAATCAAAACCACACACATACATATACATACACAAACCAACATCAATCTATGATCAATACATCTAATCCTAAGCTAAGGAAGGAAGAATCAAAGGAAGAAAGAGAGAAGAAGGAGAAGAAGGCTTACCACAGCTGTGGCCTAACCAAGAACTGCTCACCACTAGCACCTCAGCTGGCTTCCAAGCTCAACCATGCACATTAGCTCATCAACAACCACAAAACCACACAAAACTCTTCCAACTCTAAGGAATCCAAGATCAAGCTCAAGAAGGATGAAGGAGAAGCAAGGAGGACGTGAAAGGGTTGGATTGGGAAGTGAAGAAGTGAAACCCTTGCTCAGCAAGGAAAAGAAAGAAGTAAGGCAAAGGGTAAAGCACGAGTTAAAACGGTCAACAAAACCGGTTGCAACCGCAGGAAACCGCGGGGCGGTTCCCTGAGCCGCAGGGGCGGCAGTCATGCCCGCGGGTGCGGAAAGGCCAAACTCGGCAAAGCCAATCTCGGCTAAGGACAAAACTCGGTCCGAAAGAATAGGGCTCTTACACACAAGCCGGGGTACAACCTCTCTATAACCTCAAACACAAGCATGGAGGAAATCATCAACTCTAGCACAAAAACTATACTATCCAAGGCATAAAGGAAAACCATCTCTAGCCAAACCATAACCACATCATAAGGCATAGAGGAATCACATCTCTAGCCGTATCATACTCATAACAGAAAGGCATGGAGGAAAAACATCTCCAGCAACACTATGTCCATCAAAATAGCATGGAGGAATAACATCTCCAGCTGAATCTTAAACGTATCACAATAGCATGGAGGAAAGAGCCATCTCCAGCTATAAACAATAATCATACTAGCACAACAAGATCTAATAAGATCATATATCACATCAAAGCTAGTATGAAATAAACACATCATAGCATATAAGCATATAAGCACAAAAATACTCACCAAGATAGTACTAAGATCTACTCGGTGATCCTACTGTGCATCTAACTCAGCATAAAACTCTGGATAGTTCCTCTGGATACTATCCTCAGTCTCCCATGTAGCCTCATCAGGTCCTCGTCTCGACCACTGTATCCTCACATAGGAATGTCCTTCGAACGCAAGGCGTCTCATACCTCGTTCTAGACTGCAATCGGGTGCTCAACAAAAGTGTGGTCCGGCTCAACCACCAAATCATCATAACTCACGATGTGTCTCGGATCTGGTATGTACTCCCTCAGCTGAGACACGTGAAATACAGGTGAACACCTCTAATCTCGGAGGCAAGGCTAATGTATGCTGCGCTCCTCCCAACCTCCAGAATCTCGAACGGTCCGACATATCGGGGCTCAACTTCCCCTTAATGCCAAAACGCCTAACACCTCGTGTCGGGGACACTCTCAGCCACACATGGGCTCCAACTCTGAACTCTAGAGGTCTACGCCTCCTATCAGCATACGACTTCTGACGGCTCTGGGCAGTCAGCATCCTCTCTCGAATCAGTGCTACTCGAGCCACATCATCCTGAATCTGATCAGGTGCCAAACCACTAACACTGCTCTGCTCATCCCAGCATAACGGGGTACGGCATCTCTGTCCATACAGTGCCTCATATGGGCCATCCCAATAGATGCATGCCAGCTGTTGTTGTATGAGAACTCAACAAAGTGGGAGATGATCCGTCCACACTTGTCCCCAATCCAACACACAAGCTCGCAACATATCCTCCAGGGTCTGAATGGTCCTCTCTGACTGACCATCTGTCTGAGGATGGAACGCAGTCGTGAAGTGCAAACTCGTCCCCAAGGCAGTCTGAATCTGCTGCCAAATCTCGAGGTAAATCGTCCATCTCTGTCTGAGACGATTGTCTCGTACACCATGGAGTCTCACTATGTGCCTAATGTACTCCTCAGCTAATCTGCTCACCGGCCACGTCTCCCTAATAGGAATGAAATGGGCCGTCTTCGACAATCTATCCACAATAACCCATATGGCATCAAAACTCCGGCTCAGTCTCAGCCCGGTCACAAAATCCATGGTGACGTCCTCCCACTTCCTTGTGGAACAGGAAGTGGATGGAGCTCACCTCCAGGTCTGCAATGCTCTATCTTGACCTGCTGGCAGGTCGCACACTGTGCCACAAATCTGGCCACATCGGGCTTCAGCCCTCCCCACCAATATAAACGTCTCAAATCCTGATACATCTTACTCGTACCTGGATGTACAAAGTAAGGTGTACAGTGAGCCTCCTGTAAAATCCTCTGTCTCAGCTCTGTATCAGCAGGTACACAGACGCGACCGCGGCGTCTCAAAACTCCATCTGCTCCTAGCAGGAATGTGGTGCCTCATCCCGAGACATCCTATCTCGTATCCTCAACAGTGTCGGGCAAGTCTCCTGCTTCTGTTGGATCTCACCAACAGATCAGGAAGAACCTCTAATGTACGCAGCTGGGCATCCTCATCAGGAAACTCGATGTCCAACTCTAACCAGATCAGGTCTCTCTGTAACTGATGCNGAGGAGAAGAATGGTTGCCTCCTCCTAACCCACCAAGGCATGCACATCAACAAGCTCATCATGATGATATGTCACCACCCCGCCCGGATCCCTACAAAGCTCGTAGGGAAGGTAAAGTTAAATTTCCAATATTTTATGGGGAATATGTGTAGCACTCCGTTAAATAAGGTATATGAACAATAATAGTGTGAGTTGTTATGAAATAGATAAATATTATTTTAGTAATGTATACGCAATTTTTTTTAGTAACAAGTAAGATAAATATGGGGTAATTTAAACAATTTATAAATAAGTATAAACTTATTTATGATTTACGCTTAAGTTTGGTTATAAAAAAATAATTATTACAAGAAAGGAATGTTTATAAAGGCAATTTAAATAAGTAAGATGGATTAGGACAAGTTAATCTTATACCCATAACTATATAGATAAGATAGTAAATAAATAAAGAAACTTAGGTAATTATAATTTGTTTTAGGGGTTAGTTCATAGTTAAAATTGAGAATGGGAGCTACAGGAAATTATAGCTTAAGTAGATTGGTAGGCTGGCTGAGTAAGTGAATTAAGATGATGGCACATGTGGCATGCAACATACAACACTTCCACGTAAATGAAGTAAACAATCACAACTCCTCCTGCAGTAGTATAAAAGGAGAGGCATGCATCACAATTCAAAACACACAAACACAATACGTTCAACGTAGAAAAAAAGAAGATATACTAACTCAGTAATATATCGGGTGAATACCGGATAAAGTCAGCGTCTACGAGAAGGCAAGTGGGTTATAGTTATTTTAAATAACTATCATACCTATTCGATCGAAATATATATATATATTAATCAAGATAGCTATAGTTAAATTACACGTATATTATCATATTGTATTAATCGGTATGTTATTGATTTTAGCGGTTATCTGGATAATGGACGAACCGATGAAAATGTGAAATACGGGTACGGACATTATGGGTAAATAATAATGTCGACTCGATAACATTATTAGAGATGTCCGTTGGGGCTTAATGGACCCCGGGAATTAGGTCGTCTAATTCCATCGCTACCGGTAGGCGGATTTAGGGAGTCAGGGACTTACCAAGAGGTTCTCCAAGACTTGCCCTTCGGTTGATTAACGATTAAAATCAAACCTGGTATCCATGGTAAAATTGCTAGCGTAACGCTAACGCGATTAAGAGTATTACTAGATCAATTAAACGTTGAAAAGCTAGTACGGTAACATTATGAACACTATATGTTGTTCTAAATTAATAAGTATATTTTTATTTAGGTTAATCCAGCTTGCCAGTCTGCCAGATAGACTGACCCATTTTATTTTATTTGTTTCGGTTGGTTATCAACCTATTGACAGGTTAAGGTGAGTAGCAGATGGCGTTATGGAAGCGTACCAGGAGTTACACTTGATCACCTCTCACTCTAGCTCGGAAGCGAATAACTTTAAAAAAATTCAGTTAACGTTTTTCTTCTTCTGTAAATTATAATCTCAATCAAGGCATGTGATATAAATATGTTTTTTTGTATATAACTCGTTGAAGTCTAAATTTTAGCCTGAGGCGGGTTTCAATAGTAGTAGAGAAGCCGCTGGCGTTGTAGCATACCTAGATAATTAGTAAAAAAATCGGGGTGTTACAATATGATCCTTGTGTATTTCTTGATTGGGCACATGACATGAGAAGGGCTTTGAAGCATTTCCACTATGAAGAATATGAGAAGATCGAAGCGGCAACCTTGTATTTTGAAGGCGATGCAAAATCTTGGTGGAACCGGTATAAACACGTCCGTGAGAGCCGAGGATGGGAACCGGTTGCGACGTTTGATCAATTGATCTACGTCTTGACAAAGAAGTATGTCCCCGACGACTTCAAAAACGATATGTGGATGCAAATTGCCGAGCTCCAACAAGGCAAACTCACTCCGGTGGCCTACTTGGCTAAGCTCGAGGACATGCATATGAAGGCCGGCATCTCGGCCTCTCCTTCCGCCCTACGCACCAAGTTCATGAGTGGCCTTAATCCGTCAATCCGACGTCCTCTTGAGATCGTTCCTTACAAGGACTTGGGAGCTTTGTGTCATGCGGCCATGAAGCTTCACAAGCAACAACAAGAGAATCCAAGATACTCAAGGTATAACTCATCTCAAAGTCAATACGCTTATTCTACTAATACCCGTGCTCGAGATATATCTAGTTCTCAAGATTCCGGCGCCACCAAAGGAGCCCAACGGATGGTTCAATCCACCCGACAAGCGGATACCGAGAGGGCACCACAACGTGGTCCCAATGCCCCGGCACAAGCGCCTCTCGCCCGCACCCCTCAAGGACCTCCACCGGCGGCACGATCAAGAGAGCCCGTGTGTTACAAATGTAGCGGATTCGGTCACGTCCAACGTGATTGCCCGAACACAAAGCATGTGTTGTTTGCCAACCCCTCATATGAAGATGAGGAAGATGAAGAAGACGGTGATATCATCATTGAGGATGACCAAGACGCCGACCCCTACTACGGCATGGAACCATGCGACGAACAAATGGTTTGCGGCCCGGCACAACCCGGTAAGTTCGCCCTTGTATCTCGTCGAATTTTGGCCGTTAAAGAATTTGTTCCTATTGACCAACGTGAAAATCTTTTCCATTCTCGTTGTTTGGTCAATAACACTAGTCTCTCGTTAATAGTTGATGGGGGTTCATGTTGTAACATAATCAACGAAAAAGTGGTAAAACACTTTAAGTTGCCTACAACCCCCAACCCAACACCTTATGGAATCCCATGAATTTCCGATAAGGCGTGTGATACCGTCACATGACAAGCTTGGGTGACGTTTTCCATAGGCGTCTATGTTGATAAGATCCTTTGTGATGTTATCAAGATGGACGCTACACATGTTTTATTAGGACGACCATGGCAATTCGATCGTCGAACTTTCCATGATGGTTATCTTAATAGATATATGTTTCAATATAATGGAAAAAGAGTCACATTGTTGCCTATGACTCCACATGAAATATTAACTGATTATGCGGAACGGAAGAGGCAACAAGCCATTGATGAGACCACTACGCCGGCAACATCGGACCCTCCTAGGAGTTCTCCCGATGTTGTGGGTGCTAGTACTTCCGGATCCCGGAACACCGCCCCTAGTAACCATGCTATTGAGACTAGAGGTAGTAAAGGAAGCATCGTTCCCACGAATGCAACTTTACCATCTCCGGACCCAATAATCAAAGGCCGGTGTGAGCCGAGGGTACTTTTGGCCCGGAAACATGATTTGACACCGGTCAAGGAAGGCAAGTTACCATGCTTCTTGCTAGTTCCTTTTTGTTTATCTACTTCCCATGACCTTAGTAATATGCCGCACGAGGTATCTACTTTGTTGTCTGAATTTCAGGACGTCTTGACCGATGACCTACCACCCGGCTTGCCACCGATCCGTGGAATTGAGCACCAAATCGATTTGGTGCCCGGCGTGTCTTTACCCAACCGTGCCGCTTACCGTGCAAGTCCGGAAGAGACTAAGGAGCTACAACGTCAAGTCCAAGAGCTCCTAGACCGGGGATATGTTCGTGAGTCACTTTCACCATGTGTCGTGCCGGTCATTTTGGTGCCCAAGAAGGACGGGTCTTGGAGGATGTGTGTCGATTGCCGAGCCATCAACCAAATAACCGTCAAGTACCGGCATCCGATCCCGCACCTCGACGACATGCTAGATGAACTCCACGGTGCCACCGTTTTCTCAAAGATTGATCTCCGGAGCGGTTATCACCAAATCCGGATGGCCGAGGGTGACGAGTGGAAAACGGCATTCAAGACAAAGTACGGGTTATATGAGTGGCTTGTCATGCCGTTCGAACTTTCCAATGCCCCATCAACGTTCATGCGTCTCATGAACCATGTCCTCCGCCGGTTTTTGGGTAATTTTGTCGTAGTTTATTTTGACGATATTCTCATATTTAGTAAGTCTTTGGATGAACACCTCGGGCACCTTCGTCAAGTGCTCGAGTGCCTTAGACAAGAACAATTATACGTCAATTATGAAAAATGTGTCTTTTTCTCCGACACAACAATATTTCTTGGCTATGTCGTGTCTTAGGACGGACTCCGAGTAGAAGAATCCAAAGTTCGCGCTATTCGGGAGTGGTCTACACCTAGTACGGTCACCATGGTCCGAGCCTTTCTCGGCTTAGCGGGCTTCTACCGACGCTTTGTCAAAGACTTTAGCTCGGTAGCAGCGCCGCTTCATGAGCTCACTACTAAGGGTGTCACGTTTGAGTGGCGTGATACCCATGCTCGAGCGTTTGATGCGCTCAAAGACCGACTTTGCAATGCACCGTTACTCCAGCTCCCAAATTTCTCGAAAACCTTCGAGCTGAAGTGTGATGCATCTAATGTTGGCATTGGGGGGGTTCTCCTACAAGAGAATCGGCCCATTGCTTACTTTAGTGAAAAGCTTTCTGGTCCACCACTTAACTATCCAACTTATGACAATGAACTATATGCTTTAGTTCGTTGTCTAAAGACATGGCAACACTACTTGTGGCCGAAGGAGTTCGTGATTCATTCGGATCATGCGGCTCTTTCGTATCTCAAGAGCCAAACTAATCTTAGTCGGCGCCATGCAAGCTGGGTAGAATTTCTAGAAACCTTTCCTTATATCATTCGGCATAAGAAGGAAAAAGAGAATGTGGTAGCCGATGCCCTTCTCGGCGATATATCCTTTTGGTGCATATGGACGCCAAGATTCATGGCTTTGCTCTTATCAAAGAGTTTTATGCCATGGATCTTGACTTCAAGGATATATTTGCCAAATGCCTTGACCTCCGAGAGCATGAGACCTTCTTTATAAATGATGGCTACTTGTTCCGCGTGGGAAAACTTTGTATTCCGCGTTCGTCCATACACCACTTGTTGATAAAGGAGGCCCATGAGGGTCGTGGTCACTTTAGTGCTACCAAGACTCTCGCCGCTCTCCAAGAGCACTTCTTTTGGCCCAAAATGCGCAAGCATGTGACACGGTTTTGCACAAGTTGCATCACATGTCATCATGCTAAATCACGTCAAGGTCCGGACGGATTGTATTCTCCTTTACCTATACCAATAGGACCTTGGGAGGATCTTTCCATGGACTTTGTAGTTGGCCTACCAATGTCCAAGCGAGGCAACGACTCCATTTTTGTGGTAGTCGACCGTTTTTCAAAAATGGCTCATTTTATCTCGTGTAAGAGCACCCACAATGCTAGCGATGTCGCCACGTTATTCTTTAACAATGTGGTGCGCTTACACGGGATACCATGTTCCATCCTTAGTGATCAGGACGTGAGGTTTGTGAGTCACTTTTGGAGGACGTTATGGGGAAAACTTGGAACCAACTTGTTGTTTTCAAGTAGTTATCACCCCCAAACCGATGGTCAAACGGAGGTGACCAATCGGACTCTTGGTGCTCTACTTAGAGCAATGCTGAGGAACAACCCACGAAAGTGGGAGGACTTACTTTCGGTTGTGGAGTTTTCATATAACAGGTCTAGGCACTCGACAACTAAACTCTCACCATTTGAAGTTGTCTACGGCCTCAATCCACACACGCCTTTAGACTTCACACCACGCCCACTCAAGGACGATGAACACATCACCGCCGCAAGTCGAGCCGCCTCAATCATTGAACTTCATGAGCGGACAAGAGCACAACTCCAACGTCGTGCCGCCCAACTTGCTGAACAACGCAACAAGGGCCGTCGCGACATATCTTTCGAGCCCGGCGATCTTGTTTGGCTCCACTTAAGGAAGGAGCGTTTTCCATCTCAACGCAAGGGCAAGCTATCGGATCGAAATGATGGCCCTTTCCGGATTCTATCCCGCCATGGTCCGAATGCTTACAAGTTGAAGCTTCCGGATTCCTACGGCGTGCACCCAACGTTCAATGTCAAGGATCTAGCCCCTTATGTTGAGCCCCTATTTGACGACGGTGAAACGGGGACGTTTCACATCCAAGATGGGGGGACTGATGCGCCCTTGACAACCATGACCATGGATGATGAGGACGATGCTTTGCGGGTTCGCTCCGATGGACCGCTCACTCGCTCCCGAGCTAAAGCCATCGCCCAAGATTCCGGCTCAATCATGCGTCGCACCATTGCATCACTTGGACCCGTTAGTGGCATTTCATGTCACCACTCCACCATGGCATAGACTTCCGGCGCCACGTCATCAAGCTAGCAAATATTATTATTATTTTAATGTATTTTTCATTTTAATAATAGACTTTAATTTTCGGAACCGTAACTCCGGAACTTAATTCCGGGAGTTACTTTCCGACATTGATAGTCTAGGCCTTTCAATTCGGGAGTTAGCCCCGGCTTTATTTCCCGCTTTTATTTCCCGCCTTTATTTCCGTCTTTAATTTTCGGCTAATGGTTTGGCCTTCATCCACTATATACAGGATGCTTGGCCACACTTGTAAAGCATGTCTAATATTAATCAAGTTATTTGAAGGAAAATCCTCTCTCTTGATTTGGGCATCACTTCCTCTTCAATCCCCTCAAAGTTCTTCCTTGGATCAAGTCTTAGATCCAAGAACTCACCTTCGAGGATTCTTCTAAAGAATCAAACTCTCAAATCCACTACAACGTTTGCTCGATCTCTCTAGATCGAATCAAACCTTCGCTTCCGCATCCATTTTCAAATCGCTTCCGCCTTATCAAACTTCTATCAAAGTTCTCATTTGCACATCAACACGAGTAGTTGAAGCTCTAGCTTGGTCTAGATCCGGCGTCCGTTCTTCAACGCTTCCAAGGACGCATCAGTTGGGTCGACAACGAAACAATCCAATACACCCTAAATCTACCTAGAAAGCTTCATTAATTTATCTATATGATATATTTATTTTGAACAATCCATTAGCTATTGTTTATCGAGATTTTTTATGCTAATATATGATAAATAAAAAAAAATTTAAAATTTTATTTTAAAGTTGTAAGGACAATATTGTTTTAAGGGGTGCGATTTTACAAGTGATATTAATGGTGATTTTTTGAAAAAATATATGAATATTAAAAAAAAGCTTTGTGTAATTTACGCAGTAATTCAGGTATTAAAACTAGCGTTGAGCAGCGGTCCAAAACCGCAAAAACCGCAACCGTAAAACTGAAATATTTGAACCGTAATATGCAGTTCGGTTACGGTTCGAACCGCAACGGTTTGCGGTTCGGTTGCGGTTTGAACCGCAAACCGCATTTCAGTTCATTGACAAATTTCTATCATAAAAATACACAGGAATAAGTTGGAAACTTGGAAGCAGAAGCAGAAGCAGATAGAGTATCAAACGACCGACTAGACCAATTTTAAACTCATGATACCAATTTCTATCATAAAAATGCACAGAAAGCTAGTTATACAATCATGAGCCGACTCAACTCATGATACATTGATACAAATTTTGAACTCACCTAGTAGAAAAAGAAGCAGATCAGACGACCGACTGGAGTTTGGACCGAGGAAGAAGAAGCAAACAATGTAGACGGCCGAGGAAGAAGCTGGAAGCAGAGTAGCAGACGAGGAGGCGAGGAAGAAGCCGGAGAGGGTTGCCGGCTGGAAGACCGAGGAGGCGAGGACTGAGGAGACAAGACGACTAGGCATGTCGAGGACTGAGGAGGCGAGGAATTGCCGAATCGGGGTTGAATGAGTGAATGGAATGGTTGAGGCGATGATTAGGATTTCAAGTCTCAAACACGGAGGACGGGAGAAGTGGAGGACGGTTGCAGGCTGTTGATCGAGTACTGAGTGCTGACAAATGAAACGGAGCGTTTAATGTTGCGGTTTTGTGGTTGCGGTTTTGAACCGCAAACCAATATTTGTTAAACCGCAACCGCTAAGTGCGGTTGCGGTTTGGTTTGAATTACAAATTGTGGTTTGGTTGCGGTTCGGTCAACCAAACCGAAATCTGCTCAGCTCTAATTAAAACCCTACGTTTGCGGAACCTTAAGATCGAGGGAGAGCTGGTACCAGATTTCACTAGCTAAGCATTCAAGACATGTTACAATAGGAGTAGATCGTAGAAGCATGCAAGACTACATAGAGAATTAGCTCTAAACTAGGTTTACAAGGTACAAGAATGACGAGCATATAGAGATAGGAAACGAAATAACCACTGTTTGGTTAAACAAAGCTTTGATCAAAGCCTTGTCATCTTCGTGTTGAAGACTCTAGCCGGATGATCCCATATCCATGGTTGAAACGTCTTGCAATCGTCACAACAACCTCCTCTTATCTCTCTGGAAAAAAAAAAACTAGCCGATGGATGTGAGTTGTGAAGTCTCTCTCTTAGGGTTTCAGGCAGCTCCGCGTATTGTGTGTGTATATATATATATATATATATATATTAGTGCAAGAGCCAAAACTCATCGTTCGGATTAGTGAATCGACTGGTTCAGTGTTGTTGTTGAACCGAACCAATCTGAACCCGGTTTATGTTGAAAAGGATCAACTTTTAACGGATCACATGCCTATTAAAGCACAATCTAATAAAATCAAATAAATATATGCACAACTCATTATACTGCCAACAAACCACAAAAAGAAGTACAAAGTGTTGAATGATTCACCTCATATGTGATATATAGCATCTCTTGAATCTTATGCTATTAAATTAGATGATTTCTCATCTAATTAGCAACAAGTGATCAAGGACACCTATAACACATATTTGAGCATAACATACAACAACCTAACATAGAGCTATTACATGAGATATGTCTTGTGTGCTTCACAACCAATACATCCTAGCTATTACAAACATAAATATGAATCAATAACATTTTCACACGTATGTTATTAATGCAATATAATTTTTGTTCCCAAAAAATGTTTATATATAATATCAACTTGTAAAGTTATTTGAAATCTAATTACTAATATCAAAACTTTTCAAAATATAATAATTAATAAGAAATTATTTTTATTATATATAATTCTCATAATACTACTCTTCCTTAATCGTGTGTAAAATTAAATTTGTAGAATAATAAAATATTGTTGGTAAAATTTATAGGATACTTGAGGATGTCTTAAAACGTTAAAATATCAACCAGGACTGGTCGAACGTGGAGATGATCGGTGTTTAATTACCTACTAGTGTATTATCCGTGCCTTGCACGGGATATTAATAAAAATATTATTTGTTATTATATTTCTTTAAGGGATTATATATTAACTATTTTTTTGTCATTAGATAGAGTAGATAATAAGCAATAAATATTTTTACACTTTACCTATAATATTATATAATACATTAATAAAATATCTAATCGTATAATAATTCATATTTTGATTTTTCTCCCCCTTATTATACAGATTCATATATTAATAGAAATAGTACATTGGTAGCATATGGTGTTAAATTAATTTGTTATGGATGTGATTCTAATATGTTATACATCTTTCATGTAACAAAAAAGGTGATTGGACGGGATGAATTTAATTATGATTTGATTTTAATATTTCGTTAAATAATTTTGTAATGAATAAACTTAATTAATATTTTGGTGGGTTGTGGTTAAATGCTAAAATGACACGTGACAATGAGTATTTTTCTGCGTGACACGTGAAAAAGAGTCTTACTCCTATAATATATATAAGATGAAACAATGCTTGGCGGTTTTTTAATGTTTTATTAAATAATCAACACAATTACGTACACAATAATAATAATTCATCTAAGTTATGACCATATAATGTGAATTCCAAGATATGTGTCATAACTAATTTTTAAACAAATTATATATATCAAAAGCATACAAATAGTTAGGTACGTATATATGTATGATCGCATGCATGCAGAGCCGTAGAAGAATAACGTTGGTGACTAATAACAATACTTATACGTAAACGACTAAGACATATGATAGTCGTACATGTAACGAAGTTGTGATTATAGTTTTCATCTGGATGGTACTTATAATAGTTAGGTATATATGACACGAACATGAAATCAATCGGGCAAATGTTACAACGTGTTGAGATGTTATTGGAAGTGCAATTAGGTACTTCCATTTGTGGCATGCCCTCAGAATTACCAACAATGCCATTCTAAGTATTGCTTCAAGATATTGCATAGGATAGCCACTCGTCGACTAAGATGGAACAACGATTCAACCTAACTATGCATATATTTGTAGGAAGTTCGATAAATTAAATGTAAAGTATGATGAACCCAGACTCGGACATAAAATTTAATTGAATTTTAAAAATATATTTATGTTTATCTTGTTTAGAAAATGAACGAGTTTGAACTTAGTTTTTTTTAGTCTAATAACTCGGCTCAAATTACTTAGATATGATCTCCGACTCAACCTATCATGGATTGGACAATTGGCATTTTATAAATTTTCTTTTAAAATAAAAAATTTGTATCCGTACGATAAAATTTAATATATAAATTATAATAACTAAAATTAGAATGTTGAAAATAATATATGAGTTTGTATACCTTAACCTAGTACCAAAAATTGAAATATATTTGTTATTTTAGCGATAACATAAAATATAATTGCTTATTTTTATATGAAAATATCAGTTTTTCTTTTCATGTTAAATCAAGAATATAATTGATAAAATATAATAACAATAATATAATGATAATATTAGGAAGATACATGTAAAATCAAATGAATGAAGTCAGAATTAATCTAACTTAAATTTTAAACAATTTATAAAATATATTTATATTTTTCTCGTTTAAAAAATAAACGAATTTGAGCTTAATTTTTTTCTACCTAATTCAAATTACTGGCCCAGCTAATATGCTCTCCCGACTCAACCTATTAAGAAATGAATAATTGATATTTTATATTTTTCTTTCAGAAAAGAAATTGTATTTTGGTTATGAATTATGATACATGAAACTTAATATCGGAACTATAGTAACAGAAATCTAATATTGAAAATAATATTTAAGTTTGTACACCTTATCCTATCCTAGTACCGAAATTAAAATCACCTTATTGTTTTACGGTTTTACCACTAAATAAAAATATAATTTCCTTTCTTCTTTTTACATGTTAAATAAAAAATGGATTTAATAAAATAATTGTCATATTTAAAAAAAAATTTGGTTGCAATTATATTTAAAAATATTAGGTGATATTTGAAACTCATTTAGTGATGCGAATTGACTTGCTAGGGTCCTCGTGATATTGAAAAAAATTGTCGGTAGGATTCTATTGATTAATTATTAGGACTGCATATCATCAATGACATTAAATAGTGCAATAAAATATTTTTTTAAAAATGAAAACAATCGGGAATAACAATTTGTCACCATAAAATATCATTTTTAAGGTATTAATTGTATATCGTGACAAATGCATTGGTAAATGTTTTGTGATAAATGCTGACCATTAATATGATTGCATTGTAAACTATATTTTATACGTTAAACTCACCTAAAAAATATTATCAAAATTATTGTTATATCAAAAATATCATATTTTGCAAATTCAATTTAAAAATTGGGAGACCCGAAAACGGAGTTGTCCTTATATCTAAAACGGATTCTCGTACTATTTCACCTAGTCTGATATTTGATTGTCAAATAATATATTGAGGGTTATATAAATCATCTGGTTTATATGTAATTCAAAACTTCTCGATGTAATAGTTTAAGATAAATGTTATTATTTTTTATAAGATTTTTTTTTCCGTGTTAAATTCCTTTTTTTTTTTTTTGACCACTATTAGCATGAAAATTTGGTGGATGGGATGATCTATATGCAATCCACGTACATAAACACTTTCACACTCTAGAGACCAATGATTAAAGATAAAAAAGGTCAAAGCAAACTTAATCAAAATACTTTTGATTTGCTTTGAAGTTCAACCAAATTCAAGTTTTTTGTTTTCATTATCTTTCTTCTATAAAAGAATCTTATTTGGGACCATAATTATACATTGTCTTTAAGCAAAGTGACACTGCAATCTATTTTTATTTATTTTTAAATATAAAATTGTCCATCTGTAATTTTCTGGAACAACAACCTATTGAACAAGAATGTCCTCTCGATTTCTTTTGTATTTTTAATATGAAAATAAACCTCTGAAATTAGGCCACGTGGTTAATGTGTTTTTTAATGCCTAAATGTTAGGTGAAAAGTATGCATTAAACTAATAAAGTAATAAACCATGGGAGGCACACCTGAAATTATAACACTTTGTATTAGTTTTAATATATTTTTGTTTTAATTTAGTTTATAAAAATATAGATCCAGTAGGACATTCGTGTATATGCAACCGACAAAATTATAATAGGAAGTTGGACCAACCCTTTGTCACATATACGTTTATAATATAATAATAGTACTTATAATATTTGCATGTAATTACTCAAGTCTCGTTGTTTTAACCCATTTACAAGGAAATTAAACAAGACAAATAAACTTCAATAATTGAACGACTGACGTGCAAGTTGTTCAACGAAAAAATTAGACCTTTTCGAATCAAATATATATTTATATAAGATGTATTACGGTATAAATGGATCGATATAAACGGATCGATATGGGAGAAATAAAAACGAACGTGAAACGTTTATTTTAATCTAGATCCACAACTTATATTTATGGTCCGTGTTAGATATGTGCATCTTATGTAGGGATGAAAATGGGTGTACAACCACACGATCCAACTGGTCAACCGACCCGAATTCGTGGGTGAAAATTCGAAGAATTCCGGGTGATGGGCGGTTGACGGGTGAAATTGACGAGTGGTGGGGCGGTATGGGTGGAGGTATAACAACCCATCACCCGAACCACCCACCACCCGCCCCACCCGATCCGCATCACCCGTATAAATTATTAAAAATAAATAAATAAACCTTAAATATTGCCCTCAAGCCTCAACCCCTAAATGTGTAAAAGATTTATAAGCTAGTAAAGTGCAACCACATCCCCTTATATCTTCTCCAATCTCGATTTTTTTTTATATCAATCTCTACAACTTTCACCGTACCTCAGTCCGTCGTCGGCAAGCCACGCACTCCCTTCGCTACTCGGTTACTTACCGCTTGGTCACTTACTCACGTAAGTGCTCGCTTGTTTTTCTCATAAGGTAGTTTTCACTTGGTTATGGTTCTCTTCATCCTCTCCTCACATCTATATTCGAGTTTGGAGTC
Organism: Fagopyrum tataricum; assembly: GCA_002319775.1. Taxonomy (NCBI): domain Eukaryota; kingdom Viridiplantae; phylum Streptophyta; class Magnoliopsida; order Caryophyllales; family Polygonaceae; genus Fagopyrum; species Fagopyrum tataricum. The sequence continues at coordinate 4,278,933 of CM008283.1, forward strand.
GAATTTTATGATAAATTTGACTAGCTTTGAATTCTCTTTTAAAGTATGTAATATCATATGATTCATACATTGTAATGCTTACCATGTTTTTGGATTACTGTTTTAGTTGATAATTTTGGATTAAGGCATCTAGTTGTTTTATTTGATGTTGAATTATGCTCGATTTATATACCGTTGATACTATATTAGAGAATGTTGATGTGAAAGATTTTGCCGTGAAATCTTATAGCCGATAATGTATACTTTTTACATTCAAAATTTAATTCATTTTAAATTTGATGTTCTAATTATTGTGTTTTTTAAATCTTTTTATTATTTTAAGTTGTTAAAGTGGATCGCTACATCAAGCTTTAAAGGAGTATGATTCTAATATATGTTGATTTAGTGATTTAGGTTTGTTGCGTGTAAATAATATTGCGTTTAATTGCATCGTTTTGTATTATCTAAATTTTATTTCGACGTTGGTTTGTAATGTTGGATAATATTTTTGTAATTTAGTAGATTTAAATTTGTATTACTTTAAAATATAAACGTACTTTATACTTGTAAATGTCTAAAACTGAAAGATATATTACATAATACACACCCAGTTATTTCACCCGAATCACCCGAACACCCGATGAGTGATGGGTGGGTGGGTGACGGGTGAAGTGTTAGACGGGTGGTGCACGGGATGGGTGAGAGTTTAAGTAAGGTGGGCGGTTGGTGGAAGTGGAACTTTTACCCATAACCCGACCCATTTCCATTCCTAGTCTTGTGAAGCACACAAATAGAGTTGATGATTCCGGAGATCAATTCAAAATAAAGTTGAGAAAAAGCGAGGAGAGACTTAAATTCGAGTTACAACATGGTTCCAAATAAAGTTGAGAAGAAGCAAGGAGAGACTTAAATTCGAGTTACAATACAGAGCCCGAGATAATAAGCACAACCATCAAAGTAGCAGGAAGTTGGAGTAAAAACTTTATGAACAAATTTCCTTTCCCTTTTACGGAGAGGCTTCAAGTCTTTGTTGAAGGACCCTCCTACGACCCTCCTTCGACTCATTTTCTAAAGTGTATACTATTTACCTCTCTCTTTATATATATACACATTTATAACCATCCCAATTATGTGAGAATAATTTGACATTTCGATATTCTTCCAGGCATGAGACATTTGAACAAACATATGAAATGCATGTGAGTGAGATGGAAAGATAATGGCATTAATTTCTCTCCAAAGCAACCCACGCAAAAATATTGGGATTTCAAACTACACTAGCGCAACCAAAACAAGCATCCAATGCATAGAGCATAATCCAATACAATCACCCATCAGAAAATCTCCAATTAGTACGATAATTCCACCAAAAAATCATCAGTACCTTACACAAACCCTAGATTCAGATTCTCTGACTATTCAATTGTCCGAAAATATTAAACAAAATTAAAATCAGACCTAAATTCATAACATTGAGAGCCTTGGGACGATCGAGAGTGATTACAATGACACCATTAAGATGGACACACCCCTTAACGAAATCGTCGGCGAAGGACGACATGACATCGATTGAGGTCCGGCGATGGGAGAGAAAGGATTGCAGGGAAGAGAAGGCGGACGATAGTGGAGAGAGGATTGGAGCCAGAAGAGAGGATTGAAGCAGATTAGCTCAGATGACGAGTACATTTACAATACAACCAATTTATTATAGGTAAACTCAAAGTACATGCTTAGTCAACTAATAAAAATTAAAGGGTGTAGCATGTACCATTCTTTTTTAATGGCTTTTCTAATTTATATTAGTTCTTTTTTATCTTCTTATATTCTTAATCAATTTTTTTTTGTATTTCGGGTGAGTATGAAGGCAAGGTTGATCTAATGTTTGTTTACAAAATAAAATAAAATAAATCAGGTCAACGTAATTGTTTGGTCAAACTGTCAAAGTGCCGTTAAAAGCCACTGGACTGGCTTAATTGCCTAGAGATCTCGTCACCTCTATTTGGGCCCAACTCTATCCTATCGCTGTTGGCCCAAATTCACATACGGCCCAAAACAAAGGTTTGACATCTGACTTAGCCACAAGAAATTATCCACACAACTCGTGAGACTAATCTAGTCCAAGTTCTAGGTCATGACTTCTTCTCTCTCGTTTGTCGTAGGAAGAGACGAGTCAGATGACAGTTTACATAATTTTATGCCCACACTATCTTATTTATATCGGGTTAGTTACATGTGACGAGCTACTCGAGCTTGGCTCGTAAAAAACGTGATTTGAGCTTGTTGATGTATTAAATAAGTTAAATGTGAACATTTTAAAGCTCATTTTAAATTTAGGGCTTTCAACTTGCGATCAATTCGTTTATAAACGCGTCAAGCTTGAGCATGACAATACTCGGTTTAATTGTTAGGCTAAAACTCGCTTCGTTCGGCTAGAATAATAATGTAGGATCTTTATATTCGTCGAACTACTCAGTATGGACTTGAAAAAAAGTTGACTCGTTTACTTCTTATTCGAGACGAACATGAACTAGTTTTAAAGCTCGTTGAAAGTTTAGGCTTTCAACTTAGTATCAGTTCGTCCATAAGCGTGTTGAGTTTGAGTATGACAATGCCCGGCTTGTTAGGCTAAAACTTGATTCGTTTGGCTAAAATAATATTATAGGATCGTTATATTCATCGAGCTACTCAATCTCAACTCGAAAAAAGGTCGGCTCGTTCACTTCTTATTCGAGATGAACATGAACACGTTTTAAAGCTAGTTAAAAATTTAGTCATTTTCTAAACGAGTGCAATATGAATGCATTTTGAAGCTCATTTAAAATTTAGGTTGAAACTTAACTCGTTTATAAACAAATCGAGATTTAATCCGTATAAAAACTATAAATAGTGATGCTAATTTAAATTAAAACTATTCAGGCGAACCAATTTGCAAATTGGTCAGTTTTGCGTGACGTTTTTGATAACTCACTCGTGGGCCCAACTATAGCTTACGTGGACATAGAACAGCCAATCAGCTCTCGCCAAACACGTCATAAAAATGTTGAAAATCAACAAGACTGGACTGGAGTCTACGAAAAAGAAACAATGAAACAGATGAGAAATTGACAACGACGTCGTTTTATGCAATTGGGTTTTAATCTAATAGACCTGCTTCTACTCTCCTCTCTTATTTTCTCGTTGAGAGTTCGACAATGGCGAAAGGAGCAAAATTGTCATGGGCATTAGGATTATCAGTACTACTAGCAATCTCTACATGGATATCAATGGTGGAAGGTTTGAAGATGCCAGAAGTGTTTGCCAGAAAGGAGGACATCCCTTATATCAAGTGCCAGGTCTGTGAAAAAATAGCTTCAGAGTTTTACAACCAGGTTCAGCGAAAGCAATCTCAGATCTCTCCTAAAAAGGTAACTTCTTTCGGTTCTCTGTGAATTCATGATCGCACCATGGAAGATTGAATTTTGTTTTGGGAAATTGTTTTTGTGTGCAGATCTCGGAGTATCAGATTATCGAGATGGCTGAGAATTTGTGTAATTTGAAAAAGGAAGAAGGTGATTGGCTTTTGAAAATTGATATTGTTGAGCAAGGAAACAAGCTGGAGGTAAGAAAATATATTTATATTGCTTCAATTAGTTTGTTTTATACTTGTTAATGTTCTAAGCTTTGCTAGGATTTTATGATTTTATTTAAAGAGGAACAGAAATAAGCATTGTGTTCTATATGGTAAATCTCTTAGCAGCAAAGAGAGAAACCGCTGTTTGATAGATCCATGATTAGTTAGTGAGGAATTTGTGATGTTTTTGAGTGGAGATTGAGTCGGATAAAGATCAAGATATCCTTAATCTCAATGTTGATTTTGAATGTACTTTTGGTTGCTCAACAAGTAGTGCACCACCTGAATCTGGTAATCCGAAATGCTCTATTACATGTTTAAAGGTGATTGTTATGGAAGGTGAAAGTCCAAGGTGATTAGGAATTTGTAATATGTCTTATCATCTGTTATGCCATTTGGGTTCTGAATAAATAATTTTGATGTGCAAGTATTAATCCACCAATATGATAACTTGCACTAAATGTTCTAAATACTTGTTGGTTTCAGCTTGTTGATCAGGATGTTGAAGGGCAATGCAACTCTGAGTGCAAGACGATTGAAAGAGCTTGCCAAGAGGTTAGTTTACGCTCATTTGAATACTAATAATAGCTACGTAAAAGAAGTTACCACAATGATCATTATTATTTGCTCTCTGAAATATGTCAGAACCAGTATGCATTTAACCTTATTCACTAAACATTTTTTTCTATCAAAATTTGAGTTCGTGAAGTTATCTTATATTACTGCTTAACTTGTGGATGCAGGTTGTCGGGTATTCTGACACTGATCTTGCTGAATATGTGTACAAGAAAAAGCCTCAGCTAGAAGATCTGATCAACTATCTTTGCAAGGACCTCACTGAGTCATGCAATAAAAAGCCCCCTCCAGTACCAAAGGCAACACTCCTACTTAAGCTTCATATATTGACTTGAGTGATTAATATTGGTATCTTAATTCTAGTTTCTGTCTCCCTTCAGTGCTGAGTGAATGGTATGAAGTACATGGTAAAAATTAGCTAATATAGACACGATTTAGAGCATGCTGTCATTCTTTATAACCACGTGCTGATCTTTATAATTGTTCTTTGTAACAAGAAGACAGTAATGAACTTTTATCCAATGAGCTGGGAAAGTCTCCGATTTTTTAAGTTGAAGTTGTGGCATAAGGTCTCTAGACCGGTGTATGATCTGCATTTAGTGTAGTTATTTATTTTTTCAAAGTGATTATTCTGTTTTAGCAATTGATAGATAATCATATAAATGTTGTCCTAGTTGTGTTCTTTTACTTTGCTGACAAAGTTTCAGCTACAAGCCCACAACTATTTTGTATATGAGAGCAAATCCACTTTTTGCATGTAAAAGCTATGAAGCCTGTATGATAGACTATCATACATACAGCTAACGCCATGTTATTGAACCTTATGATGTTCAGGATAGGAAACCAGGAGAACCATTTATTCCGAAACCGACTAAAGAGATTGAAATGGAAAAGATGATGCGTAGCATGGAGGTAACATTTACATTTTACTCATCAAAATTTGTTTTGGCTCTTGCTTTATTGAATCTCATATTCTTTTTTGAATGTTTGCGTTAGGGTATGCCTGGGGCTCCTGGAATGAAAATGTACTCCAGGGAAGAGCTAATGAACATGAATAAATTTGGTAATGAGGATGCTGATGAAGATGACGATGACGATGAGGACAATTTCCAATCAAATCTGGTATGTTTGCAACTGTGCACCATCCTTTTGCTTTGACGTGGTCTCCTTTAGTAGCATTGCCCTAGTTAAAGGCCATGAATTTCTGTATATTTAGCATTTCAATAGCCACCGACAGTCTTTTCGAGTTAGTTTTCCAAAGTTTTAACGGCACATTACATGACAGGGGAAAGTTCTTAGAGAGAAAGAAAGCAAGAAGACTGACTGGAAGGAGAAAGTGACGAAACAGATAACAAGTGCAGGACAGACGTTGAAGAGACACGCTAATAAGGTGTCTAACAAAGTACGGCAATGGTGGAAGGCGAAAAAGACAGCTTCTTCAAAGAAGAAAACTACAAGCACCAAGGCAGATCTTTAGGACTAAACATTTTAGGTGTCTCTGAATTATGTGTTGTATTACTCTCTTAGAACTATTCTTAAGATAAGTGAGCTGAGTTTTTTTTTTTTTTTCACGAAATTTAAATTGAAGGAGAGCAGTGTAGGAACAGTTTGTCAATGAGCAAATATCATGACTGATAGAATAAAAAGGATACACGACACGGCATTTGTTGAGAAATTGTTCTACTTCCCAGTTATTATATCAATCAATTTAGTATTTTTTTTGAAAGGAGAAAAAAAAACCTTTTGTAACTGGTTCAAAAACCTGAACATAATTTTTTTGTTGGGATTCGGTGAAGAAATTTGTAAGATTTTTTAAGTGCATTTGTGCTTAGAATTTACAACTCGACCCGGACAAACCCAAACTCGACCCGGGCAAGAAATGATCATGTAAGGACCAATGCCTGTTTTACGTCCAGAGTCCGAATTGGGTATTTTGTGACCACTTGAAATACCCTTTCGATATAATTTTCTCCCCGCATAAATGTATATTTTATTGAGTTGAAATAGTCCGACAATGTCTCCTAAATTTATTTTCTCCAACGAATTATTAAAACCGCTCAAAAGAAACCTGAACATGAGTTACGGACATAGCAGGTCGTTTTATTAGTTACTTGAGGGAAAGGAAATAGAGACAGAAAAGATTGATTTTCAGACAGAAATGGGGTTTTCCGGCATTGCATATATTTTTCCTGTGGCATTGTCTCTCCTCCTGGTCGCCGTTTCTTCCGCTAATGACCCACCGGTACTAATTCATTCATCACAATTTCGAATCTTTTGTATTTTTCATAATATGACTAATAAACCATCGACTTTTCCCAAAATTTTTAGCTCTGTAGCAGGATCTGTCTTGAGGTGGATTGTGACAGTAAGTCTTCTCGTTCAATTGAGGTTCTATTTTCTCCAATCTAGAGCTTTTGTTATTAAATTGATGAAATTAGATTCTGATTATGTAAATTCAGATCTTAGATTTTCGAATTTTGTTCTCCGGTTGTGATTAGGGTTTCGTTGTTATGCGAATTGAGATCTCATTGTTATGTTATTGGATTTGATTCTCAGCTTTGGGGATTAAATACGGGAAGTATTGTGGAGTAGGGCATACTGGTTGTAATGGCGAGGCGCCTTGTGACGATCTCGATGCTTGCTGTCAAATCCATGACGACTGCGTTGGAAAGCATGGTAAGTTTATTCTTCTTAACGATTAATATGAATTTCTGTAATGAAATTGATGATGATGATACGTGCTGGTCAAGAATTTTAAGACGTAGACTGTTTTAGGTGCATGAACATAATCTGCAGCGTCATACTCAATGAACCAGACTGTTTGAACAATGGGGAAGAAGATGATCTGAATTGTTTGGAATCTACTAAACATGATACGAATTGTTTGGCATCCGCAAGATTGCAATGTTGCAGAAAATGTTTTCGATTCATCATTTGGTTGTTTTTGGCTTCTGATTACAATCAGGAAACAAATTTAGTTTTGGATTTTAACTGACAACCTGATCTGCAAGCAAATTTTGTTGTGACTTGAATATTTCAGGCATGACAAATGTGAAATGCCATGAGAAGTTCAAAAAATGTGTGAAGAAGGTGCATAATGAGGGAAAGCCCGGATTTTCGAAGATTTGTACTTATGATATAGCCGCAGCAACTATGGTGAAAGGAATGGACCTCGCCATTTTAATGAGCCAATGGGCGACTGATGCCCACGAGCTCTAATGCATTCAGTTAGAGGCAAAGAGCTTGTAGAGAAACTGACTGAGCATTCATAGTAAGTTCCATTTTTCCCCATCCTTTTCTGGGCATTGGATATGAACAGAGTTGAATGAATAACTGGAAGTAAGATGTATGACTTCTGCATATTGTCAACATTCACTCGTCTATTGCAGCCAATTTTGGATCTTGACACTAATATTAAGATCTTTTTGCAATTCTTTCTATTTGGTTTGATTGTTTTTGTTGTTTCGCCCTTATGGAAGCCTAAAGGTTCCACGAAAATTGGGTCTTGTTCTTAGACTATTATGAAGAACACGAACTTGTAGAGAGTAGAGATCATTATGTATTTCGAATGAAAACTGAATGTGTAATATGAGACGGTCCTTCGGTTCTTTCAAAGGGAAAAAATGGTTAATCTATATCTATATACATACTAGTCACTGACATGACATGCTCATAATAGAGTATTAAAGCCAAATTTTCATATATTACTAAATTGTAATTATCTAAAATTATTTAAATTTAAATCATATCATATTCTTGAAAAAAATTAACGTTAAATGGTTATATAATTTGTTCAGCATATCTTTTAATTCCCGCTATTAATTTCAAAATATATCTATTTGTTACCTATTGATTTATTTTAACAAATAAGATCTCCTAAATGAGAATTTTCACGTAAAATTAGTCAAATATTTTATACTCTTTCAAATTTGTTCATGCCATATAATGCTAGCCATTCATTAAGATTGTTAAATAAAAATGTACACAAATTTATAAAACATATTTATTGTTTTTATTTGAGCATAAATTTACAAAATATATTTTATTTATGTGAGTTCGACCCTCTCTTTTTGACCTTTTGATTCTAAGTTATACAATACTGATATTTGGGTAGTTTTGTTGATTTGGGCTGCACCCGGTTTTTGACGGGTTGCCTACATACCTCCTTAAAAAGAGTGCGGTATTTTCATGCATAAGGGAATCAAAGTCCAAACTCACCTTCTAGGAAGAGTTGTCAAGACAATGATCCAACTATCATTTGCATGAATTTATATCGCGATCATGCATCAAAAGATTAAATTAAACACACCTTAGAAGAAGAGTTGCTTAATTTTATCCTGCTATCATGTGCATGATCAAGAAAATGATAGGTTATTTTGTTTTATTTTATTATTCGTACCAAATTTTCTACGTATCCTTTTTTTTATGAATCAAGTCGTACATAATTCTTAAGCTAAATATTTGGATTTTGATTTCATGACTTTAATTTCTTATAAAAGTCAAATATATATTTTCGATTGAATTCAATATGTATTTGTTTTGTATCAAATTTCCTACATATCATATAAACAAACGAAATCAAATCATACAAAGTTCTTTTTATTTTTAAGAAATCAAATCACTCGTAGTTCGACATCAAAAAGTTGAAACCATTGATGTAGTTACCAAAATTATTTACTTCCGGCTCAACCATAAACTCGATAAGTTACGAGAAAAGTACATTTATTTAAAAAATTTAAATTTAATTTGCGATTATACCAATAATATATAAAACTTAATATCGACTTAACTCCGTAGACTTTTTAAATGGTGTCAAATCTTTAGGTGGTTCTACCAAAAAAATAGTTTTGATCTTCAGCTTGCGGACAATATCTATCATTTAAGTCAAATATTTGGCTGACAATTGCTAATCTCTTTCCTCGAAGAGAACCATCGCAAATCATAATTTTGTGGGCGATTAAATTATTATTTTGGCGAGAAATTATGAAAATTGTCCAAATTTGACGTTTCTTAAACTCATGTTTGATGCAAATTGATATAACGTAATGCATGGTCTTAATCTTTAATTAAACTTAATCATGCCTATTTGTCTAACCACCTTACATTAAAATGAAAGCAGAAAAGGAACTTCATTTTTTTTCTCTGAGTCAAAGCCTCATATAACGATTGAATCTTTTTTAAAGAATCGCATGCATGACTATGCTTTCATGAAAGTACCTCTTTGGTTAGTATAATTTGTTGTCACAAAACCTTTATAACCATCATTGTTTCATTTTATTTCAAAAAAGGACGGATAACCAAAGTCCAAAATGGAACGATGGTAGTTTTGTTAGAGATAATTAGTTTTCACTTCGAAAGATTGAGACTTTCGAGTCTAGTATATATAAGGTCGGTTCTACTCCTCCTATTGCCAATTGGATTTACGATGGAACCTCGTCGGGTTTATGTGCTGAGCTTGGGCCTAACGCGCATGTGCGCTCATATGCACACGACCCCCGCTCTACCCGGTCCGTCTATATCGGACTCTGACACAACACATAAACCCGATGAGGTTCCATTCTAAAACCAATTGGCAATAGGAAGAGTAGCCCACCGACCTTATATAATAGACTCGGAAGTCTCAATCTTTCGATGTGGGAACTAATTATCTTCAACACGCCCCTGCAAGTGCAACTCGAGTGTATAAGGTCGGTGGACTACTCCTCCTATTGACAATTGGTTTTAGGATGGAACCTCATCGGGTTTATGTGCTGGGCTTGGGCCTAACGCGCATGTGTGCTTGGATGCACACGACCCCAGCTCTACCCGGTCCGTTTGTTTCGGGCTTTGACATGGTATCAAAGCGGTTAGCCTCTATGTGGCTCGCGATCCTAACCTGTGGGCAAGTGCAACTTGATCTATATCCTCTAGTTGCATTTGCGGGGGCGTGTTGGAGATAATTAGTTCCCACATCGAAAGCTTGGACTTCCGAGTCTAGTATATAAGGTCGGTGGGCTACTCCTCCTATTGTCAATTGGTTTTCGGATGGAACCTCATCGGGTTTATGTGCTGGGCTTGGACCTAACGCGCATGTGAGCTCGGATGCACATGATCCCCGCTCTACCCGGTCCGTATGTATCGGACTTTGACAAGTTTCTCATCGGCTGAAGGCTTCGGTGTATAAATTTAATACACAATAGCGGACAAAAATAAATTTGTTTAGGCCAACTATGAATTGATGTAGTGGTCAAAAGTAACCATTTTCAAACCAATATGGTATAACGTAGCGGTCAAAAGTAATCACTTTCGAACCAACTACGATTTGATTTTCTGAGAATTAAGCAATACAAACCCTATACTCCAAGAGAGTGTTGCAAATTTAACACTCCAAAACTACCATTGTGCCAAGCAAATAGACTTTAAATTTCTATATCAATTTAAAATTTATGGGGCCCTGGAAATTGTGAGGCCTTATTCGTCCATGATAGTTTTAAGGATAGAGCCACACGAATGATTTATATTTTGCAACGGATCTTACGATTCTCGATCCCTCAACATTCAAACTCCTTTTATTTTGATTGATATATTCGTACGTTGTATTTTTTTTCTTTGTATGCCTTTTTAAGTTCTTATTCTCTTCTTCACTTTTTCACTTTTTCACTTTTTCACTTTTTCACTTTATTTCTTCCACTCAATCATTCCTCCAAACGCTTGAGATCATTGGAAAACCGGAGATCCCGACTATGAGTTGGAGTATCCATGAATCCATTGTGACTTTGTTCTTGGTCTCAGCTCTCTCTCTCTTCAACTTCTTCGAGACTTACATAGTCTTCAAGAGGCCGCAAAAATGAGAAGAATGTTTGCTTAAACTTTTATGGCATCACATTTCGGTCGACATTTCATTCTCGATATTTCCGGCATCACATTTCTTCAACTTTTTTGCATAAAAGAGGTTGTTTCCGGATGGGCTTGATGTAGCTACCGACCCCATTTGCGATTGCTTTACTTGGCTTCACCCAACTTGTATGTATAGTACGGGGTTGAATCTCCATATATTCAACAACTATTCCGTCTTTAAACTAAAAATTATCAAACAAAACACACAAAAACATAAAATTTGCACAACGCTCATACATTGGTGAAATTGAAGGGATTGAAGACCAAATTGCTTAAACCAAAATGAAGAAACTTGATTTTGAAACAAATGAGTGTCCTCTTTTCTTCTTAATTTCCAGGCCTTTCTCAGTCTTTGTGCCCGTTTGACACCCAACTTATACAAGCTTATAAAAGATTATGGAGTTGAAGCAAGCTGAAATTCTGCACTGTTGAATTGGCGTTGTGTTTGGAAGCACAAGCTGAAGGGAGATGAAGAAGCTGATAGGAGATGAAGGTAACTGAAGAAATGCCCAATTCCATATGCTACTTTGAGCAAGCTTATGGAAGATGATTCGAGTTGAAGCAAAAATCGGGACATCAATACCCTTACATTTATGTAATGAGTACCAATTTTTTTATTTTCCCAAAATCAGAGAATTTGGTCGACACAACAGAAGGCTGGTATGAATCCTAACCTCTTAACTCTTCTTCTCTTCGTCATTACCCACAAATTACCTCTTCTCTCCTATTCTCTTGGCTTCTAAATTGGTCAATACACAAATGTCGTCCCTAATTCTTGGTAAATTTGAACTTGATACGCGTTTTGCAGTCATCTATCAATCTCGTAATCTCTCACGTTTGGACAAGCTACTCAAGGCAAGTGAAGGTTGGTATGAACCCTAACCTCTTGGTTTCTAAATTGGTCGATACCCTTCCATTTTTGTGAAGCATTTTAACATCTAGGTTTTCTTTATGCTGACATTTAATGCTTGAAAATATTGTCTTATGTCTCTTCTATTAGGGATTTGATTCTTCATAGGTATATTGCAATTTTTTGTTTGCCTTATGATCTCTTAATTTTGTTATTGTGAAGCAATTTTGATTCAGATTATCTAATGATTTTTTGGGATGAAATCATGGATCCATCACTGAAAGAGGAATTAAACATTGAGATGGGTCTTCATAGGTATTTTGCAGCAGATCTTTGAGATGGATTTTCTTCATTTTTTTACCATGATGATTTCTAATGGTTTTCTGAATTTGATCCTTTTGTGTTTGAAAAGCTAAGTCTAGTATAAATATTTCAGATTATGTAATCGATCATGGATACAAAGAAGAGTTTGTGATAGAGTTTGCTGATCATTTTGACTATATTAAACAACAAAATGTAATGGTTATAAATACTAAAAATTGGGATGTAGAGCGACATGAAATTGGAATGGGGATTTCAGTGAAGTTACGAGAAACTTCGTTCTAAGACTTCGTTTTGGAACAGATTAGTGCCCTCTTTTCTTCTTTCTACGCCTTTCTCTTGTCTTTTTTTTAACTTCTCTTTCTTGTCTTCTTCGATTTGTGCCCCTTCTTTCTTTTCTTTTCTTTTTTTTCTTTCTTCGGTCCTTTTTTTTCCGTTGTGGCCTCTTTTATGGAGGTAGTCCCTTAAAGGTTGAGGCATAAATCCCTATTGTTTCGCAACATTTGTTGTAACTCCTCTAAATCAAAAGCCCACCATTTCCTTTTCAAAAAAAAAGCCCACCATTTATTTTTCGACTTAATTACTTCTACAAACCTTGACTTTTTTTTCTTTTCGCTAGGAAAAGCGGGTAAACAAAGTTCGAGCCCATTAATAGTTAATCGATGCACCCATAAAAAAAGACCTCCGAGAGAGTAAAAAAAAATTTCAAAAAAGAAGAAGAAGCTATTGACTATGTATCGGTACAAGACATATCATGTCCTGATAAAACATCGGATAAAACAAATGCCTCTCGCATATAAGGTGAGAGAGTAAAAATCTTGGTCAAAAGCACTATTCCGAAACAATGCTTTTTTAGAGTAATTTGTCTAAGATTCTCTCGTACATAAGGTGCGGAGACCAAAAAAATAAAAAAGTACTCGTGAAACTCCTCTCCTCTCCCCCATGCTGCTCCTTTCCGATGCTCCTCTTCCCGATGCTCTTCCCTTACCCGTGAGAGAGAGATATGAGCCAAATTTTGCTATAAAACTGGCCATTGTGTGAGAGAAGCCATGAACAAAAAATTGACAAGAGTGTGATAAATGAGAGAGACCAAATAAATTGAGGGATTGACGAGAATTAGTAAAAAGAAATAGTAGTTTTACGCGATAATGTTACGAACCGAGGTTGAGAGAGGGCGCAAGGTGGAGGCGTGCGGAAAGGATTGCGTGATACACAAAGTTGCACAAAATCCGGTAATTTTCAATTAAATTTGTACTATATTGATTTAGATTAAATTCATATTAGTATATTTTAAATGAGAATTTAAGTTAGTATATTTTAGATGAAATTAAGTTAGTATTTTTATATATATTAGATGAATTTAAGTTAGTATATTTTAGATGAATTTTAAGTTAGTATATTTTAGATGGAATTTAAATGAAATTGTAGTTAATATATTTTAGATGCAATTTAGATACAAATTTAAGTTAATATATCTTAGATGGAGTTTAAGTTGGTCGGAATAAGTAAGTTTACAAGCAAATTATAATTTTGTACATGCAACTTGTCGGAACTTCCAAAATCTATTTATTTATTCTTGTGCTAAGTTATAAACTTTGAGATGGAATTTAAGTTGGAATTAAAAAAGTTTACATGTCATTTAAAATTTTATTTATTTATTCTTGTCATAAGTTATAAATTTTAGAACTATGTACTTTGTACATGTTAGAAATTTACATGCAACTTATATGAAATATGACGCTTAGTAGGAAATTCCAAAATTGACATACTATTCACAAATTGGGTCGCAACCCGATAATAGATATAAGAGAAGCGTCAATGGCACAAAACATTGACGGTTTATCACAACTTCGTTTTGTTGTGTCTCCTCTGTATTCGTTAGGCACTTTAGATGTCCCTACACCCCAAATCCCATCCTCTCGTTATTTGTCGGCTATGCTCGGGGATCTTAGTACACCCCAAATCCCATCCCTGCGCCTCCTCGATGGTCGAGAGACGGACTTGATATAGATTTTAACGCGGCGTGTGTAGAGGATGACCCGACTTCTTTTCAAGCCGATCAAGAGTTTCAACCTTCTACATTTCAAAAATCATTACTGCAATCCTCTCTCGTTCATCCATCGTCTTACCATCCTTCACTGGATGCGGGTCCGTCACATGTTGGTCCACCGGGTTCTGCTTCAAAACCCGATGTGAATCCAACAGACATGTGGCCACATGATATTCTTGATACTCATACTGGGCAGTCACTCGCCACCAATATATTGGTCGATTATGGAACGCATAATGTGAAAACTATTTGGATGGATCCGGAGGCTAACATAAGTTCCTATTCATTATTATTTACAAATGACATCCATAACTTCAAAAGTTGATGATTTTATTTATTTTATTGAATAAACCGACGTACGTAAAGTTCGGAGAACTAGCGTGGCCCTGAATGCCTTGCTACATACCTATATGGATGCTCCCGCGGATGCAGAGTGGCGAACGTTGGTGGATAACTCGGGGTTCCATTCACTTTTCACGGTTCAAATGAGTAATGTGGATCATGCTCTTATACATGCATTTGTAGAGCGATGGAATCCCGAGACAAATAAATTTCACATGCCGTTCGGGGAGATGACCACCACTTTGCATGACATTTTCACATTACCGGACTTCCTATAGATGGTCGCGACCTGGGAGTTTTTCGTTCTTGGCCGAAGATACGGGTTGTAAATATCACCTTTTTGGGTAATGGGAAGAAGATGAGTGACATATTATCCGTACGAATAATGGTGAACAACAAACCACATATATGTATCTCGAACGAGTGGAGATTTGGTGCAAAGCAACCCTGGTGTAGCCAGTTGAGTCGGTTTGTGAAATCCTCAACTATATATCCGAGACGAATGAAGGCAATGTATCGATATGAATTCTTCTTAAATTCCCTCCACATGCTACGCATCTTAGTCCACTGCTCTTCATCAAAACCCAACAATACTACAAGAGCCCCGTACCCGCAAATTCCATCACCTAATACATTTTGCAACTAGACAATATATGGAACCATGAATGACTCGAAGTTCTCTGTACCGAAGTTGTAACCGCTAATAACAACCAGTGGAATGTGTGGTTCTTCGTCCCTCCATTAATTTCTTTTCTCCCTAGCTTGTCTAATATCATCTCGGACATGCTCCAACCCCGACTTCTTCCTCCCAGTGTTCTTCTTCGGTCTTCCTTTGGTGATTTGGACATTAGGGCCTCTCAAATTCACTGTCTCCGGATTTTGCATTGATCTCCCCAAGGTACCTAAAAGAAAAATATAAATTAAATTAAGAACTCAAAATATGACATTTTGAATTTAAAAGAAAAAGAAAATAAATTAATAACTCAAAAATGACATTTTGAATAAAAGACTAAAATAAATAAATTAATAACTCAAATAAATATTACCTAGTATTCGAACTTGGTTCTTATCTAAGGAACCTAACTCGATTGCCTATCGGAGGTCATTGACAACAACTTGATTCTCATTGATCTCAACCGGTTCGTCTGAACCACTCGATTGAACCCCGAACCAATCGAGCTCACGCCAAAATACGTGGACATCCGTCAAGAGGAAAATCCACCCTTCTCTCATGATACTCGCCACTTCATGTGCACAAGGTAACCTGGTAGACGCCCGCACAAAGCAATTTACACAATCCGGAAGGTGATCCCTTTGCATACATTGATGTACATCTCATACAAATCCCGTAGGCAAATATCAGAAACCCTACCCAATAGTTGGCGAAACGTTGTTAAGTTTTCAACCTCACACAAAGTCTTGAAACGGGATTGCTCCAATGATGCGATAATCCGACGAAATTCACCACTTAACATCAAATTGATATACTTCAAACACATCGAGAGTTGGAAGTTAGATGCATCAGATTGCCTTTTAAAAGTAGAGTGTGTGGATTGAACCCTACACATTAAGTTCATTTGAAACAAGACACTAGTATTACTTGAACTAAAAAGATGAAATTATCCCAAATATAACATTATCAAAATGAAGCATACCTATTTGTAGCTTGGTTACCAAGGTGGAAATATCGGTCAACCGAGTAACTTGCAATTTTTTCCTTATAACATATCCATGTCTTGCTCAAGTAATCCATTAACCCCCACCGATCACCCAATGCTCAGTCATTGCTTGATTTTGGGTCTCGAATGTTGCACTTGACTTGATTTGAATAAAGTTGTACAATCACTTTGAAATTGGTGTTACATTGTTACCGACCGTGTCTTCTTAAAGGCTTGTCCCTCTATCATGCGGTCGATGTGACATGAACACAAAAAATGTGTTGGATCCGGGAAAACCCAAGGGATAGCCCACAAAAGGCCAAGTTCCCGATCGGTCACTATCACCACCGGTCGGTATTTAGATGCTTGACACCACCCTTCGACTTGACGTAGAACCCATTTGTATGTATCTACATCTTCCCTTGTCATAAACGCAAAGCCCAAGTGAAATGTCAAGTCGGTGCATGTTTGACCGACAATCTCAAAAAATGGCATTCTGAACCTATAAGACAAATATAAATTAATTACATCACTAACTGAGTAGTAAAGTGGTAAAAATTAACGTATTTAAAGCTTACATGTTGGTATTGTAGGTGGTGTCCATGGTCATGACGTAATGGTATCTCTCCCATAATTTGATCGTTCCAAGGTCGAACACAAGGACTATGGTGGTTCAATTTGCAAGAAATGATCGAAGATAGTGTAAATCTAAGCTAAGAAATATAAGGAAAGAGTAAGGGAAGAAGAATTATAACTTGTAAATAATCACTCAATAAGTAGCGAACCCACATTGTATGGATCGTACGAAGTAGAACAAGTATTCCAAGGTCGAACACAAGGACTAGGGTGGTTCAATTTGCAAGAAATGATCGAAGATAGTGTAAATCTAAGCTAAGAAATAGAAGGAAAGAGTAAGGGAAGAAGAATTATATTTTTGGAAAGATTTTGTTGTGTTCTCAATTAAGTATCAAATTCAATCATAAAAATTTATAAAACTAACAAACAAAGGATAATCAAATATATGGAAGAATGAATTCCAAGAGTTCAAGATCATTGTTTATTACAACTAGACTCTAGATAACTCATACAGATATTTGGTAGAAAAGCTACAGAGATAAACGTTTATTCACTGATGATCTATTACCGGGTAAGTCTCAAGATCATCTAGTCCAATCCTAACTACCTATTACCGGGTAAGTCTCAAGGTATCTAGGACGGAAATTCAGTAAAAAGCGGATTCTCTATCTAAGGATTAAGCAACCCCTTATAGGGTAAGTCTTAGGAATTACCTAACTCAGGTAGTAATCTGACACAAGTTAATTTGTGGAATGTCTTGTTCCCTTACCCTCAGCTGGTGGTATCCCGACCTCAAGTTAATTGGGGAAAAGACGGAATACCCTAGCAACTGATCTAGCAAGTCATCTATGCGGGGCAACGGGCATTTATTCTTGATAGTTTCCCGGTTCAGCTCTGGATAATCTATGCATAGCCTCATATATCCATCCTTCTTTCTCACGAATAACACTGGGACACCCTATGGAGAAACACTCAGTTTGAGGAATCCCTTCTCTACAAGTTCCTCCAACTGCTTGTTCAACTCATCCATCTCTATAGGTGTCATATGGTAGGGAGCCTTCAAGATCGGTCTCGTGTCAGGCTTCGACTCTATGCTGAAATCAACGCTCCGTTTTGGGGGTAGACCGGGGAAATCATCCCTGAATACCTCCGTGAACTCGCCTACCACCGCAATGTATTCTAATCTCGGACCCTTTTGTTCCTTCATGGCGTAGTACCAAAAGGCCTCACAACCCTGTTCAATCAATCTAGCGGTTCTAACTACATTGATGACCATCCTTGCTTTCCCAAGGTCCCAACCTCTGAAAACCTGTGGATGCCCCTCTATAGGAGTGATTGTCATTGTCCTCTTGCCTATGTCCAATACAGCTTTATACTTAACCATCCAGTCCATCCCTAGGATAATATCCTCATTCACTAGGCACATCAATAGGAAGTCTACCAGCCATTCCCGATTCCACACGCGTATCAGGAAATCGTGAATTTCCTGAGAACTAATTAACCTTACCCCCATCGGAGATGAGCCATTAGTTACCTATCTACACATGCATCGGAGATGAAGGAATGGGTAGAACCCGTGTGAAATAAAACTCATATAGGTTTGTCCTTAATCCAAACAGTACTTGTAGTTGTAGGAGCAGTCGGCCGATCGGCTCTCCTCAGCTCAAACACCCTATCTTGTGTCCCTCTCGTATCAGCTGTACTAACACCATGACCTCTGCCATGGCCCTAACCCTACACTGAACTCTATGGAGGAGAGTGCCCCGGGGCTCTGTACTAAGGCTGATACCCCGACGTCCTATATTGTGTTGATATCCGTGGGTATGGGTAGTTCGCGGTCTTTGTCCACCACCTTGAGCTTTAGAAGAGAAGGATCTATGTGCTGGTGAAAATCCTCCCTGACGATAGAAAGTAGCCCTATTCTTGGGCTTGCCACGTGTATAGAAGGTAATTAATGGCTTATGGCACCGTGCTTTGAGATGACCATAACTGCCACAGTTCCGTAAGTCGGACCTCTACTCTGCCCAACATATCCGGCACTGGAACCGGAGTGCCCGACCTTTTGCCTCTTCTCTGGTCCTTCTATCCGAGCAGCTCTCCAAGGACGGGATCAATCTCTCACATATACGAAAGTCGTGTCCAGATAGTCCAAGTGAGACTCACATCAAAACCCAACGAGGTAGGATCGGGTATCCTCCCTCAACCTACGTGTGAACAAGTAGACGTTATGGTCTGCCGAAGGGGTAGCTGGTCAAAGAAAGGCCAACTCCTTCCTAAACCTCCGGATCGCCTCTACTATCGGGACGTCCGAATGCCGAGTCTCGAAGGAGTCACGCAGTCTCTCCCTCCTCAATGCTGACGGGAAGAAGTACCCCCTGATCAAGTCTCACATCTAGTCAAAGATGGTCACCCACCGCGAACAATCCTCCACCAATATTGTACCTGTTCCTTGAACAACGTCGGCACCAGCTCCACCTGTCGGTCCCCGAGGCATCGTATCTCGACTCTAGGGCAGTTTCTACGTGTCCCAACCAATGCTCCACCTATAGTCCTAGCTTCCCGTCGAAGGTAGGTACTCTCTGATGGTTGGAAGTCTTCAACCACTCATCTGGCCTCGGTACCCATAACTCCTCTCTAACACGGGCACCCTTAACTTCTCTCTCCAATCCAGCTTGCACCGGGGTCACTACATGTGACACCTCAACAAATCTAGTAGGGGTTGGCAGATCTCGGACTCGTCTACCTCCTTTGGCCGCCTCTGCCACCTCTCTAATATATGCTTTGAACCCTGAGGTGATCATCGAGACACGTCCTGAATATGTTGGTTGTCCTCCAAGAGATCCGAAGAACACAGTGGCATCCCTCCTGGCCTCGGGTGCTGCACTCTCAACGATCATTTCCTCAGCATCGGCCACTGGCTCCTCAACAAGAGGTGCAGGTGGGGCAACTCACCCTCGGCCTTTCGCAACTAGTGGTCTACCTCTACGTCATGATGCCCTTGTTGTTGGTGTCCTACCACCCCGACCGCGTCCGAAGGGGTGAAGAGGTAGACGACCTCTACCTCTACTCGTAGCGGGTATTATCCTATTACACATCATAAGTACCAGACGCGACTAATATTAATATTTTATTATTTCAAAGAAAAAAACATAATTACTTACTACACTACCGAGTTCTGCGGAGGGGAGTTGTGGTTTTCGTACTAACTAACCCATCCCGACTATGCATGAAATTTAAATTGAAGTTCTTTTGAAATCTAGATCCCTTTTCGGGTTCTATTTCTATTCGGCCTTTTAGAATATTACTAGTGTCATTGTTGTCTACCTAGAACTCTGATATCATGTTGTAACACCCCAAATTTTGAGAACTCAGGATGTCATTGGCTAGAACCTCATAGTGGGTCCCGACCTTAATTTGACATTAATGATATTGAACCTTACAATAAGGCACAAATATTAAAATAATAAAATCCTTTAAATGGTAGAATGTTCAATAAAATAAACGTGTGTGACAATCATGCATCATAATAATGGAATCCATGATGGACAACTAGTCTATACGTTGAAAATGTAAGAAATCCCAACCCTAGATACCAGTATGTAAACCCAGCTAACCACTCCGCTCCCGATTACTCGGAAATCACCTACCTTGCAAAGTCTATCAACACGGTATAAACCGTTAGCTAATAATTCTAATAATAAGGTAGACTAAAGGCCCAAACACACATAAGTAAAACTGTAAACACATCAACATGCTCAAACAATATTCCTGTTATGATCTTTACATTAGGTGATTCCAATCTAATTAGTTCAACTTAATCATGTGGCACTACCAACATTTTATATGCATCTCCCCCTATACTCTATTGGACTGGTCGTGGGGAGCCTCCTAGTCGCGTTCCAGCGTTGGGAAGTGATGCAACGACCCGTTATCATACACTTGTGTCTTACCAAAATGAAAGTATAGTGATCTAGTCAAGTTTTTAATTTTATTCAATCAATACACACAATACCTTAAGCACACACTTAGTATTATTAAAGGTAGCTAAGTGAGTCCGATGAACTCACCTTATCCGATATGATATTTTATTACGCTAATCTTGATCTGTCACTCGCTGATCTCACAATCCTGGTCAAGATGTAACAACATCTAAGTATTATCGTTTAACTATTTCGTTACTTCTAGAATAAGATATCCTACATCACTACTCTTATCCATCTCTAGGTCCTATTGTTTCATATCATCGATATCCAATCTCCCCGTATACTCTATTGCACTGGTCATCGGAAGCCTCCCAATCGCGTTTCAACGCTGGGCAGTGATGCCACGACCCGTTAACATACACGTGGGTCTTACCAAAACTAGAGTACAGTGATCTAGTCAAGTTTTTAATTTTAATCAATCAATACACACAATATCTTAAGCACACACTTAATATTAGTAAAGGTAGTTAAGTGAGTCCGATGAACTCACCTTATCCGATCCGATATTGTATCACGCTAATCTTGATCCGTTAGTTGCTGATCTCACAATTCTGGTGAAGATGTAACAACATCTAAGTATTCTCGTTCAACTATTTTGTTACTTCTAGAGTAAGATATCCTGCATCACTAATCTTATCCATCTCTAGGTCATATGGATGCATTGGAGCGAGCATATTTGAGGATCAAGCCTCGAAGTGGATGCATTGGAGCGAGCGTACGCGCACGAGAAAGGGCAAGGAATCAAGCTAAAGGCACGAAGGAGAGAAGAAGAGCCATCTCGGCCTTGATCTCGGTCGACCATGACCGAGATTTGTCTGATCTCGGCCGAGATCCCTTGATATCGGACCGAGATCCATGATCTTGGTTGAGCTAGAAGCTACTGTTGTAAAATCTCGGTCTCCATCTCAACCTTGATCTCGGTCGACCATACGGAGATTTGCCTGATCTCGGTTGCCGACCGAGATGCCTATGACGTTGAAGACGAAGTCGAAATCTCGGCCCCGACTGTCACCATCTTGGTCGAGATTCATGACCGAGATTCTTCCCTGAGCGTTGTATTTTATTTACGGGTTGTTTTCTTTTGGGCCCAATTTCTTTTAGCTAGGTTTTTACATCAAATATCAGTTCAGGGGTTGTTTTATTATATAAGATAGATAAGAAGTCATGTGTAAAACATATACTAACAAAAAATGAAGGGTAAAACAAATCATAAAATTTAAATTAAAAATATCAAATAATAATATATTGAAATATAAATCAAAGAGATTTATTAATATAAGTAACATGTCTAAGTTAAAAATTACAATATCAAATAGTTAAATTTAAATAGTGAATTACCTAACAGTTAGTAAGACTAATAGCATATGTCAAGTTATTAAATAAAAATATTACTCAAAATATTTTTTTTAAAAAAAATTAAAAAATAACAACAATTATCAATGAAACTCAAATAATACGAACGTTGAAAATTATTAAACATGATACATACTATCAATGTATTTATAAAATAAAAAATAATATAACTTATTTTTCTAAATTTTTTTAACTCCGGTTAAGATTTGACAAATAATTGTTTTACATGCATTAAAAAATTTAGGATTATGAGTGTAATGTTCATTTTGTTTTTTTAAAATAAATTAATATGTTAAAAATAAAAAATTAATTAAAATATTTTCAAATTTTATTATAAAAAAATCGAAACTTTATTGATTTTTTTTCCGGAGTTATTCCCCTGATTTTTTACATACTTTTGTGTAAATATATAAAAATATATTTAAAACTATTTGATTTGTTTTTAAAAATTTGATATATTTTTTAAAAAAAATCGAAATTTTTTTTTTGGGAAAATGATTTCAATTTTTTTCATATATTTTCAATATGAAATTTATGAGTTTTTATATAAAATTATTTAAAAATATGTGAAATTATTTTCATATAATATTGAAATTGACTTTTTTAAAACAAAAATTAATTATTATAATAAAACGGAAAAAAAAAAGTTCATAAGTTGTGAAAAATTAATTTATTAGTTTCAGAAAAAGAAAAAAAAAAGTTCAACTGAAAATTAAAAATATTAATAAAAAATATTAAGATCTTTAAAAGTTTAAATAAATAATAAAGTTCATAAGTTGTGAAAAATCAACGTTGAGTTGAAAAATATATGTAAGAAAAATAAGATTAAATTTAAAATAAAGTTTATAAGTTTTAGAAAGTATATATAAGTTCAGTTGACAATTAAAAAATATAAGTTGATAAAATATTAAGGTCAATTAATAAGGGGACTAATAATAAATTAGTTAATAAAATATTTAAAATAAATTCATAAATTAAATATTTAAAATAATTTGTGTTAACATGGTGGGACCTGGATTAAAATAAATTAATTAAAATTTGTTAATGAAAATGATTTGGTGAAAATGATTTTGTGAAAAATTATCCGTATATTAACAAAAAAAATATGAAGAATAATATATAAAATAAATTAGTAAAATGGTTTATTAATTTGTTTGGCAGATTTGGTGAAAAAGATTTAGTAAAATTTTTTTTTACGTATATTAACAAAATTTGAAGACTCGATATATAAAATAAATTAGTTAAAATTCGTAAATCAAATGTTTTAAATAATTGTTTTAACATGGTATAACCTAGATTAACAAAAAAATGACACGTGTAAATTTTATGACGTGGATTCACCACACTGTGCCACGTGTAAAAGGATTCACCAGACTGTGTCACGTGTAAGTTCACGGGCTGCTTTAGTATATAGATATAAGATAAGATATCCGATTCAAACTCCATTATAAAAGTACAAATACAGTTTTCTTTTTCAAATAACACGTTTAAGACATTTATTAAATTAAAAAGACTAAGTAGTTCTCACACGAAATAAAAAGTTTATAACGTCATTGGCAATGGCGTTATCCAATAAATGTTGTACAACTTTTGAGATGCTAGCATGCATGCAATCTTTCCTTATCCCACGAAATAGAGAGATTTGTTACAGCTAAATGGTTGATATCGATCGATCTTCGACATGCTTTGCTGCAAAGGTCTCAGCAACCAACAGAGGAAATGCTATAGTTGCATCGCAATGCACCTGTACATTCATATTTCAAATGATCGAGATAAGTTAGGGTTCGAGATTTATCTCGAATTGGGCAAATTATAATCAAGTTGTACACGGTTACCAAATCGTGATTTTTAACACAACCGACTATATATATATACATACTCGGTCATGTTTAATAATCACAGTTTAGATAGATTTAATTATTTTATTTCTTTGTTATTGGATTAGACGAATCAATAGTACGTCTATTCTCACCTTTTGGGTACGGTAAGACCAAAATCACTCAATCTTTGTGCTATAAATATAGGATCTTTTGAGCGGAGAGATACCTTAACGGTTTTGGCCGATCCATGAATCTTTCCCCAAGAAATAGCTTCATCAGGACGAGCACCCGAGTCCGAGCCATCAAACTCTTGAGCCGTGTTAATATACACTGCATAATCCGCGCCATTACGCATCATATTAGCGTTACAAATATGATGCTTAGGAAGTCCTCCTCCAAGGATTATGATGCCGGTTTTCCTCGGCGTCGCGTAAATTGCTTCTCCATCCATTGCCCTTACATCTACCATCATAGTAAAATATTGATCATGAAATCACAACCACATATAACTTTAGTACTAATCATTATATTTGTTAAAACAAATATCTCACCTCAATTATAAACAAATAGCTAAGACTTTGTACAAAATACCGGGATTGCTAGCTAGTGAGTCGATTATCTTACCTTGAACAATGTCGACGATCAATCCCGGGTTGCGAAAGGAATGAAAGTAAAGCATGTCTCCGATCGATCCATCAGTAAGCGCAGGGCAAAATACCGGTATGTTATTCTACACAATTATAATAATACAATGTTATAAGTTGAATTAATCAAGTAGTTTAATTGCTAACATTTAATTAGGGTTTTTGTTTTGTGTTACCTTGTAAGCCCAATAAAGGTACGAGCTCTCATCATTTATCTCTTTTCCCAATCGAGCAATCACCTTTGATGGCGTCCATAACACTTTCTGCAAATTAATTTTGTTGGTTTATGTTTATGAAATCATCGAGCGTATATTCTAAATGATTATTAAGTTTATGAAACCCGTAAGCTAAAAGTCTACCATAAAAACCCAAAAATCTACCGAATAAATTAATAGAATTTCATTGTAAAATCAATAGAAAATACTCGGCTATTTATGTATATATATGTAAGCAACATTCAATCTCCCATTATAACAAAATGGTAAGAACTTGTAATCATAAATCTGTCTTCATAACTATGTTTTAAATTGGATTGTTCAAAGATTCTGGCCGGAGCTGGACCAGGCCGGAAATTTGTTACGGATCCAAAACAAGACCATTTTATATATATTAAAAAAAGGGACAAAGGACCTGAAAATTAAATTAAGGTCCGATCCAATAACATATTTTTGGATTGGACCGGAATTTGAATTATCCTACTTCTAATGCATATATATATATATAGTAGGGGTTGTTCATAAAAGAAATTGACTCGATATTCGAATCTGATAAATTTCGAGTCTGATGTAATTTTTCCCAAATACACCACAATCAAGTTAAATATTGGATTCAAATATATAAGCCTCGAGTATCCAAATATAGTTTGATATGTTTTCTTTCTTTTCTTTAATTGTGACTGTTTTGTAGGGGATTTATATTAGGTATTGGGTTTGGGTCTTTTTTTTTTTAATCTCCCAATACCACTGTCATACATCACCGCGGATATTCACGACGATATCCAGACCAATACATTCAGATCATATAGGAGTTGGATTTTCGATTTTAAAAAAAGTTATCGAATATTGTTAAATCAGATATCTAGTTATGAACGTCCCTAGTATATAGTTTCAAAGTTCTAGTTTAAAAGAAATCCATAAGAAAGTCCACTAAAAATTTAAAAAATAACTAAACAACTAAATATAATTAAATCTTTTCTAAATCTGAATTCTTAACATATAGATTAGGACACATGTCACAAGGATTATAATAAAAATAAACTACCTAGAAAATAACCCATAGATGGATATTATCATTTTCTTAATATTTTGTTAAGCCTATCATGCTTACATAATTCAATTTAGGACAAAGGCTCTTGCATTTTTCTAATCAAGATTAATTTTTATGAGTTACCATTTTGATTTAAAATTAAAATAAATTAATGGTAAATTTGTGCCCACCTTAGCAGATTGTTCCTCCAACATGCGATCAAAAATAGGCATAATCCAGTCCTCAAATTTGCAGTAATTGTCATTTGGGACCAACAAATTACCGATCCGATTTAACCCCTTGGATCGCAGTTGAGCTCCAGGTAAATGAAAATCACCCTTGTAAGTAGGAGCAATGCATTTTATGAGATCCTCTTCAATTCCCCCTGCTGTAGTAACTATCACATCCACCTGTAAATTTATTGAGTAAAAAAAATTAATACGAAAGCAATATTAGCTTATATTGAAAAAATAATATAAGATGGGGCTTTTTGAATAATTCGATCAGAATATTAGTACCCGTTTGGTTGGGGTGGTGGAATGAAAACGGAATAAAATTGGTTAAGTGAAAGTAATGGAAATGGAAATGATTTGATTACTTTTATGTGTAAAAAAGCCTCTAAACAAACACAGTTTTTTATTGATTTGGAATCATTCCGTCACCGATAATGATTTCTAGCAATACCAAACGAGCCCTTAATGTATTGAACCTTTTTAGATGTTTTTTAACAAATTTGTAAGTAGAATCTGTCCAACATTATTTGAAAAATTCTAATATAATACATAAAAATAAGTATTAATTTGGGTCTCACCATACTATGCTGAACAAGAAAGCGAATGGTGTCCCTAACACCAGAAGAAATAAGATTGGAAGTGAACCCTAAGAAGATCTTGCACTTCACTGACTTCCTGTAATCTTCATCTCTTTCCTCCTCACTGCAATTTTCTGCTGGTACTTCATTTGCAAGCCTCCACTCAAGCTAGAAAAAACAAAACAAAAATGTAATCATATATGTATGAGGTATTTACCGCGGTGAAAAGTGATAATTTTTCAAATATGATATGTATTTAATGAATCATGTAAAAGGTTATGTACTTGAACACTTTTCTCATTTGTATGGTCAACGTTGACAACGACCGGTTAGCATTACCCTTGGTCAAGGGACGAAGATTGACTTATTTCAATGGTGAAGAATAGGGTTGTTAAATGTAACAAGTCACTCGGGTTCGACTCGTAAAAGCTTGACTTGGTATGAACGTGAGCATGTTAATACTGGGTTTCGTTCAGATAAAATTACACTATCGGTTCGATTTTTCACTTTTAAACGAGTCGAATACGAACATTTTTTTTAAAAAAAATTTAAATTTAGGATCGACTTGACTCGTTTAAACAAGCCGAGCTTCGAGCATGACAATGCTCGATTGACTCGTATAACAAAACAACCCTAGTGGAAATTCCTGGCACTTTTGAGTTCTGACTTCAAGGGTCCTCTCACGTTAGATTGAGATCATCGTGAATATGAGCGACATGTATAAGAAACCCAATATATAAACACAATGAGATTCAACCCCTCAAAATATGTCGATTATATAAAGAATTGTTCGTCGACCCTATATAAGTAAGTTCAATGAGTAAAATATCGTAATGCATCTTAACAATATATACATCTAGATCAAAAGTTATATACATACCATTTGGTTGACAATGTCGATGGCATCTCCGAGGCTGGAGGCCTGGAAGCCACCGGAGACAAACGACCGAAGAAGCTGCTTATAGCAAACGCCGTCATTGAAGTCATAGCCTTTGATCTTGAGACACTTTCCAGATAGGGTTTCCGACTTCTTGAACACGGCGGAGTGAGCCGAATCCAGGCCGTTCATGTCCTCCTTGGCTTCTCCCATTGCTAGCAACTTCAGTTATAATCAATTTAGAGATGTAATAACTAATGAGTGGTGCTATGGACTCACATATTCAGTCCTATAAATAACCCGCCTAGCCAATATACGTTATTATTTTTTACAAGTATTTTGAGTTTTATGGGCTTGCAATAATGTGTTATGTTGGTGTACATGATTGAACACGTGAATCATGACATGATAATTTATTAAGAAGGCAAAAACGGGACACGTGGACCAATTTAAAAAGTCAAAATAGGGTAGAGGATACGTAGGTACTGATTCATCAAACCAATGCAATTTAATGGGCTAACTTTATTGTTTTTTTTATATCAATATTTATGTTTTATATATGGGCTCGTTACC
This sequence comes from Fagopyrum tataricum, assembly GCA_002319775.1. Classification (NCBI taxonomy): domain Eukaryota; kingdom Viridiplantae; phylum Streptophyta; class Magnoliopsida; order Caryophyllales; family Polygonaceae; genus Fagopyrum; species Fagopyrum tataricum. The sequence continues at coordinate 4,307,077 of CM008283.1, forward strand.
TATTAAAAAGTTGGAAAAATCAATATTAAACAGAATAATTCATAATTTTAGGGTATATTAAATCAATAAGAGGTATGAAACACTAAGTTGAGATAGAAAGATAGAATAAAGGATTTGTACCAATTCATCAAACTTATGCAGTTTATTATTTATGTAGAAGTATTTTTTTTCTACAAATATCAACTGTATTAATTGTGACAAAAATCATTGTGACAAAAATCATTACATTACATGCAGGGTTATAAAAGGTCTTTTTTCAAAGGAAAAAGAGTTTAAGAGACTACACTAACTAGAGGACTCAAGAGACCAACAAAACGACTGACAAAACAAGCGATAAAAAACATGTCGACAGGTCGACAACCAATACAAATCAAAACAACAAAAGTTATAATGAGTAAAGACAATGGTACGTCAACAATGTCAAATCACAAAACATAAAAGTGTCACACTCCGTAAAATTATAATATCGCATCATTTAAATAAAGATGTATGATTAACTTATAAGGATGAGTTGATATTCATATCAATAAGAATTTCTTCTTTTTATAGTGGTCGAGTGAGGACAAATCTGGAGTTAAGTTACGTAAAATTAACATCTCGCATCATTTAAATTGGTCATCCGCTTATACATAATTGTACACGAGGGATACAAACTATAAAGCAACTTTTTTTTTCAACTAAAAACTAAAAAATTGAAGGGTCATTTCAAATGTAATTATTGATTCAACGGCCTTTCAATATAAGCTTATTAAATGCAATTAAATACTTATTTCACACGTGAATGATAAAACCAAAAGTTGCAGATAGGATGTCTATTTGTGTCGGTTGCTCATTAGAAACTTAAAATACGTTATATGGTTGGGACAAACAAAACCGATTATATATTGAGCATGAATTTAACAAAATTGTACATGATAGTTTAATTGATATGGTTGGTACATTAATGATTGGTTGAAGTTTTTAAATGTTTGGTTAGTGATTACATTAAGGGAAGCCTAGCCTTAAGGATTGCAAGCTGAGCACCGTTCAAAGTCTCAAATGTATAAGTTGACAGTTTTATAAAGACAAATTAGAGGCCATTTTCTGAAATTAACCCAATGGATCAGACTGAGTCAAGCTTTTAGCATATTCTTGTTCATAAATTATAATTGAGTTAAACGTAAGTTTTTAATCAAGCTTAAAAAAATTTCATATTCGACTTATTTGTGTAAATAAACTTATCTAAACCAAGCTTTTTACAAGTTCAGTTGAAGCTAACTCAAAAGGAGAATGGCTCATTTAGACTTCTTTAGGAAAGTCGGCTCGCTTGGGTCACACCTAAATTTGCCAAAAGCTTAAAATTGAACGAGCTCATAATGAGCTATTCACTTTTATACAAAACGAACGAGCTTAATAGCTCGAATAGCTCATATAGGCAGCCCTACAAGCGAAGCCATGCTGATACATGTTTACAAAGCTAACTTGTGATTAGACTATTCCAAGGAGAAGCACCCATGCAACAATCTCCAAAGCTAAACTTCAACTATGATAAGTTTTGTGCCCCAAAACTAACTCATTGTAGGATGTAGATATAGTGTGTGTGTGTGTGTGTGTGTGTGGAGCATATGGCTATTACTCTCCATCATCTATGATCTTCATCAAGGATAAATTGTCAATGAGCATTGCAAAGCAAATCAGTCTACACTCTACTAAATCATGCACCTTCAGTATATAAATTTTAAGAAATCTGCAGACATGAAACTTAGAAGAAAAAAACTCCTATCCAAAGGATTTGTCAACATACCCACACATTAAATGAAATTCAATAGCGTCTTAATGTACAAACATGAAAGTGGCTGGCATTAATCATCCATGTTCGACAAGGGAGCACGGTGACGGTGACGGTGACGTCTGTAGGATCCAACGTCTGAATCAAGAGCAACACGACGACTTTGAAGCAACAGGCTGCCCACGGAGTGGCACAGCTGAGGGTCTAGCAGTGTTGCTTGCCGGTTGGCTTGCCACCCTGTATCACAGAAACATAATCTTGGTAAAACTGAACGTACAGTGTTCTGGAACTCGAACAAGTTATATTTTCATTCACGGAAGGTAAATGACATCATCATCCAACTCAAGAAAAGATCATTATCATGATATCATCTATGACATTTAGAAATAATTGGCATCTGAAAATAGATCAGCAAGGCAGTTTTTGCTTTAGACAAGTTGTTCATATTTTCTTGTTACAAGGGTTCCCTACACATACCTTTTATTTGCCATGAGAAAAAACAATTTTAGCAGCACTTTGTCAGGTAGTTAAAAGGGAGACAGAAAAATGAACTGTCTTCCCAACACTGATCACGCAACTATATACAGCAAACTGGTAATACAATAGGATGTAAGGACCATTTAGAGAAAGGCAAAGCAGTTGGGACACAAGAACAAAGAATGAATTATATGCTAGAAAAGATACTATTATGTTTCTAAATTATTTCATGAACTGGAGATTGGGAAAAAAAAAAAAAAAACTAAATCTTGATTCCTATTAGGTCAGCCTCCATTAAAGAGGGACCAAACATGAAAAAAAATGCTTCTCTATTATGTTCCTCATGAAACGAGGAAAATACATGACCTTTTCTAACGGTAAATTTTTTTTAACTTATCACCTTTGTCACAGAAATCATTACAAGGTCATGTATGGATAAGAGAAAAATAGCTACTTGAGAAGCCAAATGGTCATACACCAAAAAAAAGAAGCAGCAATAGACAACTACACGAACACATAATTCTGGTATAATCAAGACCATCTGCACTTTATATGGACATAAAAATAAATTTTAAAAAAAAAGCTAAATCATGCAAGAGAAGACAAATGGCAGACCAATGCATGATTATATCAGGAAATTTCAATGCAAAAGAAAATGATCAACATAAGTATGGACATAAAAGGTGTGTGAAGAATGTAACCGCACCATAGGATTCCAAAGACAAGACAAATGAAATCTCATTTACTAGTTTATGCATTGGGACTTGGGAGGTGCAAGAAATGGATATCCATTTCAGTCCAAAAGATCAACCCTCCAGAGTATGGACTAGGATAGAGAAGGCATCTCAAAGTAATAATTTATTTGTGCTACAACTTCTCAAAGTAATAATATCACTTATCTTTTCCAGATAAACACAGAATTATAAAATGCATAACATCATACACAATACAGGAAATTCAGAGCATCCATATAGTTCCTTTAGCACTATAATTTGGTATTCTGTTCCCTCAATGTGGTAACATCAGATAAGTGAACGGAATGAGGAGGTCGAGGAATCAAAAGGTTCTTACCTTTTCTTGATCTCAGCAGCCATGGTCATAAATGCTTGCTCAACATTGGTTGCATTCTTAGCACTAGTTTCTAAGAAAGGAACTCCAATCTCATCAGCAAATGCCTGTATGATCAAAATTGCTAGTCTTACTCTCAAGGTCAAGATAATGTAAAAAGCAAAGCACAACTTCATCTTTCTCAATTTGCAAAGAAACAACTACTACACACAATTGTAAAGTTCAGAAAACCGTACTTTTCCAGCTTCATATGAAACCACTTTGTTGCTAGTCAAATCATTCTTGTTTCCAACCAATAGCTTGACAACATTGTCGCTTGCATAGCGGTCAATTTCATTCAGCCATTGCTTGACATTATCAAAGCTTTGTTGGTCTGTGACATCATACACAATCTAGCAGGCCAACCATGATCATAATTAGTAACAGATATATCTATCAACATTTGATCAAACAACAGAATGTTTCCCAATTTGGCATGGCCTCCCACTCTCCTTTATGTCTGAACTATGGAAGAGAGTGGTAACTTACGATAATTCCGTGGGCACCACGATAGTAACTGCTGGTAATGGTCCTGAAGCGCTCTTGTCCAGCAGTATCCCACTGTATAGGACAATAAAATATAACTCAGTGAACTGCATACAGCAGTAGAAAGTAGAAACCAACACAAGTTCCTCAGTACTTACAATTTGGAGTTTAATGGTCTTCCCATCCTGCTCTACTGTGCGGATTTTCTGTAAAAAGACAATTAATTCAGAAAACCAGGGAAACATATGTAAGATAATAGAACCAAACTATGATCAAAATAGTGACAAACAAAATGAAGCATGCTTCCCATGCACCACATTAGATGGCATTACTTACAAAATCAACCCCAATGGTACTGATATAACTCTCAACATAAGAGTCATCCTGCAGAAGACAAAAGCCTCATCATCAGCATCAACAGAAGTCAAAACAGGAATAAGTCACCATGAATAGGTAATGATCATACCGCAAATCTCAAAAGAAGGCAAGATTTTCCTACGCCCGAGTCTCCAATCAGCAACAACTTAAAAAGGTAATCACTGCAGCACAAGTAGAACCTCGTAAGCTCAAGTATCAACCAATCAAGAACACCTCTTAAGCTCATGTATCAATTCATCAACAACAGCACGAGAAAACCCTAATTCAAAATCCCATCAATAGCAGCAGTACCCATTAGTACAAATGCAATGTATGAACGGAACCGCAACAGTCAAACGGAAAGCGAAATTGAAATAGCTCCCTAAAAGAAGATCATCAAATTTAGTAAACGAGACCGAACACAACTCCTTTCTAAAAATAGCTAAACTTCCATCAAACTCGTGTAGTATATACCTCTTGATCAGAGATTCAATTCTACACCAATCATTCTATTAATCCGCCTCCTCACCATATATATCAAACGCAAAAAACTCGGAAAATAATTTAGCTAAAAAGACCACAACAGCAAGGATCCAAACAAAAGCCAACACAACACGCAACCGGCAATATCAACTACAACCAAATCAACTCCAATCAAACCACAAATAGCTAGAGAGAGAACTTACTATTCGGGATTCATGGCTGAGATGCAGAGATCAAAGACTAACAACACAAAAACGAGATCAAACGAAACCCTAGATTCTGATCTCGTAGAACTGGATTGAAATTAGAATCACGGTTAGGAAAATCGAGGATGAAGAGGATAGATGCTTGATGAAGAGATCTGATGGTGGATTGCGATTAAGACGTGGGATTACGGGAGAGCAGTTGCCTGCCGACGAGCGCAAGGATAGAGAAATGGGAATTTGGTCTGGCCCTCTCGGCTATTTTAGGCTAGAAGGCACATCAATTTCTTGCTTGGGAAGATTTGCATTTTAGGACACTTTCCAGAAGTATTTACGAAATGAGACCGAATATAATTTGTCATCCACGCCAGAAGAAAAGTAGCGTGTGGGTGTGTGGTGGTGTGCACGGCTTGCTCGTTGAATTTGCCAACTGGTGTTCCCACCGTCGGTCTCCTCTTTTGCTTCTTTTGGCTTCAATGTCTTTAGTTTATTATATAAAAGTTGGTACAAAATAATGTGAGTTTTTATTAATTTTTAAAATAAAAAACGATTATATTGGTTTACCTTCTAGCATCCAGCAAGTAGTCCAACTTAAAGTATATGGATAAGAATACGAAATTTGGGATCTTAAGAAGTTTTGGTATGGGATGTCGAAATTTTCAAATGAGTCGTAAGCAACACAATTGATTTCTTCAAACAAAAGAAATGAAGATTCATCCTTTAGTCGAATATAATCAATTTTGAATTTGAATCTTGTACGCTTGTAAACAACTATTATTAGAGCATTATAACTAATGACACAACATCAACAACAACATCAAAAATCTCCACCTCTCTTCATCGTGATTTTTAAACGTACCAGCGAAAATTGTTATTCGTCACCGTAACTACGCACTTCGCGTGCGTAGTTGAGAATTCACCAACTACGCACTTGGGGTGCGTAGTAGCAGTTTTTTTATTAAAAAAAAAAATTCATTCCCTACTCCTACTACGCACCCCAAGTACGTAGTTCACTTTGTTCAAATTTTTTTTAATTTTTTATGGACTCCAACTACGCACCCCATATGCGTAGTTGAAGTCCACTCAACTACGCATATGCGAAGTGCGTAGTTTTAGTTACAAATAATAATTTTCACCGGTACGTCTAATAATCTCCCTCTTCATTTACCTCTATCTTTTTTTCAACTTTCAAAGGCTTAACTACCTTTCTCTTTTCATTTAAACGTTGAGTTTTTTTTTCCAAAAGTCTATAAATTTTGTGGGAAAAAAACATGGGTAGGATATACTATAGCAAAAAAAACACATGAGAATTTTTTTTCACCGATGGCAATGGTCCTAAGAAAGATTTAGAATTCAATTATGGAGATGCTTTGATGTCGACCGATTTTTTTCTAAATTAATCCATTTAATAAATACTTTATTTTATTATAATTTTATTAAAGGAAGACCATCACTAGAACTTTGTTTATGAGAATAGTTAAATAATTCGCCAAAATACTAATCTATGTATGCATGTGATATTTTAATACATTATTAGAACGATCATTCATAATAAAGTACCTTCAGATGCACGAAGGACACCGACTCTCATTAGCCAAAAAAATATAATCATTGTTAATATTACTTTCATCCTTATCACCTTTTTCTGTAGATTTTTCTCATACGAAGATTGATTGTCGATCAAAATGCTCACAGTCGTTTTTCTCTCCGGATTCCTCGTGTGAAGGTTGACTCTTTTGTCGGTCAAAAGTAGAAGGGGATTGACCTTGCGAATGATATCATGTGTGATATTGACTACTCGATTGAGAGTTTCGCATGAACTTCCACATTTCTCATCATATCGTCATATTGGCATTGTTGGTGCATTTGATGTGATGACTTTTGAGATTTCCTTACTTTCGACGTTGTACCATGAACAAATTATGCTCGTAACACATATATTAGTGTCATCAATTGTAAAATAGCTAAGAGATAAATATTTGACCACATGTTAAATCCTTACAATCTTTTAAAGATTTGGAGCCACTAGTTGATAATGTCTTAGTGCACCTTGAATTGGTCGACTAATCAAAATACATATTATTCTTCTATATAACTCGTATATTGGTGGAGGGAGTTTGGGTTCGTCTCATGATATTGACCTTGAATTACTCTGAATGTACGCTCATTCCATAAACGAGATTGCGGTGATAGACAACCCAATTTGTCGAATGATTACCCCTTCGATCAACACGATGTAATCTTTCATCATATTGGGGAGTAAGAGGAATACATTGTGCTAATCTAAATTGTCTCAACACACGACCAGCCCAATGCCACTCTACTATATCGAAACGTATCAATGGTGATGAAGCTATCCATACGTGTGAATCAGAGCAACAATTGACGCAAGAGCGTCTAATATATCATGAGTATGTCAATGGTCCGATGAACCTCATGTGGTGCTTTGATAACACTCCATGAGTAAACATCCAAAACATCAATAATTATTTATGTTATAATATATATTAAAAATAAATACATAATATTATTTTTAAAATTGTGTATGAAAAATGACATATTTATGAACCGCAGATTTGCAGCTTTTGAGGAAGAAATAAACGCGGTCATGGACCGCATGTTTGACTGGAAATGCATTTAGTGTCACGTGTCTGACTGAGAAACGCGGTCACGTGCCCCGACCCCCAATTTAAAGATACTTACGTAAAAATACGGATTTATTTTTGTTTCACAATTTTGGAAAAGGCATCAAAGAAGCAAATCTAACTCGTTAAATATTGCAGTTTGCCGTTTGATGATCAGCGAGGAGAATAAAATAGTAGATTATTTAACTAGTTTTTCCTACAATTTGCCATTTGGTGTGCTACCCTCAAAGGGTGTAGTTGATCTCCTTTTTAATGATGTAAGGGGTTTAGCAATCCCTTATTTGATGATCACTTAGCCGTTTTTTATTTATCAAAAGCACATTAGGTGGGCAGGAGACCGATAACTAGCCTTCTCACGAAAAAAACCTCCTTAAATATTGCTCATAATATTCCTCAGATAAATACAGTCGAAGTACGAAACTTAGCACTGTTTGTAAAGAACAAATAGTGTTAAGTTTCTTTTTGTTACTGCCTAACAGAAAAGAACCTCAACATTGCCTTGATAATGCAACATCTAACAACCTATTTCTACACTTCTCTTAGATAATTTGCCTTTTTCACCCATGAGTAGGAGATACCTTTTTGGCAACTGCTTTGATACTTTCAATCCTCTCTTCAACCAATTTCTCAAGCTGCTGCTCTACATTAGCTTGTTGATCTCCATCAACCTCTAGGGTAGTTCCCTCGCTATCTTCAACGTTGTACATGACAAACGATGTGTCTTGATCATACTCACTAGGGATGTCAACCACTTTCTTTCCGTTGGGGCCGGATGGCTCTTTACCTAGTACAGATAACTTGACACGGTCTGAGATGAAAGTCTTGAAGTTATCCATGTGTTTCTTTTCGGATGGATCGAGAGCAAGGTAGATGAGGATTTCCCAACATTGGATGAACTGTTTCTTGTTGATCTTTAGGGTTTTACGGACTTCTTCTACGGTGGTAAGTGAGGGAAGGAGGGATTGAGAGTTTGGAGATGCTCTCTTTGATAGATTAGCTTCTTTTAGTTGAGGTACGATTGAATTGACTGCCTCTTGCACAGAATTGCAAGCAAGTAGACGAGGTATGTCTAGACAGTTGCGAACATACTGCAGAGAATCCAAAGGCTCTTCGATTGTGAAGTCATAAACATTCTCGGAGATGGCAAGATTGTGTAGCGCCTCTAGTAAAGTTCTTCCATAGCCCTTGCGTTGGTATGGAGGCAGTATAAGTATCTGCACATCAATAACATATTTTTTACCATGCTGTAGAAAAAGAAACAGTACATAGATGATAGAAACTAATGCCTCTTACGGAAATCGTTTGACGATAACTATATTATCGGAGATATTAGATTTTAGAAGATTTTGGAGAGCTCGTTTAAATAGCTTTCTAATTTTTCTTGGTAAATTCACTCCATTAATCTACAAAAACATCTCAACTTACCAAACACTCAATTAGAATTTTTTGGTATGTTTTCATATTCTAGAAAACTTGTAAAAAAAAAAACTACACAAAAAGCTTCAAATAATTGAAATATTCTTTTATGGTGTTTAGATATAGTTAAGAAGCAGGGCATCAAACTTCGTGTTATACTAAACCTACAAGAAATCAGAGCTTCTTGTAACACAAAAAGATTTGTAAGCAAGAGATTGAACTCCCTTCTCTATCATAGAATCATAGAAATGGTATCCTTTTTTGCATTGGTTCATAAGAGACAAATATTAATTCAGAGGAGGGAACAGAAATAATCTTTCTTGGTAATTACAGCATTACCTTTAGATAGCTTTTACATTTAGTAACCGTTTGGTTGGAGTGGTAGAATGGAAACGGAATGGAATCGGTTAAGTGGAAGGAATGAAAATGGAATTGATTAGATTACTTTCATGTGTAAAAAGACCTCTAAATAAACATAGTTTTTTATTAATTCGGAATCATTCTGTTACCGGGAATGATTCCTAGCGATACCAAACGAGCCCTCAGTATCCACAAAAATAAATTCACGACTTTAACCCATTTTCATTAGAGAATTTTCCAGTTGAAGAGGAAGTTCTTTTCATGAGTTGTATCCAATATAACAGGTAAAATAAAAATCAGCACTCAGCAGATATGATCAATTGATAACCAAGAATAGATAAAAACCTGGCTGAGCCTGAGTCTTGAACTCTCAGGATAGCGGTAAAACCTGTAAGTAGCTGCTAACCCAAGCAATTTAACTTGAGAGTCTTCCTCCTGATCACCAGTTTTCTGAATGATTAGGTAGATCTCCCAACTAGAATCTGTAACATCAATGGGGCTGCTGCCTGATATCCATATCAAAAAAGAGGGTTATATATACAGTCACTGCAGAAGGGGTAGAGTACCAAGACCAAACAACAAAATCATAGGATTACCATCTACAAGGAGAAGGATCAGAGGGATCAATCGGCTGTAAAACTGCCCTACAAGCATGTCACCAACAAGCAATCGAACCACCTGTCCACAGAAAGAAGCACAACAGAGATCTTCAAGTTTACTTGTATCAGGATACAGATTATAAATCACTAGTCAGAGAAAAAAAGTGTATTGGTTTCCTTGAGGGTGAAGTGACTGAAGTCATTTGCAATCTGACAGTTATTTTATATGCCCTTAATGTCTGGGTTTTTTTTTTTACAGTAAAGTATGCTTCTAACAAAACAAAGTGAGAATATCCAAAATTGTTGCAGCAATGGAACATAAACAAGTCAATTTAATACACTGCTTGTTGTCAAGGAAAGTAGATAAGCTCAAATGGGAAGTTTTGGATACTCCAACCATAGAAGTAATTCACACAGATAATATGCAGATCACATATTCACCGCAGTGATCAAAATTCAAAGATAGAGCTTTATGATAGGCACCTCCACAGGATGAGCTTCAGCCTCTGAATCACAGACATCCCCATTGGAAGCACTTTGTGGTAGTTTCTCCCCTTTTAAAGCGACTGACCTGAAATGATGACCAAGGACAAGAAAATCTCGAGTAAAGGAATGAAGGTACAAAAAGAATGGGTCTGATAAGCCAACAATTTGATGATAAATACCGAATATATTGTCTGTCTGTAGAGAAGAATTGAAGAAATTGATCTTTATCCTCAACAAGATTATCAGCAAAGATATTCTGTTGTAAATAAACCACAACTATGAGCATAATAGCATATTTTACATAGATACTGGAATAGATTAAAAACTAGCTGGTGACTGGAAGGATAGTCCTACAAGTACCTGAAAAGAAGTTTTTAGATCAGTGATCCCTTTGCCACCCTTAATACCAAAAGACAATCAAGAAAGAAACAGAAGTAGTCAGCACAAAGGTTGTCAAATATCTAAATTATTTTCCGAAACAGATGACATGAAGTAGACATTTGAAGCAAAAGTTCAGATATTTTACTTTTACTACCCTGAAAATTAAAACACGGCTACTTACATCAGATGTGCTTTTGAAAGTGACATCTACGTATGCACGAAATGATATCGTGCTAACCCAGAAAGTAACCTGCAGTAAATGCATAACATTAGTATGAATGTTTTGAACTAGTGCCATAAATATCTTCTATTTACTTTTCACTCCAGTATACATGAGGCAGACAGAAAGGAAAGATCTCACAGACAATCCAAGATTTAAAACAGAAACCTGAAAATTTTGTCACAATTCTTGTTACTAGGAACCCTAAGCTAACATCTTTGTCCAGTATCAATTGTCTCGGGTAAAGGCCAATACCTCCTTTTATAAAAGCAATATGCAACTAGAAGCCAGAACAGTTACCCAAATACTACTTAAAGCTGTTACACTGTTTCATACGACAGTTGTAACTAACTTCAAACCACTAAGATATTGGGCATGCTCCTTTTTCAGATGTTATGTTTAAGTGTGGCACGTCCATATCTTTTTACTACCCTTTTCAGGTTTTATTTATAAGAGATGCACGTCAATCTCTTTTTTTACTACCCCAGCTCCACACTACCTCTGTACTGCTTATACCTGTTTCTGGCTCACCAGCTCGACATAACCTCAGTACTCTTTTATACCTATTTTCAGCTCCCCATTCTCCATAGACTCGTTGGTTGTACCGAGTTTATCATTTCATCTCGAGTGAATAGTACATACCCATAACAAAATGTAGAACATCAGCTGCAGGAAATTAGCAGTAACCATACCTTCAATCCTACATAACCATAGATTTTCCCATCTTCTTCAAAAAAGTTGCTCAAGTCAACTGGATCAATGCAGTATCCTCCTCCTGATTCCACCTCCTCCTTGTTTGAAACTACATGATATTATCACAACGACAAAAAAACTAAAGCGCGTCAATATCATCTAAACCAACTCATGTCTCCACCTTCATCATCTAACATTCAAAACTCATTGGCAGGCATCGAAGAACGATGGTTGCATTCTCTAGTTCCACATTCCAATCACAAATCCCCATACACAGTCTAAATTATTTCGAGGTCAATGTCAAAATCTTATACTCTCTAAAAACAGGAAACTTACAAAATTATGCCAAGCAACACAAAGTACATGAATCGAAAAATAAATAAATAAATAAATAGCGTGATAGGACATCAGAAAAACGGCGCCGTCCGGATTTCATGTGAGCTAGTAAAGCAAAAAGGGGGGGAAACCACTGGCCCGAAAATTACAATCACTTGATTAGAGAATCAAAAGAGTGAGATATACCTAAGTAAATGCTGATGCACTCCTTTGGTTCGATGCCGGCGTCTAGATTCCCAATTTGACAAACAATCGCAAACACCAAAATGTCCACATTTATCAGAAATACGAAAAATTAGAAACAACAAGGAGGGGAAAATTGGAAACGAATTGAGAGGTAGAGAGGAACTTACCGGCGTTATCAAAGGCAACTCGCCGGCGTTTCTTGGGCTCGGAGACTGAATCAATCGATTGTTGCTGCTTCTGACCCATGCTTCTAGGGCTTCGTTCGCAGAGCGGGAAATGAGACTGTGACAAGCGGGAAAATGTACCTGGAAATTGCACAAGGGTCAAAAGGGCAGATTTATAGAGCAAGGGTTGTCTCCCTTATACATTCATGAATTTTGATACGTGTGAAGCTGAGAGATAACCGTGTGGGCCGGCTCAAACTGAAACCGGACTGGGCTGCAACACGGCCCATTTATTTTAGTTGGGCCAAAGTTTGGAGATTCGTGGCGGTAACCCAAGCTATACAGGAGAGGTGTCATGTGAGCGGATCAGGCGGTTTTGAGTCGAGTTATTTCAGTTTTGGGCTATTTTAAATCAGGTTAAAGTCGAGCCTAATGTCTATTGTGGCTTGAAAAATAAAATTAAAAAAATTATTCATCAAACTCTTTTTGGGTCAGCTCATTCTACATTCTTAGGTCGTTTCGGCCAAGCTACTACGGATTCTCGATTTTGTTCACTTTGGGGCAACCTACTCGAGTATAACCATATTTGACCATTATAATTTCATATAGTTTTTGTTTCGATTTTCGACGGGTCGGTTTAAAATTTTTGTTATTTTTCATTCCCGTATAACCGTCATATTTGAAGTAAACATGTTGTTTTCCGGTTTAGATTAATTTAAGCGATTATCTATTCAATTAAAGGCCTCGCTTTGATGAAAATACGCATATTGACCTCGTAATTTAACAAAAGTGCACCACTCACATTCATTTTATTGTTTGGCAATGTTGTTAGGTAAACAAAAAAAACACATCGTTGTCGTAAAACAATTAATCAAGAATTGTTGTATGGAGTAAGAAGCCCTTGGTTTACGTTACAACCCCCAAGTTAAATTAAATGACATTGATACAGTTCAAATAATGTTCAAGTGGTTTTAAGTTTAAACCAAATTATATTTTTTTTAAAATTTAAACCGCTTTATAAGTCTCACTATTAGGTACAGATTGAAGGAATGTGTTTTTTTTAGATAAAGGGAAAAATGAAGGGTCAACTTATAGATATTGGTCATACTGGTTTTCAAGTTTCAACGTCATGCGGAATAGTTCAGGTCATTTGATTCGAGTCATGTCTAATAGATGTGAGCCTACTTGCAACACCGTTGACTTTCGTAAAAACATGGTGTACTCTAACTTGTGGGAACCTTGCAATTAAAATAGAGACTTCATAACGTTTTCACACCTGATTAATTGAATTGATGAGCGGAAGATTATCTCATTCAGTTTCAACAAAAAAAACCGTGTTATTGTAGCCAATATTGGTGTGTTTTGTTCTTCAAGGGATGACCTTTCTTTCAAAACTTTTTCCTCATCATGTTCTTCCATGATGAATACCCCTCTTCAATGCCTCGTGCCCGACAACCCGGCATCTAGTAATCGTTTCAAAAAGGCAACAGACAAGACCCCTTTAACTATAAATCAACAAGGTTCTTGACATTTAAAAATGAAATCTCTCCTCAAAATGGCATCTCCATGAAAGTGATCTCTTCTCAAAAACCTTTAAAAAAAGAGCATTAGATTTTAGGTATCCTCTACCTCAAATTTGTGCTTCCCATCTCCATCTAGATCGGAATTATATGTTTGATTTAAGCCCTTATTGACGCTACACCCGGATTCGACTCCTCTAATAGAGATTACTCTAGATTAGTGATTCTTGGTTGGATTCGAATAACCAATGAAAGAGACGATTTCTTATCCATGCTCTTTTATAGAAAAAAGATGATTTTGACCCAAAACAATCATGTTCTACAAACGATTGTAGTCCGCGGATAGGGTTTCACGCTTTCACTCTGTGCCTTCCCCAATTCCCACCACCTTTTCACACTAGGAAACACACAAAAAAAATTAAAAAAATTAAAAGATTAAAAAAAAAGTAAAAGAAACAGACGTGATAGGTAAATAACGTTTCCCTTAATGAAAAGTATAACCAACTAAAAAGAAAAAAGAAGAAACAATGAAGACAAGTTATAAAAAACATTTTCAAAAAAAAAGCTTAGAGCAAGAAAAAAATCTAGCCGATATGGCTTAGACAACGCCAACTATACAACGTTCGATTTTTCTATCAACATTTTACAAAGAGAAGAACTCCCAACAACCGCCATCATGACACCTCCTTTCAAACACCACCATGACATCTCACAAAATGAAAAAATATATTACAACACAACAAAGAACACTTAGCCCAAAATAAAATAGTAAAAAAAGTATGTGAAAATGTAGAAAGTCAATCACTGCGAGAGTATATACCACATAAAAACTATATATATACTTTTATAGGATACAAAACTAATTTAAACATAAAACATAATTGCTTTAAAAAAACTTATAAAAACGAACTTCAAAGGTCCTAACCAAAATAATGATAAATGACGAAGATAATTAGTTATATACTTGATACACGACGACACAATGAGTAACAACACATATTGTAAGGAATTCATGGTACCGGTTCTTATTGATTTTTCAGAATTCAACCAATAAACTTCAGTATCAATCCTCATTTACTATCAATAATTATAAAATCGAACCGAAATTACACCATAATCATGCAAAACCACAATTTTCAAGAAACAAACGTGCAATTATATTTCATGTTTTTTTAATAACCTATCTTTAAATAACCCGTATTTCATTTGGTACGAAACATATAGTGTAGATAGCCTTTATCGGAATGAGTCATATTTGATATTTCGTGTTTGTTAAAACTTGGATACTATGTGGTACCAAGTACCAACTTATGAGTAAACTCTAAACACCGAGTATCTGCCTAATGTGGCAATTGCCTTCTTAATGTAAAAAAGAATCGAAAAAGCCAAACAGTATCGAAGAACAGTTATGGATATATGATTCGAAACACCTCACAAAATGGAAAAAATCGAACAAGTAACAGTTGAGATTTGGGGAGAAGGAAACCGATAACGGAACTACTTTTCTTCCCTTTACAAGTTTACATCCCCAAATCCTTCGTCCAGAAACTCCCCAAAAACAACAGATGGATTTGATACCCGCCGACGGCAGCACACAGATCCCAAAACGCCAAAAATTCCGATCTTTGAAGCTCATCAGCAATGTCGACATGGAGCAATCCCTAGGTCCAGAGCCCTTCGGTGTTGAATATGGCAGGCTTGACAATGGCTTATCGTATTACGTTCGATCCAATTCTAAACCTAAGATGAGAGCTGCTCTTGCCCTCGCTGTTAAGACTGGGTCCGTCAATCTCTTGTCTACTTAACGTTTTAATCTTGTTTTGTGATTAGTTTGAATGCATTATTCGAACAGTTATTGCAATTTTTATATGTTTTTGCGTTGGAGTTTAGATTAATCGTGTACGAATTGGAGTGTTGAGATAGCATTGCTGAATGTCGTGGTGGTGCGATTTTTAATTAGGGGTTGTATTCAATGCAAAATTAGGGCATGCGATTTATTTAAAGTCAGTTGAGTGATTAGTCAACTTGAATTAAGAGGAAAATGGTAATGTGGTGTCAGTTGGGTGATTGTGTTGCTTGTGAGTCGTGAGGCAGCATAGTAACGGATCATTGATTTTCCATTTGGAAAAATTTAGCATACTTAAGTAGATAAGAAGGCTCTTGATAAGCCAACTTGCTGTTTTACACCACTCAACTGATACCTGAGGTTTCAAATTCTGTTTTACATGCAGTCCATCCCAAATGAGAGGGTACCTATTTGTAATTATGTTATCAAACTCAACACTCTTTAAGTTTCACATTTCCTTTCCTTTCCATTTTATTGGTTTACTGTTTTTGTGTGTTTTAAGCTTATTGTTGGATTATGGCAGCTCAGTTTTGGAAGAGGAGCATGAAAGAGGCGTTGCTCACATAGTGGAACATCTTGCCTTTAGTGCGACAACAAATTACAGCAATCATGACATTGTCAAGTTCTTGGAAAGCGTCGGGGCTGAATTTGGTGCTTGCCAGAATGCTATGACATCTGCTGATGAGACTGTGTATGAATTGTTTGTTCCTGTCGACAAGCCAGATCTGTTATCACAAGCCATTTCCATTTTGGCAGAATTCAGTACAGAGGTATTGCTTGCTCTCGTTGCAGGTTTTCTTTCCTTAAAGTCTCTCTCTCAATAAATTTCCGTTCCTCTTCTCTCCCTCTCTTTTATTAATACACTCTATAGATACGAGTTGCAGCAGAGGACTTGGAAAAAGAAAGGGGGGCTGTTATGGAGGAGTATAGGGGCACCAGAAATGCAACTGGACGGATGCAAGAATCACACTGGACATTGATGATGGAGGGTTCCAAGGTAACACTTCTAAAGCTATCAAGCTACTGAACCATATTGGTCACACGACTCCTTGGGTCCTTGCAGTTGTTGCCGACATGCTAAATAGTGACTACAAGAAAATATACTTGATATCCTTTTTGAGGTTTATTCATGATTGCTCGAGGCCTAAATGAGCCTTTGTAAGAAGTGTTTTATATTCATCCAGGATGCCATAATCAATCTCAGTTCATGAATAAATTAACCGGCACTCAGGTGTCCTGACATATTTAAGGTGTTGCAGAAACAATAATTGTAACCATATGTTCACTTTTCTTGTTGCTGTATAATGTTTTACATAGCTATCGTAATGGAAAAACTGTATATATCTCTGTTTTTTTTCCTTCTTTTCTTTTTTTACTATTTTAGACATCTTAGTGCTTATTTTCCCAGATAAATGGCACTGCCAAATTTGTTTTTGCTCGAGGTGTGGCCTTGTTTGGTATTCTTTGAATATAAATTATGGCACAACTACATATTGGTCTGTTTTTCTTTTTTAGATGTTTATGACTAGGTAGTATAATTAAATGCTACCAACTTTATATAGCCACCACAAAGTTCATGACTACAATTCTGCAATGAATTACTATTGCTCAACTGCAGTATGCACAACGTCTGCCAATTGGAACAGAAAAGGTCATTCGAACTGTTTCCGCTGAGACGGTTAGGCAATTTTATAAGAAGTGGTACAACCTACATAACATGGCAGTGATTGCTGTTGGAGACTTTCCTGAGACACAGGTTAATTTTGTTGTTCTCTTCTCTTGCTGGACTGTGTTCTAATTAAATTTAGCTCACAAGTATTTTTCTAACATCTCTCAAATATCAGTCTGTTGTTGAGTTGATCAAGAAACATTTTGGCAAGAAGACTTCTCCTTTGGATCCTCCATTGTTACCTCAGTTTGATGTTCCAACTCATGAGGAGCCACGCATTTCATGTTTTGTTGAATCTGAAGCTGGTGGAGTGAGTATTCTATGTTCATACTAATATCAAAATGGAAGTACATTGTACATTTGTACCGTTTCTGGAGCAACAATTTCATTGATTTGCCAAAATAGTCTGCAGTGATGATCAGTTGTATGATGCCAGCTGGAGAGCTGAAGACCGTCAAGGACTACAGGAATTTACTTGTAGAATCAATGTTCCTACAGGCTTTAAACCAGCGACTGTTCAAAATATCTCGTAGGAAGGATCCCCCCTTCTTTTCATGTTCTGTTGCTTCTGATGACTTAGTTCGCCCCATTAAAGGTTATATAATGACTTCGTCTTGTAAGGAGAAGGGGACTATTGAGGCCTTGGAGTCAATGCTCATTGAGGTGTGTTGCTGTCTAGATGTGAATTTGTGATACATACTATTTCCGTTTTTTTATTGATTTCTTATCTCAGCTTGCAAGGATTCGGTTGCATGGGTTCACGGAGAGAGAGATCTCTATAGTTAGAGCGTTGTTGATGTCAGAAATTGAATCTGCCTATTTGGAGCGTGATCAGATTCAGTCAACTAGCTTAAGGGATGAATATCTACAGGTAAACTGTTGTTTATTCTTTTACTTGGATCATGTTGTTTGCATCTAGAGTTTACAGTCATAGATGTGCTGACGAGGCAGTTCTTTCTACCTTTGTTTTCCTGTAGCATTTTCTTGCCAGTGAACCTGTAGTTGGGATTGAGTTTGAGGCTCAGCTACAAAAAACTCTTCTACCTTGTGAGTATCTAACATTATATAAAACAATTAAACGTAAATAAATAAATAATAGAATCGGAGATACGGCTAATGCTAGAATACTTACTCTGTGCAGCAATATCATCATCTGAGGTTGCAAGATATGCTGAAAAGTTTCGAACATCATGTAATTGCGTTATTAAGGCAATTGAGCCTCAAGCTTCATTAACAATAGATGATCTGAAAAGCGTGGTGTCAAAAATCACTTCTCTTGAAGAAGAACGAAGAATCTCAGCTTGGGACGAGGAGCACATACCTGAAGAAATAGTCAATACAAAACCGGATCCAGGGTAAGTTCCTGTTATATTCAACTAATCTATGGCTCCTTTTTAATTTATGTCATTGATAAAGTACTTTGGTGATGTGTGATTGATTTTTCATAGAGCTGATTGTCTAAGAGAGTTCCAATCGTTTGTTTACGGTTACCAGGGTAACTGATCAATACTATGAAATGAATTTGGAGTCATGGCATGTTAGTTCATGTAAAATTCTTTGTTGTCTTCACTTTCAGTGCATGAATACTTCTGATCAACTAATCATTAGTAGACGGGCAACAATCATTTCCCCTCTTTCTCCGAGGTTTGGTGGTGATAATCATATTAACAAATTTCCGCTGACTGTCTCTATCTCAGGAGCATCATTCAGCAGTTCGAACATCCCAACATTGGGGTTACGGAGCTAATTCTCTCAAATGGAATGAAAGTTTGCTATAAGTGCACTGATTTCTTAGATGACCAGGTACTGTTCTGCGTAGCTTTCTGAAATTTTCTGCTACACATTTCATCCAGTGACTGCCTGAGAGCCATGCATTATGCATATGATGTTCCTTTAAAAAAATTCTGTCGCTATTATGATTTGGAGTCATTGACTGGATACCTCCAGCTAGCAAAACTGCCAGGTTTTATTGGGGGGGAGGGGGGGATCTCATATCTAGCTTTACACATCAGCCAGCCAGTTACTGATTGCATGCCATGGTAACCCATATGTTACATCCCCTCTCCAAAGTAAGGCAGGGAATGGAATGCAAAACTGCTGAAAAGAAAATTCAAAATTTTTTTGTGTCGATGGTACTTGTAACATTTCCGCATAGAATTTAACTTAAGGAGTAGAGTAGAAAGCAAAAAAACCTAAAATTAGAATTCACTTGACCATATATCTTTGATAGTTTTGTAGAGTTTAATGTTCCTTTTTTGCGTTTTGGTGCTGTAATGTTTGTCATTCTTATTAAGACTTTGTTGAGCAGGTTCTTTTTACAGGATTTTCTTACGGAGGCCTATCTGAGCTTCCTGAAAGTGATTATTTTTCATGCTCAATGGGTTCAACCATTGCTGGGGAAATAGGTGTATTTGGCTATAAACCATCAGTGCTAATGGATATGCTTGCTGGAAAGAGAGCAGAAGTTGGAACAAAGCTTGGTGCATACATGCGAACTTTTTCTGGTGATTGTTCACCAACAGACCTGGAAACTGCTTTGCAGGTCAGTTCCCTGGCATTATATTCTCATAAGCCTTTTACATAAATTTCATGTTTCTGTTATGTGCTTCATTCTGAGAATTGCTATGCTATAGAGGATCATACTGTCATGTTCTTGTTGTTGATAAAAAAATGGAAGGTATTTACATGCTTTTTGTACTGTACAAGCTCAAAGAAGCAAGACTATTGGAATCTTTTTCTAATGACCTAGAATCACGTGATTGACCTGGATAATAAGAAAGATCATTCAGTAGGATAAACATCTACTGCTTGTCTCATACAGTCTTCTATCTGAGTTATGATATATGTGGTAGAATTGACGTAAAAAGTTGTTGAGGTTAATATACATAAATTGACCTATTAGAACTCACCTATTTCTCGCATCTGAATATAATGTTGTCATATGTTGCAGCTCGTGTACCAATTGTTTACAACAAATGTAGCACCAGCAGAGGAGGAAGTAAGAATAGTTATGCAAATGGCAGAAGAGGCTATTCGTGCACAGGAGAGAGATCCTTACACAGCATTTGCAAACCGTGTGAGGGAGCTCAACTATGGACATTCTTACTTCTTTCGGGTATGGGCTCTCTTTGATCTACTTACATGCCTGAAATATCTCAGTAAATCCTAAATCTTGTACGGGCATCATTTGTGCAGCCAATCAAGATTAGTGATCTTCGTAGAGTCGATCCTTTCAAAGCTTGTGAATATTTCAACAATTGTTTCAAGGATCCATCAACATTTTCCGTTGTTATTGTTGGCAGTATTGACCCTGCTGTTGCACGCCCTCTAATATTGCAGTACTTGGTATGCCATGTCCATTTTTAGGTTCTATCCTTTTGCCCTATAGTTCATGCTAAATTGCTAACTGACTTGATTGGGCTTGCATAGGGAGGAATACCCAAGCCTTCCAATCCTGTCTTACAATTCAGTCGTGATGACCTGAAAGGCCTACCCTTCAAGTTTCCGGAGAGGATAATCAGGTATTTCCTGCTTTGCAAATTGAGTAATATGTGTGGCAAAGTTGTTATTGGTGCAAGGAATATTTCATGAATAAGAGATATTTTGTAAGGATAATTATAATTGGACATAGCTTAAAAAGATGAAAAAGCGGCATAGTTATTAAGTTAATAATGGTCCACAGTATATTAAAATAGAAAAAGTGGTATTCATAAACTTTAATATGCAGCTATTATGAACCAGAGAATTTCATTACAGAAGTACCATTTCAACACATTTGCTTATATTTTAAATTGATAACGTGTTTGTGTGTTGCTTCATGGTTGAATTGAATTGATTGCAATGGAGCTGATAATGAATGGTTTTGACCTTAATTTTAAGCCATTGCGTTAGGAAATGCTGACGGAATCTAATAATCCTCATGGCATGTTCAAAGTATACCCGGCAATAAAATATATTATTGTGGCATTTTAATTTTGCTTGTGATTTTTGCTATTAATTAATTATAAATAAACCATATCTCTGGATACATGGAAATTCTTTTCAAAAATCTCTACATTGAAAGATATATGATCTTCTTTTTAGTTTATTTTTGGGAGATTTGGTTTTAAATGGTTTCATGGTGGTCAATTACGTAATCTTGTGCCCTTCTTTGTATGGCTTAACTATAGCTCAGTGTTTCTAGCTAGATTGAGGTTTCAATCCATATAAACTCCATGCAGGGAAGCTGTATTTAGCCCAATGGTTGAAGCGCAATGTTCTGTGCAGCTGAGTTTTCCGGTTGAACTAAAAAATGGAGCTATGGTTAGTCATTCCTTGAGTTAAAGTCATTTTTCTTCTTATTTCCCAGTTTAGTGATATTTAGTTTAGCTATGCCACATTACATTCTTATGAAATGTATTAACAGATAGAAGAAATCCACTTTGTTGGATTTTTGAGCAAACTTTTGGAGACAAAGATAATCCAGGTTCTTCGCTTCAAACATGGACAGGTATGTCATATGTGCACCTCTGTTCATTTTGCTTTTGTATTGTTCATTTCCTAACTGTTATAGTAATTTTCAGATATACTCTGCTGGTGCATCTGTGTTTTTGGGTGGAAACAGACCGTCGAGAACTGGTGATGTGCGTGGTGACATTAGCATAAACTTCTCTTGCGATCCTTCCATCTCTTCAACACTGGTATGCTTTGCGTTAAGTTGATCTCATCTTATCCTAACAACTCAAGGAAAGTTGCTGAGCTTATCAGTTGCACAATCTGGTAACAGGTAGATCTTGCTTTAGATGAGATATTACGTCTACAAGAGGAAGGGCCTACCGATCAAGATGTTTCAACCGTTCTAGAAATTGAACAACGAGCACATGAAAATGGACTTCAGGTATGTCTCAGACATTGGATCTGTTCGGCTTGCAAAGTGACTAAGCATATTGCCATAGTAGACACGCATTCTATAAACCTTGTTGCTCCTCTTTGGTGTGTACTCTAATTTGCTACAGTATTTTTTTTTATACCTAATTGGCTAATTCATCATTACCTTGTATTGTTTCAGGAAAACTACTACTTGCTAGAGAGGATCTTAAGGAGCTACCAGTCAAGAGTCTATACTGGTGACTTGGTCGCCTCTTTTGAGGTAAGCCAGCCATGGCTTCATAGCATAGTTCAGCCTATGCAGTAATCCCATTTGGACTTAACATGATATATCTTTTCTCTTTGACCAACTTGATGACCCCGAATTAGGATTACCATTGACCACTTCTTCACTTGTAACTCAAAAGTTTGAAAGTATTCTAGACTTGTAAATGAACAAATTTGAAGCAATTGAACTTGAAATTCAAAATGACATGAATTTAGAATGCAAAAACCTAACTTGCCTAGGAGAAAGTTATAAGTTATTATTTAATTTTCTGTTTCCCATTTCAAGTAATCGATCATTTGCTGATAAAAGGGTCAAGAAGATGCTCGAGTTAAAGTGAGGCAACGCTTAACACCACAAACAGCACAGTTAGCATTACAGAGGTTTCTACCATATCCGTGCCACAAAAAGTATACCGTAGTTATTCTAATGCCTCGGACATCTCGGTTGAAGTCATTTTTCCATTCTATGAGAGAGAGTTACACCAGTAATGCAAAGGTAAGTGTAGACTGCATCATTATTAATATTCTGTTTCCACACTCACTATTAGGTCTAAATTTTCTTTTTCCTTTGAAAATGCAGGCCTTAGTTGGCATTGCTGGTCTCACCATTTTAGGAGTAACCTTGTGGAGATACCTGAGAAACAGTAGCAGAACACAGACAAACTAAAGCTCTTCCTGAAAAAGCGAATCAGATTAGCGCGTTCTTTACCCTAGCAATTCATACATACAATGATACAAAAATGATAGGTTAGATTTCGGGTGCTGAAAATTTCCAGTCTTGTCTGGGTTAGTCTTGAATCTGAAGGTGCTCTCATGCTGCCTGCTTGAATGGAAGGTTGGAGGTTTTTGATGTGAAAGAAAAACGACAATCTGGTTTCGTTTCGTTTATAGTTGAAAGCTAGACAGTAGCTTGATGCATACAACGAGTTTCGTTATACATTCTATTAGTTTGTATACGATAGAGTGCAATTGTTCTCTGAAACATGGTGGAAAATTGCTGACGGTTGTTGGAATATTACTGTACTCAATTCTAATATTCATTCTGCTCAAGCCCATGCTTTCTAGCCTTCTAGGCTTCTGTTTTGATTTGCTGCTTCAAGGAGAGAATTAAGCTTTCCCAAAGACCCTAGACACGTTATTTTTGCCATAACAAGGTCGGTAGTAGGATGAACAGAGTGTGCTGTCTCTCCTGAAAAAAAGCGCAATAAAATGATAAAAAAATGCTATTTTAATTACGGATAAAAAGTTGTAATCGGCTAACAACGAAAGTTATAGTTTTTTTTTTCTTTTTCCAAAGGTAGGGGGTCAACAAAGTCTACCGTTCTAGAACATCATTTCAGATAAGCCTTTCAACATTATGTGGAAGTCTTCTGTCGCCCGTATCCAAACAGAATGATTCGCCCATATCCAAGCAAAAATGATCATGTCCGTTTTTTATGGCAGTTTTCGGATCTGATTAATTGAGATAATGAATTCAAAGTTATCTCCCTTGATTTCAATGATGTTGAGTCATTAAGTTACTACCTTTTAAAGACCCTCTCCGCTTGAAAATTAGTTTTTACTCCACATCTACCCATTTCCGTATAAAATAAAGTTGTAGCATAACTTTGACGCTATTATTAATTTAATTTATTTTTAAAAAATATATATTTTCTCAGTCTCTTATTTCCTCTCAACTCTTACGTTTTAAGAATTAGGGTTATTTCCTCTCAAATCTTACGTTTTAAGAATTAGGGTACAAATTTTATTTTTGAAATCCAAATAAAAAAATTGTGTTGTGTTTTGGTGAATGAAATCTCTCAAATCATACGTTTTTAGAAATCCAAAATTTAAAAGTGTGCTGTGTTTTGATGAATTAAACCTCTCAAATCTTACTTTTTAGAATTAGGATTTAGATTTTAATTTTGAAATCCAAAATTAAAAATTGTGTTGTGTTTTGATGAATGAAACGCTGAATTATGTTCGAAATGTATAAATTAGTGTCATTTAAAAATAAATTTGGAAAAATGATTACAATTCTAAATAAAATACATGATAAATACAGGTTCAATTCTAAATAAAATACATGATAAATACAGGTTTAATTATTCTATAAGTGTTATTTATCAACAACTTTAGACAAAAACGATTAAAATTAGAACAAAATACATAAGTATAAAGTTGAATATGTTAGAAATTTGATAAAGATAGACAGGCAATTTGTTTTTAGTAGGTTGTGACTTTTTATAATATTCTAAATATCAATTAATATGTCATCGTGTAAAAGTGTACAACATTTTTTACAGGTAAACGCTATCTTAGACCACTTTTAGACGTTCATCGTCAATTCGTCACAAAGTGTGAATCAAGTACTCAAGTGGTGATAAAAAAGCTACCTTAATAGCTAGTTAAAACGTAAAATATTACCATATCAAACACAACTTTTCAAAAACTAAAACAGCGGATCAAATTTTCAAGTTCATTTAACAACAAATTTGTAAATTATGAAGATTGATTCATTAAAAATGTAAAAAAAAATCGGATAAAAGTAGTTTTACTTGAGTTGTGCAGTTTTGATCCGAATCAATATTTTTAAGTTTCGAATCGGATCCGGTCCATATTTTTTTTCTTTCTAGGTTCTAGTCTTGGTCCAAAATCAGAAACGACCAATGGACCGAAAACTAATTAGAAAATTAAAAAAAAATAAGAAAAGTGGTTAGCCGGATTCTTCGGTCTACTCCAGTTCCCGGTCCGGATTTTTTCCCCGGTTCTCCGGTCCAAGTCGGACCGATTGCACCCTTGATTTGACCCATAATAAAGAAGAGCCAAGCGGCCACATTTTGGGCTTGATTTATGAAACCGAAGCCCGGCCCATTAGCTACCACAGCTCTAGGGTTTCCGTCGTGCTCTTATTATACCTCCATCTCCACTTTCCTCCGTCTTTGTTTCAATCTCCCTCCCTAAGGTCCCTCTCTCTCCCAGTCGAATCTGAATAATTTTAGGGTTTCAATTGTACTTCAGAGCTAACAGTTGTTGTTTGAATCTGCAGAGCAAGTAAGTCGGATACAAGTAGAAGATCGAAAATGGTTGAAGCCGCCAAGGGAAGGAAAGAGGAGGTGGTTACCAGGGAGTACACCATTAATCTCCACAGGCGTCTCCACGGATGGTACTACTACTTTCTCTCTCTTTCGTAGTGTTTCAGTTTTTTGCGAGGTTGAGATTGATGTTGGAAATTTCGGGGTTTTCCATTCTGAACGTTGTTGAACACGTGAAATAACATAAAATTGAAAATCTGCGATAATACTTCTTATCATCAATTTTGAGATCGTGTTTGGACATGTGCTAGTCTTAGTTCATTCGGTGTTGAATAGTATCTTTGTTACCTGATTCATTACTTATTCCTGAACCTTAGATTGGTTAGGTTGACTGTTAACTCTTTTGATGAACTTTATGATAATCATGTTGTATTTTCGGTTTTGGTCTGCTTAACGAATGCAATGCATGCCTCTATCGCGTGTGAAGGTCATAATACTGCTAATTTATTCAATGTTGAACAGCATAAAGATTCTTAGCCTGTGAACTGTGATATGATATTTTCTGGTACTTTAAGATTATTCATTGATTATGATTGTACTTTGTTCTACAGCACATTCAAAAAGAAGGCACCTAATGCCATTAAGGAGATCAGGAAGTTTGCCAAGAAGGCAATGGGAACCACAGATGTTAGAGTGGATGTGAAGCTTAACAAGCAAATTTGGAGCCGAGGTATCCGAAGTGTCCCAAGGAGGATCAGGGTTCGCATTGCTCGTAAGAGAAATGAAGATGAAGATGCCAAGGAAGAACTCTACTCACTTGTAACTGTGGCCGAGATCCCTGCTGAAGGACTCAAGGGATTGGGCACCAAGGTCATCGATGATGAGGATTAACCTCAATTTTCGAGAATTTTGTTTTTGTGATTTTCATTTGTTAGTCAAGACTCGGATATTCAACTTTTGCCTACTTAGACATGAAAGTATCAATTTTCATTCTCGATCTTGTTTTGAGTTTTTATTTCTTATGCTATCAGATTTTACTAGCATATTTGTTTTCTGAGTTTTTAATCTCTTAAGGTGATGCATTTGCTAAAGACATTTTCAATAGTCTTAGCTTACAAATCTTCAATTTTCATAGATGTTATAACTACTTATAAAACTGCTTGAAACCCTTGACTTGCATACATGTATGAAAGCTGTTTTACAACTCCTTGAACCTCTTGTTCCATAGGATCACGGAAACAGATAGTCCCCCCCCTATTACATAGTTTTACTAAAGGAATGTGCGAGTTGCCAAACGACTTGTGGCTAGTCACATAGTTTTTAATTAATTGTGTGACTCTGTGAGTCCCTTGGTTCTTATGTGTTTTTAGTTGCGGACTTGTGGCCAATCAACATGGTTGTCATAGTTCTATACTTCATATTTACGTACCATAAACAAGTGTAAAAAATCAATTCCATTGAACTCCATGACAAATGAAGTCTAATAAAGGTTAATCATACATTAAATGAGATTTTTAAGAGTCCAAATCAGAGGTTAATTGAGGAACTTAGTTAAAAAATATAACCACATTAACTCAAAATAGTCGGAAAAAGGTTAGATTTATGTCAAAATTGTTACCAAACAAAACCAATGTTGCAAGAAACTACACAATTTTACAGGCTAATTGTAAATAGTAGTAGGGCAAGCAAATCCACAGTACATTACACTTGTCATACCATCAGACCTCGGCGATATAGAATGTGTACTTTATTGCCAAATTTTCTTCTAGCTAGCTTTGTATGCATACATGTAATTTCGCAGCTTCTTAATTTCCTCTGATGAAGACTTCAGCACATGATCAATGTAGAGGCAGATGATGGACGCGCTGTTACCAAAACATATTTATTGGGTTGATTAAGCTTTACATCAATCTTAATTGATATTTACGACAAGCATTAGAGGCATACCTTAGGGGGCCAAACGGAAGCCAAATGGCGTCCCACCGGAACTTTGGTATCCTACAGTATCAAATGAGCATTATTAAAACAAGTAGAAATTGCATGTTTCGGCTGAAGTAGACTTGGTGAATTAAGTTGAATCATTTGTCAAATCAAATATCATCAGCTTTATGATCATCAAGCATTTAAAATAGTATGGATTGAAGTATAACATGTAAACAGAATCTTCCGATTCACCTTAACATGTAATTTAACCAGAAGACTGCAAGTAGAGTACCGGTGAGACATGAGTACAAAATCCAACGCTTACGCTTCCCTGAGCTGTGAACTAGCCCTACTACGGCTAACAAACATGAAAAGATGGCAAACCAATCTGTTTGACAAGAATTATAATGCAGTTAATAACGAGAAATGCTCTTCATGTAATGAGCTTAACATGCAAGGATAAAACTATGAAAAAAAATCCTTTATAGACACGGCTGTCTCTTTATCCAACAAAACAATAGTTCACAAGAAAAGATTGCCTTGTGTGCATGTCATTAACATGACAAACTATTACTAATGAACACTGTACATCATAACCGCAGATCATCAAAATATCAGTATGTTTACCAAAATAGAGAAGAAAGAGAGCACATATAATGCACCAAGCATACCCCTTGGTGAGAATTATTTTTTCATAAGCAACTTTACAAAGTACAGAGAATGGCATAAGAAAACATCACACAATGCTTGATGAAGGACAAATATGCACAAGAGTTTCAGAAAGAACAAAAAGAAGCTATTACACACAGAATCTCTATCAATAATGTGAAATGAATGTAAAATACAACCAGACCTGCGAGGATGACCGTCTTTGCATCAATGTCTTCCATGAAATAAGCATGATATCTCTGTTCACAGGGTGGTTGCAATTAGAATAGACATATCACGTATTCATTTATAAACCTTTTCAATAAATAAAACTATACCCTACATATCATGAATGACAAAAAACACATCACCACGGAGGTTCAATTGGCTGACAACCAAAAACAGCAGAGTTTCAAGGTTTAGATGATCAAATACCAATTTTTTGACAACCAATTAAGATTATATCATCCCCCTTTTCGATCCAACACATGTGGACAGATGAAAAATCAATTGCAAGATGCAAACTTGCACTTTGTATAATGCAAATCCAATTTCATGATCCTCCGAAGAATATTCCAATGTTTTGAGCAATTTTACCACGAATTGTTAAACTTAGGTTTGGCCTACCCATACCGACTAGGTTATTATTTGAACACAACAAGTTAGGGTGTTGATCAGTGAAAATAATATGCAATAAGACACCTTATTTCAGCATACAAAAGGGCACTAAGGGGTCGTGTAGTAGGGAATGGGAACGAGTAATGGTTGATTATGATTCCAAGTTAGGTATGGCTTGGAATGTGAATCATTTCAAACCTTGAACTAATCCTCCAGAGTGATTCCAACAGTAAAACCCACACATTATTCATTCCAACCTTCTCTTATTTCACTCATTCCTAAAGCTAACCAAACAATAAAATGTAAGGAATCACTCATTCTGATTCCTCATTCCAAAGTTCAAACAGATTCCTTATTCCAAAATCCAACTCATTCATGGAATCGTACCAAACGAGCTAAATTGACTCATTTGGTAGGACTCCAATCAGGTAAGTACTGTACATAAAGAGAGAGAGAGAGAAGAGGA
Source organism: Fagopyrum tataricum (assembly GCA_002319775.1). Classification (NCBI taxonomy): domain Eukaryota; kingdom Viridiplantae; phylum Streptophyta; class Magnoliopsida; order Caryophyllales; family Polygonaceae; genus Fagopyrum; species Fagopyrum tataricum. The sequence continues at coordinate 4,336,281 of CM008283.1, forward strand.
AATGGTAAGGAAGTGCAAATACCAACTCCCAAGGATTTGAAGCCTGCTCAAAGATGGAGTAGAGAAGGAACAACACAAAACAGCATACTAATCCAGCAAATACACCCTACAACAAGCATCAAATTCATCAATCAATCAAATATAAGCGCAAGAACAAAAATCCTCCACCCCACACGGATAATCAGATATACAACAAATATGAAAAGGTCCGGAATTTAGTTATACCCTCCATGTTCGACTTTGTTTAGCTTCGATACTTTCAAACGATTTAACAATTTCTTCTTGCTCTGCAACGTTAAGAAACAAGGGAAATACTCAGATTAAAGTCAAAGAACCGAAATAACCCTAAATCGATGATTGATGCAGGAGGAGAACCTTGAGTATCGATTGGGCGAGTATCATCTGTAGTCGGGAGAGAAAACTTGTCATCATCCCCGTCGAATTGGAAATTTGTTGAAGATTGCTTGAATTTCCTGGCAAGCTTCTTGATCGTCGACATTATCCCTCTTTCGGATCCAATTTTCCTGCTCCCGAGTTTCATTCCATCTTCCACTATCCATCCTCATTTTCTTCCTATTTTCGTTTCTAAACTATTAAAATATAAAAATCTTCCTATTTTCTCTGCAATTTTCTTCTTCAAAATTATTTTTAACTTCTTTCTATTTTGGTATAGTAGGAAATTTAAGTGATATTACTGATCGAGTGTGTTTAAAACTTGCAATAATTATGGTTATTATAATTTTTCACTATCAGAACAAAAGAGATAGAAATTTATTTGATGTTATATAATAAAAATTATCTTAGATGTTATATAATAAAAACAAAAAACTATTTTTCAATAAAAATGTAAAATTTTAGCTAAGAAGAGATTATCATTTTCACCTTCTAAACTTATGTTTTCATATACTTTTGTATGTGTTTTATTAATTTTGTATAATTTTACATACTATATTACTTTTGTAAATGGTCATTAATTTTGTATTTCCTCTGGTTAAAAATATATATATTTCTAACGTTTCAGAGATATAATTTTTTTTTTTAAATAAATGACATTTTGAGTTAATTAGGTACCACTTTTCATATGCATCCTCGTTTTGCTTAGAGGAAATCAACGTTTCACACCTACCTATTAATAGATTGGACACGAAATTTGTAGAAAAAAATATTTTTAATTTTAGATAAAATATAAATTCTTAAAAACTGTGAAATAGGCTACAACTTCAAATATAAATGATAAGAGGGGGTGTATAATTTTACTGTTGTTTGATTCAATGATACTAATGTTGATAATAAGATTTTTATTTAACTAAACGTCAGTCAATATAAGCCCAATATGAGTTTGAGAGTCTACGATGGGTTCCGAATGCACCCCTTGAGTGCATCGCGAATGTGCCCCACCCTGCCACGTACTTTCCATCAAAATGTGTGATGAGCACCTCGCAGTGTTAATTTTCTAGGGTTTCAGCATGTAATAGGCATGGTCAATTGGTCATTGCGCTGGGAACATGTACTGCCATTACCCATTCACCCCTTACTGCGCAGGAGATCCGCCGCGGTTACCTTCTTGTTGGATGAATGAATCATGAAAAATTACAGTTATCAATAACATATCTTTATTAATAAACTTTGATATTAGAGAACCATTTTCTTATCAACCATGACCATGGTTCAAAATGTAGAAACACACCCAATAACACCACATTTATTCATTACAAGCACACAACATAACACAAACATCAACAACACACAAAAGTATACATATGTACAAACAACAACAACAACAACAAAAGACTCACAACCATAACAATAAACAATCAAGGTTAGTTGCCCGATGTTAGAATATTATCTCGAGCTATGCAAAAAATACAACCTCACTTGGTGCGAGAAACCTTCTTCCACACTTTGTCAAAAACCTGCAAAGAAAAAGAAGATGAATAAATGAAGAGCATAGATGGCCTACAATTTCAGGGAGAAGAACAAATCAAACTTCCAAATACTTTGGAGTATGCGGTAAGATCAGTTGGGTTGAAATGAGCGATTTTGTTTCCAAGCAAACGAAGAATATTAGTTTCTGGAACTAAAGTCACTGCAACATAGCGACCTTTGCAAGGATTCGGTAAGATTCTTTGAAGTGCCCATTTTGCAGTTAACGGGTTCAAAGATTGTCGTACTCGTGTACGAGCTTTCTCACGAGCCTTACAGACACTTCCAACGTCACCAGAGTAGAGCCTTGAATGGTAGCCCATTGAAATCTTGAATAGCCACTGGTAGTTTTCCTGTTAAATGCAATTGTTTAGGCAATAACTGGTAATTATTGCAGTTTTGAGTGCCCAGAATGAAAATTGGAAAGAGTGAGTACTTGCAGTCCGTTTTCATAGTCCCTTTGATCAATTTCAAGAACAGATGAAATGTCTTCTTCTGAAGGTCCATGCTCTTGGAGACGCAATGTTTCGTTTAACGCTACGTCCACCTGCGTTAAGGCGTGTTTACTATGTACATATCAACAAGGAAGATGCAAGATTTTGGTAAGATGTAAGGACTTACTAGAGCAGCAGAGGCTTCGGGGCTGCATGAAAAGCTTATGTTGATATCACCACGTAGATCATCAGTTCTTGATGGTTTATTGTAATCGAAGTCTAAAGAGACACTTACAGAATAAATCTGGAACTCAACAAATATCATATGAGCCAAGTTATCATGAATGCAGAAAATTTATGAACTCTCAACAAAATCTTATAAATCCTCACTCTTGATGGTTAACACTTAACTGTAGGGCTGTTCATCGGTCCAGAACCGGACCGAAAATCTATTGTTCGACCGGACCTGAACCGAATATTCAGGTTTGGTCCGGGTCGGTTGATCAAGAATTTGATACTTGTTTTATAGCCCAAAAAACGAACCCTTTGAAATCTTGACGGGTCAAACCGGGCCTAATATTCGGTCCATGTCCAGGTCCGGTCCAACAATAATTTTCCGGTTCAGGTCCAGTCCAAACCGAAATATGAACGGTCCTAGTTAATTGTAATCAAAGTCTTATTGAATTAAAGTGTTGAGTTTCCATGTACTTGAAATGACAAGCTAAAGGGTGCCATTACAATTGCCTCATTTTACATTAGGCAATGTTTTAGTGCACTCAAATTGATTTCAAGTTTCCAATCTACTCTTAAGTCAACTTAAAAAACATAAGTTTTGGCAAATGAGCAAAAGCAACCTGCTTAATCAGCATAAAAATGAAATGGGATCATGCAAATGACTGTTATTCTTAAGTTCAGATTACTTGGAATTCAGATGATGGCTTGAATGATGCAAAATATGCATTCACATCATTCCATGTGTTGATTATGATTTTGTTTTGTACATCTTGCAAAGTGCATGTAATTGGAGCCACCGCTATAAGTAGAATGTTTAATATTCTTCAACTTTACCTGCCCATGCTCGAAGCGGAGAACCTCTGTCAATTTTGTCTCAAGAAGTTGGCTCAGAAGAGCAACAAAGTACACCTCTTCATCCTAGCATTAGTTTTACATAAAACAACACAAAATCAGAAAGTAGAAAACAAAATGCAAAAGTTTATCAACAGTTGAAAAAATATACAGAAAGTTTATCAAACAAGTCGTTGTGGAACAGATCACACGCACCATGGTTTCACTGTTTAGTGTCACGTTGAAGGATATGTAGGCCGTACACTGTGCTTCTACCATAGGGCTCCGAACAACTTCTCTGAAAGTACATCAAACAAGTCAGTGTGTTATGAGCTTTATTTGTAAGTTATGATCAACAAAAGTATGAGTTCTAGGAAGATTTTTTTTTTCCTTTTCAACTCAATTCATGAAATATCTGCGTTGTTACCTGATAGTCTTTGCAGGAAAAGTACATGGTACACCAGTCAATCCATCGTAATCATAATGAAAAACTGGACTTGAAGGTTTCGGTATTCCACCCTAGTTGGAAAGTTGTATGTTAGATTAAAAAATGAACGTTGTCCAAAATTGCATGCCTTAAATACAGGATTGTGATGGCAGATGGCACATACCAAGTACTCCAATATCAATGGATGAGCCATAGCAGGATCGATTTTGCCAACAATTACAAGAGTGAATGTAGATGGATCCTTGAAACAGTTGCTGAAATATTCACAAGCTTTTCGTTGATCAATTTTTGGAAGATCACTCATTTGCCATGGCTGCAGAATGGAAATATATCAGTCCTAGAATTAAAGGATACTTTCACAACTCAAACCACTACAATATAATCTGGCATTGAATTTGTTAGCAAGAGTAGGTGTACCGTACCTTAAAGAAATAAGAATTTCCATATTTAATTTGTGTCACCCGTTTTGAAAATGTAGTAAATGGGTCCCTCTCTTGAGCATTAATGATTTCCTCAAGTATTTGTTTCACTCTTTCAAAATCATCTTCAGCGGGTTGGACGTTGGTGACAAACAGCTGATATACAAGCTGGTACAGAAAACAGGGGGAAAAAAAACTATTTTGATAATCTCCTTTCACAAGTTCCATTCTTTCCTGACAATATCCATGATCATCTATTGGACGCAAGTATGAATGATGTTGATCACTTATATTAGTGACAGGAGAGAGGTAAGTTTCAAAAAAAAACCTGCAGTGCAGTTTCCAAATCAGAAGGTGAACAATCACCATAGAAAGATCTCGAGTATGGTCCAAGGCTTGTACCGACTCCAGCTCTCTTGCCAGCAAGCATATCTACCAATATAGTTGGTTTATAACCAAACTTGCCAATTTCTTCAGCAATATCTGAGCCCAATAATCCAGAAGGGTATTCGCTTTCTTGCAATTCAGAGTAACCTCCCATTGCATACCCCTCAAAGATAACCTGCCCAACAACAGTCCTGATAAAAATTATGATGTTTACAAAAAACTAAGCGGCCCTCCCTGTTGCTTTCCCTAAATCACTTTTTCCAAAAATAAGGAAACATGCAATAGAGTATAAATGAGGATGTTAGAATGAAGGAAAATTATCCTCACCTGGTCATTTTTTAAATCAGTACATTTATAGCATACTTTCATTCCATTTGATAGAATCAGTTCAGTAACTCCAATATCTGAGTATTCAGATTGTTGGACAATAACCCTGCACACAACAAGTGGTCTAACTTAAGTCAGAATGTTACAAGTTGTTACATAATCGGAATGAGGAGAAAACTTAAAAGCTTACCCAGGAGTTGGTTTTGTGAGGATAATTTCTTCAGGAATATAATCTTCCTCCCAGTTAGTAAGTGCCTTTTGCTCCTCAAGAGAAATTATTTCGGACATGAAAGTTTTAAGATCTCCCACTTTTACAGTAGCAAGGGGTTCAGTTGCTATGATCACACAACTGTTGGATAGCAACAGCTTCTTTGCATACTGAGAAACCTCCAATGGGGATATCTCTGTGCAAGCATTTTGACCGGAACAATGAGACTATCATTAGTATCTTCTTTGGGCTACAAGGAACATGAAAGAGACAAATATCATGACCAAACTCACGAGGTAGCAGTGTCTTGTACAGCCGTGCACTAGTTTCAATACCAAGAGTGCTTGAATCACGAAGAAAATGCTAGATAAATAACAGATTATATTATACTCCAGCAAGAGAAAACAAATGGAAATATATGAGATGTAAGAGTAGATACTTGTAGGTATTCTTCACGCCAAGAGGTTGATCGAAATTGTTCACGCTCTACATAGGCTGATTCCATTTCAGAAAACATCTCTGCCTTGATGATAGATATCTCACGCTCTGAACATCCATGTAGCCTGATCCTTGCAACCTGAGGCGGAAAAGTCGGTCAAAAACTAAGAGATTATATAATTAACGGATTTTTTTCCCAATATTACAAAAGATTTGATACAACAACTAGTTAATAAAAAAAAGTGACTACAAATTAACAAATAATTCGATACAGCATCAAGGTGTTCCTACCTCAGTCACCATTGACTCAAGTGCTTCTATAATCCCTTTCTCTTTACAACATGAAGATATTCTGAAAATCTTTATTGCCTTAATGGTTTCATCTGCACCAGCAGAGCACGAGAAATAGGGTGGATCCTTCTTGCGGGATAGTTTGTCAAACCTTCTGTTTAAAGCACGTCTGAACATTGCCTCTATGAGAAGATTTCTATAGTCCTTCACTGTCTTGAGATCGTCAATTGGCATCTTCCAGCTTATCTCGACTGCAGTCTGTTCCCATCAATGCACGACAGTTACTAACATTATATCTTTTTAATTAGAGATGAGCACAAAACTTAGGATTGTAAGAATCACATTCAGCTCGCCGAAAAAATATCCAAATTAATAATACTGCAAAATATCAAAAGAAAAAAGTCTACTAACCCCACTAGCTTCAGATTCAACAATACAAGAATATCTAGGTTCCGCATGGAATGGAACCTCAAACACAGGGTTCAATGGACAGTCTGCTGAACTTATTGGGCCAAAATGTTCCCTTATCAACTCAATAACAGCCTGAAAAGAAATATAATTATAACAATGAAAAGAGAATCAGCACAGTAGAAAGATGGAGAAGTTCAAAATTTAACCTGGACATCTACAAAGTCTCCAACAGCTACCAATGCCATATGTTGCAAGTTGTACCACTTTTTGTAAAAATTTTGTGCAACCTCGGGAGTAACTGTACGAATTATTTCTTCCCGCCCTATTGGTAAGCGTTCGGCATACTGCCATGATCTTAAAGTTGTCAGGATCAAACATAACAAAGAAACAACACGTTTAGGGTTTTAAGAACATTTTTAATCACTTAATTCAGACTTCAGCTAGTAAAGGACAGTTGAATTGATAGAGATCTACCTTTGAACCTTTCAGAAGGCACAACCAAGATTCTTCCTGTAAACGACCATTAGCATCCCTTCCCTTTCTGTACTCTTCCAGTACAGCTCCTCTTTCTTTCTCCAAGTCATCCGCCGCCAATCGAATCTGTATGCATGAAATAAAGATACTCAAAAACTCTACAAGGATCACAAATGTAGGTAAAGACTAAAGACCATAGTAGAAGTGTAAGTAAAACCTCTGAACTGAATTCAGCCAAGATTGAAATGGCCTTGGAGAGCAACTGAGGATCATCAACAGGAACAAAAAGTTCATAAACAGTTTCATCGCAGCTCGTATATGCATTTCCACAAGCACCAAAGCTTGCACCAATGCTTTCGAGAAACTTGACAATCTCATGATTTGTATAACTCTTCGTGGCACTGAAAGCAAGATGCTCAACGATATGGGCTACTCCACGTTCGTTTTCTTCTTCAAAAACCGAGCTAAACCAACGAGCAATCACTAATCTCTTAGACTAACAATATGAGGCTTAAATTACAGAATAAGCACCAGTGGATCGAAAGTTCTCTCCTCATTAGATTTGAGGATGCAAACTGTAGAACATTCGGTTTACGATTTTGCATTCAGGGGCGAACTTTATCAATACAAAATGCTCTCAAGGTCAATCTATTTTTTGCATCTTCTTTATTTTTTAATATGAAATGCAAGTCAACCTCAAATAATTAATCGAACTATAGATAAGGTTTTGAAATCAGTGAGAATTCCGATACGTACCCAACTTTAACGGCAAGTGCTAGAGCAGCTCTCATCTCCGGTTTGTCATTCCGTCGAACATAATAAGTGAGTCCATTATCCAGCTTCCCATACTCCGCTCCATCAGGCTCCAACGATAACTCCTCTTCCAGGTCAAAGTCGATGAGCTTCATCGACCGGAACCTATGCTTCTTCTCCAGTTTCAGAGACTCCGTTCGAACGAAATCCATGGCTTCTGACTCTCTTCCCCCTCACTCCACCAAAGCGAACAAGATAGAGAAGACAATATTGCAAAGAGACAGAAAAGGAATACACCATTTTTATAAACTCTTCAGTTCTCCCGTCATCGTGATGAGCATGAGCACCGATTCTTAAAATTCTTGCTAGATTATGACAGAAATTGAAAGAGACTCGATGCGAACAAGTCATTTTTTATTAAAAAAAAAAATCGACTTTGACTTTATATATGAAGAAATCAATCCAAGCAATTAAGCAAACATTGTTGAAGACTTTTTAGAGATTCTGCCATTTCCTGGTGCAGGTTGAACAGAGGAAGAATACGATCCAATTCGAAACGAAGACAATGTCCATATCGCAGAGACAAGTTGTTGAATTCTTCTGATCCTGTTGAGCATCATGACTAGTTGCGAGGGATAAATATTTACCATTTCCTATCCTAAAATTAAACATCTGATCAACCAATTTGGTTCAAAACATCGCCAAATCTATTCGGTTCCAATTTGTGCAGAGTCTGCAGACGAACGATAGGATCGTGTATCCAAATACTCCCGCCAGCTAGATTGGACCAAGAACAAAAAAAAAATAATTGGACCGGCCCAATATGGATTGCATAAGCCAATGTAAACCTCAATATTTTCACGCGTATTTTATTTTTGATGATTAAGGATATATCTTTAAAAAAAATTATGTATACGTCCGTACAAATTGTGAATTATATCTATATGTAATATTATAGAAGTCTCGTTGCGTTGGTAATTCCAAAATATACCCCATTTCAAAATTTTGGTTTTAGAATATAAAGGTATTAAAGTTCAACGCAGACGAATTGCAGAGCGGAGATTACATGCACATGCGTATTAAGTCAAAATCCAACAAATAGGCTCATGAGGTTACATAGCAATTGACAATAGGAGTAAAAGTCCGCAAACTATAAATAATAAGCTCTGAATGTTCACACTTTAGATGTGTGAGCCTATTATCTTCAGCAAAAAAACTATATTAATTAAGATGGTAGCCAAGTTGTTGTAGGTTACACACTTGATTTTGGGCCCTACTTAACGATATATCAATGTTGATCAACCACAATTTTTCAACATCTTTGGCAACAGCAAGGTTGACATTCGCATTAATTCTGACCATATATTCCACAAACACACCAAACACATCCGAGTGATTACGGAAAAAACATTGACAACATTAGGTCCAAACCATCCACGCATGGGCTGCTGATCAACCAACACACCTGTTCCTAAAATACTTCCGTCCTAAGAAATTTCATAGTTTTCAAGTTGAGTGTTATCCGACGTCTACTCCAACTTCGAAGGGAATACCGAGATATACAATCATTTATATTTGAAAACATATCTTATCTATAATATATCCTGATATTTTCTAAATAATATAGATCCCTAATTATATCTAGGATATCAAGAGATATTATACTCATTACCTTGTTGTATCATTTTGTTCATGTACTTAATTATCATTCAACACTTTACAAATGCAATTCAAATGTAGAACGAAAAATATCAATAGTGAAAAGGGTACAATATTGGAATAATATATGTGCGTATGTGAATATCCATTAAGTTTCTTTTCCCTATCAATCCTATTCCATATCGAATTATAAAGATTTTGTTACGTCGGAACTAACTTTCGCAACTTTGTGATTTATTCTTTTATTAATGAAAACGAGAAGATTTGTAAGGTTTTTACTGAATGAAGAGCGATAAACAATTTATGATGTTTTGTTCGAGAGAATTGAGAATGACAAAATCAAACTCAATACAAAGAATGAGGTTTTAACTTAAATTACAAACTAATATGAAAATGAACAAATTAATGATATCCTAAAGGGTGTGGTTGGCGGTGATTCATAGAAGATCAAATTCATGCGGCCGAATGCGAGTTTGTGTCGTTAATATTTCTTGGAATAGAAAACTATTTTCCCCACAATTGACGCGGAGGAAATAACAAAGGAAAATAAAACCATATAAAATAGAAAACTACATTGCATTCTCCACTCTCTCATTTCTCTCAATTTTAAATGGACAACGAGGAAGATATCTTGGAAGATGTGATGTTTTCCGATACATTGCCGGATCATAAGAGGTAAACATCCTTTAGTTTTTGTGATATTAAATTAATCGTGTTATTAATTTTATTAAATTAAGGATTTTGGTAGATTTTTGGGTAGAGTATTGAGTAGCTTTGTAAAATATGAAAATCTAACGAGATTTTTCGGACAACGAGGAAGATATCTCGGTGAAGCGAGATTTTTCGGTAGTTTAAGTTTTTTGGGTAGTTTAAGCTTTTTTGGTAGATTTTTGGGTAGAGTATTGAGTAGCTTTGTAAAATATGAAAATTTAACGAAAAAGCTAAAAAGTGTTTGGTATGTGTAGATTTATGGGTAGATTTTTGTGGTGAAATTACCAAAAAGGATAGGTATTAAAAATAATTAAAAAAAACATGCAAATATATTTGAGGGTAAATTGGACAAAAATTAGGGAAAGCTCATGAAAAAGCTAATGGGAAGAGGTTATAAAAAAACTTCTCAAAAAGCTCCTAAAATAATCTACCAAAACTCTAAACTCTCAAATAAACTACAATCACCAAACACTAAATAGCTACACAAAAAACTCTACAAAAACCTCTACCGAACAGGCCCTTAGTTTATTTATGGTTTAGGACGAGTTCGGTAGAGGAAATGGGTAGATATGGGCACACTTAAACTCATTCTGGGCACACTTAAACTCATCCCGATTCCAAAATTCGGGCCGCTCATCACGAAGAACCTTCACCCATCATAACGCAACTGTAGAGCATAGCCGGAGACTTGGAGTAGATATAGAGTTTACGAGGTAGGGAATGAGAAGGTAGTCGGGTATGGAGTCATATCCATCCACAATTTTGAATCATATCCATCCAAGTTCAGATAAAACCACAATTGGAAGAAGTTTCTTCATTAATTTCCATTGAAGATCATAAATTTACAAGTCTCTGAATTGTGGTTGATTTCTCATAAACTATGTATAGAAGTTGGTTTCTGTAAGGGAATTTGTGTTCAACACAGATTATAAGTGAACTGGGATGACAACCTTTTCATGTTGGAGTCATAAGACTCATAATAAAAATTTTGATATCAAACAGATAATTTTTGCATGAATTACTTGGGTTATGAGCATGTTGAAGTCTAATGAGGAATATCTTGTGTTTATTTTTTTTATTTACGGGTAATTTTGACAGTTAGAAAAATTATGGGTTGTTTGTGCAGTTATGTGAGTTGTGTTGCTACACTATTACAAAAGGAAGAGTTTTTTCCAGTACAGTTTTATTATGGCAACACCTGATAAAAACTGATGACCAATTTACAATCAGCTTTGTGGTGCTTCATTGTCAGCGTTTTGCACTTTGGGCATATAGTGTGCAATTAGTCTTCAATTGATTCCGCATATGTAGTGCGGATCTGAAATTGAGTATAATTAATTCCGCACTTGAGGTGTGAAACCGACGTTGAGATTAATTAATTCCACTCTTGAGACGTGAAACCAAAATTGAATTTAATAAATTTCACAGGGTCAAAAACCGAAATTATTAGCAAGAGTAGATCATCAACTTATACACAGCAACAGCAAAACAGCCGAACCTTAAATTATTCAAAGTTTACAAAGACAAAGTACACCATATAGTCAAAGTATATACAATGCATATACTTAAGTTACGAGAGGAGATCATCAGCTTATATGATGAAATTCAACTTAGGTTGCGGTATTGTACCAAGAAACCTTCTTCCACACTTTGTCAAAAACCTGAAAAAAACAGTGATGTAAAACATTTTTGTTCATAAATGAATGAAAAGAAGAATACATGCAGATCTCCAATATCTACCTTTGAGTATATAGCAAGGTCACTTGGCTTGAAATGAGAAATTTTGTGTCCTAGTAAACGAAGACGATTCGTTTCTGGAATTAAAGTGACCGCAACATAGCGATCTTTGCAAGGATTAGGTAATATTCTTTGCAATGCCCATTTTGCAGTTAACGGATTCAAAGATTGTCGTACTCGTAGTCGTGCTTTGTTATATGCCTGGAAGATCAAATATAACGGATTGAGGCATTCAACACAAACCAAAGGAAAAGTTGTGAAAATTTTGGCGGGTGCGTTAGGTTCGAGCGCGGTACATAAGTCTGGCGAGGTTTATCTTAAAATCACCACCAACCAACCCACATATATATATATATATATATATATATATATATATATATATATATATATATATATATATTTTTTTTGAAATTTTCGGTTGGTCATATATAACGTGGGGTTTTGTCGCACTCTCAAGAGCACACACATGCACATAAACCAACGAGTTTCATCCTAAAACTAATTGGCAATAGTAGTCCACCAACCTCATAAAGTAGGACCGTTATTATTGATGTGTACTAGAAATGGAAAACATGCAATTACGAAGAAGAAACCAAATAAGAACCAACCTTAAATACGTTGTCAACATCACCGGAATAGAACCTTGAACGGTAGCTCATTAGAATCTTAAATAGCCACTGGTAGTTCTCCTGTAGAACACAATAATTAGGTAAGAATGATAATAACCGAGGATGTTAAAAATTTCTATGATATCCTATATGAACCTGTAATCCGAGTTCATTGTTCCTTTGTTCAATTTCAAGGACAGACGAAATGTCTTCTTCTGAAGGCCCATGCTCTTGGAGACGCAGTATTTCATTTAGAGCAATGTCCACCTGTGTCAAAACATATTTTGGTGTTTCAATATCACATCACAACTCAAAATTGCAAGAGATTCCCAGAATAAGGACTTACAAGAGCAGCAGAGAGGCTTCAGGATTGCAAGAAAAGCTAATGTTGATATCGCCTTGCACATCATTGGTTCTAGATGGTTTGTTGAAGTCGAAGTCCGAAGAGACACTTACAGAATATATCTAAAACAGAATAAACACTAAATGAGGCAAAGATTCACAACAGGATAATACTATACTTGTTTCGATCCTTGAAATTAAATGTGATACCCTATTTTTAAGATAACGCACATGTCCTACGTTGTAACATACTAGCAACGGTATCCTATTTTTCGTTTCCTCAAATATAGGACAATTTCAGCAAATGAGCACGCAACTTGTTCCTCAAATGTTAACTTTATTGTGACCCAATATATATAGGAAATTACAAGAGAATAAGAAAATAACAAGGAGAATAAAAACGATCTTTTCGATCAGATCAAATCTAAGCTATAATAAGATAATAGAAGATAATATACGGATATTCTTGATATTCTTACACCGGGGACTGTTTGTTATTCTTTCTTTGGAGCTCAGGTTCAGAAGATGGCTTGCATGATGCAAAATACAAGTTCAAAGCATACACTTGTGAAATGTGAACATGATATATTCGTACATCTAACAATTTTATAAAGCATACCTTCCCATGTTTGAAACGAAGAACCTCTATCATTTTAGTCTCAAGAAGTTGGCTCAGAAAATGCAATAAAGTATACCTCTTCATCCTGACATTAGTTTACCACATAGACAGAGCAAAACCAGGCAGAAATATTGGTCATTTAAAATACAAATTACTTTGTGCAAATGTTTTACTTTGCAGCTAAAAAAAATTCACACACACCATGGTTTCACTCTTAAGTGTCACTTTGAAGGCTATGTACGCTATACACCGTGCTTCTACCATAGGGCTCCGAACTACTTCTCTGAAAGTACATAAAAACAAGTCAAGGAGTAATGATCGACAAAATCTAGGTTATGTTGTTTTGTTGTTACCTGGTAGTCTTTGCAGGAGAAGTGCATGGTAGACTACTCAATCCTTCATAATCAAAATGAAATGCTGGACTTGAAGGTTGAGGTATCCCACCCTAGTTGGATTGTTGTGAATTAATCAACAAATTAACATCTTAATTTGCAAAAAGAAAAATGTCTTAAATAGAGAAGAGTGTATGTGATGACACAGACCAAGTACTCCAAGATCAATGGATGAGCCATAGCAGCATCAATATTTCCAATAATCACCACAGTAAATGCAGATGGATCCTTGAAGCAGTTATTGAAATATTCACAAGCTTTTTGCTGATTAATTTTTGGGAGATCACTCACTTTCCATGGCTGCATAAAGGAAAATATTACCTCTACATTAGGAAATTTTAGCAGCTGAAAACCACTACTCAACAAAACCTATTTATTAATTATAAGGTCCTTAGAAGGACAATATAAGTTCCTTATACTGGGTTGTACCGCGCATGTGCAACATTCCAGCAACAGAACAAGCAATACCTTAAAGAAATAAGAATTTCCATATTTGATCTGAGTCACCCGTTTCACAAATGCAGTAATTGGGTCCCTTTCTTGAGAATTAAGCATTTCCTCCAATTTATGTTTTACTCTTTCAACATCATCTTCAACAGGTTAGACATTGGTCACGAATAACTGATACACAAGCTGGTAAAAGATACAAAGACAAGAAAACTAGTTTCATAGCTTTGCAAAAATCAATTGCACAATTTGGACATCACAGCCTAAAACTTTCAATCAAAATCAAGTGCAATTTCCTTCAAGGTGTAAATCATTTCCTTCTTCATTCAAGACCGGTTGTTTTTACGTTCGTATTGTACATTCCCTTAGATGTTATGTTATGGCAACATACAATCTAGTATATAAGCTTCATAATATATCATTGGGAGTCATCTTACCATCTTTATAAAGTAGATCAAGGTTATAACGCATATCTGAAGTAGATCATATTAGTTAGAAAACAAAACCTGCAATGCAGTTTCCAAATCAGAAGGCGAACAATCACCATAGAAAGATCTGGTGTATGGCCCAAGGGTTGTATCAACTCCAGCTCTCTTTCCAGCAAGCATATCTACCAATACCGTTGGTTTGTAACCAAACTTACCGATTTCTGCAGCAATAACTGAGCCCATTGATCCTGACAGGAATTCGCTTTCCAGCAATTCGGAGTAACCTCCAAATGCATAACCCTGAAAGATTACCTGCCCAACAAGTACAAGAGTTCTGATAAAAAAAAATTGTTGAATCATTTTTTGTGTTGAATGGAAAAACTGTGGAAAAAGTAAACTTGATTGTGCAAATGAAAACAAAATTTGGATGAACTTGATCTTGTGACAGATTATTGAAATCACTTTTCTTTTATATTATTATAGCACACACACATATATTCAAACATGTGATGACTGATAAAATGTTAAAACTATACAAGAAAATTTTAATACAATTTCCCACCTGGTCGTTTTTAAAATCAGTGCATTTGTAGCACACTTTCATTCCGTTCAACAGAATCAATTCAGTAAGTCCAATCTCAGGGTATTCAGATTGTTGCAAAATATCCCTGGATACAACAAGTAATCTAACTTACAACCAGAAGCAATAAATTGTTAAGCAAATTAAATGAGGCACACATAACCTACCACTTTGAGTCGTGCACAGTGATGTCAAAGAAGATATAAATTACATGTATAAATTTTAATGATCAAACTTTTATTCAAACAAAAAATGATCCAATTATATGCTATTTAAGGCTGGGCAGTCAGATACTAGGGTAGAACATTAGTAACTAACTTACACCTCTTCTGATCTATAGAGGAAAGAGATTTAACTAGGAGGGACTTAGTTACAGAATCAAAGTAATAAGAGCTTGAAGAAACCGTACCCAGGAGTTGGTTGTGTGAGGACAATTTCTTCAGGAATGTCAGCTTCCTCCCAGTCGGGAATCTTCTTCTGTTCCTCAAGAGAAATGATTTTAGACGTGGCAGTTTTAAGTTCTTCTGCATCTACAGTAGCTCGAGGTTCAGTTGCTATGATCACACAGTTGTCTAATAGCGATAACTTATGGCCAAACTTGGACACGTCTGATGGTGATATTTCTGTTCATGTTAAATAGAACAGTGAGATTATCATTATTATGTTCTTGGAAAACAAGGAACATGAAAAGATACGAAACCAATACTATATACATAGCCAGACTCACGAGGTAGAAGCGTCTTGTACATCCTTGCACTAGTTTCAATCCCAAGAAGAGTTGAATCACGAACAAAATGCTGGACATGTAAGCACGATTTAATTAGAGTATTAGACTTTTTAGTACGGGAAACAAGAGAACACGTATATGAAAAATCAGTATTATATACTTGTATATATGCATTATGCCAAGAGGTTGATTTATACTGTTCGCGCTCTAAGTAGGCAGACTCCATTTCAGACAACATCTCAGCTTTGACAATTGATATCTCACGCTCTGAAAACTCATGTAGCCTAACCCTTGCGATCTGAGATAAACATTGAAATTAGTTTGTGTTGACAACTGACATAGGTAAATTTAAAGATATTTTAGCTACATATAATATGTGCAGAGTTTGCCTCAAACGAATATGCCATCACAAATAGTTAGAATTATAAATAGTATGAAGTTGTTCCTACCTCAGTCACCATTGATTACAGTGCTTCAATAATTCCTCTCTCTTTACAGCGTGAAGATATTCTGAAAAGTTTTATTGCCCTAATGGATTCATCTTCCCTTGCAGAGCACGAGAAATAGGGTGGATCCTTCTTGTGGGATATTTTACTAAATCTTCGGTTTAAAGCACATCTGTAGATTGCTTCTGTGAGAAGATTTTTGTAGTCCTTGACTGTCTTGAGATCATCATTTGGCATCTTCCAGCTTATGCTAACAGTCGTCTGTTACTCACCGCCGAGTACTCAAACACGTTAATTAATACTTGTATTTATTACTTCTGATTGGACGATGAGAACAAAAAGATTATGATAATGTGTGCAGAGCAGAGCATTATAAATAAACTTCCACGGTTTTCACTGAAGTAGTAACTGTGAAATAACACTGCCAAACACAATCATTATCTACAATCTAGCTATGAACATATGACGAATAACAATGCTGTAAAATTAATTTGCTAACCCCAGAAGCTTCAGATTCCTCAATACAAGAATAACGAGGTACTTTATGGATTGGAACTTCAAACACGGGGTTTGGTGGACAGTCTTTTGAACTAATTGGCCCAAAATGTTCCCTTATTAAGTCAATTACATCCTGAAAAGAAATGCAGAAATTTTGCAAAAGATAGGACAGCAGAAATATGAAGATGTAACCAAATATGTAGATCAATAAACCTGGCAATCCTCAAAGTCTCCAACAGCTACCAGTGCCATATGTTGCATGTTGTACCACTTTCTGTAAAATCTTTTTGCAGCCTCGGGAGTAACTGTACGAATTACTTCTTCGAGCCCTATTGGTAATCGCTTAGCATACTGCCACAAATTATCAGGATAAATGAAACAAAAAAGCATAGATATTGATAGAAAATTATGTCCACCGTCTATTTCTTTACCTATGACTAGTACGATGATGGAAAGATTATTTACCTATGACTGGTACAAGGACGACATGGAAAGAAGTACGTAGGGTCTTTGATCAGAGATGGGGATATGGTCCTATGGATGATATACTGATATAAAATCCCGACCCAGTATGGTAAAAGACAGGGAACATGCTGCACTATAATTTATGATTTTTTTTTACCTCTTTACTAAATCATTTAACTGAACTGTACTAGTAAGAAAAAAAACCCTATATTAGTCATTTTATTTAGATTAAGAAAAGAGTATAAGATAAGTTGAATCAATGCATCTACCATTGATCCCTCCAGCACACATGACCAAGTTTCTTCATGTATCCGACCCTGAGCATTCCTTCCCTTTCTGTACTCTTCTAGTACAGCTCCTCTCTCCTTCTCCAGGTCATCCTCTCCCAGCCGAATCTGTATGCAAGACATATAAGTCAAAGAAATGATCATAATAAGTGCTCGTAGTACAAAAGGTGTATACTGCAGGAAAGGTAACCTCTGAACTGAATTCAGCCAAAACAGAAATGGCTTTAGAAAGCAACTGTGGATCATCAATGGGAACAAAGAGCTCATAGACAGTCTCATCACAGCTAGTATATGCATTTCCACAAGCACCAAAGCTCGCACCTATGCTTTCAAGAAACTTCACAATCTCATGATTTGTGTAACTCTTTGTTGCACTGAAAGCAAGATGTTCTATGATATGGGCAACTCCTCGTTCACTTTGTTCTTCAAAGACCGACCTGGAATTAGAGCAGTCAGTCAGCCCTGAGCTTATATTACAATTTTCGTTTTCCTCTTCTTTTTCAAATCAAGTAACAGTCAAAACCTTAAAATATTTAATATAATAAAAAATCAATTGAAATGAAGAAATTAGTCAAAACATCGTACCCAACTTTGACAGCAAGAGCGAGGGCAGCTCTCATTTTCGGCTTGGCATTTCGTCGAACATAATACGTGAGTCCATTGTCCAGCTTCCCATACTCTGCTCCATCAGGCTCCAATGATATTTCCTCTTCCAGGTCAACGTCAATGAACTTCATTGACTGTAACCTGTGCTTCTTTTCAATGTTCAAAGCCTCGGTTGAAACAAAATCCATGGCTTCAGACTCTCTGCGCTCTCTCGCACACTATCTCCACAAGCAAACAAGGGAGACAATAAGAAAGAGAGACAGTAGTAGTGACTGACAAGAAACTGAGGCGCCATTCTTATAGTAGAAGTAAGGTTGAATTCTTCAACAATCGTGACGAGCATGAGCACTAAATCTCGAAAAAGACAGGAAGCGAAGAAGTCATTTTCTACGCTAAAAAAGACATTGGGGATTGACTTTCAAGAAGCGTGATGAACATATATGAAGAACTCTAACGGGGTTTCCTGGTGCAGGTTGAACAGCATCCGAAATTCAGAAATAAAAACAAAACGAAGACCGACAGAGAAGTTGCTGAATTCTTCATATCGTGATGAGCATGATGATTGGTTTGTTGAATTTCGCGAAATAAAATAGGAACCGACTGAAGATCGAAAGAGACTTAAACGAGTAGTGATTCCTAGTACTATCTGAGGAACAACTTTGAAGATTTCTAAGTATTTCGGTTTTGTTTTGCTGGTGCAGGTTGGAGAACACAGGGGAAGGTTAGTAGGTTACCATGGATTTTCATTTTACATTAATGTATTGGATGTACACCATTATCATGATTCATGCGTAGTTATGCCACTGCCAAACACAATTAACTTAGGGCTCGTCTTTGGTAGGATCGTTGGAATAAGAAAACAGCTCGAAATAAATAAATACGTTTGTTATTACGTTAGAACGAAGGATACTAAAATATGACATTTGATTTCATATTATTAAAATATCAATATATCATTAAATCTAATACTCCGTATTAACTATAATAAATATATAAATGTTATTTTATATTATTTTAAAATGCGTAATCTATTAAATGGATCATACCTTTGAATAAAAGTTATATACACGACGTTGAAGCTCACATTCCGAGTACGTTCGGTGAGGACAACCGCTGGTCACCGGCGTTCAAAATTTTAAATCTGATTCCTCTCCACACACCGCCAATGTATATGTTTTAAAAAGAAAATTTAGTGTTGGCGTCGAAAGCCGTAATTTTAGGCTATAAAAAGTTGTTTTGGAAGCTAACATTCGAATTTAAGGAGTGACAAAGTCTTGCGTCGGCTGCATCAAAAAGTGCTCAAATCTTGCGATGGCGTCATCTGGGTGCACTCAAATCCTACATTGGCGTTATCCGGGTGCGTTCAATTCACAACTTACATCGGCGGCCTCCGACCCCGCTCATCCTACGTCGACGTATTGCGACTTCCGTCAACGTCACTTAAATAACACGTCTTTTTTTTTAATCAAAGTATTTATTAATGTTGAAATTAGTTATTCAATGTAAACATTTGTATCTCGATTTAGGTTTTGTAAACACGAAATATGACAATTTCATCAGCGCCTTTCGACGACAACTGGTAAATCGAACTTCGCTTAACAACACTTTTCCAATTAAATAATTTGTATCTCGATTTTAAGTCTTTTCAAATACGAAATACGAGAATTTCTAATTTCACTGACATCGTACACAGGAGCCCGTATATTTGTTAGTCAATATATATGTCCCACTCTATTGATGTAAAATCCGGCTAATTGGCTTGATGATTTATTGCGAGGAGAAATAATGGTTTGTATTATTATTATGGAGGAGGCCAATTTTATTAAGTATTTATTGGAATAGATTTTAGATAAGGACTTGCTTGGCTCTTATTTTACCACTTGTACTTTTGAAAGGGACTAATTATTGACGTTTACACATAATATATTACATTGTAACCCTGAAATGTATGAGTTTCTGCAAACATTTTTTTTTATAAACAAGATCCTCTAGTATCCTCACTCCGAGTTTTAAACTCTGGTTAATAAAATTAGAGAAAAATAATAAATTTTAAAAAATAAAGTTTTAAACTCTGGTTGATAAATAAGATCCTCTTATACTCTTACTTCGAGTTACAAGTTATATCTTATGATTCTTTTCTTCTTTTCACAAACAAGGTGTATCTTTTTTTTTTTTTCACGATTTTTTTTAATAATTATATTTTGCGTAATCAAAATCATTTGGATAATTAAATTTATATAATAAATAAATTTGTGTAATCGATTTTCTCGTTTGAGTATATCGTATATTATATATATCGGATTATTATGTGCCAATTTTGAGAAAAACCGCACTACATATTTGAATGGTTTTCAATATCCGGTTATAATGTTATCGATGAAGCACTACTCTACTCTCTATATTGATTAGTTTATTTTATAAAATTTGTATGCTAAACTGTTGAAAAATTTTCACGTACGTTGGAACTTTAGGACAAAATTGAATAGCATATATAAGTGAAGGTGAAGTCTCTACTCTCTACGTTTGAGCTTTGAGTTTATTTTGTTTTTTGTTTTTTTTGTTTCTTTTTTTTTTTTCTGATAGAAGATAGATTTCAATCTTATATTCTAAACAATATGATTAATCCAACACGTAATCATCGACAGCAAAATAACAATCCGTCGAAAATGTAAACAACGTATCACAACGGATCGACCCGGCCAGATCATGAATATATATTAGATTGTGTCACTTGTTGATTCAATTTCATGATAGTGCACCAAAAAGAGGAAGTAAACATAGAAGAAAACTGCAAAAGCCATGACACAACATGTGCTATGGCATTTATGAGTGGCCCCAAAAATGGGAATTTCATGGATTCACAATATAGCTATTAATGTTGTATCATGCTTGCATATAATTATAAACCAATGTATAATATAAATTGTGGATAAAATTTAGAGAATTATTTGTAGTACCCTCAAGATATTATCTTTTTTCCTTGGTATTTTAGGTTTCTAAAATTTTAAATATGCCCTTAAACTTGTAAAGCATTCTTCTGAAATCTGAACCATTTTCTTTTTATCAGTTTATACATATTCCATTAAAGATTCAAAAAAGAAAAGAAAATGGTTAACTTATTTGTTTAATATTTAAAAATAAAGTTATCTTTTACTTTACAAAATTAATGTTTACCGTGTAATTTAAGTTATAATATACATGAGATTTTTTTATAAAAAAATATCTTTATTGTTTACTTAATAAAATAAAGAATGAGAAATTTTTTTAAAAGTTTGAGCACATCAAAAGAAATTTAAAATAAATGAGAATATCGAAAATAAAGACAATACCTTGAGGAAGAAGAAATTCTCTAAATTTAAATTGTAATTTATGAATCGCCTGAATTATATTTGACTCTACAAAACTAGTTTAAATACGCATATAGTAATTTACACAATTAAATTGCATTAAATATCTTAGTTTATTTGTTATTATGAATAAATTGATATATTTATTCTAAAATACTAATTTATTAAACCTATTTCATCTATTAAGTGTATCATTTAAACATTGAATTAGATTATTTTACTAAAACAAATATTATTATATCTGTAATGATTCTACTTTGTAAATTAGTGTTAGTAGACAAGCAAAATCACCATTAAAAAAGTTTATAGAGAAAAAAGCAAAAAGGATATCAAAATTCTTACCCCCAAACTCTTGCATTGTTGTGATGTTGTCCCACTTTTTGAGTAAAGAATCCAGTCTATGTTTCACGTAATATTTACGTTTCTCCCACTTCATAGTACATAAGTTTTTTTTGTTTTTTTTAATAATGTTCGACTTTTACTATTAGCTTAAGTGTTTAAGAAGTCAACTCAATGTATTTCATTTCCATACAACCACCAAAGTAGTGTCAAAATTTTCAAATAATAAGTTTTAAAATATATATGAAAAAGGCTTATGTATATACCAAAAGGAATTTTATCATATCAAGTTCAAAGTTACTTATTTGAAGTTAAACAATTTATTTGATCAACTCTAATTACATACATTTAATATTTTAATTCATCGTAGAATTATAATAAAATAATATGTTTAAATAATTTATTAAATGTGATTTACTCATATATACTATTAATGTGGATAGTTTCAAGGTGTTTGTAGAAAACTAAATCATTAAGAGAAAATACTTAAAATATTATGGGTCTTTTTTTTTTAAATAATATTGTTGCTATAGATAATAAAATTATACATAGAAATCATGTAATTTAAGTTGTCATTAATTCATTAATTAGAGAAGTTTTAAACATTATATTATATTCCTATATTTTTTTAACAAACTTATAGCTCCATCCCAAACCCAACATTTTGAGCATTTATTTTCAATTCTTAAAACAACATTAACTGTATTTACAAATTACATTAAATCCACTTTTAATGGTCAGATCCATTACAACATTATAGTTACTCAAGCCATGCGAACCCAAACCCCTACCCCATTAAAAATACGAGGAGAAATTTATAACCGAAACAACAGAAAAACCCGGTTCAGAATAAACCGGTAGTAATATATATAAAAGTCGTGATCCGGCTTACTGTAGCAGCTCTGATACCCACCCAATATCTGGACCCGGACCGACCGGGTTCAAATACACTGGTTCCTGCATATCCTCCTGTCTCTCTCTGCTCAACTGACGGCGAGAGTTCTCAACCGGCCTCTCAAAAACCGGTTCTTTCTCCCAAGCATCCAAGTACCCGCTTTCCCCAGACCGGGAAGTAATCCGGGTTGGAGTTGTCGGCAGGCTATAAAACCCGGTTTGAATTGCCTTCTCAACTGTTGGTCCGAACCGGGGCGAAACCAAACCCATCTGATTATTCCAAGCTAAACCGGATGTCATAGACTTCACCTTACTCAGCTGCAGATTCCTCAGTGTTGCTACCAAGTCACCCACCGTACAACCCGGTCTCGCTCGGTTCACTGGAGTCAAAGGTGGGGACAACTCCAACCCGTCGTCAAACGGGTCGGATGATCCGGATCCAATGCTTACCGGACTTGGCTGACCCGATGTTACACGGAGCTGGTCTGGTGAGTGGGCGAAGAAGCAGACCCGTCGCGTACAGTTTGACCCGTCCTTGCATACCTGGTCAGTTCAGCCATGAATATACCAAATTAGGGTTATGTTATGTTCTGCGTGTTCTGAATCGAATCGAGAATCGAGATTGAACCTATCCAAATTTTAATAAAATCTAAAAATATGTTTATACTCAAATAATCCGATCTTTTACGGTATCTCAACTAATATTACATTACAATAGTCTGAACTTTATATTCAATTTGTTTAAAAAATATTACAATTGTCCATTTTATATTTAATTTGTTTAGAAAATGAATGAATTCGATCTATAACGTTTTTTTGAATAAAGTCTGATCCTTCATTCTGATCCGAGCTACTCTATTAGAAATACCTGAGTACGATATCGGGTTGGGTGTAGCCAGCACTCAAAAACTCCATGAGCGAAGTCACACGCATCACCCCGTCGGCAATTTCCTTTCCGGTAATCCGTACATGCCGTCCCGGAGTACGAGAACCGGCGAGGATCTCTTCGGCGAGCCTTTTCTCCGGGATGGACAAACGGACACTCCGTCCAATCATGCGCCTTGGAGCTCGTGCATCTACGTACCTTAAACTCATACATCTTGAAATCGTCAGAGTTACGCTCTGTCAACTCCTTTACGGAAGCTTCCTGTTCATTTGACGGCAGGTAACGGCTCAGCGCCGTTAGGAGAGTGTCGTAGTAATTTGAAAGAAGGTAGTGGTTGTTGGTGTCTCCGTTAGTAACTGTGGCTGTGGTGGAAACGGAGAGTGGAGAAAGGGAGGATGATCGGAAGATCTCGGCCGTTGGATCTTTGTAGACGTCGGCCCTTGGAGATGTGTAGATCGTTGGATTGGAGGTTGTGTATGGTTTACTGAGCATTGTATTGTTTCTTTGAGACTTGTAGGGGTGTTTCTGGACATGAGAACTTGCGTTGAATGGTTTGGTAGCATTTAAAGGGGTGGTTAACTATGGTTAAGTTAGCTAACTATGGTTAGATAAGGGAAAAAAAGATATAAAGGAATTAAAGTTTATTCACTTGGAATAATATTTTTTTACAAAAAATTGGTTGAGAGAGTTCTAATGAGAGGTACGTGTCATAGATACATTATATACTATTGATGTTCGAAAATAAGACCTCAATGAAACATATTTATAAGAATGTTATATAAACTAGTTGAATTTCCATATACAAGGGTAGTGCATTTCTGAACCGGTTTTTTACGGTTTGGTCCATACGCGGACGAATTCGCTCTACGATCCGCCTGGTAATTTTCGGATTTGATCATGTCCCGTCCAATATCGAAAAAATGAGGATCCGGTTAGATCGGAAACTAAAGGGAAAAATACATAAAAGAAAGAGATTAGACAAATCAGGATCATATCGAAATTCCGGTTTTGTTCGGGATTTGAAAATCCAGTCCCGAAACAACCATAAAAATTGAGTAAGTTTAAACCTAACTTTTTTCGAGTCAAACATACACTGAACTCGAATATAATAGTGTTGTTGAATCTTGATACGACTTGAATGTCACATTTTACAAAATTGAGCCTGAAGGCCGATGAAAAAGAAATACTCTCGTTTTGGTTCGTATGAAAAATATACATCGTTTGGAGTTTGGACTATTTGTCATCTAATAAATCTTCGGCTTAATCCAATTTAAAATATTGATGATATAATTACATATATATTATTTTTATATTGGATCATTCAAGACATTTATATAAACAACCAACCTTCTAATAAACTCCTGATAAAACCTATATATTTAAATTGATTTTCCATAATAGGTGAAATATTTTTTTAAATATAATATTTTTCGGTATAGATGAATGTAGATATTATTTATAATTTTATAATATAATATGTTATTATCAAAGTGTAGTTAATTTGATATTCCCTTCCAAAAAGGTTAATCCGATCATTAAATGACATAAATTATATTTAGAAAATCAGTAAGCATCAACATCTACTAACACATTATAAGTTCTACCAATGAATAAATTGGCTTCATATATTGATCATTTTGCAACTCTTTTAAATGCGTATGTTAGACAACAAACCTATTAACCATCTAACTTATGCCGCTTTTTGGATGTAGCATTGGACATAGACTCTTTTAACATTTTATGCAATTATATATGCTTTTGGTCCACACTTCACTCTCAATTCTTTTCTTTATTTTCCTTGAAAATATTTTTGATTGGATATTTATTTATATGTATTCTTCTTGTTTTTTAGTGATATTTTTTTTAGTTTACAAGATAAGTGACATTTTTTATTGTGTGTTGAAAAGCTTTTGTATCGATCTCGTAAGGTTCTAAGGGCGTGAATTTGTAATATTAGGGCTTGAAAATATGCAAATTATTAAAAATAATGTAAAGAAAAACTTGTAAATCCTAAAGTAATTTCCAAAAAATCAATATACTTAAAATCAAAATCTCAAGTTTTACATTAACCCCTGTTTGGTTGTATCTACGAATTCGGAAAGGAAATGAACAAATCAAAATCTTAAGTTTCACATTAACTCCCGTTTGGTTGTAACTTCGGAAACGGGTTGAAAATGAATCTAGTATGTATACCTTGTTCATTGAATTATTCTTTGTGGCGTCATGCAAAATGCACTTGTTTCTCTCCATTTTATTTCCCTACAGAGTATCAAAACTAATCCAATTTTACTACAATTACCTCAAACCATAAGGAATGATTCCAACTAAATTCATGAATAATAATATACGTATGAACTAGATTCGTTTTCACTCGTTTTTATTTTCGGAGTTAAAACTAAACGGACCATAAAATTTTGAGGAAACGATTAAGCCCATGTCAAACATTTGCAATTCAATTTAACAATATATATCGATCACTTAAATTTAGGTCGAGTTATTATGTATGTAATTTTCATATCGTCACATTACCGATCCACCAAAATTTAACACAAATTTCATTATAAATATGTTGGTCAGCCTGCATGATCATATAGTATCTATACCTAAGATTCCTAGTTTTTTTTTAATCCAAAACTTCATAAGTTGGATAACATAAAAAAGCTGAAATAGAATGTTTTATACCCTAGGTTTCAAAAAAGTCATTTCATATGTTTTGGAAATCGATTTAGAATCACATACCGATTACAATAATTCTTAATAAACAACTTTATGTATGCGTCGGAGATAATGAGTCATCAAATATGAAGTGAAGATATTTCAAACTTGATATATAAGTTCAGTAAATTATTTTTTTAATTTTTAATTGATGTTAGGATGAAATTCCGTTAAATTTATATGTTGAACGTGAATCCAACACACTTGTGCGCACGTATACACACGATCTCTATATATAATTTGTTTGTATTGGACTTTAACGGTATATACGTTGTCACATTAGTGTAATTACTGAATTCACTTAAAAACTATTTCTAATAGAGATTTCATTTCATTTCATTTTTATTTTATTTTTTAAAAATGTACTTTTATTGAGAAAAATGAAAGGTTACAAGGTGAGGCAGTAGACCAAGGATAAAACAGAAGCAAATACACAGGAAGAACCCAAGGAAAAAACTGAAACTTAAGGGAGAGCAATCATAATTAGGAAGATGAAAATGATAGGAAATTATGTATTTTTGTAACTTCACACTCACAGTCTCACACCTTATGGGATGAAAATTTTTTTTAGAAAATTTCGGTTGATACTCCTTTGGTATAGGTATTTCGGATTTTACCCACAGGTTTTCAAAGTTCGGAATTTTTTTATGTGATTTTCAAATTTCCTATATTTGCGTTTCTCCATCAACAATCACTAACCCTGGTTAAGGGACGTTAGTTTACTTGAAATATATATATAATATAATAAACGGAAAAAAGAAGAAAAAGAACCGATGCTTGGTCCCAGATGAACAAACAGCCGATACTTGCTCCCATACAAAGAAGTGCAGAGCTGCTCCGTCCAGGTTTGAGCTACTCCTCTCTCTACTAACCCTCTAATTCTCCTCTACTTTTGTATCTAAAATCTCTCTCTGTTTCTCCTCTCTTTAGTGTGAACAAGGGGCGACGCTCTCTGGACTCTTTACTGTGATCAACCGTCGAAGAGAAAAAGAAGAAGAAGAACCCCGCTCGGCTCTAGTCTAGACGAAGAAGAAGAGTCGGCGTTCGTACCCTTTTTCCACTCGCAAGAATACAACTCTCTTTGAAATAGAGCTGTTCTTTAGGTATGGAACTCTAAACCTAATCTCTCAATCTCTTGAACACGACTCTCTCTGATAGCGTCGCCCCTTATTCATACTAAAGAGAGGAGAAGCAAAGAGAGATTTGAGAGACGATAAGTAGAGGAGAAGTAGAGGGTTAGCAGAGAGAGGAGTAGCTCGAACCTGGATGTAGCAGCTCTGCACTTCTTTGTCTGGGAGCAAGTATCGGTTCTTTCTTTCTCTTTCAACTGACTGTTTCTTCGTATGGGACCAAGCATCAGTTCTTTCTTTTTCTTTTTTGTTTTTGTTTTTATTTTATTATATTATATATAATTTTCAAGTAAACTAACACCTCTTAACCAGGGTTAGTGACAATTGACGGAGAAGGGCAAATATATGAAATTTGAAAAATACAGGGGCAAAATCCAAACTCTGAAAAACCTGTGGGAAAAATCCGAAATATTCCATACTACAGGATACCAACCGTTTTTTTTTTTTAAAAAAAACTTCATTTGTGATACACCGAACGAACTCATTATTGTTCCAAATTTCGTTTTCATGTTCTATAAATCAATTTACCAATATGCAGTTACATAGTATAAAAATAGCAAAGCGTACCTATAAAGATTCCTCAATAATTAGCTATAAACATAATGTTTCATAGACGGCAATAATTTGGCTTTGTGGTGAGTGATGACCATCTCCATGTGCAAAGCATATGAAAATGTACACATAACCCCCCAAACTAGCCAATACATCTTTCGTAGACCTCTTAGAATATCATCCCCTAGATCCGACCTATAAACGGATAACCTAATTCAATAATTTTAGGGTTATTATTTTTATCACCAAAAGTTGTACCAAGAAGTTAACTTGTGGTTATAAGTACCCCAAGCCTATGAAAAACCCAGAAACAACACAAGTTTATATTTAAAAAAAATTCACTTGGATTACCAGACAAATATACCCTATATAGGAATTTTCCTTGATCATAAAATTAATATGTATGAACATTCATGATTAAACATTATATATGATAATTGTGAATCAGTCATTGATAAAGATATTTGACAGTCTATGATAGATAATAATAATTTACTAATTGTGTTAACAAATCAAATTATATATTTAACTCTCAATTTAAATAAACACTCTACAATTTTGAACTATGGTTCATTGGTCCTCCCTCCCACGATCCCACCATATTACCAATTTAACAAGTTAGAACTCTTTAGTTTTTACATATGAACGTTTATATATATAAAAGAATGTTTAACCGGCAGTTAAACCGCCGGTGAAACCTGTTTAAATTTGTTAAACGACCTTAACGTTCTTTTTCTCCTTTTTGGATTAACGATCGTTAATTTGGGAGCCCCCTCCTCTTTTTGGATAACGATCGTTAAAATTTATTATTAACGATCGTTAATCAGGATTAACGATCGTTACACTTGATTGGTTGATTGATGACCGTTAATCAAGTTTAATGATATATATTTTTTTTCTTCTTCTTCGATCATTAAATCAAGATTAATGATAGAAAATATATTTTGTGCATATTGGATGAATTGTATATCCATAAGAGAGATTAACTGATAGTGAATAATATAATATCAATATAGTAAAACTCCAATATTGTTAATCATGCACCTTCTATCATGGACGTTCAGAACGTATGTTAAAAATTTCTACTCTCTACTCTAAAATTTTTTTTACTGGATCCTAACCCTATATATATATATTCATGTTACAATAATATATGTTTAAAAAATTAACTTAAAAATATTATCGGCATTTAGGCGTATTGATTTTTATTTTGTCATCTTAAACTATTTATAATAGATGACATTTTCAAATTGAGGTTGTAATTTATAATAATAAAATATATTGTGAAAAAAATAATATCTATGCAATCACGTCTATACAATTGCCTCTAAAAGTGACATGTTTAATTTACAAAACGTAATGTTCAACGCAATTAGTTTGTGTTGAAGTTGTTTCAACTTAACAGAGGGCGATTTTTTTAAAAAAAATTTAGTATAAAATGTAAACACATGCGCTTATTTTAAACATTCGCGTGTGTTTATGCGTCAACTTCAACGCAGATCGATTACATTAAAGGCTGAAAAATCAACGCAATCGAAGTGCGTTAAAATTAAACATATTAACACAGTCGGCGATCGCATTACGTTCAAACTTTACGTTTGTCAATTTTTACGCCCGGATTACATATCTATATCGATCAATATTGTTAAAGTAACATTAATTAAAAAGTTAGATCGATGTTGCCGTATGCATAAGTCACTATTATTGATAAAGTTCGGTGAATTAATATGATGTGAAGGGCTTATTCTATTCAAGTATATTTATATGTTAAGTCTAATTTATTTTTTAAGAAATTTTAAGTCTAAATATGAGGATAATGTACAAGTACAGTGATCTTGCATTTTTAGATTTAATGAGTTATAAATTAGCAGGTTAATTTTGTAGCTTATCATTTATATATTATAACTATCATGTTATAATTTTTTAATTTTCATGGTATTTATATCAAAATTACAATTTAAAAACCAAACAATATAATCGTACAATTATATAAAAATTGTTATTCGCCTTAATTTCAACCTTATTATCATATTTCAAGTTTCAACAAAAACAAAGAGAGTTTTTTCTGTTATTCATATGAGATACATAAATATTATACATCTATATTAATGATGCAACAAAAGTAAAATTCTCTACTAATTTTTTTCCACGTGTTTATTGAATATATATATATATATATATGTGTGATAAATTATTTAAATTTTATATCTCGTACAACATTCAATTTCTTATAATAAATTGATCACACACAAAAAATTCATCATAAGTTCATCAAATAGCTAGGGACAAATATTAAAATCATGTCAACCATAAAAAGGCTATTCACCAAATTAATTACACTTATTTATTTATAAATGAACATGATTTTATGTAATATAATAATAAGTTGGAAGTATATACTATATAGTCTATATAGTATAAGTTTATCTGAGTTATTTGGGTAGGTTATATTTTTTGACGGTGAGGAAAGGATAATGCATGGGACTATTGGAATGGAGATGGTCAACGAATCAGAAAAGCAGTCAAAGGGAGATGGATGAGGCCCCAAGTCACGTGACAGGAGGTAACGTGTCCAACACTCTTGAAGATGAAACTACCACGGTGACGGGAAGCACGTGCAGCATATTCTCCTTTTTATTTATATTTATTTTTAAATATGTACGGTCAAATCTAGGGACACTTGTCCTTCTGAGATCTCCGTATCTGACACTCTGACAGAAATAAATGTACTTGTATTTGCATTTCAGGACCTAAGACTAAAACAAAGGTATTTGTAAAGGAGACCAGTAGTTCTTCTTTTATTATTACTGCATCGTGTTAAGAGAATAAGAGAAGATATATCATGATTATAAAAATGGAAAAAGGGTACAAAAGAAAAGAAAACTTCAAATTTAGAAGAAATATCTATAAAAAAAAAATCATAATATTTTTGAGTAATTTCACGTAATATTTTTGATAAATTTTAATTTATATATATTTTCTTTATATCTTACAAAAATTCATACTTGAAATAACTTTGTTTAAAAAGGTATTTTTTTTGTTGATCACGAAAAAAAATGAGTATATTTCTATTTTCAGATTATAGATTTTCTAATAAAAATTACAAGTACATAGAAAAGAAACATTAAATTCCTGTTACATTATTTATTATAAAGTTGGTGGTGTAATTAGTTAGTTGTTGTTTCGGCTACACCAACTATTTATAATGAGATCTGATCTATATTTATGATTTTATTTGATCGATTTGGTTGAATGATGTTATTATTTAAATTGACCTTTAATTAAGTATTTAGTATTTTAAAATTAAAAATCTATTTAATATATTTTAAACTATAATAAAAATGACACACGATACAAAATTTCTTGATTTAAAATCACTATAAATTTGTTTAGAATGATATAACATAAAATTACCAATTTTTTATAGTTAAACTTCAATTAACATAAAAAAATATATATTAATAATAGTGCAACCCATTTGGTTTTGTTAAAATATGTCACGGGCGGGTTTAGACGCGAGTCCAGACCCGGTATTCTTAGCTCGAATTCAAGCCGGTATTCTTAATTAAAAACGGCCCCTGGCCCATTTGTCAAGCCCGTATCACAAGACCCATCATTGGGCCATATTACCCAAATTTCATCCTTGGTTACCCAATTTCTTGTAGGCCTTGATATATCCAAGAACACCTTTGTGACTTGATTCATAGATTAATTTCTATTTGACTTCTGTGATCTCAAACTCTATAAAATTGGGCTTATACATTTTCTTTATTTGTCATTGAATTATATTAACCGTGTAATACGGTTTTTTCATTTAGGGTTTCGGATTACTCATATGAGTTGCGTGATTACTGATAAGTGCATTGACTGCATTATGAAGCCTTTCTTTATTTGTCATTGAATTACATGGATTGATTGTGTAAATCGGTTTTTCTTTTAGGCTTTCGGTTTATTCATGAGTTTGTGATTAGCATAGTAGGTTGAGTAGTTGACCGTGTAATTCGGTTTTTCATTTAGGGTTTCGGATTACTCATATGAGTTGCATGATTAGTGCAGTTATGGAGCCGAGCATAGGACTCGCGTAGAGCCGTAAACACACGAATTATGCATATTGTTTGGCCATAGTGTAGTCTAAACGAGGCACAACGCTACTAGTTTGACATAGAAGAAAGTTTAAAAGGCGTATACAAAATCTCACGGTAAAACAATTTCTATTAGTCAGTGAACTCGGTTAAGTAAAATCTTGTGTTACAACCTTCGATCTTAAATATAGAATAATCCTACAAGGCTACAAAGTATCTATGAATATATTATGTATACTTGAATCATAAGATGGAAACTACATTTTTTCACTTGGCTATATTCCCGTAATTGCAAATATAAAAAATAATAAATCCCTATAGTATATTATCAGTTTATGATATTCCCTAGGATGTAAGATTTATTCTCCAATTAAAAAACTCATAATATTAATATAGATTATTTGTAGTAATTTTGCGGTATACTACAATCTAGGACTATTCATAAGTCGGGACCGGACCTAGCCTGGCCGAAAAATCAAAAATCTATTGCTGGACCAGACCTGAACCGAATATTCAGGTCCGGTCGAGTCAAGTTTTTTACACTTATTCTTTTGGGTCTTTTAGGCCCAAAATTGGACCCTTTCCAAACTTGAATAGACTTCCTGTTCAGCTCCGGTCCAAAAATCCGGTCCAGACAAGAATTTGAACAGCCCTACTACAATCCGACTTTCTGATGTGGAAACCCAACCGGCGGACCCTGAGAACTAGGTCACAATGCAGTAAAATAGTAAAACCAAAGAATTTAGACTCATCTGAAGCCCAACAAAATACAAATACACATGACATTAGTATATTCTCCATTTGTTACAACAAGCTAGAAAATCTATCACAGTAGAGGAAGACTGTAGTATGACAATATCGACTCAAAGCAAACAACAAGCAGAAGTTTAGCTCCCCCAAGAGTTGCAAAATTGGCTAACGAGTAACGACCCCCATATAAGAATGCAGAACCCGAAAATGGCAAACTTACCAAGATAACACTGCTAGTCAATGGCAATGATAAAGAATCCGATAGAAACGTACATTAGCAAGACAGGGTAGAGTGCGAGGGCTTTCCTCCTTGGGTTGACTGCTGAGCTCATGAAAGGATATGCAGCCCAGGCACTCCAAGCTAAGGTTATTGGCACAACTATTAGCTTCACGAATATACTGTCGATCAACATGCAGATCAGAGCCCCTACATCCAATGGAAATAGACAGTAGCCAAGAAGGCTTAAGCTCTGAAAGAAAATTATGTGTCCGCCCTGAAAAATTAAATATTGCCCAAAACTGATCAATTTTGTGTGGTCGGAGGAAAGTAAGGAAGAGTAAAATGGCATACTTAATCTATAGAGTCTTACCAGTAACAATACATTCAATGTCAAGATCACAGCACCGGCTGCAAGGACGGCAAATGCTACAGCAAACACCTCAGACTGCAGAAACACAAAAAACATACAGCATTTATTTCATTAAAGTCATAGCAGAAAATAGCCATGATATAAGATGCAACACCAGGCAAATGAAAGTGAAACTACAGAGATAACTGTTTTTAAAATTCTCCTTTCCTTTCCCCCTTCCTTTTTTCAGTTATCTTCATCTAGTACCCACTATCAGTCTATCACATCTATTTTTAATGAATGTTTGGAGGGACATAAGCTGAGGTAGTAAAGAGAATTGAAGATGATCATGAGCACAGCTCCATCCCTACTTCTATGCAAGCCATGAAGCTCAAGCTTTCAACAAATGTGAAGGAGGCTCTCATGACCAACATTGAGTGATCATTATGTGAGTGAATGAGTCATCAGCACTAACAGAAGGATTTCTCCACAGCCTTTACTGCAGAAGAAACCACAACAATTCTCTTTAAATTATTTCATGGTCCCAAATTAGTAACACTATACTTGGCAACTAGCAGCCACCCTACTAATTTAAAAAGTCAACTTGCTGGTACAAATGGCAAAACAACTTCATCCGTCATCACCATGTCAAATCTCCCATTAATCAATGAGAAACAAATCCTCCACTTCACCTATAGTTCTAAAATTCGAATTGCATAGAAAGATCAAAGATCTGAGGTGGTCCCCTAGTATAGAGTTACAGCGCTTCAAATTTCTACCAAATAATTTGAGAAGGCAACAAAACCCACACATATGACTTGTATCTAAAGTCAAATCGCTCTTATCATGCGTAACTCTCATATCTAAGAATCACTTCAATATTTTGACATTTTGTAAAGCATGACATCAAAACACACATGTGTTTCGGTGAGGAACTTCTCAGATCTCACTAATATATATGTATAGCAAGCCTTTCTATCTGATTCCAACTAAAAAAATAGTTCTACAGATGGATGATGTCATAATCACAGTTAAAAAGATGGAACTTCATATTTGAGGGCCAGAAGGTACTGCATCCTACACCGTTCAATACCTCCATGGCTCCATGGCTCTGCCCTTCTCATCCCTTCTCCCCCGAAGGTTGACCTTTATCCTAGCAAAATCTAAGCCTTCCACAAGAAACTATTATCCCAGGAATTAAAAAGGATGATATGTGCTCAAAAGGGAACATCTGACAAGAACTATGGACTTCTGCAGTATTCATGGGTGGAGAAAGGATAACTGGAAGAAGATAAAATGATCCAAAAACTTGTGGATCCAAAGAATCTGGAAGTAGAACAATTCACTAATGCTTCTATGTGTTTCTAACAATACCGAGTTTGCATATTAAAGGCCAAATGATAGTAGCTACCTAATTATAAAATAATAAAACAAGATTATGTGAGATAAACACGGCATTTTCCATTTTACCTTTTAATAGAAAAAAAAAATCATGATCAAACTGTCCATAGACCTTCTATGCTTCATTGCTTCATCAACCAATCCACATAGTTGAGCTCAACTGAAGCAGCCACGTTAATTCTTGGCATATTTGCCTGACAACTAAAAGAATATATGCTCGAATCATGCTAATCCTCAATTTCTGATAGTGAATCTACTTGCAAAATCCAGTTAACTACATCATTGATCAAGCAAATCCTTATAGATCTACGATTTCAGTTTAACAAACTAAGTTATCAGCAGATAGGACTGTATACTAGTGAACAATGTGAGATTATCACTTCTAATATTTCAAGAATGCAATGAGACGTTGAATCCCAAACTATTGGTATCACAAAGAAGGCCAATTCAGAATAAACTAAGCCCTAAAGTCGCGCTCAGGAATCCAGTTCACACAAAATGTATCCAGTCACAAGGCAATCAAGCTGCATGCAACAAACTATGAAGCCTATACCCTATCAAACCAAAGCAAGAGAGCACAAAGGGAACATCAAATTAGATCTGAGGCAATTACCTTCTTAACTGAAGCCGACCATGACAAAGTGAGACCTAGGAACACAATGAAGAAGAACGGGCCCCAAAGATCCCAATCCCTCAAAGCCTTACCAGGATCCTCTCTATACGGATTAGGGAAAACCACAAGCTTCAAATTACTCACAATTCTCCCCAGATCTCTCTTCACAGTATCCCAAACAGGCTCAGTAAGCGTATTCGGCGGCGATCCAAACCCGTCGGCAGCAATAGCAAGGTGCGAGCCCCCAGAAGAAACCGGAGGTGGTGGAGCAGGGATGACAGGTCGCACAGACGGAGGAAGAGGCGGTTTCTGAGCGGAGGGCGGCGCAGGAGCAGGTAGGTTAGATTGGATGAAGGGAGTAGGAGATGGAGCAGAAGAGATGGGGATTGAAGCCCGAGGAGGACTCGCGGACCGATCGGCGGGAAGGACGGTGGTAGAAGATGTTTGGATGGAGGAATTGATTAGGTTTTCGATCTCATCGATGTCGGATTGGGAAGATAGATGGAGAGGGACGGTATCACTTTCGGAATTCGAACGGAAGTGCGCCATTTTCTGCTGGATTCAGGGGGAGATCGGGGGAGAGTAGTGAAGTGCGGATCTGACGATAGAGGAGAGAGGAAGCTTGGAGATCGTCAATGGCGGAAGAATTGGGGAATCTAGCGGGAGAGGAAGGAGATAATCGTGGTAGCTCTCTCTCACCTTCAGACTTGCAGTTGGAACTTGGCAGGGTTATCGGCGTGGACTTCATTTATGTCATGTAATTTCTTTAATTTTTATATTTTAAGACGGAAATCAGTAGTCCAAATTAAATCATCATTTCGAATGAGATCACACAGTTCATTATCATTAGGATATAGGTAGGTAGTCGAGTGTTCCGGATGTAACAAATGATCATCCACATAGTTGATTTCTCCAAAAAAATTCATATAATCTTATTTTGACAAAAGATCGAAGATCCAATAAGGAGGAATCAACAATAGGCGTTTCGACCTCCCACGACCTCATAGTGCTCAAAACTTCGAATTATAACATTTAAATTTCAATCTTTTGGATTTTAAGTTTAATAGTTTCTTCCAAGTCCGTTTTGAGAGCGTTTGTAATATCCGAAAATTTTCATTCCGAGAACTCGACTAGCGATTTCCGAACTAACCGAGCTTAAACAATTCGGGCCAAGAATTCTCGTTCACGCCTATCATTAGTTTTTAACTCCAATGTTTATGGGTCAAGAAGAAGTAGCCCAGTGTTCGACCTGTCATCATGACCAAGATTGAGCATTATAGGATTGGAGGAGAGCTCCCCACTGTCGGTGCCAGAATGGAAGTGGAAGGACATATCCATGGACTTCGTTATAGGACTCCGACGGAGTAGGAGTTTTGATACCATTTGAGTTGTAGTGGACCGGCTTACGAAGACCACACATTTAATTCCTATCAAGGAAACGTGGTCGGTGAGCCGTTTAGCCAAGGAGTTCACGAGGCATATTGTGAGGTTATATGGAGTGCCGAGGACCAACATTTCAGATAGAGATGAGTGTTTTACCTCGAAGTTTTAGAATCAAGTACATACGACATTGGGTACCAGTCTCCATTTCACCACCGCTTATCATCCTCAGTCTGACGGTCAGTCGGAGAGGACCATCCAGACTTTAGAGGACATGCTCCGGGTTTGCGTGTTAGATTGAGGACAGGTATGGCCAAATCACTTTCCCCTAGTGAAGTTTTCGTATAACAACAGTTGGCATGCATCTATTGGTATGACCCCTTATAAGATGTTATATGGGCGGAGATGCCGTACGCCTCTATGTTGGGATGAGCCTGGGAGAGCAGGAGGAGTTGCCCCGGAGCAGATACATGATGACATTGCCCGAGTAGCTTTGATCCGAGAGCGTATGTTAGTAGCATAGAGTCGCCAGGAATCATACGCCGACAAGAGGCCTCGACCACTGGAGTTCATAGTTGGTTTCCATGTTTGGTTGAGGATTTTACCCACGCTCGGCGTTTCGGCGTTTCGGAATTATGGGAAAGTTGAGTCCCCGATATGTTGGACAATTTGAGATTTTGGAGCGAGTTGGAGAAGTGGCTTATCGATTAGCGCTTTCACCCGCATTGGAGGGTGTTCACCTAGTATTTCATGTGTCTCGGTCGAGAAAGTACATACCAGATCCGAGACATGTTGTTAGTTATGAGGATTTGACCATCGAGCCGGACCATACATTCACAAAGTACCCAATAGCTATCCTAAAGAGGAGTAATATACGCTTGCGGTCTAAGGAGATTCCTATGCTACATGTTCAGTGGTCTAGACGGGGAGTTGATGAGGCTACTTGGGAAACAGAGGACAATATTAGGAGTACCTACCCTGAGCTTTATGCGAAGTTAGTTTCGACCTCATGGCCGATGGGTTAGTCATCGGACCTAGACTTATGTGTTTCGTTGTTTTAATGTTTATTGGTTTGCTTGCTTGAGTACTATACATGTAATAGCTTGCATGGCGTGGTGTGTGAGGTAATGAGTTCTTATATGAACATATATATAGAAGGTGGTAGAACTTTCATGGATAACCTTAGGTTTGACTCAAGACTTTAGACCTAATAAACGACCCTCCTTTACCTTTTGTTTTAGGAGGAACTTATGTAATATCCGGAAAATTTCATTCCAAGAACTCGACTCGCGATTTTCAAATTAACCGAGCTTAAACAATTTAGGCCAAGAATTCTCGTTTAGGCCTAATATTAGTTTTAACTCCAATGTTTATGGGCCAAGAAGAAGCTTTTGGGCCTATCTCTCTACTCAACATTGGCCAAGAGCAATGGATCATAACACGTCATCCCACACCGTAGCCCATGCCAAGAAGCTCTTCCCATATTCATTCTTATCCTCTGTCGCAATGGCCTTGTACGGCTTTGCAAAAGCAATTCCAGCTGGGGTGGAGGGGACCAGTCGGGACCATGACAATAACTAGCATGAAGACTCTACCAACACCCTACTCTCTCCCTCACATAACACGCATTCACCTCCGTTCTATATGACCCAATTTCTCCCCTACTTCATCCTCTTTCCTATGGCCACCATTGCCTCCTTGCCATCCACCATTTCCAAGCAAACAAGTCACAACAATAAGCAACCATAACTCTCTTCAATGGATCTTGAACAACAGTCCCTCCCTTAGTCTCTTTAAGCACGAGTAGAAGGCCACCGCAACTTCTCCCGCTTCCCTCCCTCCACACAATACCTACCCCCCTGAGCAGAAGGACGAAGAATGTAAGTTTCTTCACCCTTTCCCTTCTGATCTAGACACCAACTCGCCCATCTCTTGCTCCATAAAGGACTCTGCAGAAATCTAGGGACCCGAGGACAATGGATCACCAGCCTTGCTCTAGCTCTCGCTCTCCTGCTCTTGGACCCAAGTGAAGTCGTGTAAGGTCTTCTTCATCTTGTACCTTACGTCCTGTTTGTGAACATGCTAAGGAAGGTTTCAACTTCTTCTGCTTCTACTCCTTTCTCTCTAGACAAAGTCACTACTCACTACTCACTACTCACTCCCTCATTGTATTAACCTCACAGTTAAACCAATAACAAAAGAACCAGAAATGTTGACGGCCAACCTTGCTTCCTTCTCGTAGCTTGAAACGTGGGTAAGTTCGTGAGCTCCATCTCTTACCTCCTCTCTTTGCTAGTCCAAGATATTGGGGGATACCTTAACCCTCTCTATACTCGCACAGGACCACCCATCGACCAACCTATTGCCTCCAGTCCTCGTAGCAAGTTGAGTGCCAGTTTCTCCGAACTAGTGAACAACCAACTTTGGGGTTGAGTTTAGGTATGATCTACTTACTTGTTACGGTTTACTTTTGGATGTATTGTATTTGGTGGTACTTAGCTTATCGTGTTAAAATTTTAGGAAGATCCAACGGTTGGATCGAGTTTTATGACCTTACAAAGTGATAATAAAAAACCAGTAGCGGAAATGGATGTTAGGGTAATGACCTTGAATTTTGTGTAAGCTTGATGACTTGGACTTTATGTTTTTCGATCCTTCTATATTGGAATAGGCTTGCCTAGTATACATAGGATTTTATTTCGGAATATTCGAGAATCGTTTGGTGATATAAATTTTAGACCAAAGTAGCGAACTTGGTTAGTTTATTTACAGGCTTTCCTTAGAGTTTCTCCCTGAGTCGAAAGTTCGGAAAACTTTCGAACTCGGTGGGAACGTTTAACGTTCATAATAGGTTGTTGGACTATATTCAGGAAGTTAGAGACCTTCATAACCTTTTCGGAATTCTAAGGAAAAGTTAGGGGCAAACCGTAATTTTCCTAAAAGATAGAGCTTTCTTATTCTTCTTTTCTAAAAACCTTTCTTATGAGTCTAGAAACTTTCTAGAGCTTCCTAGACGTTAGAAGGAACTATTAATGAGATATTTCCCGTTATGACCAGACTTTTGAGGTCATATACGTACGGACTGAGTTTTAGTGGTAGTCTGGATTCAGATCGGTTGAGGTAAGTCTTATGGACTTACTTAGCTAGTTTCTTCATATTAAGTGCATCTTTATGGTGGTGTGTGTTTTCTGTGAAATTAATAATCATAGCATGACTAGGGCAACGTACTTTTAATTTAGACCCAAGTGTATGTATAACGGGTCGTGGCATCACTGCCCATCGTTGAACCGCGACTGGGAGGCTCTCCGGATCACTCTACGGCGAGATGCATCGAACCACTCCTGTTGGTATATGGGGACGGAGGCGAGGGTCGGGAGACCCTCATGCCACAAAAGAAGTTGAACTTAGAAGTGAATAACCTAATAAAGATAATAACACGGTTTTGAGTGCAGCATGTTGATTTGTTTACTTTTTGCATTAATGTGTGTTTTTTGCCATAATAGTATGCGTGATACTTAAAACTGCTAGCTAACTTTTTACCGTTATGTTGATAGACACCTTGCAAGGTAGGCTAGCTGTAGAGTGATCCGGAGTAGGGTGGACATCCAGGTTCCCGTACGTGGTAGTCGGAAGGTCGGTTTTTTTTTTTTTTGTACCTTGTGTCTAGACTCGTTCCTTTTTATTTGGATTCTAGCACTTTTAGGGTCGGACTAAATTGCTTTTACTTTTTTATGACTTTATTGCATGTTTTAGACTTTATTCGGGTTTTCCCTATTTGTGTCTTTTAAAAGATCCGGTGATGATGTTGTCGGGCTAGGATCGGACCCACTGCGAGGTCCTATCCCGTAACTCCCCGAGTCCCATAATTTAGGGGTTACATCGTTAATCTTTGTTTTAAATACTGAGTTGTTGTTTTTATTTGCACCAAGCCGAACATTGTCCCATTGTGATTTCTTATAACATACCGATTGAATTTTTTTAATGGAAGTTTTGATCCATATAAATTTAATTTGATAAAACCTTGATTTGATTTTTCCATTTATTTTTTTCCCCCTACTAGTATATTATGGTTGTTTGATGGTGGCCTAATATCATTCTCATATTTAATTGTTCTTCTTGACTCCTATATTTGTTGTTTGATAAAGACTATAGTATTATTCGGTCATTTTGTTTCATTTTAAAAACATTGGTGTATTTATGTAAACCAAACTCCCCACCTTATTGTTTTAAGTCGTGTCATTGCGATGATACCCTGCATTTCCTTTCATTTCATGGATAATGTCACTGAATTTACTATTGTCGTATGTTGTTTTATTCACTATACCCAAAGTTGTGTTATCAATACGACCAACTATGTGTTTAGAATGTATTACTTATTGCACTTTTAGTTTTTTTTATCAGTATAACTTGACGTTATTGTGTGATTGTCACACAAAGACGAGAAAAGGAAGAAAGAACAAGTAAAACTAGTATTATAGAAAAACAAAACAAATTTTCTATCGAAAATTCGAAATAAGAAGAAAATCCGTCGTCACTCGAGATCCGGATCGTAATGCAGCTAGTTTGCTTGCTTCAACACAGTTGTTGGCTTCTTATACTTTGGCTTTACGGGCAGTATCCTTATTCTCTTGGCAACTCTCACAAAATCACTGTACAAAATAACAAATAAATAATACTTACCAAAATAAATAAATAATAATAATAATAATAATAATAATTTAATTAATCATCTGGTCCCTAATTACCATTAAGTCAAGATCAAGTTTTTGCTCTCGATTTCTAACAGAACAAATGTAGAGTGGACTTGACATACATAATAAACTTGCTAGCTGGCAAGGTGTTACAAATCAATATAGCTGAGACTATTGTTAAGCTTACATATATAAGATCATATAAATCTTATTTTTATTCAATTTCAGTTGTTTGGGTTTATTAATGCACGATAATTAAAATAAAATAAATAGGAGTTAAACGGGAGATCGTCAGATTACTCACAAAATCAAAAGCAAAAAATTGACGGCATCAATTTGATCGATTAATGTAAAAGGAAAAACAAACGAACAACAAACTATGTCATTTGGTTCAATAATATAATAGAAGAGTAAATAGTTATATTAGGATTGTTCGCCGTTATATGACCAGACCGGAAAATCTCGACTAGACCTAAACCGATTATTTAGGTCCGGTCTAGGACTATTTGGATCACGTGCTAAGTAGCTTGAATTGCACTATTTTAGACCCTTTTACTTTTGACTCAATTCATATCGAACTGGACCTAAATAACAGGTAGGTCCACACCAATAGAGATTTTTTGGACCAACCGTATCCGGACTAGAAAATGAATAACCCTAATTGCTAGATTAGGCCGGTACTTTGAAACTATAGCCGGCTCAATCCATTAATCAATTACACCAATTGATTTGATCAAGGGCAACTTATAGAGAAGTTTTCTAAATTTCTAACGAAATTCTAAATAACTAAATCTTCAGGTCAAGATGATGATTTAGGTCTACAAACAATTAATTGGTTAAAAAATATTATAAAATCCTAAATAACTAAATCTTGTATAGTACTTACAAAAATCGAATTGCGATATCTACAGAGTGTAAATATATTGAGAAAATAAAGAACAATCCATAATTATAGTTTTTTTTTTTTTTGAAAACTTCTGATGATATTTGTAACTTTAAAAAAATTAATTTCCAAAAGGTTTTAGATTTCATACGGTACCTATAAACATTTTTTTTAAAAAATCCGATTTGAGCTCTTTATTTAATTTTAGATTTAATTAAAAATATTATATTAATTTGTTTAAGTTTATTTATTTTCTCTATACTTAATATTATTTGAAATTTAAAAAATACTTGGACATTGACCGAAAAAAACCTAAATTCTAATGATATTAATCATTTTTTGGGAAATTTTGACTGATGTTATTGTATTTTGTTCTATTTTAGATTATTCTCAAAAGTTTTTCAATCTTGTAAACTTTATAAAATATATCTTTTGACCATCATAAATTAACTTCTTTTTTTGATATATATGATTTTGAGAGTCATCTATAAAATTATGCAGAAATTGAAGATAACCATTAACAATAATTTGTAAATAATAGTTTTTGTTTTTCCTTCTCAAAATGTTAATGTAGGGGAGGTTGAACTTTATATTCTGAAAAATATAAAGTTTTAAAGATATATCATTCGAAAAATGTAAAATTCTTGTAATCAGAAAAAATAAATATAAGGCCACCGTTTAGAATTTTCTTTTGTATATGACAAGAAAATAATGTATTGATAAAATAAAAAAGAAACATACTTCCAAGAGAGGTCACCAGCAAGAAGAAGATCATTCTCCAAGTCTTCGTAAGCAACAAGATGTCCAGGAACAGCATTTCCCAATTCCACCTCCTCCACGTCATCACCTGCGGTGGCGCTCGTCGGAATGACGTCAGCGACCCCACATCCAAACATTTGTCTAAGAGCCTTAGCCAAGCT
Organism: Fagopyrum tataricum; assembly: GCA_002319775.1. Taxonomy (NCBI): domain Eukaryota; kingdom Viridiplantae; phylum Streptophyta; class Magnoliopsida; order Caryophyllales; family Polygonaceae; genus Fagopyrum; species Fagopyrum tataricum. Next base: position 4,379,563 of record CM008283.1, read on the forward strand.
ACTATAGCTTCCATGCTTGTGAAGATTGATGCGCTGGCAGATTGAACGGCCTTCAAGCACAACCGTAACAGATGGCACTACACTCGTCACCACCGGATCCTCCCCCCAAAAGCCATGCAAACCACTGCTTCTATGGCTAGACGATGGGATGTTTTTGGGTGGTGGTGAGGTGCATTGTAGCAGTTTGGAGTAGAAGGCTGAGGATGATGAATGTGACCGACTGAGATCGGATGGGATGGAGGAGGATGAGATTAACGGTGGTGATCTGTCTTGAAGTTGCCATGGAGATCCCAAGTTGTTATACATGGTTTAATGGGGGAGTTGAGGTTTGATGTTAGCTAGCTTATATAGAATTAAGTATATAATTCAATTTATTTATCATGAAACATGGGCCGGATGGGCCGGTTTGCCCCAACCGAACCCGGTTTAATTGCGTAGGTCAAGTACGTGGTGTGCATAAATGACGGGTGACGGTCTTGTGGTGGTGCATAAATGTTAGGGAAATTTAATTTAATTAGTTTTATTTGTTTTGCAATTTTCAAAGATTATTAAGTAGCATTTATACAAGGATTTGTTCATTGGATCTTGAGTTTTGGAGTTGTACGAACCCAATCAAGTTGTGCTAATACCATGCTACTTCCTCCTATTCATAATGTTTGACATTAGAAAAAAAAAAAAGTCACTATATTAAGAAAACTAAAAATTAAAGGTGTAATATTTTTTGTTATATAATAATTTAAAACTTTGAATAAAAACAATGTAAAATATAAAGAATTATTTGAAAATAGAAAAAAATTGTATTTTGAAAAATAAATTATAAAGGAAAAGTAGATAAAATTATATGGTAATTTTGTAATATTTGAACACTATTAATATTCATCCAAATTACCATTTTTAAATTAGTGAAATTTGTAAACTGATTTTGTCGAAAAAGCATTATAAACACTTATTTGCCTTCAAAATCCTATTTTATATATAAGTTAACTTAACCTCGATCGTGAAGTGTGGGATGTTTGCTTGCGGGGTTCAAAAGATGGTTTGTCTTCAAAATCGCAATGCATTTACGTTTCTAATAGCTTCATCTTTGTCTCCCCAATACTTATATTATCAAGCCTTAGTACTCTACAAACTATATAAAATTCAATATTATATGTACTTATTAAGCATATATTGTACTAATTGTCCCTTGCTTTCAAAATAATGACATTATTATATTGCTATATCGACAATTGTGGCATGGAATTTTGTGTTATTCATGTTGAGTAGTTTTTATTTGGGATTGGGAATTTGCAGATGGAAGACGTGACGGCAAAGCAAAATGTGACAAGTTAATTAATAAGGATCTTATAAAATCCATTTTTCTTGAAAATAACATATTATGTTAATTAGGTTTTATTGGTAGAAATAATTTGATATATTTTAATTAGATAAGTTTGGTCGATTTAGATTTAATTTACCATTTTACAGATTTTTAAATTCCCGTCCGCAAGGACGTTCTACGTTGATACTTACGGTCATTAATAATATTTTCTTTATTATAAGAATACATAAATTTGATTTTATCACAATAATTTTTTTTATTCTCTTGATCCTCTTATAATTCCTACATATATAAGATCAACAATTTTAAAGTTAATATTTGATGTTTGGTATGACATGATTTTTATGTAAACGTCGGTTGAATGGGTTTGGTATAACACAATCCACTTCATCAACTGACTTTTATCGTTAGAAACAACAGGTTGATTATGACATGAAAAATGGAGGTATCAACCCTAGGGATTAGTTGAGTTACTAATTGGTAATTGTATGAACTATCCATTTAGAGATGTTATAAAAAGACCAAACAAGTTACGTTAACTCATTTCATCTCAAATCGAGCTTGAATTATAACCGAACTTACAAACATGTTATTACACAACTTGTTTAGTCAAGCGCCAAACTAAGCATAAATTATAATTCAACTTACAAACATGTTAACATCTCAAACCGAGCTTGAATTATAAATGAAGGTACAAATATGTTCTTACACAACTTGTTTAGTCAAGCGTCAAACTAAGCTTAAATTATAAACTTACAAACCTGTCTTACGCAACTTGTTTAGTCAACGTTACAAATATAGGGATTTTTTCTGAATCGAGCTTATGTTATAAATGAACTTATAAACAAGTGTACTAAGGCAACTTGCTTAGTCAAGCGTACTATATAAGATGTTCAACGGTCCGGACCGTAAACCCAAGGACTGGACCGGACCGTTTCATTTTTGTATGAAAAGGTCCATGGACCGGATTGGACCGTATTGATTTTTTTCGAATTTTTTTATATTATTTTGTATGGAATCAATCCGGTCCGGTCCGGGTTTGGACCGGACCGGACCGGGATGAAATTCCTGTACAAAATATATATAAAGTGTAAATTACGGTCCAGACCGGACCGGAATATTACGGTCCAGGACCGGACCGGACCGTAATATCCTGGACCGGACCGGACCGGAACTTCACAGTTACGGTCCAAGACCGGACCGCACCGTAATTTCCGGTCTGGTCCAAAAGTGTGCAGCCCTAGTACTATATATGGCTTTTTTCTCAAACTAAACTTGAGTCGAGCTAGTCAAGCTATAATAGTTCGACTCGCTAAACAATCCCATTAAGTATTGGCTTATCTAGAAAACAAGTGGGAAAAATGCTTGACCTACAACACCACAACTAACTTTCCTCTTACAATAATAAAACCATTCGCCGCTTTGGCTTATTAATACTTATTAGCAATTCATCCACATACAGATAAATTACACAAGAAACAAATAGTTTTAAAATAATTATTAAAAAAAAGGACAAAATTACCAAAATAAGGTGTATAAAAGAGTCTGAGAACAAAGAATCATACGTATTGAGTGCTAAGCTATAACATAAACCCTGGAAGATCCCCAGTTGAAGGATCCCAGGTTTCTAATACAATCTTGGGGTAATAATGTTCCTACGTTTTGCTCTTTACGCCATTCTTTATGGCTTATAAGTATTCCCCATCAAACAATTGCTTCTTCAATCTTCATAACAAGTCTTGATCTGATCTTCCTTGTTGACCCTTTTTAAACCTTATAAGACAATATATGACTACCAAACATCACGCAAGTATCTACCGTTCATCTGCAATTGCTTAATCATACTCTCGGCTTTCGAGCTGTCCATCGAACCCTGGATAAACAGAACAATAACACTCATCAGAAAAGCTAAGAGCTCTCACACAAAAAGTACCAAGGGCATAACACTGGCTCGGATGGTAGTTATAAGGGCTCGTTTGATACGCGTGCAGGAATCGGAATAGAATGACTTAATCCGATTCCTGAAACTTATGTTTGATTAAGATTATAAACTAAAAATTGGTTCGAGTCCTTCCATGGAATTATTGCTCATTCCGACACCTTTTTGCTACCAAATACAAGAATTGGTTTGAGTGATTCAGAAACAAATTCCTGATTCCCTAAGAATAGTACCAAATGAGCTCTAAGTTATTTATAAGCAGTTTGTAACAGTGGAAACGTAAGAAACTGATATCCCAACAAGAAACTAAAAAAAAGGTTAAAAAGGAAAGTTTTCAGCCATCTATTTTTACTATTATGTTTTGGTGCATGTCTTTTGTGAACCGCAAAAGTTGGTGGTTGAAAGAGAGTGAAGAAATGTCATTTTCATCAATGGTAGGTGGGAAAGTGGACATGTTAATGCCATTATATTCAGCCTCAAATGTAGTTTATATCATTGATTAGTTGACATACCTGCTCTTGAGCTATGGTGTGAAGGGCACGGTGCACATCCCGGGCCATGCCCTTGGCATCACCGCAAACGTAAATGTATCCACCTTGTGATATCGTGTTCCAAACATCTAAGGCCTACAGCAGATTGCAAGAAGTTAGTGTCTAATGCACATTAACATGCAATATTAGAGTATTTAAAAAATAAGACAGAAAGGATGAATGGGATATAGTCACATACTTTGTCCATCATCTTGTGCTGCACGTATTCCTTTGTCGGTCCCTCACGTGAGAATGCAACAACTAGTTCAGAGAGTGCACCGGCTTCAACAAAGTTTCTCAGCTCATCCTCATAGATATAGTCCTGCAGCAATATGCTTTCCTTTTAGTAATGTTTTGAAGAATAAAGTGAATATTCGAGAAGGTAACAACTAACAAACTAACAAGAATCATAGATGGTCACAGAGGAGATGCTTACTACTCCCTCTTTATGAAAATAATTATCGTTTTAGGCTTCAATTCTTGTTAAAAAAAATAACTGTAATTTTTAGCTATCATGTCGACCAAATTTCCTTGTAATTATCTTATCTTATATGTATTAAAGGAGAGCCCTTCTTTGCCACGTGTCAGCAACAGATTTAACGCAGCATAAAAAAAATATTTTAAAAAGTTAATTATTTTAAGTTGTTAATATAAATTAATAACAAAGCCCAACAAAATCTTTTTAAAAAGTTATTTATCTAGATTATTAAAAAATGGGTTTACATAATCAGATTTTTTTATTATTATTATTTTATTTTATTTAATTATTATTTTAAGTTGTTAATATAAATTATTATCAAAACCCAACAAAATATTTTTAAAAAGTTATTTATCTGGATTATTAAAAAATGGGTTAACATATCTCATCTAAATGAAACTCCAAATTAATTGTTTTTTTGTTTATTTCATTGTTTAGTAAGATATTTATCTCTTATTTGTTTAATTAATTAATTTAAAATTTGAGATTTTGAACCTCCTTCAAACAAAAAAATACTATTACTATTATCTAATATTACTTTTTTATCTATAAACATCATCTAAAAATTTGTCCATTTTTCCATAATATTCAAAAAAAAATACTTATACAGTAATTTATATATATATCAATTTAAAACTAAACAATATGAAAAAATATATAGCAACACAATAACGCATATAACCCGTTATTATTAAAAAAAAAATCGCACAAGGTGCGGGTATTACACTAGTTAGTACATAAGGATGGAGTATGAACTTTACCATTTGCCGGTTTCTGCAACCAAAAAATAAGACAGAAGGGCCTAGTGTAGCTCCCTCTTCCTTCAGAGAGTATCTCTCCTGTATTGGCAAATACATATACAACATTTAGCTAGACATCATAACGTGAATCAGGGGTCAAATCATGAAAGTATTGAAACAGAAAAACAACATGAGAATGGTCAAACCTGCAAGAAACCTCTAAAAGGAGCCAATCCAGTTCCCGGACCAATCATAATAATAGGAATTGTCGTATCTGCTGGGAGTTTGAAGTTGGATTGTCGAACAAAAATTGGCGCCCAACTACAGTTGGAGCTTTCTTCCAATGGCACAGCATTCTGGACAGGAACCAGCTAAAAGTTAGCTGGAGGTTCGAGCAGACAGAGGGAAGGTAATATTTTACCCAAAGCAGCGAAAATATGACAAATTCTGTTGTTAGATGATAAGCTGATAAAGGCTATATATCAGCAGTAAATATGGTAATTAAAATTTAGACATACGGCTACACAAGATAATTTTTCTACTCATTAACTCAAAGTCTCAAACTAATCCTGCCCACCTCCCCAGCCGGAAAAAGAAAGGAAGAAAAGAATCAGTCCTTGAAATAAAGAAAGGGTCGATGAGAAGAGTAGTGTTAGATCTCGTTACCTTCATCCAATTTGAACATATTCCTTTGTGAATCCTTCCGGTTGGAGTTTTATCGCACACAAGTGCACAAGTAACATGAATTCTTGATGGTGCTATTCTGTATTCATCAAAGAGGCCAAAAATAAAATCATTAGCCTCGCCTAAAGCATGAAGGAATTAATCTATTTCAACAGAATTTCTTCAGAGACAAAATCAGCACATACACAATAACTGCCGTTTTGCCCAGGTACGCTTTTTAAAACATATTTGATGTAGGTACTCAAAATATACTAGTTTCTAAATTTACTACTCGTGACCAGAAATTCATCCTTGATCTTACTTTGTTTAACTGTCACTTCTAGTAATCAATTAAGGATTTGTTAACCACTTTAGAACATATTTGAGGAAAATATTTGCCAATAATTGTCAACATTTAACAGAAGTAACAAACATTCAGAAAACCATGCTGATTTCAACCCGTGAGAAATATGAGATGGCATAACCTCTTTCCATCTCATAAGCATAAAAACAAATAACTGCAAACGTTCCACTACATGGAACAAAGAATAGAAAATTATATACTCTCCATTCTAAAAATATGGTCAAGTCCCAAGTAAGTACAGAGCAGAATAATTTTTTCAGAAAAATATATTAAGAAGAGATAAATATGTACCTAGGGGAGGATGATATTGAGTAGTATCTAGGCTGCAAACGTGGAGCAATTGCAGCAAAGAAAACTCCAATGGAGGGCTTGGCTGAAGGGAATTCAGCCATTACCTCTAGGAGACTCCTTTGACTCGCAACTATCCACTGGGAATACTCATCCTGCAAAGATTAGCAAAATGAGAGATGTCTAAGAGGGACTAACATATTTGGGCCAAAACTTGTAAGGAAACAAAATTTTAATACCTTCCCAGCTGGGGATGCAAGATATCTCAACCGGTCAGCTTCACTTGGTTCAGAAGCATGAGCTGCTAAAGCAAGCAAGGCAGCCTGAAAAGAGGGGATAATGATGTATAATTCGTCATATCAATTATAACTAATTTATTTGCGTCCATAAATCACCTTCTTCGGAGAATTTAAAAGATCTGCATATCTGGTTAGAGCCATTCTTAGAGTACATGGTGGGAAAGGAGGGGGAAGTGATCCACCAGTAGTGGATGTGCCATCCTCGTTATCAGTATGAAGGGAGAAGTATGTATCTGGGGAGAGACCCAACAATCTTAGACCTTCCTCCACAGTTTCAGTCAAATTTTCACAATAAACACCAACATGGTCCCCTGTTTCATATCTAAAAAAAAAAAAAACAAATATCATTTTCTGGTTAAAAACAAAAAAGGTACGGATTTTCTTTTTCAACGAACAAGAAACAACCATCGGCACATTTCCAGTATAAGCAGCTTGAGTTATTTCTAATTCTATTATTGACAAGATGCGCAAGTTAAAATGGGTGATAATAAAGACTATAATTAGAGAAGTCACATCTCATTACACTTAAATCACTTACTTGAGCCCAGTGCCTGAAATATCAAATTCCAAATGGGTGCATGAGCGATCAGAAGCAGGTTTATGTAGTTCCCTCCTCACAGCTACATTGGACCTTCATGTGAAAAGAAAGGACTCAAAATTTAATAAGAATAGGCACAGAATAAATCAGAAAGTTGCTGGCCTTTCAAGTGCTCATCATTGTACCTGCATGGGTGTTGAGCATCAAAAACAGCATGACCATTAGCATTAGCCCAGCCCTTATCCTGAAGTGCATCTGCTTGATCATGTAATACGACGCGATATTCCAGAATAGCAGCAGTATAAGGAGTTGCAGCTTTTGCATCGTCTTCGTCAAGAAGAACCTGATCCAACTCAGGCCATACCAACTCTCTCCTGTAATTGAATAAGAAATCAAGCGAAGAAGATTTTTCCTCATTGTCAGAACATTCCTACAGTGAGCTAGATGGAAAATTTTGAACAATGCCATGAAGCTTTCATTACCAGGCAGTAAAGTCATCTTCAATGCACTGATCATCATCCCCCATACCAACTGGGACTAGGCGCTTACCACCTTTAAATTAGTTAAAATGTCAGTCTTGTGAATATATAAACGTGTAGCTATCCTAGAGTCCAAAATTCTTGAAAACATCTCATCTCATGTTATAAACTTATACTTGTATGTACCACATAGACCCCAATCTTGTACAGGAAAATAATGAAATTAACTTCCATAAGCATAAAAAATCTCTACAATGCACTCAGCTATATCTTCCACAGTAAACTTGCTAGCATGTCCACCTATCATTTCCATAAGCACGAAAACTGAGGTTAATTTGGGATGCAATATGATCATCAAAGCTAGTAACATAGAGGCACTAATGACTGTACAAAATTGACATAACCCTAACTAAGTGAAATTATTGAATTCACACCATGAACATGGATGCTTACACACACCCATATTCCAAATGTTAATTGACAAAAGGTATCAATCTTTCTTGATGCACTCAACTATTTAAGAGCATCAACTATACCAGAATTACTGAATAAAATCCAGCCTAGCATCAGTAAGGTAGCAATTATATCACAGACATAAGCAAGTACAGCAGCTGATTAACATCATACAAGTAAAAGGGACTATCATATCTACCTTGCTCAGCTAGAATTTCATCCACAACCTTTGCAACCTGTTGTAAATAGAAGTAGATTCAAAATCAATTTGAAGAACAAAATAAGTCAAACCAATATTTCTTTGTTTTTGTTTTTCTACAGGAAAGCATCTTGCAATTCTCATACTGCTAATTACAAACATATAACAAACCTTATTAAAATGCTCATACTGCCTGTTTCCAAGGCCAAACACTCCATACTGGAGATTCTTAAGCCACTCGCCCCTCTCCTTGCCCTGCAATAAATTACACAATTTCATTATAAAAGTCTCAAATCTTACAGGTAGTGATGATATAAACTTGCTATTACTTCTAGTTCTTCATATTTCACAATGTGATTGAAACCCACCTCCTCCGCAAACCATTTGTAGAACCTAGCGGCATTATCAGTTGGCTCTCCATCTCCATACCTACATCATCACCATAGGGCACAATTCAGATGTCATTTCCCTTTTTTGAGGGTAGAGGGGTATAATTAAAATACATACGTGGCCAAAAAGAAGAAAGTCAAAGTCTCTTTCTTCAATCTTTCTTCGTAGACATCATCATCATCCGCATAATCCTCCTACAAACAATATTAGACGGAATCAGCATAATTCCGAGAATTCACGTAAGTCTAACTCAAATTCGTAAGTAGTATCAACTACAAAAATTGAAAAGGTAATTATTTTTAAGGGACTGGAAAGCATAATTACCAAATCAACTACTTTGAACGTCGCTTTCTCATATCTCGCTTTAGCTTCTTCTGCGAACGCCTAGAATACACGCACCAGCCACCAATTCCACAATTAAATTTCCCGAAAATGATTTTTTTAAAAATCAAATCCACAAGCAAAAAAATTATTAAAAAAAATAAAACAAATCACCTTGGCAAAACCCTCGGCGGTGCCAGTCTGAGTGCCGAAAAACACAGTGACCTTCTTCTTCCCGTCATCCACCTCCTCCTCAGACTCTCTAACAATCAAAGGCTTCGGAGCTTCCACCGCCTTCTTAGCGGACCTCTGCGCTCCCGAACGCTTCCAAAGGAGTATCACCGCGCAGCCAACGAGCACCGCGATAGATGTGGCGATAACCATGAGGACGTCACGGTTACCAATTATGACTCCAGCCGGCGATTCCTGAAGCTTCACTTGGAGCTGCTCAAAGTTCCCGCTGAGCAACGCACTCATCAGATCCATCGGTGAAAGATCCACTGAACTCGGCTCCATGATCAAAATTGCAAACTCCGACGAACCAAAAGAATTTCGCAGAAAACTACTTCAAACTTGGAATTCCGATCGGAGTTTGCAAAGCGAGGAGTCTCTGGTGGAGGATTGCGATTGCAGGTGGAGTTGTTGTTGGTAGGAGAGATGAGACTCCTGAGGAGAGAGAAAGGAGGTGGAAGATTGATGATTATAATGGGCGGGTAGATTGATGAGAGAGACGAACAACGCCTACCAACCCCCAACTAGTGAAATCACCTAACTCCAGCTAACCGTAGTTAATTAGCCACGACTCCTAACATTCCATTTTATTGCGTCATATCTATGAATTTTATAATATTTTGAGGAATCAAAATAAGTTTTAACAATTTGAAATAATGTACGAACCTCCTTACGAAACTAAAAACTTATTTCAAAAAAGGTATTATATGGGAGATCGGTAATGAGAAAACCATCAATTTTTTACACGACGATTAGGTAACAACGACACTGCTAATAGAAATGACTCAAAACACCAACCAATCGACATTAGTATTAAAGTTAGTCACTTTATAAATAACTCAAGAAATTGAAATACTAACAAAATTGATAATGAGGTACAAAATATCATAAATCCGGAGATTAGGAAAAAGATAAAGGAAATAATAATTCTCAAAACGAAATCCAAGATAGATTATACTAGAGAGTAGTAAAAATGGATTGTTTTATACAAAATCGGCTTTCGATATGATTGAGAAAGATTCAAATATCTAACCAAACTATTTGTGTGAATGGATTTGGAAACTGGATACCCAACCCAAAATATAAAAAAATTGTATTTGAAAAATTTCGGTAAACGGAATCCCAACAAAGGCAAAATCTGATGAAAAAAGAATTGTCATTACGAGACATTGTGAAATATGCAATCATCACCTTGAGGACTTATTCCACTTGCTCGTTAAATGTCCTCACACTAAACATATTATTGACAAATTTGACAGAACAATTTTGACCGAACTAAACAAAATTAAAACCAAAAATAAGAAAGCGCACAAAATCCTACAAGAAATAAAAAAAACAAAACTGGAACAAATAAAATCCCTCGCAACTATATGGTGGAACAAAATTATCTTTAATAACAAGCATATGGGCCCTGTGAACAAGGTAATTATATTCATCAAAAACCAAATTCAAAACAGGAAAACTAACATAATTGACGAGGACGAATACAACATAGAAAAACCTCTGAAGAACCATATATCCTCCAATAGCAAAAAAAAACTCAATATTAAATGGAACAAACCACAACCAGATTTCTTTAAACTTAATTTTGATGGATCAAAACTCGATTCGGGCGTCACATATGTTGGATTTGTGATTCGGAATCACAACGGTGAGGTTATTAGCCTAAACGCAATAAATAAATAATTTAAATCCGGTATTTAAAGTTGAAGCTTTTGCTCTTAAAGCCATTTTACAAGAAGCTATCAGGCTACAAATTAAAAAGATTGAAACCGATGGTGACAATCTGTGTGTTATCAAGGCACTCCAAGGTTTGTGAAGCTGCATGTGGGATGTCGGGATGATTATATCCGACTCTAGGTTGGACCTTCGCTTCTTTGACGAAATCCGTATTAGGCATGTTTTTAGAGAAATCAACTATGTTGATGGCCGATTGACCTATCTTGAAATCTCGACCCCCAACACCAATTTTCTAACGATCCCGAACTTTGTGTTCTTATCCGCAAGAATGCTTTAAAGGTAGTCTAACCTAACCATTATTTTTTTTCAAATACTATATGAACGAAAATCATTTGAATTATGGATGGGTGAAACACGTTCATCACTCAGTAAGCTTTATCGGATATATTTATTAATCATCCATCGGGATACAGATGGTTCTGGTTAATTTACAAGTAATTAAGAGTAATGAATAATTAAATATTGTTAATTTATGCATGTGGTACAAAATTTATTCTTACCAACAAACCAATTTATAAACATAAGAAACTGTTACGTTATATATTTTTGTGATGTTAAGACTAAATTTACGAAGCTCAAGATTGTTAGTTGTAGTTGGTCGGATGATGGGTGTAAGATTGTAAGACATTCATCCATGATCCGTCAATCACTAGACTTCTTCGGACATTGATCCACTTTTTCGAGTAAAGTAATTTAGATATTGATAAGATACGTATGTACGGGTGAGATTAGGATATTACGCTACACAATAGGGATGAGCACAAATCCCACAAATCCCGAGTCCGTCCCAGTCTCGTCCCGATTCCGGTGATTTTTCATCCAAAAAAATTAAATCCCGTTCTGTCCCACTATAAAAATTGTAGGGCGGAATATGGGTTTTACCTTCCTCGTCCCGCTAGGCCCGTCCCATCTCACATATATTAAAATCTATATATAAATTAAATAACTGTATATATAAGCCTACAAAAATAAACAAAAAGTACTCGAACAAGTGTCCTACCTTGTTGTATGTCTAACACAAGGCGGTATAAACCGTTAGCTAACTATTAAAGGCATTAGAAAATATACTAAAGCACAAACACATATAAAAGCGGAAAGTAACCACATCAGCATGCTGCACTCAAACCGTTTTATTATCTTTGATTAAGGTGATTCAATTCTAGTAGTTCAACTTATTTTGTAGAACGAGAATCTCCCGAAACTCTCCCCTGTCCTCGTATACCAACTAGAGTGGATCCGATACACCTCACCTTATACCGGAATGGCCTGGTCGCAGGGAACCTCCCAATCTCTAGGCAGATCTTGGGCAGTGATGCTACGACCCGTTATTCATACACTTGGGTCTAACAAAAGGTAACGTCGTCCTAGTCAAGTTCTAATTAGGAAACACTCAACAAACACTACTTTAGCAATACATGCTAACACAAGGAATAACTGCTAAGTAAGTCATACGACTTACCTGAACTGGTCTGAAGTCCTATGAACGAAAGTCCTAGTCCGTCCGTAAGTGATCTCAGCAGTCTGATGATAACGGAAATGTCTCATTATCCAAAACTAACGTCTAAGAAGCTTTCAGACGATTCGGAAGGTTTTTGGAAAGAATGAACGGCAAAACCCCAACTTTTACGAAAATTACCAAAACGTCCCTAACTTTCCTAAAATTCTGAAAAGTGCTCAAAATGGGTCTAAGACCTTCACTATTTTCCAACAACATCTTACAACGCTAAAAGATCCATAAAGGGTTTGTGGTATATTCAAACTTACATCCTAAGTCACAAAATCCTAACTTTTAAGGAAATTACGGTTTTAACCCCGAATTTCCTTAAAATTTTAAAACGGCCAAACAAGTCTTTAAACTTCCGAAAAACATGCAATCACTTAAGATAAACTTTAAGCGATACTAAATGAGTTCGAAAGTTCCCCGAACTTTCGATTTGAGAAGACAAGCCTTAAAGAAAGTATTAAACATCACCTAGATAACTCGTTACTTTAACCTCGTTTTAACTACGTCAAACCTTCCTCAAAAATTCCGAAATATTTCTTATACATATATACTAGGTCATGACTAAAACGGAATGGAAACATCAAAACTTCTAAAAGCCACAACCACAAATCTACACAAAATCACCAAAGTCACAATCCTAACATGCATAAACCAAAGTTGATTTTCTCTCAAGTTTGGAAGGTCATAAAACTCGATCCAACCGTTGTATTTTCCTAATTTTTTAACTCCACAAACTATATAATCTCAGCTACAACATATCCAAATTTCAACCGTAGCTGAAGATTATAAGGCCTCGAAATATGATACCAAAGTTAGAAACCTACACAGATTTTTTGGGCAAAGAGAAAGGACTAATACACCAGATCGCGGGTTTGGTCCTTGTTGTGCACACAAGAACCATGTTTTCCTAGGCATAAGATCCTGAGTTCGAGTCACACTAGCAGCACTAAAGTTCTAACACCTAAGAGTAATACATACTCAAGTTCGAATCTAGAGAACGACACATCCAACCATATTTCATGTACAGAACATGTAGAAGCGAAAGGTTAGCGAGCTACCTGCCGTCTCTACGCCCGGGAGGGTATGGTAGAAGTCCGATCTTCATCTGTCTTCGCCATCAAGGTCACTGCTCCACTAGGACGTTCACACTAGACTCGACTAGCTCCACTCGAAGGAAAAGACGACGATGGGTCAACTCCCTATCTTGGTTGGGTGATATGTTGCAAGATCTTGGTCCCCAAGTTCAACCTTCGATTTCTATGTTCCACTGAACGAAGAGCACGATCTAGAGGCTTGTATGCTTGTAGGAGGAGGGAAGCTCGTTGTTGTTCCTTGAAGAAGAAGGAGGAGAGAGTTGTTTGTGTCTAGAAGAGAGCAAGGAGGAGAGAATGGAGTTGCTGCTACTGCTCGAAGGTGGAGGGTGGCCAGGTTAAAGACATGAAAGCTTCACTTTGGGGTGGAGAAGGAGCTAGCGGCGGTTGTGATTCTGAGCGTGGAAGAGAGGCAGCGAGAAGGGGGTTGAAAAGGGGAAGAAGGAAGCTGAACTGCGAGGAATAAGAAGGTAGCAGCAAGGTTGATTCATTCTCCTGTCCTCCGTTGCCAACTAGCGACAACAGGTGTGAAATGGCCCCCTCCCGAAAGGTGTGTCTGCAGAAAACATATAAAGCTGTTGCAACGGATAGCCACGGGTTGACGTAGAAGCAGCGATCAAGCGGGCCATGGATTGTTAGTATCAGGCCCAAGTATGGAAGTGTAGGATCCGACCCATTTGTATAGGTAAGAGACTAATGGGCCCGTGTGCTAGAGTAAGGTCAGGCCCAACTCAATACTATTATGAGATCAAGCCCATTTACGCAAGTTAGAGTTTAAGTCGGTAAAACTAGTTGTTCGGTTAACTCGTAAACTCGAGAGTAGCAGGTTTCGGAAATTTTAAACTTTTTCGGGTATAACACCTTGATAATTTAAAAACAATACATTTGATTTATATTGTTAAAGTCGCTGGGTTTTGTAATATAATATTCAATGAAAGTATTAGACGGAAAAGTTCAAATAACTGCTGGGTGAAATTGAAAATGATGTTGATCTTCTTAAATATTATGAAGCCTTGATGTATTGCTTGCCGATATCAAATCATGGTCTCCCTAGACGTAGCTTCAACATTTCTTCAGTATTTTTTTCTTTGTTGCGGTAACTCTGTAAATGTCAAATGAAGATGAGAGAAGAATGTTAAATGTAGAACAAAATTAAACAATGTGATAGATGGATGAGTTTTAGAATATATGTAGTTCCTTGTAACATGAAAATGTGTAAATTATATCAGATACGTTTTTGATACTTCAAAATTTTCAACTAACTATTATTTCTCTCAAGTATCAAGTACAACCATAGTAGTGTAATAAGATGTTGCAAACATCTAAATAAATTTGAAAATTTTATTTTATAATGACATTGGATTCTATTGGTAAAAAAAAAACATACATGGCAAATTCTATGCATATAACATATACAATGTATGCAAATTGTTATACGCTTCAACTCACCTGGAGATAACTCCTAACATGACCAATAGTCAAACTGTCATCCTCATCTTTCATCAACATCCAAACTTGTTTTCCCGTAGCCACTACATGAAAAAAAATAAAAATAAAAAGATTCTAATAGAACTTTTTAACAATGATTTTAAAACTTAGTAAGAGTACAAGTTTTGGTACACGATGTCCTAAAACAATGCGAATTTCATTGAAATTTCAAAGAATATCAAAGAAGCAAACATAATTTTAAATTTTTTGAATCTAAATTATGACTAACATTTTGATAGTTTTTTCCCAACATTTATATCTAAAACTAAATAGATTTTGATGCATGTGTTTTAATTGACACAAATAAAACCATGAAGTATATAAGTATTGGCCTTAAGTGTCAAGGTCAAGACTTACATTTAGATCCTCTAAACATTTCTACAGCATTATGAAATTTAGCTTTGAAGTCTTTTGTCCACACTCTTCTTTTTGATTTTTGGATTTGTTGTTGCTTAGGTTGTGCAACACAATGACCAAAGTTCCCGGCCATAAAACCTTGATTGTGGGTGACATGGTTGATGATAAATGGTTTTTCCTGCAAATATGTTTCAAAGGAAAAGAAACACACAAAACAACATTATCAAGGAGAATGCCATAATATTTATAACATTGATTTCAATTAAAAATAAATACTTCATAGCCATTTTTAAGAGTAAATTTTGAGTAGAAAAATACCATATACACATGAATAATTTAAAATTCATGGCAAATACTTACCTCCGCATGTCCCACTAAACGATCTTGGTCAAACACTTGTTTGTTAGATAATGAGAAGTTTATCCCAACAATACCAATAGATTG
Organism: Fagopyrum tataricum; assembly: GCA_002319775.1. Taxonomy (NCBI): domain Eukaryota; kingdom Viridiplantae; phylum Streptophyta; class Magnoliopsida; order Caryophyllales; family Polygonaceae; genus Fagopyrum; species Fagopyrum tataricum. The sequence goes on from CM008283.1 coordinate 4,395,420, forward strand.
GCCGGAGTTTGAGAAGGTCATCCCGAAATTACCAACAGATACCCTAGATCTGATATTCATAGCTCTTCTTAAGATTGTGATTTTCGCATTCAAGATTCCATTACCTGTGGATCAACAAAGATGATTAAGGAACATGCTTGAAATTGAATAAGTTGCATAAGAATTAAAGAAGTCCAAGAAACATTAAAGAAAAGGGGGCTAGACAATACACATTGAAAATTAGCTAACTTGAACCTTTTCAAATTTCTATTGAAATATCATACCGAAACTTACCTCAAATTATTGTATCTCTTAGCGTGACAAGTTCTTGAGTGTCGGCCTTCATCACATCAATTTTTCGTCGGAGATTCGATACATACATGTAAATCCGATGTATCCGCTCTTCAAAACTTTCTGTTGAGTAAATGTGCGAAATAAAAGCAAGTACACAACAATATATTTCCGGTGCCGGCGAACTAAGACCGAGATAAAAATGACTTGATGAGTCCATTTTTCTCTTATCTGCGATCTTACAAAATTTGTTTCTCTTAGTTTTTGTGCTTATCTCTGACAAGAACTTTACAGTTGTATATAAAGCATAAAATATATGACTTAGACGACCTCTATTAGGAATAAAAAGTTACAGATAAGCTAATTTCCAAGCGTCCCATTTGAGGTCGTAAATGACTTATTCCTTTTTTGCATAGTAATTATGGTATCATTAATGTTATATTTAAAATACTGACATTTTGAAACCTGCAAATAATTGTAACTAGTGTTCAAACTCGTGCTCTTTCACAAGAAGAAAATTTTAATCTATGTACTACTATTAAAGCCAAAGCATTTTCTTTCACATGGTGCTTCCTCAAAGATTTTTTGTCACGAGTCATTTTCTTAGAATTTTGAATTTTTGATATAATTATATATATTTTTGTTGTCATATAACATATTAGAATAATATAATAAGATGCTTGGATAATTTCACATTATAACTTTAACATATAATAATAACTTTCCTACAATACATAATAACAAACTATAATTAATAAACTATGATACATAATATTATATACTTACCAAAGTTACAATATCTCTATACTTTTATTAACTCACTTTCCGATCTTTTACCTTTTTTAATTGATACAAATAAAATTTTGAACATTATATTGCACTATTTATATTAAAACTAAGTGGTTATTGTTTTACATTTGTCATTCATTGTTAATAAAATTTATACATAAATCTAATTTGATTGTAACTAAGTACCCCTATATCCCAATTCTCTAAATTTAAAAAAAAGTAATGAAACAAATTAACCAAAACATTTCTATTTTTTGCATAAATTTAATTAAAAAACTTTGAGCTCGATATTTCAGTTTTTAAAATAATATATGATATGTATGATATGAGGTTCATTAACAAGATATTTATATACGTTATTTTATATCAAAGATTTAATATTTTTTTTTTTTACAAATAATCTTATTTAAATCATTTATTTGTAATCGACATTTTTAGAAAATATTTTCAAATTATTTAACCAAACCCAAAAAGAAAGTTAAAAATTATATATTTTGAACTTAGTCATATAAAAAGTTCTAATTTTAACGGAATATATTTCTAAAATTAAAATTTTGTTACCAAAATTTCTTAAACAAAATATCTTCAAACAATGTATTGAATTCCGATTTTTTTTTTTTCTAAAATAATTTTGGTAACTACCTAATTATATTAGTTTTGAATGCACATAGGGGTATGATACACTTTCCTTTTTTGCCAGACTAAAATTTTGTATTGACTATTTTTTCTTTCTAAGATCTCCATTTTATGGATATTTTTTGTCAACCATAATATCTCTTATTTATATTTTACTTTTTCAATAAGTAAGCATGAATATATACCCAAACACCTATTTAAGAAGATGTCATTTACTCTACTCGACTTACCACTACTCGAAACGTAATTTTCCATTAAGTTATTGGTCATTAATCTGTGTTTTTTGTTGTTATTTTTTTTGTTTTTTTCCTTATCATGACGATTTATCTAAGTCAATTCATCACCTAAGATTTGAGTTCGCATTTTGTGTCTATGGTGTAGTAAGTGAAAAAGTAATGGTTTTAGTTGATGCATCATGTATTTTGTTTGTGTTTTTTTTACGATTTTTATCGCTTTTTTTTTATATATGATTCTAATAGGATGCATAATTGCATATACAACCATACGATCATAGTAGACTCCGATTTGGTGGTTACAATTCTAGCGCAATGCCTTTGGAAAACTATTCCACCTTCGTCGTTGTGCTTGCAACACTCTTCAGTTTGTTAATGGAGAATTGGGTGGTGTTTTGGAAAGAGTGAAAGAGCGTGGGGAAGAAGACGGAGAGAGATATGTAGATGCCTTATATCTAACGCAATGAGGAAGAAAGACAAAAAGAAAGAGTTTGGTACTTTGTTGTATTGATTTGTGTTTTCTATTTTTTTTTTTGTTTTACAAAATAATTTATTTTATTTTTAATGGTATAAATTGTGTAAGTATTTCATAACTACATGTAATACCAAATTATTTAATAAGTATGTTTATTATTCTACACGGAGTACCAAATTTATTTAACAAGTATACTTATTTGTAAGTGATTTTACGTTTTAAATCCCTTCAAAAAAATTAAAAGTAATAATTTCGGTAGATCATAAAATAAATATATATTTTATTACCCGCAATAACTACATTTATGTATAATGAAATTGATACGATTAGATTGGCCGACGTAAATAAAACTTGGTTATATATTACTTACAAAAAAATAAAAAATACAAATCATAGATATTAACAAAAGTAAAATCCTTATTTGATATAGCCAAAACATTTGAGGTGACAATTTATAAATTTGTTAAAAACATACATAGATGTTACATTAATTGATATGAAAAGTTAGAATAATTAGATATATCAAAATGACATATGACATTTGGTATAACAATAAGTGATAAGGAAAATGATTTATAAGCCTCAGTACCACCATTAATTTCATATTATAAAAGTGGTTCATTTTAAAGTTACTTTGACCAATCAAGATGTTTCTCGGTTTTTTTTAAAAAAATGGGCCTATAAAAAAAATCATAATTAATATTTAAATTTATTAGTTTTGTTATAGTTTCAAATATTTAGTTTTTTTTTAAAGAAAACTCCGCACAAGGTGCGGATATTACACTAGTTATTTGTTCAAAATGAAATCATATTTTCTCAAATGTTCTCAATCATATTACATTTAATTCAAAAAAATTGTTTTTATTGTTAGAAAAATACTAAGTACTCCTCATGACCAAAAATAATAATATAGTGACTTATAAATCCGTAGAAATAATAATAATATTGTGTCCTATAAATGTATAAAAAAAAAACAATGGACCACCAAATTATGATTTATAAAAAATAACCAAAACCTCAATACATAAGGTTTTTAAATTATATATTTATTGCTTAAAAAATCTAAATATATAGTGTAATTAGATTTTTGCTCTTATACATTTTGTTGTAATCTATTTACTATATTAAAACAAACCGAAAAGCTAAGTGCATGACACACATTTTACATGTTGCCCAACATAATACAAGCCGATTGCGTTGAAATTTTTTTTAAAAAAAATGATAATGAGCATAGTCGGTCTATGTTTAGGCTAAAAAAAAAATCAATACCGGTGCAGGACGATTGCGGCCAAAACTACTTTTCAGTAATTTTTCGGCTTACTTAAAGTTTAAAATTTCAACGTATTTGTTATGTGGTGAAAGTTTAAACTCCAACACATGCCAATTAGTTAAAATTGGTATTTTTTAACACAATGGGTCTGCATTGAAGATGATTTTTTTCGTAGCTAATCTGCGTTGAATTGTACGGTTAATTAAATATAGTTTACATTCTAGTATCGATAAGATCAAATCAAGATAAATTGATTTGATTGAAATTTCCTTAAAAAGTTTCCTCAATCACATATAAATATATATATATATTTTTTGGTCTAATTGATTTAACCGATTTTTTTTTTCAGAAACCGACTCGGGTTACCATGTCCGTTTAATCGAGCACAAAACCGGACCTTGCGCTTTCTCAATTTAGTTGCCATTTCTTCATTTATCGGCCCAGTCCTATTTTTTTTCCTGCCCCATATTGATGGAGTTTCACAGGCCCATTTCAACCTTCTTTAGATTGGGACTACCAGCCAACTCCGTCCTCCTTAGCTGCTGCTGAAGATGGCCCACGTAGACGGCCTAACTCCCTCTCTGGGCTTGACGAACAGGTTGACCTCCTTCTTCCTTTGCTTCCTATTCTTCTGCACGAACGTCCGGACTGGTGGGATCTTCCGGGATTTTTGCTCGACCACTGCCTAACCATCGACACCTAGCCATCCCTGATATCCTCGTTCCTCGACCTTCATTGCCACGCATCGCAATGACCACCCTCTAGCCTCCTTCTCCACGTAAATGACGCAACATCCATGGTCTCCATCTTCTCTATGCAAGCGAGACACCATCAACACCCTCCTCCCTTCGACCAACCTCGGTAAGCAACTGCTTCTTCCTTGCTTTTCCTTCTCCTTCCATAACCGACGCCGTTGAGCCACCGAGAGTCCTCATCAGGTGATGCCGGAGTCGGAGCTTCATTCGCAAAAATTGTTTGGTTGGATATTTGATTCCTCTTCAATCATGTCATAAGCCGATTTTGTAGAAAACCATCCATTTTTACTGCATCTCCAATATAGTATATCTTGGATCTCGTTTTTCGGGATGATTGTTTCCTTTATATTTCTCAAAATATCCGGGTTTATGAAATTTTGAAGCTCATCATTAGTTTTGTTGTTATCCCACTCTCTTGAGTTATTTATGTAGTGACTAACTTTAGTGTTTGTATCAATTTGGTTGGTATTTTGGACCATTTTTATTAGCGGTATCGTTGTTACCCAACTATCGTGCCAAAAGTTGATTGTTTTTCCGTTTCCGATCTGCCAGATGATACCTTTTTTGAACTCGGTTTTGAGTTTCATAAGATTGTTCCATTGCCACGAAGCGCCACCTTTCAAATGGTAATGGAGAATGTTCTTATTTTTTAAGTATTTCTCATTTATAGTTTTAACCCATATATTGTTTGGTTCTGCTAGAACTTTCCACATGAATTTCATTTGTAGTACTTTGTTTGAAATTACAGATTTTCTTATCCCAAGGCCACCATTCTTTTTTGATTTACAAATTGTGTCCCAACTAATAATAGGTATGTGTTGGTCTCCTTTATTCCAGAAGAATTTTGTGTAAGTTTTATCCAACTCTTCCAAGTTATGGCTTGGGAGCATAAAACTTTGCATGGTAAATGTAGGTTTAGTTGCAAGGTTGTGTTTTATGAGTGTGTTTCTACCTTCTTGTGAAAATGAGTTTACTTTCCATTTTAGGAGTTGTTGTTTAGCTCTAAGGTTAGTTTCACCAAACGTTTCTTTTGTCACTCTTCCATTTATGATTGGACATCCAAGATATTTGTCAAGGGATGTGGTGTGACACATATTTAGAGCATTTTTTAATTGGTTAATATTATTATCACTGGTATTTCTTGTTGTTTGAAAAGCCGATTTTTGAAAGTTAATTTTTTGACCAGAAATCGAGCAGTACATTTCTAGTATTTGTTTTACCCTTAAACAAGAGGCAATATTTGCTTTAGCAAAAATAATTGTATCATCAGCAAAGAATAAGAAGGGGATAGGTGTAGCTTGTCTACAAACAGAGAAATCAATATGGTTATCGTAATTGTTGCAATCGTCTTGAAGCATTTGTGTAAGAATTTCCGCTCCCAAAATAAAAAGGTAAGGAGATAAGGGGTCACCTTGTCTTAGACCCTTCTCGGGGAAAAATTGCTCTGTTGGTCCATTATTTACGAGGACAGAGAAAGACACTGTAGAGATACATTCCTTAATCCATCCAACGAACTTATCATTGAACCCAAACTTTTTAAGTATAAAAATGATGAATTCTCAATTAACTTGATCATAAGCTTTTTCCATATCAAGTTTGATGGTTGCCCATCCTTCCTTGCTCTTTTTTGAGCGAAAGGAGTGGAAAATTTCATGAGCAATAAGGATATTGTCATGAATCGATTTATTAGCCACAAAAACTCCTTGAAGAGGATGGATGGGTTTAGACATGATGTATTCCATTCTTTTTGTTAAAATTTTTGCTATTATTTTGTAGATTGTTAAGCAAAGACTTATAGGTCTAAAGTGGTTAATTGAAGTGGGATTATCCGTTTTGGGGATCATGGTTATGAAAGTATGGTTGATTTTGTTTTAGTATTTTTCTACTTCTGAAAAAACATTTCACTGCTTTAGACACTAGCCAATTTCATTGATGACACACATCATGACTTTTATATTATTGTTGTGGTTTAAAACAAAATTTTAAATCTTGGATTTTTAGGAAAATACCGCACACATGTTTAGTAAAATTAGATTCGTAAGATTTTGTATATGAAAAAAAAAACGTTCCCCTAAACATGTATTCTTCTTCCTTACAATCTGACCAACATGAACACGTACGTAATAGGAAGGTTAAGAGATAATTTGAAGAAGGAAAATAATTGGTTACCATTGTAAGAGTTTGATGAAACAACACTTATTTTCAATTAGGAGGACTCATAGAATTAGAAATTGTAGGAAAAATAGTTGTTTTTTCGTCTCTTCATCCTTCATGCTTCTTCGATCTAGATTTTATTTTTTGATTTCCTCCATAGTTGTTGTTTTTTCGATATTGGTTTGGTGTGTTCTTCAATCGTAATCTACATCCTCAAGTAAGGATTATAGAATTGGAGAGATTTGGAAAAAAATCCACGATCCTTATCCTTATCTAATTAGGTAATTCGGAAAAATATACCGGATAGGATTCGATCGAATTAAAATGGATATTAAAGTTTCGGATTTTCTCGGCCGGATCAACTGAAATTTCGGTTTAGTAAAATATTTCGAGTATTAATTGATACTTTGAACTAGTTCAATACGCACTTTCTATACATAATTTTCAAAACAATTATTATATGTGCTTTTTTATTTTTAAAAAATTGGTTAAATGAACGTGATAATATAAATATTTATATTAACCTCTTCTAAAACATGTAAATATCATTACTTAAAAGGAAACACATTTTTTATAGGTCTAATAATTATTTTATAATTTTATATTTCATAATCAATATAACATATATATTTAATCATCTTAAAAATAAATAATTTAGGTACAAATTACAATGTATGGGAACATTTTCAGCCACAGTTCCTGCCAAAATTCTAACGTGGTAAAGATTTGCGATTAAAATGTAATTTTGGGTTTGGAAAAATGTAAAATTTTCCTTGTGTTTTTTGAAAATAGATAGCTCGGTTAAGGATTACAATTTGTGCAAAAATGTTTTAAAAAAAATATTTTTTCATATTTACACATTTTATTTAAACTTAAGCTTACTTGTTATTATGAAGTGTACAATATGTGAATTTTAGTAATAATTGACAATAGTAGATTATTCGATTCTACTGGGAGTTATAAAGTCGATATTTTACATTTAATTTCATAATGATCATTATAATAATCAATGTAGGTTTATATACACAAACGACGGAAATTGGAACCGTAGAATGACCGAGAGGAAGAGTATTTTATTTCACTCGAAAACACTGCATTAGAATAGTCTATATGTTCAATTAAAATACATTTATATTGATTGATGCAATTTAGAGAAATCTAAACAAACCACACTTGCGAGAGAAAATACAAACAAAGTTTTACCATATAATAAAATATCGAAAGCTAATAAAGCTAATAAAACTCATGGATCCATAGCTCGAATGTTTCTTGACTTCTTCGATTATTTCTCGTTACAATGATATCACTGTAAAAAAAATATGACATAAAGATATTTGTACATTAGAGATGAACAACACGAGCAATTGATAAATTTTAAGGTATATTTATCATAGGCATATAGACTATGGTATTTTGAAAATTGATTCGACTTACCTGAAGATAGCTCCTGATTTGACGAACAGTCAAAGTGGCATCCTCGTTTTTCATTATCTTCCAAATTTGTGTTCCGGTAGCGACTTTACAAACATATACCAATTTTAAGATTTAGTAGCATCAACAATATGATCATTAAATTTAGTAAATAATGCTAGAAACTGCTCATGATTAGTGTGAAAATAATAAACAACTAAAGATTTTGGTTAAGTATAAGTTTGAGACTTACATTTAGATCCTCTGAGCATTTGTACCACTACGTGAAATCTAGCTTTCAAAGTTTTTTGTCCATACCCGTCTCGGTGGTTTTGGGAGGTGTTGTCGTGGACTAGGTTGCTCGACATTTACACGCGTAATGTTTTGAAGAAGTCATATCCCCATAATACCAGCAAATCGCCTAGATCGCATTTTTTCGTATTTTCTTCTAAGGGTTGTAGCAGTCTCGGTCAAGACTTTAATGCCTACAAATAGAAAAACTTCAGTAAATAACATGCTTGATACTCAAAATAATGAACAAAAACACTATAACTCATAAAGTAATAACGATATAGTTCTTGAAACATTTATTCGGATATAGAAAAAAAATAGTCATGGATGGTCGAAATCGTGTTTACCATTTTATCAAATTGACAAGTTATTTTCAAAAAAAAATACACATAAATTATATTACCTGAATTTTAATAAATCATATCTAATATGAAGAAAAAGTTTTTTTACCCAGATTATAATACATGAAACCTAATACCTGAAAATTAATACTCATTAAAAAATACCTGAAAAATAATACTCATTAAAAAAAAATACCTGAAAATTAGAATATGTTTTATCAACTTACTCTCAAGAATATGCAATTAACAGCACCTCAAATTTATATTGAATTACTGTGTAGACATTTACCATCAATAATCATTCTTCTTTGCAAGTGAACTTCTGTCCCAACATCTCTCTTGTAAATTTCTTGATGAAGCCTTGATAAATACATAAGAATTAGACGCACCTTGTCATCAACACCGGGTACTAAAGACAAGTAACCAAAAAAATTATCAAAGCAATTTTGTATGTGAGTAGTTGTTGAACCCAAAGTGATGTAAAAGGGTGCTAATGCATCCATTTCCCCTCTTTTGAATGCTCTAGTCAAGATGATTTGTTTATCTTCCTCTCCCTTCTTACCCTCTTTATGTGTATCTTCTATGAGCGGAAATCTGCGAGTTATATAGAGTTTTTGAGGGAGATAAGGACAGATTTATTTTACATAATTTTTTTTAAAGACAGGTGTTTTTCTCGCTGTATAATTTAGCGTGGGGTGTGTATGTCATATTTCTTATTCTCCCTTTTAATGATTATGGTATCTTTTAGGTCATACTTTGAAGACTTGTGTTTTTGAAATGGACGCCACCATGCATTGCCGCGTGTCATATGGAATATTATTTGTGTGGAGTAGAACGTAAATTTTCAAACTGCTAAATCGCAAATTTCATTTATGGTCCTCAATTTTAGTAGTTTTCGAATAGCGCTCTCTAACCTTTATTTGTCCTGATAGAGTTCCTAATATGTAAAGTATTTGCAAGTTTTGCCCACCGTCAATTTTTTGACAAAATGTTATTTTGCTTACATATAGGCTAATCCAAAATTTTAAGGACCAAAAATCAGTTTTTTTTGTAATCATAAACTAAATGTTCAAAAGTTGGGAGGGTATTTTATCTTAATTTTCATCATTGTTTGTCGGGATCTAAAAAAAATGTTTAACCAAATTTCTGCTTGTTTGATTGCCATATTTTTTTGTTGTATGGTTGACTTTGTCACCTTGTTTAAAGTTTTTTAGTTGGGTATGTTTCCATTTAGAAATGGACTTAATAAGTAACATTTATAATGAGGTTAACCTAAACCAACAATGTCGAAGTTAGAACTTAGAAGCACCAAAACAATTATTTTTTAAAAAAAGAAATAAATGACATTTTGATTAACTTTAGACATTATTTCACCATCTAATAAGTTGAAGAGTATATTGACAATATGTGATTTTGCGGGAACTTGTCATGATTTGTGGCTTTTATGCTATATAAAATATAATTTTCTGAATAAATACAATACATATAAGTAAAGAACTCTGAAATGAAAATCATCTCTTAGATTGTTTATTTTACATTTTAGGAGATAACAAGTAAAACCCAAAGAGCTCAATACATATGCAACTTTATACACCTAGTTAAGGTTTTCTCATGCAAGATACGTGAAGGGTAGTACAGAGATCAAAATACTCCGCAACTAACTATGTTACGTAAATGAAAGCGTTAGGGTACGTCTTCGGCTAGGACTTGAGAAGCATCTTCGAAGCCAAACATGGGCAACTTCCACAGTGTGGAGCACTTTCCGTCGTAGTAGCTTGGTATCTTGCACAAACACCCTACCTGATTATATTGGCAATTTTTAATCGACAATTAGACATAAAAATGATCCGATTACATTAGCAACTACCCTATGCCAAGGGAATGATGATGCAAAATGCAATATATGCCCAATAGTTGTAATTGTTTTAATCACAAATCTTATGTCTCATTTATCTGCCTCACGCTTCTTATTAGATAACTCTATCTTACGATAGAATGAAGTTCTAATAATAAGAAATATAAGCAAGTGGGGTCAAAAGAGAAGAAGGCTTTCTAGGAAATACCAACTCGCCAAGTCTGTGGGCTATGGCGGATTTTGGAAAAGGTGTGCTAGTAACATAAGGCCGTGAAATATTGCTTGTTTTTTTTCCTTTCAATACCATCAACAAAAAAGTATAGTTAGCCATTATATTTTCTGGGTATGTTGTAATTAGGAAGAGAGAAATACAAATATTTATCAATAAAAATACATATATGCTATCCCAATTTTTCTCTTTTTACTGTTTTAGCCACTAACATCAAATTTTCATTTAGGATAAACAACCAAAACATGAATCATAGAGAAAAAAAATACAAATAACAAAGTTTTCGACCCTTCTAACTGAGCATCAGAAGAAGGAAAACTTTACAAGTAGATGATTTTTATCTAGCAGCGCTCATATCGCTACAATTTGTCACATTGCAGGATTACAATCGTTAAAGTTAAAATACACGAGTTCGTAAATTCGCCAGCAAACGAATAAAAACTACCTAACCTGACAGTTGTGAATCCAAAAACCACAATATTGCATCAGCCATTTGCAGTAGACTTGAAGTGGCAATCATCAATAGTTGAGTAGACAAGGCCTTCATCTTCAAGGGTCTTCATGGCATTCCTGTTGATGTCCAACAAAAAAAGATTACATCAACCACAGCAAAATGGCCATTTTCAATAAGAAAAGAGGGATCAGATTTTCAAATCTTTTGAGGCAAGAAGAGAGGTACTTTATGTTTTCCGCTGGAAAACCAAGTTGCGCGCTAAGTTCATCCTGGTGTACACCCTTATCCCTATTGCTGAACAATGGATACAGAAATGAGGGATGGAACAGATTAACAAATCTATACTGTGAAGCTGAAATTCTTGTGGAGATGAACACAGATAACAGATTGGTGAATGCAGTTATTGTATGCACCTTTTAAACAGGGATATTAAATGAGAAAGAATTTTCTTTGTTCAAATCTCCTAGAATTTAACATTCACCTATATGAACATTATTCCTCTAGCAAAAAAAACTGTACAGCATTTGCAGCAGTTAGAAGACGCAAAAATTCAAGGTTAGAAGCTCACTAGTTCTTTTTCCAGTGAGTTGGCCAATTAGTGTCAAGTGACAGAAAACAAAGAGAATTTTTGGAATAACTACAGGAGAATTACAGTCGATACAGATAATCATTCTACAGCAAATTGCAACTCAGCAATAATATCATGTTGCCTGCCAACTGCATCATTTCTGAAAGTCTCTCTAATGGTCAGTTCATGACAAATATTTATTTTTTCGACTGGTAAGGGAGAAGGCTGGAATATTTTACCATAATGAGCATTTAAGCATAAAACACATAACCGGGGAGGAGGGGAGGGTTATGAAGTGATCCAGTGGAACAGACATTATCAAAAGACAAAGCAATTAATCAAAATAGACTTACAGGCATGAAGGCTGCTGCAGGTATTCTAGGATCATTTGCTCAATAGCCTGAAATCCACCTCCACCGACCTGGCCAGGGAACTGTTTGATGTAACAAAATATATAAACAGTAAGAACATTAAAAAGGAAGCATAAATAAATCTACAGAAAACAATGCTCTACCTGATTTGGTGGTGGCATAGCTTGGTTCCCTCTATATAGGTTTCCATTCATAGCAGCTGCTGTGGGAGCATCTGTAGGATGACTCGCTGCCTTCTGTAGTAGCAGAGTGAAGAACTGAACACCATATTCTATACATGACTGATAAAATTTAAGTTCAGAACAATGAAATTTACCTGCAACTTAGTATTGTAAGAATGGACATACATGCACTCAGTGAAGTGGTAAGTAATCTCATTGAAATCAACCACAGGCCTGAGACACAATAAAAAAAAGAAGGGGAAATAGAATATAAAATCATCATACTACATAGAGCCTGTACAGAATGGATCCAATATCCTTTGTGATCATGTGATGTAGGGGAAATATAAGATCATAAGAATCTCAGTGTGACTTTTTAGTTCTCTTCTGTTTGTAATCATTTGTGAAGTACAGATAAAAAAAATGTAAAAACAAGTATCCATCAAAAGGTTAAATAACTTCACGAAGACTAGTTAGATTGAAATCCAGATCTAACCATTGCCTGTGAGTGCACTGTGCATATAACTTTACAACTTCGTCTTATTGACGGGCATTTTAAACCAAAAAAAAAACATCAAAATGTCACCTTGTCCAACCATATAGCTGAAGTGGCTACTATCTCTAGCTAGAGTTCATTGAACATATGATTTTTAGTAGATCCATTGAACAAATGTTATCAAATTAAAACTTTTAAGTTCTTATCTCACAATTGACATTCTTAAGAAGCTCCTAAAACAGAACTAAAACAAAAGGCATTCATGTTAACTTCAAATGATAAACACGCTTTCCTAGTACATAACTATTCAGCATTTTTATCCTTCTTTTTGTGTCTGCAAAAAAAAATGAAAACGTATGACTGAATTGGAAGTGCTAAAGTGCATATGATGGTTAGTGAATTTAAGAAACTATTGTCTCATGGTTAAACTACTTTTCATTAAACACAATCTGCAACCAAAAAAGATGGCAATGTATGTATGGGAGAGTTCACGCATAAGAACAACTCTAAAATGTCAGAATTTTGAAGATATATAAAAAGTCTTTACAGTTACCTTACTGAGAAAGCAACCAGCTGCCTTTTACCCTGAAACTCCTTTAAGTGACCAAAAACACGTACATACATGTCGTTCCTAACATCCCAAAAACAAAGCAAAGTTTCACAACCATGAAATAATTTACCATACAATAATCAGGAAAATCGGATACTTCAGGCAACATAGAGCAAGCAAAGTTCCCATCAAAACAAACAATCCCTACCCTTTGCCTAGTAGACATGCCAAAGATGGATTAACTGTGGGATAGTTCCATGAAATAATTTATCTAATTGATCGTCTTATACAAAACGCACTGCAAAGAGTTTTAGAGAGAATATGAAACTTACTTAAAACCATGAGCTTCTTTGGTGTCAGTAACCTCATTAATCCTATACAATGAAGCAAGCACTTACCCAATCAGATTCAACAAACAACTTAATATTTGGCAGAATTTCAACAGAGATGAAATATACCATCGGTGAACATCAAGTCTTCCGGTCCCATCATCAATAACAAAACCAATATCTGTCATTCTTTCAACCTTGTCGGAAACTATACCGACAACAGTAACCTAAAACCAACATTTCAGTTAATACAGAAGAAACGCAGATAACAAATTTGTGTGAAATAAAAAGAGAGTAAATTACATTGCTTGCATCGACACCGTCAACGATGAAGTTCGATCTCTCATTAGAAGACGAAACGGCTTGGCTAATCTGCTTCACTGTCAACGGCAATAGTCCTTGGCTCTCCCGGCTCTGCAGAAAATAAACATGAATACGAGAAATTGAGAGCAAAATTCCAGTGACACCAAGATATACTACGCAAAACAAGTCGATAAGAAGAAGAATTGGCAAAAAAAAACCGGATAGATAGAGAGGTAGCGAGGGAGAGAGTATACTCTGGCGGGCGCAAATGAAGGATCGGCGGACTGAGTAGCCTGAGAAGGCATAAATCCTCCACCGGAGAAGGCAGCGTTGCCGTCGAACTGACTGGCGTACATCTTGGCAGTTGATCAGAAATCGGGACTTAGATAAAACCCTAACTGGCGGTGAAAATGCTATGGTTTTGATTTTTATTTGATTGCGATGAGAGAAGAGGCTCTTATTAGAAACTTCCCTCGTACAACTCCGCTACGATTTCCCGCTCTTTACTAGGGCAGTAGTGCGCGAGAAGAACAATGGCTCTTGTTGATATTTTCCATTTTTATTTTACGGGGAGACTAGATAATAACTCACTCGTAAGTTTTTAATTTTTTTTAAAATTCCGGTTGATATCCCGTAGTATCTGTATTGTATTATAGATTGTGCCCACAATTTTTTTTGAGTTCAGATTTTATCCGTAAATTTTGTAATTTTTCGACATTTAACTGTCTTCTCAACCCTAATTAAATTACTCAACTATGATTATTGAATAAATAACTTAAGAGAAATAAATTATGTTCACAAAACTTCCAAATCACTTGGATAAACTTTACAAAGATAAACAATTTTAGAAATAGAGAGAATTTCTCCGAAATTTATTAGATGCAGCATGAACATAAACAAGTGCCCCGTCCATGGATAACCAAGATAAATTTCAAAAGTCAGGGGTGATTACATCAAATATCTGAATATCTAGTTCACAAGAAAAGTTAATTTTGTCGACAAAGACTTCAACAATAATAAAGAAATGAGAAAATGAGAGACTAATAAATCATTAGAATCTCCAAACCATTATGTAACTAACTATGCAGCTCATAATATTTGCAAGAAACATTCGGCTTGGTCAGAGAAGAAACAATAAGATGCACACATAGGAAAGGTAAGATACATATTCAGGAAGGGCCTTGAAGAACTACACTTTGTCATGTAGGATCAAGTAAAGTAAAAATGTTGGAACAGAAAAAGATACCCACATTCAGCTTGAGTGAGTCATTTAATCATGGTTGAGGAAAGGGGCAAACGTCGAAAAATTGCAAAACTGAGGGTAAAATTTAAACTCGGAAAAGTCGTTGGCAAAATCCGGAATACCCATAACCAAGGGTACCAACCGGAATGTAACACCCTAAATTCTAGGAACTCGGGGCATCACGGGCTAGGACCTCACAGTGGGTCCCGACCCTAGATTGACATAATATCACAAGATCTTTTACAAGGCACAAATAAGCCGAAAACAAATACAATCTTAAACATGATAACATAAACGTGCGGAAGAGAAAGTCAGTCATTACTACATATACTAGAGGTCAAATATAAAACGAGTCTAGTCTCATGGAAAATAAAGGAAATCCTAACGTCCCGACTACCTCGTACGGAAACCTGGCTGACCACCGACTCCGGATCACTCAACAGTTGTCCTACCCCGCAATATGTGTAACACAAGGCAGTATAAACCATTAGCTAACTATTCAAGGGTATACTAAAACACAAACATATATAATAGCGGAAAGTAAATACATCAACATGCTACACACAAACTATTTTATAATATTTGATTAAGGCGATTCACTTCTATTAGTTCAGCTTATTTTGTAGCATGAGAATCTCCCGAAACTCGCCCACGTACATATACCAACCGGAGTGGATCCGATGCACCTCCCATATACTGGAATGGTCTGGTTGCAGTATCCTCCCAAACTCCAAACTCTAGGCAGAGAATGAGCAGTGTGCTATAACCCGTCCGTTATGTATACACTTGGGTCTAATAAAATGAAATGTCGTTCTATTCAAATTATAATAAATAAACACTCATAATAGTTGGCTAAGTACAGAGGCGTAGCCAGAGGGAGCTGGGAGGGGCACTGTCCCTGTTAAACTTCTTATATTTACAAAAACGTTGGTATAGAAAGCTAAATTCTGATAGCCCAACTGGTATTCTGTGAAAGAGGAAAGTCAGGATACATAAATCATGCATCTGTACTTAAATAAGCAAATACACCTATTTTAAGTACCGAATACAATTTGTTATTACATTAATTATTAATTTAATATAAATTAAGTTGATAATGTATTATTTAAGTAAATTTACATATTATACTTAGTCAAAATCATTATTAATTTTTTTAAAAACTGTCCCTTATAAAAACTTGCTAGTTCCGCGACTGGTTAAGTAAGTCATACAATTTACCTGTGCACCGGTCCGAAGTCCAACTCAAGAAAAATCTCAATTCGTCCTTACGTGATCTCAGAAGCTTACGTGGGAAGGGAAATGAATCGATGTTTTCCTGCCTTAGCACTCCTGCAGCCCTCGTGCTGGATCTAACTTCGTCGAGTCTTACCCCTGGTCAGTCTCTCGTTCTTCATTGCGCCAGAAGTTACAGCTCTTGACTTCAAAACCCGAAATGTGACAGAAGGGAAGGGTAAGGGAAGAGAAGGGAAGAAGAGTTTCTTTTCTTCTTGTCTTGACAGCTCACGGGTTCAATCGAGGAGATGACAGAATTCAGTTGTTTCTACGCTAACAGTGGAGGAGAAGTCGTCTTGTCGGGGAAGGAGTACGCAGAAGCTCCTGGTTGTTGTTGTCCAGAAGCTAAGAGGCGTGTAAATGGTGCGCGCTGATCCCAGGTTTGTTTCAGGAAGAGGGGTATTGCTATTGGTGTGCGCTTGTACATTGCAGTAGAGGGAAAAACATGGTATGTTGCTGCTTGCTTGTTCAGAGGGAGGAGGAGAGTTGATTTAGGGAGCGGAAGCTTGCCGGGTGAGGATGGTGGCGGTTTGTTGTGGCAGAAGACGCAAGGATAGGTTGTGGAGGCTGCTTCTCCTCTCTCGAATGACTTGGTTAAAGGTAGGTAGAGCTGAGCTGAGCTGTGCAATTTGGGAGTTGGCCTTGTTTACAATGCCAACTAGCAATGTCAATGTCAGAATCTACAATGGTCCCCGTCCTCTCCCTGTGTTTACAAGTGTGGTACGGCCGGGTTGTTACCTCCCTGTACGTGCAGATTCTCACAGTGGATAAGGATGGATCCAAGGGGGGAAGTAGTGTGGGCTTAGTGGCTAATTGAGCTCAGATTAGACTACTGGGCTTTGGAAGTAGAAGTTGATATGTCATAGTCCAAGTAAGCAACATTTGGGCTTAGAGAAGGAGATGGGCCAGCCGAAGGCATTAGGCCCTAAAGTGAACTAGTAGGGTACACGGTCCAATAGGGTAGTTTAGAAATTAAAACGTTTACAACCGGTACTTCGATTAAACTCGGTACGAGAGAAACGTTTCCCGGAAATTTAAATTTCCGGGCATTACATGGAATTTCCCTTTTTTTAATTATTTCAAAGAAAACCATTGCGGAAAGTCAGGATGCATAAATCATGCATCGCACGAAGGTGGTTCAAGACGTGTAGTAAAATGAGCTAATGTATTGTCATAGCGGCGTCCATGGGTACATGAAATGCAAATAAAACCCGATAGAAGAAGACGCAAATCATGAAGCATCAGTGCAGATAAGATCGATCATCAACATCAGGGGAGAAAATGTACGTGTTGCAAACCAGTCAAGGAATCAATCTCAACGTGCACATGAGTAGAGTCAATGGTGGTTAGAAAACGGGTAACAAACAGCAATGCCTCCAGTTCACTCTCTCGTTAGTCGTAATGTAATTACGTGATTATAGATTTGACTTCTCTGTTCCTTTATACCCGTCTCGTCTCGTATATAACAAAAGTTAATCAATCCTCAATCTTAATTCGTAATTTTAAAGATTATTGAAAATGTGTATTGAGTTGCTAATTATATAACAAAAATTTTATATAATTGTAACAAAATTGTTCACGTAGGGACCGGTAGTAAAGAAAACGAACTCACATAGTCACATGAGAGAGCTTGTGGTGTACACTCACTAAAATGACCTTTCACGGGAAACACTTATCTTCACCAAAAACAAAAAGGGAATCACTTCGTAAGCCATTAATATTTAATGCAATGCAATACTGCATGGGCCACGTTATAAACATTTTAAATTGTCATCTAGTATAATAAGTCTCACTTCATTCATTGTCACGATTCTATAATTTTTGGAAGATAATTGTGCTTCCATTCAATGCACATTATGTGATAAGTTATTCTTTTCTTGTCATATATATTTTTAAATAGTATAGATCATAAAATGTACTCAAAATCTTTAAATTACAAAGCCTTTATATTTGTTGTTTTAAAAATTGTGAAAGTTTTTCATAAAATTATACTAGGCTGGTCAATCGATCCGGATGTTACGGGTCCAGTCCGGAGGACCGGAATTTTAAAAAATCCAAACAATAGATCATATCGGGTTTTTTGGGTCCAAGTGATTCAAAATTGTACAAAAAATGGACCTAGGAATAAGATTTCGGTCTGACTCGGTCCATCTAGGTTATTTGGTTATTTTTGTTGTGTTTTTTTATTATTAATTTTCGGTCTGACTGGAGATTAGACCGTTTCGGGTGTGTACTGGACCGTGAAAAATCCAGTTTTGACCGGGTTAAAACTGCACAACTCTAGAAAATTCAGTTCGATCAGGGTCAAAACTGCACAACCCTAAGTTAATCGGATATAGTGACTTGCTATGTTATCTCGAAACGAACACGGGAAATACGAGCACTAATTTGTTTAGGATACGAAACGCAAGGGAAATGTTACTACTTTAGTACTTTATAAATATTATTTTAAATACCTATACGTTTGGATGAGTAACTCTAAGTCTTTAATCTTATATCTATTAAAAACGCCGCAATTTACGAAGCTCCCACAAATATTTTAAAAACTTCTTTTAAAAATCAACAATTTTAATATTTACAAGTTCAAATCTCAATAATTTGTTAATCCGTAAATAAAATATGATATTTCAAAAATCAATAATTTAATATTTACAAATTCAAATCTTAATAATTTGTTAAATCTGTAAATAAAATATGATAATTTTGATCTTATCCCACCTGTTTTAATTTGCAAATCATCTTAAACGAACTTCTCTTGAGGATAATATTTTCCGTCACTCATTAAATTATAATTATAATTTTCGACAAGATTTGTTTTATATTATATAAATACAACTTGAATATGTTACCGTATTATAAATATAACTTGAATTTGTTACCGTATTACATGTATAATAAAAAGACAGCTAAATTTATAGTGAATCACAAATTTATGCTCTAAAGAAGATCATTCTTAATTCAAATGTTTGAAATAAAATATTAAATTACGGCCCATACAGTGCACGAGTAATACACTAGTTAACTATATTTAATAAGTAATGTCATACAGTAATAATATAAATATAAATATTAAAACAAAATGAAAAAAATTATCAATCAGTAATCTCGTTTTTTTTTCTAAATAATGACAAAAGGAAGAAATAATTACGAATACAAGAAATAAGTCAAAGTTTTTACAAGAATAGAAAGGAAGTATCGGGAAACTCGGAGTTTGAAACTTCAAATTATAATAAGAAGTCGTTGGTTGAAACAACGATATTTTTTTCAATTTTTTCTATTACATAAACAACATTTTCAAACTGTGGTTATGTACACAATTTTTTTTTTATAAAAAAAAATCGTGGTTTTAAAAAACCGCGGTTTATGTACAATTTTTTAAAATAGAAAATTGTTGTTTTAAATAGCATCTTTTTCATATAAATGAGGTTTCAAACTGCGGATCTTCCCGAACCTTCGAGACTTCTTATTCTCGTAAATACTTCTATTCCTTTCCTAGATTCAGAATTATTTACTTTTATTTTATTATTTAGAAAAAAAGTTTCAGTAATCTCTTATCTTACATCATAATTTTAAGAAAAGTAGGTGAGATTAAACTTTTAGAGAACTTTTTTGTGAGAACTTTTAGAGAATTAAGAGAATGAGAGGGAGTAGACTAGATAGAGGTTTTATGATTTTTTTTTAACAAACTGAAAATGATTAGGGGGACGGAGAACTAAGGAAGAGGCAAGAGACGAGACGGAGTGAGGCGGTGAGAGGGTGGTGTCGCCTTGTCGGTCAAGTAACCACAAATAAGCGTGGATTTTTCTTAGGCATGCACACGAAGTTTAGTCGGTTGTGGGATCCGTGAAAGGAGGGAAGATAAAGAAACTCGCGAGATAGTAAAAAAATCAAAAATTCAAAAAAGGTTTCCACCACATTTTTCTTTCATATGTCCCTTTTTGTTAAAAGGTTTTGTTTCTTCAATTTAATGGTCAATAAAACGTTGGCGGTTTCAAAATGTGTCATGTGCGTTTTAATAACGTTTTAAAGACGTTTCACAATATGTCGTGTATTAGACATGTGGTACCCTTGTTCGAATGCATTCTTGGGTAGCACAAGTTATTTTTATGTCCAAAAATTCACATTTGTTGGATATGTGATTCGGAATCATAATAGTGATGTTGTTACCTTCGACGCAAAAAGTAATAATTTCAATTCGGTTATAAAAGTTGAAGCATTTGCCCTCAAAACCGGGTTACAGGGGCAATCAGACTACAAATTAAAAAGATCAAAATCGAATGTGATAACTTGTGTGTAATCAATGCACTCCAAGGTTTGTGGATCTGTCCGTGGGAGGTCGAGATGATTATATCCGACTCCAAAATGGATCTTCGTTTCTTTGACGAGAACCGTATTAGGCATATTTTCAGAGAAATCAGATGTGTTGTTAACCGATTGACCTATATAGGAATCTCGATCCCAAACACTAATTTTCCGAATATCCCGAATTTCGTGTTCTCATCCACAATGTTTTAGGTTGGACTATCTATAAATAGTAGATCAATGCTTTTCATTTTCTAAATAAATAAATAAATAAATAAATAAATAAATCAATCAAACTTTTTTCTTCAAAATTTTAAATTTGTAATGACATATGATCATTTCCCTAAAAAAATTTGTACTTATAATTTTTGTCATGGGTATAGTGAGTCACAACCAAAAATCCAATAGTTTTGTAATATTTTCATATTATTTATTTTTTTCAAAAAATTGTAGATAATAAAACCCTTTCTAAGCACCACATAAGTAAGGTTGTCGAAATTTTAACCGAGGGGCGAGGCATATAAAAATTAGGTCATAAGCATCCAATAATTTTCAATGGTTATAATTAATCATATTTAGTTAAGGGGCAGCTATATGTATTATTAATTTTATTTTATACACAACGAGTATTATTCAATATAATAGTTTATTGGTTCATCAACGAATAAAAGTAGAGGGGATAATTTTCAGGTTCAGACTATTTAGATTTTTTTTTTGTCTGTTTATCCAGGCCGGATTCATGTCGGGCTCAGACTCATGTCCGTATTCGTCCAAGCAGGCGGCCTTTTTTTTAATTTTATTTTATTTATATTTGTATAAATATTTTAATATATATTTATTAAATTAAAAAATAAATACATAATATT
Source organism: Fagopyrum tataricum (assembly GCA_002319775.1). Taxonomy (NCBI): domain Eukaryota; kingdom Viridiplantae; phylum Streptophyta; class Magnoliopsida; order Caryophyllales; family Polygonaceae; genus Fagopyrum; species Fagopyrum tataricum. The sequence continues at coordinate 4,417,043 of CM008283.1, forward strand.
ATATATATAAACATCGTATTTATTTAATTTAATATAATTAGACATAAATGATTTAATTATACTTAATATTAAATAATATTTTAATACAATAAAATTTTATTTTATTTTCTTTTATCAATTCAAGTTAAGCTTTTGGTCCGACTGGACTTTTGATGTTTTTCATATCCGACTGGACTTTCTAGCCTTATTCGTACCCATCCGTTTTTCGAACGGGCTGACTTTCAGCCCGACCATTCTTGTAATGTTGTCCTGATCCAACCCACCGGACATATAGAGCAACTTTTAACCTTGTTCGTATCCGCCCATTTCCTGGACAGGAGGGCTAGATTTGATCAGCTATAATCAAGAGTCTGTCTCACTCTCTACGTAAATCACCATTTTAGCAAGTCAGACGACGACGTTTCACAGAACAAAAATATATATGGACTGTTTTAAGATATGGTTAGTCATTTTTTCATTTTTATGCTTGGCCGAAAAATAGATATACATACCAAATATATATATTATATACATTTTATGGAAAACATGGCAAGTAGATCAACATGTTGTCGCAATTTCAACTTGTCTATGGCTTCTTTCTCCACTCCTACTACTTAAACGGAAGCCCCTCCGTCGCAGACACTTCACTCTCCACTCTCTCCCTCTTCTCTCTTCCTCCGCTTCTGTCTGGCCGCTTTCTTTCTTCTCCTTCTCCTTCTTTTGATTTGATTGATTTACCGATAAACGGACAGTATTCAAAGCTTGGCGATGGATTCACTGCTACTTGGATCGATTGCTAAGCCATGTCCACGTTCTTTCGCTGTCTCCTCTAACTTTTCTCCCGTCGCTAGAGGTTTGTTTATCTATTTTTGTCTCTTTCTGCAGATGCGATTGATTCGTTCGAATTTCGTTTATTTTCGATTTCCTGCTGGTGTTTTGCTTTTTTTAAAAAGAAAATTTGATTTGAGAATGCCTCTAAGTGACGGAGTTTTTTTGGTTCTAGAAATTTTAGTAGCAGTTGATGCTTGTCATGCAATGAGATGTTACATTGAAAAAATTGCGAAGTGATATCGTTAATTGATTAGTCGTTGCTACACACAGGGCTTTATTTGGAGATAATGGAACTTTCTAAATCTAGAATGTGACTGAACTTGCACAGTACGACTGGTTTATCAAATGAGTAATGATTATGATTTATGAATATGTCTATTCTCCAATCTCAATAGAAGACAATTGTTGCGATTTTGAAGTGCGCAGGAAAAGAAAAAGATTCAGCTGATTTTGGATTTGTTGATGAGTACATTAGCCCTTCAATTGTTGACTGTCATTCTGATTCTTGTGAGCTGTGATATCTTTTGTGTATAGAGCTATAGCCTTCAGTTCAAGGCGTACAGTTTGTTGACAGTAAGGATTATACTTTGACTTAGACAGGATACATACATGCTCATTTATGAACAACGTTTCATAAACACAGACCTCTTTGGAATCTGCTTTCATGCTGCTCATGCATGATTTCATTTTTCAATCCCATTTCAATTATTGACTGTCATTTTGATCCCTTTTGATTCTTTCTGTTTAGCTTTAAGCTCAAGTTGCACAACGTTCAAGCACTTAGGAAGACATCATGGTGTGACAACTCAACTACATTTCACGGATACTCATTCAGGATCAATTGAAAAGAGGTCTGTGCCATCCTTTAGATGTAATAGAAAACAACTAATAGTCGCATCAGCTGGACAGTCTCTTGAGTCTGGGCCTGAAGCCTACAGTTCCAAAAACATTTGGGATTCTTTGAGGAATATGGTTGATGCTTTTTACAGATTTTCACGGCCTCATACGATTATTGGAACAGTTGAGTTTTTCTGTAATCTGTCCTGCTACATACATCTGTCATTTGATTCTATCTTGCTCGCCTAAAATGCTCTTATAGTCAATCATCTCTATCTCCTGCAAGCAATATAAGATTTTATTTCGTGGTGACAGGCATTGAGCATAGTTTCAGTTTCTCTTCTTGCAGTAGAGAAGTCTTCTGACTTTTCGCCGATATTTTTCATTGGGATGATTGAGGTAATACTTAAATCTTTTCACTCTGATGCTAATCAGTTTTTGTATCTGATAATTCAGTATTTTGATTGTCTTATGTAAATGTTGTTGCTCATACATTTTCAGGCCATTGTTCCTGCTCTTATGATGAATATCTATATCGTTGGGCTAAATCAGCTCTATGACATAGAGATAGACAAGGTTAAAAATAAAAACCCTCTGCTTTGAAGTTGATTTTGCATTAATATTTTATCTTCATATATGCTACTTATCCGATCCTGTTCTGCTACTTTTCCGTTTACCATCCCTTATTGCTATCGTTTTGTATCAATTGTTCTATCTTCAGATATGCTTGAGGACACAATCTCAAAATGAACTAGATACTTATATTTTAGTGGTAAAGATTCATCCAAATGAAGATAGAAAATATAGGATGATAACCATTGTGCAAGGGTAAAAACCTCCCAGTCAAGGCAACGAATCCCTGCAAGCTTACAGATGATTTATAATAAAAAGCACAGATGCCTCCATTAACTATATGGTATCTGATTGAGCTCGATTCTACTTGGGCCTGGAACAGTCCAGCCCACTGGATACAACCTCTGACTTAGGGTCTAGCTTTTATTTTTGGCAACAGAAGCATCGCATGCAATCTTTGTTTTGCCCTCAACTGTTACCGAATATATTTTAGAGCCAATCAAGCATCGAGTAAAGTTGATGCAGTTAATTGAACATTTGTAGTATGAACTTCAGCTATTAAAAAAATATAAACAAATAGCTTTGGTATTTTCAATTCTATGTTTTATATATAAGATGTTGTCTCACACATCCTGACTAGGCAAATGCTGCATACTTTTCTCAGGTTAATAAGCCATATCTTCCACTGGCATCGGGAGAGTATTCTGTAGGAAACGGTGTCTTCATTGTGACATCATTTGCTATATTGGTATGGTTTGTAGTCCTTTTTTAATGTAGCTGATTGATCCTAATTGCATATCTGGATAAATTTTTTCACTCATGAACCTGTTTTAGTTGTCTTGTGAATGGAGTGGTTTCTTTGGTTTCAATTAAGTATATAGTTTGTTTGGCCTGAATTATGCATTTGGTGAAGCCTTTCCATATGAGTTGCATCTTTCATAAGATGACAGCTCTTATGTTTCAGATGTTTTGTTCTCAAAGCTTCTGTTGCAGCTTTCTACAAAAAAGAAGATTATCTAGCGAGTAATGGAGATTATGCCTTTTTTGAATGTCTTTGCTGCTGTTTGATATTTATTGCACTGTGATCATTTTCATGAGCATAAGGCTAGTTAAGGAGAATAAGTTTGCTACTATTTCTTCAAGCTTGAGTGTGGTCGATGGCTTAGTTGTATGGTAGGTGTATTGTTCTTTGCTCTGAGTCGGTAATGAATCTATCAAGTGTGCGGATTGCTGGACACGTAAATATGTTTATTTCTAATTTCAAGATGAGCGATTTAGTTAATTGTAATACCTCCACTCCTCCAGGTCTCAGGTGCCTCAACACTGTGAGTCTTGGGGCCTTTACAAGAAAACTATGGATTTTCATGGGATGGGCATTTTGATGTACACATTTGATATTGAAATTTCTGAAGAATATGAAGCTTCAAATCTCACCTCTATACATTAGCATGGCTTGGCTGTTTGATCCTTATAATGACTGTAGCACAACACAAGTGTCAAATATAATTTCTGGAGGTTATGTTTTTTTACTAATAATCTATATCCCTGTTATCATTTACTAATTGTGCCTTCTTTAACCATGCAGAGTTTTTGGGTCAGTTCAGTTGTGGGTTCGTGGCCTCTATTCTGGGCATTGTTCATTAGCTTTGTGCTTGGTACAGCATACTCAATAAACGTGAGATTGTTTCTACTGAAAGTGACTCTTTTCCACCAGATTATGCCGAGTTAGTTTCAACTTACACGGCCTCTGACTTTCTTGTATATTCAGCTGCCTATGTTCAGATGGAAGCGGTTTGCTTTAGTTGCAGCGATGTGCATCCTAGCAGTTCGGGCCGTGATTGTTCAAATTGCATTCTTTTTGCACATGCAGGTTATTGAGGATACACTGTTCATTTCGGTTTATCTGTTATTTTTTATTTCTCACGCCATGATAACTGCACAACTTTCAGACGCATGTTTTGGCAAGACCAGCTCTCCTTTCTAGGCCTGTGATATTTGCCACCGCATTCATGAGCTTCTTTTCCGTGGTAATAGCGTTATTTAAGGTAAGATGTAACTTCCTGGCTACAAATCACTCATGCTTTCATTTTGAACCACTGATTTCCATAATAATATATTTATTTGGTGAAGTGTGATGAAGATCAGTAAAATCTGGCAATCTGGATGGTATATCATATTTAATGTACTTGCATTCTTTTCTGGCTCTTGCGTTCACTATGTACCAGACCATTTAATGAAAGGCTATTTCCTTGACATATTATGAGTTATGACCTCCTTGAAAATCAGTTAGCCTTTACATTATTACATAGCATGGTGTCTGTAACACATGAGAATGGTTAAAATATCTCAGCTAAATGCTAAAAACAAGTTATTTTATTTTTCTTCTGTTTTACATTGTCGCAAAAACTACCGGTTGTTGTGATAGAGGTCTTGCTTCGGTTCATCACTTCAATGCCGAAAAAAAGTCTCTAAATTGCACTTTCATGTAGGATATACCTGATATTGAAGGAGATAAAATCTTTGGCATCCGATCTTTTACTGTACGTTTGGGTCAAAAGCCGGTTAGTCTCGGAAACTTTGTCAGTTGAAGACCTTTATTAGACTGGGCATCTGTTTTGTTTTATTTAAATGTGCTTTTACACTTTTCAGGTGTTCTGGACTTGCATTTCACTACTTCAAATGGCTTATGCTGTTGCTATTGCTGTCGGGATTTCCTCAAACTTCCTCTGGAGCAAAATTTTAACCGTAATGTTTCAGTTTTCTGATAGATGACCCTCTCTTCTTTTCTGTTTCAATGGATAATAATTCTTTAGGCAATCTTCCATAGTTGTAGGTTAGCTGCCAGCTTCATTAATCAGGCGTGATAATATATTGTTTCTTGTTACAATAGTTATGAGATGTAGAAGAGAGGAGCCTTATTGTACATGAAGTACCTGAATACACTTTCGACTTATCTTCTTTGTACTAATCGAGTCCGTAACATTCAAATGTCAAGGTTATGATTTCATCACTTCACTTCATTCTTGGAACAGGTTGTAGGTCATGTTGCATTAGCTGCAATACTATGGAGCAGAGCCAAAACCACTGATTTAAGTAGCAAAACTGAGATAACATCTTTCTACATGTTCATTTGGAAGGTAATTGCTTTGTTGTGGACGCTGTTGCTCTTGTTGTATGTATAATTTATTTACTTTTCAGTTATCTGTGCAAATTACCATTTCATGTGCGAAGTACTGAACATTGTTTTGTTCCACTTATTTGGCTTTCATGAATATCGTGCCACCTTAAGTAAAAAAAAAAAAGAAAAAGTGATTGGAGTTGACATAGTGTTGAACAAATCAATCAAAACTGAAAAAAAAAGCCTGCTATTCACGTCCTCTCCGTGTTTGAAGTTTGAACTAAAAACGAATTTCTTTTGTGAATTGTTTGATATTCATATATGGATATATCAATTATTAGTATCGATATGGGTATCAAGATATAGGTGATAGGTAGTATGAAAAATTTCTCTTCAGAAAGAGTTTCAGAGAGAAATAACAGAAAAGGGAGGAAAAATATAACCACTAGTTTTTGGAGTATATCAACAAGGGAAAAAAAGTGTATTAGAGTATAACAGATTGATATCTTATACTTGTATAGTTGTATGTCAAAACACTGAGTTTTTTTTAATGTTATACCCATATACGATATCTAGACAGGGATACCAAACTATTTGTTATGATCTACATCCGTCGTTAGGTTTTAAATTCCAGCAGTTCCATAGTTCAGCAATCTGATATCATTGCACAAATTTTGTATTCCATGTGCAGCTATTTTACGCCGAGTACTTCCTGATCCCGCTCGTGAGATGATATAGAAAACTGTTTGGAATGGTGCACATTCGTATTCAGCCTGGATAAGTTAAACGTTGTTAATGATGATTTTGGTTGTTGATATGAAATATGTGCAATAAAGTGTCTTCTTGGTCGAGATGAATGAAACTCTGGTCTCATGTCATATTTTATTGGTGAGCAAAGCAATGGGCTTATGGGGGTGATGATTTTTAGTATTGTTCGAATTGAGTTTGTGAGGCTTGTGGGCAGGGGTAGGTGGGGCTGTTCAATTCCAGACTGGGCCGTAAACCCAAATCGGAAATTAATGTCTGAGTAATTTTAAAATTCCATGTTATGGTCGGTTCGATTGTTTTAAAACATTTTCATATTATTTTGAATAGTATATATAAATATGGCTCGGATTTGGACCGGGTTATAATTAAACCATTTGGAATTTAAGAAATTAAAATAATATACTGTATTGGTATAGTCCAAACTCCAAACTACACTATGTCAGTCCGGACCATTGGCACATATCTAGGCGACTAGGCCGTTGATAATTAAAGTACACATGTCTTAAAACTATAAACTCCAATGATCAACCGGTTTGGACGGCCCAATCTATTTATGTTTGGACTTCTTTGCATTAATTTGGCTTTTCTGTGGCTTGTCCGTAAGTATTGACATTTGGATTTGGACGGATTATGTACATGATATAAATAAGTATGTGTACAAGTCTACATTATTATACGGTAATGTAAAAACAAAGTTTTTTTTTTTTTGTTTTTTTTTAAATATATGAAGTTATGTTATTTATAAAACTATCAATCAATCATCAAAAATATTAATATTATAAAATTGAGTAGGTTTGGACATAAATCCCGTAAATCTCGGGCCCATCCGATCCTGTCCCTATCACGGTGGTTTTTTTCCAAAAGTTTTAAATCTCGTCCCGTCCAGTCCCACAAAAAAAATATTGCGGTACGGAATATGAGTCTTACCTTCCACGTCCCGCAAGGCCCATCCCATCCGCATATATTAAAATTTTTAATATAAATTAAATAATTAAATATATAAATAGTGATCATTATGTAATTTTGTTCGTATAAAGTTAACAAATTTTCAAATTCATCTACAAAGGCAAAGGAAAAGTGAACTTAGTTATGACATTGCCTAAGAAGTAGTGATCAATATGTAATTTTGTTCTTATATTTTATTTTGGATGTTTAAGCTTAACATTTTAATTATGTTTTGTAAATTTGTTGCGACATTCAATTTTGATGTCTTTCGTTTTAAGGATATCAACGAATATTTGCTTTCATAATTTGTTAATTTAAACCGAAAAGGCGAAAACAATATAGATCTTGCAGGATTGGTCTCATCCCGTCCCGGTTCCAACCGGGATAGAGCCCAATGGTTTTTAGTAAAAAAAACTCAAGGCCCATCCCAATCCTGTTCCATTCATAATGAACGAAATGCGACGTGTGATGACCTTAATCCGTCCCGTTCCAGCCCTAAAATTGAGTGTCAAACAAGGTTCAAATTAAAATCGATCAAATTTGTATTAAATTATTTGTCTTCTTATCTAATATACTGATCGTACAATGTCATTCAAAGATTATTACAGAGAAAAATAAAGCCACCAAATACTTTTTAAAAATTATTTATAACTTAATTGTTTTAATTAAATTATCACAAGGTATAATAGAAAATATTGTTAATTCTAAATATATATGATAAAATCTTTATTGATAAAAAATTGGAACTAGATTTTAATAAAACTATTTAATCTTTTTAAAATTATTTTTTTTAACTTTGTTTAGTAAGTTTAACTTTTTCTCAAAATCTTCTATCACAAAATTTATTCACCCTACTTATTTGTTTGTGTAAGTATATTATTACATCGTACATAGTCATGTTGCGTCGGGGACCACCAACTCTCCTTCCAACCAAAGTTTTATTAATCTAACCGGCACGAATAGACTGTGAAGAGGAATGCTTCCTTGCCAACTCTCACATAAAATAGGCGATAGATGTTAATCATCCATATGAACAATACGAGATTTAATAAATATTTTTAATAAATATCTGTGCAAGACACGGACTATGCACTAGTTAACAAATAAAACAACGAGATCCGTACGATAAAATTTGATATCATATTATTTTTAATAAATATCCGTGGAGGAAATGCACGTTAATTGAGTGTGCGCACATAAATTTATGATTTATTATAAAACGAATTAATAATAGAAAGAACAATCCATAAACTTATACCGTTAGATTCACATACTTGATATAGTCGACGTGTGGAACAACACGCGTCTCTAACATGATCTACAATCGTTTTTCCTTTTGTTCTGATTGTAAAGATAATAATATCAAACAACAGCATGCGATTGATTTAGGAACCAAGCCTCACAAACCTAAAAAATTTACTCTTTTGCTTCATGAGTGGAAGCCAATTATTCAACGTTCAGCTCAGAATGAAACCTGCATGTATTCTCTAAGATTATAAGGCAATTTTGCATCGCGTTCTTTAAGATTATATATACAAATTAAACTTGCATGTCCAATGTGATCACATGTACAGTACAGACATATCAAAGTGGAGGATCATATTCCAATTTTTTTATTTGTATTTTTATATTTCATATGTATAGACAAATCTATTTATCTTTTCCAGCTACACTGCACATTTGCAAAACATTCTTTAAGATTATAATGCAAATTTCTGCAATTCATTAAGGTTCTTAGATCTTGACTAGATCTATTGTCATTAAGATTCTTAAATTTTAACTCGATAAGTCAGTTCCAATAAGCCCATGTGTCCGTTTAGAAAACCAATTTATAGGAGATTATCAAGTTTACGAAAATTATGAGAGAAAAACCATGTTGTGTGTTTGAAAACTTGAGTAATCGAGTTTATACTAACCTATGAAAATTAAAAAGTTTCTATTTTAAAAGTCAATGAGGTGTTTTTTGAATCTACTATATAATATTAAAATATAAGAAAATATGGTCTCTTGTAGGTTGTCACGTTCACACTAACTACCTCAAATTTTGTCATTTATAACACCATATTATATCGGGTTAAATTTTGTCACGTGTCATTCTCACGATAAATCACATGTTAGATTTTGAATATATTTGACTTGCTTATTTTATATTCACTCAAATCTTTCTTTTAATAACTAGGATCAAAAATAAACTTTTGAGCTAAATTTCAAATATATTATTAAAAAAAATCCACATTTTATAATTATAACATATAATTATAATATTTCACATTCTTTTTTAGCTGTAATGATTAATATTTTATACTCAACCCTTTATATAGATTATTGAAGATGTAATTTTTACTTTTGTTATTTTTTATATAATTTTGTTACTTCGTTCTAAATTTTTAATTTTTAGATATTTTTATTCCTTCTTTTACTTTAATCATTTTTTACAATTACAATTTTTATATTGAAATTATTTAAGATTATAAAAAATTTTAATTTTAATTTTAAAAATCCCGTACAAGACACAGATATATTCCAAACTAGTGAAATATAATCTTACAAAATAATTTTAAAATGAAAAAGCAAAACCATTTTGATCATTTTCTCTAAACATCAGCCAAGCTTATAAAAAAATACTTTGTTTAATAACTACTTATTTTAGCTACTATATAAGCTTCATTTTAACTACTAAATAAGCTTCATTCTCTCTAAACATCAACGAAATGACGATATTTAAAATATATATAGCTATCTTCTAAAAATAAAAAAAGCATGCGATAATTTAAACTATTCTTTTTCAAAATTTTAAATTATTTTTTCATTTCTGTTCTAAATAAGGATTTTTTTTATAAAGGCTGATACACTTATTTTTTGTATGCCAAAGACACCATATTAATTAAGAGTAAGTAGTTTACACGACTAACAAGTAACATCACATGCTAGCTATCATGTTAGGCCTTTGGCTTTGTGGTTGATTAATTAGGGTTAAGTTGGTTGGTCCCCGCCGGCAGAAGTCCGATATGTTAATTTGAATCATATAAGTATTGGTTATCAGAGCACATGTGTTTCCACTTTTTTTTTTTTTAAACAATTTATGCAAAATTTTTAACTTAAAGCGATAGACCAAGGATATTTATGTTTTTTTAATTACGAGAATAATGAGTTAGTAAGACCTTTTTTTATTGTTGATATTAACTACGTCCTCAGTCATTTTACATTTATTTTTAACTTTAAAATCACGGTATAAATGGAATTTTAGAGAGAAGTTAAAATAAAACTCTATAAATAGGATTTATCTAGGTTCGGGTTCGGGTTCGGGTTCCGGTTTGGAGTTTGGGTTCGGGTTCGGGTTCGGGTTCGGGTTCTGGTTCGTGTTCCGGTTCGGGTTCCGATTCGGGGTCCCGGTTCGGGGTTCCGATTCGGGTTCCGGTTCGGTTTAGGGTCGGCTCGGGTTCCGGTTCAGTTCAGAGTCGACTCGGGTTCCGGTTCGGTTCAAGGTTTGTGTTTGGTTGGTTTAAGGTTTTCTTTTGTGTTGGGTTTACCTTAAAATTACCAATTTGCCCTTCTATTTTATCTTTATAGATAAATAAAAGGGGCCTAGTTTGACCATTTATAATAGAATGAGCCCTTTCTTAGTGCTCTTCTTTACAAAAAAGGCCCACTCTTTCATTTAACCCTTTAATTATAAACTTTATATTCTTAATTTATAGACGGCATCAGAGAATATTACGAAAAATCATAAAATTTATTGATACCGTTTGAAAATTAAAAAAACCTTGAAAATATATCATTTTCGGGTCTGGTAGTCTCAATTTACAATGGTGTCTTTGAACTTCAAATTACACAGTTAACGAACATAATTAATTAGTAGATATTTTTCATGATACTAAAGAACGTCTTAAAAAAAAATATTATTTTGATAGACCAAATAATCAATAATACAATGTAACAAATATATTAAAATTACTTCGTAGTACAATTTGATTTGCTAAAATTATGTAGTGTTTAGAAGGATCAAATTTATTCTTCAGAAAGGTTGACAGCATATCTTGTTGCCCGTCTAACTTCTAACTCGATGTAATAATAATAATAATTATTTCATTGTACAATCTGCAGGAACAAATATATTAAAAATTACTTTAACAAAATCACAAGGTACTTCACATTATATAGGTAACATTACTTCACATTATATAGGTAACATTAAAATTAGCTCGAAGGTATTACGTTTTCAATATAAATCTACCAAAAATTATATTAATTAATATATCAAAATTACAAGTACTTAGATTAGTTTAAAAAAAGAAGTAGAAAAATATAGTGACTGAAATTAGTTAATTATATGGTTAACTTTGAAAAGTAACTATAAAATATTAAAATTTATCATAAATTTATCAAATTATATTTTTATTAATTAATTTAACAAAATTCATAAAATACTTTAATTAGTTACACTAGTTTTATCGAGATTTATGTTTCTTAACAAATATTAAAAATTAATCAGATATATAACAAGTATACAATCGTTTTTGTGAATCGATCATAAATACTAAAAATTACTTAATTTAAGTGTATAATTTGAATACGGGATCCACAAATATACAAAAGCTAGTAAATTTGAGACTATAAGGCACTATGTAACTTCGTTATGTTTTGGCTTCATTAAGATAATTTATTCAGGATAATATTATTTATTGATATGTATAATAACTACAAACTAATCATATATCATTAGAAGATATAAATCATTTAAAATCTATTTAACCATAATTGTGGAATTTTATCACTTATTTAGTCGGGTATAACTTTATAGTGAAAAATATATATTAGGTGATAGTTATAAAAAAAGAAGAAGTATTAAATACACGATTTAAAAAAAAATCATAAATCATAAATTTACTCGAAATTTCAAAAAAAAAATCTAAAACCTTATAGTGTGCAAAAAAATTTTGAAATTTTATATAGATAACTTACATGGTTCACACGGTGAATATTTTCAAATTTATTTTTTCATTTTTGTGTTCCAAATTAATCGTTATTTATATTTTATAAAAAAAAATTCCAACCGCCATGTAGGTTGTTGGAATTTCAACTAGTCTATGGCTTCTACTCTCCCCTCCTCCTACTTAATCGGAAGCTCGTCTGTCGCAGACACTTCACATTTCACTCTCCCTCTTCTCTCTTCCTCCGCTTCTGTCTGGCCGCTTTCTTTCTTCTCCCTCTTTTGATTTGATCGATTTACAGATAAACGTACATTATTCAAATTAAGCTTGGTGACGGATTCACTGCTACTTGGATCTATAACTAAGCCATGTCCACGCTCTTTTGCTGTCTCTTCTACCTTTTCTCCCGTCTCTAGAGGTTTGTTCACCTACTTTTGTCTCTCTGCGCAGATGCGATTGATTCGTTCAATTTTCGTTGATCTAGAAATTTTAGTAGCAGTTAGATAATTTGCACAGTACGGCTGGTTTATCTGATGAGTGATGATCATGAAAACTATTGTGAATATGTCGATTTTTCAATCTCAATAGAGGACAATTGTTGCGATTTTGAAGTTGCGTTGAAAAGATAAATATTCAGCTGATTTTTAATCTGTTGATGAGTACTACAAAAGCATAAAATATTAGTTTCCTCTAGGTCAAATCTGTAACACTATTCTAGAGGATTCATAGTACTAGCCGTTAGAAGAAGAGGACAAAATCAAAAGTCCTATATATACACTTGTATGCAGAAGAGAAACATTAACAAGGAACCTTCAACCTTTGTCATTTTATGAGAGCAATACTGCTCCTCTATCTTTTCTTAGCAAGTACTTAGCCTTTCAGGTGTTGACTGTCATTCTGATTTTCGTAAATTCTGACATCTTTTTTATTGTTTAGCCTTCAGCTTAAGGCGTTTATTTATGAACGCTTTGGGATTTGCTTTCATGCTGCTCATGCATTCGTTTATTCATTTTGATTCTCCGTTTAGCTTTAAGCTCAAGTTGTACAATGTTCAAGCACTTGGGAAGACATCGTGGTGGTGTGACAGCTCAACTACATTTCACGGATACTCAATCAGGAACAACTGAAAAGAGGTATGTGCCATCCTTTAAATGTAACAGAAAACAACTAATAGTCGCATCAGCTAGACAGTTTAGGCCTGAAGCCTATAGTTCCCAAAACATTTGGAATTCTTTGAGGAATATGGTTGATGCTTTTTACAGATTTTCGCGGCCTCATACGATTATTGGAACAGTTGAGTTTTTTTTGTTTTTTTTTCCCTTTCTGTAATCTGTCTTGCTACATACATCTATCATTTGATTCTATCCTGCTTATCTCTTGCAAGCAATATAAGATATTCTAATTCTTGGTGACAGGCATTGAGCATTGTTTCAGTTTCTCTTCTTGCAGTTGAGAAGTCTTCAGACTTTTCGCCGATACTTTTTATTGGGATGATTCAGGTAATACTCAAATCTTTTCACTCTGAATGCTAGTCAATTTTTCCATGTAATAATTCAGTATTTGGATTGTCTTATTCAAACCTTAATGCTCATTCATTTTCAGGCCATTGTTCCTGCTCTTATGATGAATATCTATATTGTTGGGCTAAATCAGATCTATAACATAGAGATAGACAAGGTTAATTATATAAATCTCTCTGCTTTGAAGTTGGTTTTGTATGTATCTTCATGTATTTTTCTTATCTGATCCTGTTTTTGCTGTTTTTCCATTTATCATCTCTTATTGGATGCTATCAGTTTGTATCAGTTGATCTATCTTCTTATATACTTGAGGACACAATCTCAAAATGAACTAGATACTTATATTTTAATGGAAAAAATTCATCCAAATGAAGGAAGAAAATACATCTGATTTATAATAAAAAGCACAGATGCCTTCCCTAACCATATAGATCTCTGAATGAGCTCGATTCTACTTGGGCCCAGAACAGACCAACCCATTGGATCATGACACACAATCCTGGTTTTGCTTTTAACTGTTGCTGATTATTTTGTGAGCCAATCAAACATCGAGTAAAGTTGAGCTATTAAAAATATAAACAAATAGCCTTGGTATATTCAATTCTATGTTTTATATATTAGATGTTGTCTCACACATCCTGACCAGGCAAATGCTGCATACTTTTCTCAGGTTAATAAGCCATATCTTCCACTGGCATCAGGAGAGTATTCTGTAGAAAATGGTGTCTTCATTGTGACATCGTTTGCTATATTGGTATGGTTGGTAGTCTTTTTTTCTAATTTTTATTTTTTCTTCTAAGCTCCTGTTTGGTTGTTCATGAATTTTTTTGGAATCATTGGTTGTAGTTTCATGCAAAATGGATATGCTTCCCCCATTTTGTTTTATGCAAAATGCACTTACTTCAAACCACAAGAAATGATTCAGAAAAATCTCATGAACAAGGATACACTTATGAATTAGGTTCGTTTACATTCCGTTTTTGTTTTCGGAGTTAAAACCAAACGGGCACCTAAATGTGCGTAGTTGATTGAGCCGAATTGCATATGTGGATAAATTTATTCACTCATCAACCTGCTTTAGTTTTGTCTTTTGAAAATAAAAGATTTGATAAATGTAATAAAAAGTGTAATTAGGTGTCATACTTATTCTATGGTAATGTTTTATAAAATTAAGTATAAATTTAAAATATGAAATAAAATCACAAGTCGTAATCAACTTCAAGTTAGATAATTTTTTTATTTTTATCGAATCTAATAATTATTTCAAGTTTAACTACTTATATTTTATATGTTATAATATTTTATATTTTTTGATAGCTCGTAGCAATTATATTGTAGGTTCGATCCCTACTAAGCTTACACCCTATTTTCTTCACCCAATACAATACAACAAAGTTAAAATGTGTCCAACATAAAAGATAGGCAAAAAAATAGATAAAAATAATTATTATATCATAAACAAAAATATTTTCAAAGTTAAAATGTGTAAACATTCGAACTGTGATATCATATAACAATGAAATATATTGTCTGATACAAAAAATATAAAAAATAATCCATTTAATAAAAATTTGAAAGTTAAACAATAATAATTAGTTAAAATGACATACTGACATTTAGAAATTATGAAAATATTTTATAAGGGCATGGTTGATATGCCATGGCTTTTCAAATTATTTATGCATATTGGATTTTAAAAAAAGTTAAATTGCTATTGCACGCAGTGCACCGGGTCTGTGCAATAGCGTAACACATTACACCAAGATTTCAAGGAGCAAGATATTGTGGTGACTCATTCTTGAAAAAAATAATTTAATATTAGAGTGGATCGAAGATCCACCTATTTAATATTAAATTGATAAAAATAAATATGCATAGATCTTAACCAAGAGGTTGGGAAAGATGTTTTGTCAAGCCTTCAACTCTTTTATTTATACTTTAACAAAAGAAACACCTTTTATCTTCACGAGTTCTCAAAATAATAGGTTTACTTATAAATAATATATAACAAATTTATATAACATTAATTTGTAAATATGAAAAAAACTTAGTGTTATCTGCTCTTTATAAAAAAAAAAATCAGATTTAATTTTAATTAAGTTTCAATGGCAAATCTACTTAACTTTATCAACAAATAGGATGACTTGCTTTATATATATACCATGTGCATTGACCTTGAATACACTCTGAATTCCCTTATCATTTACTAATTATGCTTACTTTAACCATTCAGAGTTTTTGGGTCAGTTCGATTGTGGGTTCATGGCCACTATTCTGGGCATTGCTTATTTGGCTTTGTGCTTGGTACAGCATATTCAATAAACGTGAGTTAGTTTCTACCGAAAGTGATTCATTTCAACCAGATCCCGTAGAGTTACTCCGTTTGGTTGTACCTCCAAGAATAGAAACGAATATAGTATGTATATATATTATACTCATTCATCAAATGTCTTGAAATTATTATTTGTTATTCCAACTAATTGGAGCAAATATGATTAATTTAAATATCTACAAGAAACAAAATGAGAAACATTTTGCATTTAGGACGAAACTCTAAGAATTAGTTTTATCAAATGAACAATAATAGTAAATTAAATGTGTTTTCATTATGTTTTTGTTTTCGGAATTGCAATCAAACGGACACTTAGTATCAACTTCATGGCCTCTGACTTTCTTGTATATCCAGCTGCCTATGTTCAGATGGAAGCGGTTTGCTTTAGCTGCAGCGCTGTGTATCGTAACAGTTCGGGCAGTGATTGTTCAAATTGCTTTCTTTTTACACATGCAGGTTCCTATTCTCTCTGCACTCCAAGTGCCTCCTTTCCACTATCTACCAAATAAGCTAGCAAAGAATTATAAATTATACCCGTATACGTAGTAATTATCTCGATACAAGGAGGGACACAGTCCCCTCCCTTACCCCTTGTCTCCGCTGCTGTTGTCAACTGTATAATATAGTGATGACTGCACAACTTTCATTTCATGTTATCTGTCATTTTTGTTATCTCTCACGTCATGATAATGTCACAACTTTCAGACGCATGTTTTGGCAAAACCAGCTCTCCTTTCTAGGCCTGTGATATTTGCCACTGCATTCATGTGCTTCTTTTCTGGGGTAATAGCGTTATTTAAGGTAAGCTGTAACTTCCTGACTTTACAAATCACTCATGCTGTCAATTTGAATCATTGATTTGTTAGAATATTTACGATTCCGTTTCGAAATCAAAACACTCTAATAAATCTGGACATAAATCAACCGAAATTATATGTATACCGATTAAAGACTAATCTATATCCGAAGTAGCCTTCCTTACGATTCGAAAGAGTAGGAATTGATTTTCTCCTTCTTGTCTTTTTCTCTTAGTTGGACTTTAATAGAGAAGTCTTTGTAATCTTCTTTCTTTCGGAGAAAATGTTAGAAAAAAAAATTATTTTCTCTCCTCTCTCTTCATTTTTATGGAAGACTTTATTTCGTTTAGTTTTTTTTTTTACCTAAATATATTTAATTATCTTAATAGATAAAAAATAAAAGAGTAATTACTCTTGCAATTCTAATGTCATTTACCGATACCGTTTCATCACGATTACATCTTTATATTAGTACCACATAATATGCTAGACTTACTATTAAACCTAGACACATGAACCATATTAAATGTATATATAATACCAATATATTCTAAACATGATTTCTATAATAATTTAATTACTTAACGAAGTAGGTGTGACGAGGATCAATAAAGATTGACATTTTCAATGGTGTATCATGCATTCACTATGTGCTAGGCCATTTAATCAGAGGCTATTTACATAGGTATGGTGTCTGTAACACTTGAGGATGGTTAAAATCGGTCAAGATCTTCTGTATCCCTACTCTTGTGTATCTTTGTATCCTTATCACGTGATTGGTTTAATTTATATTGTTTATTATTTTTCTCGTAAAGCAGTAAAACTTTAATCCTATTTATTTAGCCTCAGCCAATCACATGTTAGGATACATATATCACTGTTATAGGAGATCTCAACTGGTTTAAAATATCTCGGCTAAATGCTGGAAACAAGTTATTTTATTTCTCTTCTGTTCAAACATTGTAGCAAAGTCTCTAAATTGCAATTTCATGTAGGATATACTGTACGTTTGGGTCAAAAGCGGGTTAGTCTCGGAAACTTTATCAGTTGACATAACCTTTATTAGACTGTGTATATGTTTGGTTTTCTTTGAATGTGCTACTACACTTTGCAGGTGTTCTGGACTTGTATTTCACTACTTTAAGTGGCTTATGTTGTTGCTATTGCCGTCGGGATTTCCTCAAACTTCCTCTGGAGCAAAATTTTAACCGTAATGTTTCAGTTTTCTGTTAGATGACCCTCTCTTCTTTTCTGTTCCAATGAAGGAAGAAAATATATTGTTTCTTGTTACAATGACTATGAAACAGGTTGTTGGCCATGTTGCATTAACCGCAATACTCTGGAGCAGAGCCAAAACCACTGATTTGAGTAGCAAAACTGAGATAACATCTTTTTACATGTTCATTTGGAAGGTAATTGCTTTGTTGTGGACGCTGTTGCTCTTGTTGCATGTATAATTTATTTACTTTTCAGTTATCTGTGCAAATTACCATTTCATGTGCGAAGTACTGAACATTGTTTTGTTCCACTTATTTGGCTTTCATGAATATCGTGCCACCTTAAGTAAAAAAAAAAAAAAAAAGTGATTGGAGTTGACATAGTGTTGAACAAATCAATCAAAACTGGAAAAAAGCCTGCTATTCACGTCCTCTCCGTGTTTGAACTAAAAACGAATTTCTTTTGTGAATTGTTTAATTTTAGGATCCATATATTCATATATGGATATGTCAATTATTAGTATCGATATGAGTATCAAGATATAGGTGATAAGTAGTATGAAGAATTTCTCTTGAGAAATAGTTTCAGAGAGAAATAACAGAAAAGGAAGGAAAAATATAACCACTATTTTTGGAGTATATCAACAAAGGAAAAAAAGTGTATTAGAGTATAACAGATTGATATCTTATACTTGTATGTCAAACACTGAGTTTTTTTTAATGTTATACCCATATACGATATCTAGAGTCTAGACAGGGATACCAAACTATTTGTTTTGATCTACATCCGTCGTTAGGTTTTAAATTCCAGTAGTTTCATAGTTCAGCAATCTGATATCATTGCGCAAAATTCCTTATGCAGCTATTTTACGCCGAGTACTTCCTGATCCCGCTCGTGAGATGATATAAAAAAACTGTTTGGAATGGTGCACATTCGTATTCAGCCTGGATACGGTAAACATTGTTGATGATGATTTTGGTTGTTGATAGGAAATGTGTGCAATAAAGTGTCTTCTTGATCGAGATGAATGGAACTCTGGTCTCATGTCATATTTTATTGGTAAGCAAAGCAATGGGTTATGGGGATGATGATTTTTAGTATTGCTCGAATTGAGCTTGTCGGCAGGGGTAGGTAGGGCTGTGCAATTCCGGACTGGACCGTAAACCCAAATCGGAAATTACTGTCTAAACTAGACAGTAATTTTTAAAATTCCATGTTATGGTCGGTTCGATCGTTTTAAAACATTATGTCAGTCCGGACCATTTGCACATATCTAGGCCGTGGACAATTAAAGTATACATGTCTTAAAACTATAAACTCCAATGATCAACCGGTTTGGACGGCCCAATCTATTTATGTTTGGACTTCTTTGCATTGATTTGGCTTTTCTGTGGGTTGTCCCTAAGTATTGACATTTGAATTTGGAGAACTGGGCTTGTTTTTTCTATTTCTGTTGCTACTGTAGCATTTTATGGTCGGTTCGAGTCTTTGAGATAAATTTCCCACGTCTAGAGTTGGGAGAATTGAAATCTAGTATTTAAGATCCGTGACTATTCATCCTATTGTCATATGATTTTAAGATGAAACTTTCGACGTGTGCTTAGTTTGAGTCTAATACGCACATTCGTATGCACATAACTCCCATTTTGCGGTTCAATAGACTTTAACATAGTCATGCAATGTCGTTATTTCCGTTTTTGATAAACGCTCTTGCATTTTTTTTTAATTTGATCGCTGATTTACCTGATCTTTTAGGGTTTAGATTTGTTGAAGTTAATATCAAATTTTAAACTTTAAATGTCCGAATTTGATGAATCAATGACAAGTCTTCCTTCCCAAAGATTACGAGATTAGAGTATCTAGTGATATTTATTTATTTTTTTTGGTAAGAAAGAGCATGAAGCCGTATGTAATAGAAAATAAACTACACGCGAGTCATGCACGGAAGGCTATCTAGTGATATATATATATATATATATATATACTATGAAATTAACTACGTTGCATATTATATAGCTACTTTAGCTTCTTCTTCCTCTTCTTTCTGGTTGGCAATCATATATATTACCCGACCCTTGAGTGGGTGATATCTTTAATAGCTCATATGTTAAGGAAATGACTATTCTTATTAAGGGTCCGTTTGATTTCAATTCCGCTTACGAATTTAGTCTATATTTATGCCTTTATTTATGACATTATTTGACATCATTCATTGTTTTTAAAAATTTAAAGAAATTGTAGTAAAATTTGATTAATTTTTAATATCCTATATAAAAATAAAATAGAAAAAAACAAATATATTTTACGTGAAACTATAAGAATAATTCCAAAATTTTCATGAATAATATATACATATAAACTATATTCATTTACATTTTATTTTCCTTTCTAGAAATACAACCTAATGAAATTAAATTCTTATTTAGTCTTTTTTCCCTTCTACTAAATAGACAAACTATTTTTCTACAATTGAATCGAGCTACTCAACGCAAGTCAGCTATCTCTTATTAAAAAAATCAAAAGATTTACATAACCATCGTTCTTGATATTGCTTCAGATTGTAAAGATAACATCAAACAATGATTGATTTAGGAAGCAAAGCCTTACTAACCTACAAAATTAACTCCTTTTTTGCTTTATGTGTGGAAGCAAATCAATCATTCAAAATTCAGCTGATCAAATAGGAAACTTGATTACATCAAAGACAATACATATTGCATGATTCGTGTTCTCATCGGCAAGAATGCTTTAAGTTAAACTACTTCTAAAAGATAGTCCAATTTAACCGCTTTCTATTTTAAAAATAAATAAATAAACATGTTGCATACTTACATGTTCCACCACTTGATCGGTTTGGGACGAATAAGGAGACTAGTTTATACTAGTTTACAATACTTATTAAACTTATGAAAATTATAGAAAAACATAAACAAGATGATACAGGTGTTTAAGAGGCATAGTTTATAAAAACTTATGCTAGTTTATACAAGCTTAAAATTTTCTTATTTCATAAACTGCTTACATTATCTTATTATACATTATAAATATAACCTTATAAAAATTATTATTAAATGAAAAAAGTTTAAGTAATTTTAAACATATATCACATACAATAAGTTTTTTTTCCTCTCAAATATCCACTAAATTTACCTAATTTTTTTCTTCATTTAATTACCTATTGATTTCAGCTATCAATAGACTTAAAACTCCGGTTCATATAAGCTCGAGTTTTCAAACGGACACTTAAAAAAAAAAAACTATATGTACAAACTTGCATGTCCTATGTGATCACATGCACAGTAGACATGTCAAAGTGAAGCATCAAATTTTCCATTTTTTAAAATTATTTTTCCTTTTTCATTTTCACATCATACATGACAACACTATGCATCTTTTCCAGGCTTCCAGCAGACACATATGCAATGTATGTATACTGTAAGATTATAATGCAAATATCTGCAATCATTAAGATTCTTAAATAGATTTGTTAATTGGATAGGCCAGTTCACAAAAATCCATGTGTTATATATATATATGGTTAATAAGAGGAAAAAAATCATGGTTAAATTTTCTAACGACTATATTATGTGAATTTTAAAATTGTGAATCCAATATAATTGTATGTTTTATTTTTATTCTTTAATTATTTTTTCGGGTTGTTTAGTAGAATAGTTATGTACCGTGGATATAAATTTTAGGAAAATGTTATAAATATAAGGTAAAAAAATAAAAATTTAAGAGTAAAATTCTAATTTTTTAATAGGTTAATCCCTTAAAGTTAAATTCTTATTTTTTGTAACTCTAGGGATTAACCTATTAAATTTTATTTTCATTATGAATAACTAATCAAACGGCCTAACCAATTGATTTTTGTGTACCTAAGACACCATAGTAACGATAGTTTATACGACTAAAAAGAAATATCACATGCTATCATGTTAGGCCTTTGGCTTTGTGGTATGTAATCAGTCCAACGACAAAAAACGTAATCAATTGAAGCAATGGTTGATTAATTAGGGTTAAGTTGATTGGTCTCCGCCAGCAAAAAATCTGACATCCTATTTTGAATCATTACAAGGATAATTGGTTCTCATAGCACATGTGTTTCCACATTTTTAAACACAATTAATGCATAATATTTTAATAAAATATCATCCTTTTTTTTTTTTTTTAAATAAGAGGATATTTAGTTATTTTAAGTTATGGACATTGACCTTTGAAAACATTTATACGATTTAGGCACGTAACTTATTTGACAATTGTGATTTAATTCAAAAAAATCACGCTATATGTACTACGAAGTGATTAGGTTTTGTAAATATTCTTAATCATGGGCATTGAACTTCCAAAATTCAAAAGTTTGAAGGACTAAATTGAAAGCCATTATATGGTTTAGGCACGTAACTTTTTGGCTATATTCCAATTGGTACAAACCCGACATTTATTTTTTCAATTAAATCATGCTTTATATACTATAAAAATCAATATAGACCGATACTTACACTAAAGAGTGGAATATTGTTTAGAATAATATTTTCATTTACAATATTTTTTTATGGACATTACATGGTTTTAAATTTTAGGTCCTATCATTTGTAATCCGATTGTATTTTTTGAAATATTTTCTTCCTATTAATATGATCAAGTGGACGAGGCATGAAAATCAGTTATGTATTTTAAAGATGTATTGATTACGCAGGCCGTCCAATGAGTTTTCGGAATCTTGTGCCAATCTCAAAATGTGGCCCTATTAATAAGAAGTATCAATCTTCTAAACAAACAAATACATGCTTTATATTCAAATAAATATATTACAAATGTGTAAATTTACACAAAAAAAGAGAGCATATGATACAAAATAGGTATTATTATTTTCCAAAAATCATTCTATATTGATAGAGAAGTCAATCCATTAAGTTTCTCTCTCACCTCCCAGAGAATAAAAGTGGATTGACGAACACAAAATGAAAGCGAGAGCAAGATGGCTTGACGAATCAATTTTAGCATGTAATACCCGGGTTTTATAATATTCACGGTCGAATTAAATTGGATTATTTAGGATTCTTAATTTATCGAGATCAAGTTGTTTGAGGAAAAATAAAAATAAATAAGGTAATACATAAATTAATAAATAAATACAATCGAGATTTGGATTGACTCGTAAAGTTTAGATAGCTGGTTAGAAACCGTAACACTTTTCCCGATGAGTTACTATTCATCGTCTTCTACCCTACCACCAAACTCTAACCCTTACCTTGTTTTCCGTTTACCGTCCAAATTCCGGCCACCAGCACACCGACCTTGCCGTCTCGCCCCGCCGCAAGTCGCCACCTCGACTAGACTCGTTCGAAACAGCCCGACCCGAGCCACCGCCTCGCCCCTCGCTCCCCCACGCGTTGCCGCAGATCCATTACTCAATCCGCGGTCGTCCTCACTCGAGTGTCTCCGCCAAATTGGATGCTTGCCCGATCTGCCGCCCAGATTCGAACCAGGACCGCCGCCACCGGAACCCCGAGCCTCTCTGCCTCGCTGGCTACCGAACCCAACCGCGGCGTCTTCTCCCCTACGCACGCAGCGAGCTCCATTGCCGGGATCGAAGGTCGTCTTCCTTTTTCGTTCTTGTTGCTGCCGGAGAAGAAGCGGGACCTGTCGCCTGCCGCTCGCCACCTCTCTCGCCGCCAGGGACTCCCCTCCGCCGCCGCCCTTGCCGGAGACGAAACCCGACGCTGCTGCCATCTACCTACGCCGAGCTCCACCGAGATCCGAGGAGAACCAGAGCTGCCGCCGTCGAGATCCCAAGGAAACCCTAGAACTGGGTCAAAGAGGGGTTTGACCGAATTTGGGTTCTTGGAGGTACGCTTGGAGGAGAAGTTAGTCCATTTTCACTTCGATACACGAGACCCTACGTTGGTTGACTTGAGACGTGCTCGATTTCTTGGTTTTGTTTTGGTGGTTATTGCGTTCATCTTTTTGAGGTAAGTCATATCGACTTACTTAGCTGCCGTTCTGTTTCAGGTTAAGTTTGTCGTTAATTGTGAGTAGGACTTATTTTATTGTTATAATATATCTTTAAATATTGTAAATGTTTATTATAATTTGTGTGTGACTTATTACCTTTAGGGAGTTAGATAGTACTTGTTGTTAGTGTGAGTAGTTGAGAGTTATGGTTGTGATGCGTTGACAAGAGTGAGTATATGATAGATAGAATTATGGATGAGACTGCAATGGATATGATTATAGTTGAGATTAGAACGGGTAAAGTGTTGATTGATATTTCTGACAGACTGAGTTATGATTGAGATTGTGACAGACCGAGTAATGACTGCTATTTTGAGTTGTGTTGAGAATAGGGTAATTGGTTATGTTACGCACTGACAATTACGCCTAGAGGGTAATTGGTTATGTTACGCACTAACAGTTACACCTCATGATGCTGGTTTGCGACAAATGGTTACATGATATATTGGACGAAGCTAATTGGTTATGTTACGCACTGACAGTTACGCCTAGAGGGTAATTGGTTATGTTACACACTGACAGTTACACCTCATGATGTTGGTTTGCGACAAATGGTTACAAGATATATTGGACGAGGCTAATTGGTTATGTTATGAACTGATAGTTACACCTCATGAAACCGAATGTTGATTGATTGACAGTGATGAGATATGTTGTATTTTGTATGGACAAAAAGTAGGGAATGTTGAGTGTAGGGAAAAGTTGGTTGTTATCTATGAGCAGCGATAAGTATAACCAAGGGTGATGAGAGTTGTGATGGATAGGGTTAATGCTAGGGTTAGGATAAGAAATAGTATACCCTGTCTTCTTCTCATTTGATATAGATTGGAGTTTTATATGTTTTAATATTATTAAGGTTTTGCTCTTGCCTAGTTTGTCTTTTCGTTCGTTTGGTGTTTCTCACTTTGGTTCATACTTTCAAATTATATAATTATATTTTATGCTATATTGGATAACTTGATTTTGTGTCCCTTACATGATACGTACGTGTTTAATCTGATTCCGGAGCTTAGACTCCATTCTTGGAACGTTAGCTAATGGTTTTATTATTTGTTGTTTTAGGACTTATTCAAGTACTATACTTGCATGAAATACTACAATTTGGGGAGATGATGTGCAACCGGACTCATGTGTGCCTTAGGTTTTGGGAAGGTTGTTGGATCATGGGCTTGGTTGTGTTGATGGTTTATGTCGTTGAAGGTTGTCCGGGTTTTATCTTTTAGTTTTGCATGGTTTCAAGTTTATCTTATTTAAACACTTTTGTAAATTAAGGTCGGATGTATTTTTATATTTTGTCGTGCTCTTGTTGGAAGGTCCTATAATGAGATTGTTGTCAGACTAAATCTGGTAGACCCATTGTGTGGTCCACATCCTAGTGACACCTCGGGTTCCAAATCCGGGGCGTTACATAGCACGTGCAAGCAGCTAGGGGACGAGGCCGTAAGGGTAGGCCTCTAGTTGCCAAAGGACGTGGTAGAGTTGCCGTTTATGATCCCCAGTGGACGAGGTAGCACCTGAAATGGATGAGCAGGTTGCTGAGAGCATGGTCCTACCGCCTGAGAGGACAATCACTGTTGTATCCAGACCTCCTAGGGCACAACCAACTAGGCCTCCTAGGGCACAATCAACTGTTTCAGGCCGCGTGTCGATGAAGCGACAGAGTTTCGAGAGTATGTGCAGCGAGTGCACCTATGCCAAATGCGTGGTTGAAGACTTTCAACCACATGCGAGTTCCTCCATTTGAAGGAAGATAGGATTGGAGGTTGAATATTGGTTAGGTCACGTGGTGACCGCCTTGGAGTCGATCTGCTGCCCTAAGGAATGACGAGTGGAGCTAGTTCAAACTCTGTTTAGAGATCAGGCGCATTACTGGTGGAGGACTCTCCGGACTAGAGTCATTGGGTTTGACCAGATGAGGGGTTTGATTAGGGAGCATTACTGTCTAGCTACACTCAGGAGAGAGAGACTGCATGACTTTTTGGAGGCTTAGTATGAGGATATTCCGATCTCTAATGTGATTAGTAGGTTTAGAGAGGAGCTGGCCTTACTTGGCCTACCGCCCCTCCTGCGGAGCAACATGTCTACTTGTTTTCGAGGAGGTTGAGAGGAGAGACTCATGCCTACCTTGTTGGATTTCGCTGTGATTCACTGATAGACTATCAGGACAAAGCCTTTTCATTTGAGAGAGACAAGTTTGGGACTAGGAGGGTTAGTCAGATTGGCGGGCCCGAGAAGAGGCAGAGGACTAGACATACCGGCTCGGGTGCAGGACTACCTAGTTATGGACGAGGCTTGACTCAAGGGCGACAAGGCTTTCCGCCTAGGGCACAAATTCCAACGGGAGATGTTCGATGCCACAACCATGGCGGTTCTGATCATTTACGGGCATATTGCAAGAAACCCTTAGTGACTTGCTTTACATGCGGTTGACCTGGACATAGAGCTACCTTTTGTCGACAAGGGAGGCCTCCACAACCTCAGGGAGCTTCCCCAAGTACCTAGAGTATTGGACCAAGACCACCACAACACCAGGCCCCAGGCCAACATCAGCAGTTCAGATCCCCGAGATACATCCCCCTCAAGGTGCGACTCAAGGACAAGGTCGTGGAAGAGGTCGTGGTGCTGGCGCAGGTGACCCCAGAGGAGCACATGCCAAGGATTTCGAGATGAGGAGGGCAGACCAGCCGGCCGCTCCTGCGACTACAAGTACTATTCGGATTAGTGAAGCCCTTGTTCGAGTTTTGTTTGATACGGGTGTTACCCACTCTTTCATTTCCGATGCATGCGTAGATAGATTGTCCTTTCGTTACAGTAGAGGGAGTACCTTTTATAGTAGGGTTACCAGATGGTGGCAAGGTTAGGGGCTCCCGAGAGATTCATGGTTGTCCAGTTCGCATTGGGGAGCGAGAGTGGTTAACGGACTTCCTAGTTATGCACCTAGTGCACGAGGATGTCATTTTGGGGATGGACGTACTGGATGGATAGGTACGACGCGATTTTGGACAAATGTAGGAGGACAGTGTCTATGACTTCAGGAGAGGGTCATGTACAAATCTTCCGAGGATGGGACCTTAGGAAATCTGAAGCCATCATCAGTGTAGTTAGAGCAGCTAGACTGATTGGACAGGGTTATGAGGCCTTCTGGTGTTACGCCATGAAGGAACAGGGGAGTCCAGAGTTGGATGATATTCCAATGGTATGTGATTATACCGACGTGTTTAGAGAGGACTTTCCCGGCTTACCTCACAGAGGAGTGTGGATTTCAACATTGAGTTGGAGCCTGGTACGAGACCGATCTCAAAGGCTCCATACCGGATGAAACCTATTGAGATGATGGAGCTCAAGAAGTAGTTAGAGGAGCTGGTCGAGAAGAGATTCATCCGCCCTAGTGTGTCTCCTTGGGGTGCCCCAGTGTTGTTCGTGAGGAAGAAAGACGGATCAATGAGGTTGTGTATCGACTACCGGGAGCTTAATCGGGCTACCATCATGAACAAGTACCCCTTACCGCACATAAATAATTTACTTGACCAGCTACAGGGAACTGTAGTGTTCTCCAAGATCAACTTGAGGTCGGGTTACCACCAGCTGAGGGTGAGAGAGCATGACATACCCAAGACAACTTTTCGGACTCGGTACGGACATTATGAGTTTGTCGTGATGCCATTCAGGCTCACGAACGCTCGTGTGCATGGAGTTGATGAATGAGATTTTCATCGACTACTTGGATCAGTTTGTGGTGGTATTTATTGATGACATTTTGGTGTACTCTCAGAGTCGAGAAGAGCATGCAGGACATTTGAGGACCATCTTACGAGTCCTCCAGGACAACGAGCTTTATGCCAAGTTGTCCAAGTGTGAGCTTTAGATGTTAGAGGTGGCCTTTCTTGCACCATGTAGTCACCGCCGAGGGGATCAAGGTTCACCCGGCAAATATTGAGGCAGTGTCTTCGTGGCAACCTCCGAAGAATGTTAAGGAGGTGCGCAACTTTCTGGGATTAGCAGGCTATTTCCGTCGGTTTGTGGAAGGGTTTTCACTAATTGCCCGATCACCACTCACTTGTCTTTTGAGAAATACCACCCGGCTGCCACTCTTCAAGCTGAAGGAGAAGATGCTCCCAAACACAACCCGGACTTCTCCGCGTGGCGTCGAAAGGACAAAATTGTTCTTTTATTGGTTCATATGACTCTTTCTGAGCGTGCCCTTGCCCTTGTTGCTCGCTCGAGCTCCGCTCTTGATGCTTGGACCACCCTCGAAAAGTCCTACCAGTCTCAAACACGGGCCCGTCGTATGACTCTTAAGCAACAATTACAAACACTTACAAAAGGTGCTCTCTCGATGATCGAGTATGTTGAGAAGAAAAGGTCAATTTCCGATTCTCTCGCTGATAGTATGTATGTCGTCTCTACCGAAAATCTTGTGGGGTATATTTTGAATGGTCTTGATAGCTCTTATGACCCTTTTCGTACCGCGTTTATGATGCGTTCAAATGATCCGACTGTTGATGACCTCGTTTGACTCCTTCTACAAGAAGAAGAAGAGCGTTTCTTTATTGACGTCAACCAACTCACACATGTTGTTAGAACCTCTCTTGCACAACCACTTCTACCCACTCCTCTTGAAACTAACTACTCGGCAACCACCAACCGGAGCAACACCCGTGCCTCCTCCAACAACCGCGGGCGCTCCTACCCTCCTTCGAGGTCTAGTGAACGCCCCCAAAACCGCTCATATGGCTTCTAAGGATCTGATCGTCACCCCCTACTTCCTCTCTTGATACCTATGGCAGGGCCCGAGTCCCATGTTAAATATGTGGCCAACCAAGTCACCGGGCACTCAATTGCTGGAATAGGCTAAATGAGACGGACTTCCCGCCTCACCGTCATAACAACTCTTCACAACAAGGCTCTTTGGTTGTCCACCCCGATCTGCTAACTCCGCTAGTCTCTCGTCACCCTCTTCCATGGTTGGTCCATCACGATACTTTGATACGGGTGCGACGGATCATGTCATATCACAATTTGCGAACATGTATATGTCGGAGCCATATAGTGGCGGTGATCGTCTTCAAGTTACAAGTCGTTTCATTTATATATACTTAATGTAAATAGGGTCATTAGTTTAGTCTTGTAACTTTATATATGCGTTACTGTGACTAACGAAGGTTATGATAAATTTGTTTTTATTATCATTTTCTCTTTTAAACATTTACAAAAATAAACTCGTTGAATAAGCTATATACTTTGAACATCATACTTGAACAAGTTTAAAGGATAATTATCATTCAGTCTATTAAAAAAAACAAGATAAATTTATTAATATTGAAATGTGCAAGATAAATTTATTAATTTTTTAGTAGGTTTAATCATCATTCATCTTTTCATGATTATTAATATTTAAATGTGCTTTTTTTTTTTCTTTCCAAACGTAGGTAAATATTTGACGTATTCCAATGTTCCTAAATCGAGTCAAAAACATGAGCATGAGGACTAACTAACGTTAGGACGTTCCCTTGAGATTATTTTTTCTAACTCTAAATATTATGCTTTTTAAACATATATATGATATTCGAAGAGCACCCACTTGCCATAAATAAACAACGGAGTACGTAACTTACTTATTTTAATTAAAAAAATAATTGGCATTGCCAGCAACATTTTCCCCTGGAAATTTTAATAATGTTTAAAGTTCAATTATTACAATAAATTATATATTTTGATACCCTAGTCAATTGGATTTTAGCCTGTTTAATTGACTTCATAGAGGTAGGGCCGTAGGGTGGCATTTCACTATGCTTTACAAATCTTGGTTGATCTGTCCGGGAAATAGGTATGGGCAACTAGTTTGATAAGTTCAAAAAAAAAGTATACTAATTTTGGCCGGTAAATACAATTTGATTTTTTTGCGCATGATGTTGTCGAAATTCTCAAGAGGGTGTAACGGCTATTGTATGATAATTTTGTGTCACCTAGGTCTTCAGATGTAGTGTTTAGGATGATCGGATTTACTATTCGGAAAAGGTTGGCGGCACAACTTGTTACCCGCCTAACTTATAACTCGATGTAATAAACTAATTTAAAAATATATGATAATACATTTGAAAATGCATTATAAACTCATAATATTCATTATTTTTAATCATATACGGATTACCATTAATTTGATCACCTACGAACGACGGATAATGAGTGAATACATACGATAAGTTTAGTTGGTGGACTTATTTACTAACCTACCAATCGACCCAATTTATATTCACAATTGGCTAGATAGTTATCTTGCTTTATTGGATTCAAATGTTTCTGGATAGTAAAATCGGTCTTACTAAAAACTACGTGTGAAGATTTGGGAGACACGACATTATAATGCAAGACCCACTGTATCCTCTTGAGAATCTCGACGGCATCGGACGCAAGAAAACCAAACGTTTCAAAAGCGAATGAAAGAAACACAGGTTGGTTTTTGATGCAAGCTCTTTCATGCTTAGCCATCTTCGCATAGGCCGTGTTGAGGGCTGCCTTACCCACAACAAAAGGTCCACTACACAAACAAACCAGAGGAGAGACCCCGTCACATTAATACAAGCATGTTTGTCCCCGACCCATCCAAACACTAACACATCTGCCGACCTCAACGCAGATCTCCCTTCACGCGGATCAGTTAAGAAGGTCACAAGCGCCTCCTTCTTAGCCGAAACTCCTGTTCTCTTAAACATGTCACATAAAACATCACAAACCAGATCATGCCTATACTTGAAGCCAAAGAGTTCTTTACAATGAACCGCATGCTCTCTAAAAACACGCAAAGCCCTCCGACAACTGGACATAGGACAAATCACATCAACCAAGAACAAAAGAATCATAAGGCGATACTAAAAGATCGTGCGATACTCAACTGGAGACATACACTGTCCAATCCCCTCAATTGGTATGACAAAAAGGAAGTCTTGACTATGCACCGACTACAAGCACTTAAAAATCGTTTTCAGCCTAAGAGTCAAATCAAAAGTCGCTTCCATCGCTTGCACTGTCTTACCGAAAAGAGCACTCACCAAAGCATGTGTAAGAACCAAGGTCGTAGGGACATTGTCCTCATGCCAACCATGCATGCGCAGAAACTTCCCATGAGGTCACCCATTTTTGAAATTTCTCCCGCATGAGCACGCTTAACTCCAGAGTTATTTGTACTCACTTTAACACTGGAAAGAAGAATTATTGTTGACATGGATAGCAACCCATCCTTATAAGTTAATCACAAATCCCCATTCAAACGATACGGGATAACAATTTTCCGGGATGTTATAATCTTCCCCACTTAAACTCCTGACACCCACGTCAGGCCAAAAACCGTCCACCGAGCCGAGTGACCGCCTACTAAGGTAAGCACACTTGTAACTGTTAGCTCTGATATTGTAAGACCCGGGGTATTAGGGAAGGAGGTCACTCATCTTGAAATTTCTCCCGCACGAGCATGCTTAACTCCAGAGTTATTTGTACTCACTCTAACACTGGAAAAGAAGAATTCTTGTTAACATGGGTAGCAACTCATCCTTATAAGTTAATCACAAATCTCCATTTAAACGATGTGGTATGACAATTTTCCGGGATGTTACAACATGTTAGGCTTTAGGGGGACGGTGTACTTGACCAGTAAAACTTGAAAGATCGAAACTAGGAATAGAAGTCAAAGATTGTGCAACGCTGCCAAAAAAACTCGAAGCACATATCAACTATTCCATTGACCCGCATGATGTGGTTTTGAAGGGTCCAAGATTGGACCTTGGAGGCCACAAAAGCAGAAGAAGTCTTCATAGTTGGATATAAACCAAAATCCCCAAACCGAATAGGCAAAGAAGCAAACCGTCACTGAAGATCCCAAAAAAAGACCCCCACAAACCACAATATCATCGAACCGATCCACAAAGTCCAAAATCAATATAAGTTGCCGCACACTCTCCATGCTCTAGTTAACAAGTCCTCAAGTTAAAATACATTTTATCAACACTCATAAAAAACAAAGCAAGATAAGCTTATACTACGGTCCCTGACTGTGAAAGAATTACTGATCGGTGAATAAGATGGGTTAAACGACTAGATTTTTACCCTCTAAAATTATTAAACAATTTATAATGGTAGTTACATTAATTTAATTTTACTTATATTATTACTTTTTTTCTATCAATTATTTATATTGCTTAATCTAGTATATGTGTCAACTGTCCGCCGAGCCAGATCTGCGCCACTCTCCTCCCGTCTGCAGTCCACCTCTGACAGCTGCGGGAGCCACCTTTTGCGGCGGCAACAGATCTGTTTTTAGGGTTTCTAAAGGATACGGCAGCTGGTCCATGGCTTTCTCGTTGTCTCCATCTGCGGTTCTTGAACTGATGTGTGTTAATCTTGTGCAGGTGGTCAATCTTCAAGGTGATGCATGGGCTCATGGTCTTCATGGCTTGCGGTTAATGGCTGGGGTTCAGACAATCCATCGGCAATTTGTTACCAAAAACGAATGACACATGAAAATGAAGTGAAACAACGTTGATAGAACACGTACCGAAATTGCTATAAAAAGAACGATGAGTTTCTTTTGAAACTCTTTGAACAAACTCGAACCTTCTGAAATTACTAATAAATTACAGTCGAACAAATAAATTTTGCTTTTGAAATTGCTACGAAAAGGAAGAGTTTTATTTAAAACTCTTTGACAAATTCAGACTTGTTCATGAAATTGCTGCCGAAAGAATGATATGGTTTTACTACTAAGGTTTTGCTTTTATCTGAACCAAGTAGAAACCAAAAATCGGGAAAATCTCATTCCATTAAAAAATCGGGGGCTTTATTTTCACTCTCAAATCACCCGTTAGAATAAAAATTATTTTAGACCAAGAATCACATAAGGCGAATCATGAAAACCTTCTCATATCAATGGAAAAAACTATGTTTTGAGAAAAGTTCGTTTTATCTCCAAAGCTACAAGATAATAGAGGAATATCTTTTTTATTATTTATTATTTTTTTCTTTGTCCTAATCTTTTATCTTTTTCTATGTTTTTGTCTTCTTTTTTTATTTTTTTGAAATTTCTTCGACTTCTCATTGCTTGTGTATTTTCTTTTTTTCTTTTGTTTTTTTGTTTTTTTTGTTTTATTCTTGGTTTTTTAGTTGTTTTCTTTTTTAACGGATTTATTTTTCCTGGTTTGTGCATGTCAAGTTATGATCTTTAATTGATTTTTGGTTTTGATTTTCTTTGTTGTTTGGTTATCTTTGTAAACTTTGTCCCTCTTCTTTTTTTAAGTTGCTTTCGAAAATCGTTTTAAAAAAATAGATCTCCTTTTTATTATTTATTTTTTGTTGTTTTATTTACTTCTAAATGTCTTAGTTTCTACTCTTTTTCTTGTACCTCTAATCTACGGCCTTGTTTGAAACTTCTCTCAAAACTAATCTATATGAATAATTGAATGCTTGAACCATTAGTTTGACCAAAGCTATGATTTGACCCCAAACCAACTTGTAACCGATAACCATATATTAACACCTGATATTTAATCTAAGTGGAAGAACAACATGAATAAGAGTGTAAAGTATTGGTTTTCTTATGTCGCATATTCTTTCTAAACAATACGGAGTGACCAGGTATACTCTTTGAACAATCTTACGAGCCTAGCTGATTCCTTGAATAAACTCGAGCTATTTATGCTCTTGAGAACAATATTGAAAGAGATGCTATATCCTCTATATATGAGAGCTACATTCAACTTATTGGTGTCAAATCTTTTTTTGAGAATGCATTAACTATTTGGGAGAAAAAAATCAATCAAAATATATTTTTTCCCCAAAGTTTTGTTTCGGTGAACTACATATGTTGGACCAAATATCCAAAAACAAATCCGGAAATGCTCTCGTTTGAGCTAACACCCACAAACTCTCAGTGACTCATTTGTGCTACCACTGTAGCAACACCGACATTTGTACACCACTACCACTCAGATTAACAGAAACTTTCTCAAATGAACAAAAGCTTTCACCGTAACAACAAAAACTTTTCTCACCCAATTAGTATAACATACCAAAAAAAAAAAATTGTTGATTTAAAAACAAATAAAATAGTTTCTCTATTTCAGAAACCAAAAACAAAGAATTCAAATTTTCTATTGGGTCCTTAGAACAAAATCATAATAATCAAAACATAATCAATGCATAGAACAAAGTGATATATGATCAAATTAACAAAATCAAATTGACAATTTGATAAGTTTTTTTTGAAAACCTTCGGATATATGAATTTAAACAAGCTCTTACAATTAGGAATCTCTTGTGTCCATCCCCGACATCTTTCTCAAAGTTAAACTTTTGTGCTTGTCAAGTGCTCCGTGTTTTGCAGTGGACTCTTCCGAGCTTTTGATCAAGTTTTATTGGTGACATTCGAGTTGTTTGTTTCGGAGGGGTCATGGATTTGTGACCGACTCTTGAAGGCTCTACTTCGAGTCCAAATCTGAGGTGTCCACAGTTGTTCCCCAGGCTCTTGTTCTGTGTACTTCCTTCAACGACAGACTTTCTACTCTTCGTCATCTAATGATCGACTTGAAGATTTCGTTGCTTTCGGTCCACTTGGTGTACTTTCGTGTTTTCTTTGATGTTCTTCTATTATGGTTCCTCATGACGGTTTGTCTGTCTACCGATTTCTTTCGGTCTTTCGATCCATTAGACGGTGTGTCGTCTAATGCTTCGAACTGCTTACCTTTTAAAAAAAAAAAAAAAAAAGAATTCATCAGAACTCAAACTATACTATTTTTTTTTTCGATAATTGAATTTTAATAATAGGTTGTATACTAGGTTTTCATAAAAACTTTATTACTATTTGGATTTTTTTAAAAAAAATGAATTTTAAGTTCTTCTTCGTTCTCTAATAAAATTCAATTGTTATTTATTTTTATGTTATTTTCTACCTTTTTCTGATACTTTTAGTACTTCTTTCATAAATAATATCAATTGGTAGCTTAAGTAAAAAAAATAAAAAAACTTAATATCATTTTCTACCTTTCTGATACTTTGAGTTTGGATATTTTATTCCCATAACAATCTATAACATGGGATAAAATCACGTTACAAGTTTGAAACAATTTTGTTACCCCTCTATATCACATAGACACTTGGATAGATCCTAATCGACCAATTAGGATATCTTATAACAGTATTATATATATCATTATTTTACAATTGATTGAATTTAAGAAAATTATATAAATCAATAAATTTTAATTAATATTTATAGAAAATAGATAAAATTAACAAATAATGACCAAAATTATTTAAAGTATATATTACAAAATTTCATTCTCCTCATTAAATTAATACCAATTTACAAAACACAACAAGTATGTGGTTTGAAATTGTTACAAAACATTATGTCATCCATGCATTCGTCTTTAGACATGCCACACACACACACATATATATATATATTCCTCATAAGTCATTATCATTAACCTTGCAATGAGGCATGAGCCCATGCCCCCTATTTTTTCTTCTTCTCTTTTTTGATGAATCATGCCTTCGATATTTTGAAAATAAATAAATACGGTGCAATTTTTTGTTACGTATAATTTATTACTTAATTTTACCTGCTACTTCTATGATTGAGGTAACATTTAATAAAGTTTAACAAATATTTCTAAATTATAGATAAAAATCCTAACTTCAGTTATTCTTTTAAAAATAAACTATTTTGAGAAAAATATATTTAAAATTTTACTTGTGGCCAAAGATCAAGATCTCATTTAAAAGCATTAAGAATTATTTTAGATAAAAAAATAATCTCGTTTAAAAGCGTTAAGATCTCGTTCAAAAATTCTAATTTTAATTATCATCTTCTTTCCTTTAACTAGTTTTCATTTTGTCACTCCAATCAAATGGCAATAAAAATACTGAAAATTTTAATTAGGGCAGGTTTATTTTATTTTTATTTAGTTTATAAACTCGGGTTTAATTTTTGGTGGGTGTTTATTTGTGAACGAGTTTATTTGTAAACGGGTTTATCGGGGTTTATAAACCTCTGAAAAATAACCTCCTCAACCCAAATTTTTTTTTTTGTATTTCGAAATTGCCCTGGTATTCATTCCTATCCCGATATTCAATTCCCTCTCCCCATTTGTGAACGAAAGAAGAGAGGCGACGAAGGCAAGGTAACGAAGATGAGGCGACATTGCTCCGACGAGGTTGTGATGTTGCTCTGCCGAGGCTGTAAACCCTGTTCATTTGTTATTCGTTAAGTTTTGTAGGGACAAAAACGTATTTTGAACTAAAATAAACCCCCAAAAAAACCCTAAGTAAACATTCTTAGCTTATTTTTATATATAAACTCAACGGTTTTATAAACCCGAAAATAAACTATAAACCTGAATAAACTCAGTTAGTTTATAAACCCAAAAAAACATAAATCTTTATTAAACAGGCCCTTAATATTTGGAGGGATTATGATTTGTAAACTCGCTCAGCAGATTTTTTTTGGTTGAGAACTCGAACAGTAGATACTTCATCAATAAACCATCATTTGTGGATTGTCATTAATTTCTTAAATTATACTACTTTATTTTCGGTTAAAGAATAAAACGCAATGTTTATCAATTTTCCAAAATACAATGTATTTTCTACTGAAATAAAATAAATGATTTTAAATGAAGTTCATGTCAATATAATTGTTTATTGAAATATACGATGACTTATAAAACAATCTAGTTTACCATGAACATATATTTGTACGTATGACCTAATTTGATATTTCCTTAATGTTTTTCTAACTTCTTACATGCATGTCATATATGACTTATTTGATATATAAGCATTATATTTATAATATTATTTATCAAATAAACAAATAAATAATTATCAATATAAATTAAATATAGAAAAAATTAATATACTTTATTTCTATATTAATGACAACAAAGTTTTTTTCTCAATCAGTTCAACAAAAAAATGTTTTTTTTTTAATAATATGTTATAAAACTGGAAAAAACTTTTCATGTAACAATAAATAGTGGACCTACATTACAATTTGAGGTCAGCTTGTCTTGGGAGAAGCCACAAGAATGCACAATGCCACCAAAACAAAATAAAAATAAAAATTTCTTCTTTGTATAATATGTCACTATATTAACAAATTTATTTTTTTATATATATAATAAAATAATCAGGATAATATATTATTTGCACGTACAATTCTATAAAGAATATAATTTTACAATAGAAAAATATTCAAACCTTGTTATGATAAATAGAAAACGATTAAAAAAAATTGTACACAGAAAACAATTAAAAAAATTATTATGATAAATAGATGAACATCTTTGATTAATTCAAATAAATAATCTTATCGATAATAAATAGTTATTAAAAAATAAGTAATAAATATATGAGTTTTATTTTATATATTTTTTAAATGAACGTAAGGTTCATAAACATCTATTTGTATTTTTTTTCTTTGTTTAAGAAATATTGTATCATAGGTTTATTTGGTAGTTATATTTGTATTTTTTCAAAAAATAAAGAGATTTTTTATAAAATATTGTGAGATAACGTCGTTGGTTTTTGAATTAAAATTTTTGTAGATTATACTTCCATAGAATTTAAATTTTCATGAATTACATTTTATGTGACTTGTGAAATTGTATTTTGTTAAGTACATCGATTTAAAAATTAAAATAAGGGGTGGAATTTTCATTAGAAAATGGTGGACGACTGGACGCCTACCTAGAGTAATTTAACTGAATTATTTAATCAAATACATATATTTAATTATGTTTCCTGAATTATTTGTACTTTCTAATTTCTTTTTTAATGCTACTTAACAAGGCCTAATAATGGGCAATAAATCTGGTAAGATACAACCGGTGTCTTACCTGATAGGGGATGAAGGCTAAAAATACACTTTCAGCACACGTCGAATACAATATAATTCACAGAATTTTATTTTATATTATATTCCCGACGGAATGTAGGTCAGAGTCAATCGATATGGGATATACATTTCGACACATTTGTGTGTTGTGTATATGTATAAGGGACCTTTGCATTTAGAGGAACATATCATAAATTTGGATCGTTTGACGACTCATATGGAAGTTCAACAAAATCATAAATTTGTGTGCACGAGAACATAATCAACATATATGTCAGAAGGTAGCAGTTAATCTCGGTGAAAATCCACTCTAATGTTAATTAAATATGTATATTAAGATAGATCATTCAATAGAATGCAAATAATAGGTTTAGGCAAATAAACAATAGAACTAACATACTTCCCGTTCACTTGGTAAAAAATTATAAACAAAATAGTTATTAATATAATAAAAAATTAATATTATAATATAAAAAATATAAAATTTAGGTAATTATAATCATTAATAATTTAAAAAAAATAAATTTTTTCGATAATATTAAATAGACTTATAATTATATTATTAACTAAGTTAACTATGTATTTTGTGTGATATAAAGTATATTAATAATAGTATAACATATTTCATATATATGAATTTCACGTATAAAAAAAGTAGTTATACTTAAAAGGTATATATCTATATATAAAATAAAGATAAAATTGATATATTCTCACCAAATGAAATAATTGGTACATAAATCTTAAATAAGTAATATGATAATAGATAAAACTTCTCCTATAATTATAAAAAAAAAATCATTAAGTAAATAAAATTATATAATCTTCTTATTTAGATAATGATGACATCATTTTATTATCTTAATTTGGAGAGCATTAAAATTAAAAGAATCATGTATACATATGTTGCACATCTTAATGACGTCATGTGACAAAATCAAATGTAGCGTAGTTTAAAGAAAACATGTGACATAATCTAAGATAGCGAGATGTAGGATGACAAGTGACTAAAATTACTTATGCTTTAGTATTATACAGTAGATTAGATACAACCAGTTGAACTAGTCAAATGCTAGCAACATATGTGCCGCCATTGTTCCCCTCGCACAAAATGCCAGTCCACCATGTGAAAGTTTGAGGACTATGAAATAATTCTTTGTATATTATCCACGTTGGTCCTGTAGCTTCTTTCGTCCGTCGGATCATCGGGAGATAATTTGACTCGAAAATTATTCGATGAAAAAATGAACCTTGATGATGATGATGATGATAATAATAATATTATACTAACTTTATGCGATAGACTAAATCGAAATGTGAGTCATATAAGAAATCTATATCATATCTATTCATGTTCACCGGTTTATTACTCTAAATTCCGTAAATTTTATTAAAATGATAAAATTCAAAAATACTTCGTAACTAATTAACAAAACTTGCATTGGAGTTTCAACTTGTGATATTTATTTCTTATAAATGTCTTAATTAACTTATACGAATGACATTTTTTTTTATAACTGTAAATCGTTAAGTTTTCTTATCTACTAGGTAGTTTAACCTAAACATCCTTACGAATGAAAAAACAACGTACGAAATCATCAATCAATTGTTGTGTGTGATAGTGTCCTAGTTGGGTTAAACTTGCATTGGATCGCCACTCCTCTAGCATCGTTGTTCAACAAAGTATGGAGACCCATAGGGGATTCCTTAAAAACACGATACCCCAATGACAAATTAAAAGCATGAGAAGCAATACAAAGTCTCCGGCCACAACTCAACCATAGGAACTGAGCATAGTGGGTAATATGTTGGGATGGATTGGTTCACAAGCTTCACCACGAGTTCCGAGTCCACTTCTACTTTTATCTTATGAAACCCCATATTCCAAGCAAGATAAAGACTCACACAAAGTCTCCGGCCACAACTCAACCATAGGAACTGAGCATAAACCAATATGAAACTCGAACCCCACCATCCACCGACCCTCATTGCCTCAAATAAGACCTTCTTTGGGGTTTGAAAAATTGTACTTGGAAGATTGAAATGTTAATTTCAGACCTTCTTTTGGATTTGAGAAAATTCAAACCAATTCATACCGAACACACTTTTAGAGAAATCAACGGATATTTTTCCATATTCAAAACTAAATGTGTATGATTTTTTTAAATAAAGGAAGTGGTTCGATACACTAAACAACAAACACCGCCTAATGGATCGAAAGGCCGATCAAATCGGCAGACGAACTTATCGTCATGAAGGAACCAAAACATGGGAAAAAATATAAACAAATTAAAAGAAATCTTCGATCACAATGAGCCGATCGAGGAGGAGCACCAAAGGAAGTGCTAGCAAGCCATGCGAAAACAACAAGAACATGATTATAGAAGTAGTGTAGAGTAGTGAAACAACTCCCAAGGACCACCGGTGGAAACCTCATATTGGAGTTTTCTTCGAGCTTTCAGATTTCGATCACCTATCATTGACTCCTTCTTATGAACAAACTCAACTCTTCATCCTAACAAAGCTCACACCAAGACGTACCCCATCCCATCAGACCACCACAGCGTGAAACAAAGAAAATCTTTTAATCTTTAATTCTTTTAAACTTCAATTGTTAATTTTCTAAGTAGATATGGAGTTGAAAACTCTCTTTTTTTCCGTCTTTTTTTTTTGTTTTTCTGGTTAGAGGAATCGTAAGATTTGAAAGTCTTAGTTGGTTTATTTTTTGTTACCCGGTTTAACAAGATACAAGAATTTTGATAATTGGTCGATTTGGCCAAATTAATTACTTGGAAAAAGAGAGGTGCATGAAAGAGGCAAAGATCCCTAGTTAAAATCTCTGTCATGTTTCAATACACCAAGGGATTGTAAGATTTAAAAGTCTTAGTTGGTTCATTTTTTGTTACCCCGGTTTAACAAGATACAAGGATTTTAATAATTGGTTTATTTGGCCAACTTAATTACTTGGAAAAAGAGAGAGGCGCGTGACAGAGGCAAAGATCCCTAGTCAAAATCGCCGTCATGTTTCGATACACCAAGGGTTGAGTCATGCAACAACGCTCCGATGAACAAAGATCGGAATTATGGAGAAGGAAAGAATGATTCGGTGACGGATTTCTAATAGTTGTTGTTCAAGAGGACTTTGAATTCACCAGAACTTCAATAGAGGTACAGAATGAGAAAAATACATATATCCATATAATTTTATTGTTTGCTCAGATTTCAATTCCGACATTTGTTCCTCGGAACTTCATTGTTAGTATAGAACTAAGACATTATTTGTTTAGATTTCGATTTGATAATTGATTTAGTTGTTAAGGCACTTTTTAACATAAATGAGGTCATAGCTTGTATCAAAAGAGTTGGTATTAAAGAATATTCAGAAAGGAAAATAAGGAGATAGAAATTGAAAGATTCGAACGAAATTCGAGTTAGGAACTTGGGGTTTTCCCATTGAATTGATAAAGAGGTTTCCCTTTATGAGTATTTTGATTGTGGTTTGTGAGCCGGAGAGTGGTTGCTGGAGAGTAATTGTCAAAGAGTTGATGAACGGTGGCCGGGGAGCCCCATGAAGGCGGCTTGAAAACCGATTGGTAATTATCGGAAGAGAGATATTTGATAATGGGTTGAGTTGTGGTAGAGATGGCTTGATGAAAGGCATGAAAGTTGAAGCTTGATGACGATTGTGCTTAAGGGTTTTTTATCTTCTCAAAAGAGATCATTTTAAGATTTGTGCTCTTGTCAGTTTTTTGCGTACATAACTAAATGTGTATATTTTTATTTATTTTTTGAAAATAGAAAGCGGTTAGATTGGTCTACCTCATAGAAGTAGTCCAACCTAAAGCATCCTTGCGGATGAGAACACGAAGTTTGGGATCTTCAAAAAAATTGGTGTTGGGGGTCGAGATTCTCAGATGGGTCAATCGGTCAGCAACACAGTTTATCTCTCTGAAAATATGTCTAACGCGAATCTCGTCAAAGAAACTAAATGTGTATATTGACCGCCACTCAAAGTGATTCTTCTAATTCCTTTTCTCTTTTAAAAAATACTTGAAAATATGACTACATTCTATACTTTTTAAAAATCCGAAGATAGACGACGTCGACTACAAAAAAATCACAATAGAGATTAGAGATGGACTAAGCTAGGGACGGGAAATTTGACTCGCATATGTTGTCAAAAACAGCAACGTAATTCACAATACTCCCACTCTACTACAATTACAACTTTCGTGGTTGACAATTTTTTCTATAATATTATAAAATATAAAAAATAAAAAAGGGTGACAAAAATAGTGTTAACGCAAAGGGTCACTTTGAATAGGGCAGCTAGCAATTTACGGTTCTTTCTAGCTAAGTACCCCTTGTCACGTTGTTATAAATAGCGCTACTATATGGAACGGTAGTACAGGGGGAGGTATGAACTTCAAAGTCTAAACTTGAGTTTGCAATAGCTATTCATAATTTTTGTATAATTATAAATTCCGTTGTTATTTGAGCTGAACAAATGATTTTAATGTTAACGACTTCACGTTCAACTCGTAAGTAGAGTCGAGCTTAAAAATTTTAAATTATGTTGCATACAACTTGTTCACTTATATAATCGAATTCAAACTTAAATTTAACTGAATGATATAACAACATTAATAAAGATGAACTCATTTAGTCATATTTAGTGTTGTTATTTGAGTTAAATTAACTAAATTTGAACTTAAATTTAGCTGAAGTTACAAATACGGTTAAATTTAAATTGTTTAAAAAATGAACGAACTTGTTTGTTAGCTTGAGTGACCCACGTTATATTCACAACTGCAATAAATTTTATCCCAATATTCTATATTGGAGAATTCACAACATTATTCAAATACATGCCAAATTTATTAATTTTGTATCAAAATACAAGAACTTTTTCAACTTTTGGATTATTGACTTTATTACTATTATTATTTAATTATTTTTTTAGGGTATAATTCATGATTCGTTCAAAGACAAATAAATCAAGTTTTAAGATGAGAAATTGTTTTAAAAAAAGAAGAAGAAGAAGAAATTACAATATTTAATTCCATCCGAGGGAGGGTGAGAGAAATTGAGAGAGAGAAAATTTGTCTTCATTTCCTCTTTTAAAATGTTGGTTATAAAAGGACATCCAACAACGCTTGCAGTTGCGAATCTCGCTTACAGACGAACTCACACTCCCAAATTTCCCCCTCGTCTCGCTCTCTCTTTCTCTAGTTCGTCTCGATCTGTGCAAACATATAGCTAAATCTCCGGTGATTTGAGCTCCAATCTCAAGCCATGGGAGCTCTCAATCTCGAAGACATTAAGAATGAATCTGTTGATCTGGTAATCCACTTTTTCTGTCTTCTTCGTCTCCGATCTTCCTCTGTTTCGCCTGCTCATGAACTGCTTAAAATTTGACGCCATTTGCTCGCAATTAGTTGTTTAGATTTATCACCAGCTTCGTTTGTTGTTCGTCGGTAATTTTTCTCGGAAACTGATATCATATTCATTCAACTTGATAAGATGTGAATTTTGCTTGTAATTAGTGTTAGTAGATTGTAGTTTGTCGGTAAAATTTTCTCGGGAAGTATTTTTTGACTGATTTCGGATTCAGTTTCCTTAATTTGGTGTGATTTTTGCTTGCAAATAGTGTTGGATTTAACGCTACCCTTGTAGATTGTAGTTCCTGTACGAATTATCTCGGACAGGGCTTTTCAAATTTCCTTCTTATAATTTTGAGTGTATAAACTTGTTTATTTCCGTACTTGATTATTTACCTCTCTTTTCTTTCTTCCTGTACATGCAGTGACAGATTTATTGATCTATTCGTTCTTTTCACTCATTGATTGTAAAATTTGCTAGAAGATTAGCATAAAACGCTATGTAGCTAACTCTAATGTAATCTCTACCTAACCTAAATAAATATAGAAAAAGAAGAAGAAAAAAAGACGCTTTCAATTATTTTCTTTTCATCTTATGCTTTACTTAATAAAAATATAGACATAAATCAACGAAGAATTGACGTTCAACAAAAGCTGGGACCTGGAAAGGTCGTTTAGACAGTGTTTTGATTTTGGGTGGAAAATCATGAATCTGACCTCTCACACTCTTGCACGTATTTGAAGAAATCACAATAGGCTAATTGCATGTGAATAAAATAGTTTGAACGTACTTATTTCTTGTCTATTATCTTAGAAATTTTCGGAATAATAGGTTATTTTATTTTATTTTTTCTGATCGTAGTTAAAAATATATTATATGGTCATAGTTAAAATTTTGTGTCACTAGATCTTCAAATGAAATGTTTAGCATGATCGGTTTTGTTATTCAGAAAGGGTTGACGGCACAACTTGTTTTCCGCCTAACT
This sequence comes from Fagopyrum tataricum, assembly GCA_002319775.1. Lineage (NCBI taxonomy): Eukaryota > Viridiplantae > Streptophyta > Magnoliopsida > Caryophyllales > Polygonaceae > Fagopyrum > Fagopyrum tataricum. The sequence continues at coordinate 4,461,165 of CM008283.1, forward strand.
TCTAACTCGATGTAATAATAATACTTAAATTTTTATTTTTTAAAATAAATAAATAAATATTTAATTACATAAATCTAGTATATAGTGATGAAGTGGCGTTATTACTATTGCAAATTGAGATTATGAGATATTCGATCGGAACTTAACCGTTGGTCAACTAAACCAAATGGGTATTAGTTAGGTGAATAAGTACTAGTATTTATCCTCCTCATAAAATTACTGAAAATTTATATTTTATGAAAATTTATCTATTACCTCACTAACTTTCATTTTCCTGAATTCTATCTCCTCTAAATAAAAAGGATAACTAATTAATAGGAGGATAATGACTTAGTTTAATTATTAAAGTTGGATATCACATCCCATTTTCTATATAACTTATTCTCTATTTCTATCGGTTTAATAGTTACATTGGAAGATATAAAGTGAGGATTTGATGTTCAAATTTTTTCATTGACAATATAAGGTACCGTTAAATTTGATTTTTTTAAATCAACTGAATTTCTAAGTTATGCAAGAAGGAAAAAGTACGTAGTGCGTGAACATAGAGATCTGTAGCATGGTAGTTTTGAATCCAACGGTCATCACCGCCCACCCTCACCCGCCGGCACCGGCGGCGGCCTTCTTGCCTTTTTTCCCTCTCTGTTTTTTTATTTCTTTGTTTTGATATTTAATTTCTTTTGGGTGTTGGTAAAAGCCAAAAATGAGGATATGTACTTTTCCGTGGTACCCGCTATAGGATGAGAACAGACAATTCTGAGCGCATCGTTTTTGTGAAGGAGTCAGAACTCAGAACAAAAAAACAGATCGAATTTTCCTGTATTTTTCTCTTTAACTTAGTATTTTACTAATCTTGTTGCGTTGGGCACTGGAATCTTAAGAAATGAAACAAAACACAACTTCCTTGCGCGTGACAAACTTATGTGGTGGGTAGTTGGAAATTTTTGGGGACAACTAACCACTTAGCACTTGCGGTGGAAAGTATGGCAGTTTCCTTCTGGCGTGACTTCGAAATGCTGTTTCCTGAATTATTGATGGATTCTGATTCTCCTTCCCTTATATCGTACAAACTGCTATACGACTCCGCGAGGGTGTCCAAAAACCGGAAATCTGCTCAAAGCCAAACACGTGAGCATAGTGGGAATTACTCATTGTTATGACTTATGAGTAGTTATTGTTCATATTTTCATCGGAACCAAACTTTAAAAGGTGAACAAGGAGTCACACTACAATTGTGGTTCACGGTTTTTTCTAATTGAGCTTATGGCTAACCGAGGAACAGTTAACCGCACGACATTAATGATTTTGGTTATTTGACTTCTCTATCGCGTTGTCACTCAAAAATTACAACTATTTTCCGGTGGTTTGGGTTAAATGTTTGGAAGAGGCTTGAATCTAATGGGGATTATTAAGAATCACATAATGACTGATGTTTTCGGTTGGGATTAGATCCCAATGTTTCTAGGAAGTCTTTTGATGTTTTTTGGGCCTTCTTTTGTCTAGTGAAGTTCGAGTATCTCTTGTCTATTTTATACAAGAACCTGATCGTTGTATACAAAAATTACTACAAGATTAAGCATTAGTCATGGAGCTTTAAGATTGAAATAATCAAGTGATTCTCTAATTACAGGAAAATATTCCCATCGAGGAAGTTTTTCAGCAACTGAAATGTTCGAAGGAGGGTCTCTCCTCCGAAGAGGGGGCCAACAGGCTCGAACTCTTTGGACCCAACAAGCTCGAAGAGAAAAAGGTTTGTGTTATACATTCTTGAATCAATAGTCAGACAAGTATAATGCTTATCATGCCTATGTGCTAATGATAACTGATGACTTTATCTCTATCGTTCCTTCAATTTTAATAGGAAAGCAAGATCCTCAAGTTTCTCGGTTTCATGTGGAACCCTCTTTCATGGGTCATGGAAGCAGCCGCTATCATGGCTATCGCTTTGGCAAATGGAGATGGCAAGCCTCCGGATTGGCAAGACTTTGTTGGTATCGTTTGTTTGTTGGTTATCAATTCTACTATTAGTTTCATCGAAGAGAACAACGCTGGTAATGCTGCTGCTGCTCTTATGGCCGGTCTTGCACCGAAAACTAAGGTATCCACTTTCTTCTGGTATTTGTAGGCTAATGAACTACTTCTGAAATCTTCAAGGATGGGAAAAGACTAGTAACACCTTAATAGTGTCTAATAGTTGTAAGTTGTAACCATTTGCTTGCATATTTGTTACTTCCCTGGGAATGAGGAAACCTGTTGAATAAGCCTTGGTGGTTGATACTACTAAAAACTGAAGATTATTTCGATATTGTATATTAGTTGTTTGGTTGCTTGATGTTACGTCCTTCTATGCTTATAGGTGCTTAGAGATGGAAGATGGAGTGAGCAAGAAGCTGCAATTCTGGTTCCTGGAGATATCGTCAGCATCAAGCTGGGTGACATCATCCCAGCTGACGCTCGTCTTCTTGAAGGTGACCCTTTAAAGGTTGATCAGTCAGCCCTAACCGGAGAGTCCCTTCCAGTGACTAAGAGTCCAGGGGATGAAGTGTTTTCGGGCTCGACCTGCAAACAAGGTGAAATCGAAGCTGTTGTTATAGCCACTGGTGTTCACACCTTCTTTGGCAAAGCCGCTCATTTGGTGGACAGCACCAACCAGGTGGGTCACTTCCAAAAGGTCCTAACAGCAATCGGAAACTTCTGTATTTGCTCCATTGCGGTTGGAATGTTGGTTGAGATCATTGTCATGTATCCAATCCAACACCGAAAATACAGAGATGGGATTGACAACCTCTTGGTTCTCTTAATTGGAGGTATTCCAATTGCCATGCCTACAGTGTTGTCTGTTACCATGGCTATTGGGTCCCATAGGCTGTCTCAACAGGGAGCTATCACAAAGAGAATGACTGCCATTGAAGAACTGGCAGGAATGGATGTTTTGTGTAGTGACAAAACGGGAACTTTGACTCTTAACAAGTTGAGTGTTGACAAGAACCTTGTTGAGGTATTCGTTAAAGGTGTGGACCAGGACTACGTCATCCTTCTTTCAGCTAGAGCGTCGAGAACCGAGAACCAAGATGCTATTGATGCTGCTATGGTTGGGATGCTTGCTGACCCGAAGGAGGTACATCTACATATTGCTCTATTTTAATCCTTTATATTTAACATGAATACATTCATTAGGTACTTATACTGGCTCAAACTGTTTAGGCAAGAGCCGGAATCCGAGAGGTGCACTTCCTCCCATTCAACCCAGTAGACAAGAGGACAGCTCTCACATACATTGACAGTGAGGGTAACTGGCACCGAGCTAGCAAAGGTGCACCTGAGCAGGTGAAATACGTTTTCCCCCAAATGAGTCTATACTGCTCTTGACAACTAGTCATGATGCCTTCTCTAACACTTATGATTTCCTTTTTGTTGAAAACAGATCCTAGATCTATGCAACTGCAGGGAAGATGTCAGGAAGAAGGTTCACTCTGTCATTGAGAAGTTTGCTGATCGCGGTCTTCGTTCATTGGCTGTTGGTAGACAGGTTCGTCGTGAATTCTAATACCTCTTTTCTCTTTCTTTTTTTTATACAAGAATGATGTATCCTCTTAGCTTTACCATTTTTTTTCTAAATCAACAGGAAGTTCCTGAGAAAAGCAAAGATAGTCCAGGTGGACCATGGCAACTTGTTGGATTGTTGCCACTTTTTGACCCTCCTAGGCATGATAGTGCTGAAACCATCCGCAAAGCACTTCATCTTGGTGTGAATGTCAAGATGATAACAGGTAAGGAAAGAAAGTCATGGTATAAGTATACAACTGCAATTATAATTTTAAAAAAATGTGTTTAACAAGTTAAAATGCTTCTTGTTATGTCTCTTTGTTAGGTGATCAACTTGCAATTGCTAAGGAAACCGGTAGAAGACTTGGCATGGGGACAAACATGTATCCGTCTGCAACTTTACTTGGACAGGACAAGGACCATTCTCTTGATGCCCTTCCTGTTGATGAACTGATCGAGACGGCTGATGGATTCGCAGGGGTTTTCCCAGGTGAAAGCATTTTACTAAGCAGCAATATCATGTTTTTTAGGATATAATTAAGGAAAACTTCATTGTAATCTTTCATGTGATAACATATTTTAATGTGGACTTTATAGAGCACAAATATGACATAGTCAAGAGGCTACAAGAGAAGAAGCACATTGTTGGAATGACAGGAGATGGTGTTAATGATGCCCCAGCATTGAAAAAGGCTGATATCGGTATTGCAGTTGACGATGCAACTGATGCTGCAAGAGGTGCATCTGATATTGTTCTCACTGAGCCCGGTCTTAGTGTTATCATAAGTGCTGTATTGACCAGTAGGGCTATCTTCCAGAGGATGAAGAACTACACGGTCAGTCTTTAAGAACATAGTTTTCCTACCCATTTATTTTCATTTATAATATTATGCATTGACAATTTCATTTGATAATTCCAGATCTATGCAGTATCCATCACAATCCGTATTGTGGTACGTGTATAACTATAAATTATACCACATTCAGATGTGAATATATGCTTGATCTTTGAAAATTGTTGTTCTATGATATTTTGCAGTTTGGATTCATGTTTATTGCGTTGATCTGGAAGTTCGACTTCTCGCCCTTTATGGTGTTGATCATTGCCATCCTAAACGATGGTAAGCTTTCTTTATTAGCTATGAAATAAAATATCACTTCCACGTTTCAACACTAAAATTGATTATGGAACTTGTTCTTGTAAGGAACCATCATGACAATCTCAAAGGATCGCGTCAAACCCTCTCCGATTCCAGACAGCTGGAAATTGAAGGAGATCTTTGCAACTGGTGTTGTTCTTGGAGGGTACTTAGCTTTGATGACTGTAATCTTCTTTTGGGCCATGTCGGAGACTGACTTCTTTACCGTAAAAACTTGACCTTTATTTCCACATTATCAACACATTTTCAACTCGTTTTCATTCACCAATTAACGTTTTTATTTTGCAGGAAAAGTTTCATGTAAAATCCCTTAGAGATAGCCCTGACGAAATGATGGCTGCTTTGTATCTACAAGTTAGTATTGTAAGTCAAGCCTTGATTTTTGTCACCCGTTCTCGTAGCTGGTCCTTCCTTGAGCGCCCTGGTCTCCTATTGCTCATTGCTTTTCTCATTGCACAACTGGTAAGAAATACAACGTTTGCATTCATAGTTCCTTAGTGATCGTTTGTTGTTGATTTAATCATGATTCATTTCAATACTCATCTCTGATAAAATTTGGATTACAACAACCTAGACTATTCCAATAACATAACAAGCATAGGAACTGTCTGATGTCATTCTTATTTTCAATTTGTTTCTTAATTCCAACACATTTTCCGAAATATACCAAACAGCGAAACGAGTATTAATGTTGTTTTTGTCTCTTTTGATTGGTCAATTGTTCTCTTTTATTTTCTCATTGTACAACTAGTAAGAAAAACAACTTTTACATTAGTGGTTCCTTCTAAGGGGTCGTTTGGTATTTGATTTAATCAAAATTAAGAATGATTCATCCAATACTCATCCTTGATAGAATTTGGATCTACAACAACCTAGGCTATTTCAACTGACATAACATGGTCATATAGGAACCATGTTATGTCATTTTTAATTTCAATTTGTTTCTTGACTCCAATCCAATTCTTGGAATATACCAAATGATCCTTGAGGTTGTTTTTGTCTCTTTTGTTTGGTGAGTGAAATAATCATTGTTTGATGTTTTCTTATTTAGATTGCAACCGTCATTGCCGTGTATGCAAACTGGGGCTTTGCAAAGATCAAGGGAATGGGCTGGGGATGGGCTGGTGTCGTTTGGATTTACAGCATTGTTTTCTACATCCCACTCGACTTTCTCAAATTCGCTATCCGCTACATCTTGAGTGGAAAGGCCTGGCTCAACCTCTTTGACAGCAAGGTTTGCCTTCACTTACTAATCCGCATTGTAAAATACACATTCTACTTTTATTTTTTGGTTTTTTGAGAAATAAATTATAATACGTTTTTTTCTTTAAAACCATCTTTTTCAATTTTTTTTGAAACCACCTTATAAAATTTATTGAATTGAACCACATAACACTTTCTGGTCACATATTCCTCCATATTGACCGGAATTATAAGAAGTATCTATGAATTATTTTTCCAGGAAAAAAAAAAATTTTAGAAGAGTTATTAAGATATATAATTAACTACAATCAGGTTCTTTTGGTCAATATGGTGTATATAACTATATATCACCGGGAAAGTTAATTTAATTTGACGAAATAGATTTAATAAGGTGATTTTTTCCCCCCAAAGTAATGCATTATAAATTGTGGTTTTTTTTTGGCAACAAAACTCTTTTTTTCCCCTTCTAATTGTAAAGAAGAGAATCGCTTGGATTATAGTCAAATATATGATCTTTGTATATAAGATTGGTGAACTATAAATTAGTTTTAACATTGTCAATTAATTTAAATAAAACTCTATGAACTTGATGGGTTTTTACGCATAATTGGTCCAGTGTCCATAATTGGTCTATTTTGTATATTTGAGTGTTAAACTGACATTTTTATTTCATCATCTTGGTTGATGTACAGACTGCATTCACCACAAAGAAAGACTACGGAAAAGAGGAAAGGGAGGCACAATGGGCACAGGCTCAAAGGACACTTCACGGTCTGCAGCCACCACAGACAAGTAGCGGCATCTTTGCGGAGAAGAGCAGCTACCGAGAGCTATCTGAGATCGCCGAGCAAGCCAAGAGGAGAGCTGAAATGGCAAGGCTAAGAGAGCTCCAAACTCTCAAAGGCCACGTTGAATCAGTGGCTAAACTTAAAGGTATTGACATTGAGACGATTCAACAACACTACACTGTGTAGAATGGGCTCGGTTTTCGTGGAAATGTTGTTGAAAGAGAGAAGCTTGTTCTAACAACCATCACGAATAACTCGAAGAGAAAGATCGAGTTGTGGGGCAAAATCAATGCAGCAAAGAGGCCCCTCAGTAGGTCTTTAGTGTTTTTTTGGTGTTTGGCTGTGAATCTGGTTAGCTCTTCTTTGTTTTCCCTATGGTTAAGCATAAAGCATGAAAAATGCATTGTGTGTGGGTATTTATCCCGGTTTGTTTTGTAGGGGAGAATCTATGTAATGTTCTTCACTTGCTTCATATAAATAACTTCTACAGTTTGATCTGTCTTTTTTCTTGTCTTCCTGCTATTTTTTAGGATTGTGCAGAAGGGCTATGCACATAAATCATAATCACCAATAAATTGTACTTCATTTGTTAAAAAAAAAAAAAAAAAGACGACCCTAAATTTTTAAAAGGCCCAATTTTAGGCCACCTGTTCAAATTCCGGACGGGATCTGGATGGGGCATTTAGGTCTGACCCGTCAAAATTTTAAAGGGTCCAATTTTGATCAAGAACATAGGACCGGACTCTGGCAGATATTCGGGTCGGACCATCAAATTTTAAAGGGCCCAACAAACCCAAAATAGTGTTTTTCAGAAGAAAAAAAATGGCCCAACCGGAACTGGACTGGACATTAATATATCTAGTCCGGTATTGGACCGATGAACAGCCCTAAAAATAAGAGTTATTTTGTTGTTTAATTATCTCCAGTGAACCATCTCATGACACGAGGAAATTTGACACAAAATAGCAAGTGGTGGCGAGGTTTAGCTTGGTTTAAATTAAAACCTAGTATGAACCTATTGCATAAAAATTAGGGCAGAGGATTAGGTGTGTTTCACAATGAAGATTCAAATCACATCCTAATGAAGCACACGGGAACATCAAAAGAAACAGTTACCAAGCAAGCAATCACATATATAGCGAGAATCTGCAATTTTCATAAGAAACGTTCTCTACTTATGGGGTTATCATTCCGATTTAGCCATCCAGCAACAATCATCGACAATGACCAAAATTATTTGACAATGATTCTGACTCAATGGTGTGTGCTTGACCCAAAATGGAAAAACAAATGACAAGTAATTAAAATCAAGTCCATACGACAAAAACCTTGCAGGAATGTGATCTAGCTTCGACTTCCATTACACGACGATAGAGCATAGCACCCTTATGATTAAACCTATTATCAACAAGCACAAATGACTCAGAATTAGAACTGCTGAAAGTTCACCTTGTCCAAAGGAATTAATAAGTCACAGGGTCGGGTTCAAGTGAGGACTATTTGTCGGTAAGAAATGGGAATCAATCTAGACCATTGTTTTGTTTAATTCAATGGTTAAAAAAATGAACAATAATTAGATCTTCCTAAACCGTGATTTTTTTTAATTATTACTTAAGTATGTTATTTCATAAATGTGATTTGTTATCACCTGATCCTTTATTAGTTGAGTGGATCTCGTTTCATAATATGACTTTTTTTAGAATGATTTGCACTGGAAAAATTGAAGGCTAATCAACTACTTCTGCAATTCATATATTGAAACTATCTGGTCCATAAATATGGTGAAACCGAAAGCTCTCCAACCCAATTGACATGTCTACATAAGAGACAGGAAATAGCTTGACTTGCATTAAGAAAGTGAAAGATTGCAAAGAGAAGAGTACCTCTACAGGGTATGAAGCATGAGCCAAGTAGACACATTTGTTCACTGGAATCCAAGGACTTTCTGAGGATCGAGCTGGCCACTGCAATAACTGGAAGGAACTGCAGAGAGTTCGAGCCTTCCTCTCCATTCTTCACCTGGCTTTAGTGTGATAGGCTTCTCTATGGCAGCAGCCTCAACACACAACATATGCTTGTACTCGTCGTCTCCAAAATCAGCCATAGACTTGGCCTTCTTATCCCAGGGATTCCACACAACTGTGGTAGAAATAAATTGAGAACATAAAAAGGAATTCAGGAGAGTTTGTAAACAAACCAATAAAATTTAGACGATTAAGAACTTTTGTCTAAAAATTTATTCCAGAAATTCCATGTAAATGTGAAAAAATTCCAAGGATTCAAAATGGCGTTAATAAAAAAATAAACTTTATGGAATTTCACACGATAAAGAACTTACATCGAAAATTTTATTCCAGCAATTTCATGTAAATATGAAAATGTTCAAGTATTAGTGAAGTTCTAAAATTTTGCCCGAATAATATTATTGTATGGCAATCAATATCCTTTCATTCTAGACTTCTAGTCTTTCGAGAGCAAGGCAATTTTACGTGAAACATGAGATGCTCATATTTAGGGTCTTCCAGAGCAAGACAGTCATAACCATGTCCTGGAAAAACCCTAAAATTTCGGGTAAATGAGCATCTCAACACATCGGATAAAAAATGTGTGGAAAAGTCGTACCAGCATCTGGAAGTCCATCTTTTCTGAGAACAAATGTCCTCTTTCTTTCATGATCCAGGATAGCAATCTTAGTCGGAGTGCTTAGATATACTTTGTCCACCTGTTGTATAGAGGATTTGCCAAATAAAACTCAAGCATAAATGAAGAGAGTCACAGGCTAAAAAGAAATGACAAAACTCACTTCCGATTCAAATGTAATTGCATCTCCTTGCTCAGTAAATCTCTCTCTACCCTGCAAGTTGTCAAGGTAATCCAATGTTTCTAGTCCCTCCACCCGGACTTCACTGAAATGTTTGCAACCATTCGAAATTACAATTGAGATGATAAAGGTCACGTTCTGTGAAATGAGAGCATGCAAACTAGTGTAACTTATAGCCACTAAAATCGCAAAGCAAAGGTAGGGTTGTTGCAACTATCATTATCTTTACAGGGGTCTCATTGTACTTAACCTATTATTTTAAACAGCGAATTATCACCCAATAGTAATAACCACCACAAGGCACCGTAGAAGCAATTCTTAAGATACTTCACATAACCATCCATAAAGTTTCTAATCTGAATAAGTTTATTGCAGCTTCAATGATACTAGATACAGAGCCACTACAGAGGTATTAGTGTCACCCCCAAGAATACCCAACTACAAGTCTACAGCACAAAAGAAAGCACATGAGAACATTTATTATGGAAGGTAATCTAGTTATTATATTCAACTCAACCGATGTCCTGATGGTGATTAGAAAGTCCTAAGATATTGAATAAACAATAAAAGCTTACGAAGGCAATTACAACTGAGTTTTGTGAGACTACAATCCAGAGCTCAATTTTGAAAGTACTAAGGTATGAGATAATAGTCTCCATAAGCATGTGAAATGCATTCCTCAAACTATGCAACACTATAGGCAATTTCATAATTATCTGCAACATATTAATGCATTAGCAATCACAAAAGTTTTTTTAACTTATACTGACTTGATGGTAGCATTGCAATGATCATTAAAGATGCATTAAAAACACACATCGTACAATCAGGCCTCTCTAACAGATAAAGCCAACACTACAAGAGTTCTTACACAAACTCGATTCTTGCTTGGAGAAGAATGATTAAAGCTCAATATCATACTAATAGATAACAGGACAGCATTATACCTAATATCTGAAACGGAGAAATAGGTGTGATATGCAAATGTGAAAGAGAATGGCTTCCCATCAGAATTGGTATTTCTGACCCGTGATGTCATCAGCAGATCCCCTCCTGGTCCCAGAGCTATCCTCAGGCGGTACTCAAAACTATATAAAAGACAAGCATATAGATCAATAACAAATCTCACAACCCAAAGGAAAATCTCTGCAAGAAAATAACTTTGTCAAGCAAATAATTTAAAGAAGAATCAAAGGTGTACCTATGATGCCAGCTTTTATCGTCTGAGTGCTTAAGTAGCAAATCGACAAAAGCTGAAGAGTTGGTTGGAATAGGAGGAGGGTCAGTGTCAACAATCCAATAGCTGTTTCTTGCAAATCCATGCTGCTCAAGTGGTCCTAGACCTCCAAACTTCAGGAATCAACGCGAAAACTGTCAGTTTTCTTCTTTTGGAAGATAACAATAAAGCGGCCACTAACTCTAGTGCCCTAAAAGTCTAAAAACCAATTCCCTTCATATTGATAACAAAGAAAATGTAATAAAAACAGTGCCCCCTTCTTTATTCTTCTTTTTTGTCCGTCTTCCTAAATATGTCAAGGTTCTGGGAATAAAGGGAGTACATCTAAATATTGTTGGACATACTTGGGGGAAGCATATTGGTATACCACCGCGAATTGCTTTTGGAGCCTTGAAGATAGCCTGCATAAAACACCAAATATGTTTCAGTTGGTAAATTGTGAAAGAATAAACATATTGCATCCCAAGAATGAAAGTAAATTTAGAAAAACGTTATAGTGGTTATTATAAGCTGTTAAGAAAGACTTGGAAGATTTCTGAAATTCTAACGGTATACTTGACTAAGTGTCTAAGATCAAGCATAACTAAAAAGTTCAATTGAGGATCACACTGATCATAGAAAAGGTTGTAAGCACTACTACTTTATGGTCATGATACCTACATACCCTCCTTTCGAAATAGACCTTGAGACACTTATGGAGCATAGAACGGCATTCCACATCAAGCTATTAGACATGACTGACCCTGAGGCTTGAACTATTGAATAATATTTAGAAGTTCTTGAGCATTTATATTTTAAAAGAAGATGGCAGTTTGTGAAGAGTCAATAGACTCAATACTCCTGCTATCGTAGATCGCGAAACTTTACATGTTCTCTGTTCAGATAACATAATTGCAGACAGCTAATACAGAGAGAAGGATGAATGCCTAATGACTGCCAGTTTGTAATATTGAGTTCATGCACCCATGCCAACAGCAAGAAGACATAATTGCAGACAGCTAATACAGAGAGAAGGATGAATGCCTTATGACTTCCAGTTTGTAATATTGAGTTCATGCACCCATGCCAACTGCAAGAAGACACACCTTATTACTGAGAAAAAGCAATTCTTCTCCATGGTCATTCTTCCAAGATGTCACATGAGCACCATACAAATATACCTTCATAATGGAAATATAAAGATTAGAGTAATGCATGCTCAACTTCAGCAATCATAGTCTGACAAAACTATGCATCATCAAAATATCATCATAGTAATATACAACTACACTAGATTGGCAACCTTGAAACTTCAAAGCATTCAAATGTTCAAATTCAATGGCTGTCAAGATTATGCTATAGCCCATGACAATGCAACAGTTTAATATTCAAGAACTTTTCAGAGCTACAGAATTCATACAAGAATTTTTCAGTATATCGATCATTGTAAATCAGTAGCTTGCTTGGGGGAAGGAAAAAACATAAACATGATCATTAAAATCAAAGCTCGATCAAAACCAATATTAGATGAAGATATAGAGAAAACAGGCCAAGTGTGTCCTCTTATTTATTTGACGCACTAGTTCATTAGAAAAGGCGGCCTAAAAATGAATGGCAATTTTCATGTTTATTAATAACATTGAAGTCAATGAATCAGCATAAATAAATAGATCTAATACATAGTATATACTGTGGATCTCATTCTCCATCACATCTCTATTATAGCTGAAAGCTCAACCATCCCCACTCGAATAATAATAAACTCTCTCCATCTCATCTCTACATTCCAAAATTTAACAGAGAGAACAATTACACAGATATATAAACAGTTTGTAACAATGAGAGGAAAAACTTCACGAATTGATCAGATCACGACGTTTCTCAAAAACAGGCTAGCAAAGCCAAAGGAACGAGAATTGAGATCGCAAAACGCAAGGAGATATCCAAACGGATCCAAGGACGAATATCCTCGCAACAATCGAATCAGACAACGCCATACCGCAAATACTGAAATCGAACAAAAGAGAAATCGAAAAGAGAGAAGGATTTACCTCGACAGAGCTGCCACGAACTTCTTTGAGAACGACCTTTTCGAGATTGTTGAGGCCCTTACAGACCTCGAATGGAACAATTGGAGGGCGTTCGCTTGTCGACGACGCCGTAGCCATTTTCGAATACACCTCTCACTCACTGTACTCAAACTATCTCGCTCTCTTCCCCTCTCTCTTGAGTTACTCGTCCTCTTAAAACAAGCAGTACATTTCTTACAGATCCCTTTTTGGCCTTTCTGTTGCCTGTCTAATTAAAAATATTATTTTAATATAGAATCGGGCACTTTACTTTCTACCCATAAAAACAAATTTGGCCATGAAAAAAGAAAAAGAATAGATAAACATATTTTGTTAAAGGCTCGTCATTCATGTACTGTATAGTATGATAATTATGATTAAATAAGAATTTTACTATTTATAAAACTAATAGTTTATGATAAAAGTTATTGAGTGAATTTGTCATCTAAGTTAACTTCATAATAATGATTTGGCTCCAAGTGATAAATAAATGAGTATGTATCATTTTTATAAATATATTAGTGGTCATTATTAGTAAATTGTTACATAAGTTAACCTCATAGTAATGATTTGGTAATATTTCCAAATGATAAATAAATGAGTATGTATCATCTTTATAAATATATCAGTGGTTAAGTCTGTGTCACGTAGGGATTAATTTATTTTTATATTATTCATACATTAATTGTAACTTATAAACTAATATAATTTAAATTTAATCTAATAATAATACGATTATATATATATATAGGGATGGTATAAGTTAAAACATATTTTTGTGTAGGGAGTGAGAGCTTATCATAGTCGTATAATCTAATAAAATAAACATCCTAGATTTGTGACTAAATAAGGGAGATTTGTATAAATATCTAACACTTATTAACCTACCTTATTTAATATATCGGATCGGATCAAGCACTATTTCAATGTAAATGAACATATTTAAATCGGAATGCTCAAAATTCTATAGAGAACTTCGATCGAAATTTCACTATTACAATCGAAATTAGTAGAAAAAGAACTATTTAGATCGGAATGAACATATTTCAATCGAAATTCTCAAAATTCCATAGATAGTTTCGATCAAAATTTCACTACTACGATCGAAATTAGTAGAAAAGGCACCTTTTGTTGTGGGTAAGGAGACGTTTGTGACCGTCTTAATTGATCCATGTGAGGGGAGATCTACATTGAGGTCCGTGGATTTGTTAGTGTTTGGATGGATCGGTGGAAAACATTCTTGTATTGATTTAACATGGGTCTCCCCTCTGGTTTGTTTGGGTACCGGACCTTTTGTTGTGGGTAAGACGGTCCTCAACGCGTCCTCTGCGAAGGTGACTAAGCATGAAAGAACCTGCATTGAAAATCAACATGTGTTTATTCTGTATTTCCGTTCGCTTCTAACACGTTCAGTTTTTTATTGCACCCGATGTTGTCGAGATTCGCAAGAGGGTGCAGGAGGTCTTGCGTGGTAATGTTGTGTCTCTCAGACGTAGTATGTAGGATTATTGGTTTTGCTATCCAGAAAGGATTGGATGTGCAGCTTGTTGTCCGCCTACCTTTCTAACTCGAAATAAATATTATTATTATTATTATTATTTTTGAAAAAGAAAAGGAATTAGAAATAACTACATTCTGATCGTAGTTCATTGAATGTATGCTTATTGACTCTTCCATATATTATTGCACAACCTAGGTATTATTAAGGTAATCAGACCGGTTCGTGTTAAGAATATTTTTAAGGAGATCATTGAGATCAATTGTAATATTTTTTTTAGTTTTGAATTCAGAGGTAACTATTTATTTATAAATAAGAATACATGTTGACAAAATATATATATATATATAAAAGGAAGTAATAATGATTGATTACTTATATACACATTTTTTTCTAAATGAAGTACCCTCGTCTAAAAATACACTCTTTTATAAAGTTGTTTGGAACCGCTTAACCAACTTCGATGTTGTAGGAGTTTAGGGTCGGTTCAAGGAATTTAGAGTTTCGAATTCGGGTTTTAAATTAGGTCAGTTTAGATATTAAAAAATTTATATAAAAAAATAATATTTATAATACTACCTACGATACTTGTGTGTATCGGCTTTTGTTATTTAGTTGAACGTATACTTTTGATCAAGTATTTTTAATTAAAGTAATTGAATTAGGTTTATTAGGATTCATATCAAATACAAACTCATTTGGACCAAAACTCTAAATTCCTAGATTCTCAATATTTGAAGTTTTGATTTTGGATCGTTTGAATCAGATTTGGACAATAAACGACCCTAGATTCTCAATTTTTTTATTTAAGACATTTTTAATAATATACTCAATTTGTTTGATATCAAGTCACAAACAACATTCAATCATTTAGCTAATAAGAATGACAAATTTGTTTTGAGCTTGGCCATTTCATTTTCCTAAAAACAATTATAGATTCATTTCATATCACAACATTATTATATTGGTTTTAGATTATATCATCTCAATTCAATCATGTTGGATTTAAATTTGATTATCTCAATTGCAAGTCATCTTTTAACTATCTTTGACCAATATAATTGCATCACTACTGCAAAATGTTTTCGAGAGAGAATGCCAAGTGTCACAACATCGCACTCTTTCAATTGCATGAGGAAACTATATTTTGTATTTTTCTACTAATTGTATTGATAATTGATTAGAATAAAAAGAATTTCAATCAACCAACATGAAAGTGATCCACATCGCCGCCGTACAACAACGTGGGAGTCTTAGCATTAGCTATGCAATTTGATAAGTTAAGGATTTCAATCTCCATTTCCAACCCAAACACTGAGTCATCGAAAAGTGAGTACTCGATGGATATCTATTAAAAAAAACGGATGAAAACACAAAAACGGACGAAAACACAAAAAAAAGTTGGTTTGTGGGTGACCGATGGAAATGTCCAACTTTTACTATCGACCATATACACCCGAAATATATTGATTTTATAAATTAAGTCTTAAATCATAAAAAAAAATATGATAATTTATTGTTTTTATCTTATAATATATGTTATAAATTATTTATATCTTTTTTAATAATATTATTGATTTAAAAAAATAATAATTTTAAACTACCGTGTCAAAATATTTTCAAATTGTACTATAAATTAACAATATTCATAATAATTAACCACCCGGGTGAACTCAAACCACTCCGATGGACGACAAATAGATATACTCGATAAGGTTAATGGTAAGGTTAATGGGTGAGTGATAACATATAGATATACTCGATAAGGTTAATGGTAAGGTTAATGGGTGAGTGATAAAAATGTTTTATGCAATCATCACCCAACTCATTGTTTCAATTTTACAATTATTAACTCCTCCCTCCATAATAAAATTGATTTTAATTTGAGTTTTGTTTTAATAATAGTTACTCCGTATTGATTATAACTTTTAACATCTATATTATAAAAATGTGTTTATAATGATTATTTGATTATTATATCAAATCCTCGAGGGAGAAGCAAATACTCTGTACATTGTCAACTCAACTAACATATACCAATAGCATACTCACTTTGATCTTCAATCTAAAAACACACCTCATTATCCAATATAAGGTTAAAAAATAACCAATTTTCACAATTCTATACATATTGGCCCTCTGATAGTCTCAAGGGAGAAAAAAAAAGCCTTGAAATTCGCTCAACCCAGAAAATCAACATCCTTGGAATCTAAGGAAAAAATCAACACAAATTAGAAAGAAAAATGCAAGCTCACAACAGCAAAACCACTTTGCCATGAATAGATATCAAAACCACTAATCAAAAGAAGAAGAAAAATGTCAAACCCATCATCTACCAAGATAAATGCCACAAAAAGTACTTCACAGTTCATTAACAGTCCACAACTCGCGCTTCTTGGAAGAAGAAGCAGATTAAGAAGGCACTGATACTGTCCCTCAAGATAAGTTGCAGTCAGGAATCTCGCTGCACGGAGCGAAAGGGTTCATTCAGTCAGCTTAAAAAGGAAATAGGAAGTGTGGTATGAAGATTGTAAGTATAACCTTCTTCTGGACAAATCTGCAGGGGACTGAAACAGAGGTGCAATCTGGTTGAGGTAGAGACTAAAACAACTGAAGGGTCATTTTGAGCTTGTTCTGTTTCCACTTTGGTAATTTGTAGAACGCAGCCTTTGCCATCCCAAATTTATCCTTGAACTCGGAGGAAGACAAGTATGTCTGTATTCGGCGTAAGTCCAAACCAAACCAGAACTTCTTAAGCATCAAACAGGCCAAGAAAACAGAACTTTTTATTTAAAAAAATTGATAGAAGACTAACCTCTCGCTTTGTAATATCAATATCTGTGACAGGATCTGTTGATGTTGTTTTGAGGCGGTCGTACGGATATGTTAGGAGCCCATCATCATCTTCGGGCTCTCCCTCTTTAGCATCTTCCTTGATGGTGAGAGATTCTAGTTTGGCACTTATATTGTTATCCTTATTGTTTGGCTCTGATGTCGGTAAAACCGATTTTGGAAGCACTATTGGATGGACAAAAAAAAGAGAGAATTTTTTTAGAAGATTCTATACAGGATACAGCTTTGTTACATAAATGGATGGATGAGTTCTAGAAACCAAATAAAGAGCCATGGCACAATGTGAAATTTTCAAGTGGTGCGTAATTAGTCCGGTGGAAGTGCACGAAGTGTGGTTACTTCACTTTTTATTACAAGCATAATGCTAATGTGAGGTTACTTGATTATAATTTTGGCTTGTTTGTCAACATAAGTGTATACAGCGGTTTAGAGTGCTTACCTTTAGGAATAGGAGACCGAGGCACGGTAGGTTCTCGTGGAGCTTCGTCAAACGAGGCACCAAGTGCAGCAATAGAAGAAGATCTTGGAGCCAGTTTTCCAGAATCTGGAGTGGCAGACCTTGGATAAATCTTCCTAGCCACAGGAGGTGGTGTTGAGAGATTCCTAGAATTTGAATTCTCAAAAGTAGCAGCCAGAGCATTGAATGCTGGAGATCTTCCTCTAACTCGAACTCGGTCCGGGCTGAAAGACATGCTTCTCGAACGCTGTGATTTATCAGTTGATGCTACACTGGACCTTCCACCATATGATGCTGGTGGTCTCCTCTTGGGTTTCTGATGATGTATGAGAACATAAAGTCATGCAAAGAAGGCTAAAAAGATTCCAATAAATAACCAAAAATAGAAGAATGCCTGCCGATTGAAATCTTCATAGAACCCATTCATCATCAGCTCATTCCAGAGTCCTGAATTCATGATCTTTCATTCTACTAGGAGACAATGATCTATTCAGAGTCGTGACGTGATCTTTCATTCAGTTACATAAATGTAAGCTTTATATCCACTTTCAGTTGAATAAAGGAAGCAAACTTATTACCCCCTTTATTCACCCGGTCTAAGGTCCTTGTATTTGTATAGTTTTTCTAGCAAGTGTTATAGGTCTTTATCCAGAGACACCAATCAAAGAGGAATGAACCATTCTTTTCAAACTCAAAAATGGAAAATTTGTTTCAATATTAGCATGTTTACATTTTAGAAGGATTAGATGCCCATGTTTGTCAATTAATAGACAGGAAGGGGAACCAAGAATATATTTAACAAACAAATGACAGAACAACACTGAGAACAATGAGGTTACCAGTCATTCTATCACAGAGTAGCAAATATCTGAGCATAAAAATCTCACCTCAACAATTGGAGTTCCTCCATTCTTAACCAATGCTAGTTTTCTCTGGAATGAATTTCCGTGCATCTGCCAGAATTCAAACGGGTAAGACATAACATAGATTTCTAGTGCATGTAAGTGATGTATTAGGAAATCTTTCAAAGCAGGACAACTTACTAAGGATTTAGTAGAGTCCCATGTGAAGAAACGAGTGAAGAAAGGAGGTTCATTCCCTTCCATTACAACATAAACAGGAGCATGCCGAGACAGATTCTCTAAAAGAAAATCTCGTTCCAAAAATGTCTGTTGAAGAGCAAGATAATAGTCAAACAGTAATATTTGGTAAAGTAATCCAATCATTAAAAAAAATAGAAGTGTAAGGCTAACTAGCATCTACTTAGATAAATCTTTATTTCAGAAATTAAAAAAGAGAAGACAGAAAGAGACAATCGACCCTCAATAAGAAACTAAAGATGATGTTTACTACTAACAAGATTCTTTTCCAGTTTCAAGAACCTCAGCGAAAAAAGTGTAACCGGCAATAACCATCAGATCATATATGAATTGGTGATGCAGGCTGTGTTAGTAAGGCAAGAATTCTTCAATCAAAAATGCAAAAATTATACCTCCCCGATACTTAAAGCCTTCATTTTGGTTTTGGTATCCACTTGTTGTCCGACCCAGACAAAGATATCAGAATGACAATCTAGAATGAACACATCTTCTGTCATTAAATCATCCTGGGTGAAATTAAAAACTTCTGCAACCTACAAGAGATTAAAACATATAAACTTTATAGATATAAAAAATTCAAAGATTGTAAACTTCATCCAACCAAGACAGCATGCAAAAAAAAATCTTTTGAGGAAACAACTAAGGAAGATGTGATAATAAAAATAATAAATTGTGTGCTTCTTAATGCTCACAAAAGATGTTTGACAATCGAAGGAAGAACTAGAACACACCTTTAACTCTCCTGTATAACAGCCAGGTCCAGTTGACAAAACAGCAAATTATTCAAGGATGAAAACATTGAGGAATCAGCAGATTTTAAAATATAGAGATAAATATTACTTTAAGTTAGATATAAATGAAGGATGATCTTATCACACCATTTTTAAGGGTGCATGAGAGCAAGTGAGGATCATTTTCAGTATCCTTTCCAAGCTTTTGGCTTCCATACTCCGTTTTGCCTCCCAACAGTTCCCAAAATTGTTCAGATTCAGCCCCTTCTTTCTGAGGTCTGGTTTGCAGTTCAGGCTGCAAAGGCATTACAGTAGACAAAAAGGATCAGTAGAAATACTTCCACTGAAACATAGCAAGCAATGCAAGATTCATAGTGTTTTGACTAACAAGGAGGTGCATGTGTAAATTTATCTATGCACTTCAACTCTATTTTCATATTATTGTACTTTTTTCAAGGGGAAGGGTTGAGGATGGGCAGGTGCTACCAAACCTTGATGATATCCAACTGTCTCTCCATAAGCTCTTGATCCTGAGGCGTCGTAAGATTTCCAGACCATGTAAATATAGAGGAGCCTTTGTGTAAGATGTAACAATAAGAGGAATTTAACGATGACGCAACCTGGAGATTCCAACTAAAGAGTCAGTACTGAGAAATATCTATGAAGATTTTAGTAAGCCCATAAATAATATCAAGTAAGAGAATATGCTGGATCCTGAAGGTTGTACGTAAATTTGAACCTAGAAACAATAAAAAAAGTAATCTCTCCAAATCACCTTAAAAGTAGCGGAATGTACGTGGACCAAGTGATTCAATTAGCTGAGATAATAGTCTATCACACTTATAGTGCAGGTAGATGCAGCATCAAATGCAACATCTTTTGTATCTAAGGTGTAAAACTAAAACAAATTCCATACTTAAGGTAGGAGGGTCCTATCTCTTATATATATATGAATTCCCTACCTTTTCAATTAAATCATGCCCTAACTTATAAGTTATAACCTATAATTTAACCAGTCACTTCCCACAGAAAAAAAAAAAAGAAAGTATATAATCAGGAAGATTAAGCATTTATAGGGGCCTCACACAATCCATGACGCACTACAGAAACCAGAGACGCACAAATTTGGGAGGCTGAAAAATGTTGTAGAAAATATAACTTTCTCGACTTGTAATGAAAAACGGAATCACTCAATCAAGTAACTGTAGGCTGGAGCAGCAAAATACTTATCCTTTATTCGTCACTTTAATAGGCTACTTTGATATAAGTACAAAAAATAACCAAACAGTAACTTCGGGAAGAACGAGCACAGTAGAAGGCATGAACAGCTTCTAAGAATACGAGCAAATTAAAACATACTGGTTCAACTTGAATAGCTTGCATATTTTCGGAGCCAGACCCTTGGACACGGAACAGAGCAAGACCATCCTCTGTGTATGTGTCATCTAGAATTTCCTTTTCCAAAATGGACTTTTTGTATGCCTCGCTAATTCCACCCTAGTAAAATCATGAAAACTATTACTTATGATCAAAGTAAAGACACTTGTATTCAAAATCTACAGAATACATGCAAAAATTACTAACCTTGAACACAATAAAACTTTGGAAGATGGCAAAAAACTGGATGGGCTCACTTCCTTCATAGATACGAGCCTAGATATTGATGATAAATGTATTCAAATGAATTTCATACGATCAGAGAGAACTAATGCTCACAGTTAGTTACCTGAGCAGGTGAGAACTTCATCGACTCCACCATCTTGCCTGCCAGTGTTAAAGCTGAAGCTCGTTCCTCCTGCATTCAAGATAAAAGACAGATAAAGATAAGAAGCGAGAAAATCCGTGGAAAAAACTTGGGGCATTACAAAAGATATGACACCCCAACCTAGAATTCAATAACGCTTAAACAAGCTGATCTGATAAACTGCAAAATACATAATGGGATAAGTAAAAAGAAAAATTCCAATTTATGTACCTCAACACTTTGCTTCCCAAACCATGTGCCCACAAGATATTCCTCCTTATCTTCCCCAGGGTAAGTGTACAGGAATATGTAGCAACTACCGCTATAAAACTTAGACTGATCAGAAGCTGAAAGCAGAGTCTTCTCACTGCCATTTACATGCCAAACCTGGATATCAGAATACAAAAACTTATGAGTAGTTGGTTGAGAATATGAAAAACTATTGAGAAGTTAAGCAACTGCTACCTAAGAAGTTAAGCATTCATTCCAGAATATGAGAAACTATTGAGAAGTTATACAAAAACTTATCAGGTGATGGAACAACATTCATTCCATCATCAATATGGTCGGTACTTATGACTAGTCCGATAGACTTCTAAGTAAGAATATGTGCAGTGTTACTGTTCAACTGCTACCTAAGAAGTTAAGCAACACCTCAACTATCTACGTCTGCGAGAAAGCTCTTCAGTTACCAGCCATAGCGCAATATAAGTGTCAAGTGATCGTATTCAATTGCAATGCAACATGGAGATAGGCCTTTGGAAGGTTAAGGTACCAGATGGGGTAATTAGGAACAAATCAACAAATTACACGAGTTTCTATGGCCCTGCCAAGAAATGGAAGAGGGATAGCTTACCATAGGGTATCTTTTGGATATTTTTAAAAGATGTCAGAGTGTAGAAAGTCTCAGAATTTTGCTACTAGATATTCTTTGTGGTACCACTTAGTGCTATCTCATTTTTTTATGGTATCTCTGGACTAACTATTGCTGTTGGTGATGAACAAAAAAACATCCTAATCCTGAAGCGGAATCCAAGACTCGAAACAAAAACACCAATATCTACCATGAATATATCAAATCACATAATTGACAGCATTCAGAATATATCATAAACTGTTCATGCATAGAAAGCCTGAATTGCTATCAAGAGAATAATACAAAAAATACCTGCAGATTTCCTGTACAGTCAATGTGCGGTTGCGGTTCTTCTTTTGCAGGAGCAGCCTTTAGTAGACCCTTCACATTAAGCCCCTGCCTTTTAAGAAGAGCTAACCAACAAAAAAGACAACATCAAAGTAAAATGGAAAATGAGAGATTGATCGGTGGTGCATAACAAATGATAAATTAGCTTTGCAAGAAATTTGTTCCAAAACTACCAAGTCACCGTAGCTTCAAAAGATACAAAAAAAAAACTATCATTCTCAAGATACTAACCAGCAACCTTTCCCCTACCATCCTCAGAGACGGTAACTGGGGCACTTTGTGGCCATGAACTGAACCTTGACTTGAAGTTCACCGTCTCAAATCCTTCGATGACACGAATGACATGAGACTTTGGCCGATCAAGGCTATGAAGCAAGCCCTATACGTATTAAAGATGTTTATGGTGTTATAGGATATCACATCAAAATGAGAATAAAGATTGAAAAAGGATCTGAAGTTACTTCTGCAGCTCCACTTGCACTTTTTCTTTCATCAAGGGATGTAGTCCTTCCCATCCAAACAAATACTTCTGCGCCACAATCTAAAATGTAGCATTTATCCGTATCAAGCAACTCCCTTGTCAGTGATTCAGTTTCTATGGGACCTGCCTCACCCTTGTCAACCCTTCAATGAGAGAATATTATTTTAACTATGAATCAGAAACAGTTCCTTAAGAGAAGCCACTAAAATGTGTTTGATTTCTATTCATAGCCAAAATCTGCAAAATGCATCTTTGCATTAGAAATAGATCATCAAAAATCATATGTCAATATTCCACCCTTCTGTCAAAAGATCCAGACAAAACTATTGATAAATTTTTTGCCTAATGGAGCAGGCAAAACCAGGAGTTCGTCAATATAAAGTTAAACAGTATCAACGCTTTAGCCGCTATTACACAAAACAGTCCATAATGGTAAGGAGCAAAAAAACAGGCCGTGTGTACCGTGAGACTATGAGAGACAGAGATAGGTACCTAAAAAGTTTAGTTACATGAGCATCAGCGACTTTGCTCTCTTCACTAGCTGTTTTCCTTGGCAATGGAGCAAAGCCACCAAAAAATCCCCAAAACTCACCTGTGTCTGCATCAGCCATCAATCTGCCATCCTCTGCAAGTTGTCCGTGATATAATTTAAAAATAGGTAGAGTCAAGCTACTACTTTTACTTTTTAATTTTTATAAAACTTACCAATAGAAGCAACTTCACATTTTCCATGATGATAAGTATCTTTAATGTACTGAACAACTTCTAATGCTTTGGCTCTCTCTTGAATGTTAGAGTTAGAGCCATTAAATTGAAATATTTTGTTTTGGGTGTCCAAAATAAATATGTCATCGTGATTGAGTGATGATCGAGCAAATAATACCTGCATCAGCATAGCAGTAACATAAGCCCCAAACATATAATCCTGGTACTATTGACCATTTCAATCAAGTTTGGCCATTGACATTGTCTCTAACCATAAAATTTTCAAGGAAAAAAGAAGAAGAGGAAGTAGATTAAATTAATAGAATTATGGCTCCTTTTTCCTTGAAAACATTTTCCAGCAATAATTGTTTACAAATAGGGCTGTCCCATATTATTACACTGAACAGGCAGCGGGTTTCCATTCACACATTAACCGCCAGCATGACATTTTTCGCATGAGGAGAGGACCAAAAATCCTAGGTCTGACAGAATAAAGTCAATGTCTCAGCAAGGGTAGTAAGGTTTGTTTCTGCAGTAATGGGATGGATGGTTAAGCATCCCACTGTCACCTAAATCCTATGAAGATATGTGATCTCTTAACATTTTTATTGATTACTGGACAGTATTCTTTACGAGCATTTTGAAGTAAAAACAATTGATTAAAGACATTCATCCAATGAACATCTTGGAAATAGATATACGGACTTAGAACTCAAATGTATGATGGTTTGACTTGCCTCTTTTACATGAACAACATGTTTTCCGTTGCATACATACAAACGTATCTGATACTCTTCAGTTTCATTGTGCTTGAAACCGGATGCAGTTCCACCTTCTTGGGGTATAATACATGGTTTGAAATATG
Organism: Fagopyrum tataricum; assembly: GCA_002319775.1. NCBI lineage: Eukaryota > Viridiplantae > Streptophyta > Magnoliopsida > Caryophyllales > Polygonaceae > Fagopyrum > Fagopyrum tataricum. The sequence goes on from CM008283.1 coordinate 4,485,606, forward strand.
AAAGGAATTTCTCAGTTTCATGACCCTGAACTTCACGATACTGAACAGCACGACCTCCGAGAGCTGCATCCAATTCCACTGTTTTAATGGCCGCTGTACCAGACTCATCCTATAAAACAGATTAAATATTCACATATTCAAGAATCAACATATCTAAATGCATAAGGAAATTGCACCTACACAAGGAAACTTACTTGGGATGTATCTTTACCGAGCCAATAGTGAATATCGTGACGCAAAGCACCGCTTTTAGTAGCTGTTGTCTGGGAAAAGGAAAAGGTCAACTCAGATGTTATCCACTACAATATTTCTAGACCACAAATCACTAACTATGAAATCATATGCTTGGCTCCTCCAAGAATATGCTACAGTAACAGGAAAAAATTAAGGGGGAAGAAAAAGAGGGAACCACAAAAGATTTGAGAAAAATGCAGATGAAGGTAGAATTGGAGTATGCAGAGATCAGAATCTGAAAAATAAAAACAATTAAATTCCATTTTGAAAAAGAAATATTCATCAAGCTTTTCCTGGGAGACTGCATTCTAAAATAAACTTCTTGGGATTTGTCTGTTACATAATTGAAATGAATATAATATTAATATTAAATAAATAAAGTGCCATGTATATAGAGTAACATCAAAGGAAGATCATAAAGAGATAAAATAATTAGTATTTACCTTTAAGATTACATATGAGTCTCCAGTAAAAAACTTCCCGTAAGAAGATTGCGGAACAGGTACAGGGCGGAAATTTTCAATGCGCCATATTTCTAGTCCTCTATTTACACCATGAAGGAAAAAACATTCTTGCAGAAGAAATTATAAGGTTCAAAACCATGCTTACACATCCTAATCACTGAAATATAATGATTTTTCAATAACTGCATATGCATCAGCAATTTATGCAATCACTGTAGCTAAGTAAAAGTGGTCACTAGTTTGAATGAATTTATTTTATAGGAGTTCTGAAGTATGGAATATTTAAATAAGATGATTGACCTTCTCCAGCTTTGCACAAAGGGGGAAACAAAAGGTGGGCCTAAGCAAGGGCCATAGTCATGCACAGATTGTAGAAAAACTTAAGTGTTTACCAAGTCAGTTAATTATGCAATGAAGGACCATTAGCTTTTAAATCCACGCCACGAGTATAACTGCAATGTCAATCAATCATCCCACTAGGATTTACCAAGGTTGACCTCAAAATTTCAATTTTATGTTTAGGCAAAGAAGCAGATGAATATGGCATAACACAATGATAGTTGTCGGTCCAAGGAGATACTCGACCCCCACCAACAACTGATATCACAAGAAAAGGATACGCTTTCTGCCCAGCACCCTGGAAAGCCGAATCAAGATCTCTATTTGAAACTGCCATTCAGTAATTATGACTTCAATCTTTTTGGTGTAAACTTATGCTTGAAGCCGGAGCGAGGCCTGAAAAGTAAATTGGAGCTAGAGATATAAGCAAGGAAGTCTATATTTTTGCAATTCTTACTTTTTTTTTATGTGAATCTAAATACAAGATGCAAATCAAGGCAAAACAATCACAATTATTGGGAAGTTCCGGACACGCCCTCCCTAAGTACGTACACATGATAAATAAAAAGAAAAGAGGCGATACTGCAGGTGTGTTTAGGGAAATCCAGTTGCTAGTCAGGGAAGAAACATAACTGAACGTTTGGCTCTTTAACAAGATCAGTTTCTAACAAGCACATATTTGAAGTATATATCCACATTGCCCTATTTTTTCCCATAGGGTCCATAGAGTTAAAATCAAACTGTAACAGATCCCGTTCCAATTTTTCCTCATCCAAAATGCATAACATATGACAAATTCACCAGTTGTCTGAATCTACTTACAGAAAATATCTCTACCTTCCTCTTTTACTTTGAGCGAAAAATCACTCATACATTTAAGAAGAAAAATAACCCACACTGGAAAAGGTTTACGACGTGCAAAATTACTAAAAAAAAATATGAATTCATCTTTCTCAATGAGCTGTGAGCCTTATAGAATCTTCTTTCTAGAAATGCAGCATAGGCAAATTTTTTAGCATATACCATATCGCGAGTTATATAACCCAGGTATAAAATCCTCGGAAAAGACAGAGAAGACAACACGGATTAATGTCGAAGTAAATTTGTGTGATAAACCAAAACAGAAAAGATGAATGGCGATGGAAGCAAAACAGTCCAGAGTAGCAGTCTGGGACCTTGAGACCAATGAAACACAAGATTTGGCCACACAAATTGACGACTTCCATCCAAGAACGAAGAAATCTATATAGCATATTTACAACTCGAGCAAGTACAAAGAATCAAAAAAATGAATTGCGATTTGCTAGCACTGGGATTCCAGATCCCGAAAGCACAACATTCGACATCCATATCAACGGTAATTGGTAACAACCTGAGTTTCAATGACTACCTTAAATACAAAAATTAATCCCATTCCACATAATTATAGCGAATTGGGGAAGCGTTGAGCAGCTTAATCGCATATAGCCAACTAACTGAGCAAAAACCAATTGGTCAAAAGATCAGCATAATCGCAATCGATCAAACCTCCTGAACCGAGCAGACTATACGCCCGATAAATCTAGACCAAATTCCCTTGAAATAAGCTGAATATAGCTCACACCAACCGACAAACAAGCGGAACTGAAAGAAATTTGACGAAATTGATACCTGGATTCTGTATGACTACAATCCGCAACAAGCAGGGAATGAATTCTGAGTAATAGATCGAATCAGAGTATGTCGAAGTTGCACCAGAAATTGAGAATCAACGAACAGGGAGAGGAGAGAGAGGAACGAGGGTTTGAGGAAATGATGAGTGCAGGGCGTGCTGCCTACTAAGAATCACGGCAGCAAAAGCCCCACAGAGGAAAGACAGATAAAGAGAGACACAAGCACAAGTGATCTGTAAAAAACAGGATTAAGACCTACTTATCTTTATATTTAGCAGAATTACAGCTGGATAGCACCTAAGAAATCTCATTTTATTATCTTGATGATGATTACGGTAGCCAAACGGTAACTTTTTGTTTCACTTAAAACTCAAATACCTTCGTAATTTTTTTAATTCGATTTTTCTAATTTTTAATCTTACAAAGCAAAACCAGCAAATAAATAATAAAGAAAAAATAAAATGAATAAAATCTAGATCAAATAAAAATAAATAAACTCTAAAGCAAAATTTTAAATAAATATATAAACTAACAAATATTTTACATCAAGTTTATTAACTTATATCATAAGAAATCTAAATTACTTATGAACAAAATATTCTAATGGAATTTACGTAAGAATTTAGTTTTGCTAAAATTAACTAAACATTATTCAACCTTTATTAAAATTACCTAAATATTATTAAATAAAAATAATTTTATATGATTTTTATTACAAACGATTTTGTCCCACGTACAAAAATCTCTCATTGCAATAAACTCTTATAGGTTATAAATTGTTTAAGAGCCCAAAGCTTTATCATGCAGTTTTCTTCTTCTCTACTAGGTTATGTGTATTTCACTTTCGACGGTCAACCATACTTGTTCGTGATTACAGTTCGTTGTGACGTCCTTTCTTTCTATCCGGCTTCCAACGATGAACGTTGTTTCAACCAAACAATAAACCATTTTATGTACATTTTGTCCACAACCCCACTACATCATGTTTTATACCATACAAAATATATTCGTTACAAGGCAAAAAAACTCTTCTCGTAACGTTATATTGGTTGCAAGCTATACAAAAACTTAATTTGTCATCATACTTGATTTTACATGATACACATTTTGGGGTTTTTGAGATTTTACATCCAACCTATTTGATGAAAAATCAAGTTATTACCCACTAAATACGACGGAATACATAAAAGCAAGAATGAACGGAAACTCGTGAGAATGAGAGTCGTAATATAGAATATAAAAAAAACAATTACAACGCAATCTAGAAATGTATCAGAATGTATTTATGAAAATTAAACTAGGCTGGTAATTTGTGTAATTTATGTAAAGTACCCCTATTCAGAAATTATTTTTTATTGATAAACTAATATCAAATCTATTATATAAAATACAAAAACAGAAAAAATAGTATCCATAGTTTCGTTCTTTTTTCGCTGATAATTCTTATTTTATATGAAAACTAATTATTAAATTTTAGTTAAATCACAATACAACTTTTGTTTATGTACTACAACCGAAATTACGATAAACAAAGAGATAATGGAATTTTAAATTGAGAAAAATAAGAAAGCAAGAAAAATGCAAAACCTCCTGTGATTGCTTTCACTGGTCGGTCTGAATGTGATGGATTCCCACACAAATCGAGATAGCGAGTACATTTTGTTATTTGTGCTGCAAATCTCTATCATCTCTATCTTCCTTGTTATTTTTCCTTATATTTTTTTACGTCAAGTAATTTCTTGTCATATTATTTAGTCAAATCTATTTAAATTATAATTTTAATTGGGTCAAATTAGGGCAATTTACGCCTTAAGGGTCATTTCAAATTATTATATAAATGTCCAAACTCTTACTTAAAAAAATCTTATTTATTGTTGAACAAGCAAATTAAATTACATTTTCCACGGCATGCTTTTCTTCTTTTTCTCTTACTTTATTTTCAATAGCAACATTATTATTTTTGGTTAAGTTTCATTCTAGCAATATCAAGGCAGTAGTAGAATACTCTTTGATAAGGATTAAGGGAGATAGGAAAGGAATTAAGGAAAATAATCAACTTTTGATTACGACTTTATGGTTGTTCGTGACTTTGTGGTACCGACTTTTGGTTTGGAAAGTAGACTGAAATAGGAAGACGGCAACCGGCCTTCTTTCAGTTGCTTCTTTTACCTTCCATCATAAATTTGTTGTCGAAGCATATTAGATTGTTTAACGGCGTATTTAACAAAGGGATGTTTTCAATATGAGAGAGATTATGGGTCCGTCCGGTGCATTAAACATGACCAAAAAAAAAATCTTAAATTTTCTTCTACTTTCACATAGTTTTTTTAAGAGTTGGATATTTATATGTTTTTATTATGTGTATCAACAAAACCGAGCTTGGGTGGAAAGTTATATAGCACAAGGTTGTAGACTTGTAGAAACGGTATGGACTAGAATTTATGAAATTCACATACACAACAGACCGGAACCAGCCATACAACCCGGTAGATCCTTATTTGGCTGGGCCGCCATAATTATGGTTCGATGTTCAACCATTATACATTTTGTAATCTGGTCCGAAACAAAATATTGTAGTACAAACCAGACTGCACTTTCCTGTCCGGTTTGAGCATGGGGTCCAAACCAACCACGGCCCTATACTCGCTTTTCTTATCAATATCGTATGCTGTGGTTGTGAGTTGTGACTGAGGTTTGTAATTGGAAGGCCCAAATGTTACTTTAAGCATGTGACAACTTCAACCACAGGCAGAAACGAGGGCAAAGAGACAACCCGATCAATCGATCATCACATGTAATCCCAAACTACGAACCCTAAATACAAGATTACACTCCAAAAATTGACCAGGTCTCAATATACATTCAATTATAAAGAGATCATGAACAATTGATGATCACAAAGTCCACACACTTCAATTTATATTCATCATCAAATGAAAATTAACAGAAACTTTGAGATGTGTACAAAATACAAGATAATCTAACCTACTAAACACGTAAACAACATACATAAAAATAATATAAAACTATATTCAGAGTCTATAGTGCGTGGCTACGTGCTAGCACGTATACTTGAAGAAGCTCGTTCATTCACAAACAAGACAGAAAAGTCAGAAGTTCAAGTAAGCATTCACAGGGTTTTGTTCCAAATCATTCAAAATCGAAACAATTTTCATTGAAAATCTGATTACCACTACCTTGAGAAGTGTAGGAAGAATAACAATTAAGAAATCAGCATATGACATGTAATGTAACTATGAAGAAAAATCGATTATCACAAGCATACTAAATCGATGGTCCATCCATATTGGGATGTGATCTGAATAAACTCTAGCCATACAGATCAAAACAAGCTATCACTAATAATCGGTCACAAACTTTTGATCAACAAACTTTATCAAAATCACCTTATAAAAAATTCAGAGAGGTTCATGATTGACTCACTCAACATGCAGCAAGACGAATCTAGCTAAGCGGACATGGACTTCATCTTCCTTATGCGCTTGATAGCTGGAGATTTGCTTTTACCAGCCTTTTTCTTTGAAGAGCTGCCCTTCTTCTTCCTTGCCCCAATTGACATTTCCCTTACGGGTCCTGGAGGAACTCCCTTCTTAAGAGCACTTCCACGGGGTGTAACAGATGGTGGTATCCTCACGCTCTGAGGTGGAAGAGGGTTTGCCGGATTCCAGACCAGATTATGCCTCATTGAGAACTTAACTTTCTTCCCACTCTTTTCTGCAGTCATTGCACTGTTCTTATCTTCTGCGTTTGGGTCACAAGCAATATTTTTGCCGCTAGCCTTCTTTGCTCTCTTCCTCTTCTTGGACACTTGGCCGTTCGACTTTAATGTGGGTGAATCCAATGAACTGGAAACGCCCCCGTCCAATCCAGATTCAGCTGCAATCATCTCAAATTGCTTCTGCAGATTCGACAATGTATCGTTACTGAGTTTAGGGGAATCAGGCTCATCATCATTGGTATTATCAATTGGTACATCTGCAATCTTGTTTTCATGGCTCCCATCGACTCCATTCTCCAAAGCTTTCTTCTTCCTCTTCTTGCTTTCTTTATCCTTTGATCCTCCCTTCTTTTTCTTCTTCTTTGACTTATCTGAAGACTCACTGCTAATAGGAGGAATTTCATCATCATGATCTTCATCTCCTTCAACCTCGGGAAGTTTCACATCAATCTCAGCTGCCTTCATCTCCTTCTCCAACTTCATAAACTCCTCATGTAAACTAAATAAGAACTTCCTATTACCCTGAACACAATCAGGAGACGAACCGAGCTCATAGAACCTCACAGAGAACTCCATAGCAAATGCAATCGTCCCAAATAACACCCTATCGTCCTTGGAATTAACCTCATCACCGGATTTCTTAGCTCCTAGCAATCCCTTCCCACACTTAACCAAATGACCAAACAAATCACTTTTCAATTTCGCCAATAAAACCCTATTATCCGTCCTCCCCATCACAGAAACAAACGGGCGAAACAGCACATTCAACACCTCCAACCTCAAAGGCAAAAATGGCTTAATCTCCTCGCAGAAAACCGAAACAGCATGATAACTAACCCCATCCCCCAAACTCTTCTCCCCCTCCTGACAAACAAGCAACCTCTCCTCCAAAACACCCCAATACTTCTCAACAACATCCAAACTCCACTTACTCTTCTTCAACAGCTCAAACACATTCCTAAGAAAAACACGAATCATAAGATAGAACTTATCTAACCTCAAGCGGTCAATCCCAGGCCATTCCCGGCGGAGAGTGAGGAGAAAGTGTGAGAAGTAAACGAGAGAGAAAGAAGGCGAAAGCGAAAGGATGAGAGAGGAAAGCCGATTGATTAGATTTGCTTGATTCACAGTCTTGTCGCTGTGCCAGACGCAGTAGAAGAGGCCTTTCCAGAGCTTCTTCACGTCATCTTCGGTCAGTGGAGGTTGAGGCTGTTGTTGCTGTTGAAGCCATGAAATTACGGATTTTAGGGTTTTGGATCTGGTTGAGGCGTTGCATGCGGCTAGGGATTTTATTAGAGCTGTACCTGCCGTCGACGTCGCGGTCGCCGGAGGAGCTTCTTCGTCGGTAGCCATGGATGTTAAAGAGAGTGTGGGCGCGAGAGAGGCGGGGGGTTTGCGGAGTTTGAAAACCCTAGAGCGAAGGGTGTAAAGAGACTGTGATTAGAAAGAGGCAGCGGCGTAAATAAAAGGCGAACTCAAAGCTCCCGGACTCGGTAAAGAGACTGTGTTTAGGTGTTGAACTGTTGATTAAAGAAAAAAAAACGTTGTTTACTTGAGTTTACTAACTCAAAATATACAATATTTAACTTTCAAAAATAAAAACTCAAAATATAATATTCTTCTTGTATAGGACGTTATGTTTTGGTATATTTTCAATACGTCAAATAAATTCCCTATAAAAATAACAACTAAACATCAATACCTAGATCATATGAATAACATCATATAAAAAAATTTTAAAAATAGAGTTGGGCATGCGACGGGATGGAACGGGATTAAGTTCATCTCAATCTCACTCCGGTTGTTATTAGGGGTGTAATACGAAGCTCCGCTCATTTATAAATAAGTCAAGTCCGAGTCGAGCCTAAATTTTCAACGAGCTTTAAAATGTGTTTGTATTCGACTCATTTAGAAAGTGAAGGAGCTCGAGCCGAGCCCAAGTACCTCAGATAAAATAATGTTTCTATGGTCTTACTTTAGTTGAGCGAGCCGAGCATTGACATGCTGAAGCTCGGCTCGTTTATGATGAATCGAGCCTAAATTTTATATGAGCTTTAAAATGTTTTCATACTCAACTTGTTTAGAGAATCAACGAGTTCGAGCCGAGTTTTTGACAAGTCGAACCCGAGTAGCTTGTCTCATATTACAAACCCTAGCATTTATATATGAGACGGGCCTTGTGTTTTTTAGATTGAATCCTACCGGGTCCTATACCGGTTGAGATCAGGACGGGACGAGCTCAACCCCACTTAACATATAAGTTGTTTATAGTGTTTACCATTTACGTCATACAAAAAAATTAAATCATGTATATCATACTTAGAACGAAATACATTGATCTTTCCAATAGTCCTGCGTAATCTCCTAAAACCATAATTAGTTTAAGTTCATGCCCTTGCCAACGCCAACCCTTTTCAAAACTCATGATAGAATCAAGATGATATCCCTCTTTACTGCTCATCACTAATGTTGAGGAAGCCCCTCTTTTCCCAAAATCAACAAGAGTCCTTCTTCACAACCCAACACCCTCCTTTCTTTTCATATCTGAAATTTATTGTTTGTCTTGTTTTCACCAAAGCACCAATTTTACATTTTACAATCTTCACCAAAGCACCATATATATTATTTCAGATAATGGAGGCTTAAAGTTGCAATGATGAAACAAAATACTTATTGAAGAATTTAAACAATTCATCAGCCAAGTATGAACAAGTTTTGGACGTTTGTACATTCTAATTCCTTAACCAATGTCAGCTTGTGGTTTGCTAATTCAAACCCCTGTATCTTGGTCATCCATATTTTTCGTCTGAAAGTACTGATGCAAAAGGAAATCAAGTTCTTTAGGAAAAGAAAACCTTATTTATCAAATGATTCCCGATGGCTAGTTTGGATCGGAAAGTAGCCTTTCTCATTCCAACCTTTTCTTCCTTTGATTCGTCCTACATGGCCTCCTTTTCCGTAACCTCAATATATCGATACATTCCAATTTCTAAATGTATGCCCTGGATCGATGCACCACAAACTCTTAACTTTACTGTCGAGGATGATCGAGAGTTTTCTAGATAAGCTTTCTTTTGTCCTTGTTAGTGTACTCTTTATCTTCGCAGGATTTTATCGAACTCTAGTAACACAACATCTTGTTCACCTTCACCATGTTCGTGTGTTTCTTTATACGGAGGCATGTGGTGGAGGGAGCTAGCTAGGGTTCTCTTGCGTCTTACGTGCACCTTTCTCCTCATATACAGAGATATCAATTGGGCCTTTTGGCCCATCTGTTTAAATCCTTGAGTTTGTTACAAACTATAAAACAACAAATTCTTGTCAAAATGAAGAGATCAACCTTTTTTGTATTAAAAAAGGACCCTTGTTAATCGAAAAAAAACACGCAAATTCTTGTCAAACTACATCGTCAAATTATTGGGCCTTTTGGCCCCATATTTAAAACCCATGTTATCTATATCATTTGATCATCTGATAAAAAAATAATAATAATTATGCGAAACCTGCATTTCCTTCTACTCGATCTCCATTACTCACTACCTTTCAAAGTCATACACTTTTATATGGCACAACACCCGTGTTCTGCATTGTCGTCTTCTTAGTTTGATGTTGTTGTTTTGGTGGCGTTTCGAGTTGTTTGTCGAAGAGGGAGCGTGAATTTGTGATCGACTTCTAATGGCTCTGGTGCGAGTCCAAAGTTAAGGTGTCCACAATTGTTCTCAAGCTTCTTACCTGTGTACATCCTTCGAAGACAGACTTTATGATTGCCGCTTCTTGCTGATTGCATCATCATCCAATTTTCCCTTCAAGACCTCCTATGCTTTCATTGTGGCTCTTCCTGATGGTTAGTCCGTCTGCCGATCTTTTTTGACCTTTCAATCCACTAGACGGCGTATCGTCTAATGTTTTCGAACCACTTTCCTTTATAAAAAAAATGCTTAAAATAACCTAAACCACGACGCTGACTTTGAACCGGAATGAATTTGAAATTTATTTTTACCAAAACTATCGTATATATGAACTTAAAAATGAGCATTTGAAATCACCTGAGCCTAAAAACGAGCAACGAGCCTTTTGACTGTAACAAGACCTGTTCAATAGGAGTTGTCATTAGGCCTAACATCACAAGGTCTCATTTTTTAGGGACCCATAATATATATATTTTTTTATTTAGTTTATGTAATAATAGAGTGTTTGTCATGTAACTCAATATTTGGTGAAATGGTCAAAAATTAATTCTCCTTGTTGCCTTCTTTTGTTTTTATTTTTCTATACATGTTTTATATTTCTTTTATTTCTTCTTTTGTTTAAATTTTTTTCTATAAAAGAAATTTAAAGTTAAAGAACGACATTGTTTACCTTTTATTGTCATTTTTTAATGTATTTTTTATTAAAATTTTTTTGTAGGCTTTTTTCCCCTAATAAAACAAATTTTAAATTAATAAAAAAATTACGTTAACATCAGACCTCCGAAACTCATTGTACGACCCTGATTGTAACCCTATAATATTAATAGCAAATGACATTTATACATCATGTAAATCCACAAATTAAAACGGGGTAGCATATTCAACAAGTTGACATGGGGTGATCCAACCGAACCTAAGTTTCCCATTCAACTCACAATATTCACTATTTAAATGGATAAACTCAGGGCTTGTTTGGTATCCATATCTAGATATCAGATATGGATATCGACATAAAAAAACTCATACTTATGTTTTGGTATAAGAGTATATGGATATCAAATTGATATCTTGATATACTTCTAATACACAGTTTTTCTTGTTTTGATATACTCCAAAAAATAGTGGTATCAAATATGCTCCCCCTTTTCTATTTTTTCTCTTCTAAGATATTAGATATCAATCCCATACCCATATCTTGATATCTCACATCCATATCTTGATACCTATATTTTGATATCCATATCTTAATATCTAGATATGAATACCAAATATACCCTCATATTTATAAAAATAAGAATTAAAAACAACCGAGTTTTAGAGGGTACAATATCAAACCACTTTGGTATGACAAACCGACACTAATAAAATACTATAGTAAATTGAGACATTAACTATTATAATAAAATTAATTTTTTATTTAACTCGAACTTTTTACAACTACACAATTTTAATTTACAATCAATTACTCTACTAGTCACGATTTCATCATGAGTACCAAAAATATATATGTGGAGAATTATCTCCAGTTAGGTGATAGATTAACATCACAATGTTGATTTGTTGTCTTCTTTTTAATGTCGTTGTACATAAACATATCTTAGTGGACCCAAATAAATACACGTATGTACATATATTTTTATTTTTTGTACACATATAACTCTTGACTATAAATGTGATGAATACGCTATGCAAAGAATGGAAAGAACCCTGAGAATCTTCTCTTATGTTAAGCTGTAACTTCACGCATCCGCTGGCACACACGCTTGTGGGAATCGAGGCGACGTCACATACGTCAAATTCATAATCCACGCCATTAACTGGGGGTTCAAACTTCAAAAGGTCAGAGGAAAGCAGCTCGGATCACGCACAAAATTCCCCAAATTCTTTGTTAATTAAGCAGGTAGGACATTGCCATCCGAATTTTAATTTGATCTGTGCGGATTTGCTCCCTTTTCTCAACGCTGAAGTTCCTAAATTCTTCGAGAGTTTTTTGATGTTTTTGCATTAGCTGGATCTCTGTCCAACTTAATTCGATTCGTTTTTTTCCTTCTACTTGGAGTTTCGAATCGGTTATCGATTTCTTTTCACTCACGGAATATGGTATGGATTTTTTTTGATTGATTTGGTTTGTCTTTGTGCTCTGTTCATATTTTGGTGTTAGATTTAGGGTTCATATGATTCACTGAGCGCCGATTCGTATCTCATTCTCAAATTCGTTATGTGCGCCTGTATATATTCCTGCATTGCTGTTGCCTATTATGATTTTAAGGAATCGTGATCTTTTTTCTCCAATCTCTGGCTCTATTGGAAAAAATCATTTCTTACGAGGAGAGGTACTTTTAGTGTAATTACATCTATTTATCAATTAGTTTTGATCAGATTTCGATTTATGTAAAGCTAAACTAGCAATACTAATGTAAAAAGGCTATACACAACTGCTAATTTACAGATTCATCTGTGGTATATACCTACTGAGCATGATCATCTGTTTTTGCTTCAAATTCCAGTTTAGTCGCGCTCACTGAAGCGAAATCTTTATCTACTTCTTTTTTTTTTGAAACCAACAAATCTTTATCTACTTCTCATGCTTCACGTCTTTGTGATTCATCATAGAAGGAAACTTGGTTCACTTAATTAACTCAAAGCGGTTCCTGTTGCAGTTTTGTTGAGTCTCCTTTGGTTGAGCCTAGAGGCCCGAGGGCATCTAGATGCAATTGTATAGAGGAGACATGGAATATGAAAGTAATCATTGGATGTGGGATGGAGCTTGTTATTATCCACATTTATTTGGTGGGGTAATGGTCACAGCAGCTTTGCTGGGATTATCGACTAGCTATTTTGGCCGAATAGGCGGACCTTATTTCCCTTATTTGTTGCCAAACTTTGGTATTTTGAAAAAGAGGAAACGTGAGAAGAAGAAAGTTAGAGTTTACATGGATGGGTGCTTTGATCTTATGCATTATGGTCATGCAAATGCTTTGAGACAAGCAAAGGCTTTAGGTGATGAACTGGTAGTGGGAGTAGTCAGCGACGAAGAGATTTTGGCAAACAAGGGTCCTCCTGTTTTATCTATGGAGGAGAGGTACATATTGTTTCCTTATCTACCACTATATGTTCTCTTTTCACTAGAGAGATCTCTTTTCAGTTGGCTGTGAACGTATACATCTTTTACATGTGCATCAGCAAAAAAAAAACCTGTAAAGTTTTAGCATATGACTTTGTAAAACTTGATAGGTTTAGTGGTGCCTCTCATGGTAATAGAAAGATGACAGCACAAAAAGGATGCAATCTGGTCCTTGACTATTTGCATATTTTGTAGTGTACTATTTCTACGAGCAACGTACACCACACAGTTTGTGCTAGTGTAAAAATCTACTCGAAACTGTTTGTGTTATCAAATCAGTTCTGCTGCATGTTTTTAGCCTCTTAAGAACCGTGTGTTAAAGAACACTTTTCTAGGAACTGAGTCTGGTACGTTTCTTTATACGTTTCTCTCTGTCAAATTTAGCTTTAATAATAACAGTAGGCTTTCTATTGCAGGCTGTCACTTGTCAGTGGGTTGAAGTGGGTGGACGAAGTGATTGCTGACGCTCCTTATGCAATTACTGAGCAGTTCATGAAAAAGCTCTTCAATGAATACAGGATTGATTACATTATACATGGCGATGATCCTTGTCTTCTTCCTGATGGAACTGATGCTTATGCATTGGCTAAGAAAGCTGGCCGTTATAAGCAGATTAAACGCACAGAAGGTGTTTCTAGCACAGATATCGTAGGTATTATGTCTATCCGATAATCTACTAACTGTCAATAGATATTTTCTTCTTTAGTGATTGATGGGAGTTTGACTTATATGTCACTATGGTGTAAATAGCTGTTGATATACCTGCTATTTGGTCATTGGCTGATGAATGTGAAAAATTATATTGGTTGATTGTCCTGTCCTTGTCTCTGTTTTGCCTTCCTTTGTAAAGTTGATTGCTTGTCAATCAACTCCTAGCATTTCTGTCCATAGATCTGGTGCTTTGTGACCAAGACATCTAACTCTTTTCCCACCTCTGTTAGGGAGGATACTGTCTGCTTTTAAGAGTACCGGGGTACATGAAGCTATTAGTGATCCAACTTTACATGAGAAAACCAGTGACCTTGGACCCATCAATCAAGATAAACAGCACATATGTGGCCATTTATCTCATTTTCTGCCTACCTCGAGAAGGATTGTGCAGTTTTCAAATGGCAAGGTATTTTCCCACTCCTTGCTAATTTTATGATTTTGCTATGAAATTTTGTAATGTTTAGTATTTTTTAGATTTCACGGTACTAACCTTGAGGATTTTAGTATTGTTGTATTCGTGGATTCATTAATTCACTAATGAACCGTTTTGAACATGAGCCTCTGTTGGAGGAGATTAACCTTCTAGACTTCATGTTTGGTATTTCACGAGGGAAGGTCTTAGCCTATTTTTGGGGCAAAGATCAGTTCATAACGTCCAGCACTAACCTGTTATGAAAAGTCAATGCTGAACCTCCACTATAGTCTTCAGCTAGGCTGCGTAAAAATTTTCGTTCTTCTTACATGGACTGCTGAGTGCTGGATGACTTGTCACTTAGTCACCAATTCTTCTAAGTCATGCCGGCCACATGCTTTTCTTAACTGTTATTTTTACCAATCTATTTAGATTTCCCTTCAGCCGGTCAGTAAAAATGTTGAAGAGTTTAGAACTACAAGCAATATGTCTTATGACTTATAATGAAATGAAGAAAATGGTCTCATTTATATATTTTGAAGGTTAACAAGCTTCCTACTTCTTTTAATTATAAATTCCATTCTTCTTATATCCGTTTATGCCATTGTTGAGGATTATTACATTTAAATAAGTAATATTCGATATATCACTGCACATGAGAGTTTATTCTTGCTATCTGTTTATAACACAGACTTGCTTAAGGTTGTTCTAGTTCTCGCTGAAACTGTTCTAGCGAATTACAGCTATTGGTTAGATTGTCAGAAGACACAAAAGCTGAGATGACAGGCTTCCTGTGAGAATAATGTACTAATTCGACCTTTTGAAGCCGATCTCATAGATTTCAGGAAACCTGTGCCATTCTCACTTCTCACAGTAAATTCCAAATGGCCCTGTTTTGGCATCTTCAAAAATATTTATCGAAGAACTTGTTTCTAGGAACTGATAGAGAATATCTGCAGTTATGTCTCGCAAACAAATTGGGCCAATTGTGGAAGTGAAATCAGTTCTGCAGCATGCTAATCTCTTTGGCGGAGGGGGAGTTTAGATATATTTTTGAGTTGGAAATATTGCCAACAATATCATTAATCTGTTAGTACCTGGCTAGAGTGATTCATCTGAGATTGCTGGTCTCCAGTTAGGAATAGCCCAAAGTTTTATTGGTATATCCTCGAGTTAGTTTGGACTGGTGCATAGTATGTATCTGCTCATGAGCATATCTAAGTTTGTGCTTTTAGAAGTGAGGTTCATGGCTGGAGAAGCAGGCGTGTCACATATTTTTGACATAAGAGTCGTGAGCTTCACATTGCTTTGAACTTTGTGGACCATGTATTGTCATTTTTTACTAGAGTTGATCAAATGCGCATACATGGCCCATACGATGCTTATGTTCTAAACCACAAGCATAAGCTCAGTGGGGTTGAGTGGGCTTAACAGATCGGGCTTTGTAAGTTGCTTGAACCTAATATTCTGAAGGTTCTCATGCCTATTACATGCCTACATTTTTCTGAAGGTTCTCATGCCTATTACAGGCCCATGTATACCTCCTTCCCCCTCTTAATGTATTTTGACGATTCTGTTATTAAAGCACATATCACGTTAGTAAAAGTTCAAGTATAATCATAGGGGAGTTTACCCCTTCCCTTCTATCATAGTTCATAATAGATACTGATAGCTAGTGCAAAAAATAAATGAATATATGTATGTATCATTTATGGCTACTGTAGGGAGGCTATATGAATAATTTTTTCTATGTAATATATACTTCTTTTACATTTAGGATTTAATCTTTTCTCCCTTTTCTTACCTCTCTTGTTGATAGGCACCTGGTCCAAATGCACGTGTGGTTTACGTTGATGGAGCATTTGATCTGTTCCATGCTGGACATGTTGAGGTACCACGGGGCTTCTTTTGCTATCTTAGCTCATATTTTGATGTTGGACCTCCCTCTATATATATATTCAGCTATTTGTTTGTCGTTTGTTTCTGTATAATTTTGACTATTACGTAAAACTAAGGATAAAACCCCGAGGATAGATAGCTAACTTAGATAGCTATTAGTTATCTTGTCTATTGTAGTTTCTTTTGGCATAGGTTAGATATTTTTTTCCAAATGTCTTTTGGCTCTGAGCTGAAGTATAGCTTTTGGTTTGTTGTTTTGCATAGTGACTGAATACTATTTTGCTTCCTTAGATCCTTAAAGCCGCAAGACAACTTGGTGACTTTCTTCTGGTTGGCATTTATCCAGACCAGAGTATCAGGTAAACATTTATTTCTCCATTCTTATTGCTACATAATGGAAAATTCACTTTCACGTTTTCATGCAAAGACAGTGATTTTTGTAAAGAATCTCTCATTACTCAAGTTATTTACAGTTAATTCTCCGGAGGAAAAATAGGTACTTATATAATAATTGTAGAAGTTATGTTTTTTGTACTATCTTCATAGTTTATAAACCTCAACAGTAGATTGTGGAAGTAAAGCAGTATTGTGTGCAAACTAGCATATAAGTTGATTCGAGTGATTGAATATTTATTGCTGGATCAGTGAACCGTCTTAATTTTTTGTTTAGAGGGAAACGAGGTGCAGATTTCTAGATTTGGGAGGCCAACTTTGAATAAATTGTTTGTACCCTTTTGACTCTGTTCAAGCTGTTTTGAGATGATAAGTCATATATCCCAACCTTCAGTTTCAAAACTGCAATACTTAGCATTCACTTCTTTTCGATGGACGAGTAACATAGCTGTTGTCGAAGGGTAGGGAAGATTGCCATGGACACAGGACTTTTTCAATATGCATATTATTTACCCGACTAGGGAAAAAAATGGCTAGGATGGATGGGCCTGTGGATGTAATGCTATGGAGCTTTTACACGAACATGTTTTTGTTTTCGATAACTTGAGGCATTAATGCATTGACCTGTTTTGTCATGCATGGGATGTTTCTTCCCCTCTTGGTAGATACTTCTCCATCAAATTGTCTATTAGGGCATAGACAAAGATTGTACCTTTAAGTTTTGTTTTAACCATGTCACTCTGCAAATATGTGATTGTACCTTTAAGTTGTGTTTTAACCATGTCACTCTGCAAATATGTAATTAATTTTTTGGTTTCATGCAGTAAAGTTAGAGGGGCTCAATTTCCACTGATGAATTTACACGAGCGTAGTCTCAGTGTATTGGCTTGCCGTTATGTGGATGAGATCATTATCGGTGCTCCTTGGGAGATTACAAAGGATATGGTCAGTAATCCTTGACTATGTTTAGCAGTATTTTTATATTTGAAATTGTGAGTATTGCGTTCTTGAAATTATACAGTGTACACCAAGCATCACCTGGGTTTTACAAAGTTTCATCTAGCATTTTTCTGTACTTCACCCCCTTTCCTCCCTTTTTCATATTCTGAATCTTCTATCTCCTCCTCTAGGATCCAACTCTAACCATAACTCAGTATGTTGGCTTATTATTATAGCAATGAAGTACCACATCCTTGTACAGAATTTCTGGACAATTCATTTTACAGGCTAGTCCTCTTGTTTCTGTTGAGAATTACACTCACCTACACTGACAAATCTGTCGCAGTTAGGGCTGTTCACCGGTCCAAGATCGGACGGGAAAAATCTTTATTGGCCTGGACCTGTTATTCAGGTCCGGTTGAACCATGTGTTAAATAATTCAAACTGGGCTATTTTAGGCCTTTTGAATTTCAATTTTGGCTGACCGGTCTGGACCTGAATAACCCGTCCAGGTCAATGGATATTTTTCCGGTCCAGGTCAGGACCGAAAATGAGCAGCCCTAGTCGCAGCTCATAACCGGCTGTCCCTAATGTCCAACCCGTTTTTGATTCCGAACCCAACACTAAATGCTCATTCTTTCATTTGATAACAAGCACAAAATGCACTGAATATTTGCGGCTCTAACAAATTGTGATTGATGTATGTATGTAGATAACGACTTTCAATATCACTTTGGTTGTGCATGGAACCGTTGCAGAGTCCAGCCCATTGTGCGATGTAAGTTAACCACACTGAACATTACTCCTATCAGGTTTCTTAGCATACCTTTTTCACTTTTTTGACAGAACCAAAGAGAAATCGTCATAATTCATATCTTATTAGAGAAAATCTTACACATTTAGTATTTTTTATGTACCTTAAATAATAAAGAAACCCATAGTATATGGTTTGAAGATGCTCCTAACTTCTTGATACAATCATCTACCTAATGCAGGGAAACGCCGAACCATACGCAGTTCCCAAGAGCATGGGGATCTTCAGAATACTAGAGTCTCCAAAAAACACAACCACTTCCGCCGTGGCTAGAAGAATCATGGCAAATCACGATGCCTACATGGTATGCAATAAAAATACATATGCATCATTCTCTAGTACCCTTATTTCGTCTTAAACCTTAATCAAACGTACTTATGTGCAGAAGCGTAATCATAAGAAAGTAGAAAGCGAGAAGAAGTACTATGACGAGAAGAAATTCGTGCAGGGGGACTAAGTTTTTTTTTACCCGAATCACCAGTGCTGTCATTTATGCTTACGTGATTACGTCTCTTTTTACCATACAGCTATACACGTAGTCATCGGAAACAATCAACTCGATAAATTTGTTGAGGATAGGGAAGGGAACGGGTTGACAACGAGTTGTTGCAGAACGAATCCAGAAACTAGCAGGGTTGCTTCTTTGTATTGTAAGTAGGCAGTGTCCCAATTTCACGGTTCTGTATCCTTTTCTGAGTGTATTGGAGCCTAGGCAAAATAGTTTTTTTTATATTTTCATTAAAACTGAAGCCTTGTAGAATGGTGAACTAGGTGATTTTTTTTTTTTACAACGTAAGGGATTCGATAAAGTAGTCTTGTTTATTGTTGTAACTTTTATACGTTATATCTCATTCTTTTCGGAATATGTTCTGTTTTTGGCTTAGAGGAGGAACTATGCCGGAATACCGAGCGAGGAAATCGAACTCACGAGATGTTATCGTTACCAGTATCATTGTTTATGAAATTATTGTGTTAATTTTCAATTTTTTCAAAGTCAATATAAATTATAGAATTTGTTTGAAATTTTTTACAATTATTGTATTCGTGAAATATGGTCTGAAAGCTTTTAAAATGTCAAATTCGGTACGTACTCCAAAAATTATAAAACTTGCAAGACATCGGGTATACGATAATTTTTTTTAATTAATTTTTTTTTGAAAATAAAAAACGGTTAGATTGAACTATTTTATGAGTTAGTCCAACCTAAAACATTATTGCGGATGAGAACACGAAGTTCGGGGTCTTCATAAAAATTAGTGTTGGGAATCGAGTTTTTCAGATGGGTCAATCGTAAATAGTAAACTAGTGTATTACCCGCGCCTTGCACGAGATTTTGATAAAAATATTATTTGTTATTATATTTCTTTAAGGGATTATATATAAAATATTTTTTTTGTCATTAGATAGAGTAGATAATAAGCAAAAAAATATTTGTACACTTTACCTATAATATTATATAATATATTAATAAAATATCAAACCGTATAATAATTCTTTTTTTGTTTTTTCGTCCCCTTATTATACTGATTCATATATTAATAGAAATAGTACATTGGTAGCATATGATATTAAATTAATTGTTATATATAAATTAATTTAAGAAATAACACAATATCATGTAACAAAAAGGGTGACTGAAAGGGATAAAAACCGTAACGTTTAATTGTTAAAAGTGAATTTAATTAATTCTTTTTTTTTTGTATTGCTAAAATTTGTTATGGATGTGATTCTAATTTGAAAGGGATGAATTTAATTAAGATTTGATTTTAATAATTTCGTTAAATAATTTTATAATGAATAAACTTAATTAATATTTTGGTAGGCCGTGGTTTGTGGTTAAATGCTAATGCTAAAATAACACGTGTTAGTGAGTATTTTTATGCCGCGTGACACGTGGTAAGGAGTGTTACTCCTGTAATATATCCTATAATATATATAAGATAGATTCCGAAAACACAAGAACTTGATAACCTGCGTTAATAGAATAATAAAAGCCCTACATAACGTAAGAAATAAACACTGACAATGCAACTACTTTGAGAAAATTAAGTTGCAATATAATTTCGATAAGGAATTTAAATACGATAATGGAAATATTCATATTAAATTACAAATCATGTGTGGATGACAAAAAAACTTTTATCGAAAGGTATACCAAAGACTTTGATAATACTAAATAGATATCTTATGTTAATATTATTAGTTCATTTTTTGTTATATGAATAAAAAATTGTGTGACATGAGGGAAAATGTGCTATAACTTTGCCCACTTCTATAATTTTCAAATTAAATGCTACCACTATGATTTAGATACTAAGTTGCTTAATTGTATACTTGTTTGTGCTCATATTTAAAAAATAATAAAAAAATGAAACCCTTATATGGCTTAAATTTTAAGCTAATTTATTTGAATTTTGAAATTAATATTTAAACCCTAATTTTGAGCGATTTTAAATGCACGACGTAAGAATTCACAAATGCACGACGTTTACGGTTTCCGGAACCGTCACTGTGATCGTGGTAAAAAAATAAAATAAAATTTTCCTGATACGGTCACGGATCCCCGTGACCGTGGAATTTTTAATTTTTTTTACCCCTATATTAGTAAAATTTATGAAGTAAAATCTGTCACGGTTTCGAAAACCGTAGCCGCCACGGTTCCGGAAACCGTAAACGTCGTGCACTTGTTAATTTTTCCGCCGTTTACTTAAAAGTTCCGCTAATTTTTTAGGTTTTAATTTTAAACACGCAATAAAAATTAATTTAGTTTTTTTGACGATCGACAAAAAGTTCAAAAAAAAATTATTTTAAAAAAAAGTGATTATCGTCTATCAAAATTTGCGTTTTTTGAGGTTTTAGGCCAGCTATATCCAAAGAAAAGTTCTATCTATGTGGTTGTTATGATGCCCAATTTAATGCAATTGTCAGAAATTCGATTATTTGACAAAAATGTTAATATGTATTTGATTAAAGTATTTGCATATTCGATAAAATTTTCTTTATGCAATATTTGAGTAATTGTTGCCGGACTACTTATATATCTAATCCGAATGATCAGTGATCTAATTATACTAACAAAAACTCGATTTGTATCTGTCAAAGTCCGATACGGACAGATCGGGTAAAACGGGGTCGTGTCGTGCGCACATGCGCATTAGGCCCAAGCCCAGAACATAAACACGATGCGGTTCAATCTTAAAACCAATTGACAATAAGAGGAGTAGTCCACCGACCTTATATACTAGACTAGGGAGTCCACAATGTGAGAACTAATTATCTCCTAACAGTATCTATAATATAGAGAAACTTGAATCAGTTCAGGTTAGGATTAATAATTAATGGTGATTTAAAAATTAGATTTCGGATGGAATTATTAGTTTGGATCAACCGAATCGAATACCTCTATGGCATTGTTCTTCCGGTGTCTCAATCCGAGTGTGTAAAGCATTAGCGCAGTGCTGCTGCCGTGGGCCGAGGCAATCCAAAGGGACATCATTTGTTGGCAAGGGTCATTAAGCAATAAGCACGAAGAGTTAGGTCATAGTCTTTGTCACTAAAACGTGTCTCTTAATTGATGAAATCGAATGTTTTGGATAAATAACATCTTATGGTATAATTTAATGTTTGTTGTCTTTAATAAATTTATAACAAAATACATAACAAATTTAATAAATACATGAAATTTTTGCACAATAATGTATGAACATAATCTTGTACAGGAATGCGAGATTACAGATTGTTTGGTCCAATTGTAAATATTGATTATAAATGAGTAATTATACTAATGATTTTTATTAATAAAAATTTAAAAATCAAATAAAATGGCTAAATCTTTTAAAAATTAAAAAAATTATAAATATAAAAATACAAAGATATAATAGATTAAATTTGATCATTAATAAACTAGATATCGATTGAATTAATAAACTTACCCAAAGTCAAACCACTTTCTCTATAAAGCCCCACAAGTCTCAAGTGCTTGCTCGGTTGCTCCACTAAAATCAACTTTTGTTGGGTGGAACACTCAAATCAAGTTACAAAAAACTTCATAGTTTCCATCTCAACAAAATGCCTAGGGTATTTCTCTAGCTTGTCATTTTTTTTACATCTTTTCGATACATTGTGATGTCCAGTGTATCAAATTCCTTTCGGTTATAAAAAAAACTACAAAAAACCCAACAAAATGCCTAGTGTATTTCTCTACCTTTATTTTCAACTAACTTCATAGTTTCTATCTCAACACCCACACTTCAGTCTTACAAACCTTATGCAATCAACTCTCCATGGCAAGCCTTGTTCAATTCTTCTACACAAGTGTCAATCCCTTCTGGCTCAACCTCTCCTATTACCTCATCACATCCTTGATTGGATTCTTAGCCTTGAAAGTGACCAATACGAGAAGTTCCACATCCTCAAGCCTTGCTAACATCGACATCTTCTTCACCTCAGTCTCAGCTTCTACGGTCTCAAGCATGTCCGTCGTTGAGATGGAGGATTTTTCGACATCTCAACTTATCATCATGACGGTTTTAATGTTTCTTGGAGGTGAGGTTTTCGGTTCCATGCTAGCACTTCTACTTAGAAGACAACCAAAATCATCCTTAGATAATTTTGATCAACTTGAACTTGCTAACAACAATGATATAACTCATTTCCCTAAGAGTTGTAACCCTAATAACCTTAAATCCAAATCCATACACACTCTAACTTATGTTATCTTAGGATACCTCATAACAACTCATCTCGTAGGGTTTTCCTTGGCATCTCTATACATAACCCTAACTCCAAGCGCGACGAATACACTTAAAAACAAAGAACTTAACCTAGTAGTCTTCTCGGTTTTCCTAATCGTATCCACGTTTACAAATTGTGGATACGTGCCAACGAATGAGAACATGATTTCCTTTAGGAAGAATCCGGGTTTACTATTGATTGTGTTTCCGCAAATCCTTCTAGGAAACACATTATTTCCGTGTTGTCTTCGATTCGTGATATGGGTCTTGAAGAAGATACACAAACGTGAGGAGTATGCATATATGTTGAACAACTACAAGAAATTAGGGTTTTCCCATTTGTTTTCCACGTTAGATACTTGCATGTTGGCAGCTACTGCCCTAGGGTTTGTAGTATTGCAGTTTGTGCTCTTTTGTGCCATGGAATGGAACTCATCCGGACTCGAGGGCTTAAACTCGTACGAGAAACTCGTTGGTTCTCTCTTTCAAGCCGCGAATGCAAGACATAGCGGAGAATCCATTGTAGATCTGTCGACTGTTTCAACAGCCATCATCGTCCTCTTCATCGTCATGATGTGAGTAACTTTTTCTCTAAGTTTATTTGTGATCACTTTTATTAATTTTTATTTAATTAATAAAAAATATAAGTGAACAAAATATAGTACGTAAGATGAACTAAAGAAGTTATTGAAAAATGATGTTTTTGCTAATGTAAGCCTAGATATGCAAGATTATAGTAGTATGTATCTTGAGATATCCCAAAATCAATAGCTCATATATTTAGGATTGATATATGTTGTTGGGGCTAGTCATAGGAGCCTTGTAATTAATTGAAGTCGAGTAAGATTAAAAAATAATACTTTTTTTTAATCATATAGTTTTCCGAAAATAAAACGTTTTAAAGGGTTTATATTTCACTAATATTTAATTCATTCTTATACATTATTATAAAAATTTACATTATAACTTTCAATCAATTTTAGTTTGATTTGCATTCGCTCATTTTAAAAAAAAATAAAACTATTTGTTCATCCCTATTTTTTAACTAACCGTTTTTATCTGGTTGATTTTTCATATTTTTTTGTATCTTAGGCTGTGTTTTATATAAACGCTCCCGATATTCAGAGTTTTGATTTTTTTTTTGAGGGAAAATAAACTGAGTATTATTAATTAATATCATATTCCGCCAAAGCAAGCATGCGTTGCGGATATTCCAAGTTTCTATTAGTTATACAATTAGGTCATTTGGAATTTACGGTGATATTATCTTGAGATTATACGTGCGTTCAATTTTACCTAAATTTTCGATATTAAAATAACAAAAGGAAATGAAGAATAAGTTCTGAAATGGGAAAAAAACTCCACCAAAAAAAACGCATCGGATCGGATCAGTTAAGAGATTTGATGGAACAATGCAACAGCAGCAGATTCTATTATTTCATGTTTTTTTTGGTAGAATCATCTCCTGTTTAGGAGCACATCGATGATCAATCTTCACTAATACAAGATTCCTTTTACTTTAACTGCATTAGGATAAAATTCTACATTTAACCAGCCACGCACACTTATTCGAGTTCGGCTCCAATAAAATTATTTATTTAATTTTACTGTGAAATTGAATAATCTGAACTCGGATAAATTCACAGTGAAATTGAGACTGAATTCATATATATATATATATATATTTTGAGTATATCGTCGATTTGTCTCGTAACGTGAAAAAAGGTAGAAGTATCTATGAAACTTAAATCAAATCGCTGTAATAACATTCCTTTCTCTTATTACAATCATTGTTTAACAGTCACAATTAATAACCTAATTTTTATTAGTTTTACTATTTTTTTCAAAACGCCTAAAATGCGGTTACTAACAAGCTACTTCTTCCGATTGTGAAAAAATGTCTTTTTACATATTGACACTGTTATTAAGAAGAATAATATACAACTTTAATTTTATTAAAAACATTCTCAATTTATTTATTTACTTATTAAATATTCACAATCTTTTGAATCAATGAATAAACATTTTGTTAAAAACATATTTAATAAAACATTTTTTAAAACTATATTTTTATAACTCTCACTTAATTAATTAGTGACCTTAAAAACATTAACAAGACACTTTTGAACCAATGAACACATTTTGTTGTAAACATATTCAAAAACTATATTTTTCAAAAACTATATTTCATAACTCTTTTAATTAATAACCATAAAAATATAAAACAAAACTTAAAAAATTAATCAAAAATATAAATGTTAGAACAACCTTTTTTTCACTATTAGAGTAAGTACTATTAATAAAATCTGCAAAAATAGAGACGATATTTTTCCGCGATGCTAGCATGTATTCAATAAAATAAACACAATTATACTACTTATGTGTATATTTGTGGAACTCAAATGATAGGTATCTTCCCCCCTACACCATGTTTATTCCTACTTGGAAGAGTCAAGAAAAGAGATTGCAAATGAAGAAAAACGAAGATAAGAATGTAGCCACAAATTTGAAAAGGAAAAGCAAAGTATTGGAGTTCATGAACATGATATTCTCTCCACTCTTCGTCTTGTTCATCTTCACATTCTTCATCTGCATAACCGAGAGAGAAAGCATAAGAGATGATCCTCTCAACTTCAACGTTCTCAACATCGTTGTCGAAGTTGTAAGGTAGCGATTTTCCCTCTTCGAAAATTATATACTTACTTTGTTCCTAGTAGACTTGTCGATCAATTAAATAGGGTAAAATAGAGTGCATACACTTGCATTTATGGGTTACTTTTCTTATATCCGGTTGATACTAGGAAGAGTAGTCAAATGACCTACTTATATATAGTGCTAAGTATATTTGATTCTTCGTTTCTTAACGTGTCCCCTCAAATACAACCATCATACTCGGTTGACATTTAATGTCATGCCTTAAAGTAGGATATAAGTAGGTCATTTGACTACTCTTCCTAGTTGATTGAGCTATCCTACCCGGTCCGTTTGTATCAACAGTTATTGTCAAAGTCCGATACAGACGGACCGGGTAGAGCGAGGTCGTGTGCATCCGAGCGCACATGCGCGCATTAGGCCCAAGCCCAGCACATAAACCCGATGAGGTTTCATCCTAAAACCAATTGGCAATAGGAGGAGTAGTCCACCGACCTTATATACTAGACTAGGAAGTCTCAATCTTTCGATATGGAAACTAATTATCTCCAACATTGATTTTCCACTCTACTTGTCCCATCCATAATGTACACAAGTATAGTAAACTTTTGAATTGCATGTGCATGCAGCTCATATGGAAACGTGGGATATTCGATGGGCTATAGCTGCAAGCGAAGGTTAAATCTTGAGGAGAGTTGTAAGGATATGTGGTATGGGTTTTCTGGGCGATGGAGCAAACAAGGAAAGCTAGTACTGATAATGGTAATGTTCTACGGACGACTAAAGAAGTTCAATCTACAAGGGGGACAATTTTGGCACCTAATGTAACGTTTTCTTTATCAAGAAGAAGAAATTGTATATGTAAATTTGTAGTTCACTATTACATTGATCGAGTATAAGTTTTTAACAATTTGTAATCTTATATTTCTATAAATCTTAATATATTGTTCAAATTTTGTACCCTTAAGTTAGAGGAGGAAAAACGAAACTAAACTTACACATATAAAATATATTTTGATGTATTCCAAAACATTTAGTAAACAAATCTACAAGTTCAAGAAATGAACAAACATGATTTGGCCTTTAATTCTTGAACAACTTTATTGTAAAAGTTCATGAGAATACGAAGAGTATTAAGATGTATATGTAAATCATATAAGAGACCCTCCAACCAAACAACCCGACCAATAATAATATATAGTATACATGGCTCTGTATCCGCTCGAAGATTTGCTTGGCCTATTGTAACCGATGAGGAGTTGTTTTTGCCCTTTATGGTGGTCTCGTCAATGAGTACCTAGCACATCGTGTCTTCTTATGGTCGAGAAATCAATGGCTAAGTAAGAGATGAGTTATGTTCAGTCTCCACTAGAGTTGTCTATGATCTTCTTTCTTTTGCAAGGACGAAGAAACGGGGTAGCAAGAATATGAGTCCAACCTTGAGTAAGTATGAGGTGAGCACCTTCACAAGACCTCTAATTTTTTGAACCTCGGTTAGATGATTTAACTACATACAATATTATTTTTGTTTTAAAATATGGACACAAAATTTACAT
The DNA here is from genome assembly GCA_002319775.1 of Fagopyrum tataricum. Classification (NCBI taxonomy): domain Eukaryota; kingdom Viridiplantae; phylum Streptophyta; class Magnoliopsida; order Caryophyllales; family Polygonaceae; genus Fagopyrum; species Fagopyrum tataricum. The sequence goes on from CM008283.1 coordinate 4,512,956, forward strand.
GTCTAGGTGGTATCAAATGCTTAGTGGTTAATTTTTAGCGTGGGTAACGAGACCTCTGAAGGATATAAGAATGCTAAGGAGACGATTAGTTAAAAAAAAATTAAAAAAATAGGACAAAGACTATATATAAGGTTGATGGACTACTTTTTAAATTGTCAATTGAACGCGCATGTGGTCTCTTATACATACGATCCACGCTCTAGTGATCATACCTTGTACGCAAGTGTCAACTAGGTATGTACGCTAGTTGTACTTATGAGACATATTGGAGATAATAACTTCTCACTTGGCTGATGTTATTCTTGAACATAACACATATACACTTGTAGTAACATAACACATATACCCTTGTAGTATACACGATCCCGCTATGCTCCGTCTGTGTCGTACTTTTAACACACCGCACGTGATTTAGATTTAAGAATGGGCGACAACTCTTTTAATTTTCTAAATATTTATTACATAAGATCATTTAAGTTTACCTAAATTTGTGTTCCTGATTTTGTCTTGTCTTTGAAAACATCTCTTTCAAACCCGCCCTTAAAATAAGCAAAAGTTAGATTCCAACCACAAATTAGCAAGTAAAAGGTGAGCCGAAAAAGGGGCATGTTGACCACGAAATTTACCCAAAACTTACAAAATGGTCATTCTTAGCAAGGTAATAACGTTCACTGATTCTGCTATATATATATACATTCGACAAATTACTGAATACAGAAGCAAAACGCTAAAAAATTAATAAGTAAAGTAATTTTGAAAAAACTCAATAATGAGTGATACGAAGAAGTATGCTCAAGAGGGCATAATTTTGTCATTTTTACTTGTTTTGGTTTCTTTGCCTTTCACTTTGGCCGGTCCAGAAATTCCTGCTGATGCATCTCAGGTTGATGCCTGGTTTTCCAAGACGATCACCTCTCTTGAGTAAGTATACATATACATACAATTTGCAATTGGTCAACAGAATCTAAGATGATCATTGTGTAGAATTCTACGCGAACGAATCTAGTATAGAAGTTTAATGACGGCTTTCTCTTTGTTTTGCCAATTGTTTTAGATAGAATTTACTAGATCTATAAATTGGGTTTGGATCTGATATGCACGTGCACTCAACCGTTATGTCATGCTATTCTATATAGTGGGCTTTTAGTGTGGAAGATTTTTTTACAATAATAGATTTGTCGGAATCAAGACAAGATCGTTAAGGGTCAAATGAGCTAGACAATTACACTTGGGATCATGTGGAGAAATTTACATAGATTATAAATAAACGAGTCTAATATATAGGGCTAATTGGCTACTCCTCTTCTGATAAGATTTTAGAATGTAATTCACCGGGTTGATGCATGTGTTGGGTTCATATCTAAACCCCACATTATATTAGCCCACTAGGGTTGTTATACGAGTAGATGAGCACGGAATTTATTCTTTGCTGGTTTATAAACGAGTTGGACATGAGCATGCCAAAGTTCGGCTAATTCTGCTAAAATTACAATAGGTTGTTATATGAGTAAAGATGTTCGACAAAAGCTCGGTTCAAACTTAATCACTTCGTAAATGAGATGAATATGATCACAATTTAAGCTTGGTCAAGATTTAGATTCAATTTGAGCTCCACTCGTTTATAATTGAATAACATAAACGTGTAAAAACTCTACTTATTCAACAAAAATAACAAGCCCACGACCCACCAAAAGTCGTATATAATCATCCTATATTGTAAATATAATATATATAAAAGTTGTTATGTGAATTTCTTATTTAAGTTTATGCCATTTCAGTTCTAGAAAATCAGCCCTAGACCCTAACTTGGTTACCGCAGAAGCCTCTCCGGTGCTTATAAAGGTAAGACAAGATGGAAGTGGACAGTTTAAAACCGTGCAAGATGCCGTAAATAGCGTACAATCCGACAACACCGTACGTACGATAATCGATATTGGACCAGGTGAATACAAGGAGAAGATTAAGGTTGAACGATTCAAGCCCTATGTTACCTTCATAGGTGATGCGGCTAATAAGCCCATTTTGTCGTTCGGTGGAAATGCCGCTAAGTATGGTACCGTCGACAGTGCTAGTGTCATCGTCGAGTCCGATTACTTCGTCGCCTACAACATAATCTTCAAGGTACGATGATATCAATCGAAAAAACATGCTTTCACGTAGGGTTGTGCAAACGGTTTAAACCGAAAAGTCGAGACCAATTTTGCATAAAAACGGACTATGGACCGAACCGATTCGATATGGTACGGACCATGTATGAAACCGTTTTTTGATTTTATTTTGAAGAGATAGAAGGTTTAAACACGGTTCGTTCATGTCTAAAAAGCATATTGGATTGTAGGCTTGTTATTCGAGATGGGTTTTGATATGCTCGCATTTAACTCGTTTATAAACGATTTAAAATCGTAAGTGAGCTTAAAACAATCTTGTATGTAGGGCGGTGCAATCTGTTTGGATTGAAATGTTGAAACCGATTTTGCATAAACTAGACTATGGTAGGTGGTTTAAATGCGGTTCGGTTATGTCTGAAAAACATATCAGTTCGTAGGGTTATTATTCGAGCCGAGCTTTGACATATTGATGTTTAGCCCGTTTATAAGCGGGTTAAAAGTATAACCGAGCAAATTAAATATTTTCATATTCGACTCATCTTAAAAGTGAATGAGTTCGAGTATGTCAAGCTTTTTCCAAACCACTCCCAAGCTCAAGTAACTTGACTTTTATAGCCCTATAGCTAAGTTAATGAATGCTATCTTTGTTGATCAAGGTTAGATTTGTTGAGCTAAACGAGTTGAACAAACTTAACTTTTACGTGTTCAACTTGTTTATCAACGAGTCGAGTCCGACTAGATAAGCTCACATAACAGTTCTACCGTACTAAGCCGGTCCGAGCCATAACATATTACCGTTATGAACCGTACCGTAGTACTACGGATAAGAAATGGACCGCTATACAAAACGGGTTAAATGCGTGTGTCCGGTCCAGAACGTACTGCACAACCCTACATTCTCGACGTGATATATAACTGCATTCGAACCGAACTTGTTTAACTCTCAATGATCATCGAGATGATTTGATGCAGAATTCTGCTCCAAGGCCAGATGGGAAGGCAAAAGGAGCCCAAGCTTTGGCTTTAAGAATATCAGGAGCAAAGGCGACATTCTACAGTTGTAGATTATTAGGGTTCCAAGACACCCTTTGTGATGATGCTGGGAAACATCTATTCAAAGATTGTTACATTGAAGGAACCGTGGATTTCATCTTTGGAGATGCAAAATCTATGTATTTGGTAACTATCAAAATCCTCTCCATTGCTATTTTTTCTTTATATGTTATTAATAGAAAATCGATTTCTGTTCGGCGGTCTGAGAAAGACTGAGATGATATATTTTGGAGATAACTTGAGATAATTAATCTTTAAAAAAATGATGAATTTAGCCAAATTCATTCCGATAATCCAATTTTTTTAAATATTTATCCTCAATAATCTAATCTATATTTATCAAACACACTAGGTAAACACGGCTTTTTTTTATATGAAAATACAAAAAAAAAATATAATAAAAAACGTTTATAAAATATTTGGTACCAATCAAAATCATCTTCAATGATATTTCGTCTTTGGATGCTATTACTCGAAAACCGACTATGAGTCAGCTGTCTGGTGGTCGGTAATGAGGTTATTTTGAAGATAATAATGCTAAATAGTTAATATTTATTAAAAAAAATTGATAAAATTTTAGCTAAATTTCATTCCAATTATTCTAAGATTTTATTTTATCCATGATAATCTATGTTACCAAACCCAGTTTGGTAAACAGGGATTTTATTAAATATGAAAATACATATAAAAAAACGTTTATGAAATATTAATGATTAGTTTTGTTTTACTTAGTTTCTATATTCTGAATTTTTTTAATTATGTTTTTTATTTATATTTCACTGACTTCGTTTTACCTTCGTAAACATAAGTTTATTATATTCAGCTAAATTTCATTCCAATTGTTTTTATTTATTTTTTGTATTTTCTATTAGAATAGTGCGGTTAAACTGAAATATTAAGGTTTTAAACAATTATTTATATTTAATGTCTCTAAATATGAAATAAAATTTTCAAGCAAATAATTTGTTCAACAAACAACCCTATAAAAATTTTAATGTAAAAAAGCACTATAATGCCAAAAATTGTCCACTGTATATTTTAAGTGGTTCCAGTATTCTAAAATTATAGCATTAAACAATATTTTAGTAGAAATTACACTAAAATAATTAATTATGGATTTTTTTTAATTTTCAAATTAGAATGACTTAAGTTTTCCATTTTCTTCTTAAAAAAATTTAAATAAAATGAATAACACAATTTTCAAATAAAAAAAAAACTTAAATAACTTATTAACTCATTGATGTCACAAAACAAAATCGATTAAATAAATATAAGTTAATTCCATACCGAATTCATCCGATTATGAATTACTATGTATTATTTGGTTACATATAGCTAAGAAGGTATATAACTATACAAATTGATTGACACAGAACTGCGAGGTACATATTATTGAAGGCGATGGTGTGGCGATCATCACAGCTCAAGCGAGGAAGAACGAGCAAGATCCCGGAACCTATGTCTTTATACACGGAAGTGTAACCGGAACAGGAGGCATAGCCGTCCTCGGAAGATCTTGGATGCCCGCGGCGAAGGTGTTGTATTTATACACAACTTTAAGTGACGCTATTTCGCCAGACGGGTGGTCCGACAACAATCATCCGGATACACAAAAGTAAGTGGGCTTCTAAGTACAAAATGTATGTTTTCAATACGTAGTGTGAAATTCTAATACCTATACGTACTACTATCTCATGCATATTATGAACGTACATGGGACTGGTCTGACCTAATTGACAATTTATGCATGTTTTGAGACCGGATGACATAGTGAACCGATTTTAGGATGAAACCTATAATTTTGTTTGAGTACTCACACTGTTTTCTTGACTGTCAAATATAAATTTAATATTTTATTAGAGTAAGGTTCATGCGGAGATTTTTCTGTGTTCGAGTTGTTATTAGTGAAAATGTTGTCCGTCTGTCTTTGGATTCCGTTGACTCATTTGGCTAATTTGATTTCCGATCTCAAGGCTTGTGTTAAGTGTTAACTATGTCAGATTAGTTGCACTTGTGGAGAGTGGTGAAATATTAAGACAAATTGTCTCACATCAATAAAACATGTCATGTGAGCTTGACATACGGGTTATTTTTAAAGATTGGGTTGTTCGACTCGAATGTACATTTAGACAAATAAATAGAATGGTGGTTTGTTTGTCTTCGAGGGGTTAGCTTCCTACGGATATTCGTTTATGATTTGATGTTTTAAATTCATTTGCGATTTGATGTTTTAAACCAGGTGATTTTCCTCCTCGTTCAAAAAGAAAGAAAAGAAACATACATATCACTTTTGTCAATCTATTTTGAAATGAAACTCACTAGAGTTTGTGTGTGTATTCATCGGAAGTGCACCCTCTACTCCACGTCGTTGGACTCGCCTAATATAAAAACTAATACATTTGTGAACTATCTATGCATGTACAGGACGGTGTTCTTTGGTGAATACCAATGCAAGGGACCTGGAGCAGAAACGGCGAAAAGGGTTCCTTTCGCGAAGAAGCTTACTGATGCAGATGCCAAGCCCTTCCTCACATTGGACTTCATTGAGGGCATGGGGTGGCTACTTCCACCTCCTCAAGCTAAAGGTAGTGCCGCTGCCGCAGCCGGTGCTCATGCTTGATGCACCACGAGACGAGCTACTTGCACTATTCCCAAACCACGTCAAGGAAGAAGAAGAACACTTTGATCGATCACCAGTTGCTGCTCGAGCTAAGACGTAAGATATCCGATGCATAGAAAATTGTTGATTTTCTTAATTACATCAATTAGCAAAGTGTTTTAGGGAATAATGTAATATAATGATGATTGATGATATAGATTTAACACCAAGATAAGTACGTACGTGCTCTTACCTTGGGGTTAGTGTGCTTGTTGTCTCTCAGCTCGAGTGCAGATTATCATGCATTTTTCTCTTTTTTCTTCTTTTTCCGATACTAGTTGCCTTGCACACGTGGAGCGCGTGCAAGCAACAATATATTGAATATTACGTTTGAGGTTGAGATGTACGGTCGGATATTTGGCTATTTGGATCCCAGTGCTGACAAACTCAGTAGGAGCCCTTCCTGCACAGTTACAAAAATGAGTGTCATAAGTAGGACCAAGCAAGTAATTGTGACAATAGAAAACGGCGGTAAACAAACTATTATGTGAATACAAGGAGTGAGAGAAGGCCTATGTAATACATGCTATTACTCAGGCTTAGGCTTAAACGTTGAAACAAGCAATTTTTGGTTGATGCCAAAGTCGAGCTTACTGCTGTTTACGGTGCACACCATGATCAGCTGCAGGACCATATTAATGAAGTGAAAAATTGAATACCTTGTAGATGTAATCTATAACTTTTTCATCAGTACTTTTTCTCCCTTGATCATACCATCAATATTGACCTTTGAAACGGTTAAAATGTGCAGTAACAAATCAAATTGTATAAGACATGTCGAAATTAGTTCAGCAGTTTGAGGACTACCTACCATCCACGAGGCCACCGCCGTGGGAAGAAAATGTAAGCTTTTACAATGGATCTAGAGTTTAAGATCGTTATGAAATTGAATAACTTTATGAAAGGAGTATCCGATACCGATCTAGAACTATCAACGTACATAACAAAATCACTTTCAATAACACAAAAGTTATGAAACCATCAAATTAATACTAAGGGTAGCACAAATACCCATTTTTGAAACAACCCGTTTGCTTCTAAACATCTATGAAATTAAAGGTTCAAAAGGAGAATGCACAATTACGCATTATACGAGGTTAAAGACCCATAAGAAATCTTGAGAGACATACAGGACAGGAGGAGCTGAGATGAAAGGGAGGAGGAAGAAACGTTTTAATTTTGAAGCAGGTGAACTTAAATAGGCAGCTTCACTGTTCTTAAGCGTTTCCTCAGTTTTTTGTTTTTTGTTTTTGCAAATGGTAAATTCATATACCATCCGGTTCGATCGGCTTAGCCACTCTACGTCCGGATCGGGTAGAAAGTCGTGACCCATTGCTGGGATATCCTCCCAATATCAATTTTTCCATACATGCCGCCAGAGCGTTTCCTCATTTTTATCAGTCAAGATCTTCGGTATCCCTTTTCATGTGTATCCTTGTATCCCTTTCGCGTGATTGGTAGAATTTATATAGTTTATTATTTTTCTCGTAAAGCAGTAAAACTTTAATCCTTAATTATTTAGCTTCAACCGATCACAACATAGGGATACATGTATCACTTGTATGAGATGATACAGGAGATCTCAATTGCAGTTTTATAGGTATGATGTGATATTAATCTTAATATATTGTCTTGTGTAAGTTTTCTTCTTCTTCATTAAGGTATATTTGGTACATCCGTAAACTTAATCCGATTCCTAAAATATGACGTTTGGTTAAGATTAAATATTTTAATTTTATATAATATATAATAAATGATGTTTTTACTTATTCATAAAAAAATCAATCACCTAAATCACTATATTTGGATATCTAAGTTGAAATGACATGAATTCATGAAAACATTCAAGAATCGGTAAATAAAATATTAGAATAGTTCATTTCCTAAAATCATTCATTAACGATACTATTTGTTACAAAACACGAGAATCGTTTTTAAGTGATTCCGAAACCGGTTGAAGATTCTCTACCATAATTTTTTTTTAATCAAAACAAACGATTTACTTTGAAAGTCTATTTGGTGTTGTCGTGTTTGAATGACTTGCAACTCCCTTTATTACGCATGTACAAATATAAAGATTATAATTTTTAAAATAGCCAATTTTACAAAAAAGAATAGGATATTGTGAATAAATTTTGAGTATAAAGGTTTTCATTTATCAAATTTCACAAATAATCAGATTATTAGCAGGATCCATACTAATATATGGTACGGTTAGTTAACACGAAGGGATCTCACTTCGTGAAGAGATTAGTAGTGATTTTTAAAATGTGATAAAATAATTATATATGATTGAAGGTGATAATTTTATATTGGCGACCAATCTTATATTGGCGACCGATCAGAGGTGGATTGTATCGTGGGAAATTTATGTTTTTGTTTATATATTTCTTATTGTTTGTTCTTGTTGAGGTCAAAGTCTTGTCCACCTATTCGAGATTCAGTTAATCGTATTATTGTGAACCTTCCGATTGATCATAATTATCATAATTGCGGAGTATCCAAAAAAGACTTTAGTGGTAGAATGTTCTACATAATTTATTGTAGTACAATTATACATGAGATAATGATGTGTTTAGATTGCAGGACAAATTTAAAAGGGCAAAATAAAAATCGTTCAAAACTTTCTCCATTTAGTATAATTTCACAAATTTATACCTCCATTTGCGGAATTTCCCCAAAGTGAAGCCGTGTGCAAGTTATGCCCTGTTCGTTGCGTACTCGTGCTAGGGGAACTCATTCGCTTCGCTATTTCACCGCCAAAGAACAACAAGGAGGAGAGAGATAGCTATGGAAGAAAGAAGCGAGGAGAAGCTTACACTTGTGGCGAGAAACCCGTGCTTCGGTCTTCCAACTGGTTGCCCTGATTGCTTGCCAGTTTACTTCTACCTCAAATTTGCACGCACACCCTTCGATTTGTGCTTCAATGGAAAATATCCCGATTCAGGTAATCAATCTCTGTCTAGGGTTTATAATTTTATATTTGGCCTTTCTGTTCGATTTTACTTTTGTTAGCATTCGGATTCCTGCTTGTTGGAAAGATTTGAAGGATATAGTTTCGTTGTTTGATTTTTCCATTTGAGTATAGCCTTCTGTAAAGAGAACGAGAGTAATTAAATCAACGAGAATGACCTGAAATTATCAATTTCATGGTTACTAGGCATTAGTTTTCTACAGAAAGACCCTAGGCTAGTAGTTGAGCTAATCCTAATCTGATCGATTCCGAATAGGCTAGCGCGCTGCATTAGTGGTACTGGAGCAATCAATATAGGCGACTCTGTTGTCTTGGAAGATGAGAATAACGACGAGCCCTGTTTGAATTTGAAGTTCGGATGATAGCTTCACCGGATCAACTGGTTGGTTTTATAATAGCATTCAGATATGGTTGACCACCAGGTGTTCAATGTAATTCCCAAGTCAATAGAGAACCGTGAGCTACTGTTTGATACACGTTCACCTGAAGCCCCTCAGGTATTTAGTAATGAGGAATCATGACTGTAAATCACTTTAGAGTTTGGACCTCGTGGCAAGCATCTTGATATATTGGAAACTGATTTGATTGCAATAAGTGATTTTGTTGGATATTTGATTTTTTATCCTGGAAGAACTCAGGTTGTGCTTATTCTTGCTGATCGTGCTACTTGTCTGGTGGGACTGCATACACACGATCCTCAATTTTTTGGCCATCGATACCTTCCTATACTTGGTGCTAACACAAACCGAGTCTACTAATAAACCTATTTATCTATTGTTCCTGTCCCTTTACCCTGTATCATATGAACTATCAGTATTGATTCTGTTAGCTGTTAATGAGTTTATCAAATTATGCTTGGATTCCCTTGGAGATTACCTGAAAAGGCTACTGAATGTTGTCATGTTTTTGCACACTGTTTGCACTGTTGTTTATAGTGAAGGTGACATGGTTTTCAATTTAATGGCAGGTCAAATTCCTTATGTTGAAGTTGGAGCTTACGTGGCTTTCAACAATGAAAAGAATGGTGTAATAGAGTGCTTGAAAGAAGATGGCATTGTTAATCTTGATTCTAATGTTCAAACTATCCCTGAGTGGATATCGATAAAAGCTATGGTTGAATCCTGGCTCAGAGAGGCACTTCTTTACGAACTTTGGTTAGGTGCTGAAGGAAACTCTGCACAGAAAATCTACTATTCAGATATTCCATGGCCTATTGGAAAGATTCTATACCTTAAACAGCTTTCTGCAGAGAAGAGTCTTCTTGGGATAACGAAAGAAAATGCTGATAGGAGAGAAGCGGAGGTTCGGTTTTCTGCATCCACTATTAGTTTTGATTTCTATGTTGACAGTTTTTATACTTTCTTTGCTGCAAAATTCTCTCTAGTTTTAGTGTTCTATGTGCCATAACTTGACTTGACACTATAACTGCTTAAATCTTGACAGATATATGGAAGAGCAAATGCAGCATATAAAGCACTTTCAACTCTATTAGGAGACGAGTCGTTTCTCTACGGGGAGAGGTGGCCTTCTTAGATCTCTGGATTCTTGACGTTCTTTATCATGAAAGGACTTTCTGCTTTCTTCGCAAAAAATATTAGTTTTATCTTTTTCTAAACCATGGTTGGGAATGCCTGTCTTGTGCTCATAGCCTCATACTTGTTTGTAAACTTATTTTGCAGGGCAACCAGTTTGGATGCCATCTTCCTTGGACATGCCCTCTTTATCTTGCAAGCCTTACCTGTGAGTCACTACTGTATTTAACACGACTAAGATTTTGATTAGAATTATAAATGCACTGATGGCATACTCAATGTGATAAATTTGCTGCAAAAAGAGTAGTAAAAGAGGGAAATTTTAAGGTGATGAAGCAGGCTCGCTATAGCTTTCTGCGATTTGAATTGATTTTTACTTGTAAAGCTGTGAGAGGGAATTCATCATTAAAGTAAGATGTATGATGCAGCCAGCTTCTCTTTTTCTTAGAGGGACGGGGGATAATTTTGTAAGTTTAAGTTTTATTTCCCTCTATGGCCATACAAAAGCTTTGAAATATGCTTGAAAAGATCTTTGTGTATTAAATTACTTGTGTCGTGTTTCCACACCCCACCTATAGAATGCCTATGCGTTTCATATTGTCACCTCATTTTTGTCTGTGTTATAATAGGAAACTTCAGTTCTACGGAGCAAGCTTTTGCAATTGAACAATCTTGTCAAGTACACAGAGAAACATAGCTCAGAACTATTGGAGGTTGATTCTTCATCATCAAGTGCCCCATGGCCAAAATCAGACCCTTCATCTTCCATGCCGAAGCAAGGAGGATTTTCAAATTGGAGTGAGATGCTCATGAACCTTCTATTTCAATTCACTTATTTTCTTTGAACAAACAAATTTAAATGAAACAAAGCAGCACATCATTCTTGTTAGGGTTATCTAAGAAGGCTTAGATAGATCTAACATCAGATTTATATTTTCTTTCCTCTGAGGTTTCATGTGTGTATTAATCTTCTTTTTTCAATGCTTTTAACTAGGTTCAAAGCCCCAGAAAAAGCCTAAGAAAGAAAGATCAGAGGAAGAAAAGAAGTTCAGAAGGCGTGCAAAATACTTCTTGGCAACTCAAGCGATTGCTGTTCTTATTTTCATGTCTCTCCTCACTGGTTCAGATGACAGTGAAGTTGAACTCGACGATGGAGTTTTTGAATATGCTGATTGATTCATGCTAATCCCTACAAGAGGTGAAGAAGATATGGGCAGTTTTTGAAATACAAGTTGTTTATTGTTTCATGCCCTTTGAGTTAGAACTTAGAAGACAAAGTTGAAAGCATGGCCAGTTTGTCTTTCGGTTTCGAAATTGTTTCGGGAAGTTGTTGATACAAGGAGAGGGAATTTAGCTGCTGAAAATTTGTGGAAGTACTTGTTTGGATTGCTACATACCCCGAAGACTCCATTACATTGGACTTTTGATTTGCTAATAAAGTTGAATCAAAGGGGACTTGTCTTGAGCAAACACCTTCGTTTGTTTCCCATTCGGTTTTGTTATTCATTGTTGTTTTTTTGGTAAGAGGTATTCATTGCTATACTGTTGAAACTTCCCTTTCCCGGAGGGTTAGTTTAGTTATTCTCCTTGGTCGATTAGGTTTAGGATTTTTCTTCTTGGTGTCTTGAGGTTTGAACTTTTTCTCTTGATATCACTTAAATTTTAAAATTCATTTTTTCTCTTGGTATCCACTTAGTTTCAAAATCCTCTTGTATCCTGATTTTATTTGTTTCTTCTTTATACCCTTATTAATATATTACACTAAAAATTTATTACAAAATATTTAAAAATTCAGATAAGTAAATTTAAAACTGACCTCATTAAATTTTTCACTAATAAATTTATGATAGGTATATTTTTTATATATATTTTTTTAAAATGTAGAAAAGTAAATTTAAAGATAAATTTTATTTTTAATTAAAATATATATATTTTAAATTATTATCAATTTTAAATAAATACAGAAAAATAATTTTAAAAAATAATAATTTTTTAAAAAAAAATTAAGAGTCAAAATTTTTAAATATACAGGAATTTTTTTATTTATTTTGAATTTCATTTTATTAATTCGTTTTAAAATATATTTTTTTTCCAATTGTTTAAACTTTAAGAGTGTGAAAACTTATATTTAAAACTAAAAAAAAAAACATAAGAAAAATATTTTTTATTTTCGAATTAAAATAAACTATAGAAAATTAAATTCAAAAATAAATAAAAATTTGTTATATTTTTTAAAAATTTCTGGACTCTTATATTTAAAACAAAAATATTATGTTTTAATTTAATTTTATATATTTTATTTTAAATAGAAAATAATATTTTTATATTAATTCAAAAAATAAAAATTATCTTTAAATTTAATTTTCTATATTTTTTAATTAAACAAATGTATAAAAAATACATCTATTATAAATTTATTAGTTTTAAATTTAACGATGTCATAATTAGTTTTAAATTTATTTTTCTGAATTTTTTTAATTATTTATTAATGAATTTTTAGAGTAATATATTAAGAATGAGTATAAAGAGAAAACAAATGAAACCATGAGGGTACCAAGAAGAATTTTAAAACTTAATGTATATCAAGAGAAGAAGTGCAAGCCTTGAGGACACTAAGAGGAAATATCTCTATTTTAATTTTTTGTTTTAGGATTCACATTTCAAAGTTGTGATTAGTTAGGATTTTCAAAATGTTTTGTTATGGATTTGAGGAGCTTTCGAATGGAGATTTTCAAAAAAATTTCGTAAAAGATTTGAGGAGGTTTTTTGTTCAAATCTAAAATTTGGGCCATTCATTCCCTTCCTTCCTCATTATGTCTCGTTGCTCTTCCAACGATTTCTTGGTCCTAGTTTTGGCATCCGAATCACAACAAAGCAAGATACTTGGCACGAACTCGAATTGCTCCGCCTCATCTAAGATGTCAACAAGCTTTCCCTTCCCTTCATCCCCCACTAGCAACCAATGACACCAAAAACATGGCTCAAAGCATCGATTTGGGTCAGCTCTTCCAGCTTCTTCATCGGTGCCATAACAGAGCACACCACTTGTTTTTGGATTAGGTAGCCAGAGGGAGCCTGAGCAACAACCTGTAACCAGCACAAGAAAATCCATTGGTAAAGAGACCATTCATTTATCGTTGTTGCTCTTTGAAACCCACTCTCCTTCTCTCGCCGAATCTTCTTCCCTTCGCCACAAACTCTTCTACTCTGAGCTTGGATTCCACTATCGGTAAGAGGTTTTGATAAGCATAGCAATCGGATTCACAAATCGTCGGAAAATGTTTCCCTCGTAAATTTTGAATATCAACTTCTCGTTAGGGTTTGAGTTGTTGCTAATGCAAATCCGTGACTTTGCTTCCTCACTACTCGATTTTCAAGACTTTGCTAAACGAATTTTAACACTTTTTCCCTCTTTTTCTCTCCCGTGATTGTGTGAAGGAAGGGAGTGAGTTCTTAAAGATTTCTCATCCCCTCTTTTTTTCATTTTACAATGGCTGTATTTCTCTATTTACTAAACACGTTATGTATTTATCTATAATGTTTTTTCTAAAAACCAGAATCTACAAAAATATACTCGAAAACTACAACTACAAACCACAACTACGACCACAAATCAAAACTACGACTGCAAATCTCATTTTACTATCACGCCATAATGTAGCATTATGGGTTGTTTGATTTGGGCATAAAAATAAAAAACGAAATGCAGTGTGTTAATAAACGGACAAGACTAGACGCCAAATGGTCTTGCACCGATGGGTTGGACCGTTGGATGGTTCGGGACGAGGAAATCCTAATATCTAAAATTCCCAAATTGAACCCACCGTAACTCTCTCACCCTGACCCTGCTCTCAATCTCCCTCCTCTCCATAACCGAAACTCGGAAAGATAATAGTTAAGGGATTAACCGCTAATAATTATTTACCTAAGTTATTTTGAGCAAAAATTAACGGTTTATTTATTTATTTATTATTTCGGAACTTTGCATAATGTTTATGTAAGTTAAGATTAGGGTTCTCCTCTCATCACTAGTTTTCTTGGTTTTGTATAGTACTTCTCCATATGTTGAAGGGGGTCGAATTTTTTACATCTTAAGCTAATAAATGTGATTAATTAAGATGAAGAAAAAATCAATATTGGTACGTTTTCATAAGTGATTTGATGGTATAAGACATGTCTATCCACTATCTCAAAATCTGTAACAATCTAATTTACCAAAAATTTCTTTTATTTTCGAGAAACTCTTCCGAGAATTAGATAATATACAAGTATAGGTTGTCTCGTTTAAAGACACTTTTGTTCTCGTTTTATTTAGTAAGGTGTATATTTATTTGTATCTACGAAGTACGGTCCTCTTTAGGATTTGTTCAATGTTTTGTATGTCACGTTGATAGATTATCGGGTTTCTAATAGGACCGGAAATCTACCATTTGGACGATAAACCTAGATACATGAACGGTTTGACAAGACGGCAAGCCATAAGGTAGGATGAGCCGTCTTGTGCTAACCGTACTATAACATGTATGAAGTACACTAGGACATTACTCATAGGGTTTTTGGATTGCCAATGGGTTGATTCAGACATTTGTTAACCAAGTCTTCTTACTAGAAAGGTATGGGAGGACTACAAATGACATGCTAAATTTTGACAGAATTTTAAACATTACATCAAATAAAAATTTGAACAATATATATTTTTTTAAAAAATAGCCTAACATTTTGATTAAATAATCTCAAAACTGTCCCGACTCATAAATGTGAACGGTTTCAAGTTTGATGTCTTGAAATATAAATTGAACCATGTGTTGATTAAGTGATACAAATTTTAAGTTAATTAGTTGAAGTCAAGCCCTCTTTATAACAAGTAAGAGAGCTTACCCGATATAAAGTGGATTATCAATATAGTCTATTGTCAATAAAAACAAAGGCTACAATTTTTTGATTTTAACGTGTCCCTGTTATGAATCCGACCTTTACCATATTCGTTTAGAAATACAATAATTGACCATTCAAATAAATAAAAAGGTATCATTTTACACTTGAATTTGATGATAATGTTTGTAATATTATGCCGAAGAGCTGGATCTTAACGTCCATGTTTTGACTTACCTTACACTCGCATACCTCGCATGTAAAGAAAAAGATCGGCCTAGAAAAACCTAGCATGACAATGAAAGAGCCGAATGTAGCCAAGGACAACTCGCCGGTTATGTTTATATATCGATCTACAATGCATACGTCCATCCATAACACCGGCAAGTCATCCTTGGCTGAAATCCACTCTTTACATCTTCATGTAAGGCATCTAGACAACTTGTATAGATCACTTCGAAACATCTCTCGATCGAATCCGTACGCTTTCTTCACTAACAAAGAGAGAGCTAGGTAGCCCTAAACAATGCATTAGCCACAAGGAAGATGAGAAGTGCAAAGAGCAAATATATGGTTGCTTATGTGTTGAAGATTGAAGTAGACCAATGCTATTTATATTGAAACTTGACCTAAAGTAAAATAATATAAAATAGAAAAGAGTTAGGCATAGGATGCTAAAATTGGAGTGCCTCCATACGTTCCACTTGACTTTCTAAAAATGGCAGAGCAGAGGCGGTGATGCCCACTGTCTATTCTAATGATGGTCCACTCTCCATACTAGTCTCTTTTTTGGAGTTTGGGCCACAATTTAATCATTTGGTCAATCGAATCATTAACAAGAATACGGTTTAGTGCCCGTTTGATTGAGGTGATAAAATGAAAACGGAATAAAATCGATTAAGGGGAATAAATAAAAATGGAAATGATTAGGTTAGTTTCATGTGTAAGAAAAAACATTTAAACAAACATAGTTTTTGATTGATTCGAAATTATTTCGTTACCGAAAATAATTCCTACCGATACCAAACGAGCCATTAAGATATTCCGACGGAGCTCCGTTTTTTCAACTTCAAAGCAATGTGATGAAGTTGAATGGTATTGTAACATCATTTTGTATATTAAACTCTAACATTGTTTGTAAAAAATAGCAAAGAGTAGTTTGAGATCAGCCGAAATATATTGACAATCTAAATTATATTTTTAAATTGAGTGTTGCACAATACAATTTGTAATTTTGTATTATTTTCCTAGCAGTTTTATTTTCACGAGAATTGATTTTGAAAATGTCCAACATCAAATACTAAGTGAACCTAATATATAAGTCCTAGTTACTACTTTTATTATCAATTGGTAATATATATATATATATATATTTTTTTTATTACAATCAAACCTTAAAACAAGATTAAAAATACCATATAAATATAATTATGTAAATAGTTCGGTTGGATAACGCTATCTCTAACCGATTCGATTAGTTGTACTGCCCTACAAAAGTCGGTTCTACTGTCCCTCTTGCAAATTATTGGGCTAATCTTTTATGAATGTGGTACCAGTCCTTTATTTATTTCTCTTGAGGTGGGAATAGAATCTCTGAGGAAAATCAAATTCAAAGATTTGGCACAGAAGGTGTTTGACATTATGTGATCGATATAGATACATGGAATTGAAATATCGAATAACTCGAAGGTGTTTCGTATTATATTTATTTATTTTATAAAAAATAATTATATTTTACTAATTTCACAATTTCATTTTTTGTATATTATCCTTAACAATTCTGCTAATTCTACAGAATTTAATTTTACTTTACCAACCCAAATCTCTCATAGACTGTAGCATTATATGTTACCTAATAATCTAGGATAATAATGTACGGTGAAAATGGTGTTGCCTCAATAAAAAGACGATAACTTTTTGCATGACTTTTTATTTTTTTTTACATTTTATCATTTCATAAATAATTGTCATTTTAATTTTCTAATTTGTTAAATAATAATTGTCGTTTTAACTATTTTTGGCATCATTTTACACATTTGTTCTTCCAATTATTATTATTTAGTTAGTTGTGATTTCCAATAAAGTAAAAGGCGGAAGAATGATTAGAGGTATAAGGGTATATTTCATAGTCTTCCTAATAAGTGTGTATAATGTTAAAACGATAATTATTTATGAACGGAGGAAGTACAAGGTAAGAGAATTAGGCGGGTTAGTTTATGAAAGGAGGGAGCATCGTCTTTTGCGGGTGAGTTGTGTCCATGTAAGGCGAGTCTATCAGCGACAATGTTGATTTCCCTAAAAATGTGACGAACACTGAAGTGCGAAATCTCAAGATCAAGGAAGAGATATTTGAGATGATCATGTTCGTCTCCCATGTAGGTTTTCATATTTAGTTGATCGAGTTAATGAGCATCAAATTGTCTCCTTCAATCTAAATGGATGTAGCAATTAAGCATGTGGCCTTTTGAAGACCCTCCCGAAGAGCAAAAGCTTATGCCTCTAACACAGAATCGGCATTGCATATTCCTTTTCCTGCAACCAGAGGGATACCCAAGTTGTTTCGTATAATGAATTCAAAAGCATGTTGATTAATTAAGTTTCTTGAGGCATCAAAGCTGAGTTTGACAAAACTATCATTTGGTCTTTGTCATTTGATATTTTTGTTTTTTCTTCTTGTTTTGGGTTGCTTGGCGTAGTGCAAGTTAGATTTGTATTAGCCTTATCCCATTGTTTATTTGTTCCAAGGCATTCTGTTTTAGATTCGGAGGTGGTTTTTTCTTGTTAAAAATGAGTTGGTTTCTAGCCAACCAAATGTTCCACCATATCATTGCGAGTTGTCTCAATTTGATTGGAGATATGCTCTCTATTAACTTTGAGAATGTGCCCATAATACTCTGACTAGCAATGTCCTAGTTGTTCAATATTGATGAAAAATTTGCATTATCAATAGTTTGATGAGTGCATGGGCACACAAAGAAGAGGTGCTTAGTGCTCTCAGTATGGTGATTACATAATTCACAGTGCATCATGACTGAGATTTTTTGTTTATCAAGATTTTCTTTTATTGGAATTCCATCAAGGGACAACTTCCATAGAAAAATATTGACTTTAGGCATTATGTTAATCTCCCAGATTCAAGATTTGTCCTCGGTTACTCCAATTTTTCGTTGTTGGATCATTTCCATAGCAGATTTAGTAGAGTACCAACCATCTTCATTGGCGGCCCAATAAAGCCTATCTTTTATATCATTATTGGGAAGACTATAGCTCTTAATTTTAGCGATGATATCGCTGGGTAATACTGAGTCTAATTAGTCTACATGTTGATTTCATTTCTTATCAAATATGTAGGAACAAACTAGTTATGTTGGGTTTATTAGGCTTTATTGTATACTAGGTCTTGTAGTGGTTTATCTAGTATCCAAATGTCTTTCCAAAACTTTATTGTTATTCCGTCAACTACTTGTCATCTGAGACCTTTGTCAAACTTCTCTCTTAGTTTGACTAGTTTCTTTCATAGTCAAGAAGTGTTTTGTCCATATTTGTAATTTCATAAGCATTTTCCTCTTAAGTACTTTTCTTCTATTATTTTGAGCCAAAAATTCTCTAGCTCATCCATTATTATTTTTCATAAGAATTTCATATGTAGCACTTTGTTCATATCTTTTTCGGCTTTCCTAATTCCGGTTCCTCCTAAGGATCTTGATTTACAGATTTTGTCTCAACTAATTAGTGGGTGGAAATGTAGTCCCTTATTCCAATAGAAGTTTCTATTGATCCTGTCTAGTTCGTTGTGGATGCTCGTAGGGAGCATGAAGGCCTGCATAAGATAGTTGGGTTTAGCATTAAGATTTGCTTTTATTAACGTTGATCTTCCCTCTTGCGATAGAGTAAGTTTTTCACTTTGTAAGTTGTATTGTTTTTTGGATAACCGAATTAAAGATATTCTTGTTTACTTTCCCATTAATAATAGGACAACCTATATATTGTCTTAGATTGGTGGATGTCGTGATGCCTAGACGTGCTTGGATCTTTCTTTTGTTGCTTGGATCAACGTTATTAGTTGTTTGAAAAGAAGATTTGTGGTAGTTAATTACTTGCCCGGAAATGGAACAATAATCATTTAAGACCGATATGATTTTGTTACTTCTTCTGTTGTTGCCGTTGTAAAAATAATGATATCGTCCACGAAGGCTAGGAAATGAATTGTTGACCCATTTTTTGTGATGGGAAACCAATGGATTTTGAGTTTTCTCTGCTTAGTTTTTGTATGTTTATAGCTAAAATTTATACACCCAAATTAAAGAGAAGCGGTGACAGTGGGTCTCCCTGATGAAGACCTCTTTGTGGGGAGAAAGTAGTTGTCGGTGAGGCATTTATTAATATAGAGTAGGATACAGTTGATACACACTCATAGATCCAGTTACTGAATTTTCACCAAATCCAAATTTGTGTAGAACAACCTTAAGGAAGTTCTATTCTAGTTTATCATATGATTTTTCCATGTCGATTTTTATTGCCATAAAACCTTCTTTTTTTTTCATTTTTTGTTTTAAACTCATGAGAAATTTTCATGAGCAATAAGGACATTATCATGAATTGCTCTGTTTTTAGTAAATACACTTTTTAGAGGATGAATTATTTTTGGTAAAACTAAACTTAAACTCATGAGAAATTATCATGAATTGCTCTGGAGTTGGAAGTTGTTGACGGGTTGTCCTCTTTTGGTAGAAGGGCAATGAAAGTGTGGTTCATTTGTTTGAGGATTTTACCGGACCTATAGAAACTTTTAATTGTTCTAGTGACTGCGGGCTCAATAATGTGCCAATACTTCTCATAGAAATCAGTTGTCGTACCATCAGGGCATGGTGATTTATCATTCCCAATGTCAATAAGAGCATTTTTTATTTCTCCCGTGGAGAAGGGCTTAACTAGGTCTAGGTTCTCGTTATTTGTTATTTTTGGTTGTATGACTTCTAGGAATTTTTTAAGTTTATGTTGGTCTATAGTCGAGGCTAGAAAGTGGGATTTATAGTTGTTCAAAAATTCCTCATTTATTTCATTATCTTTAGACACGATTGTACCATCATTTCTAGTTATTGTATGTGGCTATGATTTTCTTATTCCTTTTGTCGGTGTCTTTCCTATGATGAAATTTTGTGTTTTTGTCGCTCAAGCGTACATTAGTTGTTTTGGCTCTTTGCATCCAATATTTATGTTGACAATCCAAAATGCATTCTCGTTTCTTATTTAGTCTATTTATTTTGTCATTCATTTGTTGGTTAAAGGACGTAAATATTTGTTTTTGTAAAGATTATATTTGATCATCAACAAGCTTTAGTGGTTTATTAATATTTTCAAAATTTTCACGGCTCCACTCTTTTAGCTTTTGTTTTAGAAGGTTTTTTTTTTCCGCAAGGTTAAATATATGTGTTCTTGAAAATTGTGTTCTCCACGATTGATTGACTATTTTTTCACATATTTTTGCAAATTGACGAAAATCATGCAATGATCCAACGTAGTGAAAGCATGGTTTTTTGGTATAAATTCCGGGATATTTTTGTATGATTTCTATATTTGACATGGTTCTATCCAACTTTCCGTATGTGTTGTCATCACCATCTCTTCTCTTCTTCCATGTGAACCCATTTCCTTTGGTTGGAAGGTCGGTGAGACTACATTGATCGACGAATTGTTGAAGTCTGCCGCACCTGTTATTAGCGATTGGAGCCCCGCCTTTCCTATCAAAGGGTTCTAGAATTTCATTATAGTCTCCTATAATTAGATTCGGTTTATTTGAAGAGGTGATCTCCATTGTTAGTTGTGCAGAATTCGTCTTTCTTTTGATTGTTAGGTGGGGCATAAATGCAATGGATGTTTGTTTCAAAGGATGATATAAGATTTTTGTGATTGATTTGTAAGTATCTATTATGAGATTTGAGAATCTTGATTTTTTTCACGTTGCAGTTGGTATTCTTCCCAAATGATACATAGTCCCCCAAAGAAGCCAATAGATGGAACGAAAAACATTTTATCAAAGCTTGCGTTTAAGGTATCATCGAGTTCAATGCTTATCTTAGTTTCAGCCAACATGATCATTTCGATACGTTCGTTCTTGCATATTAGGTTTATATCCGTCTAAAAATTCTTCTTCCGCAAACCTCTGCAATTTCAAAAGGCGATTCTCATTTATAAAATGTTATGTTGGGCGGTAGAGATCCCCATCTTTCCATCTTTCCTACCTTATATGTGGAAATTAAAATGTTGTTACAAGTAATAAAATATATTGAGCGTATGATATGAGATTGGTTGATTACTTATCTTATTGTCAATTTGTTCTAATTTGACCGAGCTTATATGTTGAGTTCGAGTCTAATGCACATCCCGTATACCCCACGTTATATTGGCTCATTGTAATGTCACATTAATAGGTCTAAATATAAAACCATTTAAAATACTAATATCAAACAAACTTATCGCATAACTATTTTTATATCTTGTGATATAACTTTAAGATTATCGATGAGATGTGTGGATTGTCCCACGGTCGACTATATTAAAGTGTGTGAGTCTAATATATAAGTCCGTGAGTTATTCCTCATATTGACGATTAATTTTATGACAAAGCCTGTGTACTTATGTGTTCATTGATATGTCCTCCGCGTCGTTTGTTTTCGAGATAGATATATACTAGTGTAATACCCGTGCCTTGCACAGGATTTTCTATAAAGAGTTCGATATAACAATTACAATTATAAATAAAAAAAAGGTATATTGTATGGTATTTTTAATTTTCATAAACATATTTTATTTTTGTGTGAAGAAATTTTTTAAACAATAATATAAATTTGATTTTAATTTCTTTTTGCTTTTGTAAATAATTGAAAAAAGTATACTTTCATATATATATATATATATATATATATATATATATATATATATATATATATATATATATATATATATATATATATATATATATATATATATATATATATATATATGGTTAATATACAGTTAATTGTGCAATATTATTCCGGCATTCAATTCGATTATAATAATTACCGAATATAAACCTTGATTTTAATTACGTAATTAAACAATGCTCTATTGGGATTTTAGAATAAATTTATTCCAAATTTAAAATATATTGGCTAAATTTGAGGATTGATAACCGAATTGTAAATATTTTAGGATTAAAAATTAAAACCCAAAATAATAAAAATAATTAGTTAACTAAATTTACCAAATTTAGTTATTTATAAAAAACATATGGATTTAGGTAGATGGTACGGATTTTTTTGTTAATAATTTTAATTATAAATTCTTTTTATAAATTACTTAATTAAAAAAAAAAGAAGTTGAGGTTAAATATTGATGCGACACATGGCAGTTAGTGATTTTCTGGTACGACACGTGACAAGAAGTGTTTATCCTACTATATATATAAGATTTTTTTTAAAGCTAACAATTATGAACCTCTCGGTGATGTCCTCAATTAAGTAAGTTGACTCCAAGATCACTAAGATTATATAAAGCAGTAACAATTTTGTTTTCTTTTATCTTACTTTTTACAATTTTGACTCTTGAAGAGTTGAAGGAATATTTTACACATGTCTCTTTTTTCTCCTATGAATGGGAACATAGTTTCCCTTTTATTAAAACGAATACTAAATAATTATGTTTGGAGTCCGATGATTGTTCATTTAAATAAATAAATAAATAAATAAATGTTGAATATCTAATTATAATCAATCATCTAGAATGGGTAATTTAGGCCAACTATATTTGTTTATTTATAGAGGAATAAAAAAGAAAGTTAGATAGGTCCTTAATCGTTCGCACCATAATTAATATATTGGAATTAAATATTTAGATTGTTATTCGAGCGGACACTCGTAGATCAAACGTGTATAATTCGCATGTGTTAATATAAGTTTGTGCATCTCATGAGACGCACACTAATGACTTCTTTGACAATATCGAAAGAAATCACTCTTATATAATTCAGTTGTTTATTTTATAAATTATCAATAATTTTCTGTTTACTACCTTTCGTCATATATTTTATGCATACTTTACATTCTTAACAAAAAAATCTTTAGAATAAGCTCGACTTTTTATAAACAAATTGAATTTGAGCACATCAATGCTCATTCAACACATATATAACAACTCTAATTATGACAACTATCGACATTTTTTTTAATGAAATAAAATCTTACTAAAAATAGAAAATATATATTACAAAAATCAAAATAGTTTAATGATCGTTGGATGTTATAGCTTTTTTATAACTTTTGGATACTTTCATGTTCATGTCATGGTAGTAATATTTTTTTTAAAACAATTAGTTTATAGTCCGTGTCTTGTACTGGTATTAGTTAATAAATGATTTGAAACTTGTGTTTGTCAGATATAAACCAAGTTGATACTTGGTATCGAAATAAAGATATACGTAAAACTATCTTTTTTATTTGCAATAACATAAATATCAATAAATTTTATATGACATAATGAACCGATAACATAAAACTACTAATTTATCACCGACATATGATTGTGTTGAACCTTTTAAAATTGAATAATTAAAGAACACGTTAAAAAGGTCATTACATCCGGATCAACGTCGTCTACTTATTTTTAATAAAGACATATTAAAGATTATAGCAATTTATTAGAATTAAATTAATTATAGAAGGAAAAAAAAAGTCTAGAAATAATCATTTTTATTTGCAATTTGAAAACAGTTAGTCCTAAATTGGGCGCACATATTCCTCTTAAATGCTAAATTTAACTTTTTTTAATATATATATTATGTTTCACTAAATTTATTTAAAAAATTTTAACGCATAACTTTTTTTAAAAATGGACTTTTGGGCCAGACAAAGGCCTGTTCAGGCCTCCAATGTATCAACACCTGATTCGTATTGAACTCGGGCCGGACTGAACGATCCGTTCGGGTAAAACTCAGCAACCCAAGTCTAAGATAATGGTACAAAATGTTTTCGAGTTTAGAGGAACAATCAAACCTAACTAACTAAGCAAAACAAAATTTATCTTACTTATAATTTTCATGCCCTTTTATATGCTTATAGAAGACGAGCTACTCGGTTCAAATTTGCTCAATTTTATAAGCGAATAGAATAAAAAAGACATTTCAAAACTTGTATAAATTTAGGCTTCATTCGTTTATAAACAAATCAAGTTGACAATATTAATGCTCATCTCGTCTAGTTTATTTCACTAAAATAGTACTATAAGACTAGTACATTAGCCGGCTACTTGGGCTCGGCCAAAAAAGACTCGGCTCAGGCCCGTGCAGTTTAAAACAAGATGAATATGACCTAATTAAAAACTCGTTTGAAAGACTCAACTCTAGTTGAGCTTAGGATTGTGCAAAACTGACCAGAAACGGAAAACCGGATCAGGTCCGGTCTACAGTCCATGTTTTTTGAAAATTCTAGTTCCGGATTGGACCAGAATTTTTTTTTGAAAAAATAAATTTAATTATATATATATTAAAAAAATTATATATTTTGTGTATATATTTAATAAAATATGTACATTTTATATTTTTTGCGATTTTCATAAAAATATATTTATTTTATTTTAATCCGGTCCAATCCTCAACGATCTAGTTCCTATTCCAGGTTTTTGAAAATTCTGGTCCACTGGACCGGATATTCTATCCTAACTGAGCTCGCTTATAAACAAGCTAACATTAAGCTGAATATAAATAGATTTTCATCCCATCTTGCCAATCTTTTGTCCCTTCATCCTTCACCCTACCTAATGGACTCTCTAGTGATGGAATTTTTCTCCAATCCCATTTACACCAAACACACCCAAATATATCAAAACAATTACCTTAGTTTGTATCATTATATCACTAATCTACCTCTAATTTTTAAAACTTATCACATTAATAAAACTATTTTTAATCAATTGAACGTATATAATGACAAAAATATTCTTATATATATACAAATATACAATTTTAATTTCCGTAATAACTTGAGAAAAGAAACGAGCTAACATTAAGCCGAATATAAGTAGATTTTCATCCACTATTCTATGGGCAATCTTTTTTTGTCCCTTCATCTTTCAACCTCCCTAATGGACCCTATTGATGTAATTTTTCTCCAATCCCATTTACACCAAACACACCCAAATATATCGAAATAATCACCTTAGTTTGTATCATTATATCACTCATCTGCCTCTAATTTTCAAAACTTATCACACTAATAAAACTTTTTTTTATCAATTGAACGTATAAATGACAAAAATATGTTTATTTGTATACAAATATACAATTTTAATTCCCGTTGAGTTATTTTTAATAACTTGAGAAAAGGAAGAAAAAGGGGGGGGGGAAAAAAAAAAAAAAAAGAAAAGTAGAAGATTGGTCCTCGACTCCTCGGTAGTCAGTTCATTACAAAGCGTGACAGCTTCGCACTTGTTTTCCCGCCTCTTACCCTCTCTTCTTCTCTCTCGTCTTTCAACTGATTTCAAGAACACTCCAGAGACACATAAAACGAGCATAAGTAGGATTTCTGCAAAAGAATGTGAGATTGATTTCTCAACAATGGAGATTGCGAAACTCCAATTTCTGGTTATTTTTCTCGTCGTTCTGCGCCTTCTATGCGTCGCAGAAGACGAGGATAGTTCTTGGAGATCGCTCGAGTACGATTACTATCGAACATCGTGTCCTGATGCGGAGAATATCATTCGTAACACTGTTCGGACGATGCATGCTGTTCGACCTGATGTCGCTCCTGCGCTCTTGCGCCTTGTGTTCCACGATTGCTTTATTCAGGTCAATTTCTGTCGACTTTTCCTGGAATTTGATATCGGTTGCTTGTTAATTTATTTTGCTTTGTGAGATTTGAAGTGCGATTGATTTTTTGCTAAATTTGTTGATTGAGGTTTGGTTGGGGATTTTGTTTAGGGATGTGATGCGTCGGTGTTGTTGGACGCGGCTGATGGTTTTGAGAGTGAGAAGGAGGCGCCTCCAAATTTGAGTTTGAGAGGCTTTGATGTACTGGACATAATCAAGTCTCAAGTTGAACAAGCTTGCCCTGGAATCGTTTCTTGTGCTGATATTCTCGTCTTGGCAGCCAGAGAATCTGTTGTTCTGGTAATTCTATATCTAATCTCACTATGTGCGGAAGTTTGTCTGTTCTTTCGCATTTTTATGATTTGGTGATGCTGTTTTTGTTTTGAATGCTTGCTTGCCTTATGACGATGATGAAGGCTGATGGTCCATTCTATCCTTTGCTTACCGGAAGGAGAGACAGCAATGTTTCATATGGTGAGATTGCAACGCACGAGCTTCCTTCTCCTGATGACGATCTTGCATCAACTATATCTTCATTTGCGTCTAGAGGCTTTGATCAAAGGGAGACCGTCACACTTTTAGGTAGCTTGTTCTTTATATTTTCAAGTTTCTTCCTCAAGGGAAAGTTACAGTTTATTTCTAGTTATTTTCTGCTGAACATTAATTCTTGGCTGCTAAATAATCAGCAATAAGTAGTATTGCCATGTAATATCATATGGTGTTAAGTGACTGAGGGTTAGGTTTCTACACGTTACATTATTGTCCTTATTGAAAACTGATCCACAAGTCTATCAGTTTTCTGTTCATTTTAGTTTACAAGTAAATAGTTGATTGCTTATACACTGTATTCTGTAAAATTTTCTGAGAGAATTCAATGATTCTTCTACCTAAACTCTCGTTTCTGTTTTCCTTTCCTGTTAGCCTAGGGTGAAGATTGTGAGAGCTTAATCTTTGTATACATCAGATTCTACATTTCTCATTTACCATCAATTGATTTCCAGATTGTCTTTTTGGGTCATATTCAGAGAAATCTCTTAGGTTCTATTTATATTTTTTTAGTCTCTTCCTCAAAAGAAAGATGCAGTTTAGCTCTGTTGAATTTCTTCAGAATACAGTAGATACTAAATCAGCAGTAATTAGTTTCTATTGCATATAATATAATAGTTAGTTTGATTAACAGATTTTGGTCCACACATCTATTAGTTTTATGCTTAAGTAATAAATTTTGGTATATACCTCATTTACTAGAAACTGAATTCCAGATTGTTGTTTGATGTTTGTATACCTCAGATTCTACAATTTACTGTCACATTCAGAGTAATATCTGATATTTACCAAAGCCTCTAAACTCCATTTTTCTTATTACAATCTTCTCTGATGCAGGAAGTCATAGTATTGGAATGATCCATTGCAAGTTCTTCAGAAATCGGTTCGCCAACTTTAAAGGAACAAATCGTCCTGACCCATCAGTAGATCCTGAATTCCTCAGTATCATGAGATCGGTATGCAACAATAACGACATAGTACCCCCTCCGCATCCATCCTTATCTCCATCACCACACTCATCACCAACACAATCGCCATTTTCATCACAATCACCAAATCCTTCTCAACTCGACTTATTTTCATCTTTATCCGAGAATTCGGGTCTAAGAATGGACTATGAAGGTCCTGGAAAACAATTCGGAAGCCTTTACTATCGTGGCCTTCTCCAAAGCCGAGGAATACTCTTTGTTGATCAGCAACTCACTGCTGGTGATGAAGCAAGAAACTGGGTCCAAGCCTATGCCTCATCTACCACGCTATTTAGACGGGACTTTGCTATGACTATGATGAAACTCTCCAATTTGAATGTATTGATTGCTCCAAAGGGACAAGTTCGTCAACATTGCGCACGGATTTGACTGAAACACAGCGAAATGGTATTGCATTCACCTTTCTTTTAAGTCAGTATATCATTTCTTTGGCATGATTAACTGTCTGGTAAATCATTTGCATAGTTGTATAGGCATATATGTGTAGTTGTTATTGTCCTTTTGTCATTGCCTCAAGATTGTAGCTTGTTTGATGCTGAACAGCCTGAACATTATGTTCAATTGGCAGCTTACGTGTTATGCTGCATGACCTCTTGCTTTCTATAAATATTTTGTCAAGCTTTTTAGTAAAGGAAACCGGGAAATGCATAGTTCGCTGAATATGATGCCAATGTACAATAAATAAGCCTTGTTGCCCACCAAGATTCTTGAGCTCGAATGTGATATTGATTTTTACAACTGCAAATTTTGTTAAGGAGACAAAAAGATCAAATTTTGCAATGCTGAATTGAGTGAACAAACAATGTAGAAAAAAGAAAAAAAAAGAAAAGGTGGATGTTAACTTGGGAGATGTAAAAAAAATTGAAGCCTGTTTGCTGGCATGTTCTTTGGTGGCGTGACACCCTGGCCCGCGTTAGAGGATAGATATTGCGGTTTTCGATTGAAGGGTGGGTGAGTCATGAGTTATAGCATAATCCACCCCAAAGGCCCAATAATCGACATGGGCTGGGATAGCCTAATCCACCTCAAAGGCCAAAACTTGGCCCATATCTTTTATTTTTAAAAAGGGTGTTGAAAGTCACAACTCAAAAGGCGCGCACCGTCTGAATAGAGCGTCGTCGGATGCAGTCAGGATCTTTTGTATCAGTCTTATATGTCTTATATGTATCTTTTTATACGTATCACGTGATTTGTAAAATTTGTATTGTTTATTATATTTTCCGTAAAATACTACCACTTTAATAATTATTTATTTAGCCTCAACCAATTACATAATAAGAATACATGTATCAGTAATACAGGAGATGACGCCTGAATTTCACACCTGTTTTATCAATTTATCCGGTAATTGACGGCTTAACCTGATATTAGGGTTTGGGCACCGACAACACCTTTACAAAATTAATAAAAAGAAAATAAGAAATGGTTAAACCATCGACTATCCGAACAATTTTAAAATTTTGAATACCGGCATTGGACGAACGTACTCAAAATACAAGTTTTTTTCATACGTTAGTAAATTTAAGTCATGCGTATAGTTTTTACTTAAAAAAAATATATTTGTAACATTTTCAGGCTAATAGTACCGATTTCCACCGGGGAATAATTATAGAAC
Source organism: Fagopyrum tataricum (assembly GCA_002319775.1). Taxonomy (NCBI): domain Eukaryota; kingdom Viridiplantae; phylum Streptophyta; class Magnoliopsida; order Caryophyllales; family Polygonaceae; genus Fagopyrum; species Fagopyrum tataricum. The sequence goes on from CM008283.1 coordinate 4,542,147, forward strand.
ACAATTTGAAAAAATCTTAGAACACGGTAAAGAAATATCACATGGTTAAGAAGATTTCCTTATATTATTAAAGTCGGAAGATTGTTCATGTAGAGTGTTGGTGTAATATTTACCAACTCCCATTTGATGCCTTTTTTGGATTAAAATTAAATTTTTAACTGATTTTTATAATGTCAAAAAAGGGAGAGATTTACGTATAGAGGTGTGATTATATCTTGACCAAAGTTCATTTTGAGATATAATTTTAGTTAATTATGCTTATAATTCTCTAAATTATTAGTTATTATAACTAAACTAGTTTAGCACCCGGTGCACGGGTATTTTTAATACATATAAATAGGATTAGAACAAATCCTTCAAATCGCGTTTGAATTTCATTAAAAATAACAATCACGTTCAACCAATAAATATCCGAGACGAAATATAGTCAATAACTTCTCCATCATGATAGAAGCACCCCGTCCCGTTTATATAATATTAAAATACTTTTAAATAACTTTGAATCATTAAAAACTCAAATAACATCAATTGCAAAATAACAACTAAAATAAATAAAAATACACCAACATTTTAATCGTTTCATTTTAAAGTTCGAATTTCCTCTTTATATATATACCCTTAAAAAAGAAAATTTTAAAATCAAAAATCACGAAATATGAAATATATAACTTATAAAAATAAAAATTTTAAAGTTCGAATTATATAAGATTTTTTTAAAAAAATAACTAAATTTTAGTTTTTATTTTTAGTGAAAACTTAAATTCGAATTTTATTATAGAGAAAATTTAAAAAATCAAAATTTTATAATTTTCTCTATAATAGTAATTTTAAAAAAATTGAATTGATTTAAATAAAAATAATTTTAGAGAATTTATATTGTAAGAAAAATTTAAAGTGCACCCAAATCTATTGGTTTTAAAATTAAAAAACTTAAAAATTAATAATTTTAAAGGGGTTGACAATCTAATAATATGGATTTTAAATCCAGTTTTTCTCGAGATAAAAAAAAAGAGGATAAAATCATCTTTTTTCATCATCAAAAAGTTTAAAACATACGTAATTACGTATCTGTACCAACTACCAAGTAAACTTTTTCAAATTTTAAATGGACCCTTATTGACTATTGCGGACCCGGTCAGCTCAATAATGGAACTGATTTGATCTAAAAGACTAAAACAACTTATTTAAATAACTTAATTCTAGCTAAATCATTAAAATTTCGCAAACGTCAGAAATCATAGCATAACTTTTTTTTCCAATATCAAATACATAGTTATTTAACCTTTAAGCATTTAAACTTTATTGGATGGCCACTAAAAGTGTAAGGTTATTCAATATTAATTTCTAACTTTTTTAATATGTTATATTTTTTCTAGTCACTGATCTTTTATAAAAGCTATTGAATTCCCTATATCATGTATATCGTTGCTGTAAATTTTCTTTATTGAAAATTTACCAATTTTTAATTTGCTTACTAGTGATAAAGAGAGGCGACTTTCTCCACGTTATGATTAAGGGTTCGTTTGATATAGCTGTAGCAATGGGGTTAAAATCAGAAATCGAAATGGAATAATTAATTGGAATAAGTCATTCCTGATACTTGGTGTTTAGTATGTCGTTAGAATGAAATATACTTGACACATGATTTTGATTTTTATATGAGTTATGAAACGAGAAATCGTATCAAATTATATGTGAATATTTATGATGTAAATATATGTTATTTTTAAAGTACATTCAAGAAAAATGAAAACCAACTAATATGTAACACCCCGAATTCTGAGAACCCGGGATGCTACTGGTTAGGACCTCACAGTGGGTCCCGACCTTAGCTGAACAACAACTTAACTAGAATCTTACAACAAGGCACATAAAGAAACCGGTAAACTAAAAAGTATTTTTATTATGCATGAATAAAGAGGAGAACAACTCAGCTGTAAAGGAAAACATATCCGACATAAATAGGAGGAAAACAAACTCCACATAACCCGAAAGACTAAACAAAAAGAAATGACCAGATATGAAACCCCGGCTGACCACACTCTCCGGCTCCCTCAAGGCGGCTAACCTGCAAGGCCTACAACATCGGTTTTCACCGTTAGCTAACAATTACTATATAAACATATCTATGTAGCACAAACACACATAAAGGTTATTCAACACATCACGTAAAACACACAAACCAATTCTTATCTTTTCATTAGGTGATTCATTTTTATTAATTCAACTTCCGTTGTGGCATGAGGATCCCATCGACCCTCGCCTCTGTCCCCGTTCACCAACCGGTCTGGAGCCATGCATACCCCGTGTACCGTATGGACTGGTCGCAGAGAATCCTCCCATCACCTATAAGCGTGAGCAGTGATGCCACGACCCGTTATCATACACTTGGGTCTAATTATCTTATAACGTCATTCTAATCAATTTCCATTAAAGCGATAAACACACATCCCCACATAGCATACAATCATATAGTATCATCAGCTAAGCAAGTCCATAAGACTTACCTGAACAACACGTCTACCAATCATCACCATTATCGTCAGCTCGATTAACATTATCAACTACCTGATCAAGAAAGATCGACTTAGAATCATCATTCTAAGTCTTACAAGATTTCTAGAAGGCTACTATACTAGTGAGAAAGCTCTCGGATCCAAAAGAACGAGAAAACCTAACTTTAGTGAAAATTACCAAAACGCCCCTCACTTTTCGGGAATTCCGAAAAGTGCCCAAACTGGTTCCAAGTCTACTCTATAACCCGTCAACACTTATTAAACCTCAAAACTCTAAAACAAGTACGAGGGTTTGCTCAAACTTACATTCTAAGTCCAATCTCACTTTCCGAAACTACTTCAAGTGCCCTACTTTGGCTTATCGAAAGTACCTCTTACTAAATCCCAAAAATTCCGAATAAAATACTTATACACCTTATATTAAACTTACTTTAGACTAGAGCGATCGAAATCCTCAAATAACTTTACCCGAATTTTATACAAAATTTCAAAGATGCCTTCAAACACACTTAAATTCCAAAACTAGATTTCGAGCCAAGTTTGAAGACTTATAACTCTAATCCGACCATTGGATCTTTCCCTAATTTTAATATCATAAACTACACATATACATCTATAACATATTAAAAATTCAGTGGTAGATTACTATTCTAAGTCAACGAAATCCGGCTCCCAATTCAACTACTCAACACAAACTTTCCTCAACAATCTAAGGTGATACATGAGGTCAAGGGTTCAATCGTTAAAACTAACAATATCTGAAACAGTCTATCCTACACTGGAGACTCCGGTTCAATTCCTACTGGGCACATAAAAAACGCAGATTTTCCCTATTCTTCACCTCACGAGTTCGAATTCCCTTGACTACCTTCTAATCTTATTCTACGTTTATACTGGACATATCGATAATGTTGAGAATTGAGATCAAGGGACTCACCTCATCTCACGAAGGCTAGAGCAGATTGGAGCATATCATCTCAGCAGTCCAGAGTCTCGATCTATCGACAAGTCCAACCCACTGCTCAACGGTAGGCTCGTATATGGAAGCAGAGTAAGAGGGCGTGTGGTCCAGAGGAGAAAGAAATCCGAAACAGAGGACAGAAGAACGTAATTCCAGATTAGAACAAGGTGTAGGAGGGAAGGAAGAGAAACAGTGAAGAGAGGAGGCCAATAGGAACCAATTATCACCTCTGCAGCCCTTTGATTGCCACACTCCAATCCCAAGAGGGCACAGGAGACGATAAAAGCAAACACCAGTCCTGAGAATATGCAGAAAGACGTGAACGAAGCTGGATCTACTGGCGTCGGTCTTGGTTCGCGCTGATCAGAACCGTGAAGGAGTAGAGCCGCCCGTCACCGCTCCAGATGGCTAGACCGGGTCTTACCGGGGTCGCGCACTACGGTCTGACTATGGCTCGAGCGGAGCAAAGACGGTTCCGGTGTGACGGTCGAGATTGCAAGAATATAACCGATTGAATGAATGCGGTTGTTGAGGAGTTGCGTGATTTCTCTCTAACCAAAAGATACGATGCAGGAAGAAGAAGATAGAATAGGATGAGGTTGACGTCTGTTGCCAACTAGGTGGGTGAGAAGGTGGGCCAGCAGGCCCGGAAAGAGTAAGGCAACAGTCCAGCCCGAGAAGAGAGCAAATGAGCTGTCCGTTCCTGCTCAACGTGCTCAAGGACGTGGACCCGACCACATCTCAAGGCCCAAAAAAAAAGTATCCAGTGGGCCGCTTAGCCCCAAATAGGATTAAATAAGGACCAAGGGATTTACTAAATACCATATACCGTATTTTACATTTTTATTCGATTAAAAATCCGGTAACGCTACCGGTATCGAAACTAAAATTTTCCGGTTATTACATAATAATTTAAAGTATAAACACTAAACAATCGGCAACCCAAATAAATTGGTATATAACTTCTACTATCAAAAATATATTTTTCTAATTCAACCAATTATATTGTTTTTGAGCATTAATATTTTCCGGTTAAATTACATCTTGACCTTATTATAGTTATATTTTTTATTTTTTATTTGTAAAAAACATGTTCTACAAAATAATACTATAATTCAAATTAATTGATGGACAAACTTTTTTAATAAAAAAATTATTATTTTTATTTTGTGTAATTAAATAGCGAGTATAAATATATGTATGATGAAAATATGTAAATGTAGTTTTAAATTTGAAATGAGTTTATGTTGCAATAGATGATACTCACCTTTAATTATGAAATCATCTTCTTCTTTAAAGTTGGAATGAGTCATTCCATAAAATTATTCTCATGCCGATTCCAAGCCATACCAAATACAAGGTATTGATATGACTTATTTCGATGGATTTTATTTGAGTATTTGAACATAAACTTTAACCGAACTTAAAAATATATTCATATTCAACTTGTTTAGAAAATAAATGAGCTCAATCTTAGCTTAATTTTTCCGAGCCAAGCATGCTCAAAGCCTTAATTTTAACCGAGTTTAAAATTTTGTTCATGTTTAATTCGTTAAGGAAATGAACGAGTCAAACCTGACTGACCCTAGACTTTAACCAATATATATATATATATATATATATATATATATATATATATATATATATATATATATATATATATATATATATATATATATATATATATATAATTGGTTACTTCCAATTACGTAAATCCATAGTTCAAACCGCACTCAAAGGTAGGGCATTTCCCATTTTTATAGGAAATTATGTACCAGAAACAATGGTATCTCCAATTATAGTCCCTCTAGGATGTAAAATATATCTCTTCTCACCATCCCACAGTGTATGAGACAAATGTATGCATTTCGATTAGGGTCGTATTCTATGGTTATGATTCTACCATATATGTCTTTTTCATTCCGTCGAAAATAGATTTTACGGTATAGACGCTTATGACCTCCCCCTCTATGCCTTGCGGTAATGATTCCTCTGGCATTACGACCTTTACCACAACGACGCTGTCCATAGATCAAATTATTTCGTGGATTGAATTTCACTTGACTGTCTACGGCCCTATTGAAAAAATGATATTCCACTCCCATTCTTAACTCCTGAATGGAATGCGGATGATAGAGCAGAGGGTGGTCGTAGATCAGCGGATTATAGCTAGGAATAAGTTCTGAAATCTTCTGGGTGTAACTGTGTAATGTAGGCTTAGCCGTTCTCCAACCGTCAATGATTGGCGAGCCCGCGGATCCATTTGCAACTCCTTTGGAAATATTACCTGAAGTAATTGGCGCATAGTTCTATATTACAAGCAAGAAAAACGCAATTTTCTAATCTAATACGTATAATTAATTTCAATATTAATTGAAATTGCCTTGCTGTGTCAGATGAAGGACGGCTATACTGATTTGGTATACTGTAAAGACACCCTTGGTACAATATTTTCGATCCCACAAAGACAAAGAATTTCCGTAAATGGAAATTTACGGATCTCATCTTTTACGGAATCGATTAACATTTGCCTGTACAAGAATATGTGGAGCTGAGCATGTCTGGAAGCACAGGAGAACGTTCTTTTGCGGATATTATTACCAGTATTCGATACTGGGTCATCCATAGCATTACTATACCTTCCCTATTCATTGCGGGTTGGTTATTCGTCAGCACAGGTTTAGCTTACGATGTGTTTGGAAGCCCTCGGCCAAACGAGTATTTTACAGAGAGCCGACATGGAATTCCATTAATAACTGGCCGTTTTGATTCTTCGGAACAACTCGATGAATTTAGTAGATCCTTTTAGGAGGCCCAATGACCATCGATCGAACTTATCCAATCTTTACAGTGCGATGGTTGGCTGTTCACGGACTTGTTGTACCTACCGTTTCTTTTTTGGGGTCAATATCCGCAATGCAATTCATCCAACGATAAATAAAACCTAATCCGAATTATAGAGCTACGACACAATCAAACCCGAACGAACAAAATGTTGAATTGAATCATACTAGTCTTTACTGGGGGTAATTACTCATTTTTGTACTTGTTGATTTATTTTCAAATTATTTTTTCAATTAAAAAGAACGAGGGAGAATAATATATTAATACATAGAGTAGTCATTTTCTTATCCCATTCGGAAGGATCTCATCTCTCAATTACCCATGACTGTTTATGTCTCTAGCATGACCACTTGATGAAATGTGGAGGGAAGTGGGTTAAATGGCCGATACTACTGGAAGGATTCCGCTTTGGATAATAGGTACTGTAACCGGCATTCTTGTGATCGGTTTAATAGGCATTTTCTTTTATGGTTCATATTCCGGATTAGGTTCATCGCTGTAGTAATCAGATGAACTGTGGTATAGAATATATATGAAAGCGTAAGAACTCAACGGGACCCTCCCTCTCCCTTGTTTGTTTCTTTAATTCGAGGGGGAAGGACCCGTTAAATTCGTAATAATTAGAATATTTTATCGGATAAAAATAAAGTAAAAAACAGTCGGATCAAATAGTATGAAAACCCCTCTATACTACTATAAAAAATTCGAGTAATATATCCTCTATTGTATTCAGCGTATTCATATCAAATCAAAGTTGAAAATTTTTTCTAAATTAATTGACGAAGTTCTATTTGTTGTTCAATAAAATTATCTCTCTCTTTTTTTGTTTGTCCACTCCTTTGTTCTATCTATTATATGCGTAATAGTAAGACAAAAAAAAGTTCGGTTCAATCTCCTGAACCCCCCCCCCCCCAAAAAAAAAAAGAAATATATATAATAGAAAATTACGCGTCTTTGACAAAAAAGGCCATCACGAATCATTACTATTTGACATTGCCACAAGAAAGGAAAGTTTATTATCGAATAGAAAAAACTCTTGATGCATTCGATAACATTTAAATCTGATAAGCGTTACGTAGTCACATTTTTACAATTTGTATTGAAAAAAAGTATTAAAAAGAAGAGGACTTTTGTACTTTTTTTATTTATTTCGTGATCATACATAACTATAAACAAACAAGAATTGGGTTCTTGTTCTGAATTTGATCTAGAAATTCATTTCGGACAATAGAACCTTCTCGAACTGTTTCTTTTTAAGAACCAAAAAAATTTGTGCTAAAATAACCGACGCCAAGAAGAACAAAAGGCCTTGGACGCGTAATGGGTCTTGAAGTACAATTTCTGTATCGCCCTGACCAAATCCACCCACATTAGGATTACTCGTTAATGGTTGGTCGAGTTTTATAGATTCACCCTCTGAAACAAGAAGTTTTGGCCCTGGAGGAATAATATCAACGACTTGACGCGCATCTGAGGCATCCCCTATGGTTATTTCGTATCCGCCTTTTTCTTTTCGTATTATTGTCTTTACTATACCTGTTGTTGTAGCATTATAAACAGTATTGTTACTCTTGCTTCCGTCGGGATAAATCTACCCCCGTCCCCTGTTACCGCCTACAAATATGGGATATTTTAAAAAATGAGCATCTTTCTTAGTAGCAGGGTCCGGTGAAAGAATAGAAAAGGTGATTTCACTATATTTTTGCCCCGGAACAGGGCCTATCACAAGAATATTTTTTTATTGGGCGGTAGCTCTGAAAAGAAAGATTCCCTATCTTTTCTTTCATCTCGGGAGAAATACGCTCGGTTGGGGTCAACTCAAACCCCTCGGGTAAAATAAGAACAACTCCTACATTCAAACCCCCTTTCTTGCCATTAGCAAGAACTTGTTTTAGTTGCATATCATAAAGAATTCGAACAACTGCTTCAAATACAGTATCAGGAAGGACCGCTTGTGGAACCTCAATATCCATGGGTTTATTAGCTAAATGACAATTGGCACATACAATACGACCGGTTGCTTCTCGGGGATTTTCATAACCTTGTTGTTCAAAAATGGGATACGCATTTGAAATGGATGACTGAGTTATTATATATATAATGAGTGATACGGAAATGGATCGAGTAATATGTTCTTTTATCCAAGAAAGGGTATCTATAGTTTACATGGTCCAATTTTTTATCCCGAAAATTTCTACAATAAATTTGGTAGGTCGCTAGTATAGTTCCCTATCCACGATTCTGCTATTTAATGGAATATTGGAGGACCTTCCTCCCTTGGATGGGTAGAAAAAGTCGGTACGATTTGGAATGCTTATGCTCAAAGTACCAAACATTCTAATTGGATTAATATCAGTAGACCCTTTTTTCATTCATTCATTGAATGATAAATCACGACAAGTGATGGGGATACGCGAGTTAAATGACGAAAGATCCAATATTTCAAAATTGTATCTAGAATCACTGGAAAAGTGAAAACAAGGCCAGATACAATTTGATCGTTATGGGAAAATCCAAAATCTTTGTAGATAGAGCCAACCACCAGTTCCCAACCATGGGGTGAATGGAATGCGATACATAAATTAGTTAATAAAAGAATAGAAAATGTTTTTATTGTATCGCTTATATTATATAGGAATTCCTGAACCCAAGAGTTAAGAATAATAAGTTCTTTATTACCTATAATCGAATAACCACTTAGAATAACGAACAGATTATATTGGTCGAGAAGGACAAAATTGTATGGATACAATCTTCGTTGTGCAACTTGATCAATTGAATCGTTTCGTTATGGATTCCTATACGAAACTCTTTTAGATGTCTCTCCGGGTATTCCTTTATCATATCGTCTAACAATAGGAGCTCCTCTAATTCTATGAATTTTTCTAGAAGAGTCTTTTCTGTAATATCATATATATATATATAGGGTCAGGATCAAGTAAGAACCATTGTTACGGTAAGAAATGAGAACTCATACCAATCGTCGGATAAAATGATTAACGTCTATGATTAATCGATCATATATGGAAATATTAATGCATAATAATGTAGAAAATTTTTATATGGTAACTATGAACTATATAGCATAATGACAACCAAATTATTATTTAGTATACTTCACTATGCACAATTAGATGATATAATTTTTTCTAGTTTGCAAGCAACATTCTTTTTCTATATGTTATATAATTTTAATAATGTTTTGTATACGTGTTAGTAGATATATTTTATTGAATTTCTCACTACTTTTAGTCGTGCATCGATAAAGTCTAGTCGTGCTTCATATAATAATGTAAAACAATTTAATTAAATCTCAGTTATGTTAAATATATAGTATTTCTACACGTTTTGTCTATCGAATATGTTTCTAGTTGTGTCCGTATGTGCTTGTGCACGTTTAGTGCATACTTTAATATTGTGCTAGTGTTGTGCTTTAAGGTGTGTGCACAAATAACACCATGCACGTACAGTGCATATATACTTTATAGCTGGCATGCAATTATAATACATGCATGATCCCACATATAATTAACATTATTTGGTCTAATATAAATAATATTTTGGAGTCGTGTATAATTTATGTTTGTAATAACCTAGTCGTGCAATATCCTCCCTACATTGAAGAAAAAATTACCGGTGATTAATAGAAGATTTTGTTAATAATTGACGATATCTTAAATAGGAAATTAAGTATATGTCCTAGCTCATATAAAAACATGTAATTTTACATTAAATATTGCCTTAATATAAATCACATCATATCCGTCAAATGGATTAGATCGTGCGGTCTAAATCCGTTCTCATTTCTTACCGTAAGTTACGGTAATATTTATACATTAAATATATATATATATATATATATATATATATATATATATATATATATATATATATATATATATATATATATATATATATAGGAATAGGATCAGATGAGAACCAAAAGTTACGGTAAGAAATGAGAACGGATTTAGACCGCACGATCTAATCCATTTGACGGATATGAAATAAGAACACTTAAGGTTCGTTAGATTAAAACACGGACGTCTATGATTGATCGGATATTAAAGGAAATAACCTATATAAATTTATTACAATAGTTGTAATTATGGTAACGTGTATAATCAAATACAAATATTCGTAATTATATTGAAACTAAATTTAATTAGTTGGGCACGAGTAATCGACTAATGATCCTCTTCGCACGAGAAATTTCATTGTTCATGGATATCATTCAATCTTGAATACGCTTAGGTTCAATTGTGCACGACTAACTTTAATAGTCGTGCTTAGTTTCTATTTTAGGTGTGCAGGTTTAGATTTTGCTTTGCACATTCAATTTGTTTTGGACTTTAGATTTAATTTATGTGCATTTTAAGGGTTTAATTTGCACGTTTAATTTGATTTGCACTTTAGATTAAATTTGTATGCACGTTTAAGGTTTTAACTTGCATGTTCAATTTGACTTGCGCTTTAAATTCAATTTGTGCACATTTAGGTTTTGATCAATTTCACGTTCAATTTGCTTTGCACTTTTATTTTGCTTTTCACGTTTAAGTTCTTTGTTTTTGGTTCAGTTTGCACGGTTTTGCACGTTTAGTTTCAATCGTGCATTCTTTTTAATAGGTTTTATATATGACATCGTAGTCGTGGAAATTGTGTAAACATAGGATAAATCTTTTGTGCAAATATTTATGTGCGCGTATATACTTTTAGGTTCATATTAGAATAAGGTACGGTAATAATTAGATCTAATGATAAGTTAAGAAAGAAATATATTACTTAACTCATATAGAAATGGTGAATAAATCATTAATTACTACCTTAATATAATAACATATCATATCCAATTAGATCTTACGGTCTAGATCCGTTCTCATTTCTTACCGTAACACACGTTCTTACTTGATCCTTTATATATATATATTACATTAGCCGGCCTAAACTCGAGATTGCCTCTACATACCGTAATTAGTAATTACTATACCGTACTTGGATCAACAAACCCTAACCTTGAACTCTATCATTCATATCTATCGGTTTTTCTATCTCCGTCGTTCGTTATTCCTATTTTATGATATAATTATGTAACATTAAGTTTTAAAACGAATATGAATTATAAATAATATGACAAAAATAAACACATTTATAATCATCTAGAATAAAAAAAACTGTTTTAGAGAAGATCATTCAAACGACAACTATCATAACATCTATCTCAAACAAATAAAGTGAAGTCAATAAGTGTATTCATCACCTTGTTTCCTTCCCAGTGGCCGAGATTATCATAATTTCGAATAAAAAAAAAACCCTTGACATTTTACAACCAGACTAGCAAACGGGTGCGAAGAACGAACTAACCCTCGTTCAATTCACTCACTATCACTGCCCATACCATGAAATCGGGTGCAAATCTTCTTTTACATTCCAAACGCATAAAAAACAATCTACGTGTAGAACTTGAGTTGCGACCTGCATGCACGCATGCATGTTTAAAGCATATGAAATTGAATGCACCAAACGTGTTTACACTATATACACGTGGCTCGATAATATTCGACCCACGACGTTAAAATTATAAATAAAAATGTATAAATATTTTATATAATGTAATATTCAATCAGTTTGTTGGCGCGCTAGCTGAAAGGGGAAGTGTTATTAATTTGATATATCTATAAAACTATCAACCTACGTGAAAGTTACAATACGTCAAGCAACATAACTAAATAGTTACGATATCAATAAATGCACCAAATACCAGCAATTCAATTAAATACGTCAAGCAACATAGCTGAAAGGGGAAGTGTTATTATAGAAAAACTTTTTTTACATAAAATTATTTATTTTAAGAAACAATGTCTAAAACTCATATTCATTAAGGTTTTCGTGATAATTTCTTTTGTGATTATTTGTGTGAGATATATTGTTGAAAACATTCACTCATACTTAATGCCAATAATTAAGACATTTACTTCCTGTTTGGTGGTTGTAATTGCGAAACGAAAACGAATTGAAAATTTATCTAGTGTACATGTATATCTTGTTCATGTAATCATTTCGTGTGATTTCATGTAAAAATGTAATTGCTTCCCCTTCATTTTGTTACCTTATAGAATATCAAAACTAATCAAATTCTACTACGATCGCTTCAAACAACAAGGAATGGTTCCCAAAACTTTATAAACGAGAGTATACGTATAGACTAAATTCGTTTGCGGAGTTAAAATCAAACGGGCCGTTGATATCCTTTCCACAAACAATTCTTTTTATATTCATCTATTTCCACCTCTTATTTTCATCCATAAAAGTATCAATAAAAATATATTTAAATATTCGCATTTATGAAACATGGACAATTTCATTTGTAGTCTTTCAAATATAGACGGTTGTAATTAAATGTTAAAAGAATAATTTATCCACGGTCCAAGAGTTAGGTTTAGATTAGTTTCCGGTTACATTAATGATATTTGATACAAACCTCATACTTCTCGTATCTATATTTTATATAGCTTTATTAAAGTATGTGACATGGATGCTGATGTGATGCTTTTCTAATTTTTTTCGTAATAAATATTTTTTAAAACCTTTTTAACTAAATAAAAAAATCTAAATTATTTTTCACATTTTTATTGAAAAATATAAAGATCTCAGATGGATATGGTTCTCAAATTTTAACTATAAACTATAAATTATTTTTGAGTTTTACCCTAAAAAAAATCAAATCTTAGTAAAGTAGGCGATACTAATACTGACATAATACTCACAATTTTTCTCATAATAAATCTTGTTTTTTAAACCGTCTAATAAACGTAAAAAAATCTTTTTTAGTAAACAAAAAAATCTATATATATATATATATATATATATATATATATATATATATATATATATATATATATATATATATATATATATATATATATATGACTTTTATCAAAAGAATATAAAGATCTCGGAGGAATATGGTTTTCTCAAATTTTAACGTCAAGCTATAAATTATTTTTCTGACTTTTAACGAATAATATAAAGATCTCTTATGGATACAATTTTCCCAATGTATAAATTTTAACGTAAAAATTATCTTTTTTACATAATTCAAAAAAAAAAAAAAAAATAATCAAGATCTCGGTGAAATTTCTCCAACAAGTTTCCCGTTCAAGTCACATCTTTTTCGAATAATCTCTTTACATAATTTTTTTTTAAAATTATTTATATACGTTATATTTTTTGTTAAATAAATCAAATCAATAAAAACTTATCAGGTAATCTTCTTAAATAAATCTTCTCCAACAAACACGAGTTAATATCTTCAGTATCGTTCATTTGTTCCAATCTCACACGGTACTCTAAATAGAATCAAATTTCCTTATTCGGGGTAATCTTTCAATGAAACTATTTCTTTTCTTATGTGTTAGTATTTCGAACTTTTTCATTTTTTTATTTCGTCTTTGATCATTTTTTTCAAGTCTTTCGAATATACTACTGTTTATTTTACATCCATTTCTATGATTGGAATTTTTCTAACATATATCGTTTTCAACATTTTTTTTTGTATTTTTTCGTTAAAGATTGATGTTAGTTTTGTTTATCGAACCTAAAGTTTAGCATCTTCCAATCTAGCAGCTTCCAACAACATAGACAAGCTTTGACAAATCGCACAGATGACTTTGTGACCCCCATAAAATTGGAGTAGGAGAAATTTGCCCAAATAAAACCCTTGATCCCAGTTTGGTGTTTGCATCTACTCAACCACGACCATCGCCTCCATGATGTTAGAAGCAAGGTTATTCTACCTAACCAATTCCAAGAAGTCAGGTGCCCAAAGGGATCTTCATAAACCCTAACATTAATTGCCCAATCATCTCCATAGGTGAGATAAAAATCCATCAAAAAAGAATAGTCTAAAGGCAGGTGTTGAATGTTGAATATTGAATGTAGGGTGTCAAAACTCCGAGTAAACTTTCACAGTGCAAGCTCCTCAAGGATTGAAGGTCAATATGTCTCCCCAAAACGATTGCTTTCAGGAAGGGCGTAACTAACAACAAGTTCACCCGTTTGATCAAAATGTCAAAAGTATAAGAATAAACCATTTCGATTTGTTATACTTTGTTAATAGATTTTGTTAAACGAAATTCGATGTAATAAAATAAGATTGTTAAATCAAGATCTTTAAAATCGGGTAGAAAAAAATATCAAAAACAAATAACGGATTTAAAAATAAAAGATTTATTAACGTTAATTGTGAGAGCTCCATTTCAAAATATACTCACACAACGTGTCACGTCAGCGTTAATGTATACTGCTTTATTAAAGTATATAGATATATAGATTTTACTAGATCTTACAACATAATACAAATGTAAATAAAACAAATGAAAAACTTTTAGAATTAATAATGACATGAGTACATAAAATGAGGCAACCATAAAATGAGACAATCGTGTAAGACATAACTACTAGTATCCTAACTAATGTTTGTCTGTTTATATGCATGTAAAAATTGAATATCACTCACTTTATATGAGTACATGGACCACTCCGGATCACCCTACAACTTTCTTGACCTACAAGAAATCTAACAACATACGGTAAAACCGTTAGCTAGCAATTATAAATATAAGATAGTATCACTTTAGCACAACACACACGTCAAAGTGGAATTTAAACATAAACATGATTGAACATTTAACCCAATTATTATCTTTATATTCAGTAATTCAAACTATATCCATCTTATTGTGTGGCACGAGGGTCTCCCGACCATCCCCTCCGTTCCCTTTAACCATCAAGAATGATACTAATGCATCTGGCCGTACACCAAAGTGGACTAGTCACGGAGAGCCTCCCAATCTCATGTCAGAGTTGGATAGTGATGCCACGACCCGTTATGCATACACTTTGGTCAATGATAAAAAAGGTCATCCTACTCAAGTTATAATTACAAATCACCAAACACACACACTAAAATAACACACACCAATACTACGAAAAATAGATAAGTAAGTCCATAAAGCTTATCTGAACTGATCGACTATCAGCCATTACCCGTTATCGTCTACCCGTGCGTACAATCTCAAATACTTAATCAAATGAGGAGCATACCTATCAATATATTTATCGGCTTACATAAACACTCACAAAAACTTTATAGCACTAGCGTTGACTCTTCTCTTTCAAATTTGGCTATGATTCTAAATCCGCCTAATGAGCTAAGACCCCCAAAGGCTTACTATTCAAACTAACTCGTTGGTAAACCTATGTCCTATTGTCCCCAAGGCTATGGTTCAAGCAGTCTATGAAAAACTGGATAGAACTATGGCTAGTATAGAAGCTATACAAGAATATCTTGAAATACATACCAGAAATTACACTTTCACTAATTCGAATCACTGTATGATCTCCGTTAATCTACAAAATCTATTAACAAAGTATAAGAATAAACCATTTCGATTTGAATCTATGTCGATGCAACGACAAGACTGTATGATCTCCGGTGGTAATGCATTACGAATTCTGCAATCACCATATAGAGAGTGCTAATCACCTTTTCTTCGATTGTCGCTACACTCACCTTGTCCTAGATAATGCTAAAATATCCTCAATTCTGAACAACTACGATACGTCTAATTATAATATCTATAATACCCTCTTACAATCGAAAGAAAAAACATCACTTACAGAGTTTAGACAACTAGTTATGATTTGATGGAATATCTAGTTAAATAAAAACCAAATAATCTTTAACAACAACATACCAACTCTAAATATGAAACAAATCGCATTGAAACAAATAGGTGAACGGGGAGAAGCCAATGTTAAACAAATGACCAACAATCCAACTCGTATAAAAACAAGAAGGAAAAGTAAGAACATTAGATGGAAAAAACCCAAAGGAAAACTTTGTCAAAATCAACTTTGATGCATCAAGAAACAACAATAATCAATTCGCTTTTGGATTCATCATTCGTAATAATTCTGGTTACAAGGAAAGGGAGATGTAATGCAAAATAAGTTCTTGAGGCAGAGACGTTCGCTTTACGGGGGTTCTACTAAAGGCCACACAATTAGGGATTACATCTATCGAGATAGAAGGTGACAATTTGATACTTATTAACTCGATAAACAGGACTTTGAAACCCTGAGAGAGACGGATATGATCATTTCAGATATTTCTGCCTTGATTTCAGGCTTTACGTAATTTATTGTCATCCACATATTTAAGAAAATCAACACGATTGCCGATAAGCTCGCGTTGCATGGACACACCGCTTTAGCAAATGACGATGCTCCTCCAGATGGATATGATCCACCTATTCCGCTTATCTTGTATCAATTTTTTTTAATTCTCTAATAAAATTTAATTTTTTCTTGGAGAAATAACTAAAAATCTATGAAAATCTTCCAAAAACGGAATTTTGAACCTTGTGTCTATCGGTCAACCAAAAATAAATAATAAAAAATGATTATTTACTTAAACGACACCGTTTGGCGGGGATGATGCTATAAGAATTGAGAAGCTGAATTTCGCATTATATTCGAGAAAGGGGCCTTTTTGTATTTCCACGAGAAGCTTTTGCTTTCACTAAAGACAAAATTCAAAATCCTTTAAAAAAAATAATTGAAGAAGATATATTTCAATATTTTATCTAAAAAAAAGCGAAAGAACACAAATTTGAAGTATCAGTCCGGCATCCAGCCAGCCCTAACAACGAGAGCAGGCAGAAGGCTGCAGTTAACGAAGAATCATTAAGAGCACCAGCAATCTGACATTTTCCCTCATTCTTCTATGTGATTTTCGATTTTCTCGTTCCCAGGTGATTTTTCCTCTTTGATCTCTCTGGTGATGTCTTATTTATTGGTTAACATGTTTTTGGGATTTTAAATAGGTTAATTGCGATGCGTAGGATGAACTGAATTTGATTTGAATGCCAGTTGTGAGAATCTCTGTTTGCATTGTTTTGTTTCGTACATAGGCCAGATCTGCGAATTTTGATTCATAGAAGAGATTCTCGTTGAATGGCTCTGTTTCATTTCAATTCATTTTTGTTGTTATCTCTGTTGACTGCCGATTTTTTTATTTAATTTTCTTTTGTGAAATTATCGGTGTTTTCTTCCCTCATTGGCATATGTTTCTCAGAATTGTTAGAGGTTTGTGAACTTATTTTTCCCTCGTTTTCCTTTTCTTCCCTAAATTTGGGAGTTGTTGTGTTTTTTTAGTTTCTTTTCAAGTCAGTCTTCTCGCCATCGGAAGCTATTGTTGTTTGTTTCTACTTTTCCATTAAAATTGCTTAATTTAGAAGATACCGTGTTAGTGTTGCTGTGCTGTCTGCAATAATTTCCCCCAATTTTGTGGACTCTAGTTTTGTTCATGTAAACAGAAGTTTCTTATTGACTGTCTATTTAGATACTAATTGCTATTCCTTCTAAATTTGACCAATTCAGGTTCATTCTAGCAAACAGTGCTGTTCAGATAGTGTTTCTGTGATACGGTGGTTTTGTTGAATTGCTAAGACATTTGTACATTGATCTTCTGAAGAAACCTGGTCATAAGATTTGATTTCTAGAGATCTTAACCATGTCCGCCTCAGCTGCAACTTCTGCATTTCTTTCGGTGACACCTCTGTCTTCAGATTCAAACTTGAAGAATAATCTAGGAGGGAGCACGCCGTCTAACTTGGATACTACTGGTGTCAAGTCAAAATCTTCTTCTTCGGGACGTTTACAGGTCAAAGCCAATGCACAAGGACCTCGTAAGATCAATGGTTCAGCTGTGAATAGTCTGTCAACTGCAGTGGAGGGTGTGAGGAGTGATGACTCTTCTCCTCCCCCAAGGACTTTCATCAATCAATTGCCTGATTGGAGTATGCTTCTTGCCGCTATTACCACCATATTTTTGGCTGCAGAGAAGCAGTGGATGATGCTTGATTGGAAGCCTAGGCGGTCGGACGTGCTTATGGACCCTTTCAGTCTAGGTCGAATCGTTCAGGATGGCTTTGTCTTTCGCCAGAACTTTTCTATACGCTCGTATGAGATAGGTGCAGATAGGACGGCATCTATTGAAACCTTAATGAATCATCTACAGGTGAAGTTGGGATTTCAAGCCTTATTTTTGGCTGTGGGTTGTCTTGTCATAACTTAAGTTCTGTTTCCGGTTGCAGGAAACAGCTCTTAACCATGTTAAGACTGCAGGGCTTATGGGTGATGGCTTTGGCTCAACCCCGGAGATGTGTAAAAAGAACTTAATATGGGTAGTTACTCGGATGCAAATTCTTGTTGACCGATATCCGACATGGTAAGCAATTTCCAGAAATAAAAGATTGAATAATACCCTTTTGATGACTGTAGACAATAAAAGCACGCATGCAAAAGGATTTAAGACATACTAGCTGTTAGAGACCCTACGGTGGGGTAGGTTAACTTGGATGAAACTTGTTTTTTCTTCTTTGGGTTGAAACCCTGGAAAAATAGTTACTGGTCCATATTGGTAAATTGCAGAAAACCATGTGACCTTCTCATTTTGAGTTGTTGGCTTAATTAAATGGCATTTCCCTAGTTTTTTTTCACTCTATTATATTTGGGAAGGGTTATTCTCCATTGAGAGCATAATGCCATAAACTTTCTCTCCTTTATTTTTAATCGGCTGGTATATATCTGCTTCTCACTTAACAACCGCTTGCCTTAGTTTAATCACCTCTGGCTACCTAGACAGAGAACATTAAGATGCAAAAAATGAGTTTGCTATATATAAATGCCTCGCTTAGTTCTCAGAACCGCTTGCCTTAGTTTATTCACCTCTGGCTACCTAGAAAGAGAACATTAAGATGCAAAAAAGGAGTTTGCATCTATAAATGCCTCACTTAGTTCTCAGGCAGTACGAATTTTTGAGAACTATTTTTTTCTCTTATGGAATTCTCCTCGTGAAAATGAACTGATAGAATTGTATGCAATATTTTCTGCAGGGGGGATGTTGTTCAAGTAGATACTTGGGTTAGTAAAGCAGGAAAGAATGGTATGCGGCGTGACTGGCGATTGCTTGACTGCAAAACTGGTGAAACTTTGACAAGAGCATCAAGGTTAGAAATTTTCTAAGATTTTGTTAAATGTTTGTATGCTAATTTGTTCCACATTCTGTGCTTATTTATCAAGTAGCATGTTCCTGTTTGCAAAGAAAAAGTGAATTATTGACTTCCAATTCTATCAAGTATTTGATACTCTAAAGTTTTAGCTCAAAACTATAATATCTGGAGTTAAGTAATGAAGCTTAAGAAATAATCTTTGAATTCCATGATGCAGTGTATGGGTGATGATGAGTAAGCATACAAGGAAATTATCTAAAATGCCAGACGAAGTTCGTGTAGAGATTGAGCCTTACTTCATGGACACACCTCCTGTCATTGATGATGACGGGAGGAAGCTGCCCAAACTTGATGACAATACAGCTGACCATATCCGGGGCGGCTTAAAAGTCAGTTGCTACCAGATTGTAAATACTGTTCAGACTCCTTGATAACTTAACATATTGTTGTGGTTTAATGGTGGGGTTTTTCTGGCTGGCTTTGTCTATTTTACAGCCTCGCTGGGGTGACTTGGATGTAAATCAGCATGTTAACAATGTCAAGTACATTGGTTGGGTCCTTGAGGTAATTTCAACTCTTTTCTTCTTCCATATCACAACTTGCTTAAATCCTTACATTAATTCTCGATTCATTTTCACTCTGATTAGTTTATGGTTGGGAGTTTAAAAGCTTACCCTTTTGGTGGTTACAAGTTACTTGTTGAAAGGCGTTTCTTTTTATCCCTAAACCTTAAAAGAGTTACAATATCACCGTTGTGTTATAATTTCATAAAACCCTATAATTATGGGTGTATCTTGTATTTTCTTGTGATATTTATTCAAATCCCGAGATTAAAATGTCTATTAACCTGCAAAAGAGGTGTGGCTCTGAAACATCACGCAACTTTAGTGGTTTTTGAAAAAAATCCCCATAAGGTCTCGTGATGATATTCCTTTTAACCCCGAATTCCCAATCATTTTGAGTTGAGATCATTTATGAGCAACTACTCTAAAATTATGGGATGGGTTTGGGTCATGTTTTGACATGTCTAGGAGGTATGGTTTGTGGCAACAAACTTGCCATCAGTGACAATGCCACCTTTATATGCTTTCTTGTTCATTTTGACGTGTTTTCTTCATTAACTACTCGGTTCTCGAATTACTGCATTGTCCTTTGATCTTTCATGTAAATCAACCTCAATAGGTAATTGAATGGGGGAACTAAAACTTTGATTTTAGAAAGAGCGGAATAGAATTTACTTAGGTCTTCATAGATGACTGGATTTTCTGTGTTTTGGGGGAATTCAAATCATCCGGAAGACAACTCCCTGGATTATTTGTTAAAAAACACCCAACCAAACGAGCTCTTAGCGGTTTCACAATCTGTGATGTCTTGCCTTGCTATTAGGTTTCTTACTACCTAGTATCAACATTACTTTCTTCAAAGCTAATGGTCACGGAAACTTCTTGCAGAGTGCTCCACCGCCAATAGTGGAGAACCATGAGCTCTCGGGCCTGACAATGGAGTACAGGAGGGAGTGTGGTAGGGATGACACCCTCCAGTCTCTCACAGCCATGACAGGTGCTCACGTTGGCGGGTTGCAAGACTCAGGCCATGTGGAGTGCCAACACTTGCTGAGGCTCGAGGATGGAGCCGAGGTCTTACGGGCAAGGACCGAATGGCGACCCAAACGCTCCAAGGATTTCGGGAAGCTGAGTCAGGTTTGGGCCGAGAGTGGCTAGAAATTCATATGGTTTTAAATGTGTATGTGTAGAGCTGAACTGCTCCCTCTTTACATTACCTTCTTCTATCAATTCTCCTTCAAATATGGTGGTGGTTATTTGTGTACTTAAATGCAGGTGAAAAATGTAAAAAAGTAAACTGAAAACGCCTAGTAAGTTGTAATTAAGTCTTAACGTGTAGTCTCTCTTCTTTGGATAACGTGGATTATGGTAGCCTATATTATGAACATCTTTTTTATTTTATTTTAAAAGTTCTGCTATAACTTGTTCATTTTGTAAACGAACAAAACAGGAACACATTTTAACGTTCGTATAAAACTTTGACTTGCTTCATTTGTAAATGAGCCGAGTTTGAGTATGTCATCGTTCGGCTAAAACTCCGTTCATATGGATGTTATATTAGCATGACTATTTGGGCTCAGCTCATACTCGGTACGGAAAAGCACAACTCGATCTATAATGAGCCGAATATTAATATATTTAAAAACACTCGTTTTAAAATTTAATCCCTTCAAAGCTCGGCTCGATCATAAATGAGTCATGGTTAAACCTGTCAATGACTCGTATAACAAGCCTAGGCCTACGGAGTAACTTATAGTAGATTGTTCCAAACAATATTTTGGTTTGGGTCAGTGTAGAAAATGTTTCGGACCTCTAAAATTAAATACCTTTTCAGTAGAGTATTGTGGTGTGGGTTGTGCTTGTGCAATACAATATTTTAGAAGTATGTTGTAGAATATAATATTTCTGTTGGATGTTATGAAGCACCTTTTTCTTCTTTTTCCGGTGAAGAAAAAGGTTGGGTCTAAAATAATTTTATCGTTGTGGATTTCTCTGATTTTTTGGGGTTATCATTTTGGAGAATAAAATGTTTCAGTAGATTCGAACCTATAACCCAAAATAAAAATGTACTAAACCATCTCATCGACAATAAAACACGTTAAAAACAAAAGGTAGGTCTGAGTTATGCCATTCATGATATGAATAATCCAAAAATGTAAACATATACCCACTCTGGTGGGTACACTAAAGATATTTCGTACATGTAGATAGATAGCGACTTGTTCTATATGTCAGTTTTACGACAACAATGGAATTCATCCATGATATTTCGAAATGGCAAAACCTACATTTTTCATTTCTACTAGCATATGCAGTTAGACAGCAGAATGGTTCACAATTTTTGGTTCAGTAGGTTGATACATGATTGATCATCCTCGTTAAAATCCTACAGAAAACCCAAAAGAAACTTACACGAGGATGAAGCGCTATAGGAGTTATGTGTACCTGAATCTGAAATCTTACAAACTTCACATGTTTTTGGAACAATCAGGACGTAGTTTTGTATCCATGAGAGGTAAACCAAGGCCTCAGAAAATGTATGAGCAAGCAATGCCGGTTAGAAGGGTCGTCAGTAGTATGGCTACAAAGTTGACAGCATTGTTGTCGAGTACGTTCAAACCCGAAATCTTCTTCACAGTTGGTCCTGGTTTTCCTACAATCTTCATTGACAACACCCAGATTTGTTAGCATTGTTTTCCAGTATCATGGAACTTATGTTTAGTGTCAATTTTTTTCATCTAAGTTCTTAAGTTACCTTCTTCCGGATAGAGCAGAGACCGCTAAATTGCAACGTTGCACCCAATAATGAATCGATTAAGCTTCCACAGAGTCCAGCCAATGCAGATAGTGGTATGACCAATAATTGCTTCAGAGCAACATCACTTGGGCATGTGGCTGTTAAAAATCCTAACAGTGCAAATGTCACTCCAATTACACTGCCACCAGCTGCTGCTGCTAAGAGACCGTCTTTTGTCACACCACCATTTGTGCCCTTACGAACAGGCTGATAATCACAGAGCTTGACCATTAGCATACAAGGAAAAAAAAGCTATACAGTCTTTAAGCCTAAAAATATTTAAGAATCACGAATAGAACATTTCTTAAAGTTATGTGGCACAGAAAGCAGTTCTATCCTTGAGATTACGAGAATGAACTATATACATGTAATGAAATTATATACATGGAGAAATTACTGCTAAAATTACTAAAAATATATTTGAGGGGGGTAAAGCATCTATACAATACTGCAGGATAACAAGCATTTGAAGGATGAATTGTAGAGTTTCTATAGCACTATCAAATTAGTCATTATGTAATCCTAATACTAAGAGTAAGAGCAAATTTAAAAAGTCAAGCTAACTATACAGTATGCAAGAATCTCAAATAAAAACACACTAAAGAGTCAAGCTGCAATCAACTGTAAAAAGGTACAAGCTGTGGTTTTCCCTTACTGAGGCACAATGGATCTCGCGAGTCTTGAATTGGATAAAAACTATCATGACAGATTGTATAAAAAACAATGCAGATGCTGAACAGAAGCAATGAAATTTTACCTTCAACGTTGTGATCAATCGAGGCGTTGCCTTACTCAACACCCCTAGTTCTGACGACCAAGTGTCTCCATTACAGCAACAGTAGTGTCCAATAATACCGCCTATGAGTGCTGTAACAGTAGGAGAGTCTCTGGAGTCCAAACACGTGTCCTCCCAGCCTGTCAACTTCACGACGATTATGACCAACACAGCTGCAGTGATGCTATTTGAAAAAACTTGTATCCTGCATAAAAAAAAAAAGAAATGTATGAAGAATGATGCATAAATATGTACATTGTTTAATCAATGTGATTATATAGTAGTCAAGGTTCCGTACACAAGTTAAATCACTATCCTAAGTTCCTAATCTGGATCTTTCATCAATATAATGATAATGATGCACATCTGTCTGAAATTTAAATATGAAAAGTACCTGTTAGGTAGATGAAGAGCAAATATGATTTATACTGGATAAAGAAAGTTCCAAACAAAGTGATAAAAACATATCATTATGATAAGGTGAACAACATAAAGAATTGATCACCAAGGGATCTTTCTTCAAGTTCAGTTAGCATTTCAATATAACCAAACATGAAATTATACAGATAGTAGACTATGTCACCTTACTGCAAATGCAAAGTTAGAACACCAGTAACAATCAATGGCAGCCCGAAATCTTGATTATCAAAATTACTATTAAACTTGTTGATTTAGTGATCATATGTCAAGTTATACACCAAGAAGCTGTTCCTTGATTACATCTTAAACAGTTGTTGCTGATGAGCATGTGAAGTACACCAGGTAAAAGAAAAATTCATCTTGGCTAAGTAAAAGAAATGAGAATTCGTCTTATGAATATTGTATTACCAGTTCCTCTGACCGCCTTCCTTATACTCGGGGTCAACGCTGCGCTTCCTCTCGGCTCCCTTCTTTGTCAATTTAGACGAAGTGAAGAAGAAGGCAAGTAGCATAGCTCCATACCTACCAAGCACAGCCAACCAATCGATCAAAAATCAAACACATGCTTTGAAGAATCAAGCAAATCCAAACCAAATCAAAGCAGAAAATCGCCGCAAAGCAGCGATTCGACTGCGAAACAGAACAATTAAACAACACTTGGATATCAATTATGACGAATAAACGAATTCAGAAGAATAAGCTAATTTAAAAGAATAAACGAATTTAGAACCTCCAACCAGCGGCGATGTGGATAGCCATGACAAGAAATCCGGCGAATGTGCCGGAGAGATTGAGAGACTTGTGCTTGTAAGATCTTGCAGCGATCGCAGCTGAAACTAGGACAGAGATGATTATAGGAAAGAGTTCGAAGCTCGAGAAATCCTCAAATTTCTCCATTGCTAAGCTTTGTTTTCAGTTTCTACTCAATTATTGAACCAAACCAAATAACAGAATGCGAGATTGTGGAGATGGAGTTGAGAGTAGTTGACGGCTTGACAGAGAGACACTATATATGAGTCTCGAAATAGAATCGCATGTCTCAATTTCTGTCTGCCTCTATTTCCATTCGTTTAATTCTCCGTATATATTTATCAGTGTGCAATTTTAATTGTACTGATCGGTAAAAAATATTCTCTCCGGTTTTTAATAATTATCATACAAATACACACATATTAGCTTTATTTAAAAGTATAATATATAGTAATATTAAATATTTAATGATGTATAATAATTTTAAAAAATTATTTAAAAGTGAATTTTGAAAATGTAAATAATAAATGAAAAGAAATAGGTGAAATTATATGTTTAGAAGATTTGAGTATTAAATATATATATATATATATATTATAAATTTAAATTTCTAATGATAATTATTGAGAACCAAAAAAATTACTTAATATTTAAGTTAGATGTAAACTCTACTTTGAATTAATATAATTTTTAAATATCTTATTTTTGTGGGTAAATCGTTGGTAATACTTTTATATAGGATAACATCGGTAATATTTTAAATTTTAGAAATACTTATGAGTATAACTATTTAATTATTAAATGTTACGTTAAACTTAGTTGTGTAATATGTGATGAACATGATAAATATAAAGTGTTTTTCTTTGTAATATGTGTTGAACGTGATAAATATAAAGTATTTTTCTTTTTAAGAGATTAGTACTATAGAAAAGATCACTTTTATATAATTTTGAAAGATATATAAGCTATTTGTTGCGAACTTCGTTTTGACCATGTTTAGTTGTGTATCCGTGAAGTTTTTTTTGTATATTGGAGTTGGGTCCCGCAAACTAGCAATTGTGTTTAGTTGTGAATTTTGAAATTGTGTTAGTGTTTCAGATGAGATTTTCTGAGCTTTGAAATGGTGATTTTGAAAACCTTATGGGAGGATATTCCTCTAAATTTGAAGAAGATTTGAGGATTTCTATCCCCATTTTGCCTCACGTGATTCATCTCCCAATACCCATTTCTCTCTTCTTTTTTTTTAATCCCCATACGGCTCGTTTATAGATGAGCAAGGAAGAACTAGGGCAAACGTCGACACAATACTCACGAAACTGTGCAGAACTCTGGCATGTACCCACAAGACCTTTTTCCTTCCGTTCCTTTCTTATCAAATATTTGCATATTGACTATCATTCGTCTTCTCCCCATGTTTATAATACTTGTTATTATGCAATTTGAAGAGGAAGATTTTGTGTATGTCGTGAAATTTCAAGGTCATGAACTTGCTCTGAACTAACCATCTTCTATTTGTTAATAATCTGTTGTTGCTCCACTATCCTTTACTCACATTCTTTCTTCTTTGTTTACAATTATAAGCACGGAAAGAGTAGATAGACTTTATGAATTTGAAGTACCAAAAACTTGAACAAAATGATAGTTTGGCTGCTACTAATCAATCTTTTGTTGTACCTCCATCTTCAATGACTTTGGAAAATTGTCAATAGTTTGTGTTTGCATAAGCCCGGATAGTTGTTACTGGCATTTAGCTTTTGAAGATTCACAATATATTGTTAGTGCATCATGTGATGATTTTATAGATTTGTCATCTTTATCTGTTAGTTAATGTACAGTTAAAATTTGTCCATTGAACCTAATCCACTACTATTAGTGGTGTTCTTTTCTTATTCATTTAACATGTTACTATCTCAATATAATGTTAGTGCATGTTGTGATGATTTTTTAAGACATATATATGCAACTTGTTTGTATTAGCAATGTTATTTGAATGACCAAAGCAAGACCATAACTAATCATTTCAGGAGTTGACAAATGAAGCCTCTAATTATATAATCACATATGTATCTATCTACTTTTAAATCCTTATGCTACAAACTGATTATATGGAATATGTGTTTAGTATGAAAGATTATAAGTTTCCAAAAGGACAAACCACATAAGTAGCTGGAAGGGCGTGTAAATGGCAACTACGGGGTGGAAGAGCCGGAAGATTATGAACAGGGGCGGAGCCAGGAATTTTTTATGGATGGGCGAAATTTCAAATTAAAAAAAAAGAATATAATAAATTATAAAACGAAGATAATTTTATCTTAGTACATCAACACCAACAATTTAATTTATGATTATTATTTTTATTTTACGTTAATATAGTTTTTAATAGATATATAGTGTCTTTTTATAACTTGTTAGTTGAACTAAAATCTTTTTTATTTCATAAATTTATTATTTCTTTTATTCATATGTTATATCTTGTAGCTATTCATATATATCATTTGATAGTTTAATGTATGTATTTTATTGAAGCCATGGACGTAGAGACACTTTTAGTTACTTTTTTGTTATCGAAAGCTAAATAAAAGAATTAAGAATTAAGAATTCACTTACTTGTTAACATACACAAAACTGACAAAAGAACAGGAAGGCACTTCAATAAAAATATAAAGAGGGGCCACATCAAATCCATATGTCAGTTATGAAGTCCACGTGATACTAATGTGGGCCATGCAACATTTAAAAGGAATAAATTTTTTTGCCGTACTCCTTTAAAGCATAATGGGCTTTGTAAAAAATTGGGGTGGGCCACGGCCCATACAGCCCACCCCTTAAATCCGCCACTGATTATGAATGGATGTGGGCGTCAACTAATGGGTTCTTGCAGAAGCTAGCCCTGGTATTTATCTGTTGTATATGTGGTTGTTAATTTGAAATTTGTGTTTTTTCGAAAAAAATTCAACCTTGAAAGCTCGAGACTGTCAACCTTGGGAGCTCTACCAAGTTTCAGGCGGTTTGCTGCAAATCTTTGGAGCTCGACAAATCTGTAGTTGTTTGTAAACTTGAGGATCTCGTTTTTTTTTTTAAATTTTTTGGTTCAAGGTTGTGATTTAGTTCATCGTCATTATCATGATTCATGATGTTCATAAAGTAAAAAATCAAACCAAACCTGGAAACTTGTATATTCACTTTATAAATGGAAGAGGAGATTTATCATCCACCTGTGTTTTTGTTCACCGAAGGACGTTTCTCCTCCTGGGTATTCTTCTCATTTTGTTTGCTTCTCCCAATGTTTACTTTTGCTCTTTTCTGTTATGTGGCCTCCCATCCGCCCTCTGTTTCTTCTGATCCTTGTTAGTAGTGCCTAGACTTTACATTATATACATGAAAATGTTAGGGTTTAAAAGTATTTTTTTTTGACATAGATTATGTTTGTAGTTAATACAATTAAACTAGTTAGGTGCTTCTCTATTAACTGATTGTGAGTACAAATAGGCCATTTGTTGGTCTCCTAGTTCATTGATGCATCACCAACATTTACGATATCAGATGTTTGATTATATTTGTTATATAATTTCACACTTGTTGGTCTCATTGTGCATTTAACTTGGACAATGCTCAATTTCTACATTATATTTCGGATTTCGTACTTGCTATTTCATAATTGGATAATCCAAAATCACAAAATGTCGATAACTACTTCATATGTCGGCAATGTGGAACGTATGAAGTGTTTCTGTGGGTTTAAGGTTCGATTATTGACTGCAAAAACAAGTATGAATTATGGTAGGCAGTTTTTAAGATGTCCGTCGTACCATGGAAATTTTCAATGTTGTGGTTGCTCTTACTTTTGAGTGGGTTGATGAACCATTTAGTGAAAGAGCAGGTGATGCGTAAAAAGTTTTGTTATTAATAAGGGCGAGACTACAACTCAAATTCGGTCATTGAAGGAAGTTCTTGAAATGGAGAGAGTCCATGACGTAGAGTTGCAAGAGCAAATAATGAAGTTGGTAGGTTCAAAAGATGCTAAAGGACTTTATCAAAGGATGAAGAAGATGTTTCAACTCTCACGGCTTTATATTTTCACTTGTTGTTATCTTTAGTTGCTTGTTACTCAAAATGAAGTACTGAACAAACCGATGAGATGTAATGTGGGTAATTTGGTTTTCTAAATGGATGAAGGCGATAACTCTCTTGGCTTTATTAAATGGTGTAGTTTCTTTTGTTTAGTATCGATGATGGTGGTTATGTAAACAAATGTTGTAAGACTATTGACCAATGATTGGATGTAATGTGGGTATTTTGGCTTCTTTTTAGAAATTTTTTTATGTGCAACTAAACAACCATTCGGTTCAGATCAATTTCATGAGCAACTAGTAACAACATCAAAGTTTAATAACATTAATTAAGCATCATACTTCATAGGTACATAAAGCAAACTGTTAATCCAACCATAGATTACGAATTCAATATAGTCATAAGAAAAAGATAAATAGGATGACCAATCCTTAGTGAAATTCAGCACTGACACTCATTCACAATAGTTTTCAAGGACGATATCCATTGGATTATTGCAATACTTACACCACCGGGGATTCTCCTGCAAATGTAATAACGTAATTGATATGGGGTTAGCAGTGTGGTTGCCCTGATCTTTCGACACCGAGACTCGAATGAAAAATAAAGATGGAAAGGCGTGAAATGGAAGAAAAAGACGTGAAGATGAATGAAGATTCTGATGCTGGTGAAGGATCGGTAGATGAATAGATCTGGTCAAATCCTTTAAGCAACCGGGAGCATAGTAGAGAAACTATGGCCCTAACACACAACCTCTATGCCAGTATGCCTTATATAGGCAGGGGAGGTATCTCTACGATTTACAAAGATAAGAGCGAACTATATATGGGCTGAAAAGCTAATCCTAAAGCCCAGCAAAAAGAAAAAAAATAAGATCGAATCTTTAAGAGATAAGATCAAACTAAGGGTTGAAATCTAACCTAAAAAGCCCATAAATAAAACAACTAAAAGCTAGCCTATAATAATTAAAAGAAGTCTAATTATGGGTTGAAAATAAAAGATCTAGTTGAGTCTAATTTAGCCACTTGAATTAGCCCAAAATCTTCCTCCTTTTCATGCTTCTTCATGCTTGAAATCTCCGGCTCCCATATCTCGGACATAAACGTCAGGATCTCGGCCTCCTTCGGAGTTCCGATCTCGGCAATCTTCACGTGAACCTCGGGTGTCGGCTTTCATCTCTCGACGGATTATATACGGACCTCGGGCTCCTCTTCGTATGTTGATATCCACATAAGCACGTCCTTCTTCTCGAGATAATCGTCTTCTCTTGATCTTACTTCCGAACACACACATGGAGGTTTATGTATACGCTTCGTCTTATGCATGAAAAGCTCTACTCGTTCCTTGCAGCTTGAGCATGTGATCATGCCTCCGGGTCTTTTTCTCCACGCATGTGTCCCATGAGATACAAGTCGGGATCCATGCTACTTGATCCATCGCCATAATCTATGCACATATCTCTTCCTAGCTCTCCACATGATCATATGCTTACTTGGTTTCTTCTTCCGGAGTGGCGAAGTAAGCTACTAGATGCTCCTGCATCAGTAATATGAGAAACCAATGAATATATCATGGTAGATGAATGCTGATAAAAAGTAATAAAGACTAACCATTACATGATTATCAAATCAAGCTAATTGTATGCTCACTCAAGACCAAGTAAGCATATGATCACGTGGAGGCGTACCATCTAGTAGCTTAAATTCACCACTCCGGAATTGGTTTCTTATATTACTGAAATTGTTTTCTTAACATATATCCAATAACACAATGGGAAATTCTTTGTTGCTGTGAGTGAAGAGCTTTCACCATGTCTTATATTCGGCTCTCAAAAATGTAAGCTACTAGATGAAAGCCTATTCTTCAGCTTGTCGAGGCGGACCATCTATCTAGTTTTGTGATGAAACTCAAGACCAATTTCAGTCCATAGATACCAAGCATGACATGCACCATTATTTTCTTTCATTTCTGCACATATATCCAGTAACACAATGGGCAATTCATGACTCCATTTGAGCACTTGTACAAGTTCACTCATATGTAGTAGCAACTTATTTGTGGTGATTGTTTGTTTTCTAGTGAATTTTCCACCACCATTGGTTCATTTATAGCACATTGTAAGCCTGTAGTTGACAAAAAAGTGGAGAGATATCACCTTCCGTTCATCATGTGACTTGTATTTCGGTGAATTTTTGTTGACTGGGTATTCTTTGTTGTTGTGAGTCAAGAGCTTTCACCTTTTTTTTTTTTGACTAGGTGACCTGTTACTTGCTCTTGTTTTTAAATGACAGTGTCAGACTGTCAGTTGATTTTCTCCTCTATTTTGAGTAGTTAGTTATCACCTTTTTTCTCGTCCGTTGTGAGTAGTAAGATTCTTGTGTAGCTCAGATTTTCTCCTCTCTTATGAGTTTTCTAAGTAATGGCTAGAAGTTTCAACCCAATCTTCAAGAGGTTGTCATCTTTAATCGTCTGACAAGTGAACAATATCATTGGAGGTAGTAGCTGTTGTCATGTTTAGTCGCCTGATTTTCTCAAATAGTCTTCAACAAGCTGAAAAAAGGGAAGTGAGTTTGAGCAGGGAGCTCGATCAAAATGTGAAGAAATTAGGCTCCGAATCAAATGTATAGAAGGTTTATTTATAGTTAATATGTAGCCAAATTTTGTTGTTGTTGTTGTCTATCTTTGAACATCTGATTCAGATCAGCTTATGGATCTTCATTCTAAGCAAGCTATCTACTGGAGTCATAGTAAACGAATCCCAAGCGAGTCTCTTATGGCATAAACAAATCCCAAGCGAGCTATCTACTAGAGTCATAGGAAACAACACATTAGTTCATCCTAAGGAACCATCAAGAGCTCTTTTCTCAGAGATTTTAGGTAACCAGGATTACAAACCATTCGAAAAGTGTAAAGGCTAGAACATTTCACTAAACATCTTGAAGGTTCTTGTAGGTTATTCCTTCAAGATTTTTTGTAACAACAAATTACTAGTTTTTGTGAATTTTCGAGCATGAAGCTCAAAAAGGAAAGTGAACATTACAATCATAATGTTAAGCAAGTGAACATTACATTTGAAAATCTTGCCATTTTTATTTTTCTTCTTTTTTATTTTCACTTATTTCAACATACAGATTCAAATCAACTTATGGATCTTCATTCTAATGATCACATATTTCACTTATTGACGTATAATAAGCGAGTATCTTATGGTAGAAACAGATCCCAAGCGAGCTATCTCCAAGAGTGATAGTAAACAACACATCAGTTCATCCTAAGGAAGCATCAAGAGCTCTTTTCTAAGAGATTTTAGGTAACAACAAATTACCATTCTTAAAGTTGCTAGGAGGTTATTCCTGTAAGATTTTTTTGTAAGAGCAAATTACCATTCTTGAAGCTGTAGAACATTTCACTAAACATCATAACTTCAAATCATAAGTTACAAAACAAAACTTACAAAAAATTTTCATTCTACAAATATGAGTTTGTTGTCATGCACATCCGAAAAAAATTACATCAACAAAAATTTTCCAATCATCATACTGGTTTCCACCATACATGTAATCTACCACAGAAAAGCATCATTGAGAAAACCTTGTTGATTGCATCCCCAACAAGGAGCAAAATCTGAAATCCATAAAAGAGACTAATGTAGTAAAAAATCATCAGACTGTGTTCTTGATGCCCAAAATAAAGTAGCGATTGCATCACATATTTTGTCTAGTTTTCTGACCAGGTAACCCATCTTCTGTCACATCTTCATGCTCTTATTCACTCTCCGAATCAAATGAAACACCAGGAAACTCTAGTTCATTTTCCTGCTGATCAAACAACTCTTCATCTTCCCCGTCATCTGGACTTGACAATTGATCTTCACCATTTTCGGGACATGGTTGTTTGTTTCTAGCAAGAATAATGAAGTTGTGGAGTGCAAAGCAAGTTGTTCGCTGTTTTTACACCCCTATAAACCTTTATCAATAATGATAAAGACCTATAAGTTAGTAAAATAAGGAAGGGATAGTTTTATATTCATAACCTGTAATAATTTCCTAAATAGCAACGAACCCACAATGTATGGGTCAATCACAATAAAGATAAGTATTCCGGGTCGATCTCAGGGACTGAAGGGATTAATATGCAACAATGATTAGATATAAAATAGATCTCAATTAAAGACAGTAGGTTGAAAAAGATAAGGGAAAGAAATCAAAAAGGTTTTTGGAAAGGGTTTTGGGCTGCTCTCAATTGAATGTCACCTTCAATCAAGAGCAGTTTTATAAAAGGAAATAAAACAAAAGATAATCAAATTAAGGAAAGAAACTGGATTCCAAGGATTCAAGATCATTGTTTATACATATAGATTCAGGAAGACTAATAAAGATATATGGTAGAAAAGCCACATGGATGAGTGTTTCTAGGCTGACAGTCTATTGCCGGGTAAGTCTCAAGACTATCTAGTTCCAAACCAACTACCTATCACCGGGTAAGTCTCAAGGTAGAGAGGTAGGAAATTCTAAACAAACCAGACTACAAACTAAGGGAAAGGTAAACCATTACCGGGTAAGTCTCAGGTATTACCCTACTTAGCAAGGAATCTAAGCACATTCAACCAATAAAGGATAACCCTTTATTACCTATGATCAGTCTCTCATGTATCTATAAAGGAATATCACCGGGTAAGTCTCAATTCCAACTTAGGTTACTAGCTAGAAGGATTCTAACTAGATTCAAGAACAAGCCAACCATTAGGATTTCTAGCAAGTCAAAGCCAAAACATAAAGCACAACATTCCATCATAATCCAATGCATACACAAATCCCTGTCAACCTTGGAACCACAAGGTTCTAGCCAATAACAACCATATCAAAAGACAAATAAAGAAATAACAAAAGGGAAAGAAAGAACTACTCAACTTCAATAACTGGAAACCTTCAATTGTATTAAATCTTCAATCAACAATGTCTTCCAAACAAAACTCAATGTGAAAGTCTGAAACTTTAATGTAAACTAATGAAGAACAATGGTGGAGAAGAGGGGAAAAGAAGGGAGGCGGCTCCCCCTATGGGGTAACCTAACCCTAAAAGAAACGGACTAAATCGGACCCTTAGAAATAACCTAGAGTTTCCCTTTTATAGGCAACAATCTTACAAAGGATGGGCTGGGCCAAAACCGATCCAAAAATAAAATAAAATCGTTGAACAGAAAATCTTGGGCAAAAATCTCGGTCAAAAATCTCGGTCAAAAAAATCTCGGTCAAAAATCTCGGCCGAGATCGGGACCGAGATTTCACAACAGAAACTTTCCAGATCGACCAAAATTATGGATCTCGGCCTGAGATCAATGGATCTCGGCCGAGATTAGGCCATCTCGGCCCGAGATCAATGGATCTCGGCCGAGATCAGGCCATCTCGGTCTGGTCAAACCGAGATCAAGGCCGAGATGCCATCCCTTCGTTCCTTCGTGTCTTTAGCTCGATTCCTATCCCTTTCCCGTGCACATATGCTTGCCCCAATGCGTCCACTTCGAGGCTTGATCCTCAAATACGTCGTTTTAGCTCCAAAGTGTGCCAAATCACCTACAAAGCCACAAATAGTGTGTGTAGACGTCTATTCTTGCAAAGTAGAACTAAACAAGCATAAATGGCACAAACTAAGGCTAAAACATGAATGCGAAAAGGGGAAATCTCACTAAATGCATGAGTAGAACAGGTCGATAAATCATGTTATCACAAGCCACAATGATATCCACTTGTGTGTCAACTATATAACTCGGCATCGTTCGCAAAATCTTCCATTGAGCCTTTAAAACTCCGAATGACCGCTCTATACAACTTTTTAAAGAGGATTGAACATTGTTGAAAGCCTCTTTTGCGTTCTCAGGTGCCACATTTTCAAACTGTGATGGATGGTATTGAGTTTTAGAGTACGGAATCATGTGACCTTCCTTATCCAAGTACCCTTTATCAACCAAATAACACTGACCTGAAATATCAAAATGACAATTGGTTGTTGACATCCAAACAAAAGGACATTCCAAATAACAAATGTAACCAAGAGGGGGATGTGGGAAGCCCATGGATGGTGTACTCACTACATGCTCAAAAACCCTTGCATCATGAGCGCTACCCTCCCATCCGGCTGATACAAATGTAAACAACTTGTCGAAGTCACAAGCTACCATTACATTGATGGTAAGGAATTTGGTCAGTCTCTAGGATACAAGCGTTGATGTGTCTCCCGTCTATTCACCCAATTGCACCCTTATAGTATGGTGAATACCTATCATCATTGGCAATGTGACTAGGGACATAAAAAAAAAAGGGGTCTATAGGCCTTATCAGATCCTAACCATTCCATCCAATCCATTTGAACGACCAACAATAGCCTCCAACACCTCATGAATAACGGTGTGTATGTTCGCAAGTGATCGTTGGAATCGCTCTGCGATGGTGCAGTATGTAAGTTCTTGTGCCATAGCATACACAAAGATGCCAACCTTCTCTATTGCCTTCTCGACCGGAGCATCCCAATCCATATACCTCCATCAGTTTGTTGCATAATCTCCTAAACACATGCCTCTCAATCCTAAAAGTGTCGACACACCTTTTTTAGCTCGATATCTCAAAATTGAATCAATCCACCTATTACCGGTGAACCAGAGTCGTACACACGAATTTTGTGTATGTGTTTGTAGTAGTGTTCTACAATTTGAGTTATTCCCACAGTTTGAGTTATTTTTAAATGTATATAAAATGAAACCCGGGTTTATACCAATTTATTCACTTATTTTTCATTTTAATGAAGATGTTAGTCAAAATCAAAATATCACTCAAAATAAAAAAGGGGATCTTATACTATCAAATGGGGGGAAAAAATCTTTTGAATTAGAGAATCAAGAAGAAAAAAAAACCCATAGGTCAAAAAAAAAACATAGGTCAAAGAGATCTTGCATCAGATGCCCAAAACCGAGGGAACTCCTAATCTGTTCTCTCAAACCGACAAAAATTTATGGAAGAACTTTATACGAAATCATATATGAAAATGGGTAGAACGAAAAATCAACCCAAAAGTATTTGGACTTGGGAAATAGACTTAGATGCGTTCATGAAAGGATCTTTTGCTTTGCAATTGAAATGGTTGTTGAGTCCTTTGACTATGGAATTATTCGATTATGCGCTGGCCGTACTTGAATGGGAAAAGGAAAGCAGAATGACAACAAAATTTAGTTTCGGCTTGATTAAGAAGGAGGAGTTAACTGTGGATCCAATGCTAATCCGGAATTTGAATCTTTCAAAAATCCTAAAAGAGGGAATATTTATTATTGAACCAGTTCGTATACTTGTAAAACATAATGTAGAATCCGGGATGACCTATGGTCATCTCGTTGTTGCATAGCCATAGAAGAAAGCATCAACCGTCTGCATCGACTACGGCTCCCTGTCATTTGTTATCCTTCCTACAACTATATCCAGACAATCAAAGGATATAAAACAAAGGAGATCTTATGAGATTGTTTGTCAATACAACATCCAATCTCTTCTATTCTAAATCAGGCAAACAAATGGAATTCCATAAGTTGTCCATTTAAAACATAAAATACATAAAATGATGTAACAGAAGCATTGAATAAACAACAACCACACCATATTATGAATGCAACAACCAAATTGTTATTATAAAAATACACTAGAGTTGGAACTAAAACAGACAGTAGGTTTCAAATACAAACATTACGAAATATGGGCATACTAGGATTCGGAGATGATAACAGATCAATGTTCAATCAAACCCAAAGGAAATAAAATCTAGAATATGTCTGAGCTGGCATGATAGCACCAATTTATTTTCACGGTCATCATACAACTCACGTGGTTCCACTTCTTTGCGTTCCTTAAATTCCCACCTTAACCATTCAAGCCTGGACTTATTGTTATCAATGAACATGAATACCTCACATTGCGGTTCCAAGGACATCAAAGAAGCAGCAAATCAACAAAGTTGTGAACCGTCTCGAAGCAACCCTTCCAAAACCATGTCCCGAATGATCTTCATGGATTCTTGAGTTGAATTACATGGGTTTGAACCTTGAGCAACTGAGCTCACCTCATCCTCCCACAAAGACGCCATTAGTTCAGATTGCGTTATGGAAGCTGCTAAATGATCTTGGTACAAGTTAGAACCGACATCAGACATTCCTCTTAACAACTCCCATAGTACTTGTCCTACCTCTTTTCTTGCCCTTATCGCGCAAAGGGATGGGGAAGGAGGAACGAATCTCTACATCATCCAAAACCCCATCTCCACCCCTTGGTTGTGTGTCATCAAGGACAAGGCCAACCGTTGTTGCTATTGGGGCTGGAGTGTCGTCCGGGAAAAGAACATTGTCAGACATCTCAAAGTCTTTGCTTGACTCCAACACTCTGGTGCATGTAGGTACTTCCATAGAAGGGGTAATACAATGCTCCCCAATTGCTACTGTTTCCTCGTAAATGATCTCTATCAATAACTCAACACGTGGAAGGATGCCTTGTCACTTGAAGACACGGTACTCAGGGTTTTACTGTCAAGTTGCAATTCTAGAATGAGTTTATGTTTTAAAAAAAAATATTATAAATGAAGATGTATAGTATTACACCAACAACGTTTTTGCCCACCACTCCGGAAGGGCATCAATACATTGCTTATGGTAGTCCTATCCTAAGCCGGTTTCCCCGTTCTTCAACTTTAACCATAACTTCTACTGATTTTTGACATTCTCATGCTTGTTCTTCAAAGTGTCTTTGTTGCACTTCATGTATGTCTTATGCTCAAAACATTCTATCAACGTAATCCAAACGAACCCATTCTTCTGTCCATTTTGTCTCTGATAGTCACAGAGCATCTCCAAAAACGCCTTTGAAAGAGTATCAGTTCACACGAAAGATTTTTCTTTCATTTTTCCTACACTCGTCTCAACCATTGATCTTAACAATTACATAAACAAACACATAATCATTGTTTCGAAAATTACTAATGGATTCTAATTAACTTGTAGCAACTTTAGTTTCAAGGGTGGGACAACATGATCAACATTAACCAAAACACACTATTTAAAGCAATTAATTTGAACATTTAAGTGTAACAAACAAATGCTACAATGACAAGGAAATGATATCCCAATAGAAATATAGAATCAACATCATCACACTGAACATTTGGAGGCATCTACTGTGAAATTCGAATGCAAGGTATGCACGAGCATCATCACAGTCAACATACATGATCAGAAACATTATCACACTAAACATATGGAGGCATCTATTGTGAAATTCGAATGCAAGGTAAAAAAAAAACAAAACGTAATTAGGAGCAGGATCACACTCACCACATAAGAGGGAAATAAGTAAATGAATTGGTATAAGAACAAAGTGTTGTATTGCTAGGTCTCAAGCAATGATGGTTGACTCCTCGAGCAGCCCTCACCGTCGGCTCCACACCAACCCTTGTTGCTGGCTCCTTGAACAAAGTACGGCTATGAGTGGAATCGGGAAGAGAAGCACACCCTTCACTAGGAGAGTTTCTCCCTCACCGTCGGCGGCTCGCCCATCAGCCCACACCACTCGAAAAGCGAAGAAGATGAAAGAAATTGAAAACCCTACCCAACCATTAATGCAAACCAACATTCATTACAATATGGGATGAATCACGTGACATCCACATGGAAATTGTGGAGGGGCATTTTAGTCTTTTAACATGTTAGAAATTCCGATAAATTTGTTCCTGCTAAACAATCAACGTCGTTCTCTACAATAGTTATTAAACAGGCCGTACTAGTGATAGTTTTAAAAGTGGTACAAACATGTCAGTCGAGTGGTAGAGTTACATAGATATTTCCGTAGCATGTTAGTGCATTACAAAAATGAATAACTTGAGTAATTCAGAGACTGCGTGTTTGACTCGCATAAGCCCAATTTGTATGACAAAAATGAATAACTTAATAATCACAAAAATTATTTAGTGTAGTCAACATGGGTGAGCAAATTTGTTTGTCACTCATGATTATGCAGTAGAGGAGGTCTCCTGGTCAAGGCGCTGGAAATCAACAAAAGTACCACATCAAGCTCACGGCTCACCACTAAAATCATAATTCAGAGGCTGCTTGTTTGACTCGCATAAGCCCAATTTGTATGACAATACCAAAAAGTTGTGTTTTCAAAGTTGTTTAGTAACTTGTGATAGTAATAGATGAATACAACCATGACAATTCAACTTCTAAAGATGATGAGGCTTTGTCACATCAACTACCAAACATGACTTAAAAGATCAGGGAGTCAATTAATTCAGCCACACGTTAATTCTACATGCTAACATTTTATTTTTGTTTGATAAGAAACCATAAAGCTTTATTCATATTGAAAGCATAATTAGTAATAATCATAGACATAGGGTGCATGGAAGCCAAGAAGTGAGCTGCTGCATTTCCCAGTCTAGGGACATAGCTCCATGTAATACTGTCTGAACCATGTTAAGAGCATTTATAGCCTTCCAAATTGCATAGAGAACCATATATACAAACCTACAACCAATGCATTTTATCATCCGCACCATGTTCCCACCAAAAACGGGCAATCACTAGCTCGTTCAATATCAAGACACAAACCAGTAGGTAGATATGGGTTGGAACTCGGAAGGTCAAACCTAAACTCAAACCGTGCATTTAAAAACCGGCAAACCGGCTTGAACCGTGCATTTAGCCACGGTTTATTAAAATAATAATAATAATAATAATAATAATAATAATAAAACCGTACTTAATGTTTAAAAAAAATAGTATAAACCAAATTGGAATTAAAATGTAAAATAAATAAATAAATAAAACAAATGAAATTCAATTTAACAAAGGCTTGAACCGATTTTCCGATTGCCTACGTATCCTCTCGGGGTTAAGAGAAATCAAAGTCCACGTTGTTCTCTTACCATGACTTACCTTTTTGGGACTTCAGAATTTTTTTTACCCCGTTTACCTTTCGACCTCGGACTCGGAAGTAGTGTCGCCGTTTTCGGAGTTGGTATCCGATTTGGAGTCGTACACCGGTGCATTCCGTTGTTTCCGCTTCGCCACCCTTATCATATCTTGAATACAAACTTGCATCTCCAACTTCTCGGGCTTCAATTGAGTTCTCTTGTGACCGAGAATGTTCCCGCCTTGGCTAAATGCTTGCTCCACCGCAACCGTTGAGTTGTTGTACAATTTTCACTAATGTTTGTGATCTTATTAGATCTTGCTGTGCTAATACGACTGATGCTTATAGCTGGAGATGACTCTTTCCTCTATGCTATTGTGATACGATTAGGATTTAGCTGGAGATGGTTATTCCTCCATGCTATTTTGATGGACATAGTATTGCTGGAGATGTTTTTCCTCCATGCCCTTTTGTTATGAGTATTATACGACTAGAGATGTTTTTTCTCTATGCCTTATGATGTGAGATATTTGGGAACTAGTTTCTTCCACCAATCCAAAATATCAAAATCACCATCAAAACTAAAACATGTGTTAAAATAATCTTGATATTCCGCATTTGAGTAAACGAGACACAGTGAAACAGGTATACATGAAAACGAGAAAACAAGTTCACATTACCTCTGTTATGCTTTCCTGTGGAAAATGTCAAAACTTATGAATCACTATAGATGTTCAGAAAAATTCAAAACTTATGAGAATATGGTGTTCTAATTGTAAATAATAAATATAATAGGGTATGTTATGTAAAAATTCAAAACTGATATTGCTTAGTTCAGTAGAATCCTTGTTATTAATGGTCTCCAAGACAAATCAAATCCCTAGCTTCACGCCGTCACCTCATTTTTCTTTGCTCCAATCATGTATCCAACAACAATGTCCTCGAGTTGTAATAAGACCATAGCATTCATCTGAAAAACAGAAGCATTTAGTTCGCTGGAATTTAATAAACAGCAATACGATTTTACTGCCTCTCACATGGCCTTTCATAATCATATCACTGTTCTAGACTACCAGTTTTATATGTACTATTCTTTTGAATCCCGTTTTATATATGTTAATAAACATCCAAACAGAGAGTTTTAAATTTCATAATAACAATGCAAAGAACCTCACCTCATCCAAACACAGAGAATTTTAAAATTTACTATTCTTTTCAATCCCGTTTTTATATATAAGTGTGAAAACTGGTTTGTCTTCTTCCCTTGACTTCCCTCTATATCTTTGACCTCTTTGATGCACTGGTTGTGTCATTTTCTGAAGGAGCTTTTGTGCAGCTGCATGATTCTGAACAAGAGCACATTCAGCCACTGAACAAACACGAGCACATATGTTAATAAGAAGAATGTTCATACATACACAAATAATTAAGAATCAAAATATTGACACAAATTTACTAACAATATATAGTGAATTGATAATTTATTAATCAAAGATGTGATACAACACAAAACAAAATGGAATAACTATTCCACCTTCTCCTCATTTTCTTGGGTTGGAACTCCTTTTGGACCATTATCCTTCTTCTCAACTTTTGTGACAGGTTTTGTTCTAAAATTTTTGGAACTTTATTTATTCGGTAATAATCTTACTCGCTCGTCATCTACCTGACAGTGACTTTTAATGTTTAAGTATCAGACAGATTTGCAATTGTGTATCAATATCATCATATTGATGAAAGAATCCAGATTAGGAACTTAGGATAGTGACTGTTACCTGGTGTATTGAACTTTGAATACTATATAATCATATTGATTAAACAATGTACATATTTATGCATCATTCTTCATACATTTTATTTTTTAAGCATGATACAAGTTTTTCAAATAGCATTACTGCAGCTGTGTGTTGGTCATAATTGTCGTTAAGTTGATAGGCTGGGAGGACAAGTGTTTGGACACTAGAGAATCTCCTTCTGTTACAGGACTCATAGGTTGCCTCGATTGATCACAACTTTGAAGGTAAAATATCATTACTTCTGTTCAACATATGCATTATTTTATGTCATGATAGTTTTTATCTAATTCAAGGCTTACAAGATCCATTGTGCTCAAGTATGGGATAACAACATCTTGTACCTTTTCATAGTTGTTTGCTCTGATTTTTTTCGAGTTATCTTTTGGAGAATAAAATTTATTTGAGTAGATTTAAACCTATAACCCAAAATCACAAAACTATCTCATCTACAATAACACGTAAAAAACAAAAGGTAGGTTTGAGTTGTGTTTCCTGAATGATCCAAAATTGTAAACATGATATCCACTGATGGGTAGTGCAGATATTTCATACATGTAGATAGTGTGCTTATCTATATGCCAATTTTACGACAACGATGAAATTCATCGATGATCATTCGAAAGGGAAAACCCTACGATTTGTATCCAACCAAAACCTACATTTTTCATTTCTACTTACGCAATTAGGAAGAAGAGTGCTTCACAGTTTTTGGTTCAGTAGGTTGATACATGATCATCCTCATTAAAATCCTACAGAAAACCCAAAAGAAACTTACACGAGGATGATACACTATATGAGTTACCTGTACCTAAATCTGAAACCTTACAAAACTTCACATGTTTTA
The DNA here is from genome assembly GCA_002319775.1 of Fagopyrum tataricum. Classification (NCBI taxonomy): domain Eukaryota; kingdom Viridiplantae; phylum Streptophyta; class Magnoliopsida; order Caryophyllales; family Polygonaceae; genus Fagopyrum; species Fagopyrum tataricum. The sequence goes on from CM008283.1 coordinate 4,584,499, forward strand.
GAAACAAGCAGGAGCAATCAGTAAGCCGAGGCCTCAGAAAATGTATAAGCAAGCAATGCCGGTTAGAAGGGTCGTCAGTAGTATGGCTACGAAGTTGACAACATTGTTGTCGAGTACATTCAAACCCGAAATCTTCTTTACAGTTGGTCCTGGTTTTCCTACAATCTTCATTGACAACACCCAGATTTGTTAGCATTGTTTTCCAGTATCATGGAACCTATATTAGTGTTCAATTTTTTTCATCTAATTTCTTAAGTTACCTTCTTCCGGATAGAGCAAAGACCGCTAAACTGCAACGTTGCACCCAATAACGAATCGATTAAGCTTCCACAGAGTCCAGCCAATGCAGATAGTGGTACGACCAATAATTGCTTCAGAGCAACATCACTTGGGCATGTGGCTGTTAAAAATCCTAACAGTGCAAATGTCACTCCAATTACACTGCCACCAGCTGCTGCTGCTAAGAGACCGTCTTTTTGTCACTCCACCGTTTGTGCCCTTACGAACAGGCTGATAATCACATAGAGCTTGAACATTATCACACAAGAAAAAAAAGACTATACACAGTCTTTAAGCCTCAAAATATTTAAGAATCACGAATTGAACGTTTCTTAAAGTGATGTGGCACCGAAAGCAGTTCTATCGTTGAGATTACGAAAATGAACTATATATATGTAACGAAATTGTATACATGGAGAAATTACTACTAAAATTTCTAAAACATAAGGGGTAAAGCAACTACAGGCTACTATCATATTAGTCATTATGTAATCTTGCTACTAAGAGCAAACTTAGCGAGTCAAGATAACTATAACATGCAAGAATCCCAAATAAAAGAATGCAGATGCTGGACAGAAACAATGAAATTTTACCTTCAAAGTTGTGAAATCGAGGCACTGCCTTACTAAACACCCCTAGTTCTGACGACCAAGTGTCTCCATTACAGCAACAGTAGTGTCCAATAATACCGCCTATGAGTGCTGTAACAGTAGGAGAGTCTCTGGAGTCCAAACACTTGTCCTCCCAGCCTGTCAACTTAACTACAATTGTGACCAACGCGGCTCCAGTAATGCTATTTGAAAAAACTTGTATCCTGGATAAAAAAGAAAGTGATTATGATAAGGTTAACAACATAAAGAATTGATCACCAAGGGATCTTTATTCAAGTTCAGTTAGCATTTCAATATAACAAAACATGAAATTATATTTAACTTGTTGATTTAGTGATCATTTGTCGATTTATACACCAAGAATCTGTTCCTTGATTACATCTTAAACAGTTGTTGCTGATGAGCATGTGAAGAACACCAAGAATTTGTCTATTTACACACCAAGAATCTGTTCCATGATTTATACACCAAGAATCTGTTCCTCTTGGCTCAAGAAAAAGAAATGAAAAATTCGCCTTGTGAATATTGTATTACCAGTTCCTCGGAGCGCCTTCCTTATACTCGGGGTCAACGATGCGCTTTCTCTCGGCTCCCTTCTTTGTCAATTTAGACGAAGTAAAGAAGAAGGCAAGTAGCATAGCTCCATACCTAAACACAACCAAACACTCGATTAAAATTCAAACACATTCTTTCAAGAATCAAGCAAATCCAAACCAAACCAAAGCAGAAAATCGTCGCAAAACAATGATTCGCCTGCGAAACAGAACAATGAAACAACACTTGGATATCAATTATGATGAATAAACGAATTTAGAACCTCCAACCAGCGGCGATGTGGATAGCCAGGACAAGAAATCCGGCGAGAGTGCCGGTGAGATTGAGAGACTTGTGCTTGTAAGGTTTTACAGCGATCGCAGCCGAAACTAGAACAGCGATGATTAGAGGAAAGAGTTCGAAGCTCGAGAAATCCTCAAATTTCTCCATCGCTAAGGTTTGTAAGTTTGTTCTTCAGTTTCTACTCAATTCTTGAACCAAACCATATATCAGAATGCAAGATTGTGGAGATGGAGTTGAGTTGGGAGTAGTTGAAGGCATAAACCAAACAAAATACCAGATTGCTAGATTGTCGCATGTCTCAATTTCTGTCCGTCTCTCTTTCCATTCGTTTGATTGTTCGTATTTATTTAGCAGCGTGCAATTTTTAATTGCATTAATTCTTAAAATAATTTTATTTTTAAATATCTTATTTTTGTGGGTAAATCGTTGATAATATTTAAATTTTACAAATATTTATAAGCTTAACTATTTAATATAAGCAAAATTACGGATGCTATCTTAATAGTTTGAAATTTTTTAGATTTTTCCCAAGAATTTTATTTGTTTTGATGGTATACTCGTGTTTTGATACTTTCCAAAAAATGCCAAAATATGTCCAAACTAAGTAAACGGACATTATCATATATTTAAAAAAATTAAATGAAATATGGCTTCAATGTGAACCTTATCCATCTTTATTGTGATCGAAACAATTTTTTTTTAAAAATCAATTTCATCCACACAATCTTTATTGTGACCGAAAGAAAACCATTTTTCAATTCTTCTTCTATTGTCCGTCACCAACATCCCATGCTTCTCCTTATATGAGGAAAAAACCGATCCCAGCCATCTTGATAACCAAATTTGCTCTCTTTTATTGTTGTGACCTTGTGCTTGCCTCCTGTTATCGTGACTGACCTCGCGCTTCTCCTTCTCCATGTTTGAAAGCTTCTATGGTTTTCAAAGACGTTGTATTGAAGAAGAATCTCCATCCTCGAGTTACCAACAAGACAGTAGCGGCCATTGTTGTCAATGGATTGGTTGAAGATCATTCTTAACTGGGTCGGTTTTGAGTCTTTTTTAATTGTCTTTAGAACGGTACCTTGTGATTTGAGCGCACTTTAGGGCTATTTATGAATGTTTGGTTTAGTTATGAAAATCAATTTCACTACTTTAGTGGGAGTGATGAAACACAACAAATAATGGTTGGAACGATTTTAGATATTAGTTGTAGTAATCCGACGACTTGGAAGATTCATCGTACTTTTTAATTTTTGTATGTACTTTATTTTAGTTTTGTGTTTATTGGTGGTGTTTGTACGTTTTTTGAATGACAAGAAATTCAAATTGTTGGTCATGTATGTCCAGAGAGAGATTGACGATTGATAATCATTGTAGGTTTATGATTTAGCTTGGTCATTCTTAGAAGAATGATTAGGTTGTGAGCCGAATTGCAAGTTGTTAACATCATTGGAGACAAATTGATATTGATAACGAGAACCGAAATTGTACCGGCACAAGAGACAATTAAGAACAAATTCAACCATAAGCCAAAAGAGGAGTCTCGTAAACAAACAAGAAGATGAGCAATTTGGGGTACAAACGTTGTTGTAGATGACTTCAACGATAGGATACATCCTTGCAAGATTTTAGTGAACACCGATAGGGGAGTTTATCCCGAAACTTATTTGGTTTTCCCGAATATTTAGAATTCCAAACTCAGCAACGACCGTTCCTTTGACAAACTGGGAATCTCTTTTTGTTTTTTGATGTAGGAATCGGAAAAACCAATTGCTTTTTTTGAAGATTTTGGGAGTTAATCCACAAGGATTCGAGTCCAAGGGAGGAGTTTTCTCTCAGGCGACTAGGGTTTTTACAGGGGTAGATTGTTGTGGTGCAGTGCAAGAGGGAGCGTGTGGGAAGGAGGTCGGAGCTTCACCATATAAGAACACCGCAGCCGCATGAAGAGGTTCTCGATTAGGGTTTGTCGATTTTGGGTGTAAGGAGTTGGGTTGGGTTCATTTAAAACAAAATTCCGATTTGATTTAGTTATTTATTCATTTTAACGAAAGCGTATGGGTTTACTAAAAAAATAATATAATAATGATAGATGAGACAGTGACGGACAAACAAACAGCTGTCGGAGACTCGGAGGTTGGTGGATTTTTTCGTTAAGAAAATGTTTTTTGGTGTTCCTAAGCATATAAGGGTTTAACAGGTGGGTTTGTGAAATTAGGTCTATTTAACCGATGGTTTTTCGTAATTAACTCTATTTATAATCAATATCTTAATTAAATTTAATCAATCAAATGAAAGGTATAAATAAGTATTTTTAACAAATACTCGTCCAAGGCATGAGATATGTACTCGGTTATCATAAAATGAAATTTAACAAATCTGAATTAAATTCTTCTAAAACTAAAATCAAATTAAAAACAATTAAAAAGTTACCCGAACCCTAAATAAATATGAAATTAGTAAATTTAAAATGATAATCCAAAAGAGTCAGTTATTACAACCAATTAATATTTGTTAAGATCGTTCAACTAACAACTAATCAAATTTTGTTTAGATATAAAAAATAGTAAAATTTAGATATATAGAATGATGTATTAAATAAATGGCATTTTAGATTAATTAATAATAATTGCAGCTTAGTAATATTATTTTTAAAAGTTAAGTTGATATTAGTGGTTTCTTGACATATGGCAGAAGCATCATTCGTTTTAGTAAGTATATAAATTTTACAAATCCTAGACTGAATTTTATAAATGGTCTAACCCCTTTTATAGTTTTGGTTTCTAACTCCTATATAAACTTTAAAAAATCTCTATTCATCCCTTTCGGATTCTCTCTATTCATTCAGCTCTAAAGCGCCAACTCCGGCTTTTTCTCATCTTCAAACTCCGGCGGAGACCTCGGTTGTGGAGTCGAAGTCGCCAAGGCTTTGACAGCGTCGGTGAGACATAGAGAAATAGTCGATGGAGGTAGTATTAGGGGCAAACTCCTGGTAAATGGTGTGTTTTAGTTAAATTACGGTTTGATATTTTGAATTGAATGTAAATGGATCCTTCTCTTTGCAATGTTTTACTACGAATTATGCAGCAGTTGTATTGCTGTTGGAGATAGTAAGTGGAAGAAACAAACAATAACTTCTCTCTTGACGATGATTCCTTGAGCCTCCTAGGGCATGTATGAAGTGTAATTGGTAGGCAATAGGCATAGCTCAACAGACGGGATGTGTTTGCAAGTGAAATGAAACGAAACTCATGAAAAAAAGGTCATTTTTGTATAGATAAGGAGGGCACTACGTGTCTTAAGAGGCTTGGCAAGGATGAACCGCCAATGCTCTCAAGTGAATGCAAGCTTTGGGTGCGAATGCAGAGAGAAATACACGCGAGGAGGCTCAGGACGACTAAAGACAATCAGGATCTGCAAAGCCAGCTTCTTGAGAAGCATGCCAAGAGCTTGATGAGTTACAGATATCATAGTATATTAGTGTCCAAGTAAACAAACCATGTAACCTGATGTGTTTGGTTCTGAAATATGCTTGTTTCAGCACAATGGAGATGACTGGAATACTAGCTTCAAGTCCAAGGAGCAAATCCAAGCGCGGATACAAAACAAGCTCGAAGCCTCTGTTAAAAGGGATAGAGCTCTCGCTACTACGCCTTCTCAACCATTTCTTATGTTTTCTTATTTTCAGGCATGGGAATTGTGGAACGAGAACAACATAGTTTGAATGATTGATCCAATGATTGTAATCACATGTTTCTTAGGGGGAGATCTTGAAGCGCATACGAGTTGGGCTTTTATGCGCGCAAGAGTTCGCTAAGGACATACCGAGCATTAATAAACTAATGTTTTATCTTGGCATAGAGCAATGCAGCTGTTAGGATCATGTCCATTTTGAATTTGTTTGTATTTCTTTTCTTTTTAGAAGATTTTTCTTTCAAAGATTGAGTTTGTAATGTGAGAAGCGACAACCAAGGGCAACGCAAATTGGAATTTCAAGTACTATCAAGTGTTAACCTACTAATGATGTCAAAAATCGCAAAATTGACATACCAAACAGAACTTTAGAGAAGAGTAAACAAGAGACACACAGTATACATGAAAACGAGAAAACAAGTTCACATTACCTCTGTTCTGCTTTCCTGTGGAAAAATTCAAAATGTATGAATGTCTAGATGTTCGGAAAAATGCATTTGTGCTAAAATCTGCCTCCCCCGCGTCCTCTTCCCCTCCCTCTACTTCTGCCTCTGCCTCTGCCTCTCCCTCGTGAACCTGTTCTTCCATAAGCACCACCGTCATCTTCCCTCTCAAAGCTGAACATGCTCATTCTTAAGGCGGCAGCAGGGTCTGTATTTGGATCTATTTGGACCTAATGAGTGATGACAAACCCATTCATATTAGAGTCAAAGTTCCATAGGGCATCTACTGTGTAAATTGTATAACACTATAATAGAGAAAGCATGGTGACCAACATTCAGATTTCAGAGACAGGAGAGCCATGTATTCTCTCAAAAGTTCACTGACTAATGAATCCTTACTAGTAAGGGAATCTTGGTACAAGTTGTGAGATATATAATGTCACAATTAGATGTGGTGTATGCATTAGTGTTGCTTAGTTCAGTAAAACCCTTGTTATAAATGGTCTCCAAGACAAATCAAATCCCTACCTTCACCTCATTTTTCTTTGTTCCAATAATGTATTTTCCAACATAAAGTGTCCTATACTTTTTTTTTTCTTTTCAAGAATATCCTCAAGTGGTAAGACCATAGCATATTATTGAAAAAAAGAAGAATTTAGTTCGCTGAAATCTAATAAAGTTGGTGATATAACTATCAAGTAACATTCAGCACTACAAAAAAAAAAAACTAGGTGTACAAGAAATTTCACCAACACATTTTAAAAAAACAGCAATATGAATTTACTGCCTCTCACAGGCTCTTTCAAATTCATACCACTGTTCTAGACTTCCATTTTTATATTTACTGTTTTTTCCAATTCTGTTTTATATATTACTATTTATTTTTGTTTGTCAGAACCAGTTTTATATATGATCTGATTGAAGGGAACAACACCAAATATCATAGTAAACATCCAAACACAGAAAATTTTAATTTTTATAATAGCGATGCAAAGAACCTCACCTCATCCTCCAAATCAAATTGACTTTGAAGTTGCCGAGCAAGGTCCTCATCACGACTAATATCTGTAGTCTCTACCCTGGTTGATGTCCCTCTATATCTTTCCCACTCGTCTAGTGTGAAAACTGGTTTGTCTTCTTCCCTTGCCTTCCCTCTATATCTTTGACCTCTTTGATGCACTGGTTGTGTCATTTTCTGAAGAAGCTTTTGTGCAGCTGCCTGATTCTGAACTGGAGCACATTCAGCCACTGAACAAACACGAGCACATATGTTAACAATAAGAATGTTCATACATACACAAAAAAATTAAGAATCAAAATATTGTTACAGAATTACTAACAATAGTGAATTGATAATTTAATAATCAAAGACGTGATACAGCACAAAACAAGTGTGAAGGATGTTAAGCCTGGCAAAATGGACTAACTATCCCACCTTCTTTAGGTCTGGACTGAGAGGTACTTGGCTTCTCCTCATTTCCTGGGGTTGGAACTCCTTTTGGATCATTATCCTTCTTCTCAACTTTTGTGACAGATATATGCTGTCTGTTTGTTTGGTTGGTTCCAGAACCTGCCACAACTTCCATCTTTTTTGAACCATTGCCCCCAGAGACTGAAATGAAGTAAAATGATATCCAATACGTTGGAAAAAATGAGACACGTTAAAATAAAAAGCAGGTGCAAAATGTCATCCTACACTTAGCATACAAAGAATATAAGTAAAACTTATCACCCCTGGAGCAGTTAATAACAAATGTTATACCTAACAGCCATGTATGTTTCGCATAATGAGTCCTATATCAATCATAATTAGTACATGCATATCTGACCTACAATTGTCAGAATACAAACTCCACGATCCCTATCAAAACAATGCTCTCAACTTTCTTGCAGGATATATTCAGTTTCAACTTAGGGCATGATCTTTCAATAAAGAATAGAGTATTTTCTCTCTAGATTACAGGAACAAAAATATAATGACAAGATAAACTGAGCATGCATAGGCCTGGCAAGTTATACCAAACAAATCAGATTCACTCTAGCAATTTTGAATGTATATATAGCTAAAGTTTGACAGTGACTCTTTAAAAAATGTAAGCTATGTACAGTAGTAAACTTTGACAGTGACTCACTATCACTTCTTCCATTGTCATTATTATACTAAAGAGCAAGTCACTGAAGATTTTATAAAGAAGCCTTGCAAAAGGTAAAAGCAAAATAGTTCATCCTTATGTTCCTGCTGCAGCTACAAATGCTTAAAAGGATAGAACACATAAGCATTAGGACATGGTCCATAGGACTTTTAGAACTTCTTATAACTATTTTTATTTGAGAGTCCAGAACATGAGACCAGCAGAGAACAACAAAGACAAAACCTCCCTGAGCAAATTCTACTTATGTATATTATGTATATGGTTACAATTATCTACTTTAAGGTTTTGATGCAAGTATCTGTACCTGCTTGGGTAGAACTAGGTTTGGAACTCCCAATCTGGAGTTTCTCAAATGGTGGAGGCCCACCAGCATCGCTTTCTCGAACTGGCTTGAAAGAGGAGCGTGAGAAGCCCAAGTACTTCTGGTTCATCTCCCATTCTTCATACAATGTTTGCACAACACCTCCTAGTACAGTTATTACACCGGGAACTAGGCAAAGTATGCCACTATTTACCATAGGTTTCTTTTCCAGTCGAATCTGCAAAAAAAAAAAATTAATTTAACAAAATGAAAACGGAACCATGAGGATGAGACCAAATAGCAGAGCGGACTATTTTTTACCAATACCGCCCAAAGCACACACACTACAAAGAAGCATCAAAAGAACAGCAAAAAAAAGAAAAGAAATGCCATGTATCTCTCTAGCGTCAAGCTTTAACGAGTTAATGTTTACAGGTGTCCGCTCAAACTAATGAATCTAAGATGGACGAAAAACTTTTCAAGGTACTTTTAAGCTGATCTATAAATACAAACCGCATATGATTATGAATTCATGACCTATTGATGAGACTTTAAACTTCAATCTCAAACTCCATAATCAAATCAACACCGAAATTCCAGCTTTCCTTGAACACATCTATTCACATGAATTATCCAAACCTATAAGAATCCGTTACTTAAAACTAGTTAATGAATCAAACAGAGAAAAAAAAATTATAAGGAGTTTCCTAAACAAACTTTTAGAAACAAGTACATTACAATTTTGGATTAAAGTGCTAACGCCAAATAAATAATCAACCAAACCTATTTGATTAAGAGTGTGAGATGAAGAACCTTAGTACCGGGAACAACATCATCAGACAACGAAGGGATGTAAGAGTACTCAATCGCAGTGAGCTGAGTGTGTCCATCCGTCAACATCAACTTCAACATTCTCCGATTACTCAAACCAGTCGCGAAGCTGCTTCTACTCACATCCTTCGCATCAGCTACCTAATTCATCCGCTCGCCAAAAGTTCGTCTAACTAAGTACCAAAACCTAATAATTGCATTTCATGAGAAAGATTCAACGAACAGGAAAAGAGATTACGAAGATACCTGGAGGATTATAGGAACATGAAGCTGTGGGGACTTCCGAAGGAGAGAAGAAGGATCCGGCAGGGACTTTCCGCCGACGGTGCGAAGGTCCAAGTTGCATAGCTCAGATTCGAGGTTGACGCCTGAGTAAACTGCGGCAATTGATTTGACTTGATCAATGTCATCGAAGCACCATCCCTTGGTTGCCAAGCGTTGTAGAAGAGGATCTGCCGATGGGGACGAGATTGATGCCTCCATTTTTTTTGCCGCTCTTACTCTTCTCTTTCTTCTATATATTTAGGATGTCAATGGGTCTGGTGGCTGGTGACGAGCTCGACTGTCAATGGGTCTGGTGGCTGGTGACGAGCTCGACCTTCATCCGAACCGTCATCCAAAATTGTCCACCCCACCCTATCTCATCCGTATCAAAGCGCCGTCCTTTATTTATAAATTTATAAAAAAAAAAGTTAAATATTTTGCTAAAGATCAATATAATACTTAAATTTAACTAAAATTAACATAATAATAATATAATGTACAACATTATAATCAAACAAGATCTAAAATAAACAAATTATAACGAACCAATAATAATAATCATCGAAATATATTAGGAAAGAATATATATATTTATAACGAACCAATAATTACAACTAAAATATATTAGAAAAGAAAATATATGGTTTACTTTAATATAGTTTATATAGTAAGGAAATAAAAGTAAAATATTTATAATATAAAACTATAAATATTAAAAATAAAAATTAAGCGGGTGGATACGGGTCGGATGGTTGAGTCGATGATGGATCGGGCGATGGGTGGATGAAACCTTCACCCGCATCCATCACCCGCTTCATCCACCACCCGCTTTCACCCGTCTATTATCTGGTTTTTCACCCTTTTTCGTTGGATCGGGTGGCCGGATATCCGTCGGGTACGGGTGAAATTGTCATCCCTATCTATATTCTTGTTCGCTCTCCTCTTCGTTTCTTCTTTTATTTTCCTTTTTATATGATATGAATCCGAACAACCCATTAGAATTTAGAAGAACCTGCGATTTTTCGATCTCTTAATACACCAATATTATTTGATGTATTTCAGTTGGGCCTTTTGGGCCCTTTTAGACACACATTTGGGCTTTGTCATGGATCGTGGAAGTGGAAACCGACTGATATCTACATAGAAGTTTATTTTTTTATACAAAGAAAAACGATATTAGTCATAATTTCTCACTTTTAAAGTTTTATTGTAAATGAAAGAAAAGGTTAACCCATTTGGTTGTAATTCTAGAAACGAAAACGAAATGGAAATGAATTCATATAATTTGAAATGAACAATAACCATGACAGGTATAAGTAGATCAATCCCCTTCAATTTGAAATCGTACTAAAAACACCTATCGATTTCGAAGTAAAAAAAAACTTCAATGACCTATTCTCGAGCCACGCCTCACCCTCCTCATGTGTCAAAAATCACTCATATGATAATGATTCGAGCTCAAAACAATATGACTCGTGTGAATCATACATGAGCTTGCTACCAAGGCTTACTTGTAACAACCCCAAATTCTAGTAAGCAAAAAAAAAAACATGAAATAAGTTATTAGTGATATTGTCACATATACAATTTTTTTACGTGTTACATTGAGTAAAAATAATTGTTATTTTCTATAAGGTGTAATGAAAGGTCAAAGCAACACTAGCAACAAATTTTACTAACATCGAAACAGTTTGGCTCTCTTCAGAGTTTCGGAAACAATCTAGCGCCGTCAAGAAACCCTAGTTACTCGAACTTCTCAAATCCACATAGAATCTCGTGCAAACAAGATAACAAGAAGCTTTGGAAGATCTCCGAACCCTATGGGGAAACTTATCGTTGATGGAAGGAGAAGGAAAAGTGACGAAACTTGAACCAGATATAGACGGAAGGCTAAAAGGAATCCTTGAGTTCTGCGCCATCGGAAAGATATGTGTACAGAGGCAAGTTAGTGGTTATGTTCTAAGAAACACATTGAGGGGAATATACGGAAGGAGGTGGCTATTAAGGAATTGGGAGACAACAAGTTCTTCTATTACTTCTTTGAGAAAAAGGGACAAGGAGAAGGTTATAGAAGGACGGACATGGTCCTTTGACGACCACATGATATTCCATTCGAAAATCGACCCAAATGGTTGGCATTGAAGATATCTCCTTCATGCAAGTCGCCTTTTTGGGTGATTATTAGAGATGTTTCCATTGGTTTGCAGACAATCGAATAGTGAAAATGCTAGGTGAAAAGACATGGAGATTCATAAAATATAAACAAAGGAGAGGGGAAGGATTGCTGAAATACATGAGGGTTTGCATGGAGATAGATGTAACAAAACCAATTTCGAGAGGCATGAAAGTTCTCATAGGAGAAAGGAGAAGTGGTTCGGTTTCCGGTACGAAAGGTTGCCTATATTGTGCTTTACATGTGGAAGATTAGGACACACTATGAAGGAATGCATGCACAATCAAACTATTAGAGATGGTATTGAGAAGAAGATTACACAACAATATGGTCCATGGCTAAGGGTACAAATAAGGGGAAGTGCAGGAGGAGTATGGGGAGACAAAGGGATAGGTAGGAAGTGGAAAGAAGAAATGAGTGATTTGGAGGAGGTGTTTGACTCCGAACAAGAAAATCAAGAGGAAAAAAGTGAAGAAGTTGAGGTAGACACCGAGGATAACATCCAAAGAAAAGAAGGGGATGATAGGAATGGTTTGATAGTGGCGAAGACGAGCGATGAGAACATGATAGAAAGGAAAGTAAGAGGATTTATAAGGAACAATAGAAAAAATCAAGAAGGGACTGAGGAGGAAAATTACAGGAACGAGGAAGGAGCTATGTTTTAGTGGAGGAAAGAGTAAGATGACTATAGTAGAGGAGGAAGACAATAGACAAGACGTAAAGCTTAAGAAACAAAAGAACATTGGAAGTTAAGAAGGAGTCCGTTACTCGAGTAACGAGTTTGGGAAGAACCCAAACTTGTCAAAAGCAATTTAAAAAATATTAGGATGGAACTGTCGGGGCTGCACAATGCCCCGATAGTGAGGACTCTCCGGGAATAGTCACGGAGAATGTGCCCTACTGTAGTTTTTCTCATGGAAACTATGGTAAATAAAGCGGAAACGGAAGGTGATGAAAAAGTGTGTTTTCTCGAATGGATTGAATGTTGATAGTAATGGCCTTTTGAAAGGGCTTGGTTTACGGTGGGAGATATTGACGCGGGTTTAGTATCTTAAGCCGCTCACTATGTTTTGATCAAAATAACAAACCAAGGAACGGGATTCAAATGGGGTTTGACAAGCATTTACGGATGGTCCTATGTTTTATTTCGGATATTTCAATGAAACTATGTTCCAAAGTGAAAAAAGATGGAGGAACCTTAAGACGGCCACAAGAGATGCAAACATTCCGAGAGGTTGTGACGATTGTGAACTTGGAGATCTTGGCTGGGAGGGGAGAGTGTTTACATGGTGTAGAGGAGTGATTAGTGAAAGAATGATAGAAGAAATGATAGATAGGTTTTTGGCTAGGGACGAGTGAAAATCTATCTTTTCCTTGCATAGGGTTAAACACTTGCCTAGGAACCATTCGGATCATTGCCCAATCATGGTGGATACTAAAGGAAAGGAAGGAAGTGGAAGGAGGAAGAAAACAAGACGATTAAAAATGGTGGCTATATAAAGAGGTATGCAACGACATTGAGGAAAATGTATGGAATGCGGGTAAAGGAAGGAAAACTGAAGTAAGACTAGGAATGGTCATGGAAGAACTGAGTATGAAGGGGAGGAAAACATTGAAAAGAAGGAAGGAAGAGGACAAGGAATTAAAAGCGGAACTCAAGGGGCTACAATCTAAGCACCCGTCTTTAATTACATTAGAGAGGGGAAGAGCTATTGTATTGCAGTTGGATAGACTACACCGCAAAGAGGAATCATATTGACATATCCGAGCTAGAACAAATGATTTGAAGGATAGTGACCGCAATACGGCTTATTTTCACCATAAGTCATTTCAACGTAAGAGAAGAAACGAGGTCACAAGCTAACAAGATGAGTCGGCAAAGATCATGCAAAAGAAGAGGAAATTGAGGAAGTTGTGACTAAATACTTCCGAAAAAAGTCTTCAAGTCAGGAAACAATGAGGATAGCATGGTGCATACTGTGACCTCAATTGAAAGGAAGGTGCATGATGAGATGAACGTAAAACTGGAACAAGAGTCAACTGAGAAGGAGATATAGGAAGCGCTTTCGAAAACGCACCCTTCAAAGGCACCGGGGATTGATGGTCTATATGTTTTTTATCAACGATTTTGGGGTCTTGTAGGGGAGGAAGTAATCGGATTTGTGAAAAGATGGTGGAAAAGTGAGTTGCCCATCAAAGAGGTGAACACAACCGTTATTGCTCTCATTCCAAAGGTGACCAATCCGAAAACGGCATCGGAGTATCGGCCTATAAGCCTTTGTATAGTTCTCTACAAGATCGTTGCTAAGGTACTCTCTAACAAGTTGAAAGTGTTCTTTCCCGAGATAATCTCTAAGGAGAAAAGTGCATTTGTGATGGGTAGACACATCTCTAATAATGTATTGGTGGCCTTAGAGGTATTTAATCACATGAAAAATGAAAAGGAAAGGGAATCAAGGAGAAATGGCAATCAAGCTTGACATGAGCAAGGCATGATAGGATTGAATGGAACTTCTGATGGAAAGTGATGAAAAGATTCAGATTCGGTAATCTCTGGAAAAAGTGATGGAATGTGTCTCCTCAACATCCCTTTGCTTTGACATTAATGGGAATTTTACAAGAGAATTCATTCCGGAGTGTGGATTAAGACAAAGTGATCGATCCCATATCACCCCTCCTCTTTATTTTATGTGCGGAGGTCTTCTCTTTCATGCTGAGAAAGGAGACTAGAGGGGGGCGATTATCCAGAATCCAGGTATGTCGAGGAGCACCTATGGTTTCAATTCTCACATATTTTTGCAGACGATAGCTTGCTCTTTGCGAGAGCAAACCTTCAAGAGTGCTATTGATTACTTATCTAATCAGCAAATACGAAAGGGCCTCAAGACAAAAGATTAATCCAAACAGAACAAAGGTGTCGTTGAGTAGAAATATACATGTGATTTCCGGGGTGCATCTGGTTGGTGTAATGGGTATGAAAAGGGTCTCTAGACATGGGAAATATATGGGGTATCCGGCCTGCTATGGTAGGGCAATCTAAGAAGGCAACATTCAAGTCTTAAAGACAAGATATCATAGAAGCTAGAAGGATGGAAAGAAAGGTTGTTGTCTCAAGCAGGAAATGAGGTGTTGCTTAAGGCTACAATACAAGTATCCCAACCTACATATATGATGTTTGTCTTTCGAAGGCCACATACATTGATTGATGAGATCCATTCATTGATGGAGAGATTTTGGTAGAGAATGACGGAACAAAAACGAAGGATCCATTGGAAGAGTTGGGATTTCCTATTTTCTCCCCAAATGATTAAGCGGATTGAGTTTTAGGAATACGAAGACTTTTAACGATACAATGCTTGAAAAGCAATATTGGAGGCTTGTCACTGATGGTTAATCACTTGCTACCCAAGTTCTTAAGGCAATGTATTATAGGTCATCTTGCTTCCTAGACTCGTCTTTGGCTTTTTCACCAAATATATGTGTTGGAGGGTTAGAAATAGGAGAAATGTTAACGTGTGGCATAATGCTTGGATTTCAAGGAAGGTGGGAAAGGTATGAAGTCCCCGACATGCACTGATGTTGGATCAATAGACATGATGATGCGTCCTTGGAATCGTTGAAGGACGAACGCCGGATCTAGACCAAGCTAGAGTTTCGACTACTCGTTGTTGATGTGCAAATGAGAAATTTGATAGAAGTTTGGTAGGGCGAAAGCGATTGAGATGGAGGCGGAAGCGTAGGTTTGATTCGATCTAGAGAGATCGAGCAAACGTTGTAGTTGATTTGAGAGTTTGATTCTTTAGAAGAATCCTCGAATGTGAGTTCTTGGATCTAAGACTTGATCCAAGGAAGAACTTTGAGGGGATGGAAGAGGAAGTGATGCCCAAATCAAGAAAGAGGATTTTCCTTCAAATAACTTGATTAATATTGAACATGATTTACAAGTGAAGCCAAGCATCCCTTATATAGTGGGTGAAGGCTACAACAAAAGTCGGAAATTGAATGACGGAAATAAAGGCGGGAAATAAAGTCGGGGCAACTCCCGAAACCAAAGATCTAGACTATCAATGCCGGAAATTAACTCACGGAATTAAGTTCCGGAATTAATGTTCCGAAAATTAAAGTCTATTATTATTTAAAATGCAAAATATAATAATAATAATATTTGCTAGCTTGATGACGTGGCGCCGGAAGTCTATGCCATGGTGGAGTGGTGACATGGCATGCCACTAACGGGTCCAGGTGATGTGACGGTGTCGGATGATTGAGCTGGTAGCTTGGGCGATGGCTTTGGCTCGGGAACGAGTGAGCGGTCCATCGGAGCGAACCCGCAAAGCATCGTCCTCTTCATCCGCGGTCATAGTGGTCAAGGGCGCATCAGTCCCCCCATCTTGGATGTGAAACGTCCCCGTTTCACCGTCGTCAAATAAGGGCTCAACATAAGAGGCTAGATCCTTGACATTGAACGTTGGGTGCACGCCGTAGGAATCCGGAAGCTCCAACTTGTAGGCATTTGGACCATGTCGTGATAGGATCCGGAAAGGGCCATCACCTCGATCCGATAGCTTGCCCTTGCGTCGAGATGGGAAACGCTCCTTCCTTAAGTGGAGCCAAACAAGATCGCCGGGCTCGAAAGATATGTCGCGACGGCCCTTATTGCGTTGTTCGGCAAGTTGGGCGGCACGACGTTGGAGTTGTGCTCTTGTCCGCTCATGAAGTTCAATGATTGAGGCGGCTCGACTTGCGGCGTTGATGTGTTCACCCTCCTTGAGTGGACGTGGTGTGAAGTCCAATGGCGTGTGTGGATTAAGGCCATAGACAACTTCAAATGGTGAGAGTTTAGTTGCCGAGTGCCTAGACCTGTTATATGAAAACTCCACAACCGAAATTAAGTCCTCCCACTTTCGTGGGTTGTTCCTAAGCGTTGCTCTAAGTAGAGCACCGAGAGTCCGATTGGTCACCTCCGTTTGACCATCGGTTTGGGGGTGATAACTACTTGAGAACAACAAGTTGGTTCCAAGTTTTCCCCACAACGTTCTCCAGAAGTGACTCACAAATTTCACATCCCGATCACTAAGGATGGAACGTGGTATCCCGTGTAAGCGCACCACATTGTTAAAGAATAATGTGGCAACATCGCTAGCATTTTGGGTGCTCTTACACGCGATAAAATGAGCCATTTTGGAAAAACGGTCGACTACCACAAAAATGGAGTCGTTGCCTCGTTTGGACATAGGTAGGCCAACTACAAAGTCCATAGAAAGATCCTCCCAAGGTCCCATTGGTATAGGCAAAGGAGAATACAATCCGTCCGGACCTTGACGCGATTTGGCATGATGACATGTTATGCAACTTGTGCAAAACCGTGTCACATGCTTGCGCATTTTCGGCCAAAAGAAGTGCTCTTGGAGAGCGGCGAGAGTCTTGGTAGCACCGAAGTGACCACGACCCTCATGGGCTTCCTTTATCAACAAGTGGCGTATGGACGAACGCGGAATACAAAGTTTTCCCGCGCGGAACAAATAGCCATCATTAATAAAGAAGGTCTCATGCTCTCGGAGGTCAAGGCATTTGGCAAATATATCCTTGAAGTCAAGAACCGTGGCATATAACTCTTTGATAAGAGCAAAGCCATGGATCTTGGCGTCCATATGCACCAAGAGGATATATCGCCGAGAAAGGGCATCGGCTACCACATTCTCTTTTCCTTTCTTATGCCGAATGACATAAGGAAAGGTTTCTAAAAATTCTACCCAACTTGCATGGCGCCGACTCAAATTAGTTTGACTCTTGAGATATGAAAGAGCCGCATGATCCGAATGAATCACGAACTCCTTCGGCCAGAAGTAGTGTTGCCATGTCTTTAGACAACGAACTAAAGCATATAGTTCCTTGTCATAGGTTGGATAGTTGAGTGGTGGACCGGAAAGCTTTTTCGCTAAAGTAAGCAATGGGCCGATTCTCTTGGAGAAGAACCCCCCCAATGCCAACATTAGATGCATCACACTCCACCTCGAAGGTTTTCGAGAAATTTGGGAGTTGGAGTAGTGGTGCATTGCAAAGTCGGTCTTTGAGCGCATCAAACGCTCGAGCATGGGTATCACGCCACTCAAACGTGACACTCTTAGTAGTGAGCTCATGAAGCGGCGCCGCTACCGAGCTAAAGTCTTTGACAAAGCGTCGGTAGAAGCCCGCTAAGCCGAGAAAGGCTCGGACCATGGTGACCGTACTAGGTGTAGGCCACTCCCGAATAGCGCGAACTTTGGATTCGTCTACTCGGAGTCCGTCCTTAGACACGACATAGCCAAGAAATATAGTTGTGTCGGAACAAAAGACACATTTTTCAATATTGACGAATAATTGTTCTTGTCTAAGGCACTCGAGCACTTGGCGAAGGTGCCCGATGTGCTCATCCAAAGACTTACTAAAAATTAAAATATCATCAAAATAAACAACTACGAAATTACCCAAAAACCGGCGAAGGACATGGTTCATGAGGCGCATGAACGTTGATGGGGCGTTGGAGAGTCCAAACGGCATGACAAGCCACTCATATAAACCGTACTTTGTCTTGAAAGCCGTTTTCCACTCGTCACCCTCGGTCATCCGGGTTTGGTGATACCCGCTCCGGAGATCAATCTTTGAGAACATGGTGGCGCCGTGTAGTTCATCCAACATGTCGTCAAGGCGCGGGATCGGATGCCGGTACTTGACGGTTATTTGGTTGATGGCTCGGCAATCGACACACATCCTCCAAGACCCGTCCTTCTTGGGCACCAAAATGACCGGCACGGCACATGGTGAAAGTGACTCACGAACATATCCCCGGTCTAGGAGCTCTTGGACTTGACGTTGTAGCTCCTTAGTTTCTTCCGGACTTGCACGGTAAAGCGGCACGGTTGGGTAAAGACGCGCCGGGCACCAAATCGATTTGGTGCTCAATTCCACGGATCGGTGGCAAGCCGGGTGGTAGTTCATCGGTCAAGACGTCCTGAAAATCAGACAACAAAGTAGACACCTCGTGCGGCATATTACTAAGGTCATTGGAAGTAGATAAGCAAAAAGGAACAAGTAAGAAGCATGGCAACTTGCCTTCCTTGACCGGTGTCACATCATGTTTCCGGGCGAAAAGTACCCTCGGCTCACACCGGCCTTTGATTATTGGTTCCGGAGATGGTAAAGTTGCATTCGCTGGGACGATGCTTCCTTTACTACCTCTAGACTCAATAGCACGGTTACTAGAGGCGGTGTTTTGGGATCCGGAAAGTACTAGCACCCACAACATCGGAAGGACTCCTAGGAGGGTCCGATGTTGCCGGCGTAGTGGTCTCATCAATGGTTTGTTGCCTCTTCCGTTCCGCATAATCAATTAATATTTCACGTGGAGTCATAGGCAACAATGTGACCCGTTTTCCATTATATTGGAACATGTATCTATTAAGATAACCATCATGGAATGTACGGAAATCGAATTTCCATGGTCATCCCTAATAATACATGTGTGGCGTCCATCTTGATAACATCACAAAGGATCTTATCAACATAGCCTCCTATGAAAAACGTCACTCAAGTTTGTCGTGTGACGGTGTCACACGCCTTATCAGAAATCCATTGGATTCCATAAGGTGTTGGGTGGGGGGTTGTAGGCAACTTAAAGTGTTTTACCACTTTTTCGTTGATAATATTACAACAAGAACCCCCATCAACTATGAGAGAGAGACTAGTGTTATTGACCAAACAACGAGAGTGAAGAGATTCTCGGCGTTGGTTAATAGGGACAAATTCCTTAACGGCTAAAATTCTACGAGATACAAGGGCGAACTTACCGGGTTGTGCCGGGCCGCAAGCCATTTGTTCGTCGCATGGTTCCATGCCGTAGTAGGGGTCGGCGTCTTGGTCATCCTCTATGATGATATCGCCGTCTTCTTCATCTTCCTCATCTTCATATGAGGGATTGGGCAAACAACACACGCTTTGTGTTCGGGCAATCACGTTGGACGTGACCGAATCTGCTACATTTATAACACACGGGCTCCCTTGGCCGTGCCGCCGGTGGAAGGTCCTTGAGGGGTGCGGGCGGGAGGCACTTGTGCGGGACATTGGACCACGTTGTGGTGCCCTCTCGGTATCCGCTTGTCGGGTGGATTGGACCATCCGTTGGGCTCCTTTGGTGGCGCCGGACTCTTGATAACTAGATACATCTCGAGCACGGGTGTTAGTAGAATAAGCGTATTGATTTGGAGAGGAGTTATACCTTGAGTATTTTGGAGTCTCTTGTTGTTGCTTGTGAAGCTTCATGGCCGCATGACACAAAGCTCCCAGGTCCCTATATGGAACGATCTCAAGGGGTCGTCGGAATTGATGGATTGAGGCCACTCATGAACTTTGGTGGCGTAAGGCGGAAGGCGAGGCCGAGATGCCGGCCTTCATATGCATGTCCTCGAGCTTGGCCAAGTAGGCCACCGGAGTGAGTTTGCCTTGTTGGAGCTCGGGCAATTTGCATTACCGCATATCATTTTTTGAAGTCGTCGGGGACATACTTCTTTTTCATGACGTAGATCAGTTGATCAAACGTCGCAACCGGTTCCATCCTCGTTTCACGGACGTGTTCATACCGGTTCCACCAAGATTTTGCATCGCCTTCAAAGTACAAGGTTGCCGCTTCGATCTTCTCCGTACTCCTCATAGTGGCAATGGTTCAAAGCCCTTTTCATGTTCTGTGCCCAATCAAGAAACACACAAGGATCATATTCCCCAAAAAATATTGGAAATTTAACTTTACCTTCCCTACGAGCTTTGTAGGGATCCGGGCGGGGCGGTGGCATATCATCATGATGGGCTCGTTGATGTGCATGCCTTGGTGGGTTAGGAGGAGGCAACCATTCTTCTCCTCGGTCTTGGTTCTCAATGGATCTCGGACGGGTGGGTGCCATGGACGGACATGAGCCACCCGTTCCAAGTTGGCTTCATCGTCGGAAACTCATCAAAATCGTCCCCTCGTCATACTCATCATAGTCGCGGTATGATGAACGCCGGCTACGTCGTTGGTGGCGTTGCTCATATCGATCATTACCGGAACGTCGAGGATGACGATCTTGTTGATTGGTGTGCCCGATATTCTTCCTGTATGGGACGGTTAGTATTATGTGCATTAGATAAAGGTGGGGGCGATCCGTACCGTTTACGATTGCGCTCGAAGCGCTTGTTCCGATCCATTGTATCTACATAAAGTAGATCATCCGGAGTCGGGCCATTATTGTTCTCGGTCTCATTGAGGTGGTGCCTGCCGTCTTGTTGAGTTTGGCTTTCGATGACTGAGGCAAGCCTAAGACCTTGAGATGGGTCGGTTCCCAAAAGACCTTTGGCCCTTCCGACGAGCGTCGGACGTGGAAGTCTCGACCATGGTGTCATTTGATTTGGGCGGGGCGTGGAGTGGTCGTAAGGGCCAAAGTTGTGCCCTCATCTCCTCCATTTGTTGGCTTTAGACTAACATAAGGAGGCATTTTCTCGTTCACGAGCATCCTGTGAGTTTTCTATATCCACGTTAGTCATGATTCCAAATGAATACAAACAAATGCAAGCAATCAAATGAGCAAGGTGACGAATTAAGTCAACGTTACCAAGTTCAAGTGCGTTAAGGTTCTACTTTTGGGAAGGCCGTTTGGCGGTTAAGCAAGGTAGGCAAATCCAACAAAATTTGAACCAATTCACACAAATAAACAAGTGATATTTTGCACGTATGTAAGAAAATGGAGAGACAGAAGATGGACGGATTGTCACTCGGCAAGCTTTGCTTGCTTTCGGTCTTTGACCGTTTTGTAAAATCCGATTTTTCGGATGGACCGGTTTGCCGGACGTCTTTTCACTTTGTATTTTTTTTTTTTTTTTTTTTGAACTTTGCAACTTTTTTTGATGCAAGAGATGAAACACTTTGGAAACAAATCCGCTTTGTTGAAGAGTTTTGATTTTTTTTTTTTTTTGTTTGAATATCAAAATGCAAGATATCCGAATTTGTTAAAAAAAAATCCCAAGAAATTTGGTAAAATCGATTAACAAACTTGTCGGATTGGGTCGGTTGAAGAACAAATTGTTTTTGATAGATGGTTTGATGGCAAACCAACTATCTCCTAAATTTGTTTGGTGAGAAAAAAAAAAAAAATTCAAGAAAAACTTCGAAGAACACGAAGAACAAGTTGAAGATCTTCAAGAAGGGAAGAACAACAAAGGCAAAGAAGGATAAAAATATAACGCACAAAAACAAGAGTAAAGAGACTTAGCTTCGATCCCTTTGCTCTGATGCCAATTTGATGCGTCCTTGGAATCGTTGAAGGACGAACGCCGGATCTAGACCAAGCTAGAGTTTCGACTACTCGTTGTTGATGTGCAAATGAGAACTTTGATAGAAGTTTGGTAGGGCGGAAGCGATTGATATGGATGCGGAAGCGTAGGTTTGATTCGATCTAGAGAGATCGAGCAAACGTTGTAGTGGATTTGAGAGTTTGATTCTTTAGAAGAATCCTCGAATGTGAGTTCTTGGATCTAAGACTTGATCCAAGGAAGAACTTTGAGGGGATTGAAGAGGAAGTGATGCCCAAATCAAGAATGAGGATTTTCCTTCAAATAACTTGATTAAATTGAACATGATTTACAAGTGAAGCCAAGCATCCCTTATATAGTGGGTGAAGGCTACACCAAAAGTCGGAAATTGAATGACGGAAATAAAGGCGGGAAATAAAGTCGGGGCAACTCCCGAAACCAAAGGTCTAGACTATCAATGCCGGAAATTAACTCACGGAATTAAGTTCCGGAATTAATGTTCCGAAAATTAAAGTCTATTATTATTTAAAATGCAAAATATATAATAATAATATTTGCTAGCTTGATGACGTGGCGCCGGAAGCCTATGCCATGGTGGAGTGGTGACATGGCATGCCACTAACGGGTCCAAGTGATGTGACGGTGGTCGGATGATTGAGCCGGTAGCTTGGGCGAT
The DNA here is from genome assembly GCA_002319775.1 of Fagopyrum tataricum. Lineage (NCBI taxonomy): Eukaryota > Viridiplantae > Streptophyta > Magnoliopsida > Caryophyllales > Polygonaceae > Fagopyrum > Fagopyrum tataricum. Next base: position 4,607,074 of record CM008283.1, read on the forward strand.
GGCTTTGGCTCGGGAACGAGTGAGCGGTCCATCGGAGCGAACCCGCAAAGCATCGTCCTCTTCATCCGCGGTCATAGTGGTCAAGGGCGGCATCACATGAAAGTGAAGGACTTACTTCTAACTAATAACATTGAGTGGAACACAACACACTCATTGACCCGATGTTTACTATGGGAGATGTCTCTCTGATCAAGAATATGACAAGGAATATGAATGAAGACTATGATGACCTTCGTGTATGGTGGTCAAATAAGGACGGTCTCTTCTCTTTGATGAGTGCTTATTATTGGTTGGGTTGATGCAGTCACTTGGAGAGGTGGCAAGAAAGGCTCGGTGGTAGGTTGTTGATGGACCAAATCTGATTTGGAAACTCAAACTCTTACAAAGATTATGTCGTTCACTTGGAGGTTATGTACTAAATTTATGGCTACACGTTTGGCTTTGTTGGAAAAACAAAAAATAATTGTTGTGGACTCCAAATGTGCGAGATGTGACGAGTTTAATGAATCAGTTTTGCATGTTTTTATTTTATGTGAAAGTGATAGAGATATTTGGAGTGGTCCTTGGACTTTCGATAATGTCCTCCATGCGATTCCTTACCCAATGACGGAATTATTCCAAGAGTTTATGAACGGTTTTGTATTAAGCACTTAATGACATTATTTCCAAGGCGTGGATAAGTTGATGCTATATAGACAAGTTCATATTTGAAGATGAACCACCGAACGTGCATGTACTAAAGGAAGGCTTCCTACAGGCACAGGTTCGTGTCAACAAGAGGAGGCATGCAAATGGCAACAAAACCCTCGATGATGCTAAATGGAGTCTACCGGAGGAGGGGATCGCTAAGATAAATGTTGACGTTGCTAGCAACACGATAAGACAAAACAAAACCACCCATTCATTTTATGCATTGAGTCATATATCCATTATTAGATCATATTATTATTATGTCAACAATTCAACAAGTACAACCATTTTATAATAAACTATTTTCTAATACATATTTAAACAAAATAAAAAAAAGAAAAAAGTTGTAATTAGACCTGTTCATATCCGACAGGCCGGGCTTTCGGTCTGACCTGGCCTAGAGTGGTGCCCATATCCGGTTCGATGGGCTTGGCGGGTTGGGTTTCCCCTATGTTCATACCTGCCCGTTTTTTCTGGACGGACGGACCGGACTTCCCATATATAATCAGGTCTAGTCATAAATTATTTAGTGTTGAATAAAAATACAATACTAACAAATAGAAAACTAACATTTTGTTTATTTGACTTGTGTACTCTTACTATAGTGCATACATTAATTGTTAATAACGTAAGCAAGCTTCAAATCATCCACAAAGATAAATGAGTTCACATTCATGTATAGATATATTGTTTCCTACTCCAAAATGTAACGTATTAGTATTTCTTTGTATAAAATGTATTTAGGAAATATTATCCATTTGTCTATGTGGTAAAACGTATACATTTCATAATTAATTTATACTCGGAAATATTATGAAAACTTGTGATAAATTATATAAAGGGTTAATTTTATTTAAATAAAAAAATTTAAGGTTATATTTTGTAATGTATTACACTAAATTATTATAATATCCGTAAACTTTTTTCACATAACTTATAAAAATTAAAAGAATATAAGCTACGATAAATTATCATAATCTTCGTAAGTTTGTGTTCAAACGCTCACTCTATATCCTATTCTCTTCTTCATAAGCTTCATAAACGTACTACTAAAATTAGGCCTCTCAAACGGATCCTTCGTGGCTTTTCTAACACCATATATTTTATGGAATTTCTTTAGTTCATTGATTTAAGTTTTGAAAATAAAATTAAATCGTAACTTTTTATAGTAGAACAAAAGTTTGGATGTGGTATATCCGTATACAACTCTAATCATATAGTTTGTGTGCACTTCAGGCATTTCAAGATAGTTGGAATTGTTATTAGAAGGTCGAGATGAGTATACCCGCTTTATTAGATCTTCGTTCATTTGACGAAATTCAAGTGTATATACCTACAAAATTAATCTTTATTCATCAACAAGGTGCTTTATACCTATCTTATTACATATTTACAGGAGTAGCACTTCTTGTTACGTGTCACACAGAAAAATGCTAACAGCCACGTGTTATTTTAGCATTTAACCGCAGCCCACAAAATATTAATAAAGTTTATTCATTAAAAAAATATTTAAAGAAATATGTATAAAAACATAGATTCTACTGAAAAAAAATGTATAAAAATATAAATTATGCGACCAACAAGAATTTAAACGTTAATAAATTCAACGACCAACAAAACAAAAGATCTTCCCTAAGCAAATATTTATTAATGTATTATATAATAGATAAAAATATTAACATATGAACCAATATTATAAGGGAGAAAAAAAAATCATATTATGAGTTATTATATAATTAGATATTTTATTAATGTATTATAATATTATATATAAAACTTACAAATATTTGTTGCTTATTATCTACTCTATCTAATGACAAAAAAATAATTTATATATAATCCTTAAAAAAAATAACAAAAAATATTTTTATCAAAATTCCGTGCAAGGCACGGATAATACACTAGTACATCTTTATACGTCAGCTATCCACTCCCCGGCATAAAAAAAAAGTCATATTTCCTTTGTATGCAAAATCCTAACAAACTACCTCTCATTTTCGTAACTCCTATTCACAATTAATGTCTCAAACCTCCAAAACATTTACATACATTACAAACAATACCCCTCTCCAACTACAAACCGTCACCTTAACACTCAAGGTATTATTACTCTTACTATAAAACCTAAAGAGCCCATGCACATTTAAAACTCCAAACTACTCTAGATTTCAATGCAAAATCAACCAAGCACCAAAACACAAAACCTCAATGGCTAAAATCTTGAAGAACATCAAACCCACCCCTCTTTCCGTATCATCAATTACGCCCTTAAACTTCGACAAACCTCTCTCGGCTATTCCCCCAACCCATCTATGGCCCTCGAGCCACGTCGAGAATCACCCATTAGAGTCAATCACTCTTCCTCTCATTGACATATCTAACCCGAAACAAAAACAACTCGTTCAAATATGCTTGTGAAGAATGGGGATTTTTCCAAATCATCAATCATGGTGTGCCTCAAAAACTCTTAGATGATTTCGAGAGAGAGGTTATCAAGTTGTTTTCTCTTCCGATGAAGGTCAAGCTTAGGGCTCTTCGTAATACGCATGAAACTTCGGGTTATGGAGGCGTTCCTGTTGCCGAGGTTTTCACCTAATAAGTTATGGCATGAGGGTTTTGGCATCAAAGAAGGAGCTTCGTGAGCATGCTAGCAAGCTTTGGCCTCCTCATGGAAACCCTATGTTTTGGTACGTATTAGTATATAGCTATAAGTTCTTTGTATATAATGATATCAAACATGCACGTGATAATTTTATATTATTATTAGTATATAGCTTAGTTTATAGAACTTTCATTGAGGTATTATTATTTATTTTTTTATTTTGAAGGGACCTTCGTAAAGATAATTTTATATTTTGTCTAATTTACGATGAAACACATATTTTAAAATACATTTTTCATAAAAATTGGTATTTGATGGTCAATACATGAACAAGATATTTCACTGACTCGGGACGGATAATTATTGGAATTTTAAGAAAAGGTATAATTAAATTAAATTATAATTATTTTAAGAAGCAGTATTTAAGAACCATGAAAAAAAAAAAAAAAAGAAGTGCCGTAATATAGAGGATGATTTAAGTACACTTGTATGCTCCGCATATTAAACCTTGCATATTAAAAAAAAAATGACCGTGTCAAGTGAAATTTAAATTAATATATTCTCATCCTAAACATATATAGGTCTTAAAGTTATGGGGCGGATTATAATAAAACTCTAGTACACCCCTAGATCGGGATTAGAATAATCATCGTGCCAAGTGAAATTTTATTTTCAGAATAATAACGGATTTTTTTAGTTTAATTTTCTAATAAATAAGATATTGTCCAATAAAACTTTCACGTACTATACAAAATGTAAATTAAAAAAGTATAATTAGTGTTAATTGTGATGCTTAAAAGTATTTTCGAAACAAATTATATAGTGTCATAATGCTTCTCTTTCAGCCAAGTTATGGAAGAATACCAACAAGCAATGAAAATGGTGGCGGAGAAGGTTATGGCCCTGATGCTCACCTCATTGGGCCTAACCCCGAACGATACAAATTGGGCCGAGCCCAAGACAAAAAAAATCCATTCGGACCACATGCAGTCCATTTTCAACTCAACTCTTACCCGATCTGCCCTGACCCGACCCGCGCAATGGGTCTAACCCAACACACTGATTCGTCCTTAATCACCGTACTAAACCAAGTCAACAACGTGGTCGGACTCCAAGTCCTCCACAAAGAAAAATGGGTCAATGTCCATCCCACCCTGGCTCGTTTGTTATCAATAGTGGTGACCTGACCCATTTCCTTTTTAATGGGCGGTTCAAGAGTGCGGTTCACCGGGTCATTCCGAGCCGGGAGACACACCGCTACTCGGCTGCTTACTTTACGGTCCGTCACATGGTTCACTTGTGTCCCCGCTCCCGAAGCTCGTGGATCCTGGCTCCATGCCTATGTATCGTACGGTTACGTGGGAGGATTATCTAAATGCAAAGAACATGCTCGGTGACCAGGTGTTTGATGTGATGAAGGATGATAATATTGAGGACGTTAAGAATGTTGTTTAAGGAAATAAGTGTTGTGTACAACTTCATTCCTACTAAGTTAGGTTTATGAAGTTAAATGTTGTCAAACTTAAAGTTCGTATTTGTACTTCAAATAATATGTTGTGAACAATTTTCTAGGGTTTTATAATATTTATCTTTAGTAGAGTTTTTTAACATTAGAGTAGTTATCATGTTGGTTAAAACTTGATACTTGGTTTCAGGCCCGGCTCAATGTTTCTGGAGGTTCAATCCAAAACTTAAAAAATACTCAACTCATAATTATCGACCAACAAGTTGTAATAAATGCTTATTCACCCACTAAAGTTGTTAAGATATTGGTAATAACTTCTTGTTTTTTTTTTTCCATAATGAGGCCTAGTATATTTGGTAATAACTTCTTCATAGGCTCCGAGCCGAACAGGTTGCACAGGCTCCGAGCCGGCCGGGCCTGCTTGGTTTAATAATTGGACAAGAAGTTCTTTGAACTTTGAAACTCGTTGGATGAGCATGGTTAGAGCATTAATTTTTGTATCGTATAAGAAATGTGTTAAAACAAATTATCATTCCATTCGCGTGCTTCTTAACGTATCAAAAGCAAATAACTTACACAATGTTATTATTCTCTAAGAAAAAATTATCACATTCTTAAAATTTCAATTATATAATTAGATCACACAATTTATATAAATATCCATGAGTCAAAAAGACTTTAAAAATAGGAAAAAAAAAGAAAGAAAAGAATGAGTAAACACGAAGCAAGAAGAAACTACACAAAATCACCGCATATTAATATTTATATTTGTACGTTAACAAATTCAAGGATGATCGTCCGATCAAACCCACACACGTAAACAAATATCACAGTTCTATCCAATCACAATTATATATAGAAGGATAAAACTTATATTTTAAACTCACATAACATATATTATCGATGTAGATCATGACTATAAGAATTTAAAATAATGAAAATAAAAATATTTTTAATTTATTACTGGTTGGTGATTTGAGTAAGTAAATTTGATTCAATGTTTAAATCCACTATATTGTTAATATTACTTAATACTGTACTTTGTAATGAAAAATCTTATTAAAATAGTCAATTAATATTACAATGGAACTAGAAATCTAAATACAATGATTCTTATAAATAAATAGCAGTACATTGAAACTAGATGAAGAAAAAAACAATGAATCTTATCAATGTTATTGCGCTCCAATTCTTTCAATTTTGTTGCAAATCTCGCAAATTCTTGCACATAATATTTTTTTTAAGTAACATATATTATTTACGTTAATCAATATAAAAACGTTAATTGCATGCATTTAACATTTTAAAAAATTGTATTTACAATTACTATAAAACGTAAAAATTCTTACACAATTGAGACTCTAAGCAACATTCAAGCACCAAATCATACAAAACATTCAACAATGGCGGAAATCTTGAAGAACATCAAGTCCACTCCTCTTGCTATGTCATCCATTACTCCCTTGAATTTCGACACCCTATCTCTGAAATTCCTTCGACCCATCAATGGCCATCGTCTTTCGTCGAGAATCACCCGATGGAGTTGATTTCCGTACCCGTTATCGACATATCCGACCCGAAACAAGAAGAACTGGATCAGATTAGATCCGCTTGTGAAGAATGGGGATTCTTCCAGATCATCAATCATGGTGTGCCTCAGAAGATCTTGGATGATTTCAAGAGGGAGATCGTCGGGTTGTTCGCTCTCCCGACCGATGTTAAGCTTAGGACTCTTCGTGATGCAACCAAAAACTTCGGGTTATGGAGGAATTCCTGTTGCAAGGTTCTCCCCTAATAGGATGTGGCATGAGGGTTTCGGTATCCAGGATGAGCTTCATGAGCATGCTAAGAAGCTTTGGCCAGAATCAGGCAACCCTGAGTTTTGGTACGTAGTATCATCATTATGCATGAGTTCATATATATCTTCAATGTATATTTGCATGTGCCTTTTACTTGAATAGATCGATTTGATTCAACCCACAGGCCACAGATATTCAATCCGACTATTTTTATATATAAAAAGAAATTTTGTAATATGAGATTATCCAAAATTTAATTATTTATCCTACAAATATAGCCTATAGTCTAAATATATATTTACAAAAATAGTTATTTTAATTACATAATGCTACAAATATAGTCTAGGTTGTTTATCACATTTACTATAATTATTGTTGACAAAGATGATTTTTGTGATAAGTTTTTTTATAAATATTTGAGATTATTGATTTATATTATATAATTTTAAATAATATCCTTAGTTTATAGTCTAAATATATTTTTTTTGATGAACGAATCATATAAATTATTCGACTGCAGTCAAGTTATAGAGGGCTACAAAGCAGCATTGAAATTGGTTGCAGAGAAGGTCTTGACCTTAATGCTTGCCTCAATAGACATAGCCCCAGAAGATACAAACTGGGGTGAGCCCAGACAAAAGAAGACCCATTTGGCCCACATGCGACCCATTTCCAACTGAACTCATATCCGCCTTGCCCCGACCCGACCCACACAATGGGTCTTACTCAGCACACTGACTCTTCTTCATCACTGTACTGAACCAAGTCAACAACAAGGTCGGGCTCCAAGTCCTCCACAAAGACAAATGGGTCAGCGTCCAGCCCGTTCCGGCTCATTTGTTATCAACAGTGGCGATTTGGCCCATTTCCTTACAAATGGGAAGTTTGTGAGCCCGATACACCGTGTGGTCCCCACCCAAGAGAGCCACCGCTACTCGGCGGCTTACTTTTACGGCCCGCCACGTACCACGCCAGTGACTCCTCTTCCCAGCTTGTGGTGCCTGGCGACGTGCCTGTGTACCGTACAATTACTTGGAAGGATTTCCTCAATGCGAAGAGTATGCTCGGTGACAAGGTGTTTGAGATTTTAAGGAATGACTATACTGAGAAGATCAAGATTGAAAAATAGTGATCGTTAAGAATGATGGTTAAGGTTAAACAAATAAATCTCGTTTTATATATGATGATTGGCTGAGTGAATGAATCGTGTCGTTTACTCTAAGGTGTAATTATTAATTGTGTTATAAGACGATACATATAAAATATATATAATTCGATGAAATTATGTAGTTATAGTGTTTTGCTAGAATTTAACTATGGTTCGTGCATTTTTATATGATAAAATATGTTGTTAATATTATCGGGTCTTGTGAGATCAAACCCATTGGGGTGATAGACTACCGTTTAATAAAGAATATATATATATATATATATATATATATATATATATATATATATATATATATATATATATATATGGGATATGACCAAATAAGAACATAATTTACGATAAGAAATGAGAACAAAATATATGCTTTGTATTTTAGGATAAGTATATACGGGATTACCATCAAAAATCAATAGATATTTACTATCATAATAACTTCATGTAATGTTTATCTATGTGGTAGTCGACAACATTAAACATGCATTAATAATTTATGTTTAACATAATATAAAAGAAATTGTGCATTTGAGTGAGTCACGAGCACGACAATGAGCACGAATGGAACCTTAATCGTGCATCTGTTTATCTGCATGTATGTTTATATAGAGTCGGTGCATGTAATATTTATATAGAGTCGTGCACGTAATTTTGAAAGTGCACATATAACGCTACTAACACATACTATTTAAACGTGTATATGAATAACACTTATGAACTTCGCTACTAACTTAAAACATGCACATAATTTAGCGTTACTACTTAAACATGTATATGTATAACGCTAGTAAGTTAACATGCACTAAACGTGTATATGAGTATAAGAGTCGTGCATAAAGGCCGAATGGTCAGGCTTTTAAAAATATGGATATAAATCTTCTTTGCATAAACAAAATTTAAATATTTTAATTACAATCTTGTAATAAATATCTATATATATATATATATATATATATATATATATAATATAATATAATGTTATATTTATATAATATGAGAGTATATATTTATTAGATAATAAAGTGTTATTTTTTAATAAAAGATATTATTATTTAAGAGATAATAACATACGAAATCTCATTATAAAAAATGAGTTTTTTAAAAAGAACCGAACCAAAATTATAAGTCTAATTAGAGACCATTTGATTGCCTCCGATCGAAGTTATTTGGTACTAGTTATGTGGGGTAAAATGGTTAAGTAGACTATTTTTTTTAATGTAGCATCAAGTAGGATAATTTGTTTATTATGATCAATTAGGTCCCTTTTATTTATTTATAAAGATTAATTGAAAGGTCTAATTAGTAATTTTAATTTACTCAAGCCCAAACTCAATCTATTTAATAAAGTCCATAACCAATCAGGCCCACTCGAGCTACACAAGCTCATTACCCAATCGAGTTACACAAAGTTTGAGGTAAAATCGAGTATACAAGGTCTGTCGAAAGTACAAATCTTGTAGTTAGTGGGTTTTCGAACTCTGGATGACATGCTCACTCAAGTTATATCAGTTGGACTAATTGAACTTGTGTATTATATTTTTGTTTTTCGTAAAATTATACTTAAAACCGAATGTTAATACAAAGTATTAATACACAATGTTAATACACGCACTATACAATGTCAAATTCTATAATTAACAAAATCGGTCATTTCCCAATTACACAAGCTCAATCGAGTTACATAGAATTTGACATTGTATAGTACGTATATTTTTCAATTACACAAGCCCAATCGAGTTACTTAGAAACCCTAACTGTGTATTTCTCAATTACACAAGCCCAATCGAATTACACAAGGTCGAGTTACAAGTTACACAAGGCAAAGGTCCATTTGGTTTACAAGTTAAACAAGCCCAATGTCCAATCAAGTTACAAAAGCCCAAGGGTTGTTATACAAGCCCAAGGCCCAGTCGAGGTGTTTACACAAGTTCGGGTTACACAAGTCCAAAATCCAATCGAGTTACAAAATCCCAAGGTCCGTTACACAAGGTCGAAGTCAAAAATACAAAACTTGTAATTAGTACGCACTTAATATACAACTATAAAAAATATAGGTCATTTCCCAAATATAAATGTTAATACACACTTAATATACACCTAATCTATGCCGTTTTCTATAATTAACTAATTCGGGTACTTTTGTAAGTTTCAAAAGTTTAGACTATTAACGAAATTATAAAAATATATGATCCATTTTGTAATTTCAACAAAAGGTAAAGAAATCCAATTAGGGCTTCTAGTCGGCTGGCTTTTGCAAATATCTTTGTCGGCCCTCGCTGGCTTTTGCAACATGATTAACAATGAAAACCTATAACTCAGGACAATTAAACAAGTTTTTTCTAACCTGATCTTCATGTACGTGAACGATAGAGTATAAGGAATTCATACCAATTAACCTTATACAGTGAAATTTAGAAAGCAATGATGCAATATAAAGAATCCATACCAATTAACTTAATACTATACAATTTTTTAGAAATCTAACTGTTGTGGATGAATCCTAGGTTTAATGCTAAAGTAGAAAAACTTTTTTTATTTGAGATGTGACCTTCCTCCTCCGCCGGATCGTCCGAGAGTTTCAAAGCTGGCGACTGGGAGAAAGGAGGTCGTGTGGGAGAAGACGAGCGTGTGAACAAGGAATGCGGCGAGATCGGCGGTCCGATAGCTCGGGGCAGACTCGTTATGACTATTGGGAGAAAGAAGGTTGCGTCGTATAAGACGAGGAGATGACGAGTATGTGAACAAGGAACCCTAGGACGAAGACATCGGCGGTTTTTTATTGATCAGTTATTATATAGTTGAGATGTGGCCGATTGTGATCAGTTTAACCCTAATAAATCGTGTTTTCAAATTTTCTTTTTACTCCTCTAATTAAATATTTTAAAATTAAAAATTAGTTCGAAAATTAATAGTTACCTAGTTTGTATATAATATACAAACTAGTTATTGAATTGCACTTTATCGTAATTGAATTGCAAATTTGGGTGTTCAAAAAGCAATTAGACGTTTATCATGTGGATGCATGCAATATATAACATATAACATTGACAAAGTTGTTTCAGCTATGGTATTTTTGTAGGACAAAAACTGATTGCTTTTTCACTCGCTTGTTTTCTCTCTATTCGATCTCTTTGTTTTCGTCTTTCATCATTGTCCTAGAATGCAAGTTATAAGGTGATTCATATTTATAATCGAATTTATAATCTGATGGATTAATTAGAGAAGTCGCGTTTGAACCCTCTATCTCCTTTAAATTTCTCTTTTAAAGTAGCGGTTCACGCATGAAGAGATGTTCTCTTTCTTTATTTGTATTTAATTAATTATGCATGCAATACTAGTTTATGTTAGAAAAATTCGTTTCCTGAATTCCGTTTTTCGCATCCATCATTGGTATAAGACGTCTCTTGCAAAAATTAGTTAGATTAAATAAAAAGGTCATTTTTGATGTATATTTCGATTGTTTAATTTCGATTACGAAATAAATTGTTTTATGCTTTAATTTGCATGATTAAATTTATAATTCGATTTGTTATACACGACTAATTAATTTGAATTAAATATGACAAATTGAATGCTGATTTTTTTTATTGAGTTTTAATTATATTAAAGTTTTATAATCAAACTCGAATAAACCAAATGTAACGAACAAATTAGTAACTCCTATGTTTTGTATATGCTTTATATACAATTCCTAATACGATTAGATAACTTCCCTAAAGATAACATTTATGTTCATTATATAAATATAATTAATTTATCCTAAAAAATAAAGTTATTTGATAATTTATTTAGTAAATATTAGTTAAATCATATATAACAAATAACATATTGATTTTTTTTATAAAGTTTTAATCGAATTAAAAATCTATAATTAAAAATCATATAAACTAGAGACATCCAAAAAAACTAGTTTTCCTACCACGTCCGTGCGAAATACGTTACCGGAAATTGTTTCCGGCAAAGATCCATTGATGATTCCCTCTTTGAAATTTCGACAACCTTATCTATGAAATCCCTTCGAGCCAATCTTATTGTGATAAAATTTTATAATATTTGAGATCATTTATTTATACTATAACTTTTATAATATATTCTCAGTTTATAGTCTAAATATTGTTTTTTTTTTTTTGACAAACTAATCATATAAATTATTTACAGCTAAAAATGGTTGTAGAAAAGGTCTTGACCTTGATGTTTGTCTAGACATAACCCTAGAAGATACAAACTAGGGGTGAGCCCAAGACAAAAGAAGATCCAATCGGCCCACATGCAACCCATTTTCAGCTGAACTTTTACCCGCCTTACCCTAACCCGACCCACACAATGGGTCTAATTCAGCACACTGAGTCACTGACTCGTCCTTCATCACAGTGCTGAACCAAGTCAACAAAAGACCGGGCTCCACGTCCTCCACAAAAGACAAATGGGTCAACGTCCAGCCCGTTCCGGGCTCATTTGTTATCAACAATGGCGATTTGGCCCATTTCCTTACCAATGTGCAGTTTGTGAGCCCAATTTACCACGTGGTCCCGGCCCAAGAGATCCACCGCTACTCGGCCGCTTACTTTTACAGCCCGGTCACTTACCGCGTTCGCCGTTCAGTGCCTCCTCTTCCTAAGCTTGTGGAACATGTCAACATGCATGTATGCCGTACGGTTACTTGGAAGTTGGAAGGATTTCCTCAATGCAAAGAATATGCTCAATGGTAAGGTGTTGGAGATTTTGAGACTGTATTGAGGAGATCAAGATTGAAAATTAGTTATTGGCTAAGAATATGTTTAAGGTTAAATAAATAAATCAAGTTTTATGGTGATTGGCTAAGTTTACGAAAATTAAAAGGCTGTTAAAGGAAGATTTGTTTTATTCGTATGTTATGAAGTATAATGGTTTAAGCAAATAAACAATTATATAACATCAAATTATTTTATAAAAATTTATTGCATTACATGTCAAATTATTTTAATTTTTTTTATTGCACTACTCATCAAAGTATAGGTATTTCAACTAATAAATTATTCTCATTCAAGACATTCTAAATTGACTGTTAATTTATTTTTTTTATATCAAACCTACACACAAGTCTTTAGGTTTTATCTTGAACCAATTAACAATAGGATTGTCTTCGTTCCATCTTAAACCATTTAATAATAGGAGTAGACACAAGTCTTTGGGTTTCATCTTAAACCAATTAACAATATGATTGTCTTCGGGTTCCATCTTAAACCATTTAATAATAGGAGTAGGCTTCATAGGACTTATATGCTAGTATCACATAGTATCATATTGTCTATGGACATTTCCACACACATCTCAACATTGCCCTCAAGTGCAACTATAGTTGACACTTGAGACAAAACCTCAAGGACGGCTTAGCCAAACGGGTGGATATCATATATTCACTAATCACAACCCAACCACAGGATAACAAGACTCGCACGAAAACTGTTGTATGGAGCGTAAAATAAGTAACAGTTTGATGACATGTTTGGTAGTGCCATTATTGTTTATATTATCTAACTTCAAAGCAGAGATAAGAGCCTAAAATTATCCAAAGCTAATAAACACGAAAAAGGCTTGTCTTGTAAAACACCCCTATCAACATCAAATGGGTCCCAGATGAGTGAAAACATGTGTAAGAAGTAACAAAACACTAAGTACCTACTTCCCAGATCTTAACAGACTTGTCATGGCTGGCGGAAGCCACCATGCCGTGGGTGGCCGATGAAGCCAATGCAGCAACAAGCCCTTCATGTGCTGGTATGATCATTGTTTTCTTCTCCGACATGTCCCAGAGATCAAGATTCTGCAAGGGAACAATATACAGAAATTTTAATTTAGTGCAAGCAAACATATATTAACATATGACAATCAGTTTGGCAGTGTCATATTTCTATAGGCTTTTGGGGTGGTTCTAGAAAGAACCAAGTATTCAATTTCTTATCCATATATGCTATTATCGTCTGAATGAATAAAGAAAGTATACTTTTGAGAACTAGATGATTAAATGTAAACATTTATGTATCATAATGTGTGCACACACACACACATATTTATATATGTGTACCCACAGAAGGGCACATTAACGACTACGGAAATTTAGTGATGAACTGTTCACTTTTGCGATACTCGAATTTTCAACGTAAGGAAACTTATCACTTCAACCAATCCCTTAAACTTTTTGCGAAAATGAATGCCATATTCGATGATCCAGGTCATTGTTCTTAAAGAGAAGGGACAAAGAACATATTATGGACAACTAACCTGATAACAGCCAATGATCAGCAAATGAGAGAAGAACGGGTGGAAGACACAAGAGTGGAATTTGTTGCCATCGGAATTCAACTCATTAATGCACTGCCATTTGTTGTTGTTGACAGCCCAAACCCTGACCAAATCCTCACTAACAGAAGCCAGACGTTCTCCGGATGGATCCCAACATAGTGACTGGACTGTTTGAGTATGCCCCTAAAAAATTGGAAAGAAGAATGTATAATTTTTTTAGATTTACTCTTCAACTATAGCAACCGATCGATCACCAGTATTTATTTATAAGATCAGAAAGTTGCATAAGAACAGAGGTAACACCTGCAACGGTTGAACCCGGATTTGGGTCTCCGCATCGAAGAGACAGATATGATTCTCAGCAGCTGCAGCCAGGTACTTTCCATGACGAGGCTGAAACCTGACCTGAGTCATGCCGCTTTGAAACTGAAAATTTAAGAAACACAAAACACAGTTATAGCCCGAGTTTGCACAAGGATAGCTCCAAGAGAATGAAAAGGAGTGAATTTATATAGTGGCTTCCTGTACACAATTTCTTCTTTTAACTGTAAATGCAAATCATTAAGCTGATAGAACACGGTTTGCAGAAGTTAACTTAAGAGCTTACCTCAAACCCTTTGAGGCAACTACCATTGGTAATGCTCCAGTATCGAATTTGACCATTGTCATCACAAGAACATAAACAATCATCTGTGAGCGGATGGAAATCAAGCGACTTGACAGCCGCGGTGTGACCAGTAAAATTCCTCAGAGAGTACTGTGGCTGAAAGAGCAGCAAATTTAACCAAATTATATAAAATTCAAAGAAATGATGCATATTTGACTGAATGACACTACCCATATAACTATAAATCAACGATGCATCATTTTTTTAACAAAAGGTTTGTGGTTTATTTCTTAAGGGATTAAGAGGAGAAAAGTTGACCGCATTAAAATACTCATATATCTCTTCTCCGAGTCCTCTCCAGATACATGTCGTGCAGCAAGGTTGACAAAGGGTAGCTTGTTGAAGATAATTTACACCTCCAAACCACAAAGAGAAAGCACTTCCCGACCCCATAGTGAACAAAAGAGAATCCCTTGGAATTTACAGGCTACTTCAACAAGCTCAGTAACATATACCCTAAAGTATACGGGGAAAAAGCGCTCATAAAACAACCAAACATGTCTTTCAGGCAGGTAGTGCATGTATCGACATAAGTAACGGAAATTTATGGTATTATTGCTTTAAAAAAAGAGAGATGAGGTATACGGAAATTTATGATTATTGCTTTAAAAAAGAGAGATGAGTGTATAGCTTTTATACGACATTATCAGCATCCCAGACTCTGACAGTTCTGTCATATGATGATGTTGCCAATCTTGACATGTTTGTTGGACTAAATCGCACATCGGTTATAGCATGGGTATGCTCCTCAAGAGTGGCTTTTGATTTCTGATTATCAGTCAACCACAAAATTGCCTATGGCAACACAAAGCAAACAGGATGAGTATGCCTCTTAACTGGATATGCAGAATGAGTAAAGCATGCTTGCGTAAATGCAGCATTTGACACATACCTTTTTATCACGCCCACCGGTGGCCAGAAGCTTTCGGATGAGAAATCTGATGAGAAATGGCAACAGGTCACTTTCTCCGTACTGGCTTGAATAGCAAGAATTTCCTTAAATGGACCTAAATATTCAAATTCACACAACATTTAGCTAACAGGGGAACATTTGCCGCTGAAAAATACATCTCAGCCCTTCATAACCTCCTCATGTCCATGTCACACCCTTCGTTCGAGGGAAACTTACCTTTCATAACATCCATACCCCGACCCATTGAATCTCTAGGGTCTCCCTCTTCCTGAGACAAAAATGACTCCACGTTATCATCCAGAGTTGCATCGTCAACAAACCGGCTCATGTCAGCCTGCAATGACACAATTCTTCTAGATCACATATCACACCCATCATAGAAAAGAAAAATACAACAAACTATAACTCATTTAGTAATGATAAGGTCTTAATCACAGATCATCACCTCACGTGGGAATTGTGGCATCTGTAAAAATTTAGGGTTCATAATGTAGTCACATAGTAATGTTGAACCATTAAAATTCCTCTCCGACAAATTGTACTACTTTATTACATAAAAGTTTGGTTTTGCTTTAATATGTTAGAGAAGAAAGACTACCACTAAGGCCCTATCGTGTTTCGTTTTAGGTGTTGGACTCGTTTGTAACATGGCTAGGACAATTGAATTGTGATCTTTGCATTGAAAATTTTGAACTAGTGCATGTTGTTTAACTTTTTATGTACAAATATTTAACAACCCAGGTGCAAAATAACAAAGAGATTACATGTGGGTCGGCCCTGAAGCCTGGCTGCAATTAGATACGGACAGGTGGACCACAGCCAGGGCCCATCAAAGACAGGCGGGGGCCATCCGGGCCCAGAGATCCAGGCAAAGTATTTCACCCCAGCCTGGCCCTAAAACCCGGCCCAAGCCCCGTTTTGTACAGGTCAAGTACATATGTATGCAAAGTATATGATATGGAAGTAACGACCTTGTTCTAGATAAGCTAAAAAGCGGTACAGATAATGTATTTCTACTTCATTATTCAAGTATTCGTAGTATTTAGGCAAAGTACTAATCATAAGGATGATATTCCAAACGTTTCTTACCAGGTGATTCGGCCCTGATGTATGTGTATCAGAACCAAACATGCTCACTGGAGGCTTTGAGGAAGCCCCATTATGTAAACTAGGCATCGACATCACATCTCCAGGAGTTTGGGTCGATGGTGTTTGAAGGTGCTGAGCTAGGTGATGGACCAGCAGTGTTAGCAGTACCGGAGCTATTGGCAGGGCCAGAGGATGACACTTGCTGCTTTCTTTTACGTCCTATTTGATTTTTTGAACCCTATTTAAATAAATTAATAAAAACTAATAAATAGAGGTTACGAAGGAAACTGCATATTTCAACAAAGTAAATCAATTTAATACTAAATGTAAAACAAAAAATGTCAGATAATTTATTTCATAAAATATAGACCTGATCATTTTCCCTAAACGAATTATTCATGCTAACATCCATTGTCATGCTACCAGTGCCAATCATCCTGTCTGGCTGGTGAAGCTGGTTTGGAATTTGAGTTTGTTGGCCAGTAAGTAGATTTTGTGAAGTCAGTTGTGGTGCTTGATTGTTCTGTAGTTGCTGTAGTGCGGCAATTTACTCAGAAACATGCAGCAAATGCATGGGAAGGTATAGACACTAAGAAATAATTGAAGAACATTGTTGACCTTCAATAGCATACTATTTCCTACATGAGGCAAGATACAATTACAAACCTGCATTGGTGATCCAACATTTGGAACTACATCACCCATAGAATTTAACTGCCCGTCCTTACCAAGCCCCATATTTCTGTTGCTAACAAACATTCTCATTTTTCTGGCCTCCAAGTCCATTGCTGATGGGGTTGCCAAGTTTTGCTGAAGCACAATTTGCTGCTGCATCTGAAAATGATTAACAGACTGGTTAGTCTGCATCATTGACTTCTGCTGCTGAAGTCGAAGTGGATCCAATGCCTAACATAGAGGACAAAAATGTATAAGGTAAATAGCTGACAAGTGACCATAATATCAAGAAGATACAGAAGCTTTGAAAGCATGTAAGTCTGCAAATCGTGATTGCCTAATGCTTATAGATACTCTAAACCAACTTCCACAAAGCATAATAAGAATAAATTTTAAAAAATTACCGTCAGTGGATACCCTTTCAAAGTCAAATTATTGCCAGCTTGGTTAGATCCTGCAAGACGATGTGTAAGCCAAGAAAACAGTGAGATCGAGATATGCAAACAATCATGTAGAGACATAAAAAGTACAAAGGTATACAGGTCCATGCTGGAAGGACTAATTGGATAATTTGGTCTTGGTTCAACTTTGGGCATGATTTACTAATAAGGTAATTATAGAGGCGTGATACTGTAATTATGTCAAGCCAAACATGCCGTTTTGTTACTTTTTGTTTAATTGCACTGTCTTTCCTCAAGAAACTATTGTAGAAATGGAACTCATACAGCAAGATCTAATTTCAATCATCAAGTCCAAGTCTGACCAAATGGCCTATCTATGTAGAAGGAAATTATAAGGATGATACAGCAAGTCCCAAAATGAATATCCAACAACAAACTTTCTTTATTTTATTTTCCGTTAAGGAATATAAATCTTTCTGCTGAAAATTTGTTTGACAAAATCAACTATAAGCACTTTGAGGAGGCAGAATCAAAGAAAGCAATAACTTCTAGTGGATATTCTCCTAATATTGTCACTGACGTCAATTTCACTCTGAGGATTTGATCTATCACTATCTTGACAGTAAACAACAGCATACTCGTATTAGGAGGTTACAATGCTACACTATACCATAGGGATTTCAGACATGACATTGACAGAGAATTCTTTAATGCTAAGGTCCATGTGTACGGTGTACATCGCGTCTGTAATCAGACAACTTAAGAAAAGAAAAGAAACGGAGGCAAGTTGTTGAACTAATACCAGGAACACCTATCAAGGATCCTTCTGAACCAGAAGATCTCATGTTCATCATTTGATTCATCTCAGTTTTAATTTCCTGCAATTGATGTATTTAGAAAAAATGTAAATATTTGAAAAGTTGTGCAAAGGAACATTGAGTATGTTGACAAAGAATGAAAGGCAAGCTTTCTGGAACACATGAATCTGGGCAGAATTCAAAAGACTATGCATACTGGTGTTGAAAGGGGAAGTTGCTGGTTCCGGTTCTGGTTCTGAAATTGCTGTAAACTTCCTGAGATGCCTCCAGGTGTACCATGAAGTGGTTGCCTACAAGAATAAAGAAGTTGAACTGCATCCTAATGGGACTTAACTGAAAAAAAGAAAAAGAAAAAAAAGAAGCATATTGTAGTAGTGAATGTCAGTCATACGAGATTTACCCTGGAGCTTGCCACCAGGTGTACCTGGTTTCAAGATTGATGCATGATTTGGATCTGAAACCTGACCCATATTATCTCCAAATCTTTGCTGAAGATAGACATTTGTACCAGCAATTACGTCAACCATAAAATATACTCAAACAGAAGACAGAAGAGGAAATAAAAGAAACAGGGAGATTTTTGAATGATTTTTTGAGTGGTGGGAAAACCTTTACAGCCATGTCATCTGTGGGATCTCTTTGAGAAGGCTTTAAGTTATCCTCATACATTTTTGCTGCCATAGCATTCACGGTTCCAGAGTTCTGCCTCATAAGCATGTCAGCACTAGCTATTGCATTAGGATTGCTATTGCCATTAAGAAGCTGACCACCATCTCTTCGCTGCTGCATCTGCTGCATTTGTTGTTGTTGCTGTTGTTGGGCATGTCTATGCATTAGTTGTACCTGAATCTGCTGATGGTGTGTTTTTTTGTTGTATTTGGGCCTCTCTAGTTTTATACATGTGATTCTGTTGTAAGAATATTGAAATGCTATCTGTTAAATTTGCCAAGTCATCTAAAAAGAAGAGCTTTTTAGCCTTTCCATATTTTGCCAGAACCAAAATAATTATGGAGACTAGGCGGCAATAACATCTCAAATATGAACCCTTGATGCATAAGTCCAGGGTATTTACTATATAACAAGAGAAAATTATACAACACCACCAAAATGAAGTATTCCAACTACTTGCATCAATAAATTGCATTTTTCTGCACTAATCAACACAACTTGTTGTTGCCCAGTTTCTATAGTTCCATGAAATGTGAACTCTCAGTCTTTTTGCTAATGTCTAGATTTCCAATTTCATCCTTCCATTATCACTGTCAATCTAACTAAAAGAAAAATCAGTGATTTGTCTACATTTCCCTAATCCTAAGCGAGATGTTTGACATAACATTGACTTATTTGTGATCTTGGAGATTTTGGCATAATCTATACATTACACCTTAGTTTGTAACTATAACCTATAAAGATAGCCTTTGTAGAACAGGAATTGTACTAGCAAATTCAGCAAAGAAAGTTCGAAGTTCTCAAATGACCAGCACGAAGCACAATAACAACAAGCATATACAGAGTTGCAGGATACCAAAAGAGTGACGTTTTATCTTATATATAGCTTGGTTTGAGGTCAATTCCATGTATGGTTCCGGCCCTTTTATAAATCTTTTCATGATGATCCCAAAATCTAGGAGGTGATGTTATACTGGTAGAACATAGGTAGGATGGTGGAAACATGATGTTAGATTTGACGCAGAGAAAAGTTTGAATTGATTTTCACAACTTTAGAGATTCTGATACACCAAAACATAGGCTAGATACCATAACCAAAAGATCCTTGAATGTTATGGATGATACAATGGAAAATGTCCAATAAAATCGATTTGAACTTTACTTCTTCTTGGGAGTTCATGTTGGCTCACACATAGGGAGGTCCATGTTAACAAAAAGGTAAACTTCACAACGGATTCCTTAATTTTAAGGACTATAATAGAGCCAGATATGAACTAGATACTGTAAGGCAAGATACAACAAACAGATCGTGGCATAAATGATAAAAGCACTACAGGTTGGCAGAAATCTTGACTAAACATTTATAAATCACATATTGGAAACTCAAAGCACCTCAATATATGCTGCGGCTGCATCTGAGTGCTTCTCATTTGTCCTTGCAATAAATATATCCAGAAGACAGACCACCACTCAAAGAGAAAGCCACCTGGGGCATCAATGGCTAGAAACAGCAAAGCCTAATTATCAGCGCTTAAAAGGTAACTTTTTTTGGGGAAAAAAAAAATATTTGCATTTACTTACCAACAGGATCGGTGGACACTTTGCCTTCCTGTTGAAAAGCCTTTGCAGAGTTATGCAATTTCCTCTTCACAAAATAATCATGAATGTAAACATCCAACCTGTTACCCAATCAAAAGCAATTAGCTCTTAACATAGCCCTAAAAGGAAAAACATCAAATCCTGCTTAGAAAAGGAAATTTTGGTATAGAGTGCGGGATGACCATATATTCATACAATTAAGCCCTAAAAAGCCCTAAAATTAACCAGCTAGAAGAGCACATAAGCAGAACCCTAATTTGTTTAACAGCTGAACCTCGAAGACAAATTTTAAAAAATTAAAAATTCTCGCTATTTTCTTAGTAACAGCCAAAAATCCGATTCATCCAACCTAAAACCTAGAATATGTCCTGAAACAAAACCATAGTTGGAATAAGTAAAGTTCAATCAAATTAAAGATTTTCAAAACATCTCGAGGAAAACGGGAAGTAACCACATCAATTAATCTCGAAAAATTCAATAAAAACTTCAAATTGAACGAAAAACTCCTGCTTGCACAACAGCAACTCGCAAACCGGAATAATTAACAGTGACTGAAGAACTTACATTTTATCGGCTTCCCAGTTTGTATGTGACGACATAGCTGATTTGGGTTGAGTTTAAAGCAACAGGAAAAGATATTTAGGAGAAACGAGAGAATTTGGGGAGAGAGAGGTACGACGGACTTTCTTCTCTTCGGCTTCCGTACTTTAGATGAAGCCTCTTTTGCAGTTTATTTATTCTTTTTAACCCACTTTTTTCCAAGTTTTTGTAATTTTGGAAACTTTTACCCCTAATTTTTCCTAATTTGGATAGAAACGAAATCTATCTTTTCTCATCTTTATAATATAAAACTAGTGTAGTTCTCGTGTCAAGGCACGGGTATAATTTTAAATTTAGTAAATAATTTTTTTATATAAAACTAGTGTAGTTCCCGTGTCAAGGCACGGGTATAATTTTAAATTTAATAAATAATTTTTTTAAAAGAATTGATGTATCGTAAAGTCTTAATTAATTAACTAAAGAGAAGTTTAAACTTTAAAATTAAACTAACAATAATTCTAAATCAACAATAAAAAGACTAATTTAAACAATATTACATATTATAACTTTGCGTCTCGTATACAATACAAAAGTGTAAAACTAAATTGATTCAATTAGACTATTTTTGAAGATGGTAAAGTGAAATTATATTTTTTTCAAGAAATTAAAATAAATTATAATTAAAATATAAACTTTAATATATAGTACTTTAAAATTTTCAATTAAAAAAGATAATAGGTAGTTTTTAAATTGTCTTGAAAAAAAAATGTAACACTTATAATATATTTGTTGATTTAGCTATTATTTTCTAATTAATATAGGAACTATATATTTGCATGTTAAATATAATATAATAAATTATCTAATAATCTTATAAATAAAAGTAAATAATTTTCAAAAATAATGAATAAGAATATCTTAAAAACATGTTTTTTTTGGAATCTCAAAAATATGTTGAAGATTGTGATAAGTATATATATGGAAACAATATATTAATGTTTATTTTTTATCAAAACTCAAAAATCTAAGAAAGACACGTGACAAAAAAAATCTTTGAGGAAGCACCACATGAAAGAAAATGTTTTGGCTTTAATAATAGTATATAGATATTAAAATTTAAAATAAAATCTCAGGTTTAAAATAAAATCTCAATCGATGTATTAGACGACACACCGTCTAATGGATCGAAAGGCTGAAAGAAATCGGCAGACGAACAACTCATCATGAAGAACCATAATAGAACATCAAAGAAAACACAAAAGTACAACAAGTGAACCGAAAGCAACGAAATATTCAAGGGTAAGGAGAGCGACTCGATCATAAGATAACGGAGAGTATAAAGTCTGTTGTTGAATGAAGTACACAGAACAAGAGCCTAGGGAACAACCGTGGACATCTCAGATTTGGACTCGAAGTATAGCCTTCAGAAGTCGATCACAAATCCACGACCCCTCCAAGACAAACAACTCGAATGTCACCAATAAAACTTGATCAAACGCTCGGAAGGGTTCACTTGAAAGCACGGAACACTTGACAAGCACAAGTGAGTAACTTTGAGAATGAGGTCGAGGAGGGACACATGAATTCCTAATTGTAGGAGTGTGTTTAAATTCATATATCCAATGGTTTTCATAAATACTTATCAAATCTTCAATTCGATTTTGTTAATTATATCACATATCACTTTGTTATATGAAATGATTTTGTTTTGATTATTATGATTTTGTTCTAAGAACACAATAGAAAAATTGATTTCTTTGTTTGTGTTTTCTGAAATAGGAGGGACACATGTCTTTTTGTTTGTGTTGCTACAGTGTTAACACAAATAAGTCACCAAGTTTGTGGGTGTTAGCTCAAACGAGAATGGGTGTTAGCTCAAACGAGAGCATTTTTCGATTTATTTTTGGATATTTGGTCCACATATGTTATTCACTTAAGCCAAGCACGAC
This sequence comes from Fagopyrum tataricum, assembly GCA_002319775.1. Taxonomy (NCBI): domain Eukaryota; kingdom Viridiplantae; phylum Streptophyta; class Magnoliopsida; order Caryophyllales; family Polygonaceae; genus Fagopyrum; species Fagopyrum tataricum. Next base: position 4,630,397 of record CM008283.1, read on the forward strand.
TCTTAAAATTAGAAGGATCGTCATGAAAAAGTATGATGATACAACCCAACAAGAGTGCATAAATTGATTAGTTCATCTATTAATTGGACACTTAATATCACATATTTAATAGGAGGGAGTTAGAGATCTAAGTCCAATACATCTAAACCCACTTCCTCTAGTATTATTATACGTTGTAAATTTTGTTCTCAGTCCCTTCCAAAGATGTTGAACTAGAGGTGGAGCAAGATAATGCTTGTTCAATAAGCAACTTCATGTTGTCCTGTTTGCAAGAGAAGTAGTTCATATGCATCACAAAGGAGCATATTTCAATTAAAGGTCCATACATAGAAAGGTTGAGCAAGAAACTACTTGTTCTCGATTCTATGCTTAATAGATCTTGAATTAGTGTTTCCTCTCTAAAAAGAGGGTGTTTCACAGACTCGAAGGAGCCGATAGTTGTTCTTAGCACACAAACAAGGACTTAAGTTTGTTCAGCAATCCTCTCAGACTAGTCATGAAAACTGAAAAATCGCCGTTGTTCGAAGCTCTCAACTTCTCTTCTCGATTTCGACCTTTCTTTATCAGCAACTTATATATATATGGACCTTGGGAATGGGCTATAAACCAAAGTTTCAACTATTCAGCGATGCTTTCGGATGGGAGCGATACATAAACTCGCCCGGAAATCAGATACGAATTTGATTTTCACTATATTTGGATTTTTTCGATGTTTGAAAAACCAAAAGATGGACATAAAGGGTTCTTCTTGTTTGTGTTGAAGGGGATTCAAGGATATGGTTGGTTTCTTCTTTGATTTGAGGGGATAAGGGTTTGGTTTTCCGCTTCAATGGAAATCTCAAGTTAATTCTATTTAACTTACATAATGTAAGAACTAAAGAACATGTATATTCAAGAATTTTTATAGACTAAAACATTCTTAAAATGATTTTCTATTTACTAATTTAAAATAAATAAAAATTGATTAACGATAATAATAATAATACATATTAGTAGGATATGATAGAATTTTTTTAAAAGCTATGCTATATTCAGGTCATTAATTGATTACGAGGTTTTTAAAAAACTACCTTAAAAAATAAATGTGTAAGCTGAAATGTAAAATAAAATCAAAACTTTTTTTTAATATTTTTTCTTACCATTTATTTATATGTTAATAAGAGTATTAAAATTTTGAGGTCCATAGTCTATGTGCATAATTTACAACAAAATTAGAAGGAAGGTTCATCCTCACTAATTCAATTGCACGACAAATGCGGAATCCGCATGCGCTCCAGGTTGGTGTACATTCGGAATCCGTATGGCACATGCGCCCAAGCCTGGTGCGCTAGTTTTGAAAAATAACCGTTATAATATAGCCATTGTAGAAGTAGCGTTTGACAATTGAGTCGTTGGATACACACCCATATATGTGAGAGTGTGTGTGTCAAATCATATCACAATTCACCTCTGACAACACGTCGTTTAACAAATCCGTATAAATGTCGACAATCGACATATTGTGAAGAAGGTGTAGAATCCGATGGTGAAAGCACAACTATGCTATATGATATCGACAAATATAGTCATCCAGAAGAACTTGTCACACGTATCGAGGTAAGTGTACAATTATCATTTTAACGTAATTACTTTTTTACATGTTTTTGGGTAGAGAACCGAAATTGTCGAATTAGTTTTAGACATGTTAGACTAGAGAACCAAAATTGTCAAAATTAGTTGTATACACGTTTAGAATAGAGAACCGAAATTGTCAAATTAGTTTTAGACATGTTAGAATAGAGAACCGAAATTGTCGAATTAGTTTTAAACATGTTAGAATAGATAACCGAAATTGTCGAACTTATACTTACTTTATTTTATTTTAATTAGGATGTTATGGAATATTCTCGTGCAATTGGTTCCGATTTTCCGTCCAAGTTTGAGCTCCATGGATATTTTCCGGATAGAGAAAACTTAATGAATTTTGTGTTGGTAATAAAAAAATCATGGTTGGATAGACGGGCTTCGTGTCTTACAATTGGCATGTGATAGACACGGAGAAGTTAGAAAGGTGAAAGATGTTGATCCCGATCATGTTTCAAGTTCTAGTCGGAAGAAGAATTCGAAGAAGTGTATGTGCAAGTTTGAACCTGAGGGGGCACAACTTGAAGAAGACAAGTGGTCATTTTGAGAGTTGTATATGGAGTCCACAACCACGTAATTATGTCGGTGCAAAAAGGTCATGCATAAGCAGGACGTTTGACTCCCACACAGGCTAAAATGTGGAACGTGAATTGAGTGTCGGTTTAAAACCGATGATATTTTTAAAATCCGTGTAATTAGAGGATCTTGACAATGTCACAACCATCCGGCAAGTTTACAATACCGGTTTGAAAATTAGAATGGAACAAGCCGAAGGAAGAGGGTCATTACAACAATCACTTCATATGTTGACGAAACACGAATATTACGTGAATGCAAGAAGAAGTACGGACTCGGATGAGGTGATTGATTTATTTATCTAACATCCCGATTCGAGGCATTTGTTCAACATGTTTCCTTATGTTATTGTGATGGACTCGACATATAGAACCAATAAGTAAGTATGAAGGCTTGTTTTTACTTTGTTGCATAAACTCAAACATCTTGTCGTACATAACTTTAACTTAATATTTGTTTGTATTACTTGTAGATACAATATTCCATTGTTGGAGATCGTCGGGATCACAAGCACAAAGAAGACGTTCGCAATTGCTTTTGTATTCATGGAACACGAGAACAAAGAACACTATGAGTGGGCTTTGAGGACGGTCCGATATTTGTGCTATGGAAAAATCCAGGAGGTGATTGCCACCGATCGTGAGTTAGGTCTTATAATCACCCTAATGGTAGTATTCCCGAGGTGAAGCATATCTTGTGCACGTTCCATATAAAGTGCAACATTGTAAGTAAAGTGAGTGTCATTTGCGGTCTAAGGAAACAAGAGCCGAATTCATGTCCCAATGTAATGCCTTGTTCGAGTCGATATCAAATGAAAGCTACCAACAACGTTTATTAGAAAATGAGGAACCATTGGCATGCATATCCAAGGTTAATGAATTACCTTGAGACTACTTGGCTCACCCCGTACAAGGAAGTAGTCGTTCGAGCTTGGTGTGATATGACTCATCATTTTGGCACAAGGACAACAAAGGCATGAGAATGTTTATTAATGTTCCTTTCCTTCTCATATATTTTAAAGTTTGTTTGTTTTGTAATTAACTTTTTACTTTTGTAAGTGTGAGTCCGCGCACAAGTTACTGAAAAAAAACTCTAGCTTCAAATGTTGGAGGATTTCAATTGGTGTGTGGTAACATACATTTGATGATCACGGATCAAATCCAAAAGTTCCCAAGTTTCTTTAAAGATGTCACATGAGAGGATTCCATGGGAGGTCCGTATACAAATATTCGACTTGCTTCGGGACTACGTCACAAATGAGTGTTTCACGCTCTTGTGGGCTAACTACACCAAGGCTACACCAAGGCTAGAAATGAGTGTATCTGCTTCATGCATGAAGCAGATACACCCATTTTGGAAGCAAGTTCATTGGATTCCAACTCATTTTTCCGATGATGATATTGTGATGATGATGATGATGATGATGACGATGATGACGATGATGATGATGATGATGATGATGATGATGATGATGATTGCATGGACCGAGTCTAGTGTTGTTGAACAGTTTTAGAGAAAGAATGGACTCAAACTCACTCACCCCAAAAGAGTTGGAGAGGATGAAATCTTGCTTCGAGGACATTGATAACCCAGGAAGTACGATGATGAAGGAGCCGATAGAAAAAGTCAAGGCAAAGGGAAGACCGCCGACCCCGAACTTAACATAAGAGATCCTAGTTCGTTTGAGTGTTCATCTACACATGGTCCTGGACATCCACGAGGTTCAAAGGGGAATAAAGTAACGAATGCAGACGCTACACCTTGAGGAGTTGACTCCAACTAGTAGGCGACGTTGTAAAGGGAAATAACCAGTTAATATACTTATGATGAAAATTATCGTTGTAAATGTAAGAGCCTTAGTCTTTGGGAGCTAGTTTAGCCTTAGCCGCCCCGCGGGTCTGTGAGGCCGCCCCTGCGGCTCCTCTGTTGTTCCGCCCTGCGGCAGGAAACCCGCCCCTGCGGTTTCCGGCGGCTGCAGCCGGTTTTGTTGACTCCTTTGACCCGTGTTTTACCCTTTGCCTTACTTCTTTCTTTTCCTTGCTGAGCAAGGGTTTCCTTCTTCACTTTCCAATCCAGCCTTTCACGTCCTCCTTGCTTCTCCTTCATCCTTCTTGATCTTGTTCTTGATCTCTCTTGAGTTTGGAAGAGTTTTGGTGTGGCTTTGTGTGTGGATGATGATGATGATGATGTGGTATGATGTTGTTGCTGAGCTTGGAAGCCAGCTGAGGTGCTAGTGGTGAGCAGTTCCTGGTTAGGCCACAGTTGTGGTAAGCTTTCTTCTCCTTCTTCTCTCTTCCTTCTCCTTGTTTCTTCCTTCCTTAGCTTAGGATTAGATGTTTGAATGTAGGTTAATGTTGGAATGTGTATGTTTATGCATGTGTGTGAATCTGGAATGATAAAGACGTGATTTGATCACGAGAGAGCCGAAGAGGAATCGCGGGTTCACGTTCTGCACAGACGCCGCCCCCGCGCCTGGAAGCCGCCGCCCCTGCGGAAGCCGTGCCGCGCCGCGCCGTGCCTGCGTTTGCCTGCAGCCTTGTCACCGCGCCCCGCGGCTGAGTTCCCGCGCCTGCGGGTTGCTTGCTCCGCCCCTGCGTCCCTTGTGTCACGCAGGTGCGTCTTGTCCCGGATCTACCTAAAGTTAGGTAGATCCTTTCCTTTCCTAGTATGAGCGGTAGTAGCATGCTAGGTATCGGATGTTGATGAGTATGATATAGATATGCCGGTTACGGTTTTGAGGTTTACGAGTTGGATATGATCCTTATGGATCCCTTGGGTCTAGGTGTGACCCTTTGTGTGATAGGAGTTTGATATATATGTATGCCTTGTATAGGCCGTGTTGTCCTCCAGTTTGGAGTGGACTGAGTGAGAGATCGAGTGATACGACTACGAGGTTGAGGTAAGTCCGTGGGACTTACTTAGTTGTCATTCCTATATATTGGATGTGTGCATGAGTGGTGTTTGTTATATGCTTTATAGCATGCGTTATGATGGTCACCGACCTATGGTATATTGCTTGCCCATTGTAGGGCCGTGATAACTTGCCCTTTCATCCCGCGGGAGTCTGGGAGGTTCTCTGTAGGCAGGCCAGACCTGGTAAACGGTTCGGGCACTCTCCATTCCCTTAGGGTACACGGGGAGGTGTTCCAGGCACCATTCCAGCTGGCTATTGGACCCAGAGGCGAGGATTATATATTCCTCGTGTCACATATGTTTATATGGATATATATACGAGTTGATTGCTGGACTTTATAAAGATAATGAACCGGGTAAATGTGTGATATCATGTTGACGTGTTTAGTATTATTTGATGTGTGTTTGTGCTCTGCATCTCTTATATATGTGTATGGTTAGCTAACGGTTTTATACCGTGTTGTAGATCCTTTGCAGGATAGGAGAGCTGCAGAGTGATCCAGAGTGGGTGATCGCTGAGGGCTCCGTACACTGGGGCGTTATCGGGATGGGACCTTTTTGTTGTACAATGGTTTTATTTGTACTCAGCGGTACTTTGTATTACCTTTTGATGTATATATATATATATATATATATATATATATATATATATATATATATATATATATATATATATCAGTTTTATGTTTTGTTTTAATCTATTGGTGCCTTGTTGTAAGATCAGTGAAATTGTTGTCAGGCTAGGGTCAGGATCCATTGTGAGATCCTAGCCCAGTAGCACTCGAGTCCTACGGATTTGGGGTGTTACAAAGTTGGTATCAGAGCCCAGGTTGACAACAATGGCACTAGTAATCTGCGATAAAGGTCGAATAGATAAATAAACAGAACCCGAAAGGGGTCTGACTTTTCAAAAGGTTTTGGTTTTGAAATGAGTACAAATGTTTTGGGATACCGTGTACGTGAGCCATCGCCCCTCTGAAGACCTCGACAGTATAGATATATATAGATATTCTGTTGTGATTGATTTGATATATATCTATACATACGGCATATATATAGCCTTCTAAGTTAGGTTTACGTCTTCTGCAGATGGTTCAGACTAGAGCCTTACCTGCAGCTAGACGAGGTAGAGGTAGACCCCCTCTAGGTAGAGGACGGGGTAGGACTCCTGCTGGGGTTCACATGCAGCGGAGAGATCCACGAGGAGGTTGCTGAGAGTGCCGTTCCTGAGACTGGGAACGGTGCAGCTGAGAGACAGGGGCCACAGAGAGCCCAGTCTGGTGAGTCTGATCGTGTCTCCATGGAGGGACCAGCCTTCCGCGAGTACATTAGACGTGTTGAGGAGGCTGCCAGGGCAGGTAGGCGTGCCCGGATCTGCCAGCACAGGAGGGATCATCTGAGAGATCCCATGCAGTTACACAGGTGCAGCTGCACGGCACCTGCCGCTGAGATTGCTCGAGCTACAGAGGAGCATAGAGGGCCTCGACCAGACACTTGGTTGAAGGCTTTTCATCAGATGGGAGTACCCCTTTTCACTGGGAAGGTGGGGTTAGAGGTGGAGCTCTGGATAGGACATGTAGACTCAGCTCTGAGTCTATTAGATGTCCAGCTGACAGGCAGATTGAGTTGGTGCAGACTCTGTTCAGAGATTTGGCACAACACTGGTGGAGGTCTGTACGAGTACAGGTTACTAGTTATGAGCAGATGAGGACTATGATCCGAGAGCGTTTCTGCCCTGCCTCGTTGAGGAGGGAGAAACTGCGAGACTTTGTTGAGGCTGGGTTCGAGGATGTACCGGTCTCAGAGGCCATCAGGAGATTTCAGGAGGAGCTGGCATTGCTGGGTCCAGCTGCACCTTCTGCACACATGTGTATTTGTTTTCCCGACGTTGAGGGATACTACCCGTACTATATGGCGGGTTTCCACTGTGAGACCTTGGTCGATTATCAGGACAGAGAGAGAGAGAGAGCTAGCCAGAGGAGAGCTTCTCAGACCGGAGGGTCTGAGAAGAGACAGCGGACTGGGCAGACCAGTGGTACTGGTGGAGCTGCTGGTTCAGGCGAGGCCAGAGTCATCCTTCATCTGCACCGGGTGCAGATAAGGGAGTGCAGTGCTTCAACTGCAGTGAGTATGGGCATATGAGATCAGAGTGTACGAGGCAGCCGGTGACCTGCTTCACTTGTGGCAGACCTGGTCACAGAGCTACCTTCTGTAGACGAGGGAGAGCTTCATCACAGCAGGATTCTTCTCCTGCTAGTGCAGCAGGAGGTGGACAGAGGCCACCTCAGCAGCAGCAGACAGGGACAGCAGAGAGTCCCAGATCGCCCTACGACTCAGGGATCTGCTCCTGGGCCGAGTAGAGCAGAGGCGTGGTGGGGGCACCACTGATACCAGAGGCCCACAGGGCCGAGTTTTTGAGTGAGGAGTGCAGAGGAGCCAGCTGCACCTACTGCTACAGGTACCATTCTGATTCATGGTTTACCTGTTAGAGTTTATTTGATACTGGTGCTACGCATTCTTTTATTTCTGATGCCTGTGTAGAGCGTCTGGTTTAGATACAGTTGAGGGGATGCCCTTTATTATAGGGTTACCCGATGGTGGTAGGGTCAGAGGTACCCGTGAGATTCGTGTGTCCCATTTCTGTAGGGACCGTGTGTTACTAGTTGACTTCTTTGTCATGCCGTTAGAGCATGAGGAAGTCATACTAGGTATGGATTGGATGGATAGACATTCTGCAGTCTTAGATGTAGGTAGGAGGACTGTTACCCTCTCTACCGAGTTAGGCAGATAGAGGTTTTCCGAGGTTGGGACCTTGGAAAATCAGGTATGGTTATCAGTGCGATACGGGCAGCTAGGTTGATTGCACAGGGATGTGAGGCCTTCTGGTGTTATGCCATGATGGAGGGGGAGAGTCCAACATTAGAGGATATCCCAGTTGTTTGTGATTTTACTGATGTTTTTGCTGAGCCGTCCAGTTTGCCGCCTCAGAGGAGTGTGTATTTTGGCATAGAGTTAGAGCCTGGTACGAAACCGATCTCGAAGGCCCCATATCGGATGGCGCCCGTCGAGATGCCGGAGCTGAAGAAGCAACTGGAGGAACTGGCTGAGAAAGGCTTCATTCGCCCTAGTGTATCTCCATGGGGAGCATCTGTCCTCTTCGTACGGAAGAAGGACGGATCGTTGAGACTGTGTATTGATTACAGAGAGCTGAACAAGGTGACCATCAAAAACAAGTATCCATTGCCGCGTATTGATGACTTGTTAGATCAGCTTCAGGGAGCGACTGTGTTCTCCAGGATTGATCTGCGTTTCGGGTATCACTAGCTGAGGGTGAGAGAGCAGGATGTGCATAGGACAGCATTCAGGACCAGATATGGACACTACGAGTTTGTAGTGATGCCATTTGGACTTACGAATGCCCCAACAGTTTTTATGGAGTTGATGAACAATATCTTCATCGACTTCCTGGATCAGTTTGTGGTGGTTTTCATTGATGATATTCTGGTATACTCTCGCAGTGGAGAGGAGCATGCAGGACATCTGAGGACTGTATTGCAGGTTTTGCGGGATAGAGAACTTTATGCTAAGTTCTCTAAGTGCGAGTTCTGGATGCCAGAGGTAGCATTTCTGGGTCACATTGTATCCGCCGAGGGGATCAAGGTGGATCCGGCGAAGATAGAGGCTGTAGCAGCTTGGACTACACCGACGAACGTCAAGGAAGTACGTAGCTTCCTTGGCCTAGCCGGTTATTACAGACGCTTCGTGGAGGGATTCTCTGTGATTGCCCGTCCACTGACGAGTTTGCTGAGGAAGACTACCAAATTTGTATGGTCTGATCAGTGTATGCAGAGTTTTGAGGAGCTGAAGAGACGTCTGACTTTTGCTCCTGTTTTGGCACAGCCAGAGGGTACAGAGGATTTTTTAGTATACAGTGATGCATCCAAGCTAGGCTTGGGATGTGTGTTGATGCAGCGGGACAGAGTGATTGCATATGCGTCTAGACAGTTGAAGACGTATGAGGAGAACTACCCGACTCACGATCTGGAGTTGACAGCGGTAGTTTATGCACTGAAGATCTGGAGACATTACATGTCAGATCTTCACAGACCATCAGAGTCTTAAGTACATTTTCACGCAGCGGGAATTGAATAACCGCCAGCGTAGATGGCTCGAGCTGATCAAGGATTTTGATCTGGAGATTTTGTATCATCCGGGGAAGGCGAACGTTGCCGCCGACACCCTAAGTAGGAAGACGCCTCGAGAGCAGGCGATTGCGAGATTGACAGTACAGTCTCAGCTACAGAGAGACTTGATCTGGTTAGAGTTGGACATCCAGTTTCCTGATGAGGATGCCCGACTGAGTACTTTAGAGGTTCTACCTGATCTGTTGAGCGAGATTCAACAGAAGCAGGAGACCTGCCCGACCTTGAGGAGGATCAGAGAGAGGATGTCCCGGGATGAGGCACCCCAGTTTCTGCTGTGAGCAGATGGAGTTTTGAGACGCCGCGGTCGCGTCTGTGTACCTGCTGATGCAGATTTACGTCAGAGGATTTTACAGGAGGCTCATTGCACCCCTTACTCTGTACATCCAGGTACGAGTAAGATGTATCAGGATCTGAGATGTTTATATTGGTGGGGAGGCTGAAGCTCGATGTGGCCAGATTTGTGGCACAGTGTGCGACCTGCCAGCAGGTCAAGATCGAGCATTTCAGACCTGGAGGTGAGCTCCATCCACTTCCTGTTCCACAGAAGAAGTGGGAGGACGTCACCATGGACTTTGTGACTAGACTGAGGCTGAGCCGGAGTTTTGATGTCATCTGGGTCATAGTTGACAGATTGACGAAGACGGCACGTTTCATTCCTATTCGGGAGACGTGGCCGGTGAGCAGATTAACAGAGGAGTACACTAGGAAGATAGTGAGACTCCATGGTGTACCGAGGACGATCGTCTCAGATAGAGATGGACGATTTACCTCGAGATTCTGGCAGCATATTCAGACTGCCCTGGGGACGAGTTTGCACTTCATGACTACGTTACATCCTCACACAAATGGTCAGTCAGAGAGGACCATTCAGACCCTGGAGGATATGTTGCAAGCTTGTGTGTTGGATTGGGGACAGGTGTGGACGGATCATCTCCCACTTGTTGAGTTCTCATACAACAACAACTGGCATGCATCTATTGGGATGGCCCCATTGTAGGGCCTATATTGGATGTGTGCATGAGTGGTGTTTGTTATATGCTTTATAGCATGCGTTATGATGGTCACCGACTTATGTTATATTGCTTGCCCATTGTAGGGCCATGATAACTTTCCCTTTCATCCCGCCGGGAGTTTGGGAGGTTCTCTGTAGGCAGACCAGACCTGGTAAACGGTTCGGGCACTCTCCATTCCTTTAGGGTACACGGGGAGGTGTTTCAGACACCATTCCAGCTGGCTATTGGACCCAGAGGCGAGGATTATATATTCCTCGTGTCACATATGTTTATATGGATATATATACGAGTTGATTGCTAGACTTTATAAAGATAATGAACCGGGTAAATGTGTGATATCATGTTGACGTGTTTAGTATTATTTGATGTGTGTTTGTGCTCTGCATCTCGTATATATGTGTATGGTTAGCTAACGGTTTTATACCGTGTTGTAGATCCTTTGCAGGTTTAGGAGAACTGCAGAGTGATCCAGAGTGGGCGATCCGCTGAGGACTCCGTACACTGGGGCGTTATCGGGGTTATGGGACCTTTTTGTTGTACAGTGTGGTTTATTTGTACTCAGCGGTACTTTGTATTACCTTTTGATGTATATATATATATATCAGTTTTATGTTTTGTTTTAATCTATTGGTGCCTTGTTGTAAGATTCAGTGAACTTGTTGTCAGGCTAGGGTCAGGATTCATTGTGAGATCCTATCCCAGTAGCACTCCGAGTCCTACGGATTTGGGGTGTTACAGTAAAGGGGGGAGGGAAGTTCTTGGAGACGGTCATTGTGGATATAGAGCCATTGCCGTGGTTTTGGGAAGACCGAATGAGGATTACTTGATAATACGAAGGGCTATGATGACGGAGTTAAACTCGATGAGGTCAATATATTCTAAGGTAATCATTTGATTTTAAGATTTAATTATGATTTATATTAATGACGTAATTTGAGATTTTGAGCTATGCAATACACCGTACACTTACCCTTGGACGAAGTGGTCAGTAATGTTAATTGGACGACTAGGTCTCCTTGTTTAGGTAGGTGGTGGATGAAATTACCTATTGTTGCATGTGCAACAACCACATATTATCATATTGTCCTTGGTGTTTGCGCGGGAACATATCTACCTATGACAGTTGTCACTCCTAACCAAGGTCCGCCTACAGTTATCTGTTCGACAACACTTATCTCAGGAAACACACATTTTATACCGGTTAGTTGCGTTATACATTTTCTCACTTTAACGTAATCAATCAATATAAACCCTTTTGTTTTGATAAATTTTTGTAGGTTTGGTTGAAGGATGATGCCCCATTACCAAATTTGTATATTTATGTAGAAAGACCGTCACGATCCAAGTGTTGAAGGATGGAATGTGCCGTTCATTGAAAGGATATCTCATTATTAAGAGCTTTATCATATTGACTGTCCACCCGAGCAAGGGTAAGACATTCCACCTTAGACATTATATTTCTACTTATACTTGAACGACCCGTATTCGTGATGTAATTTGTATATAGTCAAACAACAAACATGATATAGTCAAACGACAAACATAATATAGTCAAACAATACAAATACAAACAAAGGTCAAAAGATCCTAAACAATGGTCAAAAGATCACGGCTGCTGTGAGGCCCGGACTTGAGAAGGAGCTAGCGGTGGAAATGGACTATCTGCCTCCTCTATCATAAATGATACCTCCTCTATCATAAATGATACCTCCTCCGCTGAATACGGTAGACCCCGATCCTTCATATCTCGTAGACGACCTAAAAATATGTGAAGACGTTGCAATAAAAAAAAAATAAAGCAAGTTGTCATAAAATTGTAAAATAAAATGCAAGGTAAGTTAAAGAATAGAAACAAACGTACTTTGTAATATGAGACGGGAAAAGGTGGTGGACGATCTACTAAAAGTTGCACCGTAATGGACGTCAGCAAGATATATGGATGACAATGGGCAGTGTACCAGAGCATGTATGCATCATCGACAAACCACGGAGACGATGCTCTGACCAACCCATCCAATGACATTATGGTCTCCTCTAGGTGACGGAATGTCCAACGATCATGTATGGGAGCAAATGAAACTCTGGTGCCACGCCCCTTTGTTGGATGTACCTCCTGGTAGGGGCGGGATTCGGTGCAGGTGCACGGTCTGCACGTACCTAAATCGTTGCAAGAAACAATCCGGCATATACACATCCTCGATGTCGGTTATCCGTAATATATCTCGATAACGAGATATAACACATTCCCCTCCAAAGTCAATCACCCGATCATCATACGGGGTGAAACGCACATCCTCCGCCCTCATCTGGTCCAACTGTACTCGTAATGCATGGACCCACTCCATACTAACCGGTGGTGTCTTCGGGACAAAAAGTCTCGAAGACTAACGTGGATGCCCATGCAACTGAGGATCTTCTACAACTCCACATCCCAATGATGAAAAATGTGCGTAAATCCAAAACAAAATGAAGAAAAATAAATTAAGCTCCACTCATATAATCATGTTTTACCTTTAAAATTCGATATGAAACCGTACCTGTAAGATCTCCCATCGTCTTCACCTTCTTCCTACTAGTGTCCCCCAAAGATCTATGTAAATACGCGAGAGTCCTTGTGCCCCATGCATATGCGTCTGTCCTCAAATGATCCCGTACTAGGTTGATAAGCCATGACCGCATCCTATTGGTAGATTTGTCGACTACCAAGGTCGACGAAATGAATAATAGTAGGTAAGCAGATGCATTAACGTCATGAAGAGGCTTTGGAAGGTCAAGCATGGTTGTGACTTTAATCCTAATAGTCTCGCAAAATAGCTTATTGTAGCTGTTAGTGGCAGCAGAAGCAGATAATCCCAAAGAATGAACAAGCCACTCATGCCTAGTAGTATCATCAGCGGGAGTCAATAACGCATATCCATCAACTGCAAGACTCATAATAACCTGCACACCGTGCAACACTATAACCATCTTCCCCCACGACATATGAAAAGTGTTCGTCTCAGGGTGTCACCTCTCAACAAACGCAGTAATCAAACAGTAATCGACCCCACCAAAGTGAAGGTCCTCCAACTCAGTAAGTCCGTTGTGTGTGGCCAAACCGAACCATGAATATGGGTCATCCAAATCCCGACGTTAACCACGTAATCTAGCAATCTCATCCAGTCTCCTGAAAACCCTAACCAACCAGGATCATCCTATAATAATTTAGAAAAATTAACATTATCTTAGATCGAGTAGAAAAATAAATTATTTTTTTGGTGGAAAATGAAATTATACCCTATGGCCCATATCACGCTAGCTCGGTGGTCAGTGTAACATGTCAATAGCACGTCTGGTGGCTGGTCCTCTTGTGGTGGCTGATCTTGCTCCTACTCTTGTGGTGCCTGCTCCTTACCAACATGTATATGCTCATGTTGAATAGGTATTTGCTCATGCTCACCACCGATAATGTTCGTACAGGTGTGGAGTCCTTTGTACCATAATACGAGACAAGTGATGATGGTGCCTTGCCAGGTGCCTCAATGGGCTCCTCCTCAACGGTTGTGTCAACAACGGGCTCCTGCTCAACAGGTCCCTTAACAGATGAGGAGGCAAGTCTATCCTGTCAAGCTTTGGCAGCTCGACAACTAGATGTTGTGACAAGTTTGCGTCTCGCTTTTTCTTATCTCTAATGTTTTACATTGCAATATGAATTTCGTCTTCAAATAGAATTTGGCAATTTTAAATTTACATTTATATAATTATGGTTTTTTAAAAAAAATTAATCTCGCCGGAATCCACCATTAAACGACTATTTTAAGCTCCGGAAAAAAAATTCAAAAAAACGTGAAAAAAAACACTAAAGTTCGTAGACGATCCAATTCTAATTCTTCCTAAACTAACAAATTTCAAGCCTAAAATCAACGAAATCACAATAATGATAAAAACGTTCAAAACTAACCTTAACCCGATCTTGTAGGATTCTTCCAACTCCAAATTGTTGTGAATCCGAATCACAAGCCATTGTCCAATGAGAGAGATGTTGAATCGCCGGCAGAAAATCGAGTGAGAGAGATGGAGGTGTTGAATCGCCGGCGGAATCGAAGGAGAGACGGAGAAGAAAGTGCGGCGGAAAGCGGAAGAAGAATGTGGATGCACCTCGCCCTAAATAGGCCTTGGGGCGCATGCGCAATCATCTGCCCCAGCTTGGGGCGGATGCGGATTCCGACTGCGCTTCATTTTTGCCCTGGCACAGTCGGAATGCGCATCCCCCCCGCGCCATTAGCGAATTTTACCTGCCCGAATAACATCACTCAGATATAATTAATCCTTTTTAATTAAGTAGATAGAAAACTCAAGAACCGAAAAATAGTAGAAGAAAAGACAGACTACGTCTTATTGTCTTATAAAGTTAGTTACTCCATTCTTAGAAAATACTGAAAATAGTATAACACTACGTCTTATTGTCTTATAAAGTTAGTTACTCCATTATTAGAAAATACTCAAAATAGTAGAACCAAGAAGCTAAGTAAACCTGAACCACAAGTCAGAAGACGACGAAAACAAGACATGGCCTCATCGTATAAGTGACTATGTAACCAAGAGGCTGAACTTGACAATTGCAAAAACTTGATTGAATTAAAATCCAATGGATACAATGCATCTGATCTGAAACCTACAATGTGGCTTCCTAGTGTGACAGCGTTGTCATGACTAACATGAACCCGGAAATTTTAACTCATTGTTCTTACATTCGAGCGAAGACGAGAATGAGAGACCCATATGTGTTACTCTTCGAAGTCGTCTTTGTCGTCTGCAGGAATCGGAAAATTTCTCCAGTGGACGGCAAGAGCGCTTCCAACCAAGCTCGTACAGCCATAGCAACGAAGCTGACAGCAGATGGAACGGCCACGAGTAAGTGTTTCTGAGCTAATAGAAACCCGAGTGCAAAGCTCTGTAAAAGACAGACACCATGAAAGGATTACCATATGAGCTTCAGATCATTTTCTCAACAACAGTGGAATCACTAAAGAATCATGAATTTAGGGAGTGTTTGGTAAAACAAGATAGTGTGAGCTTTTCGAGTAGCTTTAGGTTTTTGATTATTTGTTTTGACTGAGTTTTGTAAAATATTAAAATATCCTCCAACAATCTACAAAAACTGTAATCTTTCAAATAATCAATCGCTACCAAACCCTACATAGCTTTCAAGTTTAGCAAAATTCCACAAAAAGCTATACCAAACGCAACTTAAGACAAGAAACGATTGAATAAGAAGGTTTACAATATATGATATGAGCAAAGAATCAGACAGCATGAAAGAATTACCATATGAGCTTCGGATCCTTTTCTCAAGAACACTGTGGAATCACTAAAGTGTCATGAAGTTTAGGACGTGTTTTGTAAAACAAGATAATTTGAGCTTTTCGAGTAGTTTTAGGCTTTTGAGAATTTGTTTTGAATATGTTTGGTAAAATATAAAAACATACTCCAACAATCTACAAAAACTGTAATCTTTCAAATAATCTATGGCTACCAAACCCCAGTGTTCTAAAACGCCTTAGGCGCTAGGCGCAGTGTGCCTAGGCGCGCCTCATTAATATTTTTCTTAAATATGACAAATAACTTGATAGTTCAAAAACAACAAACAAGCAAGCAAGAATTAGAAACTATAGTCTTGGTTAGTGGGTTAATTAGTCATTAGTCACTGTAATCTTCGGTTGGTGAGTTAATTAGTCAATAACTCAAAAACAACGAACAAACAAGCAAGAATTCAAAGAGCAGCAGCCAGCAGCAATAGAACAGAATTGTAGAATAGAACAGTTTTGTAGAGAGCAGTAGGTTCATAGAATAGTCTTTGTGTTGTGGTTGTGGGAAGGTCAGAAGACTAGTCAGAACTCAGGTGTTAGGTAGGGAAATAGTCAAGTAGGGTATATATATTTAAAGGGAAGAACTGAAGAACGAATAAGTTATTTCCTTAAAATAATATATTGATATGATTTATTTTTGTCAATAAGAATAATCTACTTGAATTAAAAGATATAGTTCTACACTTCTGCAACAGAACATTATCTTTTGGGACTGCTAAATGTTTTTTTATTTATAAAAACACAATCAGGCTCAGCCAGGCGCGCCTAGTTGCGCCTAAGCGCCTGACTGCGCCTGCTCGCCTAGGTGGCACCTAATCACAAGGGCTGAGCCTGAGCATCCTCAAGCACTGGACCCTTGGCAGGAGCCTAGGCGCGCCTTTTAGAACACTGCCAAACCCTACACAGCTTTCAATTTTTTCAAAAATCAAAAAAAAAAAGGCTCGTCTTGTAAACACCCCTATGAACATCAAATGGGTCCTAGATGAGTGAAAACAAGTGTAAGAAGTAATAAAACACTAAGTACCTATTTCCAGATCTTAACAGACTTGTCATGGCTGGCGGAAGCCACCATGCCATGGGTGGCCGATGAAGCCAATGCAGCAACAAGCCCTTCATGTGCTGGTATGATCATTGTTTTCTTCTCCGACATGTCCCAGAGATCAAGATTCTGCAAGGGAACAATATACAGAAATTTTAATTTAGTGCAAGCATATATTAACATATGACAATCAGTTTGGCAGTGTCATATTTCTATAGGCTTTTGGGGTGGTTCTAGAAAGAACCAAGTATTCAATTTCTTATCCATATATGATATTATCGTCTGAATGAATAAAGAAAGTATACTTTTGAGAACTAGATGATTAAATGTAAACATTTATGTATCATAATGTGTGCACACACACACACATATATATGTGTACCCACAGAATGGCACATTAACGACTACGGAAATTTAGTGATGAACTGTTCACTTTTGCGATACTCGAATTTTCAATGTAAGGAAACTTATCACTTCAACCAATCCCTTAAACTTTTTGCGAAAATGAATGCCATATTCGATGATCCAGGTCATTGTTCTTAAAGAGAAGGGACAAAGAACATATTATGGACAACTAACCTGATAACAGCCAATGATCAGCAAATGAGAGAAGAACGGGTGGAAGACACAAGAGTGGAATTTGTTGCCATCGGAATTCAACTCATTAATGCACTGCCATTTGTTGTTGTTGACTGCCCAAACCCTGACCAAATCCTCACTAACAGAAGCCAGACGTTCTCCGGTTGGATCCCAACATAGTGACTGGACCGTTTGAGTATGCCCCTAAAAAATTGGAAAGAAGAATGTATAATTCTTTAAGATTTACTCTTCAACTATAGAAACCGATCGATCACCAGTACTTATTTACAAGATCAGAAAGTTGCATAAGAACCAGAGGTAACACCTGCAACGGTTGAACCCGGATTTGGGTCTCCGCATCGAAGAGACAGATATGATTCTCAGCAGCTGCAGCCAGGTACTTTCCATGACGAGGCTGAAACCTGACCTGAGTCATGCCGCTTTGAAACTGAAAATTTAAGAAACACAAAACACAGTTATAGACCCAAATTTGCGCAAGGATAGCTCCAAGAGAATGAAAAGGAGTGAATTTATATAGTGGCTTCCTGTACACAATTTCTTCTTTTAACTGTAAATGCAAATCATTAAGCTGATAGAACACGGTTTGCAGTTTGCAGAAGTTAACTTAAGAGCTTACCTCAAACCCTTTGAGGCAACTACCATTGGTAATGCTCCAGTATCGAATTTGACCATTGTCATCACAAGAACATAAACAATCATCTGTGAGCGGATGGAAATCAAGCGACTTGACAGCCGCGGTGTGACCAGTAAAATTCCTCAGAGAGTACTGTGGCTGAAAGAGCAGCAAATTTAACCAAATTATATAAAATTTAAAGAAATGATGCATATTTAACTGAATGACACTACCCATATAACTATAAATCAAAGATGCATCCTTTTTTTAACAAAAGGTTTGTGGTTTATTTCTTAAGGGATTAAGAGGAGAAAAGTTGACCGCATTAAAAATACTCATATATCTCTTCTCCGAGTCCTTTCCAGATACATGTCGTGCAGCAAGGTTGACAAGGGTAGCTTGTTGAAGATAATTTACACCTCCAAACCACAAAGAGAAAGCAATTCTCGACCCCATAGTGAACAAAGAGAATCCCTTGGAATTTACAGGCTACTTCAACAAGCTCAGTAACATATACCCTAAAGTATACGGGGGAAAAAGCGCTCATAAAACAACCAACATGTCTTTCAGGCAGGTAGTGCATGTATCGACATAAGTAACAAGATTAGTGTATAGCTTTTATACTGACATCCCTCGGAAATTTATGGTATTATTGCTTTAAAAAAAGAGAGATGAGTGTATAGCTTTTATACTGACATTATCAGCATCCCAGACTCTGACAGTTCTGTCATATGATGATGTTGCCAATCTTGACATGTTTGTTGGACTAAATCGCACATCGGTTATAGCATGGGTATGCTCCTCAAGAGTGGCTTTTGATTTCTGATTATCAGTCAACCACAAAATTGCCTATGGCAACACAAAGCAAATAGGATGAGTATGCCTTTTAACTGGATATGCAGAATGAGTAAAGCATGCTTGCGTAAATGCAGCATTTGACACATACCTTTTTATCACGCCCACCGGTGGCCAGAAGCTTTCCATCTGATGAGAAATGGCAACAGGTCACTTTCTCCGTACTGGCTTGAATAGCAAGAATTTCCTTAAATGGACCTAAATATTCAAATTCACACAACATTTAGCTAACAGGGGAACATTTGCCGCTGAAAAGTACATCTCAGCCCTTCATAACCTCCTCGTGTCCATGTCACACCCTTCAGTTCAAGGGAAACTTACCTTTCATAACATCCATACCCCGCCCCATTGAATCTCTAGGGTCTCCCTCTTCCTGAGACAAAAATGACTCCACGTTATCATCCAGAGTTGCATCGTCAACAAACCGGCTCATGTCAGCCTGCAATGACACAATTCTTCTATATCACATATCACACCCTTCATAGAAAAGAAAAATACAACAAACTATAACTCATTTAGTAATGATAAGGTCTTAATCACAGATCATCACCTCACGTGGGAATTGTGGCATCTGTAAAAATTTAGGGTTCATAATGTAGTCACATAGTAATATTGAACCATTAAAATTCCTCTCCGACAAATTGTACTACTTTATTACATAAAAGTTTGGTTTTGCTTTAATATGTTAGAGAAGAAAGACTACCACTAAGGCCCTATCGTGTTTCGTTTTAGGTGTTGGACTCGTTTGTAACATGGCTAGGACAATTGAATTGTGATCTTTGCATTGAAAATTTTGAACTAGTGCATGTTGTTTAACTTTTTATGTACAAATATTTAACAACCCAGGTGCAAAATAACAAAGAGATTACATGCGGGTCGGCCCTGAAGCCTGGCTGCAAATAGATACGGACAGGTGGACCATGACCAGGGCCCTTAAAAGACAGGCCGGGCCATCCGGGCAAAGTATTCCACCGCAGCCTGGCCCTAAAACCCGGCCCAAGCCCCGTTTTGTACAGGTCAAGTACATATGTATGCAAAGTATATGATATGGAAGTATCGACCTTGTTCTAGAT
This sequence comes from Fagopyrum tataricum, assembly GCA_002319775.1. Taxonomy (NCBI): domain Eukaryota; kingdom Viridiplantae; phylum Streptophyta; class Magnoliopsida; order Caryophyllales; family Polygonaceae; genus Fagopyrum; species Fagopyrum tataricum. The sequence goes on from CM008283.1 coordinate 4,650,255, forward strand.
AAGCTAAAAAGCGGTACAGATAATGTATTTCTACTTCATTATTCAAATATTCGTAGTACTTAGGCAAGGTTCTAATCATAAGGATGATATTCCAAACGTTTCTTACCAGGTGATTCGGCCCTGATGTATGTGTATCAGAACCAAACATGCTCACTGGAGGCTTTGAGGAAGCCCCGTTATGTAAACTAGGCATCGACATCACATCTCCAGGAGTTTGGGTCGATGGTGTTGAAGGTGCTGAGCTAGGTGATGGACCAGCAGTGTTAGCAGTACCGGAGCTATTGGCAGGGCCAGAGGATGATACTTGCTGCTTTCTTTTACGTCCTATTTGATTTTTTGAACCCTATTTAAAAAAATTAATAAAAACTAATAAATAGAGGTTACAAAGGAAACTGTATAATTCAACAAAGTAAATCAAATTAATACTAAATGTAAAACAAAAAATGTCAGATAATTTATTTCATAAAATATAGACCTGATCATTTCCCCTAAACGAATTATTCATGCTAACATCCATTGTCATGCTACCAGTGCCAATCATCCTGTCTGGCTGGTGAAGCTGGATTGGAATTTGAGTTTGTTGGCCAGTAAGTAGATTTTGTGAAGTCAGTTGTGGTGCTTGATTGTTCTGTAGTTGTTGTAGTGCGACAATTTACTCAGAAAAATGCAGCAAATGCATGGGAAGGTATAGACACTAAGAAATAATTGAAGAACATTGTTGACCTTCAATAGCATACTATTTCCTACATGAGGCAAGATACAATTACCAACCTGCATTGGTGATCCAACATTTGGAACCACATCACCCATAGAATTTAACTGCCCGTCCTTACCAAGCCCCATATTTCTGTTGCTAACAAACATTCTCATTTTTCTGGCCTCCAAGTCCATTGCTGATGGGGTTGCCAAGTTTTGCTGAAGCACAATTTGCTGCTGCATCTGAAAATGATTAACAGACTGGTTAGTCTGCATCATTGACTTCTGCTGCTGAAGTCGAAGTGGATCCAATGCCTAACATAGTGGACAAAAGATGTATAACGTAAATAGCTGACAAGTGACCATAATATCAAGAAGATACCGAAGCTTTGAAAGAATGTAGATCTGCAAATCGTAATTGCCTAATGCTTATAGATACTCTAAACCAATTTCCACAAAGCATAATAAGAATAAATTTTAAAAAACTTACCGTCAGTGGATACCCTTTCAAAGTCAAATTATTGCCAGCTTGGTTAGATCCTGCAAGACGATGTGTAAGCCAAGAATAACAGTGAGATCGAGATATGCAAACAATCATGTAGAGACATAAAAAGTACAAAGGTATACAGGTCCATGCTGGAAGGACTAATTGGATAATTTGGTCTTGGTTCAACTTTGGGCATGATTTACTAATAAGGTAATTATAGAGGTGTGATACTGTAATTATGTCAAGCCAAACATACCCTTTTGTTACTTTTTGTTTAATTGTCCCTGTCTTTCCTCAAGAAACTATTGTAGAAATGGAACTCATACAGAAAGATCTAATTTCAATAATCAAGTCCAAGTCTGACCAAATGGCCTATCTATGTAGAAAGAAATTATAAGGATGATACAGCAAGTCCCAAAATGAATGTCCAACAACAAACTATCTTTATTCTATTTTCCGTTATGGAATATAAATCTTTCTGCTGAAAATTTGTTTGACAAAATCAACTATAAGCACTTTGAGGAAGCAGAATCAAAGAAAGCAATAACTTCTAGTGGATATTCTCCTAATATTGTCACTGACGTCAATTTCACCCTGAGGATTTGATCTATCACTATCTTGACAGTAAACAACACCATACTCGTATTAGGGGGTTACAATGCTACACCATACTATAGGGATTTCAGACATGACATTGACAGAGAATTCATTAATGCTAAGGTCCTTGTGTACGGTGTACATCGCGTCTGTAATCAGACAACTTAAGAAAAGAAAAGAAATGGAGGCAAGTTGTTGAACTAATACCAGGAACACCTATCAAGGATCCTTCTGAACCAGAAGATCTCATGTTCATCATTTGATTCATCTCAGTTTTAATTTCCTGCAATTGATGTATTTAGAAAAAATGTAAATATTTGAAAAGATATGCAAAGGAACATTGAGTATGTTGACAAAGAATGAAAGGCAAGCTTTCTGGAACACATGAATCTCGGCAGAATTCAAAGACTATGCATACTGGTGTTGAAAGGGGAAGTTGCTGGTTCCGGTTCTGGTTCTGAAATTGCTGTAAACTTCCTGACATGCCTCCAGGTGTTCCATGAAGTGGTTGCCTACAAGAATAAAGAAGTTGAACTGCATCTTAATGGGACTTAACAGGAAAAAAAAAAAAAAAAAAAAAAAAAAAGCATATTGTAGTAGTGAATGTCAGTCATACGAGATTTACCCTGGAGCTTGCCCGCCAGGTGTACCTGGTTTCAAGATTGATGCATGATTTGGATCTGAAACCTGACCCATATTATCTCCAAATCTTTGCTGAAGATAGACATTTGTACCAGCAATTACGTCAACCATAAAATATACTCAAACAGAAGACAGATGGGGAAATAAAAGAAACAGGGAGATTTTTGAATGATTTTTTGAGTGGTGGGAAAACCTTTACAGCCATGTCATCTGTGGGATCTCTTTGAGAAGGCTTTAAATTATCCTCATACATTTTTGCTGCCATAGCATTCACGGTTCCAGAGTTCTGCCTCATAAGCATGTCAGCACTAGCTATTGCATTAGGATTGCTATTGCCATTAAAAAGCTGACCAGCATCTCTTCGCTGCTGCATCTGCTGCAGTTGTTGTTGCTGCTGTTGTTGGGCATGTCTTTGCAATAGTTGTACCGGAATCTGCTGTTGCTGTGTTTTTTGTTGTACTTGGGCCTCTCTAGTTTTATACATGTGATTCTGTTGTAAGAATATTAAAATGCTATCTGTTAAATTTGCCAAGTCATCTAAAAAGAAGAGCTTTTTAGCCTGTCCATATTTTGCCAGATTCAAAATAATTATGGAGACTAGGCGGCAATTACATCTCAAATATGAACCCTTGATGCATAAGTCCAGGGTATTTACTATATAACAAGAGAAAATTATACAACAACAACAAAATGAAGTATTCCAACTACTTGCATCAATAAATTGCATTTTTCTGCACTAAACACAAATTGTTGGCTTGTTGCCCAGTTTCTATAGTTCCATAAAATGTGAACTCTCAGTCTTTTTGCTAATATCTAGATTTCCAATTTCATCCTTCCATTATCACTGTCAAACTAACTAAAAGAAAAATCAGTGATTTGTCTACATTTCCCAAATCCTAAGCGAGATGGTTGACATAACATTGACTTCTTTGTGATCTTGGAGATTTTGGCATAATCTATACATTACACCTTAGCTTGTAACTATAACCTATAAAGATAGCCTTTGTAGAACAGGAATTGTACTAGCAAATTCAGCAAAGAAAGTTCGAAGTTCTCAAATGACCAGCACGAAGCACAATAACAACAAGCATATACAGAGTTGCAGGATACCAAAAGAGTGAAGTTTTATCTTATATATAGCTTGGTTTGAGGTCAATTCCATGTATGGTTCCTGCCCTTTATAAATCTTTTCATGATGATCCCAAAATCTAGGATGTGATGTTATACTGGTAGAACATAGGTAGGATGGTGGAAACATGATGTTAGATTTGACAGAAAGAAAATTTTGAATTGATTTTCACAACTTTAGAGATTCTGATACACCAAAACATAGGCTAGAAACCATAACCAAAAGATCCTTGAATGTTATGGATGATACAATGGAAAATGTCCCAATAAAATCGATTTCAACTTTACTTCTTCTTGGGAGTTCATGTTGGCTCACACATAGGGAGGTCCATGTTAACAAAAAGGTAAACTTCACAACGGCTTCCTTAATTTTAAGGACTATAATAGAGCCAGATATGAACTAGATACTGTAAACCAAGATACAACAAAAACAGATCGTGGCATAAATGATAAAAGAACTACAGTTTGGCAGAAATCTTGACTAAACATTTATAAATCACATATTGGAAACTCAAAGCACCTCAATATATGCTGCGGCTGCATCTGAGTGCTTCTCATTTGTCCTTGCAATAAATATATCCCAGAAGACAGACCACCACTCAAAGAGAAAGCCACCTGGGGCATCAATGGCTAGAAACAGCAAAGCCTAATTATCAGCGCTTAAAAGGTAACCTTTTTTGGGGAAAAAAAATATTTGCATTTACTTACCAACAGGATCGGTGGACACTTTGCCTTCCTGTTGAAAAGCCTTTGCAGAGTTATGCAATTTCCTCTTCACAAAATAATCATGAATATAAACATCCAACCTGTTACCCAATCAAAAGCAATTAGCTCTTAACATAGCCCTAAAAGGAAAAACATCAAATCCTGCTTAGAAAAGGAAATTTTGGTATAGAGTGCGGGATGACCATATATTCATACAATTAAGCCCTAAAACTAACCAGCTAGTAGAGCACATAAGCAGAACCCTAATTTGTTTAACAGCTGAACCTCGGAAGACAAAATTTAAAAAAATTAAAATTCTCGCTATATTCTTAGTAACAGCCAAAAATCCGAATCATCCAACGTAAAACCTAGAATATGTCCTGAAACAAAACGATAGTTGGAATAAGTAAAGTTCAATCAATTTAAAGATTTTCAAAACATCTTGAGGAAAACGGGAAGTAACCACCACATCAATTAATCTCGAAAACTTCAATAAAAAACATTAAATTGAAGGAAAAACTCCTGCTTGGAATCACAACAGCAACTCGCAAACCGAAATAATTAACAGTGACTGAAGAACTTACATTTTATCGGCTTCCCAGTTTGTATGTGACGACATAGCTGATTGAATTGGGTTGAAAGCAAAAGGAAAAGATATTCAGGAGAAACGAGAGAATTTGGGGGGAGAGGTACGACGGACTTTCTTCTCTTCGGCTTTCGTACTTTAAGATGAAGCTGCTTTTGCAGTTTATTTATTCTTTTTATCCCACTTTTTCCCAAGTTTTTGTAAATTTGGAAACTTTTACTCCTAATATTTTTGGCAAAATGGTGATAAATAGCATCAGGGTGATTGCGTTCGGTGATACGAACTTTAAAAAACTCGAAATAAAGCACAAATTTTGGGGTGGTTGCGTTTTTTTAGCACAAGTCTGATTCCGGTGAAATGTACGGATTATTTTGCTGATGTGGCACCGAAAAATAATGATTTGACTTTTTTTAAATTATTTTTACACCTATGTGTATTAAAAAAATTTAACTAAAAAAAATAATACAATAAAACAATTTTCTTCTTATATTGTGAGGCTACTACTTAAATATTTATTATTCTTCAAAGAAAAAAATATTTTATACCAACAATAAATTGTTATAATCGGAGAATATATATATATATATATATATATATATATATATATATATATATATATATATATATATATATATATATCCCAATTAAATTTATTTATAAGATGGAGTATTTACATGTATAGAAAAGATCTATTGTATATAATTTTTAATTATATAATAAATATATAAATTTTATCAACGAAAATAAAATTAATGTTAAATATTGATATTATATATATATATATAACCCTACATATCAACCCATACAAAATTTATAATATCAAAAAAATTTATGGTATATAATTTTGTACTTTATTTGTATTATAGTTTTTATATAGAAAAAAAATTCAATACACATAGGAGTCCAAAAATTAAAAAAAATGTCAAATCATCATTTTCCGGCGCCACATCAGCAAAATAAATCGGACATTTCACCGAAATCAGACTTGTGCTAAAAAACGTAACCACCCCCCAAAGTTTGTGCTTTATTTCGAGTTTTTGAAAGTTCGTGTCACCGAACGCAACCACCCCTAAAGTTGGTGTTATTTATCACCATTTTGCCAATATTTTTTGGTGTGAACTTTTACCCCTAATTTAGACAGAGACGAAATCTATCTTCTCTCATCCTTATTGTATAAAGAGTAATTTCGTTTGGTACCCTCAAGGTTTTATTTTTTTCGGCTGGTGACCATCAAGTTTTATTTTTTCGTTTGATGTCCTCGAAGTTTTTAATTTGTTCTCCTTTATACCCAATTTATATAAGTAGTCACTTCGTCTTTTTTTTTTTTAATTCTCAACCTTAACACATGACTCAATTAGAGAAACAAATGGGGTAGTAGAAGGCCTAAATCAAGACCTTGCATTTCCATGAACATACAACTTCATAGATATACCTACTCTCCCAGCTTTTACTTACGATGTATATGAGAGCATCGAGTCCCCACCGTCGTTTCAATATTTCTCTTCATTGATTTCATTGGTCTCTTCTTCTTTATCACAATTGGAGTGATTTATTCTTTGGGTATTTTTCTCCCTCTTCTTTATTTTCCCTACCCATGCATAAATTAAAGCCATTCAATTGCTCAAGATCTTGACTATCTTATTTGTCTTGATATCATCCATTATCTCATGTTTGTGGGTCTACACCCTGAAAGTAACACCCGAGCGAGAAAGTTGATGGTCTCAAACCCCGTCTTTGCGACTTCATATGGACAATGGAAACAGGAGGAGTCAATGAAGACGAGCTTACAACAAACACCTTGTACCAACTCTAACCCTTCACATGACAACTTACCTGGATACTACTTACTAGCAGCCACTTTGAATATGTTGAAGCAAGAACATTTATTTTTTGTTTGATGATTTTGCTCCTCATTGTTGTTGTAGCATTGTACAATTTATTCGGATCTTGATTTCTATTAATTCCAAGGGACAAAATTTGATTGGGTATATGTTTAAACTAAGTGTATCTAGAAGGAGTGAAGTAAGTAGTACATGAATTGGGCAGAAAGTATAATAAATTGAAACCTCAAGGGTACCAACCGGAAAAATGAAACTCGATGGTCACCAACCGGAAAAGACGAAACCTCAAGGATATCAAACGGAATTTTCTTTATATAAAATATTAAAATTTAAAATAAAATCTCATGTTAATTCTATTTAACTTACATAAGAACATGTATATTCAGGAATTTGAATAGACTAAAACATCCTTGAAGTAATTTCTCTATTTACTAATTTAATATAAATAAAAGTTAATCAACGATAATAAGAATACTACATATAAGTATGATATGATGGAATTTGTGTTAAGAGCTATGTTATATTTAGGTTATTAATAAAACGATCTCTTCTCTCTTATACGATTCTAACCGTTTTCTTCTTCACGCATCTTGCATGAATTCTAACCCTAACGGCTAAAAGGTTGGGGATCTTCTACCTTTCCGGAGATTGACAGCGTTTCGTTGGAGGTTGATACTCCACCGGGATCATTATCGGACACTATTTCTACAGAAGGGATTGATACGGCGATGGATGCTTCTATTTCCAAATGGGCAGCCCATGGTCTTACCGATTGATCAACATGTATTGCCTGTTATTGTTGTTTCGTCGCCTCAACTGATACAATTATGGAGGAGGTTCCAACTCATGACTCTTCAATGGCAAGCGCAGGGGCACCAACGGATCATGTGCCGGTTCCTACAATGTTAAGTGAGACCGTGGTATCACCGTCTTCTCCTGTGATAGTGCAATCTGTTGTGACAAATCAACCAACCAAACCTACTAGATCTTGGATGGAGGTTTTGGATGGTGCAAGAATTATGGGGGAAACTAATTTGTCAATCAATTGGTCCTCCTTGGAAGGACAAGCAACTATCGCATATCCTTAGGATATGAATGGAAATCCGTCAATTGTTATTAACAAGGATATTACAGAAACATTGGAGGCTAATTGGAGAAATTCAATTGTTTTCCGCGTACTGGGATATCCTATTGCTTTTCCAGTTATGGAGCGCAAAATTCGGGTACTTTGGAATTTACATTCGGGTATTCGGATGGTGGACCTTGTTAACGACTATTTCATGGTTCAATTTGATTCAGAAGGTGTCTTCTTGAGGGTTCTAACGGGGTCCTTGGACCATTTTTTATTGATGTTTGATTATGAAGCGTTGGACTCCGGATTTTGTAACATCGGATCCGATTGTCACTACTCCAACATGGGTAAGAATATCGGATGTTCCTATGCAATGGTATGATGAACGAATTTTATGGCTTATGGCTTTTGGAATAGGAACCCGATATCAATAGATTCACGGTCTCTGAATTCTAATATGGGTAGATTTGTGCGCACTTGTGTTGAGATTGACTTATATAAACCTCTTAAAACAACAATTTATATCAATGGGAAATGTTGCCCTGTTGAATATAAAGGATTGAAGAAAATATGTTACACGTGTGGTCGCTATGGGCATTTTACGATCCATTGTCCTTCCAGCATGGCTACGGTTTCTTCATCTACTACAACAACTCTTGAATCATCTAATGTTAATTTGCCTTTAGTAGTTGCTACAACAAGTCCTCCTGCTACAAATTCTTCTCCATATGTCGTCCCTGCTGAGGATGCTTTGGGTAGTGTGACATCTGGATCTACGGCCTCGGACTCGGGGGTGCATGGAGATGACGAATACGGACCATGGATAATGGTGACTTTTAAGTAGAGACCAACGAAACCCCAGAGGTCATCTATTACGCGTGATAACATGAATTATCGACCTAGTTTAGTCATGTATTTAGGTAGGTTTTCCCTATCCGCATGCATCTTTTAGCCTTAATTTGTGCCTTTTATACTTGTTTAGTTCTACTTTGCAAGAATAGATGTACTATTTGTGGCTTTGTAGGTGATTTGGCGCATTTCGGAGCTAAAACGATGCATTTGAGGATCAAGCCTCGAAGTGGATGCTTTGGAGTGGTCATACGAGCGAAGGGAAGGACGAAGGAATCGAGCTAGAAGCATAAAAGGACGGAATTGGAGCATCTTGGACACCAATCTCGACCGAAATCACCAAGTTAGGACGAGATTTCCTTCTCTGAGAGAAATCTCGGTCTACATCTCGGTCGAGATCCAAGCGAGTTTTGACCGAGATTTTCCAAACGTTGAAGAAATTGAAGAACGAGACCAAAATCTAGAGCCTGACTATGCCTATATCTCGGCCCGAGATTTCTTCCCTGGGCGTTTTTATTATATTTTCGGGCCTTTTTATCCAGCCCGTGTCTTTTGGCAGGTGGTTGAGTATAAATGAAAAACTCTATTATTTTCCTAAAGGAGCTGATTTGATTTTAGAAAGAGAAACCCTAGAGAGATAGAGTCTCCATCCTTGCCGCCTTCATCTTCTACATTCTACCGTTTAGACATTTTGTTAGTTTAGAGGAAAGATTCAGGCTTTATTGTTGTTGTCAGTTCAGATACACTTTGTGATACTGAGATACTGAAATACTTTGTTTTGCTGGATTTCGGATTATTAAAGTTAATACTTTCCATTCCCTCTTTTGTTATTTCTCTTTTATGCATTTTTTGTCTTTCTTAGATTCAATTGTTGATTTCAATATGATGATTAATGGCTAGAACTACGGTGGTTCCAAGGTGGATAGAGATTTGTTTATGACTTGGACTCTGATGAAATAGTTTGTACTTTATACTTGGTTTGAATTGCTTGAAACCCTAATGGTTGGTTTGGACATAATATAGGTTAGAACCTTCTAAGCTAGCAACCCTGAGTTGGAATTGAGACTTTCCCGGTGATATTCCTTATTAGATACAAAAGTAGATTGACCATAGGTAATAGAGATGAAAACCTCTATTGGATTGAATGCGCATTATTACTACCCGAGACTTATCCGGTAAAGGGTTACTTAGTCCTTAGATAGAGAATCCGGTTTGTATTGAATTTCCGCCCTATATACCTTGAGACTTAACAGGTAATAGGTAGTTAGGATTGAAATTAGTTGATCTTGCGACTTACCCAATAATAGATCCTCACTAGAGAAACGTTCATACCTGTAGCTTTTCTACCATAGATCCTTTGAGTTATCCTGAGTCCATATGTCATAAACAATGATCTTGAACCCTTGGAATCCATTCTTCCATATATTTGATTATCTCTTGTTTGTTTGTTTTATAAAACTGTTTTTAATTGAATTTGATATTCAATTACGAACAACCAAAAACCCTTTCAAAAACATTGATCTTCTTTCCCTCATCTTTTCCAACCTATTTCTTAGTCTAGATTTACACTATCATTGATCATAATTGCATATTGAATCACATAGTCCTTGTGCTCAACCTTGGAATACTTGCTCTATTGCGTACGAATGTACGATCCATACGTTGTGGGTTCGCTACTATTTGAGTGATTGTAACAAGTTATAAATTTAAAGCATATCGTGTTTTGTGAGCTTACCAATTTTATCATTATTGATAAGAATTTTTAGGGTCATAAATTAGCGAACAAGTTTTTGGTGCCATTGTCGGGGATTCGGTTGATTTGATTTGCATCTCTTTGATTACTTATAATGTAAGTCTTTCTTGTACTTTTGATCTCGTTTTGTGTGTGTCTTTGGAATTTTCAGGACTTTAAGTTCTCTTGAGGTGTATGCAAAGCTTTCGGGGTTCGAAAGAACTAGTTCCCTATGATCCCGAACCTGAGAAGACACTGAGACAGAGACTCAAGGCCCAAAAAGGTTTGAAGATGGCTCATATTAGAGATATTCAAGCAGAGCTAGATGATGCCTTAGAGCAATTGGAAAATGAAAGGCGGATGGCCAAAGAAAGAGAGGAAGCAACTAGGAAAGAGATGGACCAAAATCAGAGCGAAAATGAGACATATGTTAGGATTCCGCCATGAGAGAGAAGCTCTAGTGCAACGAGAAGATCTACCTCGAGCTATACCTCCTCCTCCTATTAGACATGTCCGATGTGAGCCATATATGGAACCTCCACAAACGCTTGGTCAGAGAATGGATCCATCCCAGAGGATGAACCGTCCAGGAGTTAACTTTGGAGATCCCACAGCCCATGAGTATGAGCTACGCCGACAAGTACTCCAAATGATCCGTTAGAATCAGTTTGGGGGGATGGATTCAGAGTCTCCACATCAACATTTAATGAATTATGAGACTTTGATGGAGACAGTGAGACCATCAAGAATGGAGGGCAGCAATCATAAGCTGAGAGGTATTTCTTTTTCCCTCAAGGATAAAGCATTAATTAGCTTGGTATCAATCTATACCAAATGGGCGGATTAAAACATGGGAAGAGTTAACTACTGAATTCCTTACTAAGTTCTTCCCACCTTTCAAGATGACTGAGCTGAGAGGAAGGATCAATGCCTTTGTGATGAAAGATAAAGAGAGTTTATTCAAGTCCTGTAAAAGGTTTAAGGATCTTCTACTTGATTGTCCACATCATGAGATCTCTAAGATTGAGTTGCTAGAGATCTACTTCAAAGGACTTGATAAAGAGATTCAATTTAGACTGCAATCACTTTGTAGAGGTACTTTCATGGAAAAGAATGTTGATGAGGCTTGGGATTTCATTAAGAAGCAAGCCTTAGTGATTGAGAAGTATTCTCACAAGAAAGTTGAAGAGAAAAAGTCTAGACCTAGAGCTTACGGGTTTAGTGACAACACTTTGAATATGCAAGATTTGACTCCATCAACAATGAGCTCAAGTCTTTGAGGGAGTTTTGTGCTTCTACCTTGAAGAGTCAACAAGCTGAATTGCAAGTGGCATCCAAAGAAGAGGATGCGAATTACATGGGTAAAGTTAATTTCCAAAGAGGTTATCAAAACCAAAGAGTTCATAACAACAATAACTTCAACCGAAACTTCTAGGGAAATTATTTTAGACCTAACCATAACCATCCAGGATTCTCTTATTCCAATCCTGATGACACATTGAATCCTCAGGCTTCCTCAAGTCAAACAGCTCCACCGGCAAAACCTTTACAATCATATCAACAAGCTCCTCCAGGTTTTCAGCAACAACAACTACCTAAGAATCGAGTTGAGTTGATGTTTGAGAAATTAATGGGAAGATTGAATGATCTTGAGAAAGCTCAAAAGGCTTTGGAGACACAGGTATTCAAGAAAGTAGAAGAAGCTCAGAGAGATCCAGGAAGACTTCTTGGAAAGACTGAAGACGATCCAAAAGGACAAGTCATGGCAATTACAACTAGGAGTGGACTGGAAACAAATAATCCACAACCAAAGGCAGTAGATAAAGGGAAGCAAGTCGTGCAAGAGGAGCCTAAAGAGGACGGAAAGAGCAAGGAGAACTAGCCAGTTTACATTCCATTACCTCCATACAAGCCACCACTTCCATTCCCTGATTTCGTTGCAAAGTGTGATTATTCTTTTATGCCTACTTTATTTGACCTTAAATGAAATATATCTTTGGCTATGAAACTGCACTATGGAGGGTGATCATAAATAGAAGCACTACCAAAAATATTTTTCTCTTTGTTTTGCATGTATAAATCATGTTATCTTATCTTAGATTTACTACTTGCTTGAGGATAAGCAAGGATAAGTATGGGGTATTTTGATAACATGATTTATCGACCTAATTTAGTCATGCATTTAGGTTGATTTCCCCTTTTCGCATTCATGTTTTAGCCTTAGTTTGTTCCATTTATGCTTGTTTAGTTCTACTTTGCAAGAATAGATGTCTACACACACTATTTGTGGCTTTGTAGGTAATTTGACATATTTTGGAACTAAAACGATGCATTTGAGGATCAAGCCTCGAAGTGGATGCATTGGAGCAAGCATACGTGCACGGGAAAGGGCTAGAAATCAAGCTAATGGCATGAAGAATGGCCAAGGAAACATCTCGGGTGAGATCATGACCAGAAACACAAATCTCGGAAAGTGATCCAAGTTACTGTCGAGCAATCTCGGTCAGCATCTCGGCCGAGATCCTCACAGTATAGACCGAGATTTTCCCAGACGCTGAAGAAATTGAAGCCATATCCAAAATCTCGGCCCCGACAATACCCAAATCTCGGCCGAGATCCATGTGACTTTGACCGAGATCCCATCATGCTGAAGAATCTCGGCCCCGACATGACCGAGTCCACCCGAGATTCACACGAGATTTCGTCCTGAACGTTATATTTTATTTACGGGTTGTTTCCTTTTCGGCCCAACGTCTTTTGGCAAGGGTTTGTGTATAAAAGGAAGCCCTAGATTCATTCATTAGGAGGTGGCTTCACATCCAGTTTCACACCCCGTTTCCATTCATTCATCATTCTTCGTAGTTTAGTTTCAAGATTCAGACTTTTACATTAAGCCTTTGTTCGAATACAATTGGGACGACATTTATTTCATTGGAATTACAATTATTCAAGCTGAGTACTTTCTCTTCCTTCCTTTGTTATTTCATGATTTACTTGTTTTCCTTTAAATTGATTTATGAATTTATTATGATGATTCTTGACTAGTGTTCGCTGGTTTTACCACCCTATAAATCCCTATAAAAATAGATAGAAACCCACAGGGTAGCAAAACAACGAAGCTATTCCACCAAATAAGGTTAGACTTTAAATGAGAAAGAGTAGAATTTACCTCTTGATGCGTGTGCCACGAAGTTTCAACCATAAGAAATAAAGCATCATGCGTCATGATAACATGGTTTGTTGCCCTAGTTTAGGCATGCATTTAGGTAGATATTCCCTTTCCACATCCATGTTTAGGCCTTAGTTTGTGTTATTTATACTCGTTTAGTTCTACTTTGCAAGCATAGACGTCTAAACATGCTATTTGTCTCTTTGTAGGTGATTTGGCGCATTTAAGAGCTTAAACGACGCATATGAGGATCAAGTCTCGGAGTGGATGCATTGGAGCGATCATACATGCAGAGGGAAGAGCGAGGAATCGAGCTAGAGGCATGAAGAGGACGAAGGAAGCATCTCGGTTGAGACTCATTTTATTCTTTTAATTAAAGGCAAGATTTACCAAGTCGAGAGCAATCTCGGGTGGTATCAGGTCAAATAAATCAGGAACCAAAAATAGTATAACCGTGATAATAAGTAAACCTGAACCGCAAGTCAGAAGACGACGAAAATCATCCTCTAACAATCTACAAAAAACTTGATCGAAACAAAATCCAATGGATACAATGCATCTGATCTAAAACCTACAATGTGGCTTCCTAGTGACCGCGTTGTCATGACTAACATGAACCCGAAAATTTGAACTCATTGTTCTTAGAATGACACCCATATATGTTACTCTTCGAAGTCGTCTTTGTCGTCTGCAGGAATCGGAAAATTTCTCCAGTAGACGGCAAGAGCGCTTCCACCAAGCTGCACAACAGAAAAAAAGCTCATGTGAGTTTCAAAACGTCAAGTAGCAAAAAAAAAAGGCGCGGAAAACCGTTAAGTGTTTCGTACAGCCATAGCAACGACGCTGACAACAGATGGAACGGCCACGAGTGGGTTCTTGAAGTGTTTCTGAGCTAATAGAAACCCGAGTGCAGAGCTCTGTAAAAGACACACCATGCGAGGATTACCATATGAGCTTCAGATCATTTTCTCAACAATCTACAAAAGCTGTAATCTTTCAAATAATCTATCGCTACCAAACCCTACATGGCTTTCAAGTTTTGCAAAACTCCACAAAAAGTTGTACCAAACGCAACTTAAGACACTAAGAAACTTTTGAATGAGAAGGTTTACAAGATATGACATGAGCAAATATAAGACAGCATGAAAGAATTACTATATGAGCTTCGGATCATTTTCTCAAGAACACTGTGGAATCACTAAAGTGTCATGAAGTTAAGACGTGTTTGGTAAAACAAGATAATTTGAGCTTTTTGAGTAGTTTTAGGCTTTTGAGCAAAGAATTAGACAGATCGTGCTTGCATGAAGAAAATATTGTCGAAGGATCATAGAGAAACTTACCTGCATACCACACTCTATGGAAATTGTTCTAGAAGTTGATTCACCGAATGAGAATTTTGAAAGCCAATAACCGAGTGCGAATGCAGCAGTGTGTAAGACAGCTACTGGAAGGATTAATTGTGCGCCCTGAGTCTTCAGAACGTCCGCAACCTGTCCAATCTTTTTTAGCATTCAATAATAGTTGACATTGTATCTTATAAATCTACCACTGTGGAAATTGAAAGTATAGATATGGAGAACTTACAAGGCTAGCACAAAGAAGGGTCGTAAGAATCACTCCAATGAGAGGTGTTATCGTAATGATCTTTGATGTAAACTTGGGAAAGAACTCGTTTAACAATACTGAACCCAACCGAAAATTTTAGTGTTTTCATCATGCTAAAAAAACAGTATAGAAACTATGAAAGAATCTTGAAGATGTTTCACATTTACCTCCAATTATAGTTGGAACCAATACGACTTGAAAGGTACTTAGAGCCATACCCTGAAGAATAGTGACCCAAGAAATGATTAACCTTCTATATGCGTGATTTTTATCGAGAATCTTAACATCAAGAGATAACTCACAGTTGCATCAACGGGAACCAGTTGTCCAGTAAGAAGCTTAGTAAGGAGTGGTGTCATGATAATAGCACCAACAGTAGAGCACCTGCAGATGATCAATGGCTACTATAACTTGATGCTAAATGATCAATCATGCAATAACCAAATTTCTTCCCCTTTTTGTCCCGAGCAGTCACAATGCAGTTTGTTGAAGAATAATATTTTTAAGTTTTCTAAGGATAGTACATGTTTGCTAAAAACCCGCCACCAGTTGTTTGCTTAGAAAGTCCTAAATATACTGAGTGTAAAAAAATATTGAGAAATTTATACTTTTTCGAGGAACTGAAGATTCTATTCAATCATAACTGTTTTAAGATTGGTGAAAAGGTTAACTTTCTTTCTTTGGTAACAATAAAGCTCTTTTTTAATGCCATCAAGTGACAAGACAGAAAAGTAGCGTAATCACAAGACGAGCTTACGTTGTCATAAGTACTGAGAGTGCGACATTTCCCTTAGATATGTAGGTTGCAATGTTGGATGTCTGGCCTCCAGGACAACATGAGACTAGGATGAGACCAGTTGCAAGAGGTGCAGACAACTTCAGGCTCTACATTTAATTGAATATGAATATTGGCAATCAGAAACATTTACATTATCTATCATCTTACTCTTAGCGGAAAGACAATACCGTTTTTGAGATATTTGAGGCTTTTCATCTACATAAAACCATAAAGGCTATATAGCAAGGTCTTTATCATAGAATTCTAGAAGTAGAAAATTTCTTACTGAATCCATATAAGGCAACAGTATACCATAGCTATGAAAAATCCCAACAAAGGTTTGATTAGATACTGAGCGAGAAAACCAACGCCAACCTGGAAAAGAGAACAAAAACCTCTTGAGCGATGAATATCAACATCAATTTGGACCCAAGTGACAGCAAGCGGACACGTTTCTTACAGTCCATGGGTTCCTCAAACACCGCCGAAAATCCTCAAAGGTTAATGTCAGTCCCATAGAAAGCATAAGGAAACCCAAGCCTAAAGTAAACAAATCTGTTTCCAGCCAAGTCACCTGCAAAGAAAGTCAACCATGTACGGATGTACCTAATGTATAACTAATATTCTCTTCAATTACTATTAGTTGGGAAAAAATAGTGAAGGCGTGATTACAGCAGACGGCTTGTATATTCCAATAGCGGTGCCTAAGATGACCTGCAAATTCAAGCACCACGTATATTAGATTTTAACAGAAAGAATATAACTAACCACACCAATTTGCGCAATTACCAAATGAATCCTACAAGAATCATCTTTTTGGAATGAGAAGACATACCCAGACTGGAAAAAGAGTTGTTAAGGTCTCGATTATTTTCTCAAATTGGCTTACACCACTAGAGCTGTCACTGAGAATTTCCTCGAAGAAATTAGTCGCTGCCTTGCATGATATTAGTGAACTCCTGCTTACATTCAACAAATGGCTATGAAGTCCAACACACAAGAAGAGCAAGGCGTAAACTGCTACAAAGCCTCAGAAAACGTTCTAGCTCAAAAGCCTACGGTGCAGAGTGTGATCATACAACTAAATGACTAATATAAAGCTTTAACATAATGCAACTTGGGCTTCTCTAGGCCCCATTGTATATGATTAAAGGTTTCAGTCATAGTGATCAAAAAGCAGATGGAAAATAAATAAATAAAACATTGTTCTAGATGGATAGGTCAATTTTGCAACTTTACAATCCAAATAGAATATTAGTCGTAACCAAATTAACAATTCACAAAAGTAAACATCAGGAAACTAAAGCAAAAGCAATATTTTGATCATTATAATATATCATTGCAACTAAAGTTACAGTTTTGCTGGTATTGTGGGATTGATTTATTTCTGCTGCGTAGAAACATTATGATGCGCAAGAATATGAATATTTTCATATTTTTTCTTCGTACATAGTATTGTGGTCAACACAAAATGCAATTACATTTGCAGCAACGAATATGATCCAAATCATCAAAGCATACCTTGAAAGGTGACAAATGGGATTCAAAGTCTTCTTGTCAAAAGCCAGACAAGTTCTTCCATTCTCAAAAGAGAAAATTCCACTTTTAAAATCTATACAAAAAGAGATATCAAGACCAATTTAAGAACACCCAAAAGACAAATAATCCAACAAAACTAAAAACTAAAAATCAAGACATACTTAAATGAGCTTGATGTTTCATCAATGAAAAGCATCCATGAATAGGTCTATTAACCAAACCACACGACCTTATTTTACAATCATGTAGAACAAATCTAGACATGGAAGCCATTGGAATGAAATGGCTTAGTCCAAAACTTGATAGAAGGCAAGTAGACAACTAAATAAGACACAAAACAAGTGAGGAAAAAATGGCGTATTTGATAGGAATCTGAGGGAACCGTGAACCGCACAATTGAAGTGAGCTCCTATCCAAATAAGGAATACAAATAGGGATATTGATTTCGAATGTGCAGATCGATATGTCCATCAATCGTCAAACAATGAAGTCATAATTTGTTGTTGTTTCTTGGAGCCTCAAAGCTTTAATTTTGATTGATTTTGCGATGTGCAAATCCTATAAAAGTACAAAACTTACCCCTACCATGTCGGAGTCAATAGGAGCACAGCCGCACAGGCGTCTTGGTGAAGGCCCAAAGCTAATATGCTGATTAGGATGGAGCCCGAGTTCATTAAATTTCAAGTCTCGGTCCGTTTTAATTTATCTTTTCTTTATTAAAAAGTCGATGATGAAATAAAATATTGAAATATATTAAGGGTTTTGGTAAAAGGTAAAAATGGTTCAATTTTTACAAATATTATTTCTTAAATCGTTTAAAATGTTAGGAGTTTGATATGAGAACTAACAATACTATCTTCAATATAATTTCAATTAAACGCAAAATTTCCATGTGTATTTGTAGGAATAAGTTTTTGAGTGACAAATAGATATCTGATTTCAAAATTATTTATGTCAAAGCTTCTTAATTTGCATACTATTCACCTACTCAGGCATTGTGAGAATTTGTTTTTCTAAATTAAAGACACCTCCATTTGTGAGTTTGGTCGGATTATTATTACCTTTTCTAGACATAGTGTGTCCTGGCATAAAGAGTAACCCTCGTTTGGTTGGATTTTCAAAATCGTAAGTAAAATAAAAACGTTAGTCTTATATATTTTTGTTCATGACAAATTAATATTATTAATTTTGATACCTATAGTCCTATAGGAAAGCAAAATAGAAAAATGAAATACGTTTTTTTTTTATGTTTTTTATGAATGAACAATGACATTTATATGGATTGAGTTTGTCTTTGTTCTTTTTCCGGAGTTGAAACGGTTCTCGAATCTGCACCGGAGGAAGATAAAATCAAAACATAAGATTATAGAGTCAAATAGAAACCAGACAGTCAACTTTACACATAAACAGCCATTGCTAAGCATTAACAACTACAGTGACTCTCCATTGTTCTTATGTACAATTGCCTATTCTTTAAGAAACAAACAAGTGTAGACCTGCAGTGATACTTCAAGTTCCATCCATAATCGGAGCATCATCATTGAGATCGAAACTGGTCCTTTTAGCTGACAAGCTCGTACACTGCTGCAGCTGAGAAGCGGCGGGCAGAATCTTCTGACTCTCACTTGATGCTGCCACTGTATTTGCCTTATTGCCTTCGTCGGGTAAAGGCGCAGCAGCTGTTGTCTCTGAACTGCTGATACCACCATGACTCGCCCCATCTTTGGTTCCAGTTCCGCCAACTATTGTTACAATGAAAGAATAAGTTGATGAAATACCAAACGGAAGAGGAAACATAGGATACAATCTTTGGTTACTACTGGAAGATGATATAAGAAATTTAGGATCAGCTGTAAGCATGACATGGTTCATAGGCTAAAACCTATGTAAGAAGACAAGTTTTGAGATAAAGCCAGCAAGTTATGGGGCTTTCAACAGGACAAATCGTAGGTTCCCGCCGTTTAGGATACCAACTTTTTCAGAAAAGTTTACATCACAAGATCATTCAAAGTTGCTAACCAACATAGGCTTTCGGTGACTATATCTAGCAAGTTAATGGGAAAATAAATCAAAATTTACTAGTATACAAGTTCATAGAGAACAAGAGAGGGAGGGAAGGGGTCCTAATTCTGAGCAACAGAATACCTGGTTGAGAAATCAGAGTTGTTGGTATTGCTGTGCTCGGAGCTGTGACAGCGGTTGAGCTTCCAAGTCCCTTCTTCATCCTCGTCTACATTCAAAAGCGTGTTTTTAGCTGTCCGTTAGTGAAACAAAAAGCTATCAAGTTTCTACATGCTACCAAAGAGAAACCTTTCATGCTGCTTTTTACTGTTCTTTCTTCAGAAGTTGATATATTACCTCAATTTTTTATTACTATTTTAGAACAAATTTTCTCCAAATTTGAGCTATATTAAACCAATTTGAATGCAAAGGAGAAGTTTGTGGCCTTTTGACGGTACCTTTGCATTTTCTTCACAGTACTTAACAGCATGGGAGATGCCTGGGCAGCGGCCATGCAATAATGTATAAGCCCACAACAAAAGCTTCCTAGGTAAGGTTAGCTCAAGAGCTATACCTTCTGATCCTGGTTGAAAGTTTGCAGAAGCAGCATTCCATGTAGGGACCCAATAGAGATTAACACCTCCTAAAGAGAGGACAACAGATGAGCTATCTCGATAGAAGCTGTAGGCAGATCTCAGAAGGGAGGTTGCAGCCTCTGTGTTTTCCTCACTCACTTTCTCGATTATAACATTCTTGATCATGGACAACAGTGGATCCCATTTTGTTACGAGATTAGTTAGGTGGGTAGGATTGCCAAAAGGTGAACTCCACAATTCGCTTGTTTGTAAATCAACACAAAGAAGCTGGCTACTCTCTGAATTGCTCTCTAATGGGTTAATAGGTTGAGGCTCAATTGATGCTTCTGAAGGTAATGGTGTGATTGTAGACAAATTAAATATGAGAGTTCGGCACCAAGCCATGGAAGCATGCTTGCAAACTTTGGCACAGTTGCTATTTGAAAGTTTTGGATTTTTGAAGCGCTTTCTGATCTTCTCATTGATTCCTTCAAGTACCTCAAGCTTTCCATTTGTCTCCAAAGAGTATATATGTTGGTGGAGATACCTGAAACAGAAAAGGAAACGAAAATCAACATCAATTTGCAGTTATTTTCAAACTCCAATGCAAGCCTATCAAAACTTACATAGTTACATGCGCATCAAAGTGTGTTTTAGCATCGTACAACAACAAAAGGAACCATAGAAACAAGATTCACCATGCATTAAGGTATAGTAAAGATAAGCATCTATTAATGACAAAAGACAGCTGCAAACCATCTTTTGTGTGTTTGTAGTTCAAGAGAAACAAATTACCCATACAAACTGCTCTCTGATAACTCTGGGCATTTGATCTCAGGTAAACTGCATATATCAGGCCATAAGCAGCCTTGATCCATGAACAAGGAGAACATCTTCTCTAATATTTGCTCGGGAGTGCTCCTTCCATCAGAAGGAACAGGACAGGCCAAAACTGATTGCATGGATGAGATAAGACATTTTAAATACCTTCCAAGTGCTACAGGAATCATGTCTTCTAGACACAACGAGAACTGCAATCAGAATCATAGTCATTTTTTAAAATTAAATTTCACATGAAGTCCATAAAAATAAAATATTGCCTTAAAAGAATCTAGTTATAAGCCTTGAAGCCTAAACAACAGAAGGAAATTGTATTTATTCCATGAACTCCATTTGTTCAATATTTTTGCAGAAAGCAATAGAGCTTTCTTCCAAAACAAAGTTCAAATGTAGTGCATTATAGCACCGGTAAGCAGCTGGATCGCTCCTTGTTATATTATAAAAGATGGCTTATTGGAAGGATACTCCATTCTGAAATAACAAGGATACTCGTTCAAGAGAAATGGAGATCTAAAAGATTTTTATTATACTGAAAACTTACACAATGCCATAAATTTGGGTAATAACATATATACAGCAAAGAATGTATGTTACCCTCTTATCTGATCGAATGGATGTATATGCTCGATCAAGAGTAGAAATATCTCCAGACTCTTCAAGAAGTCGCAAATAAAATAAAAGGTACTTCCTTATGCAGGTTATGAATTTTCTAGAGCTCTCTGATAAGTTGACTTCAAGGGCCCTTTTGTTTCCAGCCATCCCAGGTGTTTTACGCCTGTAAGGTAAGTATACAGATAAAAAAGTGGAACAACATATTTCATATTTTCCCATCATCAAGTTGACAGGTTATAATTATCTCTAAATTTTCCATGACACGTGTGCATATATATTAGATGATGTCGCACATGCAGATCAGGCAATATGTCAAGAACAGCACATAGTAAGCTTTGAGGGGGTAGATTACACGATACTAGTTATAAAGGAAATCGCGCATTAGCCATACTTGTTAGCAATTCAAAACCATACACATTTTATCATTAGTGAAACATTACGAAAAGGCTGCCTACTTTGTTAGCAGTTCACCCAAATTTGGGAGTACTTTCGAAAAAAGAGAAACTCTAGACAGGATCTGATATCTTACTTTCCTTTCTTGGTCATTCCATCAATCTCCCACATGTTAATAGTAAAAGATGAGCGAGATGACTTGAAGCAAAAAGAGAGCTCTTCCTTTGCCTTGTCTAAATCACCAGTTCTCCCCCTCTTGTAATAGCCTTGAGCAAGCATGTATCTTGCCTTGTGAAAATGCTTCAGATCCCCTTCAATGCATATTTCAAGAGCAGAAAGGCAATCGTTATAAAGCATCTCCCACACATTATCTAACAAGTGGGATTTCTCAAGCTTTTGCTCATCAACATTAGCTTGGGAGGATAGACCTTTGTCGTCTTCTTTTATTGGTGTTTTGTCAAGAGACATTCCGTCAAGCACGTTAATAGCAGCTTCTTTGGTGGACTGATCGAAGGAATACGCTGCAGCCACCTAATAAGCGAGGTTATAAAGATAAGTAAATACAAGATTCAAATTTAACATGAGCATGTCAGTGTCAACTTAATAAACAGAGCCAACAAGATACAAACAACTATATATGTATACATTGATATAAATAGAGCCTAAGATCGTTCTTCTGCTAATACTTTTAACACTTTAGAAAGCTGAAGATCGTCGTAAAACCAAAAAAGTAAAAGCACGGCGTGAGAATCAGAATATATATGCCAAGAAAGCTTAAGACAAGAAAGGATACCTTCAGAGCTTCTAAGTCCTGCCTATCACATGTATAAAGTAACTTCAAACGGGAAGCATGGATCCTGTAAACTGGATCTACTGCAGATGGACTTAGAGCAATAGCCTTATCATAATAAGAGAATGATGAGTCAGGAGAGTGTCCAAGCTTTTCGGACAGTTTCCCCAAATAATATGCATGGGACCAATCCTGCCTACAAGAAAACATCTGATCAGAATTGAATCAACCATGAAACATATAGACAGAAGAAGCCCGTGAGAGATACTTCTGTACAAAGGCCCTCTGGAAATGCTTCATTGAATTCTGACAAAACGCTCTCCAAACTGCATCCTTTGTAGGTGAAACACTACGTTGATCGTAGAAAGGCACAACATTCTGAATGCCATCATAGTACACCAAAGCCAACAGCTCGTGTATCTCACCCTATCACAAAAAGACCAAATCAATAAAAGTTTATCTCCAGAGTTCAAAAGGGGTTTCAGATGAACCTTTCAGATGTAATGGAAGAAAATTCTGCATGCACACACCTCTTTTATTGAGTACATTCAAAATTTGCAAAAGGGGAATGGAAAAACAAGAAAGGGAATATACGACCAAGGACACACCAACTGCACTAAATACATCCAACACAGCTTACAGTAACACACAAGAAGAAGAAAAACATAATAACAGTGCTAGTTCAGACTTCAGACAAAACTTTTGACGCCTTCTGATAAGCAAGTAGGAATCGGGTTGTACTATAAAACTCATTCCTATCCAAACCAAGCCAGCTTATAATTTCTCGCAAACAATCATGACAAAGATTGATTTGTGAAAACTATCCATGTACACAAAAAATCTGTACACGTGATCATTTATCATATACCTGTAGATCCAATGCCTTTGCTAGAGCCAAGCTCATTAATAGGCAACGACGACTTCTTCTCCTGCTTATTTCAACCCTCTCAGGTAAATTTGCATTCTTTCTCCATTCAGCTACATTGACATGTTTGCTGCCATCATTTAACAACAGGTCCACCTCCTGTATAAAGTGCAAGGAAGAAAACCATTAAAAACTATAGCAACAATGGGCGGGAGTGGGGGGAAAAAAATGGTCGAAACAAAGACAGAAAATGAAACCAAAACTCCTTATGCCAACATCACGAAAGCACCAAAAGGTCAACCTACTCTCTGGTCCAAGGGCTGAAACCTTTTACAAACAAGTCACAAAACGTTAATAGATGCCTAGATGCGAGAATTAATCCCATTATGTATATGGAAATCGTTCCTTGGGTTACACATAATGATTATATCAATTCCCCTCACGCTTCACATCCCTAACTATTAGTTTCCAGGCCCTCACTTGCCTCATTTAAACTATTCCCTCGGTTTCCTAAGTGGAGCCCCCTTCTGAGTTGAATTCTCCATCACCGTCAGAAGACAACACCCTGGTATTAGGAGGGAAAAATTTAGTTGGAGCGGAGTTGACCCAGAGAAGTAGTCGGCACGAGACCCACATTGCCATTTATCTGCCCAAGCAACTTACAGCCTCTCCGCAATATCAAGCAGGGGTAACCGTAAAACTAATGTGTTTTACAAAACCATTCTAATTGTTGGAAAGAAGAGTAAAATCATACCACAACACAAGCACGTGCATAGAATTCAACAACACGTGGCAAAATCAGTCAAAACACCAAGAGAGCAAGCTTATCTCTGGCCAGAGGCTGCAGCCTTTTATAAACAACCCAAAATATTACTAGATGCCTAACTACAAGAGATGAGCACCGTATCTATACACAAATCACTCCTTCGGTCATTTATACTGACTGTACCAATTCCCCTTCACGGTCATAACTGCTAGTTCTACCCGTTTCTTTAGTCCCTTGGTTACCCTTAGGTCAGTAATTTTATGGCCTAACAAAAAAATAGAAACCACAGACGACAAATCCAGCAGCAGCATAGCACTTAAGGAGGAAAGGGGGACATAACCTCATCAAAAACATTAGCAAGGCGCTCCCAGCTCTCAAAGCGCAGAGGGTTGAACAACAAATCATATTTTGAAAGGTTTGCACTTTGTTGAACAAAATCCTCCCCTTCTTTGGTAAGAACAAAACCAGGCCACTTGTCTGATGCACTCATTTCCTCCGAGTGAGCCAAAAGATAGTATAAGTTGCTATAGACCTCCGAATATGGTTCACAGCTGCAGCCACGACACCTTAATTAATTAACCCTAAGAATAAACAAATTCAAAACATGTCTGATCTTACCTCAATGTAGTGGCCTTGCTCTGTTTAAGGATATCCGTATCAGGAAACACAACCTTCGTAATGGATTCGAGAAATTTATCAGATCCAGACTCCTCTGAGAGTTTATCTTCGCACAAATTGGGATCATCCAAGAACTTGTCTATACAATTTCCAACCAAAACATCTGCAGGTGGTTCTGGAAAGTGTTTGTGTATTGCTCTCAATACTCTGCGAAGCTTAACAAGTCCAGTTTTCTGAAACCCAATACAAACCAATTAGCAAATACCATGTTAGACCTCGCCTAGAAACTAAACATCATCTTCGTATAATGCAGGAAAAGTCAAAAGTTGGAAACTACTGACAGTTGAAGCCTTAGCATATGGCAATATGTACTTGAACACGTCAGCACACTGCTCTTTTGACTGGTAATCTGCACGACAGGTATTTTTGTGCATGGCTAAATCATCCTCATATGATGCATCAGATCGAAGGTTAAGACCATATAGACAGAAAAAACACTGATCCAATGCATTATCTATTGCCAACTCAAGCTCCTCTCTTTCATCTTCAGAAAGCTCGGTGTTATCTTCACCAAAATTTTCATCTGATCTTTCTCTTTCTTCTCTCATCTTTACATCAAAAGCATCGCAACCAGGATCCCCACATGCTTCTAAATTTTCTTGGCCTGCATCTTCACAAGGTATAATGTCTTCTCCGTCTACTTCAGATGGTATTTCAGAAGTGGTATGTTTGGAACTTTGACCATGTGATGTTTCCAGCCCCACGTTCAAAGACTGACAACTGGACTTAAGTTTCATATCTAATGCTAGTAAGTGCTTGATTGCAAGTTTAAGAAATGTTCCATCCACTCCACCCTCGTCATCCACACAGCAGAGACCGTATTCAGCTAGTAAGTCATGTATGCCTACTACTAAATTAACCTGTAACAATATGAGCAAGGACATCATAAGACAAGAATATATAAATAATATAGTCTAAAGGAATTTTCCACTTTGTATCAGAATCAGGTCAAGCTCACTTGTGTTCTTGTAGAAACTGCCACATCCAGGTGCTGAAGTTTGCAAAATGCAATGGCAGCATCAACAAAGCAACACCGTGGCTTCTGTTCAGTCTCTTCCAAACTTGAACTCCCAGAAGATTTCTTGGAGAAGTATAACCTTGCAATACTGCACATGAGTTGGCATAGCAGAGATTGAATCTCACCTATGTTGTTTTTTGGTAGAGTGATCCCATTCTGCAAGTATATAATCAGTCACATGTTGCAGAAAACTTCGAGAGCAGAGTTCTTTGTATAAATGGGGTAGATACATGAAGCACTCAAACACATGCACGACTTTATGGGGTAATATATAAATTGTGTATCAAATGTAGAAACGCTTCAATTAGGATAAAGTCAAAAACATCACACACAGACTTCATATTGGAAGGAATGGGAGAGGCATATGAAAAGGATAAAACAGCTTTCCATCCACATAATATATGTAATGAAACTTATCCATGCAAATCATCAAAGTTACAAGGGACCTCAACACTAATAACCAATTTTTTTAATTATAAAATCAAACTTTTGGCCAAAGAAGTTTACTGATTAGTCTATTTCTCCTCACATTTTTACCTAATATAAAACTGGTCAATACAACAAGAAGCGTCATATCTAGGCCTAAAGATGTCTACAATGCTAGAGGATCAATGGCCTATACAAAGATTACCATACAAGAAATTACAGAGAAACCATATTATAATTTTATCAGCCAACTCCTTCAAAACATCACAATGCACATCATATAGACAAAGTAATTTTTTATCATCTCTGTAAACAGATGATTAGCTTTATATATAAGGTTGCAGTTTCAACAACCTCAGAGAGCATGCAATGGATGCCTTCCTTTTCCAATCACTTACTAGTTAGTTCCCTCGTTATCTGAATGAAGCAAATCAAGCAATCAATCATATTATCAATGAATTAAAATGAACTGCCTATATATATGCAACAAATCAGCACACAGTCTCAAGTATAAATTGGTTACCATTGGTGTGAAATTTACTTAACAGATTGGTTGGGAGAAATAATAGACTACAAGCTTTGGTTATAGAAGAAATTTGTCTTACTGAATGTACACTCTGATCAACAGAGGTTTTCATCAGTGATGTGCAGTGGGAGATTGATTTTACTTCCACAGCTACCAAATTAAGCCACTGTTTGCTTGAATTTTCTCTCGATTCATCTCCATGAGCAGAAATATCTTTCATGTTCGGTGATCTACAGGAAGCAGTCGAATCTACCATGCCAGATGTTTTCATGAGTAACTCAAGCTTGCGTCGGTGACAGTTCAAGGCTAACTCGAGGTTGAGTGGTATTGAGTTTTCACATGCCTTGATCAAAGCATCCAGTGCTGATAATTCAACCAATGCATGCTCTTCACCCTTATCCGAAAACAGCAAAGTATCCAGCTGGACATATTTTGTAGACAGTAGCAAGGGGCCAAGCACATCTATGCATTCTGAATACATTTCATTCTGGATCATCTCATCAACAGTCTTCTTCATCAAGAAATGAACTTCTAAGAGATTGATTTCATGTTGAATTCTATCAACACTCAATTCTTTGCTGAGTTTGCAGTGCATGATATGGATTGCACCAGGTATATCGTTCAGATTCTTGTTATTTTCCAATAGGAATAAGGCAATGGACAGTTCTTCATGTGCTTTTTCCCTCATACCATCCCATGCTGATACATGGCCACTTAGCCAATAAAACCGGACCCAAAAAGAATTTGTATCCGTTATAATTGATGCATGTAGAGGAGATTCTAGACACTCATCAAGCTTAGATGATCCTTTTCCACTATCTTGGCAACTATAAATATTTGAAGAGCTGCTTCTATTCTCATATACACTACTTGATTTATATGAAGTATCCAAAGCAACTGCCTCAATGATTTTACAGAGATGGTAGGTTACCTCCAATATGCAGTCAGAGGCTGCAGATGAATCGGGAGAACAAGATCCGAGGTCATAGTACAACTCGGCCAAAAAAAGACTGCACTCAGGAGTTCTGTCAATTCCCCAATGCCTAGTTAATTTCTCAAGTTCCAAGAACTTCACAAATGATTCCTGGTAAGAAACAAGTCCTTTGGCAGCCTTTTCCAGAAGCAAATGCCCCAGATGATAAGCACCATAATTGGATGACGTTTCATTGACAAACTGTATCACCTGAAACCTTTCCTCATCTGACAAATTCCCAACACCATTGCAACAAGACAGCGTAAAATTGGAAGCATGGTCAAAGTCTTTATTTTGATCACATACAATAAAAGGCTCCAGATGTTGAGCAACCAGTTTTGCAGCATCCTTGTTTCCAGCATGTTGTGAATCTTCTTTCCCGGGTTTATGGTTCCTAAGACTTTCCAGCCTCGTGCTTCGCCTTTCATGAGTTTTTTCTTCAAGTACGAGAGCTTCTTTCCTATTAATAGTGCTTGCATTTTCAGTATCACAATGGCCTACGCCGACAGTTTCACTGGACACTGTATTATTGGAGGAACATTTTCTTCCTATAGACTTGTCATCCTCCAAATTGGCAGACAATTTTATTTCTATTCTAATATCACCTGCTTTGTAAAATCTTGCACCCTCTTTCTCAGAACTGCATTCACTTGATGAATGCAAGACTTCCAAAACAGAATTTGCCAAAGACAGCCATGAAACTTCTTCTAGACACAATTCAATGCTCTGTTTCAATCTTTTCGGTACAGAATTTTCATCCACACAACTGTCAGTTACTTTTCTCTTATTAGCAAACTTAAGATGAACATGCTTGGGTTCTAATTTATCAATTCCCTTTGGCGCAAAAGGAACTGGCTCTGATTCTTCTATGGTTCTTTTGACATGCAAGGCACGGGAATGAGATGGCCAATGTTGCAAAATTAGTTCAGCAACGGAGAGCGACGCAACCTCATCTCCAACAGCAATAAGTACTTCTAAGAGTTTCTCCATACAGTTCCCTACAATTAGTATTTGACTGAAATTTAAAGAAGAGATTCTACCATACTAGTAGATAATATATAACAGCAGCTATTTTAAGATGAATGATGAAAGATTGAACTTCATTCAGAAATCCTTTATATGATTAGAAATAGCAGATAAACAATTACATGTAATGCTTCACTGTTTCAGAAATAAATTCTTACAATTGTTGGGACTGCAAAGAAGACCTTGCTCAAATGCCCATCGTGATATGCTCAATAAACCCATTGAGCATGATAATGTTCCAAGCTTATTCCAAATGACAGAATCCTTTGTATCAATCTCCACAGCTTGCAAATAACAGTTCAAAGCACCTTCATAGTGGGCAGGGCCTTGTTGTAAGAACACAAAGGCAAGATTCTTCAGTGCCAAAAACCTGCACAAAACTAAATTTAGTTGTGTTTTGGGCCTGTTGGTAGCAGTAAGGACTAGGAGTGAAACATGGCAGTATATTAATCTCTATTTTCATGGGGTATTTTGGAGGGAAACTTTGATTACAAGATCTTATACAAAACGAAGCTTAGATCTTCTTACCTCAGCTGTAAGAGATGGCTATCACCAATAGTACTGTCCACCTAAGAGATAAAGCAGACAAAAAGCCAGATATATAACCAATAAATGAATGCAACCACCAGTATTGTGTCATTAGCTGATAACATCTAGGGCTTCTTACCTGAGCAGTTGATATAATAGGATCTTTCAATACTGTTTCCAGAAGTTCACGGGCCTTCTCATATTCTTTATCTTCTAACTTCAGGAGTCCATCATGGTACGTTTGAGTAAGATAAAATTCCTGAAGATGGAAAACAAATTGGCAATCCCCTTATGCACGTTTGGAAGACGTTCAAGATATATCAGGTCCTACTAAAATTACATGAATTTTGCAACAACCACAACAATAGTTAACCATTCAACAAAATTATATGATATGTAGCAGAGAGCTGAACAGATTTTTTTTTTTAAATAAACTGATTAAAAAATATGGCATTTGAATTTTGTGCGGAGACCACTGACTCTCGTTCACCTAAAAAAAAAGGGTCTTCAGGCTACAAGACACCTTTGTGTTCCATATAGAATCCACATTTAATAATTTATGTGACCTGAACCAAGTGGGATTCCTAAGACCAAAACCATTTGAAAGAATAAACCAAAGAGGAAAACTCCACCTAAGTGCCGTGCAATTTGACATGATTACATGTAGGACCTTATCGTTTGTGTGGCATTTGAATTTAAAATCACTTAAGTGTAATAACTTTGCCCGTTAGACTCCGTTAACATTTAATATCGCTCCACCTTTATCCAGGACATTTAAGTTAAAACATGTGACATCTGTGTAAGCTTTACTTAATGACCTATTGCGGGAGTCTGTTGATATATCCATTATCATTTTTAAGTGATACAAAGTTCAGATGTCAAGACCTCCGGATAACATTCACAAATTCATGTCCATAATTATGTCAAACGGCAATGTACTGTCTGGAAGTTTCCAAACCAAAGCACAAGCAGGGGATGAACAACTTGGAGTAAGAAAAAACTCTATAGCTCGGAGACATTATTCAATTCAGTTATGTTCTGAGTCCAGCTAGCCACAAAAATCCTAAGAAAGTCACATTAAATAACTATTTTGTAAATATCGCTTCTTCGTTGATCTTAATCACAGTTAGAAACCCTAGGAAGTTCAAAAGTAATTGCCGAAGAATGAAACAGACAAATCACCTGAGCTTCTTTGGCGGGAGCCAAAGGTTCCCACTCGCTTTTGGAGCTGGTATCGTTGATAGCTGTGATTGAAAACTGCCCAAAGAAAGTAAACCCCAAATTAGAAAAAACATCAAGAAGAAGAATCATTATGTAGGTTAAAACAAGTGAATCATCAAAGAACTCGTACACGACAAAAGTGAAGAATCGATACCCTTACCATATTCTACTTGTGTTTCCAAATTCTAGGTTTTACAAATCAGGTATAACAGCCCAACTCCCGTAACCGCATCCTTTCAATCTCGTTTCTGGGACATATTTTGGTGCCAATGCGATACCTCGTAATGTGTGTTGGAGACTGGGTTTAGCGTTGGTGATGATTGGGTTATGGTTTATCGTTCAGCTGTAAGCGACGAAGCAGAAGCAGAAGCAGAAGCAAGCGAAGACGAAGATGGAAGAAGGAGAGCAAATCCAGTCGACGCTCTCTCGAATTTGGGCGGGTTTAAGAGTTTTCGAGGGACAAAATCTGGACTTCGGTTTTGGGTTGGTTAAAGCCTTCAGGACAAAACTCAAACTCCTGTTATTATCTTTATAGGTAAAATATATCATATTATACTTGTTTTAATTTTTATTATTAATAATACTAAAATAATTATGACCTAAAATTATATATTATGGATAAATTCTAAAAATTTGAATTTTGAAATTTAAAACCCTGTTATTATCTTTATAGGTAAAATATAAAATATTTATAATAAGATAAATGCATGTAAAATGGATATTAGATAAATTTAATTTATAAATTTATCAAAATTTATTTTATTTAATCTATAACCTTATTGTTGCTAAAAAAAAACGTACTAAAATAATCTACACAACTACCATGTTTATTGAATAAAAAAATAAAAGAAATCACCAGACACACATGCTAAGATTAATCTTATTCAAGACCACTTTTTCTTGGTTCTAGGAGGGAAAATATACATCACTCCTACATGGCCTAAGTACACCAAATAAGATTACCAATGTGGAAGCTCTTATAACTTTAGGGACTCAGTCAAACCGGAACTCCGAGTTTTCATGATCGGCTCAT
This sequence comes from Fagopyrum tataricum, assembly GCA_002319775.1. NCBI lineage: Eukaryota > Viridiplantae > Streptophyta > Magnoliopsida > Caryophyllales > Polygonaceae > Fagopyrum > Fagopyrum tataricum. The sequence goes on from CM008283.1 coordinate 4,681,952, forward strand.
CGCAGATATTATTTATAACCGGGTTGATCAACTCATGTTGTCTGAATTTCGAGTTTTGACCTACAAAGACGTCATGTATTTATTTTTTTTTGATCAAGAAGGTATCGCTAGGAATCATTCTCGGTAACGGAATGATTCCGAATCAATCAAAAACTATGTTTGTTTAGAGGTCTTTTTACACATGAAACTAACCTAATTATTTCTATTTCCATTTCTTTCTCTTAACCGATTCCATTCCGTTTTCATTCCATCACTCCAACCAAACGGACACTTAGTGTATCGAAAGACTGAAAACTAGCAAAACAGACAAACCGTCAGACAAATAACTAAGAGAGCGAGGGGGGGAGAGAGATAGGAAAAACACAACAAATGCCAAAAAAATAATCGCAAAGGCCAACAAGATCCAAACAAAATTCGGAACAAAACTAACCAGAAGAGAAGATGAGGAACACTCGAAACTGGCAAAAACATAGAGAGTGCATGGGTAGCTGAACTAACGCGGTGTCTTGCCGCCGATAAGCAGGCTAGTAAGTTTTCATGGGATGTCAAACCTCCTACGGAAATGTGGATCACACGACGTTCTCTCCACCTATATGAAGGATCTTCGAAGATCTCGAACACAACCACGATCAACAAGGGCATGTGACTACGACATCTTCCGGAACATTCGTTTAGGCCACACTCGAGAAACGACTTCAAAAGAAAGGTCATCAAGACTAAGCAAAGACAGACTTTATTTCTCAATTTTTCAAAACCGGGGTTATGTTTGTGAGGTGTATTAAACTGTGTAATGGCTAAGAGGTTACGTTTGTTTAAATTCATAGAAAAAGAACAAATTGTTAATTGGAGAGATTATATCACACACAAATACATGGTAATCGTTGATCTATGTACCATAGTTAACCTTATTGTGATGGATAAAAACATAGTTACAAACACGGTTATAGGTTCAAGGTTCTTTGCAGAAATCAACAAAGTTTCAGTTTCATGTTGTGTTAACTCTAGTAATTCATCAAAGCTTGAAACGAGGGTTATGTTTTTTATTATTCAGCTTTAAAACAAACAAACATTTAAGAAAATTAACACAAGTTGGATATCAAGTTTTGATTTGTTTTGTTCTTGCATTTTTAACGAGTTCTCAACCCAAGATCTAGACGAAGGATATCAAGTTGTCATATGAGTTTTTTTTATAACCCATTTATGGTTTGTTAGTTTTGAAACTAGTGATTTACCTCAAAAAAAGGATGTTTGACATATCCAACAAGGCCGGATGTTGTTAGCACACAAGCAAGGGTTCACGTCTTGTTCAAAAACAACATGGGTGGAAATTGGGTTGTTCTTGGTTTCGAAAAAAAAACCTTTTCATTTTGTATACACACTTATAATTTTGAAGGATCTCGTCAGAAAAGGGAACCATAGAAGCTTGGACGTCCCCACCACCAAAGTTGACCCCAACTTTTGCACCGTGTGCCTATTCCCGTTCAATTGAGATAAGACCTAGACTTCAAGTTTCGATCTTAATTGTAGCACTAGAGGAGGTCTCTCAAAGTTCTTTCTTCCATATCCGGTGCGTGACACCTTCGCCTCCCACTTCATCCAAATATTGTCAATTTTGTGTCTTTTGTGATCTTTTGAAGAAGAAAGGCCGCTATTGGATAAATTTTAGAGTAGATTATTTATTTTGTTTCGTTGGGGCAAACGATTTTTTAGGGCGAGGGGTTTGGAGTTCTCAAATTTGAAGCGATATTTTAGGGTTGATCTTTGGCTCTTTGCTGATAACACCTTTGAACTTGACCAGATCTGGCACCTTTGTGCTTCAAGAAGGAGCAAATCCGTATTCGAAACAATCATGTTAAAGTAGATATATACGAGATTCTTTGAGATGTTTGTAAGGTTTGCAAGGAAGTTGGATGGTTATGTGGATCGGAAGACTTTTCTCATATGGTTTTAAGCAGTTATGGAGTTTGGGTGTGAGAGGAGGCGATGTTTCAAGCATGTTCTTTTTTTTGTTGTGTAGGGTTTCGGTGGTTATAGGAGTTATAGGGTTTATGGGCTCGGTTAGTTGAAATTTAAAGTGACCGTCATGTACTGTAAATTTATCCGTTTACAATTAGAATACTTCTCTCCCACCTCAAAAATTTATCATACTCCTCTTATCGCATATCTTATTGTGTTCTAATCTCAATAAATTTCTAGTATACATTACAAATTAGGGCATTTAAGCAATCAAACGACTCAAACTTTTTGTTTGTGAAGTAAAAATTTAAGAGTTGGAGGTGGCTTGAAACCATGTTTGATGTCCCATGCCAACAAATTGCAGACAATCCTTAGTAGACACAGTGGCAGTGTCGGCCTTTATTTTAGGGGGGGGGCAAAACAAAGAAAGAAAGGAAAAATTATGCAGTGTTTTTTGCTCGAACTCATGACCTCATGCATTACCCTTACACAAAACATCTATTAATATAACGAGGCAAGGGGGCACAGTCCCGTCCCTTATCCCTTGTCTCTGCCACTGAGTAGACACGTGACAAACTCATTGTAATGGATTAAAGGAGACTTCGGTTGCACTTTGTATTATGAGGTGGTCACAATAAATAATATAAAGATATCAATTCACTGAGGAACATAAAGCTTCCAAAATAACTAGTATCGCCCGTTACAAGCATTTTGTTTTTAAGACCATGCATATATGCATGTTCAATTTCATTTGATAAAGCATTCACAATGAGTTATAACGAGGCATGGACGAGAATATCTCAGTCAATTTACATAGACAAATTCGGTGTAGAACTTTGTCTAGGAAGACGATTCGAGTTACGGATTGTTTGAATCCAATAAAACTTGATGAAACAATATCACATAAGATGATTTTGTTTCTCTTCACGGCCCAACTTTCCCTAGGCCCAATATTCTCTCCCAGCCCGTTTCTTCTTCCCTCCTCCAAGCCTATACCCTATCCTTTCCTGGCGTGACGAAACCCAGCAGAGTAACGCTTTTCCGACTATTTTGCTCGTGATCATTTGCTCGATCTCATTCGTGATCTGCTTCCCGACTCTTCTATGCAACTCCTTGACCTTCCTCGTTCACGATTTCCGCACAAACAAGTTGGGCCGAGCGCCTTCTCCTCCTTCTTTTGGGCGAGGCTGTCGAACTAGGAGCGCTGCACCAGAGCATCTTTCCCTCTTCTCTCCTCGGTGCTACTTCGATCGAGTCGTACCTGTTTTCCGGACTGCAGTGGTGAGAGCCAAGAATTCGTCTCTCATCTTCCGTTGGCCGAAACCGTTGAACCACCGAAACCAAGAGACTACCGATCTTTCTTTCCCACGTAACTAGGCGGCGCTTCAGACCTTCTCCCTCCGTCTCTCTTGGACGCAGTCCCCGTCCTTCCTTCTTTTGCAAGTAGCCGGCGTCATCGAGATCACAGTGATCGTCTCCTTCCTCAACGGATTGGTGAGTGGGCGTCTCCCTTCTTCTTCCCTCCCTTCTTGTGTTGATGTGTTGATCTGGATCGTTGGTTGTACTCTAGGGACCACCGGAAGCCTCACTAGTAAATCGATAGCGGACAACCTTTCTTTGAATCAAACCAGCTTGGAGTTGTGAGTGTTGGTCCCCGTCTTTCATTTTTTTTAGTAAAAATTTCTCGGCTGAGCACATAAAATCACGGTGATGATGTATGATGTAAATCGTGCCATTAGTCATTTGCAGGATTCGAACCTCAGGCGCCTTCAACTTGTATATATCCATTTTTAGCTACTTCCAAGAATCGAACTAGTGATGATGTGTTGATTTAGTGCCAGTCTTCAGATTTTCTTTCAATGAAGAACAACCAACGGTCCAACGGTTGTTTTGAACTTTGAGAAAATTTGGTTAAGTATGGGAATTAGTGTGTTTATGAAGGCACTTTTGGAATTTTGTATAGACCTTAGAGTATTTGTTAGAGGATTTTGATTGTTCTAGTCAAGATTAGATATAACATAGTATGTATGTGTATGATTTTTCTCGGATTTTGGAGTTAGTAAGACGTACTTTCGATAGGTCAAAATAGAGCACTCGATGGATTTTCGGAAAAAGCTTTCTTAGGGTTTTGTATATAAATTGTAAGTTTGAGCAAACCTTCAAACCCGTTATGGATATTTTAGGATTATAAAATGTTATTGGGCTATAGAGTGAAATACTTATAACCGCTTTGGGCACTTTTTGAAAATTTGGGAAAAATAAGGGCATTTTGGTGATTTTCATAAAAGTTGAGGTTTCTTATTCTTTCGTTACAAGAACCTCTTAGATAGTATAGAACTCTTTTAGAAGCTTCATATATGATATAATTATGTTGTTAAGATATCTTCCGTATTGATCAGGTTGTTGAGAACTTGAGATCGTTACGTACGGATAGAGATTTAACGAGTTTGGATATCGGACCAGTTCAGGTAAGTCTTACCGACTTGCTTAGCTAATGATTCATGTATGAGTGTGTATTAATATAGTGGTGTATGTTGGGTGTTTTATAATTATAACTTGAGTATGATGACATTATGAGATAAGTGACCCAAGTATGTGAGAACGGATCGTTACATCACTGCTTAACGCTAAGAAGTGATAAGAGATGTTTTTTGCGACCAGTCCACTCGGTACACGGGGTATGCATGGTCACAGTCTGCTTGGTAAACAGGGACAAAGACGAACGGAGTTGAACGGAATTTATAAACAAAAGAGCTTTGCTCCAGTTTTTTGTCCATGTAAACATTGTGTACTTATGATGAACAACTTACTTATAGTTGTTATGTATTAGTTTCATGTGACCTACAATATACATTATTGAGTTAAGTTGTACATTTTTTGATCTACTCGTCTTATCTTTACGTAAACGGTATTCATATTAAGTTATTTTATAAACGGTTTGTTTTTATGTTAATAACTCGTACTTTACACTTTAGTATTTAAACTTTTTAATAATATTTTGCTTATACATTGATTATTTAATTTAATTTAAATTAAAAAAAACTCTAGTGAAGGAAAAACCCAATGTAGCCCAACATACTATATCACTATTGGTTTTAATTCATCATAAATCCTTTTATTCATTAAGCAAATAAAATAGCACTTAATAAGATAGTAAATGATTTCTCACCCACTAAAGTTTGGTAGGAAATTGAATGGGCACGACTTGTAACAATAACAAAATATTATATATAGTATGTCACGTCCTTGTGATGTAAAATAAATTCAAAGGCATATTTATAACTTATCAAATCCGTATAAATTATCATAGTCGAATTCCAATCATCTTAACAAAATGAGGCCTTGTTTTGTTGGAAAAGTTTGGATTTATCGTGTCATACATATATTTCTATATGTTACTTTAAGGTATTTCTTAAAATAATTAAAAATAGTTTTATTGATAAATATAATAAACGTATTTTTAATCATTATAGTAAAAATCAACTACTAAAGATTTATTTTCTTTAAACATTTTAGATTTTAAAATATTTTATTGTATTATAAAGTATTTAGATTGAAGGTATCACCAATTAAATTTTAATTATAAATATCAATTTTAAATACGTGTAGATAGTTTGACGTTGTTGTTTTGGTGGCGTTTCAAATTGTTTGTTGATGAGGGGGCGTGAATTTGTGATCGACTCCTGACGGATCTGGTGCGAGTCTAAATATGAGGTGTTCCCGGTTGTACCAAACTTCTTACCTGTGTACTTCGAAGGAGACATTTTATGTTTGTCGCTTCCTGCTGACTGCATCATCATCCTGCTTTTCCTTAAAGACCTCCCCTGCTTGCGGGTTATCATGTTGTATTTTGCGTATTTCTTTTTCTTTTATTGTGACCCTTCGTGACGGTTAGTCCGTCTGCCGATCTCTTTCAACCTTTCAATTTACTAACGGCGTGTCGTCTAGCGTTTTCGAACGACTTTCCCTTCGTAAAAAATACATAAGTTATACAACAAAAATTATGATTTTTTGCCAACCACTTCTTATGTTATATGATTTTTTGCTATGAATTTGCAGCCGCAATAATTGACGTATGGTTTGGTTGGCAGGAAATTATGTAAGTTGCAGTTCTACTGACGTAGTACTTATTTATACTTGGCAATTTGGCATACAACACGATGACGATATTAAGACTATTAAGTCAGTGTTATTATTCGAAAGGTATATGCATATTTATATATGTAATTGTCCAATTTATTTTAATTAACCTTTTATTTACGTATATAAGTATATTATTTACATATAGATTGATGTTCATATAACCATATATATTACTTTATCGGAAACTCTCTTAAAGTTAAATTTGAAAAGAATATGGATGTCTAATCGTCCCAAAATAATAAAATTATTTATTAAATGTTTAAAATAAATAAAATATATTAAGATGATTTATTTTTAATAATTAAATTTAAAAGGGAAAATATTAAGATTGATTTATTTTGTATAAAAAATTACTGGTGTATTACCCTTGCCTTGCACGGAATTTGATCAAAATTTTATTTATTATTTATTTATTTAATGGATTATATATAAACTATTTTTTTTATCGTTAGATAAAGTAGATAATAAACAATAAATATGTGTACACTTTACATATAATATTATATAATACATTAATAAAATATCTAATTGTATAACAACTCATAATATAATTTTTTTCTCCCTTATTATACTGGTTTATATGTTAATATTTTTATCTATTATATAATATTATATAATACATTGATAAATATTTGCTTATGAAAGATCTTTGTTTTGTTGGTTGTTGAAATTTATTAAACGTTCAGATTTATTGGGATTTATTTTTTGTGAACGGGTGGGTTGTAATATTTTTATAGATATTTTTATAGATATTTTTTTAAACATTTTTTTTAAAGAAGAAACTTAATTAAGATTTTGGTGGGCTGTGGTTACATGTTAATATGATACATGACAGTTAGACTTTTTATGTGTGACACGTGACAAAGATTGTTACTCCTATAGTATATAAGATAAGATACAGTCATAGAGATATTTGCAGACTTTCAAATTTTTGTTTAAAAGTTAATTATGGGTTTATTTTGTCAACAAAACATAAAAAGGGTTATTTTGTAAATTTAATTTTAATAGACATCTTTCTACGAAATTCACATGATCAAATTTATAAATTATACATTAATGTGTGATTTTCTTCCAATTAAAATTTTTATCCGGTGATTTGATGCCATACACGCTTAATATTTAGCAAACTTCATCTACTCTAAAAGGAAAAAAATGATTTTAGAAATATTATAAAATTAAATGCAATATGTTCTTATCTGTTTCTACGTATTGCGATTACTAAGAAATGTACTTTTAGGAAATTGCACAAAATATCTCCTATTCAAAATTATTTCTAAAAAATAGAGTGAATTTATATCATATTTTATGATGACACTTATATGACTATTTTATACTACTTTGAAAAGTAGGTGCTTACTATGTCCGAAACATCTATTAAGGAGATGCAATCACTTGAACCAATGACGAGAGAGGTTGTATAATATCGAAACTTCCGCTTGGAGTTGTATTTTTTTTTTGTATACGAAGGCTGAACTTATCATCAAAGGCTAGTCATTTACGCGAAGATCGTGCTAAAATAACTTTAGTGTTGACTCCATACTTGTCTTAATAAATATTATCTTTTCGGTTGTATGACATTGTTATAACACTATAATCGAGACGAGACTCCACATTATTTACTTTTGCCATTTGTTGTTGTAGCGTGGTGGAATAACCCGGCTTTAACATTATTCCATCCCTAAACTCTACGTTTATTCCACAAGTGATCCTTCTTATTCACGATAAGCTTGCATTAATGTTGTAAAGGATTTCGTCGTGGGTTCATGTGCGACTTGAACCCGTAGAAACTTACAACTCTACAGAGGAGAAAAACCAAACAGAGGCATAATCCGCGAGGGATTATAGACTCCATGGCGAATGATTCCCCCCGGATTGAAATTGACTAGCCATGCGGTTCTTGGTTCAACCCCTATCTGGATGGTCGAAACCTTCGTTTGGCAACGTCAAAATAAACACCGATGTTGTGGGTGCTGGACTAGTATCAATTCGGTCACGAGAGATGCTAATGTACTCTTTTGGGTGTTGTCGTTGTTCACCTGGTAGGTCCACGCAAACCCTTTTGACCGAACCAATTTCTATCCACGTAGAGAGAAGACTTCCAAAAATTCAATTTGAGACTAACTTTCTTCAATCTACTAAGCTACTAGTATGCTCAACAATAATATCCATGTCCTTGAAACTTATGGTTTGATCCTAGATGATATTACTATTCCATCACATATGTTTTTTTTTGCTATTTTTCACATATTGACCGTATATGCAATATAGTAGCTCATCTTCTCGCTAGAATTCGTCGTAATTATGAAAAAATCATCATTAAAATCGTATTTTTCCTTCGTCTATCATTGAGACGGCTCTTGACACAAATTAATATATGGTTCAACTTCATATTTTATCTCAAAAAAATAAAATAAATGGTCTTATGTTACTCGCATACGTGGTAATGTATACAACTTCAAAAGTTTAGTTTAGTTTAGTTTTTTTTTTTTTTTTTGCAATCTACCTTTATATAATTACACGACTGACCCCTAAATTCCCAATAATAGGTTTCAATAGATGGCCAACTTCTCTCAGTCAATTACAGGCCAGCTAACTTCTTCTTCTTTTTTTTTTTTGGTAGTACTTGTTATAGTAATAGATCATATATATATATTTAAAATGATAAAATTGACAAATAGACATTAAACAAGTAATTACGGGTAAAATGCTCCTCTGATAAAGTTATATAAAAAGGAAAAATCTCAACCATATTCTTACCAGGTGGATAGGAAATAGGGTTTTTTACTTCCATCAAACCAATGTTTCGTCTTCTACACTGCGTTGTCTACGGTGATTGATCGACTCTCTCCTTTTCATTTTCCATCCATTTCCCTTTCATCATTCTCCCGTGTTGATGTATTCAGTCGCCGGAACACAAAGTTTTTTTGGAGACTATGAATTCAGACTTTGAGTTATAGCCTCTTTTGCCCAATTTTGCATTGTTTTAAACAATCAAATATTTCGCGGAGAGCTTGCAGTTTCATGGGTTCTGTCATCAGAGGCCAAATTTGGGAGGATACGAATCCGCACTTTGAATGATCAATTGGGTTTGGCGTTTGTTTGGGTTTTCGTTGTGTGCGAATCCAAAAATGGCGTCAATTGTGGGGCAGTTACAGTGTTTTATGTTACTAGTGTTCATGGCGGCTTTATGTCTGAGTAATGCGGAGCCGATTCAGGACAAGCAGGCTCTTCTGGATTTCCTGAACAAGGTGCGCCTTGCGAAGCGACTCGATTGGAACGCCTCTGCTTCGGCTTGTGGGTGGGTCGGCGTCGGGTGCGACTCTTCTCGCTCCTACGTCTCATCTCTTCGTCTCCCCGGGGCAGGCATCTTAGCGGAGATTCCGGCTGGCACAATCGGTCGACTCTCTCAGCTCCGAGTTCTCTCTCTCCGATCTAACGGCATTTATGGCGAAATTCCGGCTGATTTCTCCAATTTGCTCCTCCTCCGGAGTCTATACATGCAAGATAATAGATTGTCCGGAGAGTTTCCGCCGAGTTTGACCAAGTTGACTCGCCTCAACCGGCTGGACATTTCCTCTAATAACTTCTCTGGCGTTATTCCGTTCGGGATCAACAATCTCACGCACCTCAGCAGGCTATATTTGCAGGATAATAGATTTTCCGGTGAGCTGCCGAGCGTGTATGCTGCCGGTACCGGTGGGAGCCTCACCGACTTCAATGTATCAGATAACAACCTCAACGGTTCAATCCCTAATAGCCTGGCGAAATTTCCGAAATCTTCGTTTACCGGAAACCTTCAGCTCTGTGGTGGTCCACTCTCCCCCTGTAACGGGACCTTCTTCCCTCCTCCGGCGGTCCCCGTTTCTCCGTCAGACGTTGTCCCTTCTAACCCTGCTGAACGAAGCCAGAAGAAGCTTTCCGCCGCTGCGATTGCCGGCATTGCTATAGCATCAGCTGTTGTTTTTCTCATTCTCCTCTTTTGCCTCTTCTTCTGCCTCATCCGCAGCCATCGACGGCATCCGGCGAAGTCTCCGAAGCATGCTCCGGTTGCTTCAGCTGCCGTCGCAGCGGGGGCTTCGGGAGGAGGAGGAGGAGAGGCTGGAACGTCCTCTTCTAAGGACGATATGACCAGCGGAGCTGCTGGGAGTGAGAGGAACAAGTTGGTGTTCCTCAACGCCGGATCTGGTGTAGGACGCTACAACTTTGATTTGGAGGATCTTCTGAGAGCTTCAGCGGAGGTGTTGGGGAAGGGGAGTGTGGGGACCAGCTATAAGGCGGTGTTGGAGGAAGGGACGATAGTGGTGGTGAAGCGGTTAAAAGACGTGACAGCGTCCAGGAGGGAGTTCGAGGTGCAAATGGAGGTTCTTGGCGGTTGCAACCATGAAAATGTGGTTTCACTCAGGGCTTATTACTTTTCTAAAGACGAAAAGCTGCTTGTGTTTGATTATTTCCGAGCTGGAAGTCTGTCTTCTCTGTTGCATGGTAAGTGTTCAATTATCTTTGAGCTGAAGTTTAATAATTTATCATGGTTCAAAGTTTCATTTTCATGTTTCTCTCATCAGTCTGATTTGGCATTGGCTTGATTTCGTTACTTGATAGAAAATTTGTTGCATAAGTAGTATTTTGTTTGATTGGTTGGATTTGACAATGCTGCTAATGTTTCTACGCATTTGAAACTGGTGATAATGAACATGCAGCTTGCGTGAATTGTTGGATTGGGATTATGGGTGTGCTTTGTTTGATCTTTTCTGCTTGAAAAATTCTTGTTTTGAGGCTAAGCTTAGCTTTCTTGAACCAACAAGACGGAGCCATACCTCGCCAAGTTAACGATGATAGATTGATAGAGAAGCACACTAATTTTGTTTCTATGCTGATCAGTGATATGAGCTGAATGATGACTTCATCATTTTCTTTTCCTTTAACAATGAAACCTGGTTGGATTGCTGGTTTATATTGTTTACTAGTTTGACCTCCCTAATTCTTTTGTATAAAGCCTTTGGTGGTCAAAGTTGATTAGAAATATACCGTAGCAAGCTGTCAAATTAAAAATTCCTCACGGCCCGACATAAGTGTCTAATATTTCTATAACCTGACCCACTGGACTGTAATTTAGTCTAATTGTTTTTATTAATCATGTTTTTTTAATGCCAACGCTATCATGCTTTTGTTGGAGCGTCATTTTATTTTTTTGAAGAAATAAGAAATGTGGTTAGGAAGACAAAGATGATTGCTTACACTTTCTGTCCCTGGCGCTCTGCTGAACATTATAAGGTGACATGAGAAATTTGACAGTAGTTCTATTTTTAAGTTTAAGAGCAATGATTTGAGTAAATTGCTTATATTGTAGAAGAAAATGTATTCCTACAGTAAGAGTACTATTCAAATCAACATGGCAACTTGACTACGAGAGATCGTTTTTACCTTCTTATTGCCTACCAAGCATCGTGACCAATTATGACAAAAAATAGCAAACTAAGAGTGCCTGTCAAATATATGATGATGATAGACGTGATTTGGTTGCCGGACATAGTAGATTTGGCTTGGTATTTGGATGTAAGAAAGTTGGTCTGGTTCCACAATGTGCTCTCTTGCATGGGCAAGATTGTTCCTTTGTCATAAAGTCATTCACATAGAAGATATTGCTGTGTGAAAATTATATAAAATTTGTATGTCATCACATTATACATCTAGTATGACTTTGTGAACTTTATGCTGGTGTGAGTTACCCTTTCAGTTTCCTCATCAAATTTATGTTCTTTTTCCTGTAAAGTGTAAACTATTCATGGAGTAATTCCTATCTTGTATTCTACTCTGACTTCCATGTGTAGTGAAATTTTGGCATATTTTTATTGATCTTTTGAGTTGCATGTAGTTGAAATTCAATTGATCTGCCATTTTTCAGCAGGTCTTTCTTTTGGACACTTTCTCTCTTTTAGAGGTAGATCATATGTTTATCTTCAAGGATTTTCTTACTTGGTGCTTGCATTATGCTCTGATTTAAAGTGGCTGGACTATAATCATGTTTGAGGCATCTTTTCACTTTAGCGAGTACAACAATGCCTTTTTTCTGCAATAAGTGTATTATGTGGTCGCCGCAGTTTCTTACCTCACCTAACAATGGTTCTTCTATGAATACAGGAAACAGAGGATCAGGGAGGACCACACTTGATTGGGATGGTCGGATGAGGATGGCATTAGGGGCAGCAAGAGGCTTAACCTACCTACACACGTCGAGCAAACTTGTCCATGGCAACGTAAAATCCTCCAATATCCTCCTCCGACAGGACCACCAGGAGGCTTTAATCTCTGACTTTGGCATCACTACACTTTTTGGCAACAATTCTATCCCTTACAACAAGGTGGCGAGTTACCGTGCCCCTGAGGTGCTTGAAACCCGCAAGTCCTCCTTCAAATCCGACGTATACAGCTTTGGAGTCTTACTCTTGGAGCTCTTAACTGGAAAGGCACCTAGTCAGGTACTGTCCCGAAAGCTCTTCAACTCACTTCCCAGACTCGGGTCATTTTGAAAGTCAGAATTAGTTTAAAAGGTTATATTCAACAAAACTACCCACAAAAAAAAAATGATAGTACACAAATCTTCAATGAACCACCTATCCACGACTTATCTTATTTCTTCGTTAGTTTTGAAGTGAATGCCCAATACCCTTATTCATTTGTTTGTACCTCTACCAAACTCATATTCATTGTTCTCAATCATTTCCTTAGCCAGAGTCTCTAACACCAACTTCAATCAACCCTAATACCAGCTTCACCCATCCTTCTACTTCAAAATTTCCCACCTAGATGTGCTTTTTCTTCTTGGGAGTTCACATCCCAGAGCTTCTCTTTCCCACCATTTTCATTTTCATGCTAGTTTAACCTTTTTAAAATATTGAAAACGTCAATCACATAAAAATATGAACAAATGTCTTTATTGTTCCTTTTTTGCTTTTTTGGTTGGAAGATTAATAAGTTACCTCTCCTCTTAGCCAAGTTTGATATTTATAAATTGTTAAGAGATTTTCTTGAGTATAGATGTTTCAATTGACTATGAAATGAACCTCTAAGATTTAGTAATTGAAGTTTTCAAAGTATAGATGTTTCGATTGACATTTATTATGGGTAGTTTCAGTAGTTGAAGTGTACAAATATCTTGATTCATTAGTCTTCATATTGATATTGACATTTCTTGTCATTGTCCAGGCTTCCTTCGGAGAGGAGGGAGTCGACCTTCCCCGGTGGGTCCAATCAGTTGTTCAAGATGAGTGGACCGCTGAGGTATTTGACGTGGAGCTTATGAAGTACAACAACGTCGAGGAGGAGATGGTTCAGCTTCTCCAGATTGCCATATCCTGTGTTCAAATGATGCCCGATCAGAGACCCACAATGCCCGAGGTGCTCCATATGATGGAGGATATAGGTCGGGCTGGGGCTGATATCGGTTTCCGAAAGTCTTCAGACGATCCGTCTAAAGGATCCTCCTCGTTGCCCCTCAGCTAAGTGAGGCCTACCTCTTCTGTCACTCCATGAGTTCATACATTTGGTTGAAATTGGGAAAACTTGAAGATAATGTAAGCAGGTTAGAAGATGCTGAAATGTGTTTAGTGCTCTTATAAGTTAGTGTCTAGACTGCTCATTTGTCTTGGTTAGTTTCTCTTTGATAAAATTTTACATTGATTGCTCTGTGAATGTGTTGTTAGGTTGTCAATTGAGTTTATTGTGGTGGGGTTTTGGAGGTTGGCGACTTTGGAGTTGTCATTTGACAATTGTTGTGAAGTGTTCTGTTGAAAAACTTGTCACTTGGGGATTTTTATTGGTTATTTTTCCTTTAAATGAAAAGTTCATTCAATTTAGTAGTTATTTTTATGATATTTTGAATTTTAAGGTTAAATGATTGGTGACCTACTTAGGGTATGTTCGTTTAATAGGGTTTACGGTTCTGAGGACGAAACTTATGATGAATTATGAAATTTTCTTCAACCTTACACGAACAGATTATGAAAATTATGGGGGAAATGAGGTTTATGTACATTAAAGAGGTAAAGTGTTGCTTTTACAATCGAAATGGACATTGAGTAGTTTGCTTCACGGTATAGATGATCAAACTGTATATTCCGGTCTCTAAGTAAAAGACATTGGTAACGAATCCTTCCTGTACCCCATCGACGAACTAACTCCGGTCAATAGACAAGACCCAAATTGTGTTCGAACCCCGGAGCTAGAAGCCATCATCAACTCGATTCAGCCGAGCAGCCAAGGCTTGTCCTTGTACATTCCACATGGTCTTGCAATGTGTAAGCTTTTGAATAGAAAACTCCACAAGATTCGACTTTATAATGTACACAACTGAATTGCACCTCAACTTCAGCTCCGGCTTCAGCTTGTGATTCAGGTTCGAGCCATCCGACTCGTTGTACATCAACACATTCTCCTGTACATCGACGCATTATCTTTTGTCGGTTAAAGCATCATTAAAATGAACGTATTAAGATTAAAATACAATTAAGAGAGAAAAAAACCAGTTTTCCACAGATTACCGTCCTTCCTTCCACCACTTCCACCGTCGGATTCCCAACCACATGTTCGTTTTATGAACGTGTGACCGTGTCAATGATTTTTTTTTGCCCCACACCAATAACCGATTCCATTTTATTTTCATTTAACGCTTTTAACAAAATACCTCTAAATTCACTATTATTGTTGTATATAAATTCAGTTTCTGACCTAAAATGAGGCATAGGATAAAATAATATATTAAATTTATGCAGTTAAATATATATGAGAATAATTTTATAGACTCATTATTCTTAGTTTAATGTCATATTCATAAATCATGATTCTTAATTTATGTTTTTATAATTACACTAAAATGATTTACATAAATCTATCATGTAGCTATCTAGTTTAGCTTTACAATAGTAAAAAAAATATTTCTTTGTATAAAAATAAGTATTATTTTAATACTTTGAACACTTATTAACGATTTTATCATATATATTATTGTAGTCTTGATTATTATATTCGTAGGAAGAGTAATTATCAGAAATCAGATAATTTCATGCACGTACGGGAGAAATAAAAAAGAAGCACAAAATTGAACACGATGAAGGTAGTTTGCTCCAAAATATAACTTTGAGCCACATATGAATTCAATCATATGTTAATAACTCAAAATTAACAATTACAAGCCAAGCTACATTCCAAGAAAACACCATGGAAAGACCAAATTTTAACCTCCTTTTGTGGCATGTAAATTGCAATCGTACGCTATTCACGTTGGAGAAACAATGCAAAAGCGGCGGTGAAGTTGCAAACTTGATTGAGCCTACGGATCGACGCAACTTTATTCGATCTCCACGATGATGATCGAGTTTTCGTATTTGAAAAGACAAAAAACATCATGAAAAGAGAGAGTTGTTGCATAATCCTAGGCCGCCGACGACCAAGATTGATTCTTGAGAAAACGAAACTCGAATCAGATGTTTTCGTTCTCGCTCTTATGTACCCGAGGATGGCGATGGAAGTACGGTTAGGGCTAAGATCCCACTTATCAATGCACTTACTCCTCCTAAGATGAAGGCTGGGAGGTTTCCTCCTCCAAAGATTGCGTCCCATGGGCCACTAATTAGGGATATTAGTAGTTGTGGTGTCACAATTGCCAAGTTAAGTACTCCAAGTGAAAGCCCTACGAGTAAAAAAACAGTTTATAAATACTTATGTATACATGTATGTGATAGCCCTACAAGTAAAATGGGTTTAATCACTATTTATTCATTTTTCTAAATTTTTAAATATGAACTTTATATATAGGGTTTGTAAGTTACCTTGCCCGGCACCGGAAGAAGCCGAAAATATCGACGCTAGGGCAAAGGGAACGCTAAACGTTACCTGCAATGCATGCGTATATATGTACATAAGTTAATAGAGTTGGTTCATGAATGGAATAATAAGGAAGTTGTAACGTGGACTTACGGCTTGAGGAATGCCCATGACCGCGAACAAAGCTAAGGTGCCGCCTTGAACGTTAGCGGGCGGGTGTTGGCTAAGCGGGTGAGCCTTTCGGGCTTCTTCGGCTTTTTTCGTGACGAGGACGGTGAAACACAAGGCGGCGGCCAAGATAATATTAACGATTCCCCAAAGCCTTCTAGCGCCTCTAAGAAGCTGTGACAAAGGATCGATAGCTAACGACATTAAGCCGAGTACTCCGGCCGTAAGCATCAACCCTAGAGATCCTTTCCTCACACCGGTGTCGTATCTCAGCTTAGCTTGTGCGTCACCGTCGACCTTTCCTCCGTACACCTCGGTACCGACCCAATCGGTGTTGAAGAGCAAGAATGGGAACCATGCAACCCAGTTGAGGGCGGTGACGAGGAAAAGGATCCACATTGGCCTTCCGAGGGTTCGGAATGCGTCCTTGACTTGATCCATTACGGGGTCTTCGTGTCCGAAGTCGTAGACCGGTGGTGGCTCCGAGACAAGCGCCAAGGCGATGGTAGTGACGACGATGAGGATTATTATGTCGATGAGGAAACATGTCTTGAGGTTGGCGCAGTATGAGTCACATGCTTCGGTTGCGGTAAATGGCATGACCTTATAGAGTTTATCGTACGACCCGGCTGCGTACCCAAGCACATTGCCTACCGCCATGAAAAACGAAAAGAATGCATTTGCAAGTCTCATTCGTCCATGATCATCCCTTGACAAGTCCGCCAAGAAAGCTCTTGTTGGCCCCTATAAAATCCCACATTACAAAAGAAATGTTATATAGAAAAAAAGATTGAAGTAGAATACACTTACCTGTACGACATTGTTGGCGACGTCAAGAATCCAAAACCCGATGACAAAGAGAACAACGGCTCTCGGCTTAGTTTTCGCGGACATCGAATCCCCCAAGCTTTTTCCAATGTCCAAGGCGAAGGAGATCAACAAAACCGAAATACAGATCAATGCACTACCGGCGACGATGAAGGGCTTTCGCCGGCCAAATCGGCTGGTGGAGTGATCACTACTATAGCCCACTAACGGCTGTACAACCAGACCCGATATCGGCCCGCAAAGCCAAACAAACGACGACCACATATGTGGGATCCCCAGATGTTGGATGTACGGCGTCAGCAATGACAGTTGTAGGGCCCATCCGAACTGGACGCCAGCCGCAATCAGTGCCACGCAGGCGATTTTCCACAACGGGACAGGAACCTCGGCCTCCAAGTATTCCTCATCCTTATATTTGGTTTCAATTTCCATAATTAGAAATTAATAATCCAAACAAACAAATTTTTTTTTTGAGGTTTTTAAGAATGAAAAAATGAAGATTTTTTTTTGGTATTTTTCTTCTTTTTTCTCTTTTCTATTTGGTTTTTGTGTTGAAGGACTCAACCTGTGTGAAATTGCAGTATACTGATCGAATGATCAAAAAAACAAAGGGATATTTTTGGGTTTTTTGAGTATGTGTTTAGTTTTTTTTTTTTTTTTTCTTTTTTCTTTTATTTAAAAGAAATATAAGAAAGAAAGTACTGCGTTATTGACACAGATGGGTGATTATTCGGCTTGAGTGAGGATTGCTTATATAGGTTAAGTTTTGAATTTTAAATAATTTTAATTATCCTACTTTTAAGTGATTCAGTTGATTACCAGGTCATTGATAGAGCAATCGGTTAAGATAAGGGACACGTGTTAAACAAATCTTTGAAAAAATAATGTAACTATAATTGTGAATCACTATTTTTAAGTTCAAGAAGAGCTATTCTTACTCCTACAATAATTTGTTTTGTTTTTTTCCAAGTGATAATTATTTTTCGGAAAGACTAGTTACACGGCGATAAAATTCACAAATACACGACGTTTACGGAAACCGTAACCGTCACGGTTTCGAAAACCGTAACCGTGAAAAAATATTCACGCTCACGGTTTCCGGAACCGTGGCGGCTATGGTTCCTGAAACCGTGACAACTTTACTTTATAAATTTTATTAATATAGGGAAAAAAACAAATAAACAAATAAAAAAATACCACCGTATCATATTTTTTTATTTTTTATTTCCATTTTCTACCACGGTCACGGTTTCCAGAAGCATGACGGTTCCGAAAACCGTAAACATCGTACATTTGTATTCTTCTATTATGGTTCTTCATGACGGTTTGTCCGTCTACCGATTTATTTCGGTATTTCGATCCATTAGACGGTGTGTCGTCTAATGCTTCGAACTGCTTACCTTATATATAAAAAAAAATATGTATGATTCTTAGCCCGAACTACTAATTTAGGGGGAAAAAAGAGAGTTATAAATATATTTCATGAAATAGTAGAAGTGATAACAGAAGAACATATTATAACTCTTCAATTGTCATTCTTTTATTATTTTATTAAAAAATATTTTAATTTCAAAGGTATATTTATTATCTCTTTTTATTTAGTTTTTTTTAATTTTAATTACTTATTAATTTATATAGGAGTTAGATCTTGAGATTTAAGACTAGATAATATAATATAAGAGTATAAAATTAATTGTTTGTTATATGTGGTTTTATTTCATATGAAATTATAAATTGAGAATTTAGGACTAGATTTTTTTTTTATATAGTTTTTAATGGTTATATTTTACATAATGTGTTATTTTGTCGTATAAAAATCATATTTTGAGTTTCTACATGATATTTTTTCTCACCTAAATTTGAGACGGTAGATCCGCCATTGCTTATAACTCCATAGAAATTAGTACCATTCATTCAATACTTTTAATTATATTAATAATTATTTTAATATAATTTTTAAATATAATATATATTTAAGAATAAAAAATATGCTATAAAATATATGTTAAATTTATTATAATTATGGCTAAAAATTAATGTATATTTTTTTTAAAAAAAAAATTCCAATATGGGCAACCGGCTGGCCTTTTGACTTGGTCGGGTAGATCGTCGGACTTGATAAAGCCTTGTTACACTAAAAACTTTATATTATAAATTAGATGTTTGTTGCTAAGTTAGTAATTGGTATACAAAAATTCAATGATGTAAACGCCCCATAAGGTTTATATTTTCCGAGACAATACAATGAACAAAAAAAGTAAGAGAACTCACATCTATGTCGACTTCATAGTAGATTACTCCCTTAAAATCACAATCATCCCATCTTCGTTCACATTTGACATATTGTTTTCTTCTTCTTGTGTTCGTTCTTCTTCCAAAGCTTGTAGGTCTCGACGAAGGGCCGCTCGAAATGATCGGCATGACTTGGCCGGAGGGAGAAGAGTTGCCAATCAATCTTTCTATTATGAGCGAAATGAATTGAAAAAGATATCCAAATATATTAGGATTACAATAAATTATCGTATGATTTTATTTTCAAAATATTTTGACAAAAATATTCAAAAGTTTGAATATTTTTTCAAACTATACAAGTTACTGACTATGCAGAAATCTAGCTATCTACTTTCAAAATTTGTGAAATCCGTCCAGCGTTATTATGGGCCTAAGTGGCCCATTAACAATATTTTTCAGCCCAAATATCGATATACGAAGACAAGTATGAATGAAATTTAACTAATTACATTTTATATTGTTTTTTCAATTGAAGTGCAAGCAAACGATCCCTTTGGAAACTTCAAGCAAAACATGTGGGCTCACAGCCCTAGGTATCCCAATTTTAGGGCGGTTTTATCGGTTAAGATCTTCTGTATTACTCATTTCATGTATCCTTATATCCTATTGCGTGATTGGTAAAATTATTATTGTTTATTAATTTTCTCGTAAAGTACTATTGCTTTTTTATATTTTTATTTAATTTTAACCAATCACATAAGAGAAATACATGTATCCTGCTATATGCCTGTTGATGCTATTGCTTATATAAGGTTGTTGATGCTATATGATATCCAGGCTTGATCATATCAACTCTATCCATGTTTTCGATAGGCATTATCCTTTGCTTATTTTAACTTTGGTTCTAGAAGATATTACTTAATAAATTTCCTTTGCTAAAAAAAAATGTCAGCGTACCACTTCTAAATATCAATTTGTCATTTTCTCTGATGAATATATTTTAAACAATCTATTTGTCTCATACATCATCTTCATTGTCAGCCTACATGTGTTTTTTTTTATTTATTTGACATGTTTTATGATACGAACTCTACAAATTTGTACACTAATGAAATAGTCTATATATGCAAATATAAATAACCACTCAACTCCTCCAAAGAAATGAATTATGTGGTAAGTTGTAACCATTATCGAACATGCAATCCACTATGGTGTTTGAAGAAGCCCTAATTATGCTAGACTTGGACTTGCTCTACAACTATTCTACTCCAATAATATACTATATATTACATGCTCATTTACACGTATATCATTAACTATACCTAACACCTTAGAAGAAAAAAAAATGTCTCCTCTAAGCCTAGTCCTCCTCCTCGCTGTCCTCTCCGCCACCGCATCCGCCTCCTTCTACCAAACTCCGATCCCACCGTTCAGTCGCCCACCAATCTCAAAACCACCGCCTGTAACCTACTTGCCATCGGTGAATGCGGGTAGTGTAGCGTACCTATTTCTAGCCCCACACAATGCAGCCCGTGCGAGGCTAGGACTTCCTCCACTTGCATGGAGCGAAACCCTAGCATCATATGCACGCAACTATGCAAATAAGAGACGAAATGATTGTGCATTGGAACACTCTAACGGGCCCTATGGGGAGAATATATATTGGGGGAGTGGAAATGGATGGACGGCAAAGGACGCGGTGGCGTCATGGGTGACCGAAGGAAGGTGGTACAATCGCGCCTCTAACTCGTGTGGATATGGTGAGGATTGTGGGCATTACACTCAGATCGTGTGGAGGAACACTAAGAGGCTAGGATGTGCTAGCGTTGTGTGCTTGGGTGGAGCTGGCGTATTCATTACTTGTAACTATGATCCTCCCGGTAACTATATTGGTCAAAGACCTTACTGATCGATCATCCATGAAAAATCTCCTTTTAACCGTTGTTTAGCTTTTCGACACATGAAATGTGTCCCGATTCACCACTAACTAGTGGTTAAGAGGCTTCATTTGTGTTTCATGTCACGTGAAAAATGTGTTTGTTGTATTGTTTCATTTCTTTCGTCCAAAGGCATCGTACGTTGTTATTTAGTTGATTGGATTGAGTTTACTTCTCTAGCTAACATGGTTGTCCAACGAGTTTAAAAGATCTTGTATCAAAACATTTTTTTTTATTAATATAAAATATGTTTTATTAGGAAAAACAAAGATAAAAAATCTATAAATAATTGGCCGGAGATCCTTAGGAGATAAAAATTAAATTATGGAGAGAAAATAAATAAATGTATAAAATTGAAAAAACAATTTTGAAAAGAAATTTAAACCCTTGACCATTAATATTAAGTTATAATCATTATAGTGAGTGTTTTTTTTAACATAAATTAAATAAAAATAAATATTACGAGACCCTAAAAACTAGCTAACTTGTTAAGTTAATAATACATGCTATTGGAAAGATCTGTAATATATAATATGGTATATAGATCAAGTAAGAACAATATCTTTTTAACCAACAATCACCCAACAATGTCAACGATAAATCGTATAAATTAAACTACATTAGTTAAGTGCATTTTAATACCTTATTTAATGCATTACGTTTCGAAGTTGGAATTCATGTGATTGTTAATGAGGAAGATCAACATCGAAGATTTTATGATACAAGTCAAATGTTGAGTTTCGAGTATGATCTTTACGTGGTTTTGCGAAGGGGATTTAATTTATCCATCCGAAATATTTTTAATTTTGTATATTTAGTCTTAAACTACAAAAATCTGACATTTTATTATTATTTTATGTTATTATAAAAGATTTACAATAATTTTATTTATAGATATTATTAATTTTAAGTATATTATTTTTGCACAATATATACAAAAATAATTTATAAACGCACTACAGTTTGACAATATTCATTCATGATCTTTAATCCCTCGCGGATGAACCTGAACCACCAATTATCCAATAAATGACGGTGGATGCCCATTAACAATGTTCTCTTTTAATTTTATAAATTTATTACTTTTTATTAGAAATTTTTAAATTAATATTCTCAATTTGTATTGTGCAAATATAAATAAATATAAGGAATATTATAGTATATATTTTACGATATTAGATATAATACCAAGTGTTCTTTTTGTTTTTTTAGAATTAAAATGCCAAGTGTGCTTACTTCCTATCCGATTGTCAATTGTCATAAATTATCCATCGCAGGATATCCGTCCCAATTAATTTAAAATAAAAAGATTATCAGTATTCATATTTGAATATTATGATATACTTAAGTGCTTGTCAGGATATGGACTTATGGAGTCTATTATTTAATGCAGCATCCGATATATATATTTATCAAAAAAGGATAAAATAGAATAAAGTAAATATTTGTCTTACTTGATTTGTGTTATGTATTTTTTGCTATTGAAATTACAAAAACTTGCACAATAAAGTGAGTCTTATTTCATTTAGATTGTAAAAAACTACATACCAAAATGAGTTTTACAATCCACTTATTGACGTGTAAACTCGATTTATATATTATAAATTATAAATCAACAATTTTAGATCAAGTTAGACTCGTATGATTAGATTTTGTGAAGGATTAAACATGTCAATGTATATAACACGTCAACTGAGGTGTGGTTCATGTGAACTCTCAAATTATCTTGGTTTGTCGGAATTTCACATAATATCAAAACAATTCGATATTGAATTATGACTTATTAGACTCAAAACAATTCGATATTAAATTATGACTTATTAGACGTATCGGCCTTAATTAATCCATCATATGACTTGGTCATACGACCTTAAGTATATTGCTAATTGGCGTAATAATTTCATATATTTTTTAAATTTTACAAGTGATGTTTTGTGAAGATACTTTATAGAAAAAAGATTTAAGACAATATGTTTTATCTTAGTGAACCAATTCATTTTTCGATCCAAGCCGCCTTTTCTAGTGTATCATATGTTAGCCATTAATTAATGTGTAATTTGCATTGTCGGAAAAAATTAAGTTCAAATATACAATGATTAACAAAATAACATAAAGACGTGACAAATAAAATATTAGGTGATTATTTAGATAGATAGAGTTCCACGTTAATATTTATATACAACTTTCTCCATCAATAAATATTAGGAATTGATGTAATATATCTACAATTTTATTGTGATCTTATGCATCGAATTTGTTTCATATAAAATTGTGAACAAGCTTTTCAAAAGACTTCGGTGGGGATCAAATCGGAATGACTCAAGTTTGAGATATTAAAAAAAAAAAAACATAATTTATAATAGAACATGTTTGATATGTTAATATAATATCAATTTAAAAATTCTTGTTTATTGAAAATTGAACTTATTAACGAACTTGAAATTATCCGTTTATAATTTGTTATAAATCAGTCTAATCAAGTTTTTGTGTTAACACCCTTACTTAAATTGTTTATAAATTATATAACGGGTTACTATTATCCAAATAAGTAACGTCATTTAACTCCCAATCAAAGTCGCATCCAACACTTAACATGAGCAAGATCACGTTCTCAATGGGAGTGTGCCCCAAACTCCTGTTTCTTACAACATTTGAACATTATTTGATGTAAAATTCAAACGTTGTTAATAGTCAGAGTTTTAGCCGTTAAATTCAAACGTTGTGGGACGCAATCACTACAATTGCATCCCATACTCTAGTTTTTCTGCAACAACAGATGAGGTCCTAAATCGGATTACACGACACACTCCTATTCCCCTTGGGACTCGCACTTGCAACGCGTCCAGGAGTTTCACCCGCAATGCTACGCACTCCGTATTTCCAATCCAAAACCCTTCATAATTTCGTAAGTTTTACCTAGCCGATTAACATGCACCACATGTATATATAAATAAAGAAGAATCCTTGGGTAAAAAGTAAATAAAATTCTCCCCCAATAAAAATAAGTCAAACTTCACCTCGTTTATATATATATATATATATATGGAATCCACAGATTCCAACAAGTAGTGAGGGTGTGAGAAAAATGGCAATGGGATCGATGACAGCCATATTCTTGTTCTTGATTGTTGTAGTAACGATAGAAGCTAAAGCTTCTTCCTTCTTCACTAGGAAGAGTTTCCCCGACGACTTCATCTTCGGTGCTGGCTCAGCAGCTTATCAGGTTGCTCCTAGCTTCTTCAATTCCATTCATTTAATCACTTTCTTTGTTGTTGTGAGTTTTGAATCTATGAATGCCGGACATATGAAATCACTATTCTCAAATGCTTAACAAATCACAAATGACAGTACGAAGGAGCTGCTTACATTGATGGCAAGGGAGAGAGCGTATGGGATGCTTCCATTAGGCGCAATCCAGGTACTCGATCTCAAAAGTTCTTCTTCTTAGGGTCAAGCATTACTAGGCCGGTTCAGGTGAACCCAACTGAACCGACCCTTTTCGGTCCAGCTTTCAGTCATGCTTTTTTCATAGCTTGCTTTGTGCAAACCGATTCAAATTAAACCGAGGGATTTCGGTCCATTTGATTCGGTTTTAGTTCTTTCTGATTATAAGAATGAGTGAAAAAACAATATTTTTGGAAGTGGTCTAACTAAAATCATGTTAACGGACGAAAACATGATATTCAAGATCATAAAGTTATTGTCGGTGGCCGAGTGATTCGACTAGGTCAATCGGTCCGCAATACGATTAGTTTCTATGAACTTCTAGAAAATAATAGTAATATCCCGCATGGAATCAGATAAAACTAGACCTCCCATGAACATATACAACGGGCTACGGTCCATGAGATGATAAATTTTTTACGTTTAAAGTTAATTAATAAATTGTAAATCTAGCATATAATATTAAGCTACTAGTATTGCCGATTAGTTTTGGGATTGAACTTGAGTATTCAACTTATATGTTGAAAAGGGAGTTGATCATTTCCAGCCCTGTTCGCACGCATGGAAAAATTGACATGTTAAGGAGAAAATTTAGACATGTCTACACGATTACCGATGAGTAGGATCCAGCCAATCCAATAGCCGACCAAAAAGCCCGGTCAAGATTAATATTTAAATTTGTTTTATTTAACTATAATAAAATATATATTCTTATTTATAAGTATAATATATACTAATTATTGCTATTATTGTTGTTTAATAATTATATATTAAAATAATAATTATAAAGTTGGGTTTCTTGTCCGGACGGATACCGGCAGGAGTCCAAGCCCCGATCCGGCTCAAGCAAATGAAAAAAGAAAAAGGAAAGTTTGTCTTGAACGACTTGAGTTCGGAGATGCATACGGCTCTAGCTCAATTTGTAGTCTGCATTAGACTTTATCACAATTCTTGTTTTGATTTTAGACCGGAGATGGACCCTGCTTTAAAATCTACTTGTGAGAAAATAGTCACTGTCACGTGTCACGTAGGAAAATAGTCACTGTCACGTGTCATTTCAGCAATTAACCGCCCATCAAAATATTAATTAAGTTTATTCATTACAAAAATATTAAACGAAATATTAAAATCAAAATATTAATTACGAAATATTAAAATCAAAAATATTAAAATCAAAAATATTAATTAACAAATTTTAGCAATAAAAAAACGAAATATTAAAATCAAAAATATTAATTACGAAATATTAAAATCAAAAATATTAATTAACATATTACAATCACACGGAATATTAAAATCAAAAATATTAATTAACAGATTACAATCACAACAAATTTTAGCAATTAAAAAAACGAAATATTAAAATCAAAAATATTAATTACGAAATATTAAAATCAAAAATATTAATCTTATATATATATATATATATCATATATATCTTATATATATTATAGGAGTAGCACTCCTTGCCACGTGTCACACAGAAAAATACTAACATCCACGTGTCATTTTAGCATTTAACCACAACCTACAAAATATTAATTAAATTTATTTATTAAAAAAATATTTAAAGAAATATGTATAAAAACATAGATTCTGCTAAAAAATGTATAAAAATATAGATTCCGCTGAATCCCACAAGAAATTTGAACGTTTAATAAATTTCAACAACTAACAAAACAAATATCTTCCCTAAACAAATATTTATTAATGTATTATATAATATTATATAATAGATAAAAATATTAACATATGAACCAATATTATAAGGGAGAAAAAAAAATTATATTATGAGTTATTATACAATTAGATATTTTATTAATATTATATATAAAATGTACAAATATTTGTTGCTTATTATCTACTCTATCTAATGACAAACAAATAGTTTATATATAATCCCTTAAAGAAATAAATAATAAAAAATATTTTTATCAAATCCCGTGCAAGGCACGGGCAATACACTAGTATATATTAAAGCAGATGTCTCTATTGTCACGTGTCGCCTCCAGGATTTTTCTCAGCCCAACGGAAATTTTACAGGCCTCTACTGCCACGTGTCGCCTTCACGGTTAACGTCAGGCTAAACCTTTTTTTTTAAATACATAATTTAAAACTAATAAAAAGGTTTTTGCAATTATCTCTAATCCTTATCTAATTAATAATCAAAAGAACCTATTTAACAAATTATAAAAAAAAAACTTCTGAATCTCATCGGTTTGAACCGTATTACTTTTAGTTTTTATTTATTTATTTTATTAATTAAATCTTAATGATTATTTTAAATCACACTTTTTATATAAAGATTTTGTATCAGAATATCAAAAAAAATATGTCATATCTTCTAACCTAATTTTAAGGTGTAAATCACTTAATTTATAAATTGAATTTTTGTAAAAAAACTGTTATGAAAAATTGATAGTCAAACATTACTTTGTTAAACGTGACAATAGTATTGCTTATTTCTTTAAATAAGCAATAGTGTCGCCGATATCGGTTCTTCTAACCTAATTTGGTTGAAAAATTGATAGTCAAACATTACGTGCTGTTGGATTTTTGTTAAACGTGACAATAGTGTTGCTTATTTCTTTAGGAGAATTATACCATCTACTCTTTACTGCTTTTCCTTTTGATTTAGGTTTAATTTTGTTAAAGGATTTGGGTGTTTATGATTAGAAGCTATGTTGTTGTTAAAAAAAAAAAAACAGTCATCTAATACCTTTGTTCTTTTCTTTTTCTAATTTTATTAATTTGTCTTTTTACAAATTTTTGAGGATATTGTTAAAATTATTCTTCTTTTTAAGTAAAATTAGCTACTCTTCATAAATACTATAATCCCATTCAATAAAATCTCTAATTATAACCATATACATTTTTTCAACAAGATTTTTTTCCTGCATTTCAAAGTTAATTAATTTAATAAGTAGTTTATACAAATTAATATAAAACACTTTTATTTCAATTTACTATTAATCTACGGATGCTGGATCTCCCCAAAATTTTCAATTTAAATAATATTGATATTTTATTTATTTTATCATTATGTACGAGACTTTACTTGAATCTTTTATAAATATAATTAAAAGTCGTTATTTTTGATAAAAAGAAAACAAACTATCGATTTTTTTTTTTGAGTAAATCAATTTGTTTTTCAATAAGATATTTCATTAGTTAGAGGATAACAAATCTAAGAAATTTTTGAATAACTTTGTTTTCCCGATGGATTAGTTCATCATACCGGATTATATATCTTAACAAATTTTATTTATTATCATTCTTAGTTTTAAATTATTTTTTTTAAACTTTCACAACAAGTTTTATAACATTTCATCTATCTTTTCATTACTATGCAATTTTGAGTTTGTTTAGTCGATGTAATCTTTTCGATTATTCTTTGACTTGGTAAAATAGGTTTGTTACAAACTTAATTATATACAAATTAAAACTAACTAACCATTTAGCATACAAAATTATTTTTTAAATAAACCTTTTTAGTTTATATTATTTTCAATTTATATTTATTAATTAACCAAATTAAATTAAATTAAAATTTTGCAATCATATTTTTACTCTAATTTATATTTATATATAATGTATTAGAAACAAACACCCGCACAAGGTGCGGTAATACACTAGTATAATACTAAAACAGAAGTGAATATGCCCACGTGTCGTCCTTACGTTAAGCCACCTCGGATTTTGCCACATGACGTCACCATATTAAGCCACGTATGATATTTCCACATGTCATTTCATAAATAAACCGTATATTTGGATAATTTTGATTATTGCATATTATTTTGAAATTTAACTTGCATACTCCTTAATTACAACCTTTAATAATCTTATATTAAGTCAAATACTTTTTTTAGATTATTATAGCTAAATTTTAGATATTAATTATATTTTATAATATACTTATGTTATAATTTTTTATTTCAAATTTTGACGAGAAACTTGGAAATTTTCACATTTTTAGTTCTAATGGTTAATTTTTTTAATTCAAAACTATATATATATATATATATATATATATAGGGTCAGGATCCGGTAGGAACCTCCCTTAGAGTAGGGAGTAGGAACCTCTAAGATTCGTTAGATTAAATAATGAACGTCCATGATGGAAGGTACATAATAAGGTTAAATAGGAGAGTTTCATATGATGGTTCTCATTTAATTCACTAGCCATTAATAAATTTGTAGAAAAGGAAAGTCGATATCTTATTTTTGGCTAAACAAATCTTCAAATCGGTATAATTGTATATTAACAAATGTTAAAAAATTAACGACCATTAAAATAACGTAAAAATATAATATAACAGTCGTTAAATTTTATTTTGGTCGTTAAAATATAGTATATCAGTCCTTAAATTTTGTTTGGTCGTTAAAATATAGTATACCAATCGTTAAATTTTGTTTGGTCGTTAAAATATAGTATACCAGTCGTTAAATTTGGTCGTTATAATTTGGTCGTTAAAATTTGATCGTTAAAATTGGTCGTTAAATTTATGCTGGTTAAATTTTTTAGGATTGGTCGTTAATTTATTTTTTTTGGTCGTTAAATTTGGTGGCTAGAATTTGGTCGTTAAAATATGGTCGTTAAAATTGGTCGTTAAATTTTATGATGGCTAAATTTCTTAGGATTGGTCGTTAATGTATTTTTTTTTTGTCGTTAAAATTGGTCGTTAAATTTATTTTATGTTCGTTAAATTTGTTAGGATTGGTCGTTCATTTATTTTTTTTGGTCGTTAAATTTGGTAGATAAATTTTGGTCGTTAAAATTGGTTGTTAAATTTATGCTGGTTAAATTTGTTAGGATTGGTCGTTAATTTATTGTTTTTGGTCTTTAAAATTGATCGTTAAATTTGTTAGGATTGGTCGTTAATTTATTGTTTTTGGTCGTTAAATTTGGTCGTTAAACTTTGTTTTGGTCGTTAAAATTTTATAAACATTGATTCCATATATTTTAGTCAAAAAGTTGATGAAAGTATATTTATATTAAGGAATGAACATTGATTGTTGAATATTTTTGTCAGAAATTAAAAAAAAAACTAAAATTCTATTAAGAGAAATAGATGTACTTATTTAATTTACTACCATATAAAACTTCTAATCATGTACGTTCATGAACTTTAATCTAACAGATCTTATGAGTTCTTATTTTCTACTCTAAGAACTGTTCCTACATGATCATAACTCTCTCTCTATATATATTTATATATATATATACATATATACACACGCATGGTATACTATGCAATTTTGATGCGATATTGATTAATGTTAAAATCTTTTATTTATACATCTTGCTATTATTTAATTATAATTTCTTAGTTTTTGTATTTATTTCTTATTTTACATCACAAGATATATTAAACTATTGTTTATTTATATTAAAATTTTATTTATGATGATAAAAAAAATACCAGTTCAATTTTTACAATTCCCGTGAAAGTAACAGGTACTAAACTAGTTGATATCTATATATAAATTTAAAAAATTCGGTTCTTTTGTGCATCTATATATCCTATTTGGGCATGTAACATGTTTGTAAACTTCCTAAATTTCTCTTCTATAATATATATATATATATATATATATATATATATATATATATATATATATATATATATATATATATATATATATATATATATATATATATATATATATATATATATATATATATATATATATTGTAACGATGGTTACCCTGATACTTGGATCTTTGCAGACAAGGTATCTGACCACACCAATGGGAACGTGGCAGAAGATTTCTATCATCTCTACAAGGTATCATAATCAATGATCGGGTGACTTTACTTATAAACTACTCTAAAGTCTTTTACTTAACGGTTTCGTTAGTGAAAGCTCTTTTGAATTTTCAAAATAAATAAATAAACGGTTTCGTTTGATACATCTCGAAAATCAATTGAGAATGAAAAATAGCATTACCTGAATTTTATTAAGCTCCGTTCAATGCTCTCTGACTGAACCGAAAACCCGAGTTTTAGCGCAAAGTCATTGTTCCAAACATTATATCAAATTTACAAAACCTTATAGAAAGAAAAACTATTGAGATTCTCTTCTCGACTACTTTTGACTTCAACCTACGGAATTTTCTTTTAATAACTAGAACATGTTGTAAATTTGTCACTATTAATTCTATTTTAATTATAACCGGAGTACATTGGTCTCCGGCTCTTCGCCACGTGCGTAGTTCAAATTTTTCAATTTTTCTCCGACTCCAACTACGCACGCCATATGCGTAGTTAGAAATCCGTAAACTACGCACGCGAAGTGCATAGTTACGGTGACAAATAGTAATTTTGACCGATACGTCTAATAATCCTTTTTTTTAATCATGGATTCAGGGAGATGTGAAGATAATGAAGGAAATTGGGCTTGATTCGTTCAGATTTTCTATTTCATGGCCCAGAATTTTGCCTCGTAAGTAAAACATTAATTAATTTCTTCTTCACATGTTCGAGATTAACTAATCGTGGAAATAAATTTAATTATTCTTTTTCTCATATCTTAATTCTTTTTTTTGGTTATAATATTTAGGTGGGAAGATTAGCGGAGGAGTAAATCCGCTTGGAATCAAGTTCTACAACAACCTCATCAATGAACTTCTGGCCCATGGTATACTTATATATATATTTAGGGTTTTTCAGTTTTATATAATATAATTACATAAAATTAGAATTTAAAATTAGAATTTAATAATATATATAGAGTAACTTATTTGTATACATATATGCATGTTCAAATAACGTAACTATTTCAATCTTTCTTGCTAGGAATCAAGCCTTTCGTTACAATAACGCACTATGATATTCCTCAAGCACTCATAGACGAGTATGGAGGTCTTCTAAGCTCCAAAATAGTGTAAGAACACAAATCCAGTAACTCAACTTTCATTTCACCTTAAACATGAACATTTTGTTACATTTGTTACTATCGTAATGTAGGGATGATTACGTCGACTACGTAGACTTGCTATTCCGAGAGTTTGGGGATAGAGTGAAGCATTGGGTGACGTTCAACGAGCCCAACGTCATAGGATACTACGGATACGAGTTGGATCACATGCGCCTTTCCGATGTTCGAAGTACATCGGAAATTGTACCGCGGGAAACTCCGGTACTGAGCCTTATATAGTTGCTCACAACCTCCTTCTATCACATGCTAAAGCGGCCGCCTTGTACAAGGAAAAATATCAGGTGATAAATCTAGTATATAACATTAATGGATTATATCTATTTTGTTTGACTCATGTGATTAATTAACTTATGTGTGAAACCGATACTTGCATGGACTTGATTGTGAGATGATTGATGTTTTTTTGTAGGACAAGCAAAAGGGTATAATCGGAATTACAATAGTGACTCATTGGATTATGCCGATTAACAACACTTTATCCAGTCAAAATGCGGCCTCTAGGACACTCGATTTCTTATTCGGCTGGTACATACATACATGCATTTATAGCTTCATTTTCATGTGAACTCCTTTAAGAAGTTTTTCGTCAAACCAATAAGATATATCGGTATAATTCAACTAAGTATTCGTCTATAATAGGTTTGTAGAGCCCGTTACACTTGGTGATTATCCTCGAACAATGAAATCGATAGTAGGAAAACGATTGCCTCGTTTCACCAAAGAGGAATCGACGATGCTTAAAAACTCGCTAGACTTCCTTGGCGTAAACTACTACACAACTTATTACGCAGAAAACAATCCGGATTCTTCTAACCCTCTTCAATTGAGTTACACAACAGACTGGCTTACTACTCTCACTGGTACGTTTTCTTAAGAACTTGTACGTAACGTCTTTTTAACCTATGTTTCATTGATTTTGCCTTGAGATCTAATGTTTGTGTTCAATCTACATGTATTCAGCGGAGAAAAATGGTAAACTTATCGGTGCTGCGGTATGTTCCTGAACTCTAACCACTACCAAAACTTATTTAAAATAACTCAAAAAATAGAATCTCAATTCACTATAAACTGATTATTAATTATCATATTTATGAAAACAATATGTGATAAATTTCCGGTAAAAATTTCGGTAGGAATGTTGTGTTGATATAATACTTGGACATAAAAAGGTATGTATATATACTCATATATGATTGATTTGATTTATTAAAACAATAAAGTGCTATGTTGATTATCGATATCATTTTTATTTGGAAAAATCTCATAGTATTTTGATAATATATAGTTATTATACACATTAATTATATCCAAAATTTGCTTTATTTTGGGTTAATAATTTGATTTATTTTTAGTCATTCTTTAATATTATTACGTATGTATATATACTCATATATGAGTGATTTGATTTATTAATGTTTAATTTGGTTTATCGCAGACTGATTTGTCATGGCTTTATGTGTACCCAAAGGGGATTAAGGACCTTATGCTACACATTAAGACAAAATATAACAACCCGCCTATTTATATCACCGAGAACGGTAAGTTACATACGATTTGATTAATGTCTTGATTTCGATAAAGCGTTACATATTATAACTCGTAAACATGTACGTACACTTATAGGCCTAGCCGAGACAAGTAACAACACGTTACCGATTCAAGAAGCTCTTAAAGATCGAGTGAGATTGAACTACCACTTTAGGCATCTATCTTACCTTCTACAAGCAATAAGGTAATATCATGCATGTTTTTTCGTTAACTATTGTTAAGATAACGTAAATACGAGTGTGTTTGACAACGTATTTATAAACCGTGTTTGTAGGGAGGGAGCGAACGTTAAAGGATACTACGCATGGTCGTTCCTTGATGATTTCGAGTGGGACGTGGGATTTATGCTAAGGTTTGGCCTATGCTATGTTGATTACAAGAATGGCTTGAAGAGGTTCAAGAAACGTTCGGCTGTTTGGTACCAAAGATTCCTAAAGGGCTATTAGGTTTAAGTATATCTTATCACGAGATTGTGTTGAATAAATGTTTGATCGTTCTTGAATAATTGTAATTGTTGTGTACGTTTGGCATCATTTGGATTGCTTCTATGTGTTCAAATTGAATAGCATGCCAATCTTCTATATATGTATCACTCTAATCCTATCTAGTAAATTTCAAACGGTTTGCACCAGAATCTACGAAACGGTCCATTGACTGGACCGGACAAACCGTTATGGTCCGGTCCAACACGCTCTGGACTAGACCGTTTTAGTCGATTGATTTATTTTTTCTAAACATATTTTTTAATTGGTTAAATACGGTCCGTTTCGGTCCAAATCCAGACCAGACTGTTTCCATGACCGGACCAGATCCGATAATTACGGTCTAGAACCGGACCGGACATGACTGTAATTTCCGATCCGGTCCGGTCCAATCTGCACACTCATAATCCATATCTCCTTGAAGACACCTGATATGTATGCGACGCGATGGGAGTGTGCCCATATCGATTTCTTATTGTATTAGGATATTTAACTATTTTATAAAATACGGATTGAAAAACCAAATCTTACATTTATCTTTAAAAAAATAATTTTCCCCCTATCCGAATTAGTGTAATATACCCGATCCCCTTATTTTAAAAATATCGGTACATATTCAACTCGGTTTAAAAAGAGAAACCCTCTTAATTAGATGATTTTAAGTTTTCAACGCATCTAGTACTTGAGGTACATTGAGTATTTATTAGTTTGTTTTTAGGTTGTATCTTGTGTAATTGTTTTTCTTCTTCTTTTGATTGTTTTTAAAAACAGAAAAGAAAATAACAAGACTTAACTAAAAAAAATCGGATTGCTACTCAAAAAATGACACATATAGCCGGACAAATGATATCGTTGATGGCGATTGTGTTAGAACACGAGATTTTCTAGAGTGGAAGTGACAAATATGTGTGGCTCACTATCGGGAATGGTCATGATAAACTATAACTCACCAAATGCCAAAATGATTGATTTTGGCAGGGTAATAGTAAATGGGGCTCTTTCACAAACAAACACACAAAATCTATTTCCACCAATCACACTTTATCTTATCTCTAAGTTAGCCTTTTGGTTTCTATGGAGGGTGTTTTGTGCCGTTAGGGGATTTAGCTAGATGGAAAAAGAAGGTTGATTCAACGACGACGACAAAAATACATATAGGTAAAACGACGTTTTAGATTTTAAGTCCGGTAACATTATTTTTCGAATTTGCAGTTATGGAAATCGACTATTGACTCTAAAAAGTTGGAGTCAAGACATATTAACTACTTTAACAGTAACTTATTTGTTTCATCCGAAAAAAAAACATATAATTTGGTATAAACCACAAAATTCAATTCATACCATTTTATAAACTTAGAGTGTGTTCGGCATAGTTTTTTCGATAGATTTTAACGAAGCTTTGTATTTTTAGAAAATTATTTAGGTTTGGCAAGAAAACTTTTTTTGTTAGGTATAGATCTTTTAGGAGTTTTTTGAAGAGTTTTTGTAGATTTTTGAAAAGTTACAACTAATAGTTTTTTATATACCCCTACCCAATCAATTACACAACAAGCTAAAGCTAAAAAAAAGTTAAACTACCAAAAATCTCTGTCTTAGCATGCTCTTATTTACAAGTGTTCAAACACAAGTTTATAATTAAAACCCTCAATTAAGGAAATCTAAAAGCACAATTTAAAATTATCCCACATCATTTATAACTATAATAAATCTAGTAAATTAGTAGACTTTTTCTTTTATTATCAATTAGCTTGAAGATGAAATCTTCTTAAGTTTATATGTTAGATTTGAACATTAATACATAAAACGTTGTCATGTTATGTAGATTATTACACCAAAATATATAAATTTGTGATATACTCCTCTACTCCTCCTATTATCGATTAATTTGTGATTACCCTAGCTACTTTATGTCCGACCATAATATATAATACTATATAAGCAGGTGTGATATGTCCCCCTCTTAAATGGCATCTTGGATGACCCATGTTGGTTATGGGAATATATATGGTCATATAGAGTTTGTTCGATGGATATTTTCTTGAATTATTAGGAAATAATTGAGGTAAAATAGTTTATTCACTGGGTACGGTGATGTTTTAATAGTGACTTAACGTTATGTCGATAAAATATGCACCATTAGTCAATTGAATATGAATTAAACGTTTAAAAGTATTTTTCTAAATAAATCTAAAATAAAAATTTTAGTGCACAAAATATGAACTAGCACCATATTATAATTATAAAATTATAACTTTTTTTTTTTATGAAAAAAGTTATAGTTACTGGAATCTTAGTTGAAATTTTTTTTATCCTAATAATTCATCGTTTTTATTAATTAATTCATAAAGTTTACATTATCGACACAGGGATATTTTGAACTATTCCCATATAATTTTACGGAATGCAAATTTTATTAGTATTTTTATAATAATATTCTTTAGAACTATACGCAATGCATGAAAAACGTTGAGACGATATGAGCAGTAAAATATCTGACGTTTAAAGCTTGTATATATAACAAGCAAGCTAAGAGAGATCTGATGATCAATAATCGCCATGGCATTTCTCAAGAGCATCGTCATCTTCATCTTCTTGTGGTCCATGGTAAGCGTTTCAAGAGAAGCTGCAGCAGATTCTAACTTCACCAGAAAAAACTTCCCCGACGATTTCATCTTCGGCGTTGGCTCCGCCGCTTATCAAGTAATTTTCCTAATTTCTTTTTCATTTTCTTCTTAGTTTATTTTTATTAATTAATATTTTAGAAAATATAAATTACAGTATGAAGGAGCAGCTTATATAGATGGCAAAGGAGCGAGTGTATGGGATACTTCCATTAAGCTCCAACCAGGTACTCATGTAAATATTAATTTTGTCTTTTTTTATCAATAAAAATAATAAAAATATGAAACTAATTATTCAAATAATAAGCATCATTTTCCGAAATTTATTATTATATATTCATCTAGTTTATGGATTTGGTGGTTGAATGGCAAAGGACCGAGTGTTTATATATATATATATAAATACGTGTTAATCTTGAGCTTATAAAAAGACCGAAGGTTGGACATGAATTCGGACATAATCGTTTCCATATTTTCAAGAGCAATTCAATTATTGAATTTTGAAGAGTTAGAATAACACAAGGCTAAGCCTTCGATTTAGTAGGATTTTTCGCCTCTTGAATTTTTAATTATAGATACTATGTTGTGAAGTTGGGGTGACATTGTAATATTGTATAAATTACTCTTAAATTTCCATGACAATATTCTTATTGATTTTTGGAATTTTATAGAGAAAATAAGCGATCTTAGCAATGGGAATATTGCCGAGGATTTTTATCATCGGTACAAGGTACGTTCTTATAGTCAATAACTAGAACGGTGAATAAATCCGGTTAATATAATTTTGTATTTTGTGATCTATTTATTGTAAATGAATACATACTTTAGAAAGTATAACTACCAAACACGTTATGAATTAGTATTTATGTTTTTATGTCCAAAATATTTATAAATGATCCAGGAAGATGTGAAGTTGCTGAAAGAAATTGGGGTCGATTCATTCAGATTCTCCATAGCTTGGAGCAGAATTTTGCCTCGTAAGAATTACATTAATTAACTTACCTTTTATTTAAAAAATTACTACAATATTATTATTACTTGTATTAATTTGTAATTTATGGTCAAAATATTTAGGTGGAAAGGTTAGCGGAGGAGTAAATCCACTTGGAATCAAGTTCTACAACAACCTCATCAATGAGCTTCTAGCTAATGGTACTTATTATTATTGTTTACTTAATCCGTTAGTAGTATAACTCATTCTAACATCTTTACCCCTTAACATCTTTAATAAACAAATTGAATAATAATAAATATTTTATACTTTTCATTAATTATTTGTATAGTTTATTAACCATCTTTACCCTTAACATCGATAAATAAAAGTAAAAAAAAATCTTTGTTAATAAAAAAGCGGCTCATAAAGGTGTGGTGAGTTGATAAAAGAATATAACTTTCATCGGTCTGAAATTCAATTTTTATAACGGAATAACTTCAAATTCTCTGGAATTTTTTTTTAATCCTTTCACTAAACATGCTATCATTACTCATCAACAATGGACTTTCTTTTTTAAAAAAAAGTAAAAAACAGTTAAACATCAAAGTTGAAATGCGACGAGTTTCACGATTTGTCTTCAGCCACATCCTACGAACATGACCATAAATACCTTCTAACATTTTTGTTAGTTTTTATAAAAGTCCGACGGACGGTATAATGAGAATCGTGTGTATCTTATGTCCAAACTCAAGATAAGTTTAATGATATATTATTCTAAATTATGATAACAATGAATTTGAACAATAAATCATATACTTAGGGTGTGTTTAGTTGTAGATGGGCTTATTTTGGGGTTTTTAATCTAAATGAGGTTATTTGAGGTTATAGCTTATATTTGAGTTTTTAATCTAAATGAGGTTATTTGTTATTTGGTGTTTAGTTGTGTATTTTTGGGGGATTACTTTTTTGTAAAAAGACACATATCAAAATATAACCTCGTATAACCTTGAGGATAGAAGGTTATATTTCGGGGTTTATAAACTCAAATAAACCACCCAGGTTATTTTAATAATCTAAAACTAAACACCATCAAATTATAAGCTCATGAAAAAATAAGCTAAAATAACCTTCAATAAGCTCAAACTAAACACGTCCTTAAACTTATAATCAAACTTTGTTATCTTAAAGATTTAACTTTTTGAAAGTAACTTTGATAAAGTTTATCAAAAGAAATGTATACAATTTTATTTTTCCTTTACAAAAACGTGGTGGTTGATACATCGAAAATGGGCCTATTAATGTCACGTCCGTTTCATTCTCTATAATTATAGACAAAGAATCTATCATAAATTCATAATCGTGCATGCTTTTGGGATATATAATGACTTGTACTCTCATCTAACTTTTTTTCTTTTTCTGCAGGAATAAAGCCTTTTGTTACAATAATGCATTATGATCCACCTCAAGCATTGGTGGATGATTACCGAGGCTTCTTAAGCTCAAAAATAGTGTAAGCACACTAATCCGCGCATAGATTTCGGCGCATCTAATAAATAAAAATGATTCATTTTGAGATTACGTTACGTATGATCATGATCATGGTGTAGGGATGACTTTCGAGATTATGCAGATTTGCTCTTCAAAGAATTCGGAGATAGGGTAAAATATTGGGTAACCCTTAACGAACCTAATGTATTGGCTTACTATGGTTACGGAACTGGTGGACACGCACCGTTTCGGTGTTCAAAGTACATCGGAAATTGTACGGCCGGAAACTCCGGTACCGAGCCTTATATTGTGGCTCACAACCTTCTCTTATCTCACGCCGTAACAGTAAAGTTGTACAAGGAAAAATATCAGGTAAATTTAGTTATGCTCATTCAAAATTTCCGACGTATGTCGTGGAAATTGATTGTGCTTAAATGAATTGAATGTGTGGACTTGTTCCATTATATCGATCGATCGGAATTTGTTGCGCTGGATTGTAGGCCAAACAAAAGGGTATAATTGGAATCACATTGATAGCTCCTTGGCTTATGCCGATCAACAACACTTTATCCAGCCAAAGGGCGGCTTCTAGGGCACTGGACTTCCTATTTGGATGGTACGTACCACGCGGTGTATGTATATATGCAATAATTTAGACGTACCAATAATATAATCAAGCATTTTATTTTTCTCTCGCTAGGTTTAAGGTTTAATATTTCGCATCGTATAAAATATAATTTTTTTTTTGTTACGATGGATGAGATTTTCTCACGAACGACAATAATAAACAGATAACGGGTCTAGTATGTACATATTGTTGGTGGACTAGCCTACATTATGTGTTGGATTCATGTGACAAAACGTGGCAGTCTTTGTTTTATCAAAATTTCACATTTGTTGAGTTTCATTTGTAATATAACAGGTTTGTAAATCCGGTTACGTTTGGTGAATATCCTCGGTCATTAAGATCAATAGTCGGAAACCGGTTGCCTAATTTTACCAACGAGCAATCGACGATGGTAAAACAGTCGTTCGACTTCCTTGGCATAAATTACTACACGTCGTACTACGTTGTGAATGACCCGACTTCTTCTAACCCCGTCAACTTGAGCTACACTACTGACTGGCACGCTAGTCTCACTCGTATGCATATATACTTTTCGATTACGTAACAACTTAGTTTTATGCACGTAACATACATTTGATTTTTTTTATTGTCTAATGTGATGAATCTTTATATGTTTTCAGCGGAGAAGGATGGTAATCTTATCGGTGAAGCGGTTCGTATTTTACTAACATGGTACAATTATTACGTAACTCATTTGTCTCATTGTTGTTCTTGATACATTTGGCTTTTGCAGACTGATTTGTCATGGCTTTATGTGTACCCTAAGGGGATTATGGACCTACTACTACACATTAAGAAGAAATATAACAATCCTGCCGTAATCGTCACCGAAAACGGTAAGATAAGAATATTTTCGGATTTCATATAATTATAAGCGATATTTTTGGTATACTAATATATTTGGACCTAATCACGAAAACCGTTCATGAAACTTCATATGGTTATGACCAGTAATATTCTAAGTGTTCGTTTGATTGTAGTGGTAGAATAAAAATGGAATAGAATCTGTTAAGAGAAAGTAATGAAAATGAAATTGATTAGATTACCTTCATGTGTAAAAAAACCTCTAAACAAACATAATTTTTGATTGATTCGAAATCATTCCGTTACCGAAAATGATTCCTAGCGATATCAAACGAGCCCTAAAAGAATTATGGGCCTAATCACCGGAAACAATACTTTTGGACTCATTTGATATTGATATTAAAGATACCGGTTATAAGATATGAAAATATAATGTCAGTGATATGAGCGATATGTTTGATATACTAATATTGTGAGAAATATTAATATGATACTTTTAATATCAATATGTCAAAGCGTTGATTCTCCGATATGAATATCAACCATGTCCTCGTGACAAACGAGTATCGGTAACACTATAGTTTTCGAAACATATGGTTAACCATGACTCGATTTTTGACAACTACAGGAGTAGCGGATGCAAACAATAGCACATTGCCGATTGAAGAAGCTCTTAGAGATAAAACGAGGATAAGTTATCACTACAGGCATCTATCTTATCTCTTACAAGCAATAAGGTAATCGATCATAAGGACAATTTGTGTGTTAGGCTTAGGATCGGAGTATGGTCCGAAAGTGAATTTTCTTCCAATATAATTACATTTACGTGTTTAGTGTTTCACCTAATGATAAATTTCGTTTGTGTATAGGATGGGAGTGAACGTCAAAGGATACTACGCATGGACATTCCTAGACGATTTCGAGTGGAGTTCCGGGTTTACTCTGAGGTTTGGGTTCTACTATGTAGATTTCAAGAACGGTTTGAAAAGGTACAAGAAACATTCTGCTGCTTGGTACCAAAGATTCCTTAAAAAGGACTAATTGAGTACTTAGCTGCAATGGTTTCTGTTTAATAAGGGGTTAAGGATTGTGATTTTGATGTTTAAGGTTGAACTTTAATCATATGCAATAAATTTGCAGACTATGGGTCCGTTCGGATGTGCAATTTCAATCTCCTTCATCCCCATATTTCATCTTATCGAGATTGAAATTTTTTCATAAATTTCGTCTTGCTTCAACGCTAAACAACTGAACAACCCCTATATTCGTGTGTAGAAAGTGAATAATGTAATCGAGATATTGGATAAGATTTTTTAGTTTACGCTAAGAGGCGTTGGTTAGAAGGGTGAAATGAAATCAGAATTGAAATGGTTAAGGGAATGGCCATTAAAATAATTTCGTTACTTTTATATGTAAAAATCCTCAAACTTTTTATTGTAGTTGCTTAAAATACATGATTTATTTTATTAATTCGATAATATTCGTTTTCATAAATTATTCTTAGGAATTCCAGTCAAAGCCTAACTAATGAAAGTAGGGGTTGTTCAAATTCGGGTTACAACTTTGGCCGGATCGAAAGCTCTTGATAGAAAAGTTTTGATAAAATACAATTTATTTTGAAATTAGATCATCTTAATAAAAAAAGTTTTGATAAATTACAGTTATATATATAAATTGGACTAACTTTATTTAAATCATTTCAGTTTGTGGGCTGAATGGCCCACTAGAGTTACTGATATCCATTCTTGGTGATCACTGGGCTTCTTGAGACTTAGGGTTTGGGCTCCGCAGACATTGTACTTGATTTATTTTTCTGAATTTATCATACCAGTGAGTTCTACTTAAATCTAACAAAATACTATTTCTCTTATTTTGTTTTCTTAAGCGATTAGTTCAACTCAATACGTTTTCTCAATTTCTATAAAATATAACTAATAAAAAAAATGAAGTTCCCAAAAACATAATTTTCTTTAAATTATATTTCTCACTTTCAACCAAACCAGACTTATCTAGATAATCAAATCGCTATGCTTATTAAAAAAATAAAATTTATGACAACTAATGGTGGAAGATAAATAGGGCCCAAGTTGAATGGTGGGCTAGCATACTGCGAAGAGCGAATGACAAATCTGTCTGAAGTAATTACAAAAGGCCCACTCTGCACCCAAGATCTCAGCTGGACACTGGTCCACCTAAACCTTAATTTTTATTTTTTTTAAAAAGGATTAATTTAGACAAACTATCCACATTAAGAAAATATCCTTAATTTATAATTGATTTTGAATAAAATGAAAGAGATATACAAGAACACTGAACCTTAAACTACTTAAATACAATTCGTAAAAATAATTTACGATGATTTTTTTTGTTTTACCTTCTCAAATTACGATAGTTGTATAATAATACATGATTACATTTGTAACACCCGTAAAACTATCATCCTGCATCATGTGAATGGAGATTTGTGATTAACTGATAAGGATGAGTTGCTACCATGTCAACCAAAACTCTTTTTTTCTAGTGATAGAGCGAGGAGTCGAGGACAAATAACTCTGGAGTAAGCGTGATTAAGCGGGAACAATTTCAACATGGGTTCTAACGTAGTTTTTGAAAAATAAGAGAAAACTGGCTAAGTTCGGAATTGAGTGTTCTTGAAGGCAACTTTGGTTTTTTGCATGGATCGTATGGATAAATATTTGTAGATTTTAATCATTCTAGCTAAGAGTAGACATGACATAGTACGTTTAATAATTTTTTCGGAATTTTTGGGACATAGTAGAAGGTATATATTCTAGGTCAAAGTAGGGTACTTGGCTTGTTTTCTTATAAGTTAGAGTTCTTCTTCTTTCTTTTTGAAAACTTCCTTGCCAAGTCTATGAACCTTCTAGAAGTTGCATAGATGATATAATATGTTGTTAAGACGTTTTTCTGTTTGAGCACGTATGGGATATCGTATGCCTGTATAGAAGATAACGGATAATGGCCGATCATCGATCAGTTCAGATAAGTTCTATGGACTTATTTAGCTAGTTTTGCGTAATATTGGTGTGCGTTATTTTAGTGGTGTATGCGCTTGATAATTATTAATTAACTTGAGTAGGATGACTTTATTTACGTTATTGATCCAAATGTATGAAAACGGGACATGACATCACTACCCAACATTGCTAGGTGACTGGGAGGCCCTCTATGACTAGTCCACACGGTAGACGAGGAGATGCATGGGTTGATGGGCTCCAATCCGCTTGGTAAACGGGGACAGAGGTGAATGTCAAGAGACCTTCGTGTCACATAATAAGTTGATCAATTAGATTGAATCACCTAAATAAAGACAATAAATGGGATATGTGTGAAATCATGTTTGTGTGTTTATTTACCGCTTTGATGTTTGTTTGTGCTAGAATAATGTTAACCCAAATTAAAATTGATAGCTAACGGTTTTCCCGTCATGTTGTAGATACCTTGTAGGGTAGGACCTCTGTGAAGTGATCTAGAGTAGAGTGGTCAGCCGGGTTTCCGTACGGATTGTTTTGGGCTTTTGACTTTCTTTTAGTGACGAGACTCACTTCATTTCATTTGGATTTTGTCACATATTGTGGTTGGTTGTTTGTCGTTTCTCTTTCTCATGATCATTTTACATATTAGAACTTTTATTCGGTTTTCTTTAATTGTGTCTTGTTGAAAGATCCGGTGATATTATTGTCAGGCTAGGGTCAGGACCCATTGTGAGGTCCTAACTCGTGACATTTCGAGTTCCCGAAATTCGGGGTGTTACAACATGGTTTAGAGCTAACCCTGAGTTATGAGTGTGCTTTCCCAAATAGGCGGTTACCCGGCTCGGTGGACGGTCCTCGGCCTGACGTGGACGCCAAGAGATTAAATGGGAGAGATTATAACACCCCATAAAATTGTCATCCCGTATCATTTGAATGGGGATTTGTGATTAACTGATAAGGATGAGTTGCTATCCATGTCAACAAGAATTATTCTTTTTCTAGTGGTAGAGTGAGGACAAATAACTCTAGAGTTAAGTGTGCTTGTACGAGTGAAATTTCATGATAGGTGACCTCCTGTGAAGTTTCTACACGAGCATGGTTGGAATGAGGACAACGTCCCTATGACCTCAGGTCTTATAGATGGTATCAGAGCCAAGTTGAAGGAACTTCGACATGTCGAATTCTGGTACAAAGAAGAAGTTCGAACGTCTCATTCTTGGGGATCACCACGATGACGATGAGGTAATACCTCAAACTGAAACTGTCGTTGTAAG
This sequence comes from Fagopyrum tataricum, assembly GCA_002319775.1. Taxonomy (NCBI): domain Eukaryota; kingdom Viridiplantae; phylum Streptophyta; class Magnoliopsida; order Caryophyllales; family Polygonaceae; genus Fagopyrum; species Fagopyrum tataricum. The sequence goes on from CM008283.1 coordinate 4,726,199, forward strand.
ATTTCTTGTTCCTAACTCTTGATTTGATAATCCGATTCGATACTAGTCCAGATTGTAACGGTCCGGTCCGGTCTAAGTTTTTGAAATTTCCGGAACGGAACCGGAAATTCTAATCCGTTCTGAACTAGATGCACAACATATATATATTACAATTTACACTCATAATGTATTATTTGTAAATATCTAATAAATCTAAAGTTTTTTGTTTGTTTTTTTACGAGCAACAAAGCTAATCAAGTACCAGACATAAAAATAAAGGGTCAAACATTACAAACACAGTACAAACGTATTCGTACATATTTTTAACATAATAACTAGTTATATAGAGAAAAAATTTTACCCAAACATTATAATCATCTTATTAATTAGTAGATCCATCATAATTACTCCACCTGATTGGGTCTTTATAACAATTAACAAGCGTGTTGGTACAGTTATTAGTAGATGGCCGTCGATTTATTGCTGATTTTTAAAGAACTCTTTTCAAGTGCATAAATTGTAAAAAATATATGTATAAAATTAATAAATGTGCATATATAAGCCAAAGAAGTAAGAATAATTAGGATTATCTTTAAAATTAAAGCGTATTAAATTATCTTTTTATTTTCGTCTTTTTTGCTCCTTATCCCAGTCCAGCCTTAAGCAAAGCACCTCCTTTCTCGTCGGGGACAGGGCAAAAAATTTCCCCTTTCCCCATTTTCAGTGGTCATGGGAATTCGGATCCTCACTTCACCCGAAACCTCAACTCATCTCGAGTTTTTTCAGTGATTCACTCGATGAATCGAAGCCTAATTTGATCTGGTTTGTTGAATTAGATTTCTATTGAGATTTCGAGGGATTAGGGTTGGCAAAGTTTTTGGGAGGAGAAATGGATCTAGAAAACGTTGAATGTGTTTCGTCTTTAGATAGTTTGATGGATGAAGACGAGATCGATCGCTATCCGCATCCTATTTCACTTGTTCATCACCACCCGTTGGTTCACCAGTACACTTCGTCGAAGCCTATCGGTAATGGAAACGCTGTTGTTTCGAATTCGACGGGTCATCCTGCTACTAGTGTTCATGAGCTTCTTGAATGTCCAGTTTGTACGAATTCCATGTATCCTCCTATTCATCAGGTTTGTTCTTTTCAGTTTTTGCTTTTTGAATCTTGCACTCGACCTTGATTGCTTTTAGCTCTTGCATTTATTGTTGGATTTTGTTTTTTGTATTTGCCTCTAGTTTTGCTTCATTTGGTGCTGGTTTATTCTCTCAATTGTTGGATTATATTGTTATCCTTTATGGTTGTTTGATTTATGTCTGCCTTCAACTCAAGATTTATTGCGGTTTTGTAATTGACTGTGGTTGTTGTAAAACAGTATGAGGGGTGTATAATAGGAATAATTTAGAGAGTCTAGTTCAAATTGAATATCCAAAATTTTATGTTATTTTGTGTAGAGATCCTACTAATATTGATTTTTTTTGGGATAAATTTGGAAGTTCCATATCTGCTGTATGTAAAATTATGTGCCAGTCCAATCTCCAAATTTACTGGATGTGGAATGATGCCTAAATTGGAACCAGAATTGAAACCCTTGAACAACTGAAGATTTCTGAAGAGACGTAAATAAAGTATGAATCAGTGAGGCACACTTGAGAACGATTTGGGGACTAGAAACTGACCGTCCTTTTGGTTCTCTTCTCGTAGGGGTCAGCTCGAATCTAGTTGAAATCATTCCATTAATAAAAAAGAAAATTCCAAATAAATTTTTACTGATAGGATAAGCTACTATTGGTATGCCTCTTTGTAAAAATGAAAGACCTCTCAAACTACAGGTCTGTGCGTAGTTTAATTTTGACCACAGTGAATATGATCAGATTGTTACCCTGCATTTAAAGTTGTTCTACAAGATTTGGTAAGTTGTTTTTAATTTTTATTGAGATGTACATGATGTTTAGCCTTACATACTCGTAGAAATGATGGTGACCAAAATTTTATTTGATCCTATCTTGTTAGGTGTAACATTCAAGTTTCATGTAGGCAAATGTTTGAAGAGATTTCAACCTCAATTTAACTGAAGCTGGTAGATGGAATAAGCTACAATTAGAACAACTTTCTGTAGCTTTGGCATTTATGATGTAGAGGCTTTTTACGAGTTTTTGTAGGGTTAATGACACCTATCTAAGAAATTCACACGATTTGCAATTTCAGTTTTGCTTGCTCCCTGATGGTTGGTCATCTTTATAACTACATCCTTAAACTTGGTTTTGATTCTCATGGTGAAAACAATACACCAAATTTATAGTAAAGTCATTTCTATTTCTGCTGTTGGAGTTATTGAATTTCAAGAATATTTCTCTTGTTGATACATTGGTTATGACTTCTGATGCTGAAATCTTGTTTTTTTTTATTATGGTGAACTACTGAAGTGTCAAATCTTTGTTGAGTGTTGGAGTCTTCCTGTGTTTAACTTTCAGGAGTTTATTAAACTTTTTGCTAGGCCATATGATTTGGGATTTGTTGGTGCATCCATTTCCATGATTTTATTCATCTTTTCTTTGTGTGTCAAGGCCTCTTAAATAGCTCGTTTGTAATATTTTTTAACCAGTCTGCTCATATTTCTCCGCATAGCTGACCAGTTCCTTACTAATTCAGTTCTTCTCTTGTCTATATTTGAGAATATTGTCTCTACCTCCATCCCTGATGTTTGCTTTTGTTAAGCTCAAAGGTTGTTTATTATGAGGAACTCTAGGTCATGTTGGCTCTTTTTGTGATGGGTGTGTGTGCCTGGTTCTAAATTTACTTCCAGTGTGACATTATGGACGTGCGATACTTCAAACGCTAACTTGCTTAATTCAAAATCTGGATTTTATATCTGCTTGAATAGAAAAAAAGCTCTATTCTTTTAGAGTATCCTCGTGCCATTTTGAAAATATAATAAAATTACATGTATGCAAATTGTACAACGTTTCAGTGTCACAATGGACATACACTTTGTTCTACATGCAAAACACGGGTGCACAACCGTTGCCCTACATGTAGACAAGAGCTTGGAGATATCAGATGCCTTGCACTAGAGAAAGTGGCTGAATCACTCGAACTACCTTGCAAATATTACTCCCTCGGGTGCCCAGAGATCTTTCCTTACTACAGCAAGCTCAAACACGAAGCTATATGCAATTTCAGGCCATTTAATTGTCCATATGCTGGATCAGAATGTTCGGTTGTTGGGGATATCCCGTACCTTGTTGCTCATTTGAGGGATGATCACAAAGTAGATATGCATTCTGGATGTACATTCAACCATCGCTACGTAAAATCTAATCCCCGTGAAGTAGAGAACGCCACTTGGATGCTAACTGTAAGTGTCCTACCTTTTACACCCCCTGTGAGGAAATGATTGTCACTATAGCCTTCTTTTATGGTTAAAAATGGTTTGTCATTCAAGGTAATTTGGCAAGATGTTTCCAATTTTGTCAAAATTATTTATAAACGGCGATCCCGGATACAAATTTGTGTTTATAAATACATTATCCTGATTCTTTATATCTTTGGCTAGGTCTTTCATTGCTTTGGTGAGTATTTCTGCCTCCACTTTGAAGCATTCCAACTAGGTATGGCACCTGTATACATGGCATTCCTTCGGTTCATGGGTGACGAGATGGATGCTCGTAACTACAGCTACAGTCTCGAGGTTGGAGGAAATGGGCGTAAGCTCATATGGGAGGGTACTCCACGAAGCGTTAGGGACAGTCACCGAAAGGTAAGGGATAGCCATGACGGACTTATCATCCAGAGAAACATGGCCCTCTTTTTTTCTGGAGGAGATAGGAAGGAGCTGAAGCTTAGGGTTACAGGGCGGATATGGAAGGAACAACCTAACCCTGATGGTGGCACTTGCATTCCAAATCTCTGCAGCTGAAAATAATCAAAAGCCGAAACTAATATAATTGTCTTCTCTGCTTCCTACTCAACCCTGCCTTCTACCTATAATAAGATCTGAATGTGGCTATGATGTTACTGTATTGAAATTGATGGTGTGGAACTGTGGAAGTGTGCTTTAGTATATGGACACAGATGATGGAAGTCAAAACATGTTGTAAGATGATCAAGGAGTTGTATCAATAATCTCTTTGGAGTTCTTCCCAGAATTTGTGTTTGTTCTTTGCAATTTCATTTCATAAAAATAATCTTGAAAACACAAGAGCAAACCTGCTAAATTTTATACAGTTGCTACACAAATTTGCATATTAGATCAGTTTCGAGATCAAAACCAGGCTTAATTATACAGCAATCTCAAAAACAAGATGGAACAAAGCTGAAGAAGAGAAAACACACCAGAAGCTTTTAGCAATGGAAGCCCAAAACTTGTCCACTACTAACCACAATCGTAACTCTACACTTCACTGTGGTCTCTACATGGTGAGACAACACCAAAATCCTAACTCTTCCCACCATCTTCACCCTGGTCTCAACTTCCATTGTCGGGGCAGGATTGGGCCCAAACATGGCTCCGCCGCCGCTCACTGCGGTTGTTGCAGACGGTTGATTCATAACCGGAAGCAACGTCACGTTGAAAGTGGCGGAAACGTACTGAGTTCGGCCAGGAGCGATCTCTCCGGCGGGGATGAACATAAACCCTAACCGACTCCCGAAGTAGAAAAGCTGCATAGAGCTGTCATAATGGGAGAAGGAGTAACGGTTAGGGTTTCGGACTGAAACGTATTGGAAGATCGTGAAGTTAGCATTGCCATTGGAGATGGAAAACGCTGGGAATCGGACTGAATTGACGGCAATCTTTGGATCCTGTGGCTTGAAGAGCACGAAACAAGCCGCGCTTGCGATTGCCACCACTATTAGGAGGAAGACGGTGGCTAGAATGCAGGAAGCACAGCTCGAACTTCCAGATCTCCGCCTCTGAGGTGGAGGTGGCTGCATTATGTACGGTGGATACATCGGGAATGCCGGTTCCGGTTCAGGTGCCCGTGGTGGTGCTTCCGGAGGCGGTGGCTGCCGATGATGATCATTGGATCTCACGGCTGAGTCCGGAGGAGGTCGTGGAGATGGAGAATGAGACGGTGGTTGTCGGAGCCGGTCGTTAGGTCTCATGGTGGAATCCGATGGATGCGGAGAGCGAGATGGCGGTTGCGGCGGTGGCTGACGGTTGTTATGGTTAGGTCTCACCATGGAATTGAGAGGTTTAACAATGGAAGATCTGAGATTGCTTGGAGGTAAGTTTTCCAGTCTTCAGTCTCCAGTGTTTTGTCTTTGTGTGCTAAAGAAACATGATAGCAACAATGGAGGTGAGGAAAGGAAGAGAGATAGTGAGTGGGAGACGTGGCGGGTGGTGATTGGTAAAAAGGGTAATAGTGTTAGCAGCGTAAGAAGTGTAGGAAAGATGATTGTTTGATGCTCTATTTGCTTTCCTTGTGAAGTTGTGGGCTGAGGAAAAAATAAGATTTGCACAAAATAGATGTTTTTGCAATTTCTTACTCCATTATTGTAGAGATGGATCGCAAGTCTAAATCGTCGGTTTATGTTTGGTCTAAGGTCAAACCTAAATTCAAACATAACGAACTCAAACCGGTCAACCGTCGGTTTGTCGGTTTAGTCACAGTTTAAAAAAAAAAAAAAAAAAATCAGCAATGAAGTTTAAAAAAACAAATAATAAAAGTATAAAATAAATCATACTTAAAATTTAAATAAATAAAACAAACCGAAATTCAATTTAACCAAAAAAAAGAGCTTGAACCGGTTTTTCAGTTGCCTTCGTATCCTCTCGGGGTTAAGAGGAATCAAAGCTCACATAGTTCTCTTACCTTGACTTACCTTTTTGGGATTTCCGAGTTTTTTTCCCCACCCCGCTTACCTTTCGGCCACGAATTCAGAAGTAGTGCCGCCGTCTTCGGAGTTGGTATCCGATTTGGAGTCATATACCGGCATTCCGTTGTTTTCGCTTCGCCGCCCTTATCCAATCTTGAATACAAACTTGCATCTTCAACTTATTGGGCTTCAGTTGAGTTATTTTGTGACCTAGTATGTTCCTGCCTTGGCTAAATGTTTGCTCCATCGCAATCGTTGATGCGGGCACGACCATGAGTTGTTGTACAATTCTCACTAATGCTTGCTCCACCGCCTTGGCTAAATGCTTGCTCCACCGCAATCGTTAGTATTTCATAACAATTTAGATTAGCTTCGAAAACATTAACGGCTATCTCTAAAAATCTACAAGAAGTTGGAGTGTAAACGCTACTCATGACATTAGTTGCATCACTAAAAACCTTTAAAACATTACAAACATCGGTACAAGTTTGCCAAACATTTTCATCATCAATAATTGATCAATTAACGTGAATTGAAGAAAACTCTTGTAAAAAAAACTTTGTAACGAACGGCTTCACTAAGTAATTTATAAGTAGAGTTCTAATGAGTTCCAATGTCTTTTGAAAAAGCAATTGGATGAACATTGTTAGTGAAACATAAATTTCTCCATTTTTTCTCAAATCGGAGTTGTGCCAAATAAGATCAATAACGTTGGTGATGGGAGTTAGCATATTTCCTAAAATTTAAGTCCATCTTGAACACATAAGTTTAAAATATGACATGCACATCTTTGATTAGTATGAGAAGTTTGCAAATATTGTCCCGCATCCTCAACCAAATGGTTTACGGCGGCGGTGTTTGCGGATGCATCATCAAATGAATATGAAAAAACTCGACGTTGTAAATTATATTCCTGTAAAACCGTTTTTATCAAACTTGCAATGTCCAATGCATCATGTCTTGAGTTGAAATGCCGAAATCTAATAACATATTTATGCAAAAATATAGCGTTATCAATAAAATGTAAAGTAACGCCATGTAAAAATGTTGTTGAGATTGTGTACTACAAATATCATTACAAATAGATATTTGATGATCAAAAGATGTTAAAGTCGATAAAAAAATGTCTTTCTTTTGTAGGTAAGATTTAGATACTAATTTATAAACGGTTTTCCTAGAAGTTGGTTTAAAAGAAGGTTGAAGATATTTAGTGTTGTATTCTCTAACTTCTTCATGTTCGGAATAAGAAAATGGAAATGCATGAGAACAAATAACATCGGCTAATCCTAAACTTTCTTCACTATAATTATACGTAAATAAAGGAGATTGAGAGGTAGAAAATGCAAACCCGTGAGACAATTGTGTTTGTCCCCGTGATATCCCTATCTTCTCCGGATGGACGTTTTTAAAAAAAAACTAAGGGTCTAAACCGCCGGTTTGAGTTGGTTCAAACTGGCGGTTTGAACTGCCGGTTTGGGTTGGTTCAAACCCGACCCGCAGTTTTGGTTTTTTATTTTGCCAAACCTAAACCTTAACCGTAAACCGGCCGAAACCTAAACCGACAAACCTAAACCGCCGGTTCGGCAATTTGGTTCAAACCGAGCCCATCTGTACATTATTGTTATTGTTTTACCATTTTGTTTTCCATAGAAATTAGCACACTTTCTTTATCTTGTAATATATGATTTTAACCTAAACCGCCGGTTCGGCATCCTCTTCCACCAATGTTGCTCCACATTCTCCAACGTTTCTCGCCCCCTTAAACATCTTCCACCACAACACTCGAACAGTCTTTCGACGCCTCCAGATCTCGCCATTGCCGGCCTCCTAAGGTGAGAGGAAACCCTAGATCGGGTCAAAGGGGTTGTTGACCGTCTTTGAATAAATTACAAAAAACAGCCCAAACTTTGTAATTGCAAGCATGTCCCGAATTTTTAAATTTGTATATTTTGCCCTTAGTGCGATAATTGCATAAAAATGGCCCAAACTTATTTTGAGAGAAATGACCCAAAACTTTTGAAAGTTCACAAAGTGTCCTAATTTTAGTAACTCGACGGACCTTGGGCTTGTGTAGTTCGATTGGGCTTGGACTTGTGTAACTCGATTGAGATTGTGTAACTCGATTGAGCTTGTGTAACTCAATTTGGCTTAGACTTGTGTAAACGACAGACTTTTTGACTTGTGTAACTCGACATTGTGTAAACGAAGGAAGTCTGTATTAACATTGTGTATTTGAAACTGTGTATTAACATTATGTACTAATATTCGGTTTTAAGTATAATGGTAAAAAAAACAACATAAATAAAATACACAAGTTCAATTAGTCCAATTGATATAAGGGTGAACCTGTCATTCAGAGTTTGAAACCCACTAACTACAAGAGTTGTAATTTTGGGTTGGGTTAAGCTTTAAATCGATTGAGTTTGGACTTGGATAAATTGAAATTATCAATTAGCCTATCAATTAATCTTTATAAATAAATAAGAGGGGTATAATTTATAACATCATAAACAAATTAGCCTACTTAACCAACTCACACTTATTAAAACTATTAAAAAAAAAGACCCTTTTATATCTTCAAAATTCTAAAGTAACTAGATATAAAGAAAATTTAAACATTCTATCTATTTTAATTGCTATACATCTACTCTCACATAAACAAATCTTATTAATTTTCATGGTCATTACATTTAAAAAAAAACAGGTTGACAAATTTATTATTAAATTAATCAATTAAAAATTTGTGGGCTATCTCTAAGGTTGAGATTATGCAGCTTGTTTCCACAATCCACGAATATGTCAAGTTCGTTCTTCCATTACATAGAGGTCAACAATGAAGAGAGATAGAGGCAAAATTGACATATAGTTTGAAAATTCTAAAAACGTCCAAATCAAGCTTATCTTTCAAATGGTTGAACACATTATTGACAATACTTGGAATTTAAGCACTTTTTGCAATCAAAAGCAAGAGATGATGCTCAAAAGAATGGTGAAGAAAAGTATACGTACTCTAATAAAAAGAGATAACAAGACAAAATCAAATTCTACTTTAAGCAAATCCTTCTCGAACATGTAAAATGGTGCGTCAATGGGACATGTTTGGTTCGAGGGAGCGATCAGTGGCGGAGCCAGAAAATTTTCGAGGGGTACAATTTTTTTTTCCGTGTAAGACATTTTACATATTAATTTACATATAGCAATAATAAAAACAAAAAATTTGTTTTTACTATTTCCAGGAATCGAACCCTACACTCCAAGTATCTCCTTCCTACAATCTACCAAATAAACTAGCAGAGAATTATGAATTATACTCGCATACAAAGTAATTATTCCGTTGCAAGGGGGCATATTCCCCTCCCTTATCCCCTTGTCTCCGTCCCTGAGAGTGACACACTAATCTCATCTACGTTTAATATAGATGTTTTCATCTAATCTCCCGTACTCAATCATAGATTAAAGTTTGTATACATTTAACTCGACGTCTAAAAATTTCATCCCTTATCAATTTTTCGCACTTATAATTACCGCCGATTTTTTATGAGTTTTCTTATTTTTATTTCTCAATTATAAATTCAGTTAAATATATAAATCCATGTGTATTAAATGATATATTTAGCATAAACTCTAAAATATCAAACCAATGTTAATAAGGCACAATCATAAAAGCACGGTAAAGATACTTATAGTTTATTAAAAAAATGCAATTAACTTGTCCATTTAGTATATGTTTGATTAGAGAGTAAATTAAAAATGCTTAATATAAAGTAAATGAAATAGAATGGTTATGTTACTTTTTGTGCGTTGAAATGTCTATGTTATTTTATTTTAATTGCTAAACAAATCCGATTTTGTTTTCAAAAATGATTATGCACAATTTCAAACGTATCTTTGATCTATACTTTGGGAACCTCTGTAGTAATTTTGAGCAGAAAAAATTGTTGGAGACAATAAGTTCTCCCATCGAATGTAAAGGAAATTTTGAATCTAATTTATAAGGTCAGTGGACCACTTTTCCATTGTCAAATAATTTTTATATGAAATTTCGTTAAGTTTATGTGTTGGGTTTATATCTAACGTGCATGCTCACGACTCCCCCTACATTTCCGTCTTGTATTACACTTTGACACGGGGCCTCTAGTTCTGTATACATCTCCACGAGGGTAATTACATGTGGCCATAATTTGAAGAAGTCCTCGACGGCAAGTATACCAACTTAATCCAGAGCTTTGACTATTTGGTAGACCATATTATAACATACAATCCATGAAATAATCCAAGGCATTAAACATACAAATATTATAAAACCACCAATAAAAAATATAATATACAAACATGACTCACAAATTATAAAACTGAAGTGATATTAATACTTAAATCGACCTTTTCAGAATAAAAAATGGTGGATGGTCGTTTAAAAGATAAGATGATTTTATGTAATTTCTATTTGATGGACAGTAAAAGTTAACACTTTTATTGGTGATTTCATGTAATTACTCAAAAATTATTGAACGTAAATCTTCATTCACATCATTACATGTACTTCCTATGATGTTTCATTTCAACTAAACATTCTGTATTTATACCGGTGGAAGGTTGTCGAAAGATAAACCTATTTTATGGAGGTAAATTTGTCAAAGAAAACATTTTTAGGGCATTTCTATGTAATTTACAAAAAAAATCTAGAATTGACTCTTCATTCATGCCCCGATGGCCGATGCCCGCTTCCTGGGTCTTTCATTTCAATTTTTTTGTGGATCAACTAATCTTCAAATCTATAAATACTTAAATCCAACGAATGAAATTACAATTCAAATTCGATTTTGACTAAATTACATTATGGAACAACTACTTTTGTCAATTTTCACCTTCATAGCCCTATACTTTCTCACAAAACAAATCTTGCACAAAATCCAAAAGCTTCCACCGTCTCCGTTTTCTCTCCCGATCATCGGCCACCTCCACCTCTTCAAACCACCCTTCCACCGCACCTTGGCCGCCCTCTCCGCCCGCTATGGTCACGTCCTCCTCCTCCGTCTCGGAGGCCGCAAAGTCCTTGTAGTTTCCTCTGTTTCGGCTGCTGAGGAGTGTCTTAAACAAAACGATGTCGTTTTTGCCAACCGACCTCGCCTTCTTGTTGGAGACCTCTTTGGCTACAACTTCACTAATATCTTGTGGGCGCCTTACGGTGACCTCTGGCGTAATCTCCGCCGCGTCGCCACCACTGAACTCCTCTCCAATCACCGCCTTAACTTGCTTTCTGATGTCCGCTCCGATGAGATCAAGGTACACTATTTATATTTTTAGTTGTTGTTGTTATATATAATTTATCCTTTCTCATGAGTATATAAATTATGTAAATTAAAAATACAATTATGATGTATGTCTTTTTAGTTGATGCTCCGGCGCATCCACCGATCATCGGTAGACGACAATGCGGTGGATATGAATTCAGTGTTTTATGAGACCACTAGCAATGTGATAACGAGGGTATTATTAGGAAAGCGATTCTATACTGAGAGCGTTGAAACTAATGAAGGAAGAAGGTTCAAAAAGATTCTTCAAAAAGAATCTGATTCAGTGACGATCATCGGAGATTACTTTCCGATGTTAAGAACTTTAGGACTTACAAGGAAGAAAGAGGAGTTTGTTTGGAATAAGTTCAAAAAGACAGATGCTTTCTTTCAGGAATTGGTGGATCAACATCGACAAAGATTGACGAAGTTGGATCGAGATTTCGGGTCAAATTCGGGTGGTGTTGATCGTAAGACCGTGGTTGAAGTTTTGATTCAACTACAAAAAGAAGATCCTGAGTTTCACACGGAAGACATTGTTAAGGGCATGGTTTTGGTAAGTTTTCCGATTCATTGTTCATCGGTCTAAGATCAGACCCGAATCGTAACCCCCTTCATTTATAGGTCACCTCGACCGGTTTTCGGATTCAATCTTAAACCGTTTCTTATTTTTCTTCAATAGTTTTTTTTACCTTTTAAATTTTGGATGACCAGATCAAACCGGATCAGAATAACTAGTCCAATTCAATAGAAAAGTTTGTTCGATTGTTCGGACAAAAGACTGAAAAATGATCTCCATATAAACTTAGAATATTTATCCTTTTATATCCATATAAAATCATTTCCACAATTCTCTAACCCGATTTGTTGTGGTTTAATTAGATACTATTGATGGCGGGCACAGACACTTCAGCCTTAACTTTAGAGTGGATCTTGTCGGTTCTTCTAAACCACCCATCAATCCTACACAAAGCACAAGCGGAAATCGATGCCCAAGTCGGATACAAACGCCTAATACAAGAATCCGACTTGAACAACTTGCCTTATCTTCACTGCATCATAAATGAGACGCTTCGAAGGTACACTGTAGCGCCACTGGCGGTGCCCCATGAGTCCTCAGACGAATGCATCGTCGGAGGGTACAAGATCCCACGTGGCACCATGTTAATGGTGAACATATGGGCCATCCACAACGACCCAAATCTATGGGAAGAGCCAAGGAAATTCAAACCCGAAAGGTTTGAAGGGGTAGGAGGCGATAGGATCGGGTTTAAGTTTATGCCATTTGGTTCGGGAAGACGAGCATGCCCCGGTGAAGCTTTGGCTATGAGGACGGTCGGGTTGGCTTTGGGTTCAGCTTTGCAGTGTTTCGAGTGGGAGAGGATCGGAGAAGAGTTGGTTGATATGGAAGAAGGTAAGGGTTTGGTCATGCCTAAAGCTAACCCTTTAATTGCTAAGTGTCGTATTCGAGAGCATATGAAGAAGCTAATTGGTGATGATCAAGAATAAGTTAAGTCGAATGTATTACTGTTATTTTATTACAATTAGTTTTATTTTGGGTGTATGTAATATTATGTCGTTTGTTTTTTTGTTAACAATATGCCTAGTTATATATTTTTAGTGTGTGTTTGACTAATTGTGCTGTACGTCCATAGTTGTGTTACTTGTGTAATATATAATTGCCAAGTTGCTTGGATCATTCCACAAATTAGTTCCTTACGACATCTGTTAAACATTCTATAGTAGACAAGAAACCTTGTAATTCCACAAACTATTAATTGTTTAATAAATAAAGTTATTTAGTGGTCATTTAGTTTAATACGGAGTAATTGTTTTAATAAAAATGAAAATATTCACAAATTTTATCAAATTTAATTCTCATAATCATGTACTAATGGTCATAGTTTTATGTATTATATCACAACCTTAATGTAATTCTATAATAAATTGGCTGAATTAAATAAGTGTGTAATGAATTAAATAAGTGTGTAGTTTTTTTTATTAGGCGAAGAAAGTGTGTAGTTTTTTTAATTTACGTGGTACTATGCACCTACTATTTGTGAAGGAATCATTCCTTTAAATAGTAATACCCAACTTTTAATACTCAACCTCCATCGTGTACCCAACTTAGGTTATCAAAAATTAGTTATCCGATTTTAATACCGAACTTTGCATAGCTAACTTCACTTCAGTTACCCAACTTCGTTGTTACCCGATTTTAATACCCAACGTTACATATTCAACTTCACTTCGGTTACCCAACTTCGTTGTTACCCGATTTTAATACCCAACATTTTATATCCAACTTCACTTCGGTTACCCAACTTCGTTGTTACCCGATTTTAATACCCAATGTTCTATATCCAACTTCACTTCGGTTACCCAACTTCGTTGTTACCCAATTTTAATACCCAACGTTTTATATCCAGCTTTACTTCGGTTACCGAACTTCGTTGTTACCCGATTTTAATACCCAACGTTACATATCCAACTTCACTTTGGTTACCCAACTTCGTAGTTACCCGATTTTAATATCCAACGTTGCATATTCAACTTCATTTCGGTTACCCAACTTCGTTGTTACCCGATTTTAATACCCAACGTTACATATCCAACTTCACTTCTGTTACCCAACTTCGTAGTTATCCGATTTTAATACCCAACGTTACATATCAAACTTCACTTTGGTTATTGTTCGCTAGTTTTACACCCCTATAAATCTCAATCAATAATGATAGAAACTCACAGGTTAGTAAAACAAGGAAATAATAGTTTTAAATTTATAACCTGTAATAAATCCCCTAAATAGCAATGAACCCATAGTGTATGGATCGTACGAAGTATGACAAGTATTCCAGGCTCGAACACAAGGACTGAGAGGATTAATCTGCAACAATGATTAAGGATAATATAGATCTAAAATAAGAAAGGGGTTGGAAAAGAAAAGGTAAAGAAGTCAAATATTTTGGAGATTTTGGGATTCCTTCCACTTAATATCACTTTCAGTCAGGAGCAGTTTTCTAAAACAAGGAAAATAAAAGATAATCAAATAAAAGGAAAAAAATGGATTGCAAGGGTTAAAGATCATTATTTTTGGCATATGAACTCAGGATAGATTGTAATGCAAAAGTAAGAAAAGCATGCAGGGATGATTGTTTCTTAAATCAAATGTTTTTTTATAATGACGTCTCAAGAACATAAAGGTCCGAAGCCTAATACCTATTGCTTTCAAGGTAAAGAGGGAGAAATCATAAATAAACCTTATTTCTTCAATTAAGGAATGAAATAGCCCTTTACAGTTACGTCTCAAGAATTATTGCTTCAAAGGAAGGAATAATGACATATTCTATCTAATAAAGGTTAAACCTTTATTACATAGGGTCAATTCTCTTATGAATGTAAGAAGGAATATCTCAGTTACGACTCAATTCCAACTTAGGTTGATGATTAAGAGTAATTCTAAACTTGGCTAAATCCAAATCAACCTCTAGGGTTTCAAAGCAATTCTAAACACTAAAATACAACCACATCCATCGTAGTCCAAGACATAGACAAATCTCTATCTACCTTGGAATCACAAAGTTCTAGCCTTTAACAATCATATCGAAATCTACAATTAAGAAAGACAAATAAAGCATATAAAGGAAAGAAAGAACTCAACTTTGATTGAATGAAAACTTGCAATCTTGCCAAAACTCGAATGAACAATATTTTCCAACAAATCTGAATGCTAAAGTGCGAAACTTTAATCTAAACTAAGAACAAAGGTTGAAGAAGACGGCAGGGTAGGAGATGGCTCCCTCCCCCCTCTAGGGTAACTTCTGGGCGACTCCCGGCCAAATCGAACACCCTTTGGAAGGTATTCAGACCTTCCTTATATACCCAAAACATCTGCCAAAAGGTTTGAGCCGAAAAGGAATAAGTCCGAAGGTAAAATATTACGCTCAGGGAAGAAATTCCGGGAAGATTGAAAAATCTCGGTTTGGATCTCGGTTGTGAGAGCCCTATTCTTTCAGACCGAGTCTTGGTCCTTAGCCGAGTTTGGCTTGTCCGAGATTGGCCTTTCCGCACCCGCGGGCCTGACTGCCACCCCTGCGGGTTTCCGCCCTTGAGGCTCATTGAACCGCCTCTGCGGTTTCCGGCGGCTGCAGCCGGTTTTGTTGACTCCTTTGACTTGTGCTTTACTCTTTCGTTGTCTTCCTCTTTAAGCCCTTCCCTTGGCCGATGAGCAAGGGTTTCACACTTCTTTCTTCAGCTTCTCACGTCCTCCTTGCCTCTCCCTTGTTTCTCCTTGATCTTGTCTTGGTTTCTTGAGTTTGGAAGAGAGTTTTGTGTGACCTTGGTGTTTGATGATGCTAGTGATGTGCGTTGTTGAGCTTGAAAGCTAGTTTTGGTGTGTGTTGATCTTTCCTGCAGCCTAGGACCACAAGTGTGGTGAGCTATCTTCTCTTTCTCTTCTTCCTTTCTTTGATTTCCTCTTCCTAGCTTAGGACTAGATGTATGATAAGGGTTTTGATGTTGGTTTATGTATGTATATGGTTGTATGTGACTTTGGAATGAAGAAGACGTGATTTGATCACGTGAAGAGCCGAAGAGAAGCCGCAGGATCACGTTCTGCACTGTCTCCGCCCCCGCGCCTAGAAGCCTCCGCCCATGCGGAAGACGTGCCGCAGCGCCCCCGCGCCTTCGGATGATCCCTGCCGCGCCTGCGGGTTACCCGTTCCGCTCCTGCGTCCCTTGATCACGCAGGTGCGTTTTGTCCCGGGACTACCCATAGTTGGGTAGCTCCTTTCCTTTCCTAGTATGAGGGAACTAGTACCTTGCTAGTTATCGGTTTATGACAAGTAGGATATAGATATGCCGGTTACGGCCTTGAGGTTTACGAGTTGGATATGATCCTTAGGGATCCCTTGGGTCTAGGTGTGACCCCTTTGTGTGATAGGAGTTTGATATATGTATGTATGCCTTGTATAGGCCGTGTTGTCCTCTAGTTTGGAGTGGACCAGTCAGAGAGTTGATCGTGGTTGAGTTTACTCTTGAGATTGAGGTAAGTCCATATGACTTACTTAGCTGCCATCCTTATATTGGATGTGTGCATGAGTGGTGTTTGTTATATGCTTTATAGCATGCTTTATATTGGTCACTGACCTATGTTATATTGACTGCCCATCGTAGTGGCTGTGACAACTTACATTTCATCCCGTAGTGGAGTATGGGAAGTTCTCTGTAAGCTAGTTAGTTCTGGTATACGGGAAGGGCACCTACCACTCCATATGGTATACGGGAAAGTGCGCTGATACCACTCCAGCTAGCTATTGCACGCAGAGGCGAGGATTATATTCATTCCTCGTGTCACGTATTTTCATATACTGATTTATATACTTTTGAGTGATTAACGTTATAAAGATAATAAACCGGGTAAATGTGTGATATCATGATGAGGTGTTAATATTATTGATATGTGATTGTGCTCTAGCATCTTCTTATATATGGGTATGGTTAGCTAACGGTTTTATACCGTGTTGTAGATCCTTTGCAGGTTAGGAGAGCTGCAGAGTGATCCAGAGGGGTGATCTGCTGAGGGTTCCGTACACTGGGCGTTATCGTGGGATTTTGGGTTATCATTATTGTACGGATTTCTGTTTGACTTTGTACTCAGCAGTACTCTGTATCATCCTTTTGATATATATATATATATATATATATATATATATATATATATATATATATATATATATATATATATATCAGTTTTATGTTTTGTTTTAATCTATTGGTGCCTTGTTATAAGATTCAGTGAACTTGTTGTCAGGCTAGGGTCAGGATCCACTGTGAGATCCTAACCCAGTAGCACCTCGAGTCCTACGGATTTGGGGTGTTACATCGGTCGGGATCTCGGCCGAGATTGGCTCTGGTCGGGACCGAGATTTTGGAGTTGACTTCAATTTCTTCAGCGTTTGGGGAATCTCGGTCTGTATTGTGTGGATCTCGGCCGAGATGCCGACCGAGATTTCACAACAGTAGCTTGGATCACGGGCTGAGATGGTTCTATCTCGCCCAAGATTGTTTCTTAGTCGTTCTTCATGCCTTTAGCTTGATTCCCAGCCCTTTCCCGTGCACGTATGCGTGCTCCAATGCATCCACTTCGAGGCTTGATCCTCAAATACGTCGTTTTAGCTCCATAATGTGCCAAATCACCTACAAAGCCACAAATAGTTTGTGTAGACATCTGTTCTTGCAAAGTAGAACTAAACAAGAATAAATGACACAAACTAAGACTAAAACATGAATGAGAAAATGGAAAATCTACATAAATGCATGATTAAAACAAGTCGATAAATCATGTTATCAGTTACCCGACTTCGTTGTTACCCGATTTTAATACTCAACGTTACATATCCAACTTCACTTCGGTTACCAAACTTTGTTGTTACCTGATTTTAATACCCAACGTTACATATCCAACTTCACTTCGGTTACCCAACTTCGTAGTTACCCGATTTCAATACCCAACGTTACATATCCAACTTTATTTCGGTTACCCAACTTCGTAGTTACCCGATTTCAATACCCAACGTTACATATCCAACTTCACTTCGGTTACCCAATACTAGTTACCCGATTTCAATACCTAACATTACATATTCAATTTTACTTCATGTACCCAACATCAAGATCATCCTTTCCCAACTTCTAGGGTGTCATTTAGCACAATGTTGTACATAGATTCAACTTGCGTGTCAAGTCAAATTCTGATAATGATCTCATATAGCATTCCTTTACAAATAGAAATGTCTTTGTACCAAGTAATGATCTCATCATAACCTTCGGCTAATACAATTACAACGGCGTGTCAAGTCATATTCTAGGGTCTCGTATAACATTCATTTACAAATAGAAATGACATTGCAAGTAATGATCTCATCATAACCTTCGGCTAATAAAATTACAACGGCGTGTCTAGTCAAATTCTAGTAGTAATTCACTTTTTAAACACAAGGAATTGTATTAGAAACAACATAAACGTTTGCGTAGTCTTTTTAAATACAAGGAATGGATCGTCATTCGTCAACTTTCAATGAAATTTAGCCAAGAACATCTCTTATGCATTGCTTTTTGAACTAGGGGAGTGCCAATATTAGAGTAACTGGAAAAAAATGTAGAGTGATGTGAACTTGAGAACCCATTCTTAGCTTTTGCGAGATACTTGTGCCATCAAACTCCAATATACTTGGCCCCATACACCAAACTAATGCTCCACCTTGTAACCAAATCTAGCCAGTCAACAGCAATTCAGTGTCCGTTTGGTTGGAGTGATGGAATGAAAACGTAATGGAATGGTTAAGGGGAAGAAATGGAAATAAAAATGATTAGGTTACTTTATGTGTAGAAAGACCTCTAAACAAACATAATTTTTTATTGATTCGGAATCATTCCGTTACCGAGAATGATTCCTAGCGATACCAAACGAACCCTCATATTACCGAAATATATCATAACATGGTGGGTGCTAGCCTTATAGCTTAACAAAAACATAAAACGTATTGTTGGAAATTTAAAGGCATGCAAAATTATATAACACATATTAAGATAAGTAAGGCTTCAAAGTGAACGCTTAAAATTTTAAAATGACTTTTATGCTAAAATATTAGTAAATAGTAATACGTACACCCAAATTCACAAGTATAATATTGCCTCCAATTTGGAAAAATATAGTCAAAAAATTACACGTTATGTATACTAGGAGTATAAAATATTGATTTTGTAACTAAGACAGTTTGTGGCTGAAACTTGATGGTGGCGACGACAACATTTCAACGTAATCTAGAGCTTTGACTCTCCGCCTCTCTGGTGGGGCAAATCATAAGGATAATTACATGAAACAATCCTATAAATAGGTAATTATCAGAAACCACCTATAAAATAGAAACTACACAAAATTGCTCACAAGTTGTATGATTATTTCAACCGTCCACTAATCACCATCAATCGTCTTATGCTTGATTTTTTTTTTTTGTAGAATACCAAACATGAAGCGACATTAAAACTAATTGGACTAAATATAAAAATAAAAGACGAATCTTGTCTATCTTTTTTAGATCATTGGACCTATAATTTTTTTTAAAAATTTATTTAGCACGATAGTGTTATCACCTACTCGACACGCTTCTTTCGTAGAGACTGGATTGTCTGGTTTCGACACGTACATTTTTTGTAGGTCAATCAGTGTGCTAATTTTCTTGCTTCCCATTCTTGTATATCTCCGTTAGTTTTCATAATCTTGTTATTCCTTCTTAGGATATCTTATCCGTTCTGAACAATGATGTCCGGGGCGTTGCAACTCAAAGACTTATCAACTGTTAGCATTTTTCCGCTAATAAAATAAGCACGGGTCATGCTCATACGTACAGACCCTTTCCACTTATCACAACCAAAAACCTATTCGGCACGTTCGTTCTCATTTCATCCTCTTTTTAAATGACGTACAATCGTGGTATATAAAGCACGATCATGCATATCACATCCACAAATATAGCCCCGTGTCCGAAACATAGAGCATTGTAATATTCGATTTAATAATTTTTTAGAGGTCGTAGCTCCTTACCATAATATATATAAGGAGGGTCGTTTAAAATATAAAGCTAATTTGTAGATGGTTTAATTTTGAGTAGCTTTTTATTTGTAATTTTATAATATATACAAAGGTAATTTTTTGTAATTGACCAAAAGTAGATCAAAAAGACTATTCAATATTCAAACACACACGATTCCTACGTTGTTTAATTTGAATTAAACATTATGGATCAACTAATCTCCAAATCTATAAATACCTAAATCATATGAACTGATAAATTACGATTGGAATCCGATTAGTGACTAATTAACATTATGGAGCAACTACTTTTGTCAATTATATCCTTTATAATCCTATACTTCATCACAAAACAAATCTTACACAAAATCCATCCACTTCCACCGTCTCCCTTTTCCCTCCCGATCATCGGTCACCTCCACCTCTTCAAACCACCCATCCACCGCACCTTAGCCACCCTCACCGCCCGCTATGGCCCCGTCATCCTCCTCCGCCTGGGAAGCCGCAACCTCCTAGTAGTCTCTTCTCCTTCGGCTGTTGAAGAATGTCTTTCAAAAAACGACATCGTTTTCGCCAACCGACCTCGCCTCCTTCTTGGAGACCTCCTTGGCTACAACTTCACTAGTATCCCGTGGGCCCCTTATGGCGACCTATGGCGTAGCCTCCGCCGCATCGCCACAACTGAACTCCTCTCCAATCATCGCCTTAACCTGCTTTCTCAAATCCGCTCCGACGAGATCAAGGTACAATATATATAAAGATGAACTAATAGTTTAGTATTTTCTCGAAATAAAATGAAAAATGTTTATTTTAAGAGTAATGAAAATAATATTCTTAATCAAAAATTAATTAGTGGTATAAAAAATATTGTGTTGCTCGTCTTCTCACCTCAAGTATCATTTAAAGTGAACCAAAGTATACACAAATAGGGAAATTTCAAATATATTTTCGCAGTTAAGCGTTTTTCTTATAATATATAAGTAGTTTTCAGTTCCAGCTTAAGAGAACGATCGGACTTACTTGAAATAAAAATGATGGAGAATAATTTAGTTTAGTGATTTTACGTACATTTATAAGTATATATACATATAAATCGTGGTCATGACTCATGTTGTATCTTTTTAGTTGATGCTCCGGCGCATACACCGATCATCGTCCGGCGAGAGTGCAGTGAATATGAATTCAGTGTTTTTCGATACTACCAGCAACGTGATGACGAGGGTATTATTAGGAAAGAGATTCTACACCGAGAGCGATGAAACTGATGAAGGAAAAAGGTTCAAAGAGATTCCTGAAAAGAAATCTGATTCTGTGGCGATCGTCGGAGATTTCTTTCCGATGCTAAGAACGTTAGGACTTACTCAGAAGAAGGAGGAGTTTGTTAGGAATAAGTCAAAAAAGACGGATGCTTTCTTTCAGGAATTGGTGGATCAACATCGACAAAGAATGTCGAAATTGGATCGAGATGTCGGATCAAATTCAGGTGGCGTTGATAGTAAGACTGTGATTGAAGTTTTGATTCAACTACAGAAAGAAGATCCTGAGTTTTACACAGAAGAAATTGTCAAGGGCATGGTATTGGTAAGTT
The DNA here is from genome assembly GCA_002319775.1 of Fagopyrum tataricum. Taxonomy (NCBI): domain Eukaryota; kingdom Viridiplantae; phylum Streptophyta; class Magnoliopsida; order Caryophyllales; family Polygonaceae; genus Fagopyrum; species Fagopyrum tataricum. Next base: position 4,747,473 of record CM008283.1, read on the forward strand.
TTCCAATTCATTCTAGTTATCGAGTGTGTTTGGCAGTAAAGGGTTATCTGGGATGAAAGTCGGAGAAATTTCCATTCTATTTAAAATAATTATTAGATTATTGGGAATTATTGAGACGAAAGTCCTCAAAAATGATCTCAATAATCACATTTATGGACACAATAACCACTATTTTATGTCCATAGATCTATAACCTCTTCCAATTGATCATATATATCTATATTGAGATTCAGTAATAGACATCGAATTGTTATTTGTCTTGAATATTTATCCTTTTTATAATCGATATGAATCACTTCCATAATTCTCTCACCCGATTTATTATGGTTTAATCAGACACTATATCTAGCGGGAATGGATACCTCGGCCTCGACTATAGAGTGGATCATGGCGGTTCTTCTAAACCACCCATCAATCATAAACAAAGCACAAACGGAAATCGATGACCAAGTCGGAAACAAACGCTTAATCGAAGAATCCGACTTGAACAACTTGCCTTATCTTCATTGCATCATAAACGAGACGCTTCGAAAGTACCCTGTAGCCCCACTCTTGCTGCCCCATGAGTCCTCAGATGAATGCCTCATCGGAGGGTACAAGGTCCCACGTGGCACCATGTTAATGGTGAACATCTGGGCCATTCACAACGACCCAAATCTATGGGAAGAGCCAACGAGGTTCAAACCCGAGAGGTTTGAAGGGGTAGGAAGCGATAGGATCCGGTTTAAGTTTATGCCATTTGGTTCGGGAAGACGAGCATGTCCAGGTGAAGGTTTGGCTTTGAGGATGGTCGGGTTGGCTTTGGGTTCGGTTTTGCAGTGTTTCGAGTGGGATAGGGTTGGAGAAGAGTTGGTTGATATGCAAGAAGGTAACGGTGTGACCATGCCTAAAGCCAAGCCTTTGGTCGCTAAGTGTTGCATTCGAGAGCATATAAAGAAGCTAATTGGCGATGATAAATAATGTGAAGTCAAGTGTGTCTGATTCGTTCTTAATTTGTTACAATTAGGTTGATAAGCAATTGTAAAGTTGTTTGGATATTATTTACAAATTATTTCTATAATATACAATAAATCTAAAATTCCATGAATTATTTTACGTTTTTATGAATAGAGTTATTTGATAGATTATAGAACCACGTGTTATTTTCTCGTACGTTTTATCGCGTGTCGTTATTTACACCATTTTAAAAATAATTTTAAAATATATATATATATATATATATAAACCATTTATTTTTAATTCATCAAATATATTTTCTATACAAATTATAGAAACTCCTATTATTATTATTATTATTATTATTTTTTCATTGATGTTACATTGTCACCTCTTAACTAAAATTATTATCAAATAAGGATATATATTTTCGCCAGAAGCCACAGAGGAGATGGGTATTAATTTTAATACTGTAAAATGAATGAATTATAATTTTATATTTATATTTTAATATATAAAATTCATATTTCCATACACAACAAGATTATTATCTTATAAGGAAGACTGGGAACACAAGGGTTGAAATTTAAACCACATTGGTCATCGAGTGATTCGAGTATACATTTCTATAGAACAATCTTGACTTTAGTTTCATGATTTCTTATTTGTTGAATTTTCTATTCGTGTCCGGATAACATGAATATACATTTTCAAACGACTTTACTCACACAAGCCTACCGAATTCCACCATAACACAAATTGAAATAAAATTTATATACTAATTTCACCCATCGATGTGTTATTGACATGATACAATTATTCTCCGCATCTCAACACTATTATTTTAGTGCATTATCCTCGTTAGCATATATTTTAAAAGGTAACAATGTATATAAGAGCGCGCGTACACACTATGCGTTATGATTAAACCGAATACATAAATTATTATCTTCCATACCTATCCACAAATATACATTTCATTTACATAAAACCTCCCCTAGAATTACAAGTTCCACATAAATGTCTTTCTTTTCAAAAGCACCCATCATTCATCATAAAACCACCCTATTAAGTATTAACTCATAATTTTTCTATTATTATATGTATATAAATACCATCTTCTTTTCATTTCTAGTCATCTCATATCCACCATGGAAGAGCTCATCTTCTCCATTATAGCCTTCATAGTTTTATACATCATCACAAAACAAATCCTCCATAAAATCCAAAGGCTCCCACCAACTCCCTTTTCTATCCCAATTCTCGGCCATCTCCACCTCTTCAAGCCGCCGTTCCACCGCACCTTAGCGGATCTCTCTACCAGGTACGGCCCGGTCGTCCTTCTCCACCTTGGAAATCGGAAACTCCTTGTCGTCTCCTCCCCTGCTGCCGCCGAGGATTGTCTTTCTAAAAACGATGTCGTTTTTTCCAACCGACCTCGCCTTCTCGTCGGAGCAATCTCTAGCTATGACTTCACTAATATCTTGTGGGCTCCATACGGTGATCTCTGGCGCAACCTCCGCCGTATCGCCTCCGCTGAACTCTTGTCCACTCATCGACTCAACTTGCTTTCCCAAATCCGTGCTGATGAGATTAAGGTACGATTATGACTTTATAGTATTTACCGGGTTATAAAATATCCGATACCACTGATCGGAGCCCCTAATTCGAAGACCCAATCAAGAAAAATCCAAATTCGAAAATATCCGTGATTGATGATTAATTCGAGTATGATTCAATCCGGAAGAATTTTTGAATCATTGAATCAAATACGAATTATGGTTTGAGAAGAAAGGTCAAGCGAATATACCCAGTAATAATTGCTAAGAACAAATATTCGATTTGACTAAAGTGTTGAATATCCGGTTATTATCGGATCTAATTCGAATCAACCGTTTATAAATATATTGGATATCCAGATGTGCACTACCCAGGTATTTAATTACTAGCAAAATTATTAATTATCAGTGTTATATAATCGTAGCTACTCGAGTTTGGCTCAAAAAAATTCAGTTTGATTTTAAACTAGTCGAAAATGAACATGTTAGAGATTGTGGTTCGGTTCTAATAAAATTTTTAAATGACGACTAAATAAATTAATCTTTGGTAAGATTTTGATTCTAACAAATCGAAAATAAACCTATTAAAATTGACCGGTACCTCAAATAACACCCTAATAATTAATGTTATACAAAGTAAACTCTAAGTAGGATCGTTATATAAAATTAACTAAATTTTGACTAAAAATAACTCAGATTTGAAATTGTTTATTTATTAATAAATTAGTTGAATATAAAAGTTTATAGTTTATAGTTAGATTTGATTTTAAAGGAGTCAAGTAATCTATTTTAAACTCTTAGTTAATAACTCTCATAATGTAAATTGTGTTATGCTTAGTCAATGCTCCTGCGCCTGCACCGATCATCAGAAGCCGAAGACGGCGTGGTGGATATGAATTCAGCATTTTTCGAGACAACAAGCAACGCGATGACTAGGATTTTAGCCGGAAAGCGGTTCTACGGGGAGAGTGTTGAAACTGAAGAAGGAAGGAAGTTCAGAGCGTTGTTCGTAAAAGAATCCGATGCAGTGACGACGATCGGAGATATTTTTCCGGTGTTACGAACATTAGGATTGACACGAAAGCAGGAAAGGATTTTCTGGGCTAAGTTTCAAAAGATGGATGCTTTTTTCCAAGAATTGGTGGATAACCGCCGGCGAAGATTAGCGGATCTGGGTCATGAATTCGGGTCGGGTTCAGATACGGGTAATGTTGACCGTAAGACCGTGATTGACGTTTTGCTCGAATTACAAAAGGAAGATCCTGAGTTTTACACGGAAGAAATTATTAAGGGCATGTTATTGGTAAGTCCTTGTCAATCAATTCTTAGTTGTATTTCTACTTACGTCATTTGAATTAAATATTAAACAAAATTCAAATAAATAAATAAATATTGAACAATTACATACTTTATTTAGTGAAATTATTAAGGGCATGTTATTAAACTAATAAGTTTAAAATATAGTACATTATATCAATAGCCTTCGATTTTAAAATCGTCATATAAATATTTATATCACTCAACTTGTGTTTATATATTAAATTTGAAAGCACTTAATGCAATGTATCATTTGAGTTTTGAGCATAGAGATTTTGACTGATCTTATATTTAATCATGTCAGTTTTTTTGATTAGATATTATTGTTAGCGGGTACGGATACCTCGGCTTTAACTATGGAATGGATCATGTCAATTCTTCTGAATCACCCATCAATCCTAACTAAAGCACAAGCCGAAATCGACGCTCAAGTCGGTTACGAACGTCTAATCAACGAATCCGACTTGAGTCACCTTCCTTATCTTCATTGCATCATAAACGAGACGCTTCGAATGTACCCGGTTGCACCCTTGCTAGTGCCACACGAGTCGTCAACTGAGTGTGTCGTGGGAGGGTACAAGGTGCCACCCGGAACAATGCTAATGGTGAACGTGTGGGCCATTCATAATGACCCGAAGTTATGGGATGAACCTAGAAAGTTCAAACCGGAGAGGTTTGAAGGAGTCGGAGGGGATAGGGTCGGGTTTAAGTTGATGCCGTTTGGGTCCGGACGGAGAGCTTGTCCGGGTGAGGGTTTGGCTATGAGGATGGTTGGTTTGGCTTTAGGTTCGGTTTTGCAATGTTTTAAGTGGGAGAGGGTTGGAGAAGAGTTGATTGATATGCAAGAAGGTAAGGGTTTGACTGTACCTAGAGCTACGCCTTTGGTTGCTAAGTGTAGCATTCGTGAGCATGTGAAGAAGCTAATTGGTGTTGATTAATAACATGTTAGAGTGTGTTGTTGCTTGTAGGTTTTCTGCAAAGATTAGTAAAGGGGAGTATTTGTTATGTAAGGGCATAGCTTATGGAGCTACGTTATGCATTCATACGGGAAATAACGGAAATTTAATAAATAAAAAAAAAATGATAAATAAATTTATAGTAATTTACTCGATATTAATTACATTTGCTTAAAGAGATTTTATTAAAGAGTTTCGGATTACGGTTAAAATAAGATAATCTAGTTGCATGAATAACGATATTAATAGTACACAAAAATCCTAAAAACAAGACCGTCGTCACGTATTAAACTGAGTCAAGCACTCAAATTATAGGTAATGGGATGAAGTCTAACATTCATATCAACATAAAGTAGAGATAGACAATGTGATAATAATTTTAGCTTATAAACTTACGTAATAATAATTGAGAAGAATGGGGTGGTAGAACCTATTTTTATCACAAAATTTTAATTTTAAAATTGATTAATGAGAAGTACATAACAAGAAATAAAACACTTAAACATTAAACATTTTAGGGTTTCTCGTCTCATGTCCATGCCGCTATTTTCCGATTTGACGAATCAGTCGCTGGTGTGAAGCATCATCTTCCATGCCCACCGTTAGCCAAGCAACCAGGAAGAAGCTATCTCGCGCCAACCGCCACCTTTGCAACCGCCGCCTTCGCCTACGCTGGGAATGGAGCATGTCGCCTTCGTCGTCGTTCGCAACTGTTAAGAAGCCGCCATCGTTGGTCCTCGTTTCTCTTCTTCGTTGCCCTGCTGAACATGCACAGAACCCTAGCCGGATTCTTCGTCTAGATCTTGAGCGGGTTAAATCAGATTTTCAATTTGGTCTATATCTCACATATCGCTTCCCTTCAAAACCTTACTGGCATTAAAGGTGATTTTTTTCATTGTCAAATTATTTTTTTATAGACTTTTTAATTATCAAAAGCATAAATGAAGAATTGCAGTCATTTGCTCATGATATCTTCGGCAAAGTTGCTTTGCGCTATGTTTCTCCATATATTTAATAATTTTAATCTATCTTGTTTTTCTATTGTTGGGTTTAGCAGAAGCTTGTGAATCGGCTAGAGTTGGCAAGCTAGTCTAAGTAGAGTTGCTTATTTGACTAATCATATGAAGACAAGATTTCAAAATCAATTTCTCTTGATTTTACAGGTTATCTATATCATTTGCTGAATTAAAAGCGTTGGTATATCATAGTGTTGAAGTATGTCAATTCATCAAAATGAACAACTAAATTTTGTGGGCGAGGAGACTTCTTATGGCTCTGGAGAGGACATGAATCTGATAGATGGTCACAACAAACCTCTATCAACAATGCCATCAAGCTCAAACCGTCAAAAAAGAAGCCGCAAGGCTACAGGCGATGCTATTGTGGATGCAATGCTAGAAATAGCAGCTACTTCAAAAATGAGAGCTTCTATAATAGCACAAAACGAAGATGACTTTTCTATTAGTAAATGCATTCAAGTATTGGGTGCTCAGCCCACCGGAAGTGAAGAGGCCTCGGTCTTCATACAATTCAGCATCCTTTGCTTACATTGAAGATTGCATATATGAGGTTCATTGTTTGCTTCTCTAGTGTCTCTACGTGTTCTCCTGACAGCAAAAAATTCGTGCATAACAATTACACATAACAATTACACTGTGAATTCTCCGTGTCAATATTATTCACGCAGTAGTATAAACAGTGGAGCAGTGAGATGTAGACAGGAGGCAAAAAGGAAGCATTTAATAACATCGAGCTATCGGTCGGCCACTTTCGGTTTGGACAGTAACACTCTCATTAGCCGGCGTGGCTTCTTCGATCGTTGTTGGTTGTATCGGGTTAAGCTCGAGGTCTTTAGGATTATGCTTTCGAAATGTTACATCTTGAAACTATGTATTACTAAAGATAATTATTTATTTTGTTGGAGACATTTTGATCATGGGATGGTTTGCTGACATGCTTTTTGAAGGCTCTGTATTGGCCATTCAACTAATCAATGTTGATTTTGGTATTAATGTTGATTTTGGGTGACACATCTTTATACATTTTGGTTACATTTTTTGATACTGTAAAAGTTGATGTACCATCTCTTTCTCTGCTCTTACTCTCTTTGTCTACTCCTTGTTTGGTTTGTTTTCTAACAAGCTAAATAACCGCTTTGATAATACTTACCTTAAAGTGTTTGATATAAATAGATGGGTGTGGGACTTACTTAACTGGCAGTACGAGGCAACTCGATTGCGCTTGAACTTGTGTAACTCGAATGGGCTTGTGTAACTCGATTGAGCTTAGACTTTTGTAATTCTGACCTTGTGTAAACGACAGGCTTTTGTAAACGACGGAAGTGTGTATTTGAAGCTTAGACTTGTGTAATTGACCTTGTGTAAACGACATACTTTTGTGAATGACGGAAGTGTGTATTTGAAATTGTGTATCAATATTGTGTATTGGGTCATGTCCGAAGCTTGTGTATTAATATTTTGTATTGGGCCCTATCCGAATCTTGTGTATTGGGCCCTGTCCGAAGCTTGTGTATTGGGCCCTGTCCGAAGCTTGTGTATTGGAACCTGTCCGAAGCTTGTGTATTGGGCCCTGTCCGAAGCTTGTGTATTGGGCCCTGTCCGAAGCTTGTGTATAGGGCCCTGTCCGAAGCTTGTGTATTGGGGCCTGTCCGAAGCTTGTGTATTGGGCTATGTCCGAAGCTTGTGTATCGGGACCTGTCCGAAGCTTGTGTATCGGGACCTGTCCGAAGCTTGTGTATCGGGACCTGTCCGAAGCTTGTGTATCGGGACCTGTCCGAAGCTTGTGTATCGGGACCTGTCCGAAGCTTGTGTATCGGGATCTGTCCGAAGTTTCTGTATTGGGACCTGTCCGAAGCTTGTGTATCGGGACCTGTCCGAAGCTTGTGTATCGGGACCTGTCCGAAGCTTGTGTATCGGGACCTGTCCGAAGCTTGTGTATTGGACATAACCTTTATTAAAACAATTGAGCTTTCATTAAACCAATTGAGCTTGAGTTTTTATTAAAACACTTGAACCTTCATTAAACTAATTGGACTTGAACTTTTATTAAAACACTTGACCTTCATTAAAATAATTGGGCTTGGACTTTCATTAAACTAATTGGGTTTGACCTTAAGTAATTTCATATTCCTAATTTACTTTTTCATTTAATCTTTAAAAATATGTAAATGGGGCCTAATTTGTCTATTGATATGAAAATGAGTCTACTTAGTGCTCATCACTACAAAAAGAGTATAGTCTCCCATTTTCACCCATAATAATTTAAGCTTTATAAACTTGCATATTTTTAATTGTAGAGAATTTTAAAACCTTATTATCGAAATCGGTAATAAATGAAAACAAGTATCAATTTAAGATAATATTTTAGGAGTTTTATGAATTTGTAATAGCCTCAATTACTACACTTTTTAAACTTTTGAATCTTTATAGGGGTAATTAGAAAATTGATAATATTTTAGGAGTTTAATGAATTTGTAATCGCCTCATTTTTACACTTTTTTAAAACTTTTGAATGCATATAGGTGCAATCAGAAGCATTCTTGTTGTGGAGATCGTTGGAAAAATTGGTAACGGAAGAAAGAAAAATCTTAAAGAAAAGGCTTGTTTACGTAACAAAAGAATCATTTAAAAAAAATTCGCGACCAAATACGCGAAAATACCGGACCTTCGTATAATTAAAAAAAAAAAAATCGTGTTTGAATGATGGAGTAACTGCAGACTTATAAATTATGCTTACCACAAAAAAAGACTTATAAATTATGGAATTTTTCTATATTATAAACTAATGATGATCGTAAGAATAGAACACAAATTTAGGACATGAGACAAAGGATTTGAATAATCTCCATAACCTAGAAAACAAAATTGATGAAGAATAGTCTTCTTGCTATGCGGCTCGCTGCAAATCGGTTTGCTTCGAGCTTTCATGTTGTTCCAGCCTCTGTTCGCCTCTACTCAATTATTCGTGCAATCGTCCCACTCAACTCAAATTGGTACGGATCCGAAATCAGGTCAGGCTCGTCCTCTGCCTTGTGTTCTCTTCGTCGCATTACCTCATTGCCTGGACATGCTAAGCTCAAAGACAATGATACAAGGACTTGGAACAAACAGAACTCCTTAAATTGCCATAAGAACTCACCTCCTCCATTTGATATTTGCCGGACTGATATTCCTATCTCGCCGGAAGCCGTTGATTCTGAAATGTATCAGCCCGGTGCCGGTGATGTTCTCAGGCGCGGAATGGTATTATTGAAGAGATTCCTTACACTCGATGAACAGGTATCGCGTTGTATTTAGATGTTATTGAATCAGCAACGACTAGTTAAGTTTTTTACCATCAGATTATGATTTTTGTAGGTCTCAATCGTGAATAAGTGTAGACGCTTAGGCCTAGGACCTGGTGGATTCTACCGTCCTGGCTTTAAAAGTGGTGCAAAGCTTCGGTTGATGATGATGTGTTTAGGTTTAGATTGGAATCCTCAAACAAGCAACTACAGCAAAATCAGACAAGTAGATAACTCTCGCCCGCCTGAAATTCCTCATCAATTTACCGCCATGGTTAAACGAGCAATGATTGCTTCTCAAGCTCTTACCGAAAGTGAATACGAATCAAGCAATGTGGAAGCCATTCTTCCTATGATGTCGCCAGATGTATGTATAGTCAACTTCTACAATACAGTAGGTAGACTCGGTCTTCACCAGGACAAAGACGAGAGCAAATGGTCTCTCGCGAAAGGACTTCCAGTTGTGTCAGTATCGGTTGGAGACTCAGCAGAGTTCTTGTATGGGGATGATAGGGATATGAACAAGGTGAAGAACGTTGTTCTTGAATCTGGAGATGTTCTAGTATTTGGTGGCAAGTCTAGACATGTTTTTCATGGTGTTCAGTCTGTTATTCCCGGTACTGCTCCCGAGTCCTTGCTTAAGAAGACGAGTCTTCGCCCTGGACGGCTTAATCTCACCTTCAGACAGTTCTAAATGAGTTTAAGGTACGTGTTTGGCAGGATTTTGGCGTGGTATAGTGTTTTGGGAATGCTTACTTCTACTTGGTATATATAATAGATGGCTTTTCATATCCACACATTTAGGCTATTTAGCTGGTGTTTGGTAGAGCATTATATATTCTATAATTTTTGTTTGGATGTTGCGAAAATGAGAATATTTACATGAAAGCAAAGGTGGTGGTGAGATCTTGAGCATCTTTAGACAGTACATATCTTTTGTATTTTTTAGAGAAATAGTATACATATATGGATGTTCATTGTAATCGTTGATTTTTGTAGAACTGGATTCACCTGTAGAAGGTAAATCACTTCGTCTTGGACCAGACAAATCATAAGCCGAAACTGAGCAATTGCCTTGCCCGGTTTCAAAGTTGCTACTGTAAGTAGATTCCAGTTCCATAGTTGTCATGTGTATTTCACCATTTAATGCTTTAACCAGTCAGACATATTTGGTCGTCTTGTTGGATCTTCATGCAAGCAATAAATTGCAATCTTTACCATCTCTATATCATCTTCATTTCCATCCATTCCTTGGTAGCATGTATCAACTAAGTCTAACAACCGATTTGCCTCTGCCTTCTTCTTTACCAAATGGACTAGTAGATCATTGCTACTATCATCTTCATCTTGATAATGTGTAAAGTACTTGAAATCCCTCCTCCCATAAACAACTTCTAGCAAAGCTATTCCAAAGCTATATATGTATGCTTTTTCTGTGATCTTTCGGCTCAACCATTCGGGTGCTAGGTATCCTCCAGCTCCCCCTCATTTTTGTCATCACGTAGCTTTCATTTCCATCCATTCCTTTTGCATTGAAGTTTCCATGCTTAATATCCAAGTGGACAGTTCTGTGTTGGCATTCCTCATGTAGGTAAGCAAGCCCCTTGGTGATTTGGAGTATGATTTTCTTCCTTGTGTCCCAGCTAAGACGATCAAATCTCTGCTCTTCATTTTTGTGGAAAATCCACTTATCTAAAGACCCGTTAGTCATATGCTCATAAACCAAAACTCTGGTAGCATTTTCATCACAGAATCCAATCAGCTTCACTAAATTGACATGGTGTACGCTGCCTAGTATTTTTACCTCAGCTACAAACTCTCGCCTTCCTTGCCCAAGCCGATCTAAATGCTTCACCGCAACCTTAGTTCTTCATAACTAAAAATCTTCTTAGCAAGTCTCCTGATGCTACCACCTGAGACCGGGGGAGATTTTCGTCTGATAATTGCTCTTCTGGATCTTCCTCTCGTTGGTTTACATCCCTTCTCTTCCAATAAATACACTTCAATATAATGTAAATAATGAATAACACTAGTGTAACAAGAGGCGAAAACAGCATAAATCTCTTCACTGCGGTTAATGTCAATCTAGAATTTGTTGTCCTTGTGCTATTTGATCCAGAACTAGCAGGAGTTTGGAAGTCTGTTACGGTACTTGCACTGGCATCTTCAAAGATACTCTCATTCACTACTAAAATGTTTCCAGTAACATTGACTCTCACCGATGACTGAAATTTTGGCATCAACCCATTAAGGTAATTGTTAGAAACATCAAGCACCTTCAGCCGAGGCAGTAAAGTGAAACTCTCTGGTATACCACCAATGAATGCATCGTCATTCAAGTGCAAATCAAGCAGGGATGTAACCTTCAAACTGTCGCCCAGCAAAGTTAACAGTGGCCACATTTCCATCCTTATTGCAACAGATGAACTGTCATTTGTAAGGATCATTACTGCTCGCACCAACTTCATCGGATTTCCCAAGGCCTCCATAGCATCAAGGAGGGCAACAACCTGTTTATTACAAGGAACTCCTGGCTTATCTGAACATAAATTGCTCATGTTCCCTGTCTCTACCTTAACTGTTGATGAAAAATTAGGATACGGTCCGTAAAGATTGTTGTTCTGTAATGAGATGTTTCGTAAATGGCGCAAGGAAGATAAGGATGTCGGCACAACTCCAACTAATTGGTTATCATCCAGCTGAAGATCAAAGATTTTGGTGCAATTTGTGAGGTCTGGAGTCGGACCCGAGAATGAATTGTTATTGAGCCAAGATGCAAGTGGTGGTATTTGGTTCTTGAATCTGGAGATATTCTGGTGTTTGGTGACAAGTTTAGCCATAATTTTTTCATGTTGATTAATCTATCATTCCGGGCTCTGCTTCTGATTTCTTGCTGAAGAACATGGGTGTTCACTTGGCTTAAACAAAATGCGTCAAAGGAGGTACGTATTTGGCAAGACTTTGTTGTGATATAGTTTTTGAACTAGTTTAGTATCCGTACCTTGTACTGGATTTGTAAAATTTGAATTAAAATTTTTTAATCGAAAATAATTTATTGCGATCCATATAAAATATATAATTTTAAATGATATTAATGTAAAAGAAGGAATTAATATATCTAAAAACTGAGAATTTAAAATGGAACAATAACAAAACTATGTAAAAAATACAACAAATTACATCATCAACAACCTTTATAAAAAGTTGTAAATAAATTATTAATCATTACAACTTGTGAAATATTAAATAAATAAAAAAATTTAAAGAATATTATGCACTATAATTAAGATATATGGATTTTTTTTTTTTATAATATATCCAAATATTAGCTCAATAGTTTATTTTTGGTCATTTTTTAAAATAAATATTTGAGTGAATATAAAATAAGTAAGTCAAACATGGAAATAATCTTTCATAATCAAAATTACCAAAGATACGGTTTAATGTGAGAATGACACGTGGCGAAATCCAATGTGGCGTAATATGGTATTGACAAGTGGCAAAAACTGTGGTGGCTTAATGTGAGAACGACAAATGGGCTTATGATTCACTTCTGTTTTAGTACTATATAGTAGATGCTTACTCCTACGTTTATAAATTATATGCATTTAGGTTTTGCAGGAAACTTTAGTACATGTGTTACATGCTGTCACAGTGCACCTCATTTACATTTCTAGAATATAACGATAGAAATATGAGAAATGAACTAGTGCTGATGGTGAGATTTTGGGCAAGTCTTCAATTTCTGTGATCTTTCGGGTAGGACTTCAATTTACCTTTAGAAGGTAATTCGTTTTATCTTGGACCAGATAAAATGGATGCCGAAACTGAAGATGATCCCACCAATGACGAGTCAAGTGAATTTGTGCAGTTGTTACTGTACGTAGATTTCATTTCCATTCGGCCTTCCAATGTCTTCACCACAGTTGACATGTTTGGTCGTCTTGTTGGATCTTCATGTAAGCAACAGATTGCAATCTTCACCATCTTTTCTATATCTTCTACATTTCCATCCATTTCTTGGTAACGCCCTTCAAGTAAGTCTAACAATCGATTCGCCTCTGCCTTCTTCTTGACCAAATGGAGTAGGTCATTGCTACTTTCTTCTTCATAATGTATGGGAGTACTCCAAATTTCTCCTCCCATAAACAACTTCTAGCATGACTATTCCAAAGCTATACACGTCTGCTTTTTCTGTGATCTTTCGGGTCAACCATTCGGGTGCTAGATATCCTCCGGTTCCCCTCATTTGTGTCATCACAAAGTTTTCATTTCTGTCTATCAACTTTGACAGGCCGAAATCTGCCACTTTTACATTGAAGTTCTCGTCTAGTAGGATGTTTTCAGGCTTTACATCCAAGTGTGCAATCCTCTGTTGACATTCCTCATGAAGATAAGCAAGCCCCTTGGCAATTTGGAGGATGATTTTCTTCCTTGTGTTCCAAGTAAGAAGAGTAAATCCCTGTTGTTCATGTTTTTGGAATATCCACTTATCTAATGACCCATTACTCACATGCTCATACACCAAGACCCTGTATGCATTTTCATCACAAAATCCAATCAGCTTCACTAAATTGACATGGTGTATGTTGCCTAGCGTTTTCACCTCAGCAACAAACTCTTTCCTTCCTTGGCCAAGCCGATCTAAACGCTTTACCGCAACCTTGGTTCCGTCTACTAAAGTCCCCTCGTAAACTGACCCAAATCCTCCACTCCCAAGCTTCCTCTTCGCATCAAAGTTCCCGGTGACTGACTTGAGATATTCATAGCTAAATCTTCTTAGCAAGGCCCCTAATTCTACTTCCGATTGCTCTTCGGGATCTTCCTGCCATTGGTTTGCATGCCTTCTCTTTACAAGCAACCTTAAGATAGTAAAAATAGGGAGTACCACTAGTGTAGCAAGAACAACACATAGCAGTATAAATGTCTTCGCTTTCATGCCTAATATTGAACTAGAATGTGTTGAAGTACTGACACTTGCACCGGAGCTCGGAGGATTTTGGAAGTCAACAATACTCGCACTGGCGGCTTCAAAAACACTCTCATTCACCACTAGAATGTTTCCAGTAACATTAACTCTTACAGAGGACCGAAATTTGGGCATCATCCCATTTAAATAGTTGTTTGAAATATCAAACACTTTGAGCTGAGGTAAGGCCGCGAAACTTACAGGTATGCTACCAGTAAATGCATTATCATTCAAGTACAAATTCTGCAGGGCGGTTAATATACCAAGGGCAGTAGGAATGTTACCTTCAAAGTCTTGCCCTGTAAAGTTGATAGTTGTAATGCTTCCATTCTTACTGCAACTAATGAACTTCCATTTGCAGGCATTCTTTCCTTTCCACTCATCCAATAGCTTCGATGGGTTTCCCATGGCTTCCATAACATCAAGCAGGGCAATTACCTGATAATCACAAGGAACTCCAGGCTTGTCTGAACAAAAGCTGCTCACATTCCCAACCTCCGCCTTAACTCTTGCAGAAAAATTAGGATATGGGCCATAAAGATTGTTGTTTTCCAATGAAATGTTCTTCAAATTGGGTAAGGAAGACAAGGTTGTTGGCACAAATCCAAGTAACTGGTTATCTTTGAGCTGAAGATCAAAAATTTTAGTGCAATTCGAGAGGTCTGGAATTGACCCAGAGAAGGAATTATCATTGAGCCAAACTTGAGCCAACTGTGTCATGGTTACAAGGAAATCTATAGAGCTGGAAAAACCCGATTCCTGATGATCAAGCCAGAGAGTTTCATTGATTAAATGATATGTTGAAGACTCTTGCCAAATTGTTCCCGTGAGCTGGTTATGAGAAAGTCTTTAAACCCGCAAACTCGGGACCCAAAGAAGAGACGGAAATGATCCAATCATGCTTGTGTTAATTGCTTCAAAGACTGTCAAATGTGGGCTGCTAGCTAAATAAGGGCAATTCCATGGAGAAAGAGAAGGATTGTGATTAAGTGTAAGAGTTTGAAGGCTTGGAAGATTCTGGAAATTGTCAGTTGAAATCGAGGAGAATTCATTGGAGTCTAAGTGGATTTCTTGGAGGAAGTTGAGATTAGAAAGCAGAGGAATTGGACCATTAAAATGGTTGTTTTGGAAGGATAAGTGGGTCAGTTGAGAAAGAGAATAGAGATTAGGAGGTAGGGTTCCAGATAGAGATCTCGAGGATAAATCGATGGAGATTACGCGCGATGAGGCATCACATTCGACACCAGACCAGTTGCAGAAGGAGTTTGAGGATGACCATGAAGTCGATGGAATCGGAGAAAGTGATACTCGAAGTGTAAGCATGATGGAAGTATCATCAGCATGTGAAAGGATGAGTAGAGGGAAGAAATATAATATGGTATGCATTGCTTCCAATCTTATTGCCATTGTGTTAATTATGAAAAACTGCTAAAAAAAAGTAGAAAGCTTTGGGAATGAATTAGAAAAAATGTAAACAAAAATTGGTTAAATTGTGTGTTTGTGTATCATTGGATGTTCTTCTGACCTTAGGATGAACCGGGGCTCAACGTTTGTTGAAAATACTGATTTGTGTTAGTCACCAAATTTGAACATTCAACCGGGGCTGCACGTTTATTTTTTTTTAATTCATCAAATATATTTTCTACATAAATTATAGGAAAACCTCCTATTATTATTTTTCTAACTGATGTTACATTTTTTTACCTCTTCACTAATTAATTTTACAAATAATTATATATCTTATATTAATTTTAAAAGTGTTAATTAAAGGAATTATAATTTTATATTTATATTTTTAATATTTAAAATTCAATTATATCCGTACCCAACACGATTATTATATTATAAGGAAGAGTGTTGACCGGTGAACACAAGGGTTGGAATTTCAACTATACTCCTCATTGAGTATCCATTTCTATAGAACTTGACTCTTCGTCATGACTTTCTATTTGTTGATTTTTCTTATACGTGTCCAAATGACATGAATACCCGTGTTCCGAGGGACTTATCCCACAAGCCTGCTGAGTTCCACCATAAAACAAATCGAAATAAAATTTTTATGCTAATTTCACTCACCAATGTGTCATTTTTTTTATTTTTTTTTGAAAACGGAAAGTGGTTTGGTTATGCTACCTTCTAGAGGTAGTCCAATCTAAAGCATCTTTGCGGATGAGAACACGAAGTTCGAGATCATTAGAAAAATTGGTGTTGGGGGTTAAGATTTCCAAGTGGGTTAATCGGTGAGCAACATAGTTTATTTCTTTGAAAACATGTCTGATCCGGATTTTGTCAAAAAAACAAAGATCTAGTATGGAGTCGGAAATAATCATCTCGACATCTCATGGACAACTCCAAAAACCTTGGAGTGCCCTAATAACACACAAGTTGTCACCTTCGATTTCAATCTTTTTTATCTGCAATCTGATTGCCTCTTGTAAACCGGCTTTAAGAGCGAATGCTTAAGCTTTTGTGATTGAGTTGAAGTTATTTTTCTTTGCATCAAGGCTAATAACATCTTCATTATGGTTTCGAATTACAAAACCAATGGATGTTACACCCGAATCAAGTCTTGATTCGTAAAAATTGAGTTTATGGAAACCCGATTTTGGTTTTTCCCGTTTAATATCGTGTTTTTTCCTTGTTGTCGCATTAGTGTCCTTTTGTTGCTTTTTAATATCATAATCATCTTCGTTTGTTGTTTTAGTTTTCCAATTATGGAATTGATTTTTAATGAACACAATTACCTTTTTATCAGGTTCAATTGGTTCATTATTAAAGATAATTATGTTCCTAAAAAACCAGACACTCCACCAAATAGTTGCGAGACACTCGAACTTGTTCATTCCAATTTTATTTTTTTAACTCCTGTAGGATTTCATGAGCTTTTTTATTTTGGATTCTTATTTTGTTAAGATCATTCAAAATTGTTCTATCGAATTTGGTAATGATTTGTTTAGTGAAAGGGCATTCGATTATCAGGTGGGTAAAGTCTTCTAGTGATGGTTGCTGAATTCACAGTGTCTTGTTACAACAATTTTCTTTCATCCAGTTTTGCTTTTGTAAAAATTCCGTTTATAGACATTTTCCAAATGAAGTTTTTAATTTGGGTTGAGTATCGAGTTTCCGGATCCATTCACAAGCATTATTTGGTTGTAAACTGGATTCGTTCTTAATCATATCAAAAGCCGATTTAGTAGAGGACTAACCGTTTTTACTACATCTCCAATATAGTATTTCCTGCAATTCGTTTTTGGGAATGGTTGTTTATTTTATTTTTTCCATGATATCTGGATTGATGATATTTTGTAGTTCGTTGTTAAATTTGTTGGTATCCTAGTGTCTTGAGTTGCGAATAAAGTGACTGACTTTTATATTTGTGTTAATTAGATTAGCATTTTGGATCATTTTAATTAGTGGCGTTGTTGTTATCCAACTGTTGTGCTAGAAATTGTGATTGTTTTGTCATTACCGACTTGCCAGATGATAAATTTTTTGAATTCAGATTTAAGTTTATAAGGTTATTCATTGCCATGAAACTGACCCTTTCTTTTAACAGTGAAGAATATTATGATTTTTCAAACTCACCAATGTGTCATAGATATGATATCCATTATTCTCTGTACCTCAACACTATTAACTTATTTTATTTTCCTCATTAGCATATATTTTAGAGCGTAACGTTATGATTAAACCGAACACTTAAATCATTATCTTCCACACATATCCTTAAAATATACATTTCATTTACATAAAACCTCCCCTAGGATTACAAGTTCCACATAAATACCTATAAATTTGGCTTTCTTTCCAAAAGCACCCATCATTCTTTATAAAATCACCCTATTAGCTCATTATTTTTCTATTATTCCATGTATATAAGTACCATCTTCTTTTCATTTCTAGTAATCTCATTCATATCCACCATGGAAGAGCTCATTTTCTCCATTATAGCCTTCATAGTTTTATACATCATCACAAAACAAATCCTCCATAAAATCCAAAGGCTCCCTCCAACTCCCTTTTCTATCCCAATTCTCGGCCATCTCCACCTCTTCAAGCCGCCGTTCCACCGCACCTTAGCGGATCTATCTACCCGGTACGGCCCGGTCGTCCTTCTCCGCCTTGGAAATCGGAAACTCCTCGTCGTCTCCTCCCCTTCTGCCGCTGAGGACTGTCTTTATAAAAACGATGTCGTTTTTGCCAACCGACCTCGCCTTCTCGTCGGAGCAATCTCTAGCTATGACTTCACTAATATCTTGTGGGCTCCATACGGTGATCTCTGGCGCAACCTCCGCCGTATCGCCTCCGCTGAACTCTTGTCCACTCATCGACTCAACTTGCTTTCCCAAATCCGTGCTGATGAGATTAAGGTACGATTATGACTTTATAGTACTTACCGGATTATTTAATATTCAATCCCACTAATCGGAGCCACTAATTCGAAGACCCAATTATGAAAAATCCAAATTCGAAAATATCCGTTGATTGTTGATTGATGATTGATGACCGACTTTCGAGTATGATCAGATCAGAGGATTTTTTTTCGCATCATCAAACCGGAAACTGTTTATGGTTCGAGAATGAAGGCCAAGCGGATATATCAAATACTAGTTACTCTGCATCAAATATCCGATTTGGCTAAAGTGTTAGAATATCCGATTACTCTCGGATTGAATTCGGATGAACCTTTTATAAATTTATCGGATATTCGGATGTCCACGATCCAAGTATTTACTAGCAAATTATCGATTATAAATGTTATATAATTCGAGTTAATCGAGTTTGACTCAAAAAAGCTCGGTTTGATTTTAAAGGAGTTGAAAATGAGCTTGTTAAAGATTGTATGGTTCGGTATTAGTAATATTTCTAACGATGACTAAATGAATTAATCTTTAGTAGAATTTTGATTCTAACAAACCGAAAATAAACAAATTAAAATTGACCGGTACCTCAAATAACAACCCTAATAATTAATGACTATATAAGTAAACTCTAAGTAGGATCGTTATATGAAATGAACTACTTGATTTTGACTAAAAGAAAATAACTCAAATTCGAGATTGTTTATTTATTAAAAACTCAAATCTCGCTTATTTATTGATGGGAATTTTCGGTTGTTGTTCCTGTCGTTTGGGGTTTTCTGAACCTTGTCCACCACTTTTTGAAAGTTCGACTAGTGCCCTTCAGGTTTTTTTTTCTGGATTTTGCCCATCTGTTTAAAAAAAAATTAAAAAATCTGTTAACATATATCTTCTTTTAAATAATAAAAACTATGTTTGTTTAGAGGTTTTTTTACACATGAAAACAATCTAATCATTTCGATTTTCATTCCGTTTTCATTCCACCACTCCAACCAAACGGGCATTAAAAATAAAAGATGATCTGACGACTGTCTCTCCCCTCTTTTCTCTCGTAGAACGAAAATCCCACTTTTGCTCCCTAGATTTGAAAAACTCGATATCCAGGTTTGAAAGCCTTCCTCTCCTCTTCTCCATCTCCACTCTAGGTTTGAAAAACTTGATCTCTAGGTTTGAAACTGATTTACAAGTGTATTTAATTGAACTATCAAAACAGATTAAGATAGACACAAGCCTACTCCTATCGACAACAAAGTGGCAACCAAAAGATTCAAGGGCCTAATCCCCAAAACCGGGAAAAAAAATTGTAGCGGTTTGAACATATGAACTTGCAACCAATTTCTCATGGATTTAGAGAGAGAGAATGCAACAACTATAACCTCTGTAGAAATGTCAATGTCATCTACAACTCTTTTTGCAAGAGAAGAAATCATAACAGCTTTCACTCACGAGAGAAATTTTGCAAGGTTAAAGATAATATAGACTAAAATCGTTATTAGTTTACAAGACAAAGATGAGAAGAATTATCACCATCAGCTGATAAAAACTCTTCCGTGAGGTTGCCTTTGTTCAACAAGAAATTATCGCAGCCAGAGACAATCCCCAATCGACTAAATTTCCTATCTGGATTTTCCCTTCCCTTTTTATTTTCTTTTATATTTTTCTAAGATAAAATGTGTATGTTAACGGATGGGCAAAATTCAAAAAAAAATAAATAAATAAAAACGAAAGAGTATCAACCGAACTTTAAAAAAAATCCGAAAACACCAAAATACAAGGAGACCAACCGAAATTTCCCTTTATTAATTAAATTAGTTGAATATAAACGATTTTTAAACTAGATTAAAATTTATAGTTTGACTCGATTTTAAAGGGGTCGAAGAATCAGTTTTAAACTCTCAATTAATGATATATAATAATATATGCCTATGACGCAAATAACTCTCATAGTGTAAACTGTGTTATGCTTAGTCAATGCTCCTGCGCCTGCACCGATCATCAGAAGCCGCCGGCATGGTGGATATGAATACAACATTTTTCGAGACCACAAGTAATGCGATGACGAGGATTTTAGTAGGAAAGCGGTTCTACGGGGAGAGTGTCGAAACCGACGAAGGAAGGAAGTTCAAAGCGTTATTCGTAAAAGAATCCAATGCAGTGACGACAATCGGAGATTTTTTCCCGATGTTACGAACTTTAGGATTGACCCGAAAGCATGAAAAGATTTTTTGGACTAAGTTTCAAAAGCTGGATGCTTTTTTCCAAGAGTTGGTGGATAACCATCGGCGAAGATTATCAGATCCGGGTCAAGAATTAGGGTCGGGTTCGGATACGGGTAATGTTGACCGTAAGACTGTGATCGATGTTTGCTCGAATTACAAAAGGAAAATCCTGAATTTTACACGGAAGAAATTATTAAGGGCATGTTACTGGTAAGTCATTGTCTTCAATTCCTAATTGTATATTTATGTCATTTCAATTAAATATCGAGCAAAATTTTTAAAAAAAGATCAATTACATTCTTTTTTTATAGTGAAATTCTTATTTAAGGCTATTTTTATTGTAAAATTACATGTCTAAAGATAAGTTTTAGTGGGATAAAAGAACATTTTTAGATAAAAATATTTATTTAAGTGGAAAATTTTGGTAGTATACTCAATTCAAAATTGTTATATATTTTGATTTTTAACCACTTAATTATTATTATTTTCTTATAACAAAAATATAAAATTGTTTTCGGACGATCAATAAGTTACCAACCAAACCTTGATAACAGTATTTACAATCAACAAGCACTTGTTGCCCGTCTTGAAAAAATAAACTCACCAAGTTGTGGTTAGTTTTTTTAATTTAGTGTTAAAAAATTGTAAAAACATTTAATTTTTTAAATTAAATATAAAATCTAAAATATGCAAAGTTGGTGCTTAATTTTCCATTTAAAATTTTTTAAATAGGTTAGTTAAAACACTTACTGAGTCATTTACTATTGCAAAAAAATCTTCCTTGGTAATTCAAGAATCTCCTCATATTGAATTTTATGAATTACATTTTCGGTTTTTTCTCTTCTTTCTCCGGTTAATACGCAAGTAACATTTACATAATTGGTGAATTTTCATATTTTAATTTCAAAATATTTTAATTTTAATTTTTTTTAAATAACAAATTTAAAATATATTATATTATATCGGTAGCCTTCGATTTTAAAATTGTGAACTAAATATTTCTATTAGTCAGCTTATTTTTCTATTTAATCATGTGAGATTTTTTTAATTAGATACTATTGTTAGCGGGTACAGATACCTCAGCTTTAACTATGGAATGGATCATGTCGATTCTTCTGAACCACCCATCAATCCTAACCAAAGCACAAGCCGAAATCGACGCTCAAGTTGGTTACGAAAGCCTAATCAACGAATCCGACTTGAGCCACCTTCCTTATCTCCATTGCATTATAAACGAGACACTTCGAATGCACCCGGTTGCACCATTGCTAGTGCCACACAAGTCGTCAGCTGAGTGCGTCGTGGGAGGGTACAAGGTGCCACGCGACACAATGCTAATGGTGAATGTGTGGGCCATCCATAGAGACCCGAAGTTATGGGACGAGCCTAGAAAGTTCAAGCCCGAGAGGTTTGAAGGTAGTGGAGGGGATAGGGTTGGGTTTAAGTTGATGCCGTTTGGGTCTGGGCGGAGATCGTGCCCGGGTGAGGGTTTGGCTATGAGGATGGTTGGTTTGGCTTTAGGTTCGGTTTTGCAATGTTTTGAGTGGGAGAGGGTTGGAGAAGAGTTGGTTGATATGCAAGAAGGTAAGAGTTTGACTGTGCTTAGAGCTAAGCCTTTGGTTGCTAAGTGTAGCATTCGTGAACATGTGAAGAAGCTGATTGGTGATGATTACTGACATGTTGAATGTGTGAGGGTTGTTGCTTGTAGGTTTTGTTCAAAGATTAGCACAGGGGAGTATTTGTGTATAAGGATGTTTGTAAACTCAATGTTGTTATGAATGTCTTATGTAAGGCATAGATCATGGAACCATGTTTGTGCATTCACGTGAGAAAGAACAAAAATTCAATAACAAGAAAGACAATGACACATAAATTTATAGTGATTTAATCAATATTAGTTACAATCACTTAAAGAGATTTTATTGAAGAGTTTCATACTACTGTTAAAACGAAATGATTCAGTTGCATGAATAACGATATAATATATAGGGTATAAAAACCCTAAAAACAATACGGTTGTCAAATATTAGATTGAGTCAAACAATAAGGACTCAAACAACGTGTCATGGGAATGAAGTGTAACATTCATATCAACATTAACACAGATAGACACTGTGATATTTAAAAAACTAATCAATTTAAAATAATATTGTTGAAATCGGTCCAAAAAAAGGATGTTTTCATGCTTAATATCCAAGTGGACAATTCTGTGTTGGCATTCCTCACGTAGGTAAGCAAGCCCCTCGGTGATTTGGAGGATGATTTTCTTCCTTGTGTCCTAGCTAAGACGATCAAATCTCTGCTCTTCAATTTTATGGAATATCCACTTATCTAAAGACCAGTTAGTCATATGCTCATACACCAAAACTCTGTAAGCATTTTCATCACAGAATCCAATCAGCTTCACTAAATTGACATGGTGTACGCTGCCTCGTATTTTCACCTCAGCTACAAACTCTCGCCTTCCTTGCCCAAGCCGATCTAAACGCTTCACCGCAACCTTAGTGCCGGCTGCTAAATTTTCCTCATAAACTGATCCAAATCCTCCACCTCCAAGGTTCCTCGTTTGATCAAAGTTTGCTGTGACTGTTTTGAGTTCTTCATAACTAAATCTTCTTAGCAAGTCTCCTGATGCTACCACCTGAGACCGGGGGAGATTTTCGTTTTATAATTGCTCTTCTGGATCTTCCTCCCGTTGGTTAACATCCCTTCTCTTCCAATAGTTACACTTCAATATAATGTAAATAATGAATAACACTAGTGTAACAAGAGGGGAAACCAGCATAAATCTCTTCACTACGGTTAATGTCAATCTAGAATTTGTTGTCCTAGTGCTATTTGATCCAGAACTAGTGCAGATGGTGCAATTTGCGAAGTCTGGAATCGGACCCGAGAATGAATTGTTATTGAGCCAAACTTGGTTCAATTTGGTCATGACTACAAGGAAATCAACCGATCCAGAAAGACCGGTTTCCTGATGATCAAGCCAAAGTATTTTAACTTTTAAGCTTCAACTGAAACATGGAAGACACCTGCAAAATTGTTCCGGTCAGCTGGTTGTGGGAAAGTTTTAGAGCTTGTATATTCGGGTTTGAAGAAAGAGTTGGAAATAAACTGAATATGTTGGTGTTAATTGCTTCAAAGATGACCAATTTATGGATGTTGGATAGATTAGAGAGTTCCCACGGTGTAAGAGAAGGATTATGATTAAGGGTAAGGACTCGGAGCCTGACAAGATTATCGAATGCATTCTTTGGAACGTTGGAGAAGCCATTGGAGTCTAAGTGGATTTCGTGGAGGAATTTGAGGTTGGAGAATAGAGGAATTGAACCACTGGAATTGTTGTTTTGGAGGTATAAACTGGTGAGTTGAGAAAGAGATGTGAAATCAGAAGGCAGGTTCGCGGAAAGCGATTTGGAGGCTAAGTCGATAGAGGTTACTCGCGATGAGGTGTCACATTCGATGGCTGACCAGTTGCAGAAGGAATCTGTAGATGCCCAGGAAGACAAGAAGAACATAGAGAAGAAAGAGTATAATATGACATATACTAATCCTAATCCCATTTTTTGGAAACAATTAAGCATGAACAAGTACTTAGTTTTAGAAAGCTTTGGGAAGGAATGAGAGAAGAAGTAATATTGATATGTGGTGATGTAAGATAAGTGATCAGTGGCTTTTTTTTGGTGTACGTTGTAACGTTCAAATTTTAGAAACTGGGATATCACGAGTTAGAACTTTATATAATGAGTTCTGATTTTAATTTGACAATAATTTTACTAAATCTTATAATAAAACACCAATGTAAATAAACAAATATGAAATTTTAGAAATGATAACAATATGAATGTATAAAATGAGGGAGTCATATAAGAAATAATTGCTAGCCTCCTAAATGATGTTAATATTTATATATACATGTAGAATTAGAAAGACAATCCAATCTATATGACTATATAGGTCTGGGTGACTATTGTTCCAGATCACTCTCCAACTTTAGATTGTGAATCAAAGTAGTCCTTTCCTTTAGATTTTAGAGTATGTTTCGAATATTAAATTTTAATTATAATAATATAGAAATTATGTCTTGGTTATTTAATTTAAGTTTAAAATTCAGTTTAAGTTTTCCGTGTTATAGGTAAGATATAATTATAATTAACAAAACTTAAAATCATCCGAACATTATCATGAATCACTAATGATGAATTGCAATGTATAATAAACATATTTTTTAGATTTGATGATGGTGAAAATTACAATGTTTTTTTTAAGCATGAAACTTCGGTACTTTTTTTAAAACAACATATTTTATTTTATAAAAGTTTAATCATATGAATTACCTGTATGAGTAATTAACTAACAAATGATTTATATGCATAAATAAAACTGATAAACGATGATTTCAAAATAAGTTTTTTTTTTTATACAAAGGTAAGGAGAAAGGTGGGTCAGTTTCTAGAAATTGGCCGTCTTAAAGCCTTCTTTCGGATTAGATCTTCAACATCGTGCGGAATGGTGTTGATGTTTGTGCCGGGATGTGTCCAAGTAGTGCCAACCTGTTCGCAACTGTGTTGATTTCCCTGAAAATATGTTGCACTTTGTAGTGTGCAAATCCAACAATCATGGAGGAGATATCCGATATGATCATGTCCGTCTCTCATGGTGGTTTCTATATATGGTTGATCGAATTGATGAGCATCAAGTTGTCTCCTTCAATCTCAATGGATTAAAGTTCTAGACTTGCGGCCTTTTGAAGACTCTCTCGAAGAGCGAAAGCTTCCGCCTCTAAAACAGATTTTGCATCGCATTTGCCTTTACCTGCCGCAAGAGGAATAACAAGATTATTTCGAATAATATAGCCAAAAGCATATTGGTCAGACGAGTTTCTAGAGGCATCAAAGTTAACTTTGACAAAGACTCATACAAGTCTTTGCCATTTGATGTTTCTTGTTTTCCTTCTTTGGCCTGGTGGTTTGATGTTGTTGGTGATTAGTTTTGTGTTGGCTTTTTTCCATTCTTCTATTTGGTTCCTCACATTATGATTCAGGTCTTGTCGTGCATTTTTTTTATTAAAGATTATTTGATTTTTGGCTAGCCAAATACACCACCATGTTACCACTAATTGTCTTAGTTTTGTTAGAGACATATTTTCTTTTAGTTTTGTGATGTTATCGATTATTCTGTGATTTGTCATAGTTCTTTAGTTTTGTTATAATGTTATCATTATCAATGGAGATAAAATAAGAGTATCTACTCGGACACTGCAGTGGAAGTGTGTTGAAGTGGAAAGTGTAAGGGCACTCAAAGAAGAGATGTTTTGCACTTTCTGTATGGTGGGTACAAAATTCACAATGCATTAGAACTGATACCTTTTGTTTATCTAAATTTTCTTTGTTGGTATCCCGTTAAGGGAAAGTTTTCACAAGAAGTTTTTTTTTTAGGCATTATCTTGAGTTCCCGGATCCAAGTTTTTTTCTTGGGTAACTCCAACCTTACGTTGTTGGATCATTTCCATAGCCGATTTGGTGGAGAACCACCCATTTTCATTAGCTGCCCAGTACAACCTATCGTGTATTTCTTTTTTACGTAGGTTATATCGTTTTATTTTTGTAGTTATGTCGTTTGGTAGGAGTCCTTCTATTTATGTTGGGCTTAGAGTTTGATATTTTGAACTTTGAAGGAACTGACAAAGATTATCAGATAAGTTACGTTGAGGAGAAGTGTGACCGCCAACCATCTCGAGAAAGTCCTAATGAGGTTTCTAAAAAATCGGCGTCAAAGGAACTTTGTTGCACTACGTGTGAAGTGGTTTTCTACTGGTGAGTACGTAATTCAGGTTTCCAACTATTAAATATATTGCATACATGTTTCGAGTTTTGTGAAATTCGTTACCAAATAAAATCAAATTTACAAAAAAAATTCCTATTATATGCGAGATGATTAAGTTTCTCAGGTCTAAACTTTGAAGATTAAAATACAAATATATAGAAACCACTCTCCTTTCTTGTTTTATGATGAAATTTGTTAGGTTTATGTGTTGGGTTTCAGCCTAACACGCATTTACATTTATACATTGAGAATCGGTAGAGTTGTTATAAAAGTTTATCCCAAACTGAGGCTAAGTTTAATCTAAATTTTAAAATGTTTTTATATTTGGTTGGTTGAGAAAGTAAACTAGCCGTTTTTTCTAATCCGAGTCCGACTAGCCCAAATAATACAACAACCAAATAGTATTTTTCTAGCCGAATAAACCAAGTATGAATTTTATTCGAACTTTAAAATGTGTTCATATTCGATTCGTTTAAAAAATGAACTACTTTTTTCGAGCAGAACAACTCATCGATCTCATATACCAACCTAGCAACTAAAGGGAGTACTAATTTTGGGAAAGTAGGATATCTATTCATTTATTTTATCGTTAACATTTTGTTCTCTGTTATATATTGTTCAGCAAATGCAGCATCCATTTTGTTGTGCGGAATCAGTGAGAAAGAACATAATTAAACAAACAAGAAAGACAACACACGGATTTATAGTGGTTCACCCAATAAAGGCTACCTCCACTTACAGATGATAACTTAGTTATCCCAGATGAACAGATGAACAGATGATTAGATGATAATCAGATAGAAGAAGACTAAGGAAACCCTACAATATATATAAGAACAAAACCCTTAGGTTTATAATTGGGCAGGTTTATTTTTGGCACATTTATACTTGGCAAATTTTATACTCGGATATGTTCAAACTTGACAGGTTCAAACTTGGAAATCAAGTATAAGACTGAGCCAAAAATAGAAAAGGCCCAAACATAAATAAGCCTAATTCAAGGCATATTCAACAAATCTCCACCTTAACTTGAATTATCACATTATATCATATTGCATTAGTCAATGCCCGGATCTCCACCTTGACTTGAATCCTCATAAATATACCAGATTTATTAGTCACTGTCCATACAAACTCCTCTCTTGACAGACATATCATATGTGACAAGACTTATTTCATAAGGTCGTTATTATAAGCTTATCAAGTTAAATCCGAACTTAATACTAACCAATGTATAGTGATTAAGTAAGGGTCGAACCCAAGGGAGTTGAACAAGTTTCTATTCAATTTTAGTTATTGATTTGGTAACAAAGGGGGGGGGGGGAATTTGGATTGTTTAAAACAAGACAAAGACAATTATAATGTTGGTGAAAACAAGATTGATTTAAGAACTACACTAGGTAGGATCTTAGCATACATATAAATTGGTTGGTTCTTTTTAGAAGTATTCAATATTTGTTCTCATCTTGATCGTATTTGCCAACCGGCATTAACACAACTTAACTAGTTTATTAATCCGTAAACCTACAAGATTAAACCACTAATTAGCATTCTACCAAAGATAAAGAGATACATAAAAGATAAACAACCCGTTAATCTTATTATGTAGTTAAATTCCTTTCCCTTAAATAATCACAACCAGCTTTTACCTAAGGGTTTGCTACTAGATTAAGGACCCGAACCCGGAATCAATTAATCCTAGCCTTTTGCATGCAATTATACAACTTAGGTGATCAAACTAAGTAGAAAATAAACATGCAAACTAAGTTAAATACAAGGAATATAACACAAAATATATTGAATAAAACTTCTATTTAAAAAGAACTTACAACCACTTTATAATGCAGCTTCAATCCACCCAATGTAGCCAAGGGAGTTTAGAAACTCATTACAAAGAACACTATGAATATAGAGGTTTTTGTGTGGAAAATGAGATGAAAATACCTATAGCCAAGGGCTCTATTTATACTACAAAATGCATTAAAAAAGAGTAAAGAGGTTGTGCTAACAGCCACCATTAAGGGTGAATTAAAGTGGTTGCAGACAGCCACAATAATGTCCTTAAAGTCGTCGAAAACAGCCGAGTAAAAGCCTCTGACGCTAACCCGCACCCGCGGCCAAGGGCGCCGCGGGGGCGGTTTAGGCAAAAACGTTCCAACTTCTTCTTGGCCGCGGGGGCGGCTCGTCATACCCGCGGGGGCGTGTCCTTGAATGCTCTTGAAACGTCTTACTCTTTAACTTCGTAACGCTTCTGGTGAGAATCCGCAGGGGCGGCCCAGAGTTACCGCGGGGGCGGTGACACTGGATCTTCGGCTTCACAAGGCCGCTGGCATAGCCGCAAGCAAGGGCGCTGGGGCGCCGTCTTCGCTTCGTTAGGCTGGGTCACCGCAGGGGCGGACAGGGTTGGCCGCGGGGGCGGTGACATGTCTCTTCATGGCCGCGCGCGAAGACGCGGCTGCGGCTCTTGGTGGTGGTCTTCATGGTTGACACCGCAGGGGCGGACTGGAGAGTCCGCGGGGGCGGTGACAGGCTTGTCTTGGCCGCGGGCGTTGACGCAGGCAGCGGCACTCATCTGTGTTGTCACCGCGGGGGCGGACAGAGGATGCCGCGGGGGCGGTGTGCACCAGAATCTGAACTTCGATGATTTTCTTCAACTCCTAAGTATTGCTAATACCTTTTTTTTGCTTCAATTTGAATCTTTTATCTGGATCACAGTATTAGCAATATAAACTGACTCAAAAACATAAAAACGACTCTAAAAGCTACCTAAAATGATAGTGATTCCATCACCTATCAAACTCCCCCATACTTAGACTCTTTACTCGTCCCGAGTAAACAACACATCAAACAATTCAGCTTACAAGCCTCAGGAAGTATGGCGTAGTATAAAAGATGAGGAACAAAAGAGAAAAAAATAAGCAAAGAAAATGAGAGAAAAGAAAAAGAAAAGAGAAGAAAATATGAGAAAATGTGAGAAAAACTACCATCTTTATTGCTCCAAGAGTGACCTACCCGGACATCCTCCTTATGACTCCCCTTCTTATGTCGCCAACGCCGGAAGGAGAACCTACACTCGATATCGCTCATTTTGCCAAGGAGCCCTTTCGGGTTTTCACCTTGCCACTCTTTTTTTTCTTTTTTTTTTTTTTTTTCATTGATGATCTCACCAAAAGTCTCACCTCCCTCAAGTCCAATTTTGCACCAACCTAGAGTTGGTCGGACTACCTTCTTTTTACCTAAACCGCCCTTTCGGATTTTCGGTTTATCCAAGGATTTCCTTGCCTTTTTCTCAATTCTTTTGGCTTTTTCTCTCTTTTTTTCTTTTTTTTTTCTTTTTTTTTTTTTGAAATGAATTTCAAAGCTGAATTTAAATCAAATTCAAATGACTAGAAAAATTAAACAAACTCAAAAAAAACATACATGATAAATACCCTCCCCCATACTTGAAGAACGCTTTGCCCTCAAAGTGTGAAAATGAAAGCAAAGATAATAAATGGAGAAGGGCAAGAGATGTGGCTCACTAGTGGGATGGTCCGGCTGGACCATCCGGACCGTGCTCCGGAGGATACGGGAAGTGGCTGAAAAAGTGCTCCTGACGCTGGTACAAGCCGTCAAGGCGGCCTGCTGTGCGTCCATCCTCGCCGCGTAAGAGGTCTCAAAGTTGGCTTGCCAAGCCAACTGTTGAGCCTCCATCCTCCTCTCAAAATCTGTCTGCCACGCCTGCTGCTGCTCGAGCATAGTCGTCTGGTAGCCGGTCTGCCACTGCTGATGCTGCGTGGTCAGAGCCGCCATCTAAGCGAGCAGGCTGGCGTGAGCGGGGTCATCCTCTGCCGCCGCGGTGGGCATCTCCTCATCGACGGACATGTGGTCCTCCTGTGGGACCCTACTGGAGCTCGCCGCGTGCCGCTCAATAATAGCGACCTATGATCGCCTCGGGATGGTGGGGTCAGCGGCGATGTAGAGATCGGAGAGCTCATCTCCTAATGGTAGCGGCCGGGGGAGGTAGATGATGTGACTCCCATCTGAAAAAGATGACCAGAAGAGGTTTTCACCATCTCTCCTCAGGAGCTTGCACCGCCGAAGAAGGGCCTCGTCATAAAATGGGATCGCCATCCCATCCTATAGCTCGGACAAGTCCATGACCTGCTCCGCAATAAGGGAGATGATCCCACCTCCTACAATGTCTCGCGGCTCATCCTTCCTAATCCGCCTCAAAGCGGAGAAGAAGAGGCTCATCCAATCTGGCACAATGTCACATGTCGCAACACAGGAGTAAAGCAAGTAAAGGTCCTTGAGGGCGACCTTGTTCTCCTCTTTGTGTCCACAGAAGACACACATGAGGATCTTGGACAGGAGCCTCAAAGAGGGGTGAGTGAGTTTGTTGTTGTACTCACCCCCCGTTCGAAAGTTAGAGCCGGTAGCCGCTTGCCAAAAGTCCACTAAATCTTGTGTAGGAGGTCCCTTCCACCATTGATCCGAAGGGTTCTTAGACACCCCAAAGGCCTCCTGTAACTGAGAGAGGTTGACTGTGTACTTCCTCTTGTTGAATTTAAAAGTGAGGCCGACACAGGCGTGGTCCTCTAACTCCGTGGTAAATGTAGCCACGAACTGTCTGGTCAGTTCGGGGTACGTTTTTGCACTCCTTTCAAGTAAATCCCCGATCCCAGCATGGTCGAGGAAAGATTTCATGCTTTTCAACATGCCCAATTGTTCCAAAGTCGGAATGTGCAAAAACCGAGTGGCAAAGACTTGCCGGTTTTGCACAATCTCATATCGAGCTTTCTCCCTATCAGTCATCTTATATTTTCGTGTGGCATCCATTCTAATCACAATTCCAATTAAAAGAATTAGAATTTCACAAAGAAAAGGGAGTAGACGACCTTCTGTTTTTATCCGCAGGGGCGGTGGATCTGAGCCACGGGGGCGGAGCGAGGGTGGCGCAGGAGCGGCGAGAACGAGGTGGCGCAGGGAAGGTGTGGCTGGGTGGCGCTGGGGCGTGAGAGTGAGGGAGAGTGAGGGTGTTGAGAGAGGGAAATGTGAGGAGGAGTGAGAAAAGTGAGTGGGTTAGGGATGTAAAATCCCGATCCTTTTTTTTTTTTTTTTTTTTTTTTTTTTTTGGGTAAACCCCCTGGGGCGGGGGCTTGTCACCGCGGGGGCGGTGACAAAGGAAGCGGAGACGCAGGCCCAGCGCTGGGTGCGGCGCTGGGAGCGCTCGTTCAAGGAAAAACCGCGGGAGCGGGGATCTGTCACCGCGGGGGCGGTGACAGCGTGGTGCTTCCGCTGGCAAGGCCACTGGGGGCGGGCTTGGAGCGCTGGTTCACCGCGGGGGCGGTTTCCTTGACAGAACGTCATAATCTCCTCTTCTCTTATTTTCTCGGGTTGCCTCCCGAGCAGCGCCTTTGTTTTACGTCGTTGGCTCGACGTAAGGCCTCTGATCATGCCTCAATGACCTC
Organism: Fagopyrum tataricum; assembly: GCA_002319775.1. Taxonomy (NCBI): domain Eukaryota; kingdom Viridiplantae; phylum Streptophyta; class Magnoliopsida; order Caryophyllales; family Polygonaceae; genus Fagopyrum; species Fagopyrum tataricum. The sequence goes on from CM008283.1 coordinate 4,779,372, forward strand.
TCCCGGATCAATTGCTTGATATGGAGAGCTCGTTCCTTCGTTTCCGTTCATGATGCGAGCGTTTCTCTTCTCTCCAAAATCTTCTTTGCTCGTCTCAGTTGGAGGATTTCGCATTCCGTGCTGAGCCTCCTGCAAGATGGGAACAACAAGCTCGTGGCTTGGGTTTAGTAGAGTGGGCCCAATGGCCAATTTATCTTTTCCGTTTGTGTTGTTGTAGTCATCTTGCAAATCCACTTTTAAAGCCATCTTCTCATGCTTTTCCTTATAATTAGCATTGTCATTATAGGAAGAATTTTCTATTGGCATATCATGAATGGAACACAAAGAAGGAGTACTAATGGGTTGTTCAAGAGATGCAAATAAATTGAATTCAATAACCTCATCATTAAACTCCATTGTAAGTTTTCCATCAACATAGTCAATTTTTGTTTTAGCCGTTATTAGAAAAGGTCTTCCTAACATGATGGTATGCATGCTATTTTCCATACAAATAACAAAGAAATCAGCCGGGAAGATTAACTTATCAATTTTTATAAGGACATCTTCAATATGCCCTTAGGGTGGATATTAGATCCGTCAGCTAGTTGTACTATGGTCCGTGTTTCATGCAAAGATCCTAAGCCTAAAGATTTATAAATGGAATAAGGCAGGACATTTATAGAAGCACCCAAATCAAGCATAGCTTTGTCAAAGCGAGTATCGCCTATGACACAAGGAACACTTACCATACCCGGATCGCTACGTTTTTCCGGCATTTGGGTTTGAAAAACGGCGGACACGTGCTCCCTCTCACTCCCCTTCTGTTTTCCCTTCATTTTCTGCTTCGTCTTGATGGTACAAAGTTCCTTCAAGAATCGAGCATACTTAGGCACACTTTTCACGAGTTTAAGGAGAGGAATATTGACCTCACACTTTGAGAAGGTCTCAAAGAGTTCTTTGTCCTCTATCACCCTTCTCTCCTTGAGGGCCTCGGGGAAGGGTGCTGGTGGTTTTTCAGCATAGAGGGGTGGGAAGTTTGGACGGACGTAAGGATCCTCCTCCACAGAACTTTTTGTGCTGTTGGCCGCAGGGGCGGTGGGGCTGAGCCGCGGGGGCGGGTCATCCAGCCGCAGGGGCGGTGCATTCAGCCGCGGGGGCGGGTTACCAACAGAAGGTTGGTTAGCCGTCCCTAGTTCCTCATTCCTCTCGATGATCTTCCCACTCCTGAGGGTAATGGCACATAAGCTCTCCTTGGGGTTCACAACAGTCTAAGAAGGTAGATTCCCCGAGGTTCGGGCTTCGATCCTCGTAATTGCCTCCGCCATTTGCCCCACTTGCTTCTCAAGATTCTTGATGCTTGACTCCGTGGTTTGGACATGAGTAGCAAAATGTTTAGTTAAAACTTGTAGCATACTTTCAGTGGATGGGGACATACCTTGGCGGGGCTGCTGTTGTTGTCGGTTTTGTTGGTCCCTCCATTGCGAGTTTTGTTGATCACGCCAACCCGACATGTAATTTTGAGCATATGGGTTGTCCTGTTGGCGTTGCTGCTGTTGTCCATATCCTATGGCGTTCACCTCAGCCGCGGAGTCATCTTGGACTTGTGGGCACAAGTCCGTGGGGTGGAAAGGATCCGCACATACTCCACAAGCCTTGAGTTGTTGTGGAGTCCCCATCAAGGTAAGCCTTTTCACCATTTCCTTTAGCTCGGAAATCTCCGTGGATATCTCAGGTTGGCCGGGGTGTATAGCATGTACCCCTTTTTTGGTAGAAGTCCTACCAAAGTTTCTTGTTCCCTCCGCCAATTCCTGAATTTTGTCCAAAGCTAGCTCGGGGGTGGAGTTTAGAATGTTTCCTCCACAAGCGGCGTCCACGATCCTCCTCTCATTGTCTAGTAAGCCATTGTACAAGTACAAGACTAGATCTTGGGTAGAATACCCATGGAAAGGACAGCTGGATCTCAATCTCGCGAAGCGTTCGAAGTACTCATAAAGAGTTTCGTCCGCCTCTTGCTCGATGTTGCTTATCGCCTTCTTCAAGCTATTGGCCTTCTTTGCGGGGAAGTATTTCTCCAAAAAGGCCTTGTGGAGGTTGTCCCATGAATCGATACTACCGGATGGAAGGTGGTAGTACCAATCATCCGCCGCATCCTTGAGGGTAAAGCCGAAAGCATGCATCTTGATTTGCTCTTCGGTCACGTTTGCCGGCTTCATGCTCATGCAAACGATGTGGAATTTGCCAAGATGCTTGATTGGGTCTTCCCCACTTAGTCCATGGAAGGATGGGAGTAAGTGGATCAAGCCCGGCTTGAGCTCGAAGTTGACCCCTTCTCCAATTGCCGGTATGGTTACCGCAAGAGGGTGTTGAGTCAAATCCGGCTGCGTGAGTTGTCGGAGTGTTCGGTTCGCCATTTCTTCTTCGTTCCGACGTTGCCTTCTTTGCCGATTGTAGGTTCTCTCGATTTCTGGATCAAAAGAGGCAAATTCAAAGTTAGTAGCACGGGTTTGAACCATAAAAATGGTCCAAACCAAAAATCAATAATCAAAAGTACAATAAAAACTTAAATAAAACTCCCCGGAAACGGCGCCAAATTTGACAAGGCCTATTTCCTAAGGTCGTTATTATAAGCTTATCAAGTTAAATCCGAACTTAATACTAACCAATGTATAGTGATTAAGTAAGGGTCGAACCCAAGGGAGTTGAACAAGTTTCTATTCAATTTTAGTTATTGATTTGGTAACAAAGGGGGGGGGGAATTTGGATTGTTTAAAACAAGACAAAGACAATTATAATGTTGGTGAAAACAAGATTGATTTAAAAACTACACTAGGTAGGATCTTAGCATACATATAAATTGGTTGGTTCTTTTTAGAAGTATTCAATATTTGTTCTCATCTTGATCGTATTTATGCATTAAGCCAACCGGCATTAACACAACTTAACTAGTTTATTAATCCGTAAACCTACAAGATTAAACCACTAATTAGCATTCTACCAAAGATAAAGAGATACATAAAAGATAACAACCCGTTAATCTTATTATGTAGTTAAATTCCTTTCCCTTAAATAATCACAACCAGCTTTTACCTAAGGGTTTGCTACTAGATTAAGGACCCGAACCCGGAATCAATTAATCCTAGCCTTTTGCATGCAATTATACAACTTAGGTGATCAAACTAAGTAGAAAATAAACATGCAAACTAAGTTAAATACAAGGAATATAACACAAAATATATTGAATAAAACTTCTATTTAAAAAGAACTTACAACCACTTTATAATGCAGCTTCAATCCACCCAATGTAGCCAAGGGAGTTTAGAAACTCATTACAAAGAACTATGAATATAGAGGTTTTTGTGTGGAAAAATGAGATGATAATACCTATAGCCAAGGGCTCTATTTATACTACAAAATGCATTAAAAAGGAGTAAAGAGGCTGTGCTAACAGCCACCATTAAGGGTGAATTAAAGTGGTTGCAAACCGCCACAATAATGTCCTTAAAGTCGTCGAAAACAGCCGAGTAAAAGCCTTTGACGCTAACCCGCACCCGCGGCCAAGGGCGCCGCGGGGGCGGTTTAGGCAAAAACGTTCCAACTTCTTCTTGGCCGCGGGGGCGGCTCGTCATACCCGCGGGGGCGGGTCCTTGAATGCTCTTGAAACGTCTGACTCTTTAACTTCGTAACGCTTCTGGTGAGAATCCGCAGGGGCGGCCTAGAGTTACCGCGGGGGCGGTGACACTGGATCTTCGGCTTCACAAGGCCGCTGGCATGGCCGCAGGCAAGGGCGCTGGGGCGCCGTCTTCGCTTCGTCAGGCTGGGTCACCGCAGGGGCGGACAGGGTTGGCCGCGGGGGCGGTGACATGTCTCTTCATGGCCGCGGGCGAAGACGCGGCTGCGGCTCTCGGTGGTGGTCTTCATGGTTGACACCGCAGGGGCGGACTGGAGAGTCCGCGGGGGCGGTGACAGGCTTGTCTTGGCCGCGGACGTTGACGCAGGCAGCGGCACTCATCTGTGTTGTCACCGCGGGGCGGACAGAGGATGCCGCGGGGGCGGTGTGCACCAGAATCTGAACTTCGATGATTTTCTTCAACTCCTAAGTATTGCTAATACCTTCTTTTGCTTCAATTTGAATCTTTTATCTGGATCACAGTATTAGCAATATAAACTGACTCAAAAACATAAAAACGACTCTAAAAGCTACCTAAAATGATAGTGATTCCATCACCTATCAATATGCATTAGTCAATGTCCATACCAAATGCATTAATCAATGCCCAGACCAGATGCATTAATTAATGCTCAAACCAGATGCATTAATCAATGTCCAGACCAGATACATTAATCAATGCCCAAACCAATTCATCTCTTTATTCACATTTGCCCCTCGGGCACTCAAATAATTTTGATGTTTAGCAAGTCCAAACATGTTGGAACTTGTTGCGAGGTACCGGTTTGGTGAACATATCAGCAGGATTATCAATAGTTCCCACTTAGAGTTGGGTCAAAATACCTCGAAAAAATCGTGGTCGGGAAGGTTATAGTAGCAAAAGCCATGGGAATTCTTTTTATACATTGGAAAAGCCGTTTTGGTATTACCAGCGAGGGAAAAAGAAATAACTCAAAGAGAAAGAAAATCAATTAGTTATTTAGCAAAGTTTCATTTATTCAATGACTAGAGTTAGACGAGGATATATAGCTCGGAGACACAGAAAAAAAATGCATTTATTTGTATCAAGCTTTCGAGAGGCGCATGTATTCTTCTTGACTGATCCGCGTGAAAAAAGGTCTACGTTGAGGCCCGCAGATGTGTTAGGTTTTGGATGGGTGGGTGAAAAACATGCTTGTATTGATTTGACAGTAGTCTCTCCTTTGGTTGGTTTGGATAACGGGCCTTTTGTGGTGGGTAAGGCGGCCATCAACGCGGCGTCTCTGAAGGTGTCTAAGCATGAAAAGGCTTGTCTTGAAAACCATCATGTGTTTCTTCCGTTCGCTTTCGATACATTTGGTTTTCTTGCGCTTGATGCCGTCGAGATTCTCGAGAGGGTGCAACGGGTCTTGCATGATAATATTGTGTCACCTAGGTCTTCTGTTGTAGTGTTTAGGAGAATCGGATTTGTTATTCAAAAAGGGGTTGATGGCACAGCTTGTTGCTTGCCTAACTAATAACTTGATGTAAGACTTAATTCCTAGAATAGTAATTCAAAACCGATTCCTATTGTTGCTCAACAGAAAATTGATGATGACACTAGCAACTTGTGACATATATGGTGTTGTGCATAGCATAGCATACATCAAATTCCCTACTGCACTAGCATAAGGGACTCATGACATATACTTCTTATTCTCATCTGACTTTTCAATGAAACCTTTTTGTAATAAGAAGAAAACTCTTATCATCCTTGTCTCTAAGAATCTTCATTCCTAGAATATTCCGAGTTGCTCCCAGATAATGCATTTCATCTCCCGTTGATGCAAACCATTGTGTAGCTTCAGACTTAAATACAAATTCTCTATAGGTGGATAGTTCATGAGTATCCACCTCTTCAACAACATGTAGGTCATAACCAACCATATCCTCAAAGATATTCCCTTGTTGAGGTTTAACACCAACTCTTCTTAAGCATCCCTCAACTAAGCTCTGGTGAATAGCTTATGATGCTTGATCTTCCTTTGCTAGAGATTGCATATCTCTTTCACCCATATGACCAAGTCTCATATGCCATAACTTAGTCATTCATCTTTGAGAACCTCTGAAGATGCAAAAGAAATAAATCCAAAAATAGTAGAACCCTGGAAACATAAAGTGCACCTTTTGACACCTTTCAAAATAACATTAGAACTCTTACAAACATTCAGAACTCCACCTTCACCTTTGAAACAAAATCCCTTATTATCCATCATACTCAAGGATATTAGATTCTTAGTAATAATTGGAACATGTTTGACTTCGTTCAATGTACATAATATTCCATCACTTGTCTTGATCTTAATCGAGTCAATTCCAACCGCCTTGCAGACAAAACTATTGGTCATGGAAATATTGTCACCATTTATCTGCTTGTAAGTTTTGAACCACTCTCTTATAGGACATATGTGATAGGAAGCTCCGGAATCAAGAACCGACATATCGTTCTGATAAGTGTGTCCACCAGCAACCAAAGCAATACCCTCGTCTGATTTAAATCATCTTATGCAAAAGTTGTAGTACTAGAATCTTGCAGTTTCTTTTTCTTAGGACATTCGTTTTTCTAATGCCCTTTCTCCTTATAGAAGTGCAGACGTCATCTGGCTTAGGACCTTTTGAAAAAGACGGCTTATTGTCCTTCTTCCCTGATTTTCCTTGTCTCTGGCTTCCGCTTGTATATAGACCATATGTCTTAACATCCCTACAAACGCCACTTTTATTCACCTTATGGCATGATTCCCTTGTATGAAGGGCAGACATGACGTCTTCCAGAGTAATAATATCTTTTCCAACAACAAAATATTGAACAAAGTTTGCATATGATGACGGTAAAGATACCAACAAAATTAACGCAACATCTTTGTCCTCAATCTTAACATCAATATTGCGCAAATCTAGAAGAATTGTGTTCAATTGATCTAAGTGCTCACGAAGTTGCATACCTTCCTGCATTCGCTGGCTGAACAGACGTTGCTTCAAAAGCAACTTGTTGGTGAGAGACTTCATCATGTAGAGGCTCTTCAACTTCAACCACAATTTGGCTGTCGTATCCTGATCTGAAACCTCACATAAGACATCATATGCGAGACACAACATGATGATCGAATGTGCCTTATCCTCCTTAGTGGTCATCTCAGCAACATTACCCTTTTTCTTATCGGATTCCTTCCTTGACAGCGGCCCTCATAATCCATGTTGTCTCAGCCATGCTCGTATCTTGATTTGCCATAGGCTAAAGTTGTTCCTCCATGTGAACTTGTCGATCATCATGTTGAAAGAAGACATCTTTCTAAAGATAACATAAAACCAAAGAACCTAAAGCTCTGATACTAGTTTCTTGTGCAAAATCGGTGAGAAAGAACATAATTCAACAAACAAGAAATACAACACAGGTTTATAGTGGTGCACCCAATAAAGCTACCTCCACTTTTAGAGATATTTTACCGAGGATTTTCAAAGTACAAATGAGAGGATAAACAGATGATAACTAAGTTATCCCAGATTACAAATGATAACTATGTTATCCCAGATCAACAAATGATCAAATGATCGGATGATAATCATATAATAGGAGACTAAGGGAACCTACAATATATATAGGAACAAAACCCTTAAGTTTATAATTGGGCAAGTTTATTTTTGGCACATTTATACTTGACAGGTTTTAATGTTTTATACTTGGATATGTTTAAACTTGACAGGTTCAAACTTGGAAGTCAAACATAAGACTGAGCCAAAAATAGAAAAGGCCCAAACCGAAATAAATCTAATTCAAGGTATATTCAACACAATTATTATATATTTAACAAGTATAAGTTAATTGATTATTTTTATTTTTTATAAATGGTAAAGGATGATTATTTTGGCTCAAGTAATCCAAATTGATATTTATGTTGCATGATAATTCATCTGATTTGTTACGTTCATTCAGCCCCGAGCACTACCAAAGATGGGACAAATGGTGACAAGCAGAACAAATATGATGTTGAAGAGGAGGCATCCGAGTTTGAACATGTAATTCCCCATGGTTCACAAACATCAAGTACAAATACAACAAATGAACTGAGCTCGAGCCGAGTTTTTCGACAAAAATATCAAACTTTTCTACGAAATTTGTCGACGTCCAGCTCGACTGATGCATCTTGTACTTCATGCTCCATGTATGCTAGTGAATCGGATGTAATTTCGAGTTTGCATGGTCTTGATTAGCTAATGGTTCTTTCTTTCTACACGATTGGTTTTACGATGAATTTTGTTGGACTTATGGGTTAGCTTTTAATTATCTTAATTTAAAATTCAGGGTTTGTTTGACAGTTCGTGGGGTATGTTTTGGGCGGAGTTTGCTAACTTAGTTAATCCACCATTGTCTCGATCATACACGTGCGTAACGGTGCGTTAGACCCGAGTCTAACATAGAAGTCCAATGAATTATATCGTAAAATCAATTGACGGTAGAAAGAATAGACCACTAACTTTATATACTAGAATTAGGATCCGTCGTACATCCAAGCACACATGCAAGTTGGGTTTAGAGTCAACCGTCTTACTAGTTGACACTTGACGACATGTTTAATGACCGGCTAATTAGGTTGCTCATGAAAATGTCGATCAAAAGAATTCTCAAATGTTAACATTTCAGCTAATGTAAACAAATTGATTAGAATATGTTGGAGATAATAATATCTCACATTGAAAGTTGACGACATTCCGAGCCCAGTATATAACGTCGATAAGTCACTCCTTTTATTATCAATTAATTTAGAATGAAAACTTGGTGGGTTAATGTGTTAGACTTGGACCACTTACATATAGGATCGATAATACCTTTTATCTTAAAAACTTTGAGAGTAGAACCTTCACCTGGTCGTACGTACATACTATTCAAGTTGATTTTAAAGCTGAAATGTGAGAACTTCCCAACATAAAATCCAAAAGGAAACAATCAAAAGACTATGTACGTGAATTTACAACTTTCATCACCTAAACTCATACACCGAGAGATCAAGACTGATCATAATGTGATCAAATCTAATTTTATGTACATACATTGCACAATCATATCATTAACAAAATCCAGTTACAACTCAAAACATGCGTGACAAAGAACTAATCAAAATCAAGATCATGTAAACTCGACACAGCATCCGACTCACTAATACCCACAGACCAAGAACCCAAAGACGAATAAGATGAACCGGATGATAGGTTTCGCGCAAAGATTGGATCTCGGTTTGTTGTACCGAAATGATCAGATGTCTTCGCCTTAATCTCATGTTTTGAATTAGTCGCAGTGCTAACTCGTTTATCTTGCACATAAGTTGCACCAAAATTTCGAGCATTTGATGTATCGGAAGGTTTGAGGTTTGATGCTTTTTTGGTACTTAAATCATCATCGACTATTCGTGGCTCCTTGTGATCGTTTTGCCATTTGTATTCTTGATTGTGTTCGGAGCTGGATGTATCAAAACCAAACAAGAAAATTAAGCAGCCATCAAAAGTAGAAGTGGCAGAACGTACAGATATTTATAATAGACTCGTTGTATGTTTATAATCGATGTGGGATTACTTACCAGTAAATACTGATTTTGCACTTGCTGTAACATTCCCTTGACAAAGAGCCACAAATGGCAAATGAATGTTTAGCTATACATTCCTCGTCACACATCTTCGAGGATTTGGATTGAGGAATTTCTTTCTTAGATTCGGTTAAATTTTCGGGATTCGTCTGTTTCTCTTGCTTAGATATAGCAGTTGAATGTTGATGATTGAATGTGAAATGTTCAAAATTAGATGTTTGTTGATCAATACTCTTTCTTGCATCTTTAAATGGTTTCACCATCTCATCTGTACAATGCACTTGACCATCCATTTTGCGTCTTTTTGCCTTAGCCATTGAGAGGCACTCTCCACTGTGACCTTGTTTCCAGTGATCTGTCTGACATTTCGTAGAACTGAAAATAAAACATTTGTGTGAAAAAATTGTCAAATAAGATCTTAAATAGCACATAGAAAGAGTACTATATGTAAAATGTATATGGATATTATGTTAAATGCATATTTGTGTAGGTAGTTATACGAGCAGAACAATGATATATATGCTCAAAGTTCACTCGTTTATAAACTAATCAAGTCCGAGTCGAATCCATGTTCATGTTCGGTTCATTTAAAAGTGAACAAACCCGAGTAGCTTATAATGTTATTTTAGCGGAACGAGACGACTCTAAATTTTAGAGGGGTCTATCACCTATTTATACTGGTGGTTTCATGTATAATTCTAGAGTACTATTTTTTTTATATATAATAGTATAGTTATAATTGTTAAATTAACTCTATCTACATCGATATAAAACACGAGGACAATAAGTTGCGCCGTCAATCCTTTCTATATAAAACACGAGGATAATAAGTTGCGCCGTCAATCCTTTCTGGACAGTAAACACTCCTCTTATTAACTTGGACTGCCAGTTTAACCTATGTGGGAACTTATAGCCCATCCCCAAATCAATTCTTCTTCTAAAAATCTTGAGAGTTGCTAGCTTTTTAATTAAACTCTTGGTTCGTTGCTTTGGGGTCAATCACCACTAATCCAATTTCTTAATCAATTAACACACATTTGAAAATACGAATTAGTCCGACACTGATCAAGTTAACAAATTATTCGATCTATCATCAACAGATCAATCAAATATGGATTGAAAATCAGAAGACGTACCAGTAAGCAACAACTCCACACATATTACAACGGCTAGTACTCAAAGAGAAGCAAATCGTACAGTAACTCTCAACCTCGTAGGACTCGATCTTGTTTATGGCTACGATATGAGCAATCTTCTCCGATGTCTCCGACGACGACCACGACAGAAGCTTCTGGTAGATCAGTTGTCTGATATCTACGTCTGCAAGAAGCACGCACACCATAACCACTAAGTATGAAGCTATGCCCAACAAGAGTAAACCCAATAATTCTTCGTCACTCACCATCGCTTATTATCCTGTCGAGATTTATGATTTGAAAATCTCAAAATAGACCGTAATTTATGCTTCAAATCATTATGAGAGGACTCCGACATATACAATACAAGGGTTGAAGATTTCAACCGAGGGGAAAAATATATAATTTTTTTTGGTGGCAGAAAAATATATAATGTATGTACCACAACTTCCAAGAAAGAACAAGATTACGTACGATAAGCATTTACGCGTTGTCCGGGGAAAAAAAATGATTTCATGAGTTTTGAAATGTGATCGAAAGGTCCTTCGCTTATTATACAAATTTGGATAGGACTTTTTTTTTATAATTATAACTAGTGCAGTGTTTATATCTTGCGCACGTTTTATCAAAATAAAAATATTATATTATAAATTTTTACATATTATATATTATTATTAATTTAAATAATATTTGATTATAAGCTGGATGTACTTTTAAACATAAAAATTGATATTCTAGTATCTTCTAAAAAAAAGACCATATAAAAATACATTAATTTTAGAAGAATCGAATAATTTTTATATTAAAAAAATTAAGTTAGAATATTTATTTTAAATTTGGTATTTGTAGTATCCGAAAATTCTTTTATGTTTGTATAATAATTTATTTTAAAGTAATTCGAATTTTTTAAAAAAAAATTCGATTTAAGTTAAGCTTAACTTTTGTTTAAACGATTTATATATTTTGGTGCATTTTTATCTTCCTTAACAAGTTAGTTCTTCATTATATTGTATCTTTTTTTTAAAAAAAAATTCAACCTCCTTACGGTTAAATTATATTCTCAATTACATGATTTTAATCAGATTATATATCAGTCACTTTTATTAACGAATAATTTTTGTAAAATGCGTTCTTTTTAACAAAATGTCTATTTACCCTAATCAACCTTATATATATTTATAAATACACGTGCAGGACACGGAATCTAAACTAGTATATAACTAAAGTAGCCTACGGATTGCTAACGTGACACTATAAGGTTTCAGGATTTCAGTCAAATCACCATATATTACTAAATTGTCACTCCCTAAAAATATATATTTTAAAACCTGATTCTTAATTATTAAAGTTGTTAAATTTGAAGACCGGATTCTTAAAGTTTTTATTATCTATTATATATAATAAAGTAGCCTACGGATTGCTGATGTGGCACTCTAAGGTTTCAGTGTATCGGTCAAATAACAATATATTACTAAATTGCCACTCTTTTAAAAATTATACGTAAATCTTAATTTTTTTAAAAAAGTATTACTTTAAAACCGATTACTATCAATTTCGATATTATCTATTTTTAAGTTTCTTAGTTTAAAGTAAATAATTGTTTACGATATTTCAACCAAAATCAATTCATATTGAAATTATTAAATTTGTTACAAATCTCCAATATATATCTAATATCGTTTTTTCAAAGAATTGTTAACATTAAATATTTTAAAGTAACCTGAATTTTAAAAAAAAATCCATTTAAGTTAAGCTTAACTTTTGTTTTAAACAATTTATATATTTCGGTGCATTTCTATCTTCTTTGACAAGTTAGATCTTCATTATATTGTATCTTTTTTTTTTCTACTAGAATTTCAGCCTCCTTTAAACTATATTCTCAATTGCATGATTTAAATCAGATTATATATCAATCACTTTTATTAACGAATATTTTTTTTAAAAAAATACGTTCATTTAAAAAAAATCCCTATTCACCCGAATCAACCTATTTATTATGAATACCCGTGCAAGGCACAGGATCTAAACTAGTATATTATATGACACATATTTAATCATTCTTTTTTTTACATTAAGTTGATTGAGATTGATTGAGATGCTGCAAGATGGAAAACTTTTTGTAAAGAAGAACCACGATGAAGAGGCACCGTTTGAGTTTAAAGTTGACTAAGGTAGGTCGTAGACACAACTCTCACTATTTTCTGCTTGATGAGGATTATTAATGTAATATTTACTTATTTTCTTATCCTTCGATTGGTTTTTTTTCCTCACAACAAGTCATTGTTGATCCTTCAGTTGTGCTTCTTGCGCTTGCTACCTATTTAAGATTGCCACACATCTATAATATATTACCCTTTCAACCCACTAGCAATATCAGTTGAAGAACCCCATCTCTTCATGTATATGTCATTAGTCAATCAGATAACACATGGTTTTTTTTTCTTGCGAACTTTATATTAGTTTAAGTCAATGACGATTTTTTTCAATTTTATTTAATTCATCGACTTTGGCTTAACCAAATGTGAAGTGACAAATTAGTCAATGGAAAGGTAACAATAATCTTTTATGAGCACAAAAATGATCAAATTTATTCTTGAAAAATACTTTCGGCCAACATTACATTGTTAATCTTTTTCAACACTGAACAAATTATCTTCAAGAACTAAATGAAAATCATTACATTTGATATAAATGCCGATTTTTCATGCATATATATAATTTATATTGGGATTCAAGATATTACTTATTTGCCGATTTATTATGTAAACATTTAATTTATATTGAGATTCAAGACATATGTGCAGATTTTTTATGTTAATATTTAATTTATATTGGGATTCAGTACATTACTTATATGTATGATCTCTAATCGTTTAACATTATAAATTAATCCCGTGTAAGGCGTGGATACTAGCTTACTAATTTACTATATAATAATTTATAAATTAATATTGTATATCAAGTTATAAATACTTTGTATTTATGTAAAGATAATTATGCGTATATTTTAGGACATAGTATCTTATTAAAAGAAGGTTTAGACTTTATAGAAAGTTGACTGAATTTTTTTTGGTAAAGTGTCATTTTCACTAACTCATCTAATACAACATTTTTCATTATTAAGTTGAAATACGAGAAGAATTGACTCCACTAAATACAAAGGACAATTTTGTTATTTTATTGAGACACTTCTTCGCTTTTCTGTTGCCGACTCTTTCTCTCCTTTTTCTAAAAGATCTTTCTGATTCTGAGCTTTCTTATACATTTTTTTTGGGTTTTTCTATGATTTTAGTTAGTTTTAGTTTTTATATGACGGTTAGTTAGTATGTTATTTTTTTCCGGTCTTTCATTCCATTAAATAACGTGTCGTTTAGTGTTTTGATTCGCTTTCCTTAATACAAAAAAGATAGCGTACACACGTTAGTAATGTGTCGTTTTTCTGGCAGAAAAAAAAATGGTATAATTTTTTTATAATAAAAAACGGTTAGATACATCGGACGATATCTCGTCTAATGGATCCAAAATGTTGAAATCAGCTGACGAACCAACCGTCACAAAAAAAATCATTAAAAAAAAAGGAAAAAAAAAACACACAAAATCATAACAATGAAACCCAGAAGGCAATGAAGTTTTGAAGGAAAAGGAGTACCATCCCGTCAACGAAAAGCAACGATTACAACGATCATTGTCAACAGGAAGCCTGAGAACAATTGTGAACACCTCATATTTGAACTTGCAACGGAGTCACTAGGAGTCGATCACAAATTTTTGTCCCCTCCTTAATAAATAATTCGATTCGTACCCCAAACTTGCATTACACTTGAAAGGCGACTCCGCAAAACATGAAAACCTTGATACAATAGTTGAGGACATTTAATTATGAAATTAGAAATCTAATCTCAATTTGTTATTATTATTATTTTTAATTTTTTTTTTAATTTTTAAACCGTTCATAATTGTATTATCAACCATCCATCATTGTATTATTGTCAATTGTTAAATGTACAATTTATGTACGTTCAACCATTGTTGAAAATATAAATTTTTGTTTTTAACTAGTTAGGGGTAAAAGCCAAAAGAAGAAAAATTGGGACTAGATTTTCAATTCCAACCCTCAAATAGATTAGTTATACATTTTAACCTTTTTTTCATCACATGTGCTTTGCAATTTATGTCCACGATTATATAACTATGTTCATTTATATTTTTTATTCAACGACAAAAAATCAAAACAATAAGCGATAAACTGCATAATAAAATCGTGAGGTTGAGACAAATGATGGACCGGTATAGACGACAAAACCCATCATACCTATAAAAGTAGAGAACTCCTTAGGAACAGTAAAAATTCAGCCCTCAATTTGTTAAAATTTACAAGAAAGCCAAGCCATACTATTCTTATCACATTTGCCTACGACTCCTCACCTGGGTAGCAACCAATGTTGTAGCCTTTCCTTGTCGACGAGTTTTCATCTGTCCGGATGACGTTCTACAATTTCATCCTTCGCCTTAATTTGGAACATAAATCGTTTTCTCTCTCTCCGGGGATCCAAGATGAAGGCTTCGCTTGGAAAGTTGAAGAGATTCGCTTTCACGGCAACCACATCGCCAAAGATAGGAGGGAATTTCACTTCCTGACCACACTTGATGACTTTGCTCAAAACTTCTCAGGTATCATCGCCTTCTATTGACAAATAATTGGCTTCCATTTTCCTATTGGAAAGCCCTTCGGCTTGCTTCAAATTTTTTAGGTTTAGGTTTCGTCTGTTGTATGTGAATTGTTGTTACCCTGCTTGTGAAATTAGTTATTTATTTTTGCTCCCTTGCGGAATTAAGTTTAGGGGTGTTGTGGAACTCTAAGTACTTGAGATTTGAACCCCACAGATGTATTTTTGCGGTGCACTCTAACTGTTCGATGAAATACCTAATAGAGAACATGAAGAAAAAAAAAAGTTTCACACCCTTACCACATATCGGTCCTTATATAAGATTGGGTTCTATTCCTTTCATTCTTTTAAAATTAGAGCTTAGATTATTATTCTGCTGATAGATTATAGGTCTTGAAAAACAAGGAAAATGTCAATTTCAATAACCATGTCATCCAAGTAATACCATAATCCTCTCATCCAACTTGGGTTGATAATTGTACAAAATGGTATTGCCCATTGCTTAACTGGTCTTGATGGGAGCCCAAGGTCTCATATTATTAGTCTCCTCTATGTGTTAAGTGACAACTCAGTTTTTCCCACAATTTGAGCCTTGTAAACAACTGCTTCATATTTTTCTATTGGTTTAGGTATTGCCATACTACTTGATTTTATTTTTAGCAACACTTCTCTTATCATGATTTATGGGTGCTTACCAGTGATTACTAATTGATCTCGGATTCTGACTGGAATAATAAGGATCTGCCAAAGGGCGATTCTATTGATGGCATTGTGGCAAGATCACTTTTGCATATTTTCATTCTCCAAACCAATTCCAATCATAAAGTTGAGAGTTGTTTTCATTCAAATTGTTATATTTTGATATTATACTGTGTTCAACTTGATAGCTACAAGATGAATTTCGACTGCTTGTTAGTTGAGTTGTTGTAGTATAAATTGGCAGAATTTCATATATTAATGGGAGTGTGCATTAGGTTGATGATAACTAAAATTTATACAATTTAGAGACATTAAATCTTTACAAATACTGTGATTGAAGCTTGTCATTTTTGTACGAAGTCTTGTTATTTTTGGCTTGATTTGTAGAGTTTTGATTGTTACCGGACGAAAGTTGTTATGCATAGATTGGGCTGCATACAACATGTTTGATATAATGTCTCAAATAAATATTGAAATGTCCTTTTCTAGGGAGATTTAAAATAAATATGTGCAACTAACATGTCGAATAAATATGTTGGGCATCATTGACATACGATTCCTTAGATTCATGAGTGTTGAATGTACAGACAACTAATATCATCAAAACGTTTTGCATTGCTTAGGCTGGCTGTCAATTAGTTGTTTAGCTGGTATTTTTCAGCTTCTACTTTACCACCATACTTGGCATTCTCAAATTTCTGAATCTTATTATGTTGTTTCCTTGAATAACTACAGAATACGAGGCACCAAATGAAAATGTTTACAACATTGGTGACACAAAAGAGCTACCTGGAGTTTTTTCTTGAATAACTTCACAAGATGAGGCATCAAATGAAGATTTTAACAACATTGGCGACGCAAAAGAGCTAGCCGGGTTCTCCATGACACAACTATTCCATTTATCTGCGATGCAAATGGTTTATTTTTAATCCAAAATTTTAGCTCCAAGATTTGACGGCTTCTAATTTTCCGATTAATATTTTATGTGGCTTCGCGCGCGGCAGTGCCACTAGTAATACAAAAAGAGGAGAACAAGCAGCAATACCCAACACTAAATAGCCTAAACAAGAGACACACGGATGGAAAAGCAACCGACGGGAATCAAACAACAACGAGAAGATCATCCATAGAAATTACAAGAAAAAAAACTCAAAGATCAACCGTAAACTACAAAATAAATAAAAAATAAAAAAAATAATAATAATTAAAAAATCATTTTTGAACTCTTCAAAAGAATTCGAGATTTGATCGCACGTTCATGAACCCTCCCGTTAAAATAACTCGTACCACCATTCAAAATGAACACACTAGAAACGTAAGACAATAAGTTAAAACAAATAATTGGTCTTCATACCCATTTAGCTCCTCGATAATATTGTTCAAGAAAATCTCAAAGAAACTTCATAGACAAGTAACAATATCTGAAACGCCTCAAACACAATATATGTGCATTAAGCATTGAAATAATAATTGATGGACCAATACATATTCCATAGAAGACAAGAAGTCTTGATGTTTTAATTGGACGACGGTATCCTTTATTTTATATTCAACACCATTGAATTTTCTAAATTTAACTTTTGTTACAAAAGATAACCCGAATAAAAAAAATAGGATGAATTGATTAACTAACACTCTCTAATAATAAATTTTACTAAGTATCTCACTCACAAAAACCAATGAATATTTATTTCCTTTTGTAACACCAAAAATACTATGAACTATGTGCGTCACGGGTTAGAACCTCACAATGGGTCCAAACCCTAGATTGACGACAATCTCACCGGATCTTTTACAAGGGACAACATAAGTAAAACCAAATAAAGTCTTAAAACATGCATGATAGACATAAAAGGTGTAGAAGAGAAACTCAGCCGTCACTACAAGTACTAGAATCCAAAGAAAGTACGAGTCTAGTCTCAAGAAAAACAAAGAAAAACCCAACGTCCCGACTACCTCGTACGTGAACCTGGCTAACCATCGACTCCGAATCGCTCAACAGTTGTCCTACCCTGTTGTGTATTTATCACAAGACGGTATAAATCGTTAGCTAACTATTCAAGGCATTAGAAAGTACGCTAAAGCACAACCACATATAATAGCGGAAAATTAGTAAACCAACATGTTGCGCTCATAATGTTTTATTATCTTTATTAATGTGCTTCACTTCTATTAGTTCAACTTATTTTGTAGCACGAGGATCTCCCGAACCTCGTCTCTGTCCCCGTAAGCCAACCCGAGTGGATCCAATGCACTTCACCGTATACCGATGTGGACTGGTCGTAGAGAACCTCCCGATCTCTAGGCAGAGTTGGGTAGTGATGCTACGACTCGTTATTCATACACTTGGGTCTTATAAAAGGGTAATGTCGTCCTAGTCAAGTTATAATTAAGAAACACTCAACATTCATCACTCTAGCAATACATGCTAACACAAGGAATAATTGGCTAGGTAATTCATATGACTTACCTGCACTGGTCCGAAGTCCAACTAACGATAAGTCTCGGTCCACCCGTATATGATCTTAGCAGCCTAGTGATAACGGAAAATTTTCAGCATCCAAAAATTAACATCCAGGAAGATCTAAGAAGCTTCTAGACCGTTCGGAAAGTTTTGGAAAGAAAAAACGAGAAAACCCTAGCTTTTAAGGAAATCACGGTTTTACCTCCGAATTTCATTAAAACTCTAAAACGGTCAAATGAGTCTCTAAACTTCCGGAAAAAAGTCTATCCACTTATTATGTACATTAAACGATCCTAAACGAATTTGAAAGTTTCCCGAACTTTCGATTCCCGAAGGAATACCTTGAAGAACGCTTTAAACAACACTAGTTAAACTCGCTACTTTGACCTTAATTTAATAACGTCAAACGTTCCTAAAAAAATTCCGAAATAAATCTTATGTATAGTAGGTCATGACTACACCGAGATAAAAACATTGAAACTCCTAAAACCCAAAACTACAAACCTACACAAAAATCCAAACTTTCTAAACTTTTAACACAACAAACTACATATTCTCAACTACAACATATCCAAATTTCAACGGTAACCGACGATTCTAAGGTATCGAAATATGATTCTAAAGTTAGTACTCAAAAAAGATTTTCTGGGCAAAATAAAAGGGACAAAGCACATGACTAAGGGATCGATCCTTGTTGCACTCCACAAACCGGATTTTCTAGGGCATATAGTCCGGAGTTCGATTCACACTGACAGCACAAAATTTTCTAAAACCCAAGAGAACCCCATATCCAGGTTCGAGTGTCCCTAGCCTCCAAACTGGACGCCTCCCTATAGCCTATAGAGCTGAGTTCGAGCCCTGGGAACAACTTATCCTATCACCTTCCATGCACGTGTAACTTGAAAGATCGAAATGGGTTTGAAAGAGCTACCTGTTTTCACTACAGACGGGAGAGCGAGGTGGAGAGCTCGAGCTTCCGATGTCCTCACCTCCAATGGCCCATTGCTCAACTAGAACGCCTACTAGAGAGGAGAAAGGTGAGGTTTGGTTCACAAAATCGAATCAAAGGGAAGAAGGACTGGGAAAGAGAGAACTCACCGCCAATGGACCATTGTTCGTTAACCCGACTTGGTTCAACAACACAACAATGTCTATGGAGAAGGAGGCGTAGCTCGTCGGTATGGCTCCAGGAGGAAGGAGGGAATTGAAGAGTGTGGTTTGCTTGCTCAAGATCGTCACTGGTGTAGGAGGTGCTTGGATCTTTGTTGTTTGTTGGTTGTAGAGAATGGATGGAGAAGAGGAAGGAAAGGAGTGAGTATTAATGGTTGTTGTGCTAAGGTAGGGTGAAGCAACTGAGCGTTTTCATGGTGTTGAAGGAGTAGACAACGAACGGGGTGAAGGAGGATGGAGAAAGGTGATTGAAGAACAGATGCCAGTAGAGGAGATCGAAACGTTGTGTGGTAGGGTGAAGACGGCTTCAAGGCTTCTCCTTCCTTGGCCAGCTAGATCCAGGCATGCCTTGCTATCCACTGGTCCCCTACTCCTACCTCGTCGTTGCGCCTGCAGAAGCCGTACGGTGATGACGTCCTCGTGGATAAGAAGAAGCACACTGTTGGATTGGATGCCTTACGGGCCCTGTACAAACGGCACCTCGACATCAAGGGTAATGGGCTCGTAGATTGAAGTTTGGAACAAGGGAAGCAGATGGGCCTTGGTCGGTGACTTGGGCCTACTACAAGAACATGAGGCTTGGAAGGGTAAGGTTGAGCCCAATATGAGGTATTAGCTAGTTTCAAGGCCCATCTCGAGATATCTATAGTTTCAAACGATTAAAATTCAGTTGTTCAGTTAAACTCGATCAACAATAATCGAGTTTATAGAAAAATAAAATTTCGGATATTACACCTTTGACCCCTAACTTTTCATTCTCTCACTTTTGTTCCTCTAATCACAAAAGGATAATTTCTTAACTAAATTG
The DNA here is from genome assembly GCA_002319775.1 of Fagopyrum tataricum. NCBI lineage: Eukaryota > Viridiplantae > Streptophyta > Magnoliopsida > Caryophyllales > Polygonaceae > Fagopyrum > Fagopyrum tataricum. The sequence goes on from CM008283.1 coordinate 4,799,556, forward strand.
TTAAAGAAGGACAACTCACTTTTAATATTGAAAGAACGAAAGTGTATATCTCATCCAATTTCCTTATAAAAATTATAAAGAATTTGATAAAATACCTAAGTTTCACTAATATGAATTAAGTAGAAGCCTACTTTTATAATTTAATTAGTAAATAGCATATTAGGATATATAAAGACTAATTTATCCTTATTTTCTAATTGGTTCTAAGAAAATATTTTATTATTAAAAGTGTATACCTCATCCAATTCCCTTAAAAATAGAGAAAATTGGATGAAATACCTAAGTTTACTAATATGACTGAGTAGCTGTCCTACTTCTATAACTTAATTAGTAAATACGATAGAAGAATATATATAAATACTAATTTGTCCTTATTTTCTAATTTATTCTAAGAGAATATTTTCATAATTTCATAAATTCAAATATCTATATTGAGAAGTTAATTGATATTTGACATATACAATGATATCATTTTATTATTTTTATCAAAATTTATCTAGTGTATAATTTTTTTTTAATTGTTTTTATCAATATTTCTTGTAAATGAGGCGTGTGTCTTAAAACTTTATTGTTATTGAACGTGATATGAAAAAATTAATAACTTGACGTAGTTGTGGAGAACTAATATCCGGTTGATAGTCTCGCGCTTCCACCCTACTATCAATTGGTCAAATTGGATCTCAATAATTCTTCTTCTTCTTTTTTAAAATTATAAATATATGTTAATTAACTATGATACGCAAAATTTCTCTTGTACACGATTTAATGCAAAAAAAATTTTGTATACAAATTCATATAAATAATTATCTTGTGCACGATGCTATATCGTATACAAGCAACTTGAAAATATCAGAAATGTTATTAGAATAATTTTTTTTCTTCTTCTGCATGATTCTAAATCGTATAAGAAATGTTATAAGAATAATTTTCTTGTAAAAAAATTAATATAAATATTTTTCTTGTACATAATTCTTGTATTGTATTATTTGTATACAAGTAACTCAAAAATATCGACAACATTACTAGGATATTTTTATTGTACACGAGTGATTTGATTTTTTCTTGTATTTTAAAATTCATGTACAAGGAGTTAATACAAAATGTTGTAATGGATAAAAATTTATTGATATATTAATTTAAGGATAATTAAAGATGATATACTCACTTATTTATCATTGGATAACGATAACTAATAACTAAATCATACGACGAAGTTATTTTTATATAGCAAATTGACAGAAAAAAATAAAAATAATCATGTCCTATTTCTACACGCTTATCGTCAATGCATTGACTTTCTTGAATTGTTAGAAGGTTATTCCACGAGAGTTGTTAGAAGGTTATTATATTGGAAAAGAAAACGGAAAAATAAAATGATGGTTGACAACTGACAAGCTAACTCCAGTCTCCACTCCATATATTTTTTTTTGAAAGGAGTCGACTCCATTTTGCAGATATAAGAATAGGAAGAAAAAAAAAGTTTGGGATCGCTAGTACTTTCATCAAACACCATTGTTCTACTCGTAGGAATCCAAGTGACCAAATCGCTGTTCTCTGCAAGCTTCTCTCCCGCAAATCGATGGCAGTAACGGCTGTAGTGGTAGCTATAGCTACCGCCATGGCTGCAGGTCTTCTGAAGGATGTATCATTGAGAACTTTTGATGCTCTATGTGAAATCTCCGCCATTGGAGGCATCATAGCAGCTATCTTTAGAGGTCTGAAAGCGGATCTGGAAGGTCTCGGCCGAGAATTGTCCGTGTTGAAATCTCTATTGAGCGCAGACAGGCTTAATCCTGATCATTGCGGCAACGCCAATACCAACGAGATGGTGCTCACCTGGCTGAGAACTGTTGAGGATGCGGCATACTATGCAGACAATCTGCTCGACGAAATTTCTCATAGAAAGATACGCTTGCAAGTGGAGAACAGGATGACAAGAGGCAATGCTACGAAAGCTTTTGTAGGAAAACTCGTGTCAGTTCCTGATGCTTCAGCATTTCAGATGCAGATTGCTGGTAAGGTTAAGGAATTCCTGTCGATGACTCGGAAAATCTATGCAGAAGCAGCTAAATATGGAATTAAACCAGTGAAATTGTCGGTAAATGAACCGAAGTATACGTTTGAAGATTTTGGATTTGGAGCATATGTGGTGGCCTCTGACATTGTGGGAAGGGAACAAGATGAGGAGTTGATCGTAAATAAGCTATGCGGCGCCCAAGATGACCCGGCGTTATCTGTTGTAGCTATCGTGGGAATGCCAGGTGCTTGTTTATATTTCTTTTATCCATAGGATCTTACTATTGTATTGTTTGATCATGGTTTGCTAAGTGAGACTTCATTCAAACGATCTGCTCGTCTAATAAGTATACTTGCAGTGTTAAGATCTCGTATCCTTTAGGTGCACTTGACAAAGTGTGATGCTTGTTGTGAGACTATATGATCCTGTTGGGCCTGATGAGTAGAAGATTTTCCATGAAATTATTGCTGTCCTTTCATGTTAATTTAAGTATGGTGTTGCTCTTTAGTTGCTTCTTTTGTGTGAGTGTGTCTTATACAACTATACTCTATAGAAATCGTCCCAGAAAGTTTGACTTTGGCATTGTAGTTAAAGCTATCTTATGAGAAGAATTTCTCTATAGATGAAGTTTAAAAATTTTCACCTTGCTTAACTATTATTCAATCAATTATTCATCTCTCTTTTTGATAGGTATTGGGAAGACAACTTTGGCAAGGAGGGTTTACGACAATCACAAAGTGGCGAGGCATTTTCCAAAGAAAATATGGATATCTGTGTTTGATGATTTTAACCCAACAAAGATTTTGAATGAAATGGTTGAGTCAGTAACTAAGAAAAGTAGCAATTTATCCAATGCGGATGTAATGCAAGACATACTCCACAGTTGCTTAAAGGAGAGAAGACTCTTGCTTGTGCTTGATAATGTGAGGAATATAGATACAGAGATATGGAAATTCATGAAAAAATTACTACAAGAAGTTGGTGGCTCTGTGTTTCCAAGAATCTTGGTAACAACTCAAAATAATGAAGTTGTGTCGGCAATGGATGCTTCATTGGCTCATGATTTAAAAAAATTATCTGAACGTGACAGTTGGGTGTTGTTTGAAAGAGAAGCATTTGCTAAAAAAAGTCCAGAGCAGAAATCAATGTTGAAAGCTGTTGGGAAAAGAATTGTTAAGAAGTGTAATGGTGTACCCTTAGCAATAAACGCTTTAGGAAGTTTACTGAAATCAAAGGATGACAAGCTAGAGTGGGAAGCAGTCGAAAGCAGTCAAGTATGGGGATCAGAGCTAGGTGACCGTAAGGATATGGTCATGTCTACTTTGCTGTTGAGCTTCATTAATCTGCCCACTGAGTCTGCTAAACGATGTTTTGCTTATTGTTCAGTAATTCTTCCTAAGGGTTTCTCAGCTACAGTAATGACATTAGTTCAACTCTGGATGGCCAATGGTTTTCTACAAAAATCTGAATTGATGACGATGGAGGACCATGGCAAGGAAATCTTGAAGGTCTTGTTGAATCGTCATCTTTTACAGGTCGGCAAATATGATGTATTCGGAGAGGTAATCACTTATCGCATGCATGATCTTATGCACAACCTTGCACTTCACATCTCCAAAGGTACATGCTTGGCTGTGAAGTACCTTGATGAGCTGAGTTACACCCCAGCACTTAAACATGTAAACATTATAGAGAAGAGCACGCAAGCATGGACCGGTCACACGAGCAGAGATGAATTTCCCAAGCTTAAGTTATGGTCTCTATTTTGTAGAATGCCTTTGAGGGGAACTATAATGAAGTATCTGCGAGTGTTGAGCTTGACTTGTGGTTTGACAGAGGTTCCAGCATCAGTCGGAAGGTTGAAGCATTTACGGTATCTTGATTTGTCAAAAAATCTTTTCAAAGTCTTGCCTGACTCAATAGGAGATGCGTGCCATCTACAGACCTTAAAACTTATGCACACAGACTCTCTTGTAAGTTTACCGAGCCAGCTCACCAAGTTGATAAATTTACGACATCTCAACACAACTGAACATGTTGTCCTACCAGCAGGCTTCGGACAATTAACTGAACTTCAAGAGCTACCTATGCTGAATTTGCAAGCAGAAGGCTGGAAAATTGATGAATTGGGATGTTTATCTAATATTGGTGGTGTTTTATCTATTAAAGGACTTGAAAACATAAAAAGCAAGGAAGATGCCAGACAGTCAAACCTACTGACCATGCGTAAGATTTCAGAACTTGAACTGATATGGAACAGAGAAAGATCAGAGGAAGGTGATGATGTAAATGACTTTGCAATTATGGATGGATTGCAACCTCATTCTAACTTGAAGAGTCTTTTGGTTAAAAACTACAATGGTAACCGCTTCCCACCTTGGCTGTCTAATATTCCCACGTTTCCCAGTTTGAGGGTAGTATCACTGCTGAATTCCAAAGGATGCCAACACCTTCCAACACTCGGGCATCTACCTTCTCTTCAAAAACTTTTAATTAATGGAATGACGAGTCTAGATGAAATTGGTTTTAGTTTCTATCACAGTGACAGGAAAAGCAACATGATACTATTCCCAGAATTGAAGGAACTAACGCTTCAAAAGATGAGCAATTTGCGACATTGGTCAGGGCCACCAACAAAGTCAATGGTGCAAGCTTTTCCTCATCTTGAAGTATTAGAAATCAAAGAATGCCCTAAGCTAGTCACTGCTCCAACCCACTTCCCATCCCTTCAGAAGTTGGTCTTTGAGGGCACCAATAGCGGGAAGCCACTGAAAATGATTTTAAGCAACAGCAGAGAGCTGAGCTCTATTGCTGTCCATAATGTTCAGCTTCTCCCTTCTCTGTCCGAAGAGCTACTACATTGTACTTCTCTTCAAGAAATAAAAATATGTAGCTGCAAGGGGTTGACAGATTTTCCCAGGACCTTACAAACTTTGTGCTCACTGGAGACTTTCCATGTTGAAGATTGTGATAGTGTGACGTCTCTTCCTGATATTAGCGGTCTCTTCTCCCTAAAAAGATTGGTTATTCAAAAATGTAAGAACTTAAGAGGTCTTCCAAATGGGCTGAGCACCTGCACATCTATAGAAACACTGGCGTTATCGGGTTGTCCCAATTTTGAGTTCTTTCCCAACTTAGCAAGATTATGCCGTCTAGAGAAGCTAGTACTTCGCACTTTTGTAAAGGAAGAGGTGATACCAAAGTGGTTAAGTAGCATGTCCCAGCTTCGTTCCCTGGACATTGGCGATCTTCACAAAGAGCTAAATGATTTTCCTGATATCAGTACCCTACCGGTGTCTTTGAGGAGCTTGTATATCGTAGGATGGCCAAAGATACAATCTCTTCCAAGCCAGATTCAGAATCTTACTCGTCTCGAACGGCTAGCCCTGTTTTGTTTTGACGGTGTGAAGAATCTTCCTGAGTGGCTGTGCAAGCTGTCATCTCTTCAGACTTTGGTGATATGGAAATGTGAGAATATTATGTGCTTGCCTCCAAAGGATGATATGAGACGCCTAGAGAAATTAAGGCTGTTGAACATCAAAAGTTGTCCCTTTTTGAAAGAAAGATGCATCAAGGATGGAGGAGCAGAGTGGGATAAAATTGCTCATATCCGCAGGATTTCTATCGATGATGAGGATGTCCAAAAGCCAACCTGAAGCTTCTTAATCTGTAAGTAATTCTGAAAAGTCTCAAGTCCTCTCCCTAGATGGCGCAATCTCAGGTTCAAACAAAATAGGTTGATGGGTTTGTTGGTTGGGACTCGGGTTTTAAGTGTATCAGGTGGTTTGATGTAATTTTTCTATACTATATGTGTGTTTTTCAAAACTTCCAATTTTATAGGGTGGTTTTCTGTAATTTTTCTGTGGTTTATCCAACTTTAGACTTAAAATCTTCCCTTCAAACGACTTGAACTTTTAAAGCTGGGGTCATTTTCTAGAGGTGCAAGTCAACAAAGCACAGATGAGAATGTCTGTTAGGTAAATGTAGGTGATCAAATGTAGCGTTTTATTAAACAAAGGACCCACCTGCATTAGTCAGCATTTGGCCACCAGAAAACTTACTTTCTCGCATAAATGTCTGAAATGCATGCTTCATTCATGTCTTCATTTGTATATAAACGACAGTATTCATGATATAAAATTTACGTATCTCAGAAAAAAATACAACTCGACCAATTCGAGCTCAAACTTGAAGAAGGGAAGAGAAATGGATTCTGATAAGAAGTTCGTGGTGGAAGTGGAGAAGGCAAAGGAGGCGGCCAACGGGAAGCCGTCGGTGGGCCCGGTTTATCGGAATGTGATAGCTAAAGATGGATTTCCTCCTCTGCTTCCTGGTTTGGAAACTTGCTGGGATATCTTCAGGTACCACTTCTATATTATATCATAAAAACATTGAGTAAATTTCACAAAACATGTGGTTGGCGTTACTGATATTGTTCTTGAAACTTCAGAATTTCAAATGACAAATTACTCAGATTAAAAAATTTGTTATTTGTGGGATGTGTTATTGAAAAGATTATGCTTTTAAGCACATCATTGGTCACATCCGTGAATCATCTTCCTTCAAAACCAAGATTTACTTGCTCTCAAATAGTGTTGTTTTACAACTTATATGATGTGTTGAGGTTATGAAAAGTTTTGAGGCTGATAACATCTTTATTCTTACTCCAGTAATGCAGTGGAGAAATTTCCTAACAACCCTATGCTTGGTTATCGCCAATCCAAGGAAGAAAAGGTGCATATTTTGTTGGCCTATTGTCTCTTACTTTCTTTTGACGTGTTATAACTTGTAGTTTGATTTATTCTTTTTTATAATTTGTATGATTTTTCGCCTTTTGTCCTCGCAGGAAGGGAGATATGCTTGGTTAAAGTACAAGGATGTTTACAACACTGTGTTGCAAGTTGGAACCTCCATCCGCAGTTGCGGTGTCAGCCAAGTATGAAATTATTCTGAGACCACTTGTTTACTTCTAATGCCTAAAAAAACAACCAAAGTTTGGATTTCAGCTGTTCCGTTTCCCAATTGTGTTGCTTCTCTATTGGTGTTTTGCTTAAAGATGATTGTGAATAGTGAGTACATTATAAATGATTTAACTTCAAGCTCTCTTTTGTTCCTCTTGTTTTTAGGGTTCAAGATGTGGCATATATGGCACAAATTGTCCCAATTGGGTCATAAGTATGCAGGTATAATCCTGGTTGTCTAGCAAGTTGTCATATCTTTTACTATGGTTTGTTTTGTTGTTTCTTATCAGTTATCTTTGTTGGCAGAAAAATGGATGACAAGAATTCTAATGTAAATTTACCATGTCACTAAACCTTTGCAGGCTTGCAATGCTCATGGATTATATTGTGTTCCTTTGTATGATTCCCTTGGTATTGTTCTCTTCAATCTTCCACACCTATCTTTTCAAATACACGTAATACGACGAAACTAATGTCCCTCAAACACATTGTTGTGGTGATGATAGGTGCTGGTGCAGTGGAATATATCTTATGCCATGCTGGGGTTTCAATTGCATTTGTGGAAGAAAAGAAGATTTCAGAGGCGAGTGTGATTTGTCAGGGGCTACTGTATACTTTGTACCATTTGAATGTTGATATACATATGAGCTTCGATCATTGTCTCCTGATCTTTCTGACTTAATCTATGTTTTTGTAGGTTTTCAAGACATTGCCGAAAACAACAAAATTCCTAAAGAGTAAGTTACAAAATCTCCTACCCATATTTGCATTTCACTAGGGCAAAAGTTCAAGCACAGACAACTCCTCCAGTACGAACTTACTGAACAAAATAGTTTATATTTTACAACACAATATGATTAAAATCGTTTATACTTAACTCAATAGTTATTTGCCCACGTGTCCGTACCGGAAGGGTTATTTCGTACCTGAACCTTTGCCGGATGTTAGAGACATTAAAATTGAATTAACTGATCTATTCTGCTATATGTAGCACTTGTGAGTTTTGGGAGCATTACATCTCAACAAAGAGAGGTTGCTACAAAATCTAATTTAGCTATTTATTCCTGGGATGAATTTTTGTGGCTGGTAAGTTATTCTCTTATCCTTCCTTGAATTCTTCAGTTTTATATAGATGAAATGTATCAAAACAAAATTTTCTTTTTCTGCACATACAGGGGAAGAATCGACAGTTTGAACTTCCTGCTAAACAGAAAACCGATATTTGCACAATAATGTATACTAGCGGAACCACCAGTGAGCCTAAGGGAGTGATGATATCTAATGAGACTATAGTCACTGTAGTGTCTGGTATCAACTACTCCTTAAAGGACATCAACCAAGAGGTGAACCAAAGACAGCTACTACATTATCTTAGGAACAACACTTAAATTTTCAATTTCACTTTACTAACATGTTACATTTACAAATCGGAACAGTTTAAGGAGAGTGATGTATATCTCTCCTATCTTCCTTTGGCACATATTTTTGATAGAGTTTTAGAGGAACTACTAATCTCTGCTGGTGCTTCGATTGGATATTGGCGTGGGGTAAGTAATCTAATTTGTTCATTACAGCTTCCTTTATGACATTATAAGTATAATAATAGTCTTGTGCTTTTTGGCTTTGATTTCAGGATGCAAAACTACTATCTGAAGATATCAATGAACTGAAACCAACTATTTTATGTGCTGTTCCTCGAGTTCTCGATAGAATTTATTCAGGTTAATTAAACTGTCTTTACATAACTCGGGCTGTGTGTGATTCAAAATTGTACCTTACTGGCTCCATGAATCATCTCAGGTATGATTCAGAAGATCTCTTCAGGAAGTTTCCTTAAACGTACAATATTCAACGCCGCATACTACTAGTAAGTTAATGTTAAAAATAAATAACCAGCATTCTTCAGACATTTTATTTTTGTCTACATTTGATTCTCAATTTATATACCTTTGTTGATTCAGTAAACTGTACAATATGAATCAAGGCTATAATCATCATGATGCCTCTCCATTCTTGGACAAGATAATTTTCAGCAAGGTAATATTTGTGATCATAGAATAGTACACTGCATTTTCTTTTGCTAAGAGTTATATATATGTGGCCACAGGTGAAGCAAGGCTTAGGTGGGAATATTCGTCTGATTCTTTCGGGAGGAGCTCCTCTTGCTCCTGGTGTTGAAACTTTTCTAAGGGTTGTCACATGTGCTCATGTTCTTCAGGGATATGGTATGATCCCTAGTTTCGTTTTCATTTGATTATAAGTATAGGTAGTGCATATGGGCAGGTTAAAAATAGAGTGTGTAAGAAAATGCAGTTCACATCTAAAGGAGTGTACTGTTCTTCCTTTGTAGGACTAACCGAAACCTGTGCGGCTTCATGTGTGGCACAACCTGATGAAATGTCAATGATTGGCACAGTGGGGCCTCCTGCACCAAACGTTGATATATGTCTTGAATCTGTTCCTGAAATGGAATATGATGCTCTTTCCAGTGTCCCACGGGGGGAAATTTGTATTCGCGGGAAACCTTTGTTCTCCGGCTATTATAAGCGGGAAGATCTCACGAATGAAGCCATGGTTGATGGATGGTTTCACACAGGTTTGATCCTTCTATATATGTACTCTTCTGATACTTGCTGCACTTGTCAATTGTCATTATTCATCTCTTTTCTTTTTTTCTTTCTTTCAGGGGATATTGGGGAATGGCAACAGGATGGTTGTATGAAAATTATTGATAGGAAGAAGAACATTTTCAAGCTTGCACAGGGAGAGTATGTTTCAGTGGAGAACTTGGAGAATATTTATGGTCTGTCATCTGCGATTGATTCGGTATGCATTGATGCTATTCTACTGTACATGTGTTTTCTCTTCAGATATTATTATCTTCAAAAGTGTTTTAGGAAACATAAACAGCAAGGAGATGTGTGTTTTAATCATTATTGTTTCACTCGCATTAATAATTTTGAAATATAAAATAGAACCACCAAAGTACATGATTTTTTTTTTACAGCAAAATGTTTCCTCAAAAAATTATCTTATTTAGGTTCAGATCCAATATTCTCTTATTATTTTAATTAAACTTAAAATTATATTTTTTACAGAAAGAAATTGAAAATATTTTATATGCATTCAATTCTTGGTTTTTTCATACATACATTTTTAAAAATAAAAGTGGATGATTATTTTTTATCAGAAGACATTGGGTTGGAAATTGTGTGTTCTTTCAAAATATGAAAAATCATCAAAACATATTTCTATTCATTTTATCTCGGTGTAATTTTAAAAAAATTACAGATTGTTGATCTGAAAATCTGGTGCTTGTAAATCAGATATGGATATATGGCAACAGCTTTGAGTCATTCCTTGTTGCTGTTGTCAACCCAAGTAAACAAGCTCTGGAATCATGGGCTGAGGAAAATGGTGTTGAAGGAGACTTCAGCTCATTATGTGAGCATCCAAAAGTGAAGACTTACATTCTTGAGCAGCTGAGCAACATAGCTAAAGAAAATAAGGTCATTTCTCTCTTTCTCACATACATATGCACGCACATACGTACATTACATTGATCATGAATGGAAAGGACTAAAATTCTGTATATTGTACTTGATTTTATTGGCAGTTGAAAGGTTTCGAATTCGTTAAGGCTGTACACCTTGACCCTATTCCATTCGATATGGACCGTGATCTTCTAACCCCGACATTTAAGAAGAAAAGGCCTCAATTGCTCAAGCATTACAAGGTTAGCTTTCCTCTCTATCCTTAAACTTCATGATTAGTTGGCTGTTACTTGTTATCTATCCCAAGATAATCAAAACAGGCTTCTGAAGTGGTGAATCTTGTTGCAGGGTGTTATTGACATATTGTACAAAGGAACTAAGTGAAACTGCTCATAAACTTGCTTGGTATCATTTACAGCAACAGAAAATCGGGCACGAAATCTATGTTTGTTCTTTCGTCATGAACACGACAGACAAGAGACAAGAAGCAACTTTCCAGTTCAGCTGGCTATGGAAAATTTACTATGATATAGATTTGGTTTCACACATTTGCAGCCTTGCAGGTGACTTGGATATATCCTGATTGTAAACTTGTATTGGTGAACTATACAAAATATAAGTGATTTTCAATACAACAGAATATTATTTCTATAAAATAGATTTTCACAATTGTCCCTGCACATAACCTAAGAGACGATATAGCTCACAATATAACATGGTCTAGCGTCTAGACCTATCAAAAAGGTCGGGTGAGTCGGGTTTTATAAGGTCACGGATCGAGAAATGTCAAGGCCAGACCCGGAAATTTTCTTGGTAAGCGTTCGGTTTATCTCGGGTTTTGGGTCAAGATGTTTGTATCAAACCCTGAATTTCAAAAAGGAACACAGTCTCACTAACCCTTCACAGATTTGTGATACCTAAGTTAGTATGAGAGCGTATAGATACATTCCTAAAGTAGATGTATAACACAGACAAGCTGTCTAAAGACTAGGCTATAACGAATTACAGTCTCATGGCTACCTTTTACGTCTCAGAGATCTCCAAGTAGCCTTCTTTATCTCCTTACTTTGTTCTGTCACTTTCTGAAGTTTCCGGGTCCTGTATTTTGCGCGGTTCTTCAACCATGCTGAATAATCTTTTCCTTGCCTGCATGAGATGAAATCAACAATATCTTCATCCTCACATACATCAGATGCCCCAGAGCTCTTATTTAGAGTCTTCAAGAACGTTATCCCATTGCAAGTCTCGTCTTCCACAACCATATCTTCAGCTTCCTCTTGAAATCCGGAAGCTGATCTCTTCCTGTTTAAACCCATCAAACAACTTCACTAAAAAGGCACATAAAAACAGATAAATCTTCTTACAAGTTTCAATCGTACCTAGTGCGAGTCATTTGTATCTTTTTGAACTCGGACGCAAGTGCAACACTAGACCTTCTTCTCTTGTCGCCCTGTATTAATGATGAATCAGTCATAATGAACTTGCTGAATCAAAACTGATAAAAACATAGATTCAAGGTAGAAATTCACCTCTTGCACACCAGAGGAATTCACCTCAAATTCTGTCTGTGAACCAACTAACTGACTTAAGAAATTTAAACCACCATCCTCGAAAATTAACAGATTCGTCAGATTTAGCATCATGTATAAGCAACCTTTGGCCAAGATTTCAATACCAACTGCTAAGCAAATTGACAGCAAGCCTGTGAAATGCACAAACATCAATCTTGACCCGTTTAAACTTGAAAATTCAGCTTCCAGCTTATCATGTAAGAGTTCTTTCAGCGGTAACTGGATCCAATACTCTCCAAACGAGTTGATAATGTGGACCAACATTTCATGATGAACAGAATTCCTGACACTCGACATGCACATCACGGTTTGCAAGAGGGAACAACTCATCAGTTTCAATATAGAAGCGAGTAAATAAACATCTTCTGGTATAACAGTCGCATTCTTGCACACTAAAGCATCATCAGATTCAGCTGAAATAGATTTTGTTATAAAGAAACTGAAGAACAAAGAAGCAATGCTCCTGCAGGATTCATCAAGTAGATGAAGGTTTTCCTTGACGTAATTGTTTAATATCATAACCATATGGGACTTTGTTTGAAAAAGCGCCGTGCAGGATGAACAATCTATCTCGCTAATCACACTGTTAAGTCTCGCATTCATTCTAGTACAAACATAAGACTCAAAAGGTCGCTGACGGACAGCCCCTGGTATAGCTGATCTGATAATTGAATCATCGTGTTCTGAAAGAATATTTGATACTAATTTTAGCAACCGTCTGTGGTATAGACCGACTGACTTTTCAAATGCAGACATATAACAGTCGTTAGATCTAAGACTGAAACCCACATGATCATATACTACACCTCTACCAATGACATCAGAAATCAAGGAAATCAGATGAGCATGAAGAAAATCTGGAGAAGAAGCTAAAGCCGGGTTTATAAGAAGTGACACGGCTGCAGTCAAGCTTACTTCAGGAGTTAACCGATTGTCTTCAAGTGTCCATATCAAATTTTCAACAGAACCTTCAAATGATTGAACTCTTGAAAAGGACTGAAGAAAATGAGTTGAGGCTACCTTCAGGACATATCCAGAATCTACGCAGTGGCAGATACTTTCCCTTGTGGATGAAAACGAAGCTGAAAATTTGATGTATTTACTCAGTAATTTATTTGTTATAAGCTCGTCCAAAAATACCTGTAAACACATAAAACATAGTAGAACATCTATCAGAAGATCAAATCTAACCAGAACATGTAGTAGTAATTTTTATCTCCCAAATAGTACAAATTTCAGAATGAGTGGCTAGACAGACCTACCTCAAGCAAGCGGCACACAAGCCGCGAATGAATATCCATGTTCGTGTGGAAAAAGATTTCGGAGCCTTGACTACTGTCATTGTTCTGGCATGAACTCAACACGCAAACTATCCTATTAAGAAAGTCACATCTCTCTACAAGTAAATGCTGGTCATTTTCAAGAAGCTTCAAACTTGCAATACAACATCTTAGAAGCATAACGATTTCTTCTTCTGCAGCATTGGATTCAGATCTTAGTGTCTCCTGCCCAAGAGATTGAGTTGTTGAGCTGTTGTCGAATGGAACAAATAACCTCTTAGACAATTCTGCAAATACAGCATCTGAGATACATATAGCATCTTCAAGATTCAGATTACAAGCTACCCCCTTGAGGGTTTTTCGCGAACCAAATTCCTTGGTGTTGTGTATGAACCAGAGATACAAACTTTCAAGGATTGCCTTCAAACCCTGAAATTCAACATAAACAGAAACAGAATAACTACTGGATTACAATTAGCATTCATGTACCACAATCGTAATTGAAGACTAGGTATTCAACTCACTGAATTTCTCGCTAGCGTTTCGTGTAAATTTCCAACCGTTAAGTAATTACAACGATACATCGACAAAAAAGAGAACCCTAAAAGATTAGTTGATGAAATTGAAATTCATTTTTCTTATATGCGGATTTGGAAAGAGCACGAGGAATTGGGTTTTATATAAACTAACTGAAACAAAAAAGCGACCCCTAGAAGTCGAAGAAGAACTGCTTACATTATGAGAACTGAGGGCGGAAATTAGGGCATCCAGCAGACCAGAAAAGGTTGTCATCATTTCACCTCTACTGAAATTGATTTGATTCCAACAGACGAAAGAGATTGATGATGGTAGCTGCTAAATCGCTAATGCATTCCAAATTCTTCTTCTCGTCTTCCATGTCAAAGCTTGCACCGTGTAGACCTCAAAACTGTCTTGAGGGATTCTACAACTCTGTTGGTTTGAATGTGATAGACGATTCGAAGTTCAAAAAAGGTGGCATTTTGAGCCAAAACACCTACTGAGCTCGACCGAGTTAAGGATGAATCTATGGTTACTCCGTGAGACTGTAAAGTTTGAAACTATTTTGGCGTGTGATGTCTTCTAATTAAAAATTAAAGATCCTAGATTGCGGATATTGGATACATCGACAATTTACGGTCCAAGGAAAAGTCCACGATTGAAATTCTTCGAATTGGATTATTATTGCCTTTTTGGAATACTTTGATAGTTTGTGTGTTTGTTCTGATTTCAATTTTCATTACATTTGGAAACTTGATCAATAAATTAAATTTAATATACGTTCTTCATCGACTAATAAATTACAAGAAATTGAAATGGTTATCGATTATTCTAAAATGTCAACATTCAAATTATTATCCGGATATATTATAAGTATAATGTGTAATACTTCATGTTATCAATTATCATGTTTTTTTGTTTTTTTGTTTTTTTTGATAATGAAAAGCGGTTAGATTGGCCTTCCTCCTAGAGGTAGTCCAACCTAAAGCATCCTTGCGGAAGGGAACACAAAGTTCGGGATCTTCAGAAAAATTGGTGTTGGGGGTCGAGATTCCCAGATGGGTCAATCGGTCAGCAACACAGTTTATCTCTCTGAAAATATGCCTAACATGGATCTCGTCAAAGAAGCGAAGATCCAATCTGGATTCGGATATAATCATCGCGACCTCCCACGGACAACTCCACAAACCTTGGAGTGCCTTGATTACACACAAGTTATCACCTTCGATTTCGATCTTTTTAATTTGTAGTCTGATTGCCTCTTGTAACCCAGATTTGAGAGCAAAAGCTTCGGCTTTTATGACCGAATTGAAATTATTTTTTTTAGCGTTGAGGCTAACGATATCGCCATTGTGGTTCCGAATAACATATCCAATAGATGTGATTCCCGAATCGAGTTTTGATCCATCAAAGTTAAGTTTAAAGAAGCCAGGTTTTGGTTTTTCCCATTTAATATTGTGTTTTTCCGTTTGTTTGAGATGTAGCTTTTTGGTTGTTGTTTTATGTTGTAATCGTCATCATCTGTTATGTTAGTTTTCCAGTTATGTATTTGGTTTTTGATGAAAGTGATAACCTTATTATCAGGGCCCATAGGTTCATTACTAAAGATAATTTTGTTCCTGAAGAACCATATACTCCACCATGCAGTAGCAAGGTTTGTAAATTTTTTTTCTTCCTATTCTGTCTTTAATTTCTTGTAGGATGACATGAGCTTTTTTATTTTGGAGGTTAATTTTGTTAAGTTCGGTTAAGATTGTTCTATCGATTTTGGCGATAATTTGTTTAGTGTGATGACATTCCAAGAGCAGGTGTAGAAGGTCATCAAGATGATGATTGCAAAGTTCACAATGCCTTGTTACAACAATTTTTCTTTCGTCAAGTTTTGCTTTTGTCGGAAGTCCATTAACAGAAATTTTCCAAATAAAGTTTTTAATTTTGGGTTGAGTATCCAGTTTCCAAATCCATTCACAAAAATGGTTTGGTTGGATATTTGATTCCTCTTCAATCATGTCATAAGCCGATTTTGTAGAAAACCATCCATTTTTACTACATCTCCAAAATAGTCTATCTTGGATCTCATTTTTCGGGATGATAGTTTCCTTTATCTTTCTCAGAATATCCGGGTTTATGAAGTTTTGGAGCTCATTATCAATTTTGTTGTTATCCCACTCTCTTGAGTTATTAATGAAGTGACTAACTTTAGTGCTTGTATCAATTTGGTTGGTATTTTGCACCATTTTTATTTGTGGTATCGTTGTTACCCACCTATCGTGCCAAAAGTTTATGGTTTTTCCGTTTCCGATCTGCCAGATGATCCCTTTTTTGAACTCGGTTTTGAGTTTCATAAGATTGTTCCATTGCCACGAAGCTCTACCTTTCAAATGGTAATGGAGAATGTTCTTATTTTTTAAGTATTTCTCATTTATAGTTTTAAGCCATATATTGTTTGGTTCTGCTATAATTTTTCACAGGAGTTTCATTTGTAGCGCTTTGTTTGAAATTACAGATTTTCTTATCCCAAGGCCACCATTCTTTTTTGACTTACAAACTGTGTTCCAACTAATAATGGGTCTGTGTTGGTCTCCTTTATTCCAGAAGAATTTTTTGTAAGTTTTATCCAACTCTTCCAAGTTATGGCTTGGGAGCATAAAGTTTTGCATGGTAAATGTAGGTTTAGTTGCAAGGTTGTGTTTTATGAGTGTGTTTCTACCTTCTTGTGAAAGGGAGTTTGCTTTCCATTTTAGGAGTTGTTGTTTAGCTCTAAGGTTAGTTTCACCAAAAGTTTTTTTTGTCACTCTTCCATTTATGATTGGACATCCAAGATATTTGTCAAGGGATGTGGTGTGACACATATTTAGAGTATTTTTTAATTGGTTGATATTAATATCACTTGTATTTCTTGTTGTTTGGAAAGCCGAGTTCTAGTAGTTAATTTGTTGACCAGAAATAGAACAGTACATTTCCAGTATTTGCTTTACCTTTAGACAAGAGACAACATTTGCTTTAGCAAAAATGATCATATCATCAGCAAAGGATAAGAAGGGGATAGGTGTAGCTTGTCTACAAACACAGAAACCAATATGGTTATTGACAAGGCTTAATTCCTAAGGTCGTTATTATAAGCTTATCAAGTTAAATCCGAACTTAATACTAACCAATGTATAGTGATTAAATAAGGGTCGAACCCAAGGGAGTTGAACAAGTTTCTATTCAATTTTAGTTATTGATTTGGTAACAAAGAGGGGGGATTTGGATTGTTTAAAACAAGACAAAGACAATAAAAATGTTGGTGAAAACAAGATTGATTTAAGAACTACACTAGATAGGATCTTAGCATACATATAAATTGGTTGGTTCTTTTTAGAAGTATTCAATATTTGTTCTCATCTTGATCGTATTTATGCATTAAGCCAACCGGCATTAACACAACTTAACTAGTTTATTAATCCGTAAACCTACAAGATTAAACCACTAATTAGCATTCTACCAAAGATAAAGAGATACATAAAAGATAAACAACCCGTTAATCTTATTATGTAGTTAAATTCTTTTCCCTTAAATAATCACAACCCGTTTTTACCTAAGGGTTTGCTACTAGATTAAGGACCCGAACCCGGAATCAATTAATCCTAGCCTTTTGCATGCAATTTATACAACTTAGGTGATCAAACTAAGTAGAAAATAAACATGCAAACTAAGTTAAACACAAGGAATATAACACAAAATATATTGAATAAAACTTCTATTAAAAAGAACTTACAACCACTTTATAATGCAGCTTCAATCCACCCAATGTAGCCAAGGGAGTTTAGAAACTCATTACAAAGAACACTATGAATATAGAGGTTTTTGTGTGGAAAAATGAGATGATAATACCTATAGCCAAGGGCTCTATTTATACTACAAAATGCATTAAAAAGGAGTAAAGAGGTTGTGCTAACAGCCACCATTAAGGGTGAATTAAAGTGGTTGCAAACCGCCACAATAATGTCCTTAAAGTCGTCGAAAACAGCCAAGTAAAAGCCTCTGACGCTAACCCGCACCCGCGGCCAAGGGCGCCGCGGGGGCGGTTTAGGCAAAAACGTTCCAACTTCTTCTTGGCCGCGGGGGCGGCTCGTCATACCCGCGGGGGCGGGTCCTTGAATGCTCTTGAAACGTCTGACTCTTTAACTTCGTAACGCTTCTGGTGAGAATCCGCAGGGGCGGCCCAGAGTTACCGCGGGGGCGGTGACACTAGATCTTCGGCTTCACAAGGCCGCTGGCATGGCCGCAGGCAAGGGCGCTGGGGCGCCGTCTTCGCTTCGTCAGGCTGGGTCACCGCAGGGGCGGACAGGGTTGGCCGCGGGGGCGGTGACATGTCTCTTCATGGCCGCGGGCGAAGACGCGGCTGCGGCTCTCGGTGGTGGTCTTCATGGTTGACACCGCAGGGCGGACTGGAGAGTCCGCGGGGGGCGGTAACAGGCTTGTCTTGGCCGCGGCCGTTGACGCAGGCAGCGGCACTCATTTGTGTTGTCACCGCGGGGGCGGACAGAGGATGCCGCGGGGGCGGTGACAAGTTGTCTTCGGTCGCTGGTGAAGCCGCTGGCTGCGGCGCTGGAAATGAGTGTCACCGTTGGGGCGGTGACACTACTCCGCGGGGGCGGTGTGCACCAGAATCTGAACTTCGATGATTTTCTTCAACTCCTAAGTATTGCTAATACCTTCTTTTGCTTCAATTTGAATCTTTTATCTGGATCACAATATTAGCAATATAAACTGACTCAAAAACATAAAAACGACTCTAAAAGCTACCCAAAATGATAGTGATTCCATCACCTATCAGTTATCGTAATTGTTGCAATCGTCTTGGAGCATTTGTGTAAGAATTTCCGCTCCCAAAATAAAAAGGTAAGGGGATAAGGGGTCACCTTGTCTTAGACCTTTCTCGGGAAAGAATTGCTCTGTTTGTCCATTATTTACGAGAACAGAGAAAGACACTGTAGAGATACACTCCCTAATCAATCCAACGAATTTATCATTGAACCCAAACTTTTTAAGTATAAGAATGGTGAATTCTCAATTAACTTGGTCATAGGCTTTTTCCATGTCAAGTTTGATGGTTGTCCATCCTTCTTTGCTCTTTTTTGAGCGAAAAGAGTGGAAAATTTCATGAGCAATAAGGATATTGTCATGAATCGATCGATTAGCCACAAAAGCTCCTTGAAGAGAATGGATGAGTTTAGACATGATAGATTCCATTCTTTTTGTTAAAATTTTAGCTATTATTTTGTAGATTGTTGAACAAAGACTTATAGGTCTAAAGTGGTTAATTGAAGTGAGATTATCCATTTTGGGGATCATGGTTATGAAAGTATGTTTTATTTGTTTTAACATTTTTCCACTTCTGAAAAAACCTTTCACTGCTTTAGACACATCCGTTCCCACAATATGCCAATATTTTTGATAAAGCCAGCCGGCATACCATCAGGTCCGGGAGATTTATCACACCCAATATCGAACGTTGCATTTCTAATTTCTTCATTATTTGGAGATTTTGTTAGGAGAAGGTTGTCCTCCGGGCTAATTTTATTTTTGATAAGTTGTAGTTTCTCATTAAGAAGAGATTGATCAATTAAAGTTTTCGAAAATTTGCTTTGGAATTCTTTTTTTACTTCTAGTCGGATCTCAGCTTCAGAGGTTAGAACAACACCCATTCTGGTTGTAAATTCTTTTAGATGTTTCCAATTTCTTCTTCCGGTAGCAATACGATGGAAATATTTGGAATTTGTGTCTATATTTTTCAAATGCGTGTTTTTTGATCTTTGTCTCCAATATCTTTGGTGAAAAGAAAGCAGTCGATTTTGTTTAGTTAGGAGATTCCTTTGGATGTTTTCGATGTTTTGATTCACCGTGTTAGTTGGATTGCTTTGAATTTCTTGTAGTTTCGACTCAACATCTTTCAATTGCTTGAAAATATTACCGAAGTCTGTTTTGCTCCATTCTTTTGCTTTTGTTTTTAGAAGATGGGTTTTTCTTATAAGTTTAAACATTTCATTCCCATTATAGTTGGAACGCCAAGTTTGTTTAACAATATTCTCAAAGGATTTCCGTTTAGTCCACATCATTTCGAATTTAAAAGGATGTGGGGTGAACGTCACCGTTCCTTCTAACTCCAAAGTAATTTGGCAGTGATCCGAAATGGTGAACGCGTGGTTTTTAGTTTTTAAGTTTGGGTACCATTGAATAATTTGATTATGTACCAAAACACGGTCTAATTTTTCAAGGATATTACTCGGGCCATCCCGTTTTTTCCTCCAGGTAAAGTTGTTACCAGTAGTTTGGATATCTTCCATATTACATGAATTCTTAAAGTTCAATAGTCTGTTAAATCTATTTGAGTTGATTGTGGCTCCTCCATGTTTTTCCGAATGTTGTTAAAATTTCATTAAGATCTCCCAGCAAGATGCAAGGGAGGGTGGACTCTCGAATAAAAGTGGAAATTGAGGTCCAGAATTGGTTCTTTGAGGCTTCTTGTGGAGGAGCGTAAGCGAAAATGATATTCATTTTATTATTCGACTTGTGACAGATGAATTCGATGCAAATGAATCGGTCATCTTTGTGTATAATACTTATTGTTTGGTTACTTAGTTGGTAGGATTTCCATAATAGGCTTAAACCTCCGGCCCTACCAATAGCAGGGCAGTACGCCATGTTGTCGAATCTGGCGGATTTCCATAGGCAGTCCTCAGGTGGTTTTTCAGATTTAGTTTCGGCAAGAGCGATAACTTTAATCTTGTGGATTTTACATACAACATCGAGGTTTGTCCAGAGGTTACTCCGACCCATTCCTCTAATATTCCAAAAGCTGACTATCATTTAACGCTTTTAAAGTGAGAAACTAGGAGAGCATATATGCCCGGTAATCCTAATTCTTTAAATAAGCGTACTTTTAATTTTTGAATTTTTGGGTACACCAAATTGTAAAATGAAGCGACAGGTTGGATCCGCAACCGAGCCTTAGATCCACCCCAAATCACGCAGTTTGAGTCGATTAAAATGGGTTGTAGCCCAGATGGAATGAATTTTTTGGTACACCAAATTTTCTTTTTGAAGCTATTTAATTCGGATTGGTCAAATCCATATAAATTATTATTTATCATGGGGGAGTATTGTAAGGGCCTTTTCATCACCGCTTGGGTTTTGGACGCAAAGTGATTTCTTCTCGAGCGAGTTGCATCACAACAAAAACGAAGCGCACACGAGAAGTAGGAATGGGCAGTTTGAGCGAGGTCATGACTTAGTTTTAGCTTTGTGATATCATTTTTATTTGTGTTTAACACATCCGCCCTTTTAATCAAGGAAAAAATTGGCTTGTTTAAAAAGCCAAAGCCTTGCACGGGTTTCCTTGTGCTCAACAATTCCATAAGGATAGGAAGTTTTGTGCTTCCAGAAAATAAAAGAGTGCCATGTGGGCTTGACACATTTAATGATGTGTGAGAAAAAATCCCGGTTAAAATGGGTTAAATTTTGTAGTGGTTTAATAGAATAATTACCCATATAGATGAGCCCATTTGGCCATAAATAGCCCCATTTCAAAAGAATAAAGCCAAATAGCACAGCCTGGGCATAAGAAAGAAATTTATCACGTATTAGATTTGATTTCCATAGAGAGAAAATCAGCACATCAATATTGATCGTTTTGGAACAGTGGTTGACTACATGAGTCGAGTGATTACACTTATAAACATAAGGTTGCATCATATCTGAATTTTTCTTGCTCATACATATATCATCGGAAAGACATGGGGGGCATGCATTTCGGAATGTAAATTCAGATAACAACTGATAGATATAAATAAAAAACACAATACTAACACCCTTCAAAAGGCCAATACCAGCTAATTTTTTGACAAATACATCATATAGGGATCCCTGTGCAGTGGAATCAAAGCCTAATTTCTAGTATTGATACAACAATCCATTCCAAAACAGAGATGAAACCATCAAGGGAAATACAAACTTCACACCGCAGTTAGAAGCAAGCTTAGATCTACAAAAGTTTGATTTACTGTCTTTAACAGTAAAGCACAAAAAATCAAAAACCTGAGCTTGGTCAGATGGTGCAACATCAAAGGAAGCATATAGACTTCTTGTTTGAACACCTCCAAAATTAGTACTTTTAAGTGAATATAACCAAAATTCGATTACCGCAGGAATTGTAGAACCTGTGTAATCTGAAAGATTCCGTGGGTTTGTCTTCATAGTTAACCAGTTTTCTTCTTTTTGTTGCCCCCATATGGTTCGGAGGAAGCCGTGTCGACGTCATCTTCGTCCATCACCCTTTTGCTGGAGTTAGAAACCGAGTTATCACCCTTGAATACCTTCATGACTTCTTTTTGGATGACCGAGCAGTCAGCTGAGTTGAGAGAGTGGAATGACAGATTCGATGGGATTTTCTCCACATTAACATTGTCTTGGTTTCCTTCCAATATGATATCCTCATCAAAGTAGTTGATGTTTTCATCATCTTCATCCAAAAGATCATCAGTTTCCATCAGGAGCTGTATATCGAGAATTCCAGCAGTAGCTGCGGAGTTCTCTATGATCGGTTCTTTGTTGCATTTCACAGGAGATATTTTTTCCGGTATTTTTTTTGGGTCAGAAAACACATCTGTAGGATTATTCTTAGCAGCTGGAATCTCAATAGGGGGAAGAGAAGCCCCATCCATAGCAGGTTCAGCAATAGGATTAACAGAAAGAACCGTACTTGTAGCATCCGTGAGAATTTTTCCTTGTTCCTTGGGCTGGTTATTAACATTGGGAGCTTGTTTGTCATCTTTAATCTTTGCCTCAGACTCAGCTTCATAAACAAAGGAGACTTGAACACCACTTTTAGCATCCAGATACGGTTTGGAGGTGTTGAGATTCTTTGAATCAGAGTTTAGGTACATGCCTTTCTTTCCTGTGGTGGTCCATTTCCCCTCCCCGGGTTCCTTTGTAGATTATAGAGTTTCCCTTGAATTCAGAGCGTCCCCTTTGTTGGTAGTTCTTCTAATAGTTATTTGGATCTTCTTTGGCTGCATAACCCTTCTCGGGCATTGATTGAAAACGTGGTCAAGGAGACCACAATTTCCACACCCTTCCGGGAAATCTTCAAACCATACATTAAACTTGCTGAATTCCTTCCGCTCATTAGGGATGAAAACTTCACCACGGACCTCTCCGGCCATGTCCACGTTGATGCAGAATCTAGAAAATTTGTTTCCCACCTTTCTTTCATTGTTAGTGTCGAATTTGATAAAAGTTCCGAGTTTGTGTTTCTTGAAAATAGTCAACGAGGCTTCTACATTGCACAGTTCTAGAGGAAGAAGTGGGATTCTCACCCAGGTGTCAATTCTGGAAATGTTTTCAGAGAATGGATCAAAACCCGGATACCAGTTTCTGAGGATGATGACTTGCCCGAAAATATGAAAAGGTCTTCCCTCACACACTTTTTTCTTGTCAATTGGGTTGGCGAAACGGATCTCGAACCAGCTGTTAGCCTTTGGGATGAACTGGAATTCTCCGTGAATGAATCTCCATTCTTTGATCAGTTTCATTTTGATTTTTGCAAAGTCAATAGGCTCCCCAAGACTCTTCCTATTAAGGACGAGTCTTTGATTTTCAGCGCTTCACTACGGACCTTGTCGAGATGCTTGATGTACTCCTCCATACCCATTTCCTCCTCATCGCAGGCATAGCCTGTTTTCTTCTGGTCAGCAACTGGGCTTTCCATTTTCTTTTTTTCCTTGTCGATTTTGTGAGAGTTGGAAGCACTGCCCTTGTTGAGGAATTCATTTTGGTTAGTAGTGTTGTTTAATGGCTTTAAGGCCTCGGAGGATTTTTTGTTGGAACTTTGTTTGTTTTGGTTGATATCATCGTTGACAACAGTGTCGGGAGTAGAGACAAGTTTCTCCAAAACAGAGCCATTGGTGGGATCCATAGGAAAGAGAGGGAAACTCCCAAAGGAGCCAGATGAGGAAAACACACAGGGAAAGGAAGCAACCAACACAGATTTGGGACAGTGGTAAGAATGAAGAACGAGAGAGGTGCATAGAGGGGCAATCGAAAGATACTAGCCGTTATAAGGAAGACGATGAGTCAGGCGGCCAAAGACCGTACTCCTTGCGCCGAAATCAACAGTAAGGGTGTCAAATCTCCACCAAAACCCTGACAAACGCAAGAAATCACGTCGTCGCACAGCGTAGTGGATCTCTAGAAACCAATGACAGCGTCCGCCGGAAGAGTAGGTAATGGGTAGGTCACCAACCCATTTCTTAACAATCTTGAAACCCTTTCTCCAATCTCTTTTCGAGGCAGAGAATTTCCAAATTCTAGTGCTTTTGATTGAGAGTTTCCTGTTGAGTTTTCTGGATCGATCTCCCAAGGGATCAACACACCAAGAATTGACGGCGTCGCAAGCTTTTCGTCTAGATCTATCCCAGGATTTTGATTTTTGGTGAACTGAAGCCTTCCTTTTGGGGTTCAATTTTAGCGATTTCTTGGAAAATCTGAAGAGCGCGTAGGGCGCGTTGTTTTCTGTGGTAGGGGGGTTCATCTCTGTCTATCAATTATCATGTATTGAATATGAGCATATTCTCCGACTTATACTTAAAGTTATACTTAAATGTAACACATGGTTTTAGACGTATTTATATAATAAGAATTTTTTTATTTAAAGTTTTTGGATAGATTGATTTTTGTTGTATATAGAAATTTATCGAAAATATCTAAAATTCAAAAACATTTTTTCACTTCCTTTAAACTTTAAACTTTTGTTGTTTAAGTTGTATGATGTAATAGAGTGGTCAAGTTTTCCAAATTTGAAATTATTTGAAATAGGTTAATTTTTAAAAATAAAAAGGATGAAAATTTTTAGCCTAAACTTTTTTTTAAAGATAAATAAATTTGAAGTATCATTGTTTCATTTTTAGCTTTGTGGCATTTTTTTTTCCGATTTTTTTTGTAAGGAAAATGACCGATATTATTAAGGATTCATAGCCGCCAACTCAACTAATGTTGCGGGAAACTGTAAAAGATACAATCCTTGAGACACAGAAGGAATAAGAAGTATTTCCTACTCGTCGTATATGGGAATAGTGGCAGACTGGCAGGAGATAAAACCACGAGCTGAGGAGCGGAAATCATCAGTCAACATTGCTTCACATGAGAGATTGTCCTTAGAAGTGTTGTTGATATGAGAGCATACGACTCAACGATCTCATCCCGGGCATGTAGTCGGTGTAGCAGGTCCAAACCAAACAACATAGCTTCTAGCTAGGCCAAGAGGAGCATTGCTTTTATGTTTGAAGCATCCATATTAACCTTGAGCACCCTAACAAGAGGAGGGAGCCATTGCGACCGGAGAGCATGTTGTGGGACCTGAGTAACCTGTGCAACAGATGCAGATTTATAATCACAAACATAGGACAATAAACTTGGGACACAACATACGGCGAACACGGCGACCTTGGAATGTTAGTTCATCACGAACGGACCAGACAACCCAACAACAAACTAATAAATCTTCTATCCCCCTTAGTGAAAGTAGACATAAGCTGTTGAAGAGGATCATCTAATACCGCAACATCCGACCTAGCATAAGCGCCCGCAACACTAGAAAGGGACTCCCTTACCAAGTATCCCTATAGAGAGGGCAAAGCACCAACATATGTCACACCGTATTCCATCCCTGATTACATCTTGGACATATGCCACCAGTGAATGGAAATCTCATATGGGTATGTAGTAGGATGTCCGAGCGGACCGAGTATAACCCCTTAGAATTACTCTAGCAAACCCTATCATGTGGAAGATTACGAGACAGAGGAATGCTTAAAATGGCATGAGCATCCGACGGAAAGAGAGAGGTGACTAATGGTACAATTCTGTAGTCGTAGGGATCCATTTGTCAGTGGCAGCCGCGACCCGAGTCTCGCTCCCACCCCTTCAATAATGAAACAAGCAAACAAACCCCTAAAAATATTAATCTATTGTATAATACGAAATTAGTAGTAATTTTGGTCACTTGTCATCCTAACATTGACACCTCATATTATGTCAAATGTATCTTTAATTCGCCGTATTAAATTTTGGCACATATCGTCTTTAAATTGTGTCACTTATGTTTACATAATTTTCTTTAATTTTAGTTATCTTTAAATTAAAATAACAAAATGAGGTTATCATCATCTAATTAAAGAGATTAAATAATTCTATAAAATATGATTTTATTTCATTAATGACTTTTTAGAATGATTTTATCCATTATCACATTGCCTATTTTAAGATTTATATCTAATTATATTTATTTGGTGAGAATCTCTCTCTACTTTGAAGTTGAACTATTTTTATTTTACTTTTTTATGTAATATATATATATAATGTATATTATTAGTATTATATGACAATGTTATCAAATAAATAAATAGTTAACTTTGTTAATAATATGATTATAAGTTTATTTGATATCATTGAAAAATATTTTTTAAAAGTTATCATTAATTATGATTTTATTTTACCTAAAATTTATATTAATTTTATTGTAATATTAATTATGTATTAAAATAAAAATAATTTAATTTATATTTTTACCAACTTCGTACAAACATTAATACTAAGCTAATTATAATTAAAAATATTTATTAAAATTTTGTTGATTACATGTATGTCATCGATAATCACTATTGTAAAGTTCGTGTTTTCATTTCCTAAATGGATTTGGTGACAATATCATAAATTCACATATATATAAGATTACACCCCAAACGATAATGTTTATGTTTGATCCAAACATTACTCCCAACTCCTTCTATTACGATATTTAAATGCTTCCAACCCCTCAATTACGACATTTAATGCAATATCTTGAAAACTCCACCTACCTTTCCTTATCAAATTTTAAATATTTTATTAAAGTGTATACGGAGTAAATTACAAAAAAACACCTCCTATTTTTTCGTTACTTTATACAAAATCATTTTTTATATATAAAATTTTAAAAATAGTATCTAATACAGGCGCAGAGAGCATAACTTTGCACGGGTATAATATAGTTTTAAAAAGGTGATTTTTTATGCTTTTATAAAGTATTTAAACAATGTGCTTTAAATTAGAAAGAAAATGTACGAAATATTATCTTTCAAATTAAGGGTCGATCAGTTTACGGTGGAGAATCTGGTTTTTCAGGAACAAAATTATTTTTAATAATGAATTTATGAGCCCTGTAATAAAGTAATTACTTTCATTAAAAACCAAATTTTAAACTGAAAAACAAACATAACCGACGAGGACGATTACAACATAAAACAACAACCAAAGAATTATAACTCAAATACAAGGAAAAAACACAATATTAAATGGGTCAACCAAAACCCGGCTTCTTTAAGCTTAACTTTGATGGTTCAAAACTCGATTCGGGAATAACATATATTGGATATGTAATCCGGAATCACTACGGTGATGTTGTTAGCCTCGACGCAAAAAAAATAATAATTCGGTTTTAAAAGCTTCAGCTTTTGCCCTCAAAATCGGGTTACAAGAGGCGATCAAACTACGAATTAAAAATATTGAAATCGAATGTGATAACTTGTGTGTAATCAAGGCACTCCAAGGTTTGTGGAGCTGCCCGTGGGAGGTCGAGATGATTATATCCGAATCCAAACTGGATCTTCGTTTCTTTGACGAAGTCCGTGTTAGACATATTTTCAGAGACATAAACTGTGTTGCTGACCGATTGACCCATTTAGGAAACTCGACCCCCAACACCAATTTTTCTGAAGAACCTGAACTCCGTGTTCTCATCCGCAAGGATGCTTTAAGTTGGACTACCTCGAGGAGATAGTCCAATCTAACCGCTTTTCATTTTCAAAAAATAAAATAAAAAATTAAGGGTTAATCAGTTGGTAAGTTAAATTAATCGAATTGAAATTAATAAATAAAAACTTTTGGTATGTAAAGGATAATATAGGTTTTGGAATGAAATAAAGTTTGGTGCTTATATAGAAA
The DNA here is from genome assembly GCA_002319775.1 of Fagopyrum tataricum. Taxonomy (NCBI): domain Eukaryota; kingdom Viridiplantae; phylum Streptophyta; class Magnoliopsida; order Caryophyllales; family Polygonaceae; genus Fagopyrum; species Fagopyrum tataricum. The sequence goes on from CM008283.1 coordinate 4,827,423, forward strand.
TATATAGTTTTAATAAATCCAAAACCATCCACTTGTATTGAAATAAATCATTTTTATTTACAATTTCATAAAATCGGTATCAAACAAGCCCTCCTAATAAAAAAGTAAGTCCGATGATCAATAGGTACGGGAGTCGTATTAGGGTAGTTATTACAAATACCACATGATAGAGATCCTAGATATTACCATCCATCTATTGTATAATACTAAAACATAAGAAAATTAGGTCACTTTGTCATCTTTACAGTAAGACACTTTAATTTTTTCACTTGACATTCTCACATTATGTCACCTTAATTTTTTCACACGTTGTCTTCAAATTATGTCACCTTATTATTTTTAATTTAATTTAATTTTTTTACGTGAGATTGTGTCCATATTAATGAAGATATTAACATGAATTAGATCATAAAATGAGATAACATGATATTATATATTTGGAAAGAAAATAATAAAATAAAAAAGTTAAATAATTGAATAAATGACATGTACACAGGATGGAAATTTCATAGTATACATATTTAATATATAATTGTATTTAAAAATCTATGTACTTTTATAGCTTTTGTATTTTAAAAAAATAATTGAATATTACTAATATTAGTATATTAATTTAGATCGAACCCCGTGCAAATGCACGGGAATTACACTAGTTATCACCTAATTGAAATTTACCAAAAAAGTTGAGATGTTTTATGAAATTTATACGTATTAAGGTAGCTGTTTTAATTATCCTTAAATATTGGATATTTAATGCAACTCCCCTTTCTTTTGTCTCCCTTCTCCCTTTCTTAGTTCTAACCACAAGAAACAAATATGAGACCTCATTTTTTACACATGTCCATCCAATGACCCTCTCCAACACCACCGTGCCTCTTCTTCCGACCATCGCTCCGCCACCCTCAGCCGCCGTCGCCATCTCCCAATCTCTCTCAAGTATCGGCCTCGGCTACGCAATCGCCATAGCCTTAGGCTTTCTCGTCCTCCTTTCAACTCTCCTTCTCTCTTCCTATCTCTGCTGCCGCCACCATCGCCACTACCACCACCGCACCACCGCCACTCGTTCTTCCACCTCCGTCATCCTCCCCCGAGTATTCTTCGTCTCTGAATCCGATGATGAAGAAAACCCTAGCAATTCACCCGGCGTCGTCGGACTTCAACAATCCGCCATCAATTCTTACCCTAAATACTCGTTTTCCATCAAATCAGGAGATTCTAAAACCGATTCGAGTTCCTCGATCTGCTCGATTTGTCTCTCCGATTACATTGAAGGTGAGACGATGCGTATGATGCCTGATTGTAAGCATTTCTTTCATCTTCTCTGTCTCGATGCTTGGCTCAAACTCAACGCCTCTTGTCCTGTTTGCCGAAGCTCACCTCTTCCGACGCCGCTTTCAACGCCACTTGCTGAAGTTGTTCCGTTAGCTCAGTTCGCCGACGACCGTCGCCGTAGATCCTAATGTTGACAGTTATCACACGTCACTCTCTTGTAGTAGAATCAAATCAAAGAAACACCAAAACAACAGAACAAGTTCCTTTTTTCCTCTTTTCCTTTTTACTAATTTTAATTTAGAGGTGGAATTTTTGAAGCTAGGACTTTGCATTTTATATTATTATATTAACATGTAAAGATTTTTAGGCCATCTTTTTTAAAAAATATATTATGATTCAAGTATTTTATTTTGTGTTAGTGGAGATATGATAAATTAACATTGTTGTTAACACCAATTTCTCTTATTTGAGGCTAATTATGCTATTAGTGGCTATGAATATCTATCTTTTTAGATGAAGAATAATGGAATACTTTTTACTTTACATAAGAGAAAAAAAATGGTGTTTTGGGTTGGTTTTCTTTATCTCCGTGATCTTTATTATTTACCATTTGTGCTTGTGTGTGTGATTTTTGGTGAATTATAGCAGTAAAGTGTGAAGCTTTTGACCAAAGAAAGTAAAAGAGAAAATGGTAAAAAGAAGACAAAGTTTGGCTTTTGTATCTTTTGCAGAGGAGCTTATGTTTCCATAATTGGAGTTTTTTTTGGCTTTTTACCTAATCCAAAACTTGAATGGTACATACTTGGATTATCGCAGACCGATTATATAGATCAAAATCAGCTAAAATTCTGTGAATGGGTTGATTATGTGACGAATTAAATCAAATAATCGATTTATTTGAATCGATTATAAGAATAAAATTCCGATAAAAATTAACTTATTAGTAAAATATGATTTTTCTCCGTCCATTTTACACATGTTACTTTCATATCAACTATATAAGTAAATAAAATATTTTTTATATTATATATTCTTTCCTATGAACATGGCAATTAATGAGATTAATAAGTTGATAGGTCGTCCGTAGAATTTGAAATTCAAAATAATGAAATAATCTACTCAACTAATACAAGACATTTTGACCTTTTAAATTCTATATAAGCATTTACATCCTCTCGATGGTCGAGGATTATCGTTAACTTATGTGTGTTTTTACCTTTTTAATTTTATATTAATTACCTGTGAAGTGTAGTATTTAACAAGGGATATTATTAATGTAAAATTTAGTATTTTGTTTTTTTTAGTTATTTAATATGTTTACTAAAAATTGTGTTGAATGTTAAAATGGCCTGTAATTACAGCATATTGACAAGAAAAATAGTACTTTCTCCGACCTAAAAAATGTCGTTTCAGCGTTTATATTTTTGCGTTTATATTTTTCATCAATTTTAAATATTTATTTTTATATTTTTATGTCATTAATTAATAGAGTTATAACAATAACTCTTTAAAATTATTTTTATAATAAAAATTCACTCAAATAAATAATGGAGAACAATCTATACGTTACTAAAATCTCTCCCATTTTACATACGTTTTAGTATTTAAGGTTATCATATCAGCATTTTTCCAATTTATTTACATCAATATCACTCAATAATTAAATATTTATCATTCCTTTAAAATTAGTCATGATTAACTTTAAAATAAATATAAACTCAATTTTAATTTTAAATTGATTAGCTCGATTGTTAAAGATCTATAAATTGATTATTGTTAAATAAATCTTCTTAAAATAATTATAATTGCGTTTAATTCGATATATATATACCACATTCAATTTTAAAATTATTACAAATATTATATCTTTAATTCGTGTTAATTATTTCTTAAACATATTAGCTTATTCATGATACTATTTCTGTATAAATAGAAGAAAAATTAATTAATAATCAACTTATTTAAATAATTCTCTTATTTATGTTAAATTTTTGAAAATTTTATGTAATATTGTTCTTATAATAATAAAAAAATTAAATAAAACCCGCATAATATGCGGGCACTAATAAGACATCTTAAATCGAAGTTGGTAAGAAATAAAAAAGAAATTAAGAAGGTCGTCTGCATAATCCACGTGATTACGAAGCAAGACATGTGTGGTTGCTTCTATTACAATCAAAATCATATCTTGAGATTAGTAAAACCTAACCTCGTGTTTGGGTTAACCAAAACACTTAACAATTATTTGTGGAAAGAGTTGACCTGCTTTGCTGAATTGCAGGAGTCAGTTCGTCACGATCACAATTCAAAACAATCTAAACTATTTTTAAATTATTTTTTAAATTATAATTAAGGTTATGGAGGGGATCTTGGTAACCCCCCACCTCTAGGTTAAGCTTCGGAAACAGTATAGAAGATGTAAATAAATTATTAGTTTGACTTAATTAAAACAATATTGATTTGGATTATTAATCTATATTACTTTGGTTTATTATATAACTTAGATGTCACCAACTCAAAGTTATAATCTAAAGGTATTTGTATTTAACTATCGATATATTAGATATCAATATACGTGTATGAGGCTGAAATTTCCAATATTTTGGTCTAATAGGTTTTTAGTATATTAATTACAATAAAAAGATTTTAAAAAATAAAAAATAAAAAATTTGGGCTTGCAAAAGTTTTTTCTTAGCACGGTTACCTTCATGCTCTCGTCATTCCATATTCACGATAAATTATGTAGTTTAACAAGGAAGAAGACTAAGGGCACGATCAATGAACAACCTACATAATATATTGTTGTAACAAAATTGGACTTGCAAGATGCGATAAAATATTACACATAAAAAAAAGATAAAAATTGAGTGCACAATTTCTATGTCATCAAGACATTTTAAGATTTTTGAAGTTATTCATGGAACATCGATATAATTTTTTAAAAAATTAATTTTATTGCTGACCGATTAACTGATTTAGAAATCTCAACACCCACCCTTAAATTTAAAATTACACAAAATGATGAGCATCTACATTCATAATTAGTTTTAAAGTTTCTTAACTTACTTTTTAAATTTTCTCATACCTCCGCATCTCTTTAAGATACTATTTCTGTAATAACCGAAAAATAAATGAATAAATAAATAAATTCGAAAACTGATTCGAGTTACTGGGTTATTTGAGACGATCCAAAACCGTCACAGTTTTGGGCCGTGTAACCACACGTTGGCCTTTTCTCCTACCTTGGGCCAAGGGGTAAGCAACCGGCCCAGTTCTTTTCTTCTCTCTCTGGCGGGTGACGAAGCAAGTCGCCCCAACCAGCGATTTCTTGCCTTCCTCGTCTGGCAGTTGTATACGAGAATATGAAGCCGGGTATTGAGGGATATCAAAACTGACGACTGGTACCAGCGCTTGGGAGATCAGCGATGCTCTGCACCTCTTCCTTGTGCACTCTCCCTCGCGATGTCTGTACCGTGAACCATCACTGAACACTTCACCGGCTGCCTCTCAGTATCTCACCTGCACCTTTCTAAGACTATCAAACCCAGCTTGCTTCCTGCATCGCTGCGAATCTTGCAAGCCCTTATCAGCCTCCGTTCTTCAAGGATCTTCACCGTCGCCATCTTCCCTTCTCTGATCATTGCGCAGGCAAGCCATGTCCATCCCATTCATCTCCATCGAACCCAGACGCCGGATATCCCTCTTCTTTCCTCCCTCCTTCGATCGAGGCCGGCCGGTGAGCACGCCATTCTCTTTCCTCCTCTATGCAAGTGAAGTAAGCAAGCTATCTCGTTCTCTTCTCCTCTGTGTAAGCGAGGCACGCTCAGAGCCTCTCATCTCTTTCCGGGTTAGCAGTAACCGAAACCGGAGTAACGAGCCTGCCGGAGATCCGGTCAGCAGCCATATATACCTCGCCAGAGTACAGAAAAGTCGAGCCCGAGCTTTTCCAACGAACTAGGTCGAGCCATCGTCTTGTTTCTGGACCTGCAGTGTTGTAGTAGAAGGTGTCGTCTTCCTCCCTTAGCCCCAGTTAACGTTCACATGTAATAGTAGGGGTTTAGCAGTTAGTTTTGCACGTAGGAGTCGAACTCAAGATCTCTTAGGCAAGGCTTTTGCAAAACTTTGCTCTCATCCAGGCTCGAACTCGGGGCGTCGGGATCCTAGTTTTATTTCTGGGTATAGCTAAATTTGGGAGCATACTTCTATATCTTAGAATAATCGGTTATCTTGCAAAGTTGGTACGAAAAAACACTTTTTAGGAAAAAATGAGAATTTTGACTAAATAGGGATTTAGATGTTCAGGATTTTTGTTGGATAGTATGGATAAGGATTTTTGGATTTTGATCATCCTAGCTAGGAGCAAACATGGCATAATACGTTTAGTAAGAAGTATGTTCTATAGGCCAAAGTAGAGCACTCGAGCTAATTTCGAAAAAAAGACTTTCTTAGGGTTTTGGACATGAGGAAACCCTCAAACTCGTTATAGATATTTTAGGATCAAAAAATATTATTGGGTTACTGAGACAATCTTGATACCGCTTTGGGCACTTTTGGAATTTTATGAAAAGTTATGGGCGCTTTGGTAATTTTCATAAAAGTTAGGACTTCTTAATCTTTCCTTTATAGAACTTACTTACTAGCCTAGGAACCTTACATAAGTTGTGTAAGTGGTGGAAATGTGGTTCTAAGACGTTTCTCGTTTGATCAAGTATTGGATATCGTATGTACATATAAACGATAACGGGTAATCACTGATCGTCGATCAGTTCAGGTAAGTCGTACAGACTTGTTTAGCTAATGATTCTTGTATGAGTGCGTATTACCCGTTTAATGACCGATCGTCGGTGTAGTGCTTATGAGGATCGGGTTTCCTTACATAAGTTGTGTAAGTGGTGGAAATGTGTATGAGAACGGGGCGTGACATCACTGCTCAGCGCCGACAAATGATTGGAGAGGTTCTCTGCGACCAATCCACTCGGTACACGGGGTATGCATGACTACAGTCCGCTTGGTAAATGGGGTATGCATGGCTTTAGCCTACCCGCCTACCCGGTACCCTAATGTGTTTGAGTTATAATTTCAAATATTTAGATTTTTTTAAGGAAACCCCGCACAAAGTGCGAGTATTACACTAGTTTTTGTAATTATACATGGTAGTAAACATCTACGATCCTCATATTTCATTTCTTTCTCAAGCTTATCTCTTCTACTCGATCTATTATATCGATTTTTTTATCCTCTGCCGCTTCCCTTTCAACATGAAAAATGTAACACTAGCCGTTGTCTTTCAATATTACCCTTTATTGGGTCTTGACGACAACGATTATTCTACATGAAACCTTGTTAAAAGGGAATTCTTCTCCTATAAGCTTCTTTCCACTCGTCGATCACCCATATTCTCTCACTAAAATTGACATTTTATTTTTACAAATTAAAATGGTTAAAGAAACACAAAGCCGGTAAGGTTGGACTCCTTCCTGTTTTCTTTAACACAAAGCTACCATATAGTTATTTTTAGATGCCGGAAATATTCTTTAACATATAAAACAATATAATATTATTGATTAAAGGAGATTTAAAAATTTACATCGAGGTAGAAGGGTAGGCGGACAACCAGTTATGCCGTCAATCCTTCATGAATAGCAAACCCGATCCTCATAAACACTACATCCGAAGACCTAGGAAACACAATATTACCATGCAAGATCTGTTGCATGACTTGCATCCTCTTGAGAATCTCAATGGCATCGGGCGCAAGAAAACCAAACATATCAAAAGCGAACGTTGGTTTTCGATGCAAGTCCTTTCATGCTTAGCCACCTTCGTAGAGGCCGCATTGAGGGTCGTATTACCCACCACAAAAGACCCGTTATCCAAACAAACCCGATGATAGATTTCCGTCAAATCAATACAAGCATGTTTTCCACCCATTCATCCAAACACTAACACATACGTCGGCTTCAACGTAGACCTTCTTTCACGTGGATCAGTCAAGAAGGACACAAGCGTCACATAAAACATCATGAACCAAATCATGCTTATATTTGAAGTCAGATAGTTCTTTACAATTCCACGTGCTCTCCAAAAACATCCAAACCCCCTTATAGAATCTAGGCAAAGGAAATCCATCTTGATTTTGTGAATTGTGCAGGAACTATCGAGTATATTTAGTGTAACATACATATGTATTGTGTATATATATTAAGCAAACATATATTGTGCACCTTAATTTATGGCCTAAATATTTCTTGTTAGGATTTTATATCTTGTATATTTTGGGTATATATTCTCCTTTCATGATCAATAATAAATACATTCCTATCCTATTCTAATTCTACATGGTACGAAACATCTAACGATCCTCATATGTTATTTCTTTCTCAGACTTATCTCTTTTATTTGATCTAGTTTATCGATTTTTTTTCTTCTCTGCTGATTCCCTTTCGACATGAAAAACGTAGCACCAACCGCTGCCTCTGATTATTACCCGTTTATAGGTCTTGATGACAGCGTTTATTCTACAAGAACCTTGTCATAAGGGAATTCTTCTCCTATAAGCTTATTTACACTCATCGGTCATCACCCCTATTCCCCACCAAATATGACATTAATCTTTAATTTTACAAATTTAAATGGTTAAAGAAACACAAAGGTGGTAAGATTGGACTCCCTCCTATTTTCTTGAACATAAATCCATCATATAGTTATTTTAGATGTCGTATGAAATATTATTTTGTGAATGAATAAAAAAATTTTAATTGTATTAAGATACCATATTTCTATACATGGAAAACAATCTTCCTAAAATATTGATCAAAATTTTAATTAGTGTTAAGAAACCATATTATGTTATATAGAAAACAATCTTCCAAAAATATTTTAACCAAAAACAAAATCTTCTAAAAGTATTGATCAAAATAGAATTTCCGTTAACGTATTTTCTATTGGAAAAGAACTTTCCTAAAATTTTGAAGAAAATAGAAAATATTCTTTATTGATTTTGTGTATATTTTATTTTTCTATCAACGTATAATCTCCCCATATAAAATATGGACAAAGGAGTATATTTAGTCTAACTTATATTTTGTGTATATATGTTAAGCAAGCATATATTGTACACCTTAATTTTTGCCTTAAATATCTCTTCATAGGATTTTATATCTTGTATAATTTGTGTATATATATTATCCTTTCATGATCAATAATAAATACATTATCCTATTCTAATTCTACATGGTACGAAACATCATCCTCATATTTTATTTCTTTCTCAGGCTTATCTCTTCTACTCGATCTATTCTATCGATTTTTTTTCTTCTTTGTCGATTCCCTTTCAACATGAAAAACGTAGCACCAACTATTGCTTCTGATTACTACCCGTTAATGGGTCTTGATGACAATGTTTATTTACAAGAACCTTTTCAGAAAAGAATTCTTCTCCTACAAGTATCTTTACACTCATCAGTCATCACCCTATTCCCCACCAAACATTAATCTTTATTTTTACAAATTTAAATGGTTAAAGAACACAAAGCCGGTAAGGTTAGACTACCTCATGTTTTCTTGAACATAAAGCCACCGTATAGTTATTTTAGATGTCGGAAATATTCTTTAACATATGAAATATTATTTTCTGAATGATTAAAATTTTTTTAATTGTGTTAAGATATAATATTTCTATACATGGAAAACAATCTTTCTAAAATATTGATCAAAATTTTTTATTAATTTTTCGAAAACATATTATGTTATATGGAATACAATCTTCCAAAAATATTGATCAAAATAGATTTTTCACTAACGTATTTTCTATTGGGAAAAGAACTTTCCAAAAATTTTGAAGAAAATAGGAAATATTCTTTATTGATTTTGTGTATATTTTGTTTTTTAATCAACGTATAATTTCCCCATATAAAATCTGAGCAAAGGAGTATATTTAGTCTAACTTATATTTTGTGTATATATATTAAGCAAACATATATTGTACACCTTATTTTTTTCCTTAAATATCTCTTCTTAGGATTTAATATCTTGTATATTTTGTGTATATATATTCTCCTTTCATGATCAATAATAAACATTTTTCTATCCTATTCTAATTCTACATGGTACGAGACATCTGATGATCCTCATATTTTATATCTTTCTCAAGCTTATCTCTTCTACTCGATCTATTCTTTCGATTTTTTTATCTGCCGATTCCCTTTGGACATGAAAAACGTAGCACCGACTGATGCCTTTGATTATTACCCGTGAATGGGTCTTGATTACAATGTAGCTATGACCGATGCCTCTGATTTTTTTTCTTCTCTGACGATTTTTATCACACTTATCTTTTCTACTCGATTTTTTTTCTTCTCTAACAATTTTCTTCGACATGAAAAAACGTAGGTATAACCAATGCCTCTGATTATTACCCGTTGATGGGTCTTGATGACAACATTTATTCTACAGTAACCTTGTCAGAAGGAAATCTTTATTTTTACAAATTCAAATGGTTAAAGAAATACAAAGTCACCTGTTTTTTCGAACACATAGTGTACACTCAAGAACACCATATATATACATACTCAACTGTACAACAATACAAGTATCTCAATTCAGAGTTCTCAACGGTACCTCTCACGCCATCACAAAGCCGCACCTAGGATCCAATCTTGCCTCGAGAACACTAAAAATATATATTTCTCTTTGTGAGTCATGCCATGCAATGTTTCAATTCATTTAAATTGGTTGATTCAATTGCGTATAAGTTTTATCTTTTAGATAACATTGTACATAATTTGTTGCACAACTTACCAAAATTTTGCATGCAAATACACGCTATTATATGCTTCTTGCATGGGAACAGACTCCTTACACTAGTTGTCATTATCCCTTGTTTATTATAAGTGAAAGTTGAAACAGAATCGTTCGACACCAAATATTGGAGAGATTAGGAGACGAGTTGTGCTTGGTATTTCTTATCTTGATGTCATTATACAGATTTGTGAATTAGGAGAAGAGGACAAAACCGGATAACCCATTTTCTAGAGATGTAGATTACAAACAATACCCGAGTTTTATTATCGGATAGTATATTTCTCGGTCTTCTATGGGTTGATACAAACTCGTATTCAACTCAATGTAAAACCTCTACATAACATACTTTTAATAGGTTGAATTACGAGAAGAGTGAATTTTCCGGAGAGATAGTTGGGATATGTTACAAACAATACCAGAGTTGCATTATCCGATGGTCTTGTATAAGTTGATACAATGTTGTAATCAATATAATGCAAAACCTCCCAGTTTGATCGATTACACAACTTGAAAACATCTCAAAAATATGTCACCTTCGATTGAAATGGCATCAAGATAAGAAATACAAAATACAACTCGTCCCCTCCAATATTTGTCATCGAACAATTCAATTTCGATTTTCACTTCTAATAAACAAGGGATAAACAAGGGATAATGGCAACTAGTGTAAGGAGTCTTTTAGTTCACATGTAAGAAGCATACAGTGGTGTGTCTTTGCCTGCAGAATTTTGATAATTTGTGCAACAAATTATGTGCAATGTGAATTAAGAGATCAAAAACATATATGCAACTGAATCAACCTATTAAATGAATTGAAACATTGCATGACATGACCCGCAAAGAGAAAAGGATGCTAAGACGTCGTATGGCTAATTACACACTTTTACTCAAGCATATATTTTCAGTGTTCTGGAGGCAAGCTTGGATCCCAGGTGCGGCTTTGTGATGGCGTGAGAGGCACCGTTGAGAACTCTGAAATGGGATACTCGTATTGATGTACAGCTGAGTATGTATATTGTGTTCTTGAGTCTATACTATGGGGTTGCGTTGTGTTCAAGAAAACAGGCGGGAGTCCAATCTTACTGGCTCTATTATCAGGTAATGTACCGGCACTTGGACTTGAAACTGGCTCTTCACCATTTCTGGCAGCAGCGGCAGCTTCCATGGCTTCTCTCTTTTCTTTCTCAGATTCTTTGAGAAGGAAATCAACCCATAAATCTGCAAAGGACTGACAAAACAAAGTAGAGAGCCGGTTTCATCAGCATTTCATGTAATTTCAGTTTTAAAAAGGGTGGTTTTGTGATAATTATCCTAATTTAAGGGTGATTTTGTCACAAACTATACTTACATGACTATCAGAAGTCAAGTCTTCTGCTTGCGCTCCAGGACCTCCACCGCCGCCGCTGCCGCCACTCAAGATGCCACCAACAAGGCGCCCAGGTAAGCCTAGAACACCACGGACTACACCTTTTCCAGCACCATGTTGAGCAACACCTATACGTTGTTTATCTTCATCCGAGAATCCCAGCATCCGAACCATAAGATCAAGAACCTGCATGCAGATCATCATGAAAAGCATTTGTAGTGAAGTGTAGAAAACAAATATAATTTATGACAATTGAACTTAATCATATTTTAAGTGTTTTACCTCTTTACTGTGGTTTCTTTGGAAGTAGGTCACCAACAATTTGATTACAATGCGCCTGAAACAATGAAGGGTTGCTTTCATTCAGTTTAGCAGTTGACGTAAAAGCATACATGATCTCAAAGGCTATTAATTCAAAAGAACATTCTCATTGACATCAGCAATTCCAATAAAGATAGAAAGAGCAAAAAGATGAAGCTATTTAGAAGCCATGCTAGATCTTATTCGAAGCTTTAATTTTTCAAGTGAAAATTTCTCAGACATAAGATCAAGGAATGCAAGTTGTGTCACAAATAGTCTTCATCCAAAAGTGTCACAAACATCACATTTTCCCTTTCTTTTGGATATTTCTCTTGCTTCATGACATCAGGCACCATATTGAGTCTTAACATAATGGAAGGAAACTGACCGGTCAACGAGAAAATCTGAATCCATCGACATCCTATTGAGTCTGGTCATACTTTGCTCAAGAGCGCGCCGCAGTTTTGCATTGTCCTCTTCAATTTTTTTCACTCGGCCATTGGCTTCAGCAAACATATTTTCTGACTGCATAAGCTTGACATTAAGTTCTTCCTTCTCTTCGTTTGAAACTTCAAATTGTTGATGCAAGTCCTGGAAAGAGAAATAAAACACTATTAAGTGAGTCTTGGCCCCGGGAACAAAACCAGTAAACCAATTTCTCTATCTAATAATGATTGAGGAAGACTGCCGGACTAAAAATTAAGATCTTCATAAGTATATTGTAGGCTATGAGCAAAAAATCCACCTTTAATTGAAGTGCAAGTCTACTGCACTCTTCTCTTGCTAGAGATAAATCAGTTTCCAAACGCTCCTACGCAAGAGATAGAAAATGTCAATATAAACCATTAAGTTGGTAGATCTTATAATATATCACCATCACTCAAAAGGAACATATGGAAAGTAAGTGGAACCTTTGCTTCTATTTCAGCATAGTACTGGCCAAGCGCAGTTTGTAGATTCAAAAGCTCAACATTTTTGGCATCAATGGTTCGCATACATGCAGCAAGCTTGTCCTTCAAATCAACAATGGTTTCCTTAGCCTTCTTAAGTTCATTGCTGTTGACATTCTTGATCTCCTCTTGACCTGAATATGCTTGCTTTAGTGCTTTCTCTAAATTAAATATGGTTCCCTTTTGATACTCGACATGCTCCCGCAGCTCCTCAATGACTTTGCTATCCTCGTCCATCTTTTCTGATTCTTCAGATTCCTAGAAGCAAGGACCACACCCATCAGGAGTCAGGACCAACCACTATGAACATATTACTTAACATTAACAGTTAAAATTGAAGCTTAGCAGCGTGTAGTAGAGGACTAGAGGTACGGGCTTCTGTTTATGCAAAGGGGAATTCGTATCAAATAGTGTATATTATGTAGCTCAGTGCTGCAAAATGTCATCATATTATGATTAACCATCACATTATTATCTCAATATGGTTGTATCTTATGACTCTGATCCATATTATGATTAACCATCGCAGCAATACTAAACATTTCATTTTGAATAAACTGTGTTTCACGGTCAAAATTTAGAGATGCATAACCTTTTGCAACAAATGTTGCTTAAGACGAGCAAGCTCTTGTGATGCTTTATCCCTTTGTCGACGGGTTTCTTTCAACTCTCTCTCCAGCTTTTGCAATGAACTTCCCAGTTCATCCTTTCCTGGAAAGCTACCTGATGGATGAGCAGCCTAGCAAAGCAAAACAACAAGTATACAAATAAGAAAGTGAAATAGAATACTATGACACTGTCAGAGCAGAGAACAAGATACAAAGCATATTGTTCTGAGTTGACAAAGAAAGGATAGAACTGCAGATTGTAGTACAACATCCTCCTAACTTACCGCTGCTGAAATGTGATTGCTAGATTTTAGTGCAGCCTCAAGCTCCCCCTTCTCTCTCTGCATTAAGTGGTTTAGGCAAAACAAATCATTCAAAATTATGTTGTATTAATACAAATAACTTTAGATTTATCAAGTCATTCCAATAGGATTGATGTCAAGTTAATCTCAAACAGTTGGACAGCCATTTGAAGCTGCAGACAAACATTTAAACTTTAAAAAATAGGTATGTCTGAAATATAAATGAATATGTCATTCATATTGGTCCATAAAATTATATTTTCTTCATTAAACTAAAGCTAATACTATCATTTGCATTGTATGACATGCAAATACTACAAACCTTCATATTTTCTTTCTCCTTCTCTAATGTTTCAATTAATCTTTTCATGCTACCCGTTTCATCTCCTTCATCTCCCTTTCTACTGAGCTCCATTTGTAATTGTCTGATTTCCAACTCTTTGTCATTCAATTCTTTATGTAACCTGTTTATCTCAATGTTGGTCTGCAAGTACAATATCACCAAGGAAAGAAATTCAGAAAACATACAAAAAATGGTTAATGAGCACAGATCAAAAAATTGTTAGCATTCACATCTTCAAAAACTGATACATATCATACAGAAAAAACAAATTATTTCATCAGACATTCTCAAAGAAGAAGGCTTAAAATCCTCGGAAAATATTTTGTTTATCACGTCTGAAGAATGTGCATAGGGGGTAATAAACTACCTAAATTTGTAAGATAAAAATTCAGAAGGTCTCGCACTGACAAAATTATATACAAAAGTATCCTCCTACCCAAACACCATGGTCAATTTGCACCTCAGGAGATAAAGATTATAAAAGAACAAACAAGACCAATAGTAAGCAATGACCACAGAAAAATAGATGGTCCTATAGAAGAGTTGCAAAACTCACTTTACCCTGCCCCTGTTTTAACAAGCCAAGCTCCTCTTGCAAAGAATGTCTTCTCTTCTGTTCCTCTGAAAACAATAGCAAATGAATTTTAAAACAGAAATGGCACATTAATAAAGAAAATAACGGACAGAGAAAATGGTATACGCCTTATGTGAGGTCTATAAGATTTTTCATCATACAATCTGATCATTTAAAAAGTTGATTAGGTACATTTAAACAGAAATTTATCAAACATTTGCTCCATGCCTATCTATTTCTTCTCTTTTTTAGTTTCAAAACTTGTTGGGCACCAAATAGCATGGGGACTACGTTTTACTCTCACCGAGACATTGCTTATGCTAGGAGTTGTTTCTACTCCTTATTACTTTATTAGGTATATCTCTTCACCAGCGATTACCTATGGCAGTAAGTTCTTTGTTTGAACCAATAGCTCTCTAATGTATGCACCACCCAAACCTGAATCTCTAGCATGTAGACCATTTTATTCTACTTACAGAAAAACTATTAATAACCTGTCATAAATAGACTTGAACTATTAGAAAGATTTTGTGGTAAACAACATGTTTTCTTTTACAGTATCAGAAATTAATCATTTATTTCCACCTCATAGGCATTAAGGAAATAACAAGCTCAGATCTCTTATCTCCCCGATTGATGTGCATAAAACCACACCAGGACAATAAAATACTTTTAAATACCTTGTAATTTCGCTAGTGTACTTTGAGACTTATCATACTCTTGCTGAAGCTCTAATTTTAGCTGCTTTATCTGTTGATCATAATTAAGCTGCATAGAAGCCAGGGACCGGTTTTTCTCTTCTATCAAATCTGCAAGCTCCTAGAAGCATTCATTTATCTGTGTCAAGTCAATTTATGGTGCGTATAAACCAAGAAAAATTGAAAGAAGTTAAAAGGACAATGAGCATGCCTTTCTGAACACAGCTAAGAACACAAAAATGCGAATCTACGGTTCACTTTATTTAACGAAAATGAGTAATATCTTTTCATCTTGAAGTATAAAGCCTAAAGTAGTCAAAACTAATCACCAGATCAGTGATTTTTTAAGATCTGCAACTAGTTTTCACCCAATACGAAGTAAAAATTTATAGAATGGTGCATAACTTAATACAATGTGTGTTACCTTTTCATCTTGAAGGGAACGTGTGAATCCATTCCCATGTCCTTCCTGCTTAGAAACAGACCCATTAGGCAGCTGATTTCCACCAAGACGATTTTTGCCCGATGAAAGTCTGCTTAGTAGATTAGCAGATTGAACAGAACCACCCTACACAATTCAGCCAACATTAGCTAGTGAAATAAATGACAGAAAATATCTCTTTCAATACGTTTACATGTTATGGCCATTAACAAATCTTTAAATCTAACATGGTCGTTGTGTTAGCCATTAGTTTAATGTGTAAAATTAAAAATGACCGAAACTTCACAAAAGCAATAGCTACAACATTATAGATAATAGAAGGCAACAAAAGGAAATGCACTTGTTTGATAAAACAAACTTGTTAGTGAGTCACAGAACACAAGACCAAACACAAAACTAGTTATGCACAGTGGGGAACCATCAGTCTTACCTTGGATGTGTTTGGACTACTTGCTGATGCTCGTGAAATCTCTGTTTTGGATGCATGTAGAGTAGAAGATGTGGCATCCAAGGTTTGTTTAAGAGAACCATTTTCTTGGTTTAATCTGTTAATGTGATCCTGCTCAATGAGAAATAAAAAAAGTGATAAGCAAGGCTACAAATCTTCACACATAATCATTAGATCTACTACCCAGAGTGCAGTTGCCAGGCATAATATACAAATGCAGCCTCTGTTTCTCAATCCTCTTACTTTTCTTTTCACTTACTTCCAAACTACACATTCTTTATGCTCTTACTCTAAAATTATCAATATAATGTGTCAGCAAAAACCTTAAAGGGTGAGGATAGTGCGGATTTTTACACAAGACAATATGTTGCAAACCAATCTCTGGGAGGTCCGTTCAATCCCATCTGACGTATCTTTGCAGTCTTCAACTCTATATGGTTCATCTGCCTATCTAATTGTGTATACTGGAACAAAACAGATTTGGGCATATTTCAAAATTTTAATTGCAATCTCCATGGAAATAACACAACGTCAGCTTAATGGTGTAAACCCAAATATAGTAACCACTCATTTCCACTAAATTGAATAACCTAACATACATTTACCTACACATCTATTAACCCATTACCTCAACCGAAAGCACCATCACTCTACGACAGATATCCTAGTTAGACAGTCATCTAATGAAGATATCAGTATCCAATATCCATCATATGAAAACAGTAAACCCAAAACATACCTCTTTCTCCTTTAGCAAAGCTGCATAATTGACTGAAAGTGCTTTAATTTCTGCTTCAGACTCCTTAAGCTTCTTTATCTCGACTTTATAATGCTCAATCTGTATATAAAGAAGAAAAATGTTTCAGCCACCATCAACAGTACATACCTGCGACATTAAATTATGGAGCAATTGAAATGGGCAACTTAAAAGCCTATTTCCGTAATAACAGCTTAATCTTTCTTAGCAATGTACTAGTACTACTAAATATTCCCTTCATATCTTGGCAAATTTCAACCTACAATTGGGACATATAAATTTTCAACTTCCATTTCAGATAGGACGACAATAAGCAAAACTTGAATCAAGATCCCCAATCCAAAACCTAAAAACTATAGGTTGAAACATCAAGATAAGCAAGAAAACAGTACTTCCGAATTGTGGGAGGAGCCAATTCCGTTAGACAAGGGAGAATCGGGTGCGGACGATCTGGAATAAGCGAGACTGTGTGAGAGTCTCCGATCAGCAAAAGGAGAAACTTGACCGTCTCCTCGTGTTGTGCCATAGATCCCTAGCTCCTCGTCATCATCGTCATCGTGAACATCCAATGCAATCTTGTTCAAATTCTCCTTCAAATTCGCAATCGAACTGAACATGTTTATAAAATCTTGAATTTGTAATCGACCGGAAATTGAAGAAATTTGTCTGTGAGCACTGGTGTGAGATCTGGTGACGGGGAGAGAGAGAAAGAGAGAGGGCTGTAGGCTAGATCTAGAGGTTGGGGGAACAAGTTTTATTTGGGCTACAACAACAGTATAGACATATAAACGCTTTATATATATATTATGTATATTTATTAATATAATTCGCAATCGAATTGAACATGGTTTCCCATTTTCCCTGCTAATTTGAGTAATTTTGGGTTACGATTTTTATGCCTATAATAGTTTGGATATGTTTATCTAATGCATATAATGACAACAATAATATTGCGATAAATTTCATAATAAAAGTACATAATTACTTTTAGAAAAATTTAATACGATAAAAAAACTTGTATCTTTTTTAACCTTTGTTATTGATCGTATATTTTTAATACTATAATTAATCAATTTGGTTGGTCATCACATGAGTTGATCCTAACACATCGTCTATGGTCATATTTCAAGTGTAGTGTTTAAGTCATTGATCGATTTTATGGATAAATTGAGTCGTCAACCCTTATTTTATGCAAAAATTATCCTGAACCCATTTGATTGAATTTAATAAATATACGAGTTGATTGGTTGAATACGCGCTTTGTTTTTTGAGCGTTGCTTGGAAGATGACTTGATTATATTTTGTCCGGAGTTGTCGTTTACGGTTTATTAAAGTTTAAAGGCTTAAGAGATAGTTCAAATTTAAGGTTTCCCTATGAGTTTTCTTGTAAACTTTTTCGACTAACACAATCTCTTCACTTTCTTTTGTTCTGTTTGTTTGACGTTTTGTCTTGTGATTCTATATGATAAGTGGTTCTTGATTGGAGGCCTCGCTTATTAATTCTTTTTGTTTATCCATTTTGTTTATTTTTATTTATATTATTTTGACGGTCAATCCGTAAGTTATTTCATGTTCTTTTGATATACTTGGTTTGTCTTACACATGTAGAATTTATTTTCGTTGCTAAAAAAAATATTTTAATTTCAAGTTTTTAATTTATAATCTTAACAAATAGCTATATTTTAAGAAATGGGTTAGATAATTCTTCATATTATTTGAAGTTTTTAATTTATACATGAAAGCATATTATTACCCCCCAAAAATTCAGGTTATAGAAACTTATTAACTACCAACCGCATCCAAATCCCGGTCCGAAACCAATCGCTCAACTATAAATTTGTATGCACTTAAAAAACTGACAAAACATCGGGTTTACTGGTACACATATCAGAGATATGGGCCGGGTTTAGTAATTCACCAACCAACCCACCAAAATTGCCTAGAGGCCCAATGGTCCGAAAACTCCTTATAAATTGTCATTTCCACTTCATACAAGATAGCCGGCCATAGCCTGGAGTTCTTTGATATCTTAGGGTTTGCAATTGAGCCTCGCACTCATTCATGTTCTGCCAGCCGCCATTGATCCACTCCCTTTCTTTTTACTCGTTTCGTAGTTTTTTCACTCTTCGTTTACATACAATTAGCTAGCCACCATTGATTCTCTTCCTTTCTTCTTCCTCGTTTCATAGCCTTCAACTCTTCGTTTATATTGTATTAGCTAGATGTGATGACGAGAAGAAATGATTAAGTCTGATGAGCTCGTCTCCGATGATTAATCTCATATCGGTTCGTATTCCCTGAGCATCATATAAGATCTATTTTTGATTGATTTGTTTGTCGATTTTTATGTCGTGTGATATAATATCGAGGGACCTATGGAGGAAGTGCTCATGATTTTATATCTCAATGCACTTTTATCCAAGTTTGCCTTCGAATACTGAAAAACAGTGGAAAAAATGTTTTTTCGGATCAGATGCTTATTCCAGATTAAGATCTATTCATTTTTCCCATACAATCTTATTATTTTGGTTTAGCGTTTTGAATAATTATGTAATACGTTTATCTACGGCGAAGGTCCCAGCAGAGAGGTTAGGGTTCTTCCTCCACTATTGAGGGATTGAGGCCTCTCTAACAATCATTTTACCCTTCGCATATTATTCGAGCCGTATGGATTCAGATTTAACTAAAATAATGTTTTTATAGTTCGATTTGAAATCCCGGGCAACATGTTTTGAATATATGATAAATCAATTGATGATTTGGATATCATCTCACGACGGTCGTCTGAAGCACTAATTTTGTATTAGTGCTGATATTGATGTGAATTTTCCAAATTCTGATGATTTCTCTTCATTTGTATCAAACAATTGTTCTTTTTGCTGGGAGCATATTGATGAACATTCAGATTCCGATAATTCATGAAGGATACAACACCTCCTACTCATACTGAATGCTTCCCTTCAATTATGAATGTGTGCACATCTTTTTTGAAACATCCAAATTCAGTTTATTTTCTCTCCAGTTAGTATTAAACTTCGATCATATCTGTCAATATATAGTTTTTGCTGGTAGCATAGTGATGAACATTCAGATTCCGACAATTCTTGAAGGATACAACACCTCCTACTCATACTGAATGCTTCCCTTCGACTATGTATTTGTGCAGATATCTCTACGATTTATCTAATTTTGATGACTTCTTTGAGTTAAACGTCATTTATATTTCGTTAAGACTATACATTTGGTGGAAGCATAATGATGATCATTCAGATTCCGACAATTCATGAATGGATACAACACCTCCTACTCATACTGAATGCTTCCCCATGATTATTCATTTTATAAATATGTTATTGTTTCTATCTTTTGTGTTTAAGTAAATTTGATGATTTTGTTCTTTAATTTATAAGTGTTAGCCCTTTAATATTCTAACCAAAATATTTGTCAGCCCTTAAATATTTTTCTTCTATAATTATTAGACTAAACCTCTAACAACACCACACTAAATCATCTTGAACTCATTTTCGTGACATGAATCCATTGTTGAAGATTTCGTATACATTGGAGGAGTTTGATCGAGTTTGTAGCTCGTAACTACCATAATTTTTGTTAGGCACATTGGTTCTTGTTGATTCTTTCACCACTGTTACTCATTCTCCTCTACTTTGTCTCTATGGATTCATGTTATGAATACGAGATGTTTAGCTTGTTCTTTTCATGCACTTTGTTTAGTCTTATTCATGGATCTATGTATTGATAATTGTTCCTAGTATGGATGAGATTTATAGTAATTTAATATTCAAGTGATGATTGTTTAGATGTCTATATTTACTAGAGTTCGTTTAGTTTGCAAAGTGTTAATCTATGCTAGATCAATTAGATACTTTGTATGTGTTTGGCATGACATTTACACTAGTGTAAATGGGTGTTTATCAGTTTAAATTTTTTTAACTTGGTAGGGCAATTTACACTAGTAGAAAGTGTTTTAGAGTGTTTTTAAAACCCTTATCTCACCCACGGTTTTTGGTTTTTACTTCAATTCTTCTTTCTTGTGTCCCTCTTCTTTGCTCATTATCGGCGTGTCAAAAACCACAATTTGTCGATTCAGTATCAACCTCGCAATCTCTCATCTCTCTCCCTATCTCGATCATTTATCTTCTTCGTTGTTCTCTATTGGGTTAGTAGGTTAGAATTGGGTTAAGAGTTAGGGTTTATATTGTCTTGCAGGTTTGTAATGGGTATAGGCTGAAATTTTTAGATTGTTCTCGTCGGTGATGACTGTCTCTGTGTTTGTAATTGAGATGGATTGGAACTTTTAGGCTAATTTGTCTTGCAAGTTTACGCTTGCTCTGATGGGGGCTTGTTTGATTGAGGTGGTGGATCATCTTTTCCCTCAACAATCTCGTATTTACACTGGGGACAAGCATTAACACACTTTGAATGGAAGAAATGCGAGCATTGAAGCTCCCTAAGATCATCATCATCCACTTATGTCTCCAGGCATATGCAGCACACCATATTCATCATTACTAGTTTTGATTTTTCTTCATATGTTTGGCGTATAGGTGTTTAAAATTAACAGTTACTAGCAAAATCAGCACACCTGGAATATAATTACTAGTTTTGATCTTAGGGAGCTTCATATTCCTGGGATCTTAGGGAGCTTTTAATTAAAAAATTCAGATCATTAAGCCACCTGTGTAATTTGTAAATACAAGATTGTTGAGAGAAATGAAGTAAAATTAATAACTGCTACAAGATTGTTGATGATCTTACGGAGCTTTCATGTATAATTTTTACGGATTCACAAGTAATTGACTTACAGAAACACTAACGCCGATAAATACAACCAAACACTTGTTAGGATTTAAAAACACTTTCAAACACAAACTCTAGTGTTTTTTCTTTGTCACCCAAACACGCACTTTGTTTTTGGCTCGGACGAGTCAATTGATACAAGAATTTGACTGATAGTAGTTGACTTGTAACTCGGCTGTAGTTACCTAGCTTTACTCGACCAATCCTAGTTACTTACCACTCTTGAAGTGTTTTGGTTGATCACTTGATCACAAACTTTTCATTTTATTTTACAACACTTATTTTCATCTACTCATATTCTTAGAATGAGGAGAATGACCATGACTACTAGTCATATATATTTGCATTGCCAAGACCTTATACTTGGATTTATATAATGATATTTATTGAGTGTAGATCTTGATTTTAAGTGATATATTTTACAACACTTATATAATGATATTTATAGAATGAGGAGAATGACCATGACTACTAGTCATATATAGTTGTCACAAGTCCATCAATGGGTATGACAAGAGGGAAACGTTGACTATGCACTGATTGAACACTTGAAAATTAACCGCTTTTTGTCTATGTGTCAATCAAAACAACTTTCATCTCCTGCATAGTCTTACCAAAAAGAGCAATCGCCAAAATGTGTTGGGCTTTAGGGGGAACGGTGTTCATAACAGTAAAAATAGATAAATCAAAATCAGGATTAGAAACCTGAAGATTGTCCAGAGCTCCATAAAACTCATGGTCCATATCAACAACTTAACTGTTACGCAAAATGTGGTTGTGAAGTACCCAAAACTGGGCTTTGGAGGCAACAAAAGCAAAGGAAGACGCCTCCATGGCAGAGTATAACCCAAACCCCCCAAATTAAATAGACAGATAAGCAAGCCACCACTGAAGATCTCCAAAAAAGAGCCCCCACAAATCACAATATCCTTGACTAATCTACGAAGCCCAACATCAAAATAAGCGGCTATGATCCGGATGACAAGTCCTCGGGCCAAAAAAACATCTTAACAACATCCATACAATAACGAAGTAGGAAAGCTCACTCTCCGGGCTCTTCAATTGTGGAAGAAGATGAACTTAACCGCCTTAACCGCTCTCTAATAAACCCCTCATCTCAATTCACTGACCCACTCAATAACTTAAAACCCATCGTCGCCCTTACAATGCCCTATGGGAATAACTCATTTCTAAGTTTCGACCCATCACACGAAGGTCAAAAGAGCTCTTTGTGAGTATTCAACTCGAGACCTAAACCCAGACCAAACTCTTGAATGAATTTAAAATTTTGGTGGACCGAATATTTGAAATTTTCAAAGCACGAAACAACACAAAAGTCTTAGCAACAAAACTCGTTTTAGTTTACGGAAACAATTATAATGTTCAGTATTATGATTTTAACAAACACTAATTTTAATTTAATTTAATTTAATTTGAATTTAGAAATAGTTTATAAGAAATTTTCGTGCAATTAATAATTATAAAAACCATCGCAAAATGATTTTGTGTAATTAATTTTCGGTTGACACGTAAACCTTAAATTGTCTCCTTTAACACTTTTGTAATAGATTAGATAAAACTCCAAAATTATTTATACATATTGATTTTTATCTCTAAGTGCTTGAACTAATAAAGCACAAAAATATTACGCTAATAAACTAAAAGCTTAAAATACAAAATATTATAAAAAGTTTTTTTTAACACTTTTGTGATAAATTAGATAAAACTCCGAAATCATTTATACATATTGATTTTTCTCTAAATACTTGAACTAATAAAGCACAAAAATATTACACTAGTTGTATAAAAGCTCAAAACGATTCTCCTAAAAACTACGTCTGTAGACTTGGAAGACACAAAATTATCATGCAAGACCCGATACACCATCTCGAGAATCTCGACGGCATCAGCAGCAAGAAACTCAAACGTTTCAAAAGCGAACAGAAGAAACACATGTTGGTTTTCAACGTAAGTCCTTTCATGCTTATTGACATTCGCACATGCCGTGTTGAGGGCTGCTTTACCTACGATAAAAGGCTCGGTACCCAAACTAACCAGAGGAGAGACCCTTGTCAAATCAATACAAGCATGTTGACCACCAACTCATCCAAACACTAGCACATCAACCGGCCTCAACGTAGATTTCCCTTCCCGCGGGCCAGTTAAGAAGGTCACAAACGCCTCCTTCTTAGTCGAAACTCCTACTCTCCTAATCACGTCACATAAAACATCGCGAACTAAATCATGTCTATATTTGAAGCCAATAAGGTCTTTACAATGAATCGCATGCTCCAAAAAATCCAAAGCTCTCCAACAATTGGATATAGGACAAATCGCATCAGTAGGGAACAAAGAAATCATAAGGCGATACTTAAGGAGCGTGTGATACTCAACTGGAGACATACACTGTCCAATCCCCTCAATGGGTATGGAAAAAAGGAATTATTGGCTATGCGCTAACTGCAAACACTTAAAAATCGCTCTCTGTCTGAGAGTCGAATCAAAAGTCACGTTCATGTTTGTACTATTGTATCGAAAAGAGCACTCACCAAAGCATGTTGAACTTTAGGGAACGGTGTTCTTGATAGTAAACCATAAAGATCGAAACTATGTCATAAACGTAAACAAAATATTAAATACATTATTGTTTAGTTTATATAGATTTAGGTGGTATTTCCAAATCCTTGTTAAATTTACAAAAAATAATAAATACATTAGTGTTTAGTGTATATAGTTTTTGCTTATTTTGATTATATTTATATTTCATTTAACGCCTATTTACGCTTACACTATGTATTAAATCTAGAATGCCCGAAGTTATATGCCTTAAATCTGGAATATACTACATGAACTAATGACAAAAAGAATCCCATAAAATTATCAATATCAACAAAACAATTATTTGATAATATTAACGATTTTAAACGTATTTCTTCATTTTCTTGTCGCCGAGTGCATGGGCGGCCCAAAAGCTCTCTCGTGTAATCACGTCCATTATATTCAAATTATTATTCTATTATAATATTAAACTTATCTCCTTATCGCTTAAATCACAATTTCTGCCCAGATTTCTCACTTCCGTGATTATCCTTTCATATATCCACTCTTCGAAATTCTTCGCTCAATCTTCCCGTCAACCGATCACGACAGCATTCAATCGATGTCCATCTCCGGTCTCACAAACATCCTCTCCAATCCCAAGCTCGAATCCCTCAAACCACACAACCCTAACAGCAGGGTCAATGTCAATTGCAGATTTGATTTTAGGGTTTGCGCGAAGACTAAGGATTATTATGAGGTGAAATTGACTCATTCGGAGTCGAATTTGAGAGGTGGTTATGGTCAATTCTCGGCTCCTGTGAAGCCCAGCAATCCGAAGAAGAGCAAGGAAGATGAAGAGCGGCAGAATTATTATGTGAATATGGGTTATGCGATTCGGACTCTTCGGGAGGAGTTTCCGGCTTTGTTCTACAAGGAGCTTAGCTTTGATATTTTCAGGTTTGGTCTTCTTCGTGTTCTCCCAGTTACTTTTGGTTGAATTTTTTGTTTGTTGAATCAGAATGGTTGGAGATGGAAATTATCATTATATGGGAGTAATTGAAATGGAAATTGTGTTTGAATATCTGTTGGTGCTTCTGATCATATAAGTGGCGTTTTTTATGCATCTGAAACGGCTTTCTCTGATCAATCTAGGATGTTAGTTGTTGAATTGTTGGTACTTATGTTTTTCAGTTTATGTTGAGCTTTGACCATGGATGAACTATTAAGTTCCAATTTGAAGTTAAATTGATAGGAGATGATCAAACTCAATCAATTTCTGTATTCAAGTTTCATCTTTGGTGTAAATGTGTAATAGCCTGGAATCATGATTTTCTGAATTGGTCTGATTTGACAAAATTTCATCTAGCTTTGCAATTGAATCACATAACTGACATGAGTCTATTTTGAATCCTCTATTATAGAGATGATATTGTCTTCAAAGATCCCCTCAACAAATTTGATGGAATTGAGAACTATAAATCAATCTTCTGGGCACTAAGATTCCACGGCAGGATATTCTTCCGCGCCTTGTGGATTGAGATTATGAGTGTCTGGCAGCCAATGGAGGGTGTGATTATGGTACGCTGGACCATCCATGGCATTCCGCGAGTCCCATGGGAGAGTCGTGGTCGATTTGATGGCACGTCTGAGTACAAACTCGACAAGAATGGTAAAATTTACGAGCACAAAGTTCATAATATTGCAATGAACTCCCCTCCAAAATTCCATGTATTGGGTGTAGATGAATTAATCCAATCCCTTGGCTATTCTTCAACACCAAAGCCTACTTGCTTTGAGTTCTCATCCTCGAGTTTTGGCACATTAATGGAGAAATTCCCCTTGTTTACGCACAATTCAGAGTCTTCTTCTTCTTCTTCAGATCATTGGATTCAAGAACCTGAAACTTCTCATGAATCATAGTTCTGAAGGTTGAAATAAGAAAGTTTTGGTGTGTAGTTACTTTTATATTTGGATTATCAATCACATTTTGGAGAACTCTGATCTTGATATGGTGCTTTAAGATATCAGCTGAAGGTCTCCCATGGCTGCTTTTGCAAACAATAATAAGATCATGCAGTCATGGGAGTCCATATGAAAGTAAGACTAGTCTCTACCCCTTTTAATTGCTTGTAAATATAGAATACGTATATAGAATATTGTTTTCTTGTTTTTCCTTCATGAGTTATATAGAATATTGTTGTTTTGTTCTGCATACTTTCTGGTGAATATTAAAGATCCACGTAGGAGGTTATTAGTTTAGTCTCAGCCGCTCCATCAATATTTTGACAAGAAATGCATGACATGAAGAAAAATTGCAATTGATGCAAAAAGCTCAATCTTATCTACAAATCTGCAATCCATGATGTACAAGACTTGTATTGCCGTACAACGAGGGGTTGTTTGGCGATTTCGTTTAAAGTAAAAGGAATAGAAAAGGTTACATGAGGTTAATTTTGTTTTGATCTTCCTTATTCATTTTGGAGGCGATTCAAAATGGATACCAAAAGATCATTGTCGAGACGGATTCGGAAACTGTGGCTTAGGCTTTCAACAAACAACAGGTCTTTCTCGAAAACCCGATTACACTTTGACGATTTCATATATTTGCTGATAAAGTGGTAGATGAACTTGCAAAAGTTTACCTCTCAGTAGCGAACAAGTCTTTCTAGAAAACTAGTCGGAAAGTGTAATCGAGTTAGCTCTTTTTGAACAACTCTAATATACTTGTTCATTAATTTTTTTTAATTACGGACGAGCAACCAAACATACCCTTAAACTCACCAATCACCGCCCTTTTTATCGGCTCCAACCGGTTTATACAAATCGTTTCTTAGTTTGCAGTTGTTGGTGTCACAAGCGGTTTCCTTAGTTAACCGTTGTCGAGATGTCCAAATGGGTCAACCGCCAAACAACACAATTAATTTCTCTAAAGACATGCCTAATCTGAATTTCATCAAAGAAACGAATATCCAGCTTGGAGTCGGATAAAACCATCTCTACCTCGCACATTCAACTTCAAAATCCTTCTAATGCCTTGATGACACACAAATTGTCACCATCGATTTCGATCTTTTTTTATTTATTTATAATTTGATAGCTTTAAAAGCAATAATGATAAACTCTTCATTATTGTGGTTTTGGATAACAAAACTGATGGAATTTGCCTTAGAGTCATGTTTAGAGCCATCAAAATTAAGTTTGTGAATTTAGGCTCCAGTTTATCCCATTTATTTTTTTTCCTTTCCACTTAGTAGTGTTATTTTTTTTTTGCCTGGTCTAATGTGGGTTTAATTCGTAATGAAAACAATTGAGTTATTTAATGAGTCAAGAGACTCATTTTGAAATTTTTTTTTTCCTATAAGACCAAATAGTAGCGAAACAAGTGAACTCTCTTTGTACACTTTATCTTTAATTTTTCGAAAAATGTCATTTAATTGTTCTATCAATTATTTGTTTTGTAAAAGGACAATTTATGAGTAAATGACCTAGGGTCTGTTTGGAAAGTCATTTTTACTAATTTATTGGAGCTTATCAAGTTTATGGAAAAAAATACATAAGCTATAAAATGAGCGTGTGTAGACCCAAACACTTTTTGGTAATTTTTCTTATTACAAATACAACCATATAAAATCCATATTTAAATATAAAGTAAACTCTTTTTGGTAATTTTACACTTGTATCAATTTCAATAAACTTTGTTCTACCAAACATCCATCAAACTTATAAAAAAAAAGCTCGTTTAATCAACTACATATGTCAACTATTCAATAAACTGAATCTTTGCCGAGGGTATAAAATCTCGTAAAACCATTTTCTAAAATCTCCAAAACAATCAAACATAATTGGCTAAGGCATCATCAACAACATTAATTGTACTTAAACGGAGAGTATTCCGTACTTTTCAAGCTTTATTACGACATGTCTTCGGTGACAATTAAGCATATGAAAGTTGGACAATCTCTATTTGTAGGAAATTACCCGACCTATCTTTACAATTACCGATCATAATAATGCTCGGATGTATTTGAAAAAGAATTACACATATATAACCGACCTGATCAATGTAAGCTCGTTTAACATATTCCGTAAGAATTATATATATCTAGTAATCTATTATAATGAGTTGAAGAAAATTTCATAATATCCAATCCCGATAAGTCCGATAAACCTCATAATTCGCCTCTACCGAATAAGCCTAAGCCCACTATCGTAAACACACTAGTAAACTTGTACTTTTTCAATTTTCATAATTTTTCAACAATACTAAAAACAAAATACACATTGATACAAATTTAAAATGAGTTATAATTCAACTAACATTCCAATATCTACTAAAATCATTTTATACATATTTTAATATTCTATAGTATTTTTCTCTAACTACTTATAGTACTGTATTATAATTAAAATAAATTTAACACTAAACTTTAACTAGTTAGTAAATTACACACAATCATAGTAGTATAAATCCAAATTCACACAACATGTTGGCCCACGATTTATGAATCATGAGTTTACTTTGATTGTCAATTTGTCATTTCATGAACTAAAGTTTACTATTATAACCCTATATATGATCTAATAATAATAAACTTTTTATTTTTCTGCAAAAACTGCTTAAAATCATTCATTTTTGTGATGCACATTGGGAAGACTGAGCATCTCACCTTTCCCACCCAACTCATTTATTGCTCTGCTCCTTCCGAAAATCGACTTCAACCCTCTCGCTCCATTGCTTCACCTCCACTCTCTCCCACTTCACGTTCGCTCTCCAATCTCATCTTTATCAAACCTCAATCCCTGATACATACAACATCAACTTCATACTTCAATTTGGTTTCAATTTTGAGTTTCTTTAGCTACTCGCTTCTTTTCCGATTTGAATTGTTGTTTGTTTCTAGGGTTTTGGATAGTTGCGATTAGTGTTAGATTGTGATTTCGTTGTAGAAGAAGTTGAAATGGAAGTGGAACCGCTGAAGCTGGAGGCTCCGCCTATGACTTACGACGAGGCGTCATTGGAGCGAAGCAAGAGCTTCGTTAAAGCCTTGCAGGTTTTTTTTTCCGATCATCTTTCTTGTTAGATCTGGAATTTTGTTTTTACTCTAGAATGTGGGTTTGCTTGCGCATGTGGTTCTACTATTTGATCTGAGTTTTGCTTAGTTGTTAATTCTCAAATTGATGTTGACTTCTCAATTTTTTGGCATATTATCTTGTACCTTAAGAGTTCGTCGCTGATTAGCTGGAATGTGAATTGTGATTAATACATTTACTTTTTAGTTAACAAAATCTCATATGTGACTAGTCTACATTATTGCTTCATAACATTAGTTTTTATATTCCATTTTGTTGCTCTATTTAGGGGATTAGGATATATTGCAGTTATCATCCGTCCACTTTGTACTCTCATAATAAGCAATCACACATGTGATATTATATGATTATTGTGTTATCATTTAGAAGAGTGGTTAGGTGCAAATTTCCCAAACAAGTATTTTGGTTTTCCCAATCAAATTTCCCAAACATGATTGCTAAGGACAGTGATGGTAACGTACTATAAAAACCCACTCAATGGGTTCCATCTTTCAAGTAAACTCCCAGTTTTTATTTTTTCTGTTCAACTGCTCCACAATGAAATTTAGGGAAGAGGGAATGAAAATCAGTAAAAAAAAAAGAAGAAGAAAATGGTTTCATTGTATGAAGACCAGTGGTCTTGACTCTTGAGGGATATGCACTGATACTTCTTCGGACTCTTCTTACTAGATAAACTTGAAAATCAGAAGGCAAGGTTTCTGAATATGATTTTTCAAGTCATTTGAAAAGCTGATTCCATGTGGCTACGGTTAGTTTATGCCCTACTGTCATCTGAGGTGTTTCGTTTGATGAAAATGGAAAGACATGTTAGAATTGGTTTGAGGTGTGGAATAAGGATACTAAGGCCATGTATTAACAGTGTTGAGATAACATTTAGAAGAATATGAAGTTGCTTCTCAATACTCAATTATGTCAGAGTAGAATGATAAGGTTTTTAAAATGGAGGATTGGAGATTATATTACAAGCTTCCTGGGCATGCTAAAGTGTTAACTATTGTTTCTTAAGTAGCTAAATATCATGTTTCACACTGAAGTTTCTTTCAACTTCTGCGAATTTGTAGTAGTCGTGTTTTCTTGGTGAATGAAGGTTCATTTTATAAATAAATGATCAAATATGTGATCTTGGTTGTGTTGTGGTTCATGTACTATTTTGAGTAGCTTCTTGAATGGGTCATCAAGCCGCTATTCTTCCTTCTTCTCTTGTGCACTTTCTGAGGTAGAAGAGAGTGTCATCTCAAGTTGATTATATCTATGAAAATGAAAGATTTTCTTTCATCAAAGCACCATATAATTCATGGATTTTAGCTGAACAATTGGTTGATTTTACTGAAGAAATTGGACTGTCACTAATTTTGATTGTTTCTTTCTGCATAGTTTAATAGAGGCGTTGAAACTTGAGAGGTTGATCGATATCTAGTGGATTTACTTATGTCTTTAATTTGAGTACGTGGAAGAAATAGTTTTAGAGTAGACTTAACAGATCTTTGCCTCTCTGGTGCTCATTGATCAAGTTACATGACACACGCATAAACCATTTGCCTATCTGTTGTTTTATTGCTGCCTTATCAATTTCATAATATGAATTTTTCCTTTTGTTGCATGGTACTGACTTACTTTGTTAATTTAAAAATTAGGTGGAGACTACACTATTAAACTGCATTCATGTTATAACATTTTATATATTCCACTATTTTGTTCATCCAGTCCTCTCACTTTTTAGATTTAAGTTTTTTATCAGATAATTTTATTGGAGACCAAAAATAAATTCTTTCCACATTTAGTAATTTGCTTCTGTGATTTAAATTTGTTCGATTGATTGAAGTTTGACTCCTTTTTATCTCTTGATGTTGCAGGAACTCAAGAACTTGAGACCACAACTTTATTCCGCTGCTGAATATTGTGAGAAGTCTTATCTTCATAGCGAGCAGAAACAAATGTAAGCCAGATCTTCCGCAGCTTAAATGATTTGCATATCTTCTGAAGTTAGTACTTAACCTGTCAGGTTTTCTGATGTAAATTCTGGCCATTCACTTAAATGTTTGGCTGGATTGTAGTTGACCTGAAATTGTCTAGATAAGTAATGAAGGTTGCTTTAAAAAGTAAAAAAAGAAAAAGAAAGCTAACTTGTGAAGGGTTTTTGTTATTTTTCTGTAATGATTTTGACTCTGTATGATGGTTTTCCTTTAATATGTGCAAATAAAAAGCTTAGGCAACTGCATTATCTTACTATAGCCTTACACTTCCTGAACTTTCTTGAAAAAGCTCAGGGAACAGCAGTATCAGGATTTGTGTATGCTGTTTGTGATTGCGTCCTGGACGTGGTCTCTTCTCTTCCGGTTTATCTTACTATGTATTCTATGAAAGAATACTTTTTGGTTTAATGAAGTCCTCTTCCCTCCCATACGTATTTAGGGTACTCGACAACTTGAAAGACTATGCTTTACAAGCTCTTGTAAATGCTGTCGATCACCTTGGAACTGTTGCATACAAATTGACTGGCCTTGTTGAGCAGCAAACTATAGACGTGGACACTGTGGATCTGAGACTTGCGTGCCTAAACCAGGTAAATTCACTTGATATTATATATTAATAGACTTGTAGACCTGGCAAAATGAAATAAAATTAACTTGAAAGAGAAAATATATGTAATTAAATTTAACATTAAAAATTTTAATTTAGCAGTTGGATTTGAGATAACAAACATGATAACACCCAAAATCTGAATTGTGAAACTCAAATTAAGAAAAATATGAAATAACCTGACTGGATTTGACCCAATGTCAACTGAAACTTGATTAAACACATCTCTACACAGCTTGCTTGACACAGCCCAACATAACATGAACTTGAAAGGCGCAAAGGAAATTGAACCACAAGATTACTGCTCCTTAACATCTTCCTTTATTCTTATTATCAGCAAGTTCTCACATGCCAAACTTATATGGATAAAGAAGGCCTCAGACAACAGAGGCTACTGGCTATCATTCCTAGACATCATAAGCGGTACATATTACCAAGTAAGAATGTAAAGAAGTCTCTACTTAGTGGTGTGAATTTACCTTACTTACATATCTGTCTTACATGTATTTACTCTATTGATAGATTCAACCAATAAAAAAGTGCATTTCAGTCCTAATACACAGACAGATCCTAGCCAAGTTCACGCTCATGCTCGACCACGGGTTCATCCCTCAGGTATGTGTTTCTTCGTTCGAAATTTAATACTTAACATATGATGCTATTCCTCATTCTCAATATTTAACTTTTACTGCATGTAAAACTTCAGTTACTCAGCAAAAGACTCTCTCTTGGCACTTAGCCTCTGGAACAAAACCTTCAAAAAAATGGACTTATAGGTCTCCTATGAGGTTTGTCCAATTCTACCCACTTCATATTTTGACTGTAATAGTCTTCCCTCCTTTACAGAAGTTTGATTTGATTTCGCTTTCTACCGTTTTCTTGCAGTTCTGAATTGCAGGAGCCTTATGCAAAATCACCTCCAGTATTCCATCTATTAGGTATGTCTACTTCGTGCTCAAACATCGTCATTTTGGAAGAACTTCCCTAAATAACTAAACAAATTCATTTGTTTTGATGTCATGTTTGCCACCATAGACAATAAAGACGTCTTCCAGACAAGATCTCCAACAGCTACACATATGTCTAATAGGAATCACTCTTCTGGTGTTGTCCGACCATTTGCAACCTCATCCAAGGTAGACTCTACAAAAGTGATATCCTGATATCTCTCTAAAAATAGCAGTATCAAAGATATCAGTCATACTCATACCTCGTATATATGATCAATCAATTTGTAGGATTCTTCTCCGGGGTCAAGGCCAATGACACCATACAGGTCATTTGATAACTCCAGCCGACAGCAACAGGTCATCCGTGCCCCTCCACGCACCAAAAGCGTTCTATCTTCCTTTTTCGTAAAACAGAAAGCATCGAAGCGTCAGGCTGGCAGTGTAGCATGATAAGTACCGAAACAAAAATGTGAGGATGAACATCTACTCTATTGGGAATACTGATCAATGTGAGTTCCCATATATTATTACATCATGGTCTCTTTTAATCTGTGCTAGTTAAGATTGCTAGGAATAATGTCATACAGGCTTTTCCCCATTTGACTCAGTAAACTATCAATAATGTAAGGCCTTTTCCCTTGTATATAATGATCTGTTTTTGTACGAGTAAATCAATCAGAAATCATTCAATTGTGTAAAGTATCCAATCACATGCATTTGAAGTATCTGAGATGCAACATTAGATGATTTTACATGTAATAAGTGACATTGTGTGTCTAAAATACATGTTATATGTAACGTGGGTTCAACATAGGACCTCTTCAAAATATATCTCACTATGCTATGTGTGCAACATTAGAGTCAGATTGCGGTTTCAATATTTTAATGATATTGCGGTATGGTAAAAATATCATTTTTTGAATATTTCAGATCAATAATAGTCAATTATACATGACTACAAAAAAACGATATACCGGTGGTTTTACCGATCTATGCTAGATCACATTAAGGGCCCGTTTGGTTTGAACTCCGGAAACGGAAACGGAATGGAAACGTATCTAGTCCATACGTATACTCATGTTCATGAAGTTTTTGGGAATCATTCCTTGTGGTTTGAAGTAATTGTAGTAGAAATTGATTAGTTTTGATATATTATAGGGTAACAAAATGGGGAAAGCTAAGTGCATTTTGCATAAAACTACATGGAATGATTTCATGAACAAGGTATCAACGTGGACTATATTCATTTCCATTCCGTTTCCGTTTTCGGAGTTACAAACAAATGGGGTAAGATCTTAATCGTACATCTAACAAGTAACACGATGTTACCTAGGATTCATTTGGTGAGGGTTAATGTGGAATCCTTATCTACATGTTTTAGTGCATAAATGCTCTCATTCATATATAAATAAGATCAATACAAAATTTATTAGTAAAACTTTATTATAAGGTCTAAAAATTATTAATTTTTAAATGTTCTCATTCATATATAAATAAGATCAATACAAAATTTATTAGTAAAACTTTATTATAAGTTCTAAAAATTATTAATTTTTAAATGCTCTCACTCAATATAATATTTATTTAGTAAAATTTTATTATAAGTTCTAAAATTATCTATTTTAGTGCACTAAATGCCGAAGGTTGAATCTTTGCTACATTTTGGATCGTATTTTCATCGACCCCAATTGTTTGTTCAATCCTAGCTTGCTCAATCTCATATGCATTCTGAACGTCAATGTCCTTTGAGCGAGAACAATTGCTTCCAAAAGGTGACATGTACGTCTCAATTGTTTCTAGATTCTCATCTCTTGTAAGTTTCTTCTCGTTAGATACATTACAATCATATACTAAAGTTACACACAAAACATTATTAAAAAAACGCTATCCAAGAGAAAAAAAACATGGGATATTAAAAATCTAATATCATGAGAATGGTGCCAAGTCAGCTAAACACGTGGACGGAGGCTTGCTTTCGAAAATCGAAACCGTAAATGTTCATGAAAATGATGCCAATTCAATTGA
Source organism: Fagopyrum tataricum (assembly GCA_002319775.1). Taxonomy (NCBI): domain Eukaryota; kingdom Viridiplantae; phylum Streptophyta; class Magnoliopsida; order Caryophyllales; family Polygonaceae; genus Fagopyrum; species Fagopyrum tataricum. The sequence goes on from CM008283.1 coordinate 4,862,290, forward strand.
AAAAGTGGAGAGCAATGCAACCCACTTTTCGAAATAGAAATTGTTCATGAAAAGGATGCCAAGGCAGATGAACAAGAGGAGAACAATGCATCCGTCGATCAAGAGAATGATGCCAGAAATTATTCCTAACACAAATATGGACCTTGAATGATAAGTTCATAGATCTCGAAGGCAAACTCGCAAAGCAGGAGACACATAAGAAGAAAACAACGCGATTAAGGAAAACAAAGGTGCAAATTCGCTCATGTAGAACATCATACAAGATTGCAAATGAATCTCTTGTGACATTGACAATTTGACATCATCCCAGGTGTCTTGGTACTATGAGCTTGCAAGTATATATATGGATTGTAATAAAAATTGTTACAAATATATTTGTTTCGAAGTTATAGTTAACCTGAAATTAGAACTTAATCCGTAATTTTTTCATATGTAAATTATGACATTAACCTAAAGATCTGGCTGGAAGTTAGTACTTAACTTGTGAAGGATTTTTGTTATTTTTCTGAAGCAATTTTGACTCTTTATGATAATTTTCCTTTACTATGTGCAAATTAAAAGCATGATAACACTCAAAATATATAAGTTATATACTTATATCTAGGGGTGAGCAAATATATTCGATCCAATTAATATAATTCACTAGTCCGAAGATCCAATCTGAAAAAATTCTATCCAATAATAATTGATGATTCGAGTCCGATCCAGGTAGATTTTTGAACTATTGAAGCGAAATTTTGAGAATTAAGTCAATCGGATATATTCGGCTGATCTGGTATACTCGAATCGGATATCTGATCTGACTAAAAGTATTAGATATTCATATTAAATCGGTTGATCTTTTTATAAATTTATCGGACACCTGGATATATACGCCCTATTATAACTATTTAATTCTATTAATAAAAGGCAGAGACAAAAGGTTTTATTACATGATTTATAAATTTTTATTCCACGCTGTATGCCTATAATTATTAAAAAATTATTAGATTTTTGCATAAAAATCGCCGCAAGGCAATGTTCGAGAAGCCCACGTCATAAAATAAAAATAGAAATATCCAGAGGGAGCTCCTAGTAATCCCGCGAATTCTCTCGAACTTGCAACGTCCTTCTCACTTCTCCCCTCTTCCCATTTCTCTCATAGTATTTAAACTTTCCATTTCCCCCTAATTTTCTCATCTCAATTTGCCAGAGAATACAAAATCACATCGATAAAGGGTTCAACTTCTTCGGATCTTCCTAGCATTCATCTTTCGGGTTTGTGGTTTGATTTGCACTGATAGCTCAGTCATTTGGATCTGTGGATTGTTCGGTTGCCCTTTGATAATCTTTTATTTCATTTTGTCTTTTTCTGTAAGTGATCTTTCTTCTCCTTTTGCGTTTTTTGTTTTGTATTTTCAATTGACTTTAATTAGCTTGGTGTTGATGCTCTAGAGGCAATTGAGATGGTTAGATGTTTGCCTATTTGAATTTCTAGGCTTAATTTGGTTCGTAATTCGTATACATGAAAGTTGTAGGAGTTTCACAGTGAATTAAAATTTAACAGCTAGTGGAATTTGTTGATTTGTTCCTCTTTGAAGCTTGAAAAAGTTTAATTTTTCTGGTTCGGGTTTAATTTGGAATTTTGGTTGATTATTGGGCTCATTAGGCTTAATTTGGTATGACAGCTTTAGGAGGTTCATATCGAATCAAATATTCAGAGCAAGTGGAATCTGTTCTTTTGTTTGATTTTTGGTTGTCTGGGTTATTCAACAATTAAAGTCTTCGAGATTGGTGTTTTGGGTTTTACAGTTCATTAATTAGGATGTTTTCAGAACAGTAAACTCTTATAAGATTTCGGTAGGAATTTCTATGAGATAGGGTGTTTAGGTGATTGATATTTGATTTCCCTAATGTGGCTAGTGGAATCAACAGCGAGCAGAAAACCCTATAAGTTATTTTCTATGTTAACCACTCCCTAATCATTAATCATTCGGACAAATGTGCAATGGTATTGCATCATAGTTGCGATCTAGTATTATTGTCTGGACCAATAGATCAAATAGTGGACTAAATCGATATGTTTGGAGCATCTTAGTACCCCACCTTATTTTTGCTGCTGTCTTGCCCGGTTAAATGGAACTAGTGTAGGCAGAGGATACTTTATTTGTAAATCTACTTTAATATGAAATAGGTGGTTTAACATAAGTTCAAATCCATTTTATGCTGTTAGGTTCTCTATTGGAATTTCGTCTTGTAGAAACGTAAGGTGATTTTTTGCTTTCTTTGTTTCTCTTTCTGCCTGTCTGTTTTGAAGCATTGCTCTCGAGTGAGTGTGGGTGTTTTTATTCTCTTTTACAGTTAGCATCACACACAGATTCAGTCAGTCAGCTACCAAGAGTGAAAAATGTTCCCTTCTTACGGGTACAACTGCCCATACCCTCAAGGGAGAGCTCATATGTCTGCTGATTGTCATCATCATCCTATCTCAGAAGGGCTGCCCCCTCAAATGAAGATGGAATCTTCAAGTTCTCCATTCATGTATGAAACATGGCCTCATCACTACGGATATCCAGCCCCCACCCAATACCATTCGTGTTGCAACCACAATCCTTACCCAAGTTACTATCCTTATAGGCCTCCTCATCCGCAATTTCCATCACTGCCACATCCTCAACATTGTTATGGGGGCTATCCTGTCTATCCCGAGCCTTATCCCTTCCATTATGCACCGCCACCACATTACACAATGGAACTTCCTAATTATGAATATGACAAGAGCATGCCCAGGGATTATCATTGCTGTGGATGTCATCCCCATCATAAGCTCGATATGAAGGGAGACAAGAGAGTGAAAATTGAAGAGCAGGAGCCAGAAGTTGAGAATAAAGAGGATTCTTTGGTTCCAACTGGTCCCAGCAGCCTCCGGCATCCGATTGTGTGGATGTCACCTGACTACATGACGAATCAGGAACGTCCCTCGGTTTCTAAACCTCACCAGGCTTTCCAGAGCCCTTTACAAGGGCCAAATGTTTGGAAGGGTTGGCCTCCACTTGACTATGAGAGCATCAAGAAGATCTTAGAAGGTGATGATGGTAGGAGGTCACAAGACCAGAAAAATAAACATTGGGTAAATCCCAAAGAAGACAAAGTTGCAGATCATCAAGAGGGACCAAGTGTCATGATGCCTCGACAAGACATCAAGAGGATCTTAGGAAGCAGTGGTGGCAGGGGATCACAGGACCAGCAGGATAAATGTTTTGCAGAACAACAAGATTTGAAAAGTGCTGGACAGGAACCAACGTCTTGGGGTCGATGGATGCCTTTGGATATGGAAAGTTTGAAAAAGATGTTGCAGAATGGGAATCTACAGAGAAATGAGGACGAAAATCAACCCAAGAATCAGAGCAATCAAGGGCCCTTTCCTATGATATGGTTGCCCTATACCAAAGAAGATAAGGCCCTGACAAAAGACGACAAGGACGCAAGTACTTCTGTCGAATCATCTAAACAGTACCCATGTAAGTCTGAACAAGGTAATGATCACACCCATAAATCCATTTCAAATGTGGGGGCTAAGGGTATTGAGGAAGGAAAACTATCGGTGGAGAAAAGTGATAAGCCTGTAAAGATCATTCCTGTGAAGCAAATGGATGAACCAATTGTGAAGACAGATAATGAGCTGAAGGCGAAGAATATTGAAGATAACAAAAAGTCCACTGAGAATGGTACTAAGAGTAAGCTGTCATCCCCTACAAAAGTGTCAAAATTGCCTCCAATATGCCTGAGGGTTGATCCACCAAAGAAGAAAAATGGTCAGGGGAAGTCAATGTCTCCTAGTCCTCTTGGAGATAAAGTTCAACAGTTTGACGTTGTGAAGCCTTCGTCATCTATCCCGGAAACCAAAGCCAAGGGCTTACAAAATGAAGCAGAAAAGAAGAACATTGATGTGCCACACCGAAAAACAGAAACTGCTAACGTTGAGGTAGAAAAACAATCAAAACATGGAGGAGAGGAAATTCAAAGCATAGGAGGCAAAGACGTCGGGCAACCGGCTAAGTCACAGGAGGCAGCTGAGGAGAAAGTCAAGGAGACTAAAAAACCAGAGAAAAAGATCATGTCTGGGGCAGAAGCAGCTACTGTAATTCAGTCAGCATATCGTGGTTATGAAGTAAGAAGATGGGAACCGCTGAAAAAGATGAGACAAATTGCCAATATCCGTGAGGAGGCTGCAGCGCTGAAAAGATGTATCGAGTCCAGCGCTGGCTCTATGGACCTCAAGCAGAAAACAACACTAGGAGAAAACATAATGAATTTACTCCTCAAGCTGGATACTCTTCAGGTATACCTTTAAATAAAAAAAAACTTTTCTTATGCTTTAGGCCATTTTCTCTGCATAGCACCTAAGTAAGAGTATTCTTATTGTTCTATTTGTATACAAGTAGTAATTTTACATTCTTCTTGAACTAGTTGGTAAATGATTTTTAATCTATTGTTGATAGGGATTGCACTCGAGTATCAGGGAGAGTAGAAAATCTGTGGCCAAGGAGTTGGTGCATTTGCAAGAAATGCTGGACACCATAATGGTCAAGCAACCTGACCACTCCCCTCAAATTACGGAAGCTGTTGAAGCTACATTACAGACCCCAGATGAATCTGCAAGAAGTATGGAAGCCAATACGAAAGACGAGTTTGCAGATGAGTCAACTCAGAGTTCTGACCCAAGGAAAATTGAAGATCGATGTGCAGTGGAGACAGATGAAAACAGCAATGACCAAATTTCTAGTTCGAAAGAACTTCCTGTAGAGGAGGAAATCACTACTGCCATTGCTGAAGAGGCTGGAAGCCCATTGTCAGATTCAAGGAAAGAGGCTGCAATCGAGAATCTAGCAGAGATGCCAGATGGAAGTGAATCTGCTCCAGAGTCTGAGAGATGTTCATCAGTTGAAGAACCACTCAGAGAATCAATTGGACAGGAACCGAGCACTGAAGGTTCAGATCAGCCTGAAATGGAGCATGATTTGCTAAGTGAGTTGCCTGTTGCTGTTCTGGAGGATGATGTGCCAGAGACTACTGTTTGTTCAAATGCTGAAAAGAGCCAACAAGTGAATCTTGAGTCTGAAGATTCTGAATCTCCAGTTGCTGAGTTTAACAAGCTTGATCAAGTTGAATCTGAGGTAGGATTAGAAAAAACAATAGAAGCTGAAGATTCTGAATCTCCAGTTGCTAAGTCTAACAAGCTTCATCAAGTTGAATCCGAGGAAGGATTAGAAAAAACAATGGAAGCTGAAGATCAAGCACAGACGGATATAATTGAGATTACGAGAGACAATGAAGGTAATGACAACTCACATAATGAAAAGGAGGATGCCAACTCAGCTGAACACGTGGACAAGGACACAGTTTTCGAAATAGAAATTGATCATCATGAGGATGCCAACTCAGCTGAACACATGGACAGCAACATAATGAGAGAGCAGGAAACTGATCAAGGCAAGTCAGCGGAACATGTCATCAGCAACCCAGATTTCAAACCAGAGATCGGTCAAGAGGATGATGCCAAGTCAGCTGACAACAACCCACTTGTCGAGCCTGAAACTGTTCAAGACACAAATGCCAAGTCAGCTGAACAAGTGGAGAGCAATGCAGAAAATGATGCCAAGTCAGCTGAACAAGTGGACAGCAATGCAGAGAGTGATGTCAAATTAGCTGAAAGCTACCCACTTGTCGAACCAGAAACTGTCCATGACACAAATGCCCAGTCAGCTGAGGAGGATGCCAGGCTGGCGATTCCGTTTACTGAAAACATAGTCAAAGAAGACGAAAGCGAGAGAAGAATAATGGAAGAGAACGAGAGAATGAGGAAGTTGTTAGAGAAACTGATTGAATCCGGCAAGGAACAGCAACAAGTAATATGCACCTTGAACGATAAGCTCAAAGATCTCGAAGGCAAACTCACAAAGCAGAAGGCAAAGAAGAAGAGAACAGCGAGATCAAGGAAAACAAAGGTGCAGATGCCTCGCCTAGGCAGATCATCAGACAAGTTTTCAAAGGAATCTCCTATGACATTAACATCATCCTAGCTGTCTTGGTACAGTGTCTATATGTGCTTGCAAGTGTATGGATTTCATCCATGGTTATTATGTAATAAAAACTCTGTTACAAATGGATTTGTTTCAAAGTTATAAGAGGGTATATTTTGCTTCGTTTAGATTTAAGAAGTTGTGAGTTTGAATGCAAAGGAAAATCTATATATTTTTTTTTACTTCTTACAGTGTAATTTCAACGCATTTTCAAAAATTGTGTAGACATCCTATTTATTGAAAAATCGTTTCGTAGTGTTGAAAGATTATTTGAAATTATTTTGGTTGCAGACTTGAACAGTTGAACTTGAAAAATTATTTGAAATCAATTTAGTTTTGTAAGCTTGAAAAAAGAAATAGGATAGGACTTGTTCATCGTAAGTGGGAGATTCTTGGGCGAGTGTTAACGAAAGGCCTTTCAGACAACTCATTCAGCTTAGGACAACCTTTATTCAAAGTTATAGAGGAGATTTCCCATAAAATCAGTTAGGTTTCGTTTGTTAGACTGAACTGATTATTTGAGGATTATAATGGTATAATAATACAATAATCAAAGTTAAAGGAAATTTTTTTTAAAAAAACAAAATTTCGCTCATCAGTTAAAGTGTTTCAAAATAACCCTTAATGGCCGGAATGAATTAAAGTTATTTTTTCCCAAATGTGATCGATACATTAAGACCCGTGAGAATATACTTAAATTTGGTATGAGTCGAAAAGCAAATGCTTACCATTTAAGTATATTTTATTTAAAAGACGAGGGTTTGTTCATAAAACGACAATTATGCTTATTTGGTTCGCGAAGAGGATTGTTCCCTAGATGCTTTTATTACCAAGTTTAAGTCGTGTTATCTCTAGGGCACAAATTAAGATGTAAACGCCATGAATACTAATGCAATTGGGTGGGTCATAAATTGTTTAAAAAAATTCAGCACAATTATTTGGTTTTAAAACAAATTTCCGCTCATCAATTTAAAGTTCTGAAAATAACCTTCAATAATCGACCGGATTGTTAAAAAAAGTCAAAATGTGCTAATGTTTTATGATCGACACATTAAGATCCGTAAGAATGTACTTCAATTTGGTATTAGCTAAAAAAATAAATGCTTACAATTTAAGCATTTGAGTGAAGGACGAGGGTTTGTTCATAAACTGACAATTATGTTTATTTGATTCGCGGAGAGGGTTGTGTCCTAGATGCTCTTATTACGAAATTTAAGTTGTCTTATCCCTAAAGGCTACAAAATAAGATGCAAACAAGCTATGAGTATTAATGCAATCCGGTGAGCCATACATTGTTTATAAAAAAATCACCAAGAAAATTGACTATAGGATCAACATCGATATTAATTTGCCTGAAATACCCGCACGACCTAATCAGGCGCAACAAGCACACAGGCTACGGACAATGATTATATGTTCTTGCAATACATTAAGAACCTATGTATATGGATTTTCATCCATATGTTTCTTTGAGTTGTAACAAGAAGTTTGTAACTTTTCCATGAAATAAAACTAAAAAGTAAGAGAAATAACAAAATGCTTCAACAAGCTGTCAAGCTCATTATATTTCTGATTGTTGTAACTTTTTTTTTTTTATGTGAATAACAAAATTTGATCATATATGATATGAAACTCGAAGAACATGGCTTAATCCATAAAAAGAGTTATTTTAAATAAAAAATAAATAAAATTTGAAAGATTATAGTTCCATACTTTAATTAAAGAATAAAAAATATCAATTTTCATCCCAATAGTCTCATAAAAATCTAATGATCTATTCACCAAACTGATCATCAAAGGAATAACTTATTTATCTATTAGCGAAAGAAAAAAAATCACTTTATTCCAAATATGTTATTATTTCATAATTGACACATTAACGTCCGTGATAATATACCTTAATTTTAGTTGTATACGAGGGTTTGTTCATAAAACAAAACTTATGTTTATTTGGATCACGAGGAACTTATGCCCTATAGGTTTTTTATTATCAAATTTACGCCGTCTTATCTTTAGAGGGTACATAATAAGATGCAACAAGCACACAGGCAACGTCAATGTATAATGTATATGTGGATTTTCGTCATTGTGTTATCCTGAGGTTTTTATATATTGGAAAGATTTTAATATACTAGATAAGTGTAATAAATCGAAATCATAAGAAATGACATATGGATAACCAAATAAGAGAAAGATATAAAGAAAAATCAAATAAAAAGTAGCAATAGACGAGAAACTTAGATGACAACAAGGTGATCAACTAGAACCTCAAGAATAGCACTACGCATATCTTCAGGGAAATCAACACAGTAGCGGACAAGCTCGCAAAACACAGACTTTCTACCACTGAAGATCAGGATAATCTCCCAGATGATGGGGTTGTACTCATTCATAAGGATGTTGTAGGTCGGTTGGTGTCTAGACACTGACCCTTCTATTCCGCTTATCTTGTATAAAAAAAAAAAACTAGAAGCTCAAGAAGAATTGTCAGACAAACAAATCGATGAAGAGTAGTGAGAAACTGGGAATAATTAGCAAACGATGGTTATATGTTCTTTTTTGGTAGGAGACAATAGTTACGTGTTCATGCAATTTGATAATAACTTATGTATATATATTTCCATCATATGTTACCTTGAGTTGTAACAAGGAGTTTGTAACTTGTCCATGCAATAAAAATCAAAAATAAGAGAAATAACAAAATACTTCAATAAACTCATTTTATTTCTGATTATATAAACTTTTTGATTGACATAAGCAAAATTTAATCCTATATGATATGAAAACTCTAAGAAGACGGCTTGAATCCACGATGCCCTTTTCTTCACCAAGTGTAAAATCTGCATCGTAAGAACACAACTACAAGTAACTTGTTCCAATAATAAAAACTGAACAAAGCAAAAACAACTAGTAATCATTCTTACAAATATGCATGAAATTAAAATTTGAAAGAAAAATATTGAGAAGAGAGATGAAAATTAGAGCTCCGTTCACTCCAAATCAAAAAGGAGTTAATCACGGCTCTCGGGTCATGCTCACCCATCAGAATGCACATTCGCTGCTATTTTGCGCATTCTTACGGGTATCCATGAACTGACAGTTGTGAATATTAACCCTTTCTTTTCGGATTTGGAGAAAGAGAGCTCTAGTTTTCTCACATCGTATACTCAAAAACTCAAAAACTCAAAGGATAGTAAGCAGTTTGCTCATGGAATGATATGATTAAATTTGAAGGTATACCCTCCTTTATATAGGCTTTAATGCGATTCTTTCTTCATTGAAAATGTAATGTATTTCATAATTGTGATATTTTCTTCCTTTTTCAAAGATTATGGTACAATTATAGAGATACTAATTAATATCATTTCAAAAATATCCATTTTTTTCCACATAAGAGAATTATATTTCCTTGTTAATTGTTTTCATTATCGTTTGATCGATCTTCATGTCCTTGCATGTCAATATCTTTTCTCACAGTTCATAGCCATATATTGTCTTTGAGCTTTGGTTTCACTTTGGACTCACTTGAGTACAATTTAGTATTTTTATTATTTTATAAGCATATCAGTTAGTATGCAAGCAAGACAATCTCTATATTCATTGTTTTGAATAAAACTCTATTATTTTTCGTTTATCTTGTTATTCGGTATTTCGACGACTATAGTTATGAGGTTGTTATTCGACAACTTAATAGGTTTGAATACAAACGATCCACTTTTGTTTTTGTTTTTTTTAATAAGGTTCTTATCGGTTAGTACTACAATTTGGTAGGTTTTAATACAAATTTGGTATGCGTACGTAATACCAATTAGATTTTTTTTTGGTCGAAGAAGATATATATTTTTCTTAAAAGAAAATAAAGACAATTATGTTTATTTAATGAAGAGGAGGACTTTTTAAGGAAGGACATGACGCCTTATTTAAACGGAAAAAGGGACTACAAACGTGTCATTCTCGAAAATCTAACTCTTCGAATGTCATCTAAAATAATACGACCTAGAATGCACAACTCTAAACACATATAAACCGACATTTAAATTAAAAGCAATATTAGCAAGCACATCCGTGATCCTATTACTCTCTCTAAAAATGTGACCAAGTTAAACAACTCAATCTCATAATAATAAGCCTTGACAAGTAGCAACAAGGCTAAATAATGGATGAAATGTGTCAACACCCTTCTCAAGCATATGGATAACCACCTTCGAATCAACCTTCATGAGAACCTGTCTACACCCGTCATTCTAGGCTATCTCCAAACCATGGACCACTCCCCACTGCTCGGCAACGGATGCATGCCCTAAATGAATTTCGATAAAACATAAAACCGCACATGCAATCAAACTACGAATAAAATTTGACGTCATATATAAAGTTCTTGATGGTTATAAGGTAAAACAAAAGCATATTTGGCAAATTCTTAAATAAAACACCAATGACCACGAGTGCTAATTTGTGTTGACAATGTCTACTTTCGAGAAAAAGAATAACAATTATGTTGCGACCATTTGAGGATTCTAATGTGTATAAGGTTAAAACTAACTTCTTTTTACCTGGTGGCAATAAAAAAAGGAAAAAGGTTGAGAACTTGACTTCTAACGGTAAGAAGTGGAAATCTCTAAAAGATTGAGGTTCACTAAATAAATCAATAATCTTGATCTCGCCACATGTCTCGCGCATGGATCTCGTTGAAAGGCCCTTACATTCACCTATTATTAATGTGGACATCTTTACTTGTTATTTATTACAAAAAATATATAATTATTCAAGATAGTTTGTTACATTGTTTAGAACTTGTTGACGTTGTATTAATTGATTGTTGATCTAAATGAATTTCGATAATGCGGGAAAGGTGTAAACACAGTACCTTAAAATTACGCGTGGACAAGTGGTTTTAAGGCCGTTGGTTTTGTTAGATCAAACTTTTTCATATATTTATTGTAAAAGAGGTTTTCGATCATCTGGTTATATATATATATATATATATATATATATATATATATATATATATATATATATATATATATATATATATATTATCTTCTAACAAAACGATTTGTTCGGATAAATAATATTCGAAGATGGCTAACTTCTTTAATAACCATTACATGGTTTGATTCCTTCACATATTGTAGATCATATATATTCATGCAGGTACTACATGCATTTTATAGCTTCAATATTGAGCTACAAAGAATGGCCGCTTACATCATCATAGTAGTATAATATCATCATAAAAACAAAACATATCAAGCTAAACAAAACTAACTTCATAGCTAAAATAATTATTATTACTAGTAATCATGTGGAACCCTTCAAGCTAGATAGAGCATGGCCGGCTTGAATCCTCTTGTAAATCGATCTGCACCACAATTATCAAATTATAATATTAATTAATTAAAGAAATTAAACAAACATATGCAAGGGAGTTATAAATTTAGACGAAAATTACAAGAGAGAGGAGAAGTAGAGCTTCCTTCACTCCAAGCCAAAAGAAAATCCGAAAGGGATTAACCACATCTCTCGGTTCATGCTCACCCGTGAAAATGATCTTCACGAGCATTTTTTTCGGGTATCCATGAACGGACAGCGGTGGATACTTAACCCCTTCTTTTCAGCTTTGGAGCAAGGGAGTTCTAATTACCCGTTTTCATTTGTCTTAAGAGAGACAACAATAAACAAAGAGGGATTAAGCTTTGATTATTTGTAATTGTACTTTGATCCTTTGGAATGATATGACGAAGTTGAAGTTATGAGGTCTTTATATAGGCTCTAATGTAGTTTAGGGACCTTAGGGTGTCTTAAATGTAATATTTTCTTTTCTTTTTCAACGATTATGATACAATTAAGGATATCTTAATTAATGTCATAATGGGAATATGCCCAATCAAATATTTTAATATAATGATCCATATTATTTCCCTCCCCTTAATCTCTTTTTTCTTGATTAGGAAGATCTCTTCTCATGTTTAGATATATAACCAAATCTCTCGATCAAATCAACTCTAATGTAGTTTGGTTTCACTTTTAGGTGTATTGATTGTTTTAATATATATTAATTAATGTTGATTTTTTCCAGTTTTTGTTGTTAATTAGTAAGGGACTTCACGTTTAATCTACAATTTTATAACTATAATACATATTTGAAATAGAAGGGGGACGACGAGTAAGGTGACGAGCGGTTTATATCATATCCATCACTTGAGCCATAATGCAAAATCTTTCGTCCGAACTATCACTCTCCCGATTGTTCTTTTATCCTAAAATACAAATGTGAACGATTGACGAGTCGTTTTTTTTTGGTTCACTCAAACAGCTTAAACAACTTTGAAAGTAGACAAAAATTTAACACAAACATAACATATTACTAATCAATAATAAAAATAAACGATTAAGAATTATAATTCGTTTAAAATCCAAAAGTTCAAAAGATAAAACTAAGTTTGAAGCTAGAAAATAAATTGTTTTATAGAATATTTAATTCAATCGACTTTCATCAAATTTTTCGGAGTTGAAAATGTGCTCTAGGTTTTGATCCTTACGAAATTAAAAAGGTCTTATAAAGAATGAAATCAAGAATTGCACCGAGGGACTGCTTTGTGATGGGACCGAGAGTTGCATATGGTGACCAGCAAAGACTGATTGTACCGGTGTCCAATGCAGGGATTAAGGAGGCACTTTTGTCTACTGGAGATATGAAGGCCCTAGGGCCGGATGTATTCTCCTCCAAGTTTTTCAATGCAACTTGGGAAACGACGGGGAGTAAAGTCTGCGCAGCGGTTCGCGAGTTCTTCGTCAACAGGAAGCTACTAAAGTAGGTGAACCATACCATGTTTCACTTATAGTCAAAGTAGATTCAATGTCTCGTGTGGAGTAGTTTTGGCAGATTTCTTGTTGCAATGTAGTCTATAAGGTCATCTCCAAGCTGATGGCGAACACATTAGGTCCGTGTCAGGGATACCTCATTGATCCGGCCCAATATGCTTTCATATCAAAGAGGTTGATCTCAGTTAATGTGTTTCTCGTCCAGGAGCTTCCGAGGAGATAAAATGTGCGACAGGATAGCATATGATGTTTTATGAGGATCGACCTTGTTAAGGCATATGACACGATCTTATGGAAGTTCCTACGATTTGCCTTGATGGAGTTGTAGTTCCCGGCTAGGTTCATTGCCTAGGTGATGGAGTGCGTTACTACGGCGTCATACTCGATCCGGGTTAACAAGACTTCTCACGGGTTCTTCCAGGGTCGTCGAGGGTTAAGGCAAGGATGCCCGCTTTCATCCTTCATGTTTGTGATATACATCGAGTTCCTTTCGAGGATGATCCAAGTGGAGACTTCTAGACCAGGATTCCGATACCATAAGTATTGTGACGAGCTTAGGATCTCTCATCTGATGATGGGGTGATGTTCTACCGAGGTGATATAACGTATATTGATACCTTGTTGGGGTGTCTACGTAGGTTTGAGAGGATTTCGAGATTGATAGTCAGCCTACCGAAATCCTCTATCTTCTTAGCATCTATGTCGGAGGAGTTATTTGAGTTGACTCAATTCTCAGGTTTTGCGGCAGGAGAGTTTCCCTTTAGATACCTAGAGATTCTCATTTCACCTACCATTATTCGACCTGGAGATTATTCCCCTCTCAATGACAGGATTTGCAAACATCTTTCGTGGAACAAGATACACTTGTTGTTTGTTGGCCGTCTAGAGTTTATTAGAGCAGTCATATAGGGTATCAAGAGCTTTTGGTTATCACTTCTTCCAATGCCTATTTTTGTGCTTGATAGACTTACCAGACTTTGCAAAAAGTTCCTATGGAGTTGGCCACCTGTTGCACGGTCTAGAGTCTGCTTACCGAAGACGGAGGGAAGTCTAGGGTTATTGTACCTCAGGTCTAGCATGCATTTATGTACAAGTACTACTAGCACATTCATGATCAGCGTGATAGCCTCTGGATCAAATGGATCCATCACATGTACCTACACACTACTGAGCCGGAGCATTGAGTTGTCACCCCTCGGGACTCGCCTTTGGTGAAGGCACTACTCAGCACCAGAGATGAGATGGTTGCTTTTACTGATCCGACGACACCTTTGAAGGAGATTATGGATTCTTGCTATCAAGGGAGGAGATTTCGAGTGGTTGAGGCTTATGAGATGCTTAGACCGCAGGATGAGAAGGTGGACTAGTTAAGAGTAGTTTGTGATTCGGGCAATACGGCCAAGCACTGCTTTGTTCAATGGATGGTGATTATCGGTTGATTATCTACCAAAGATAGGTTACTCTTTCTTGGTATTGATTATACCTGTAGCTGGTGCACGAGCAAGAATGAGTCTCATGACCACTTGATATTTGGTTGTACATATGCACGTGAGGTTTGGAGACAAGTTGGTATGAATTTTGGGATTCCGGGAGATATCACCTAGCTCGCTCCTTATAGCCTAGTTTTGGATAACTCACCATAACATAGGTACTGGATTGGATGATCCACACAATACATGGCATAAGCCGGAGGAGCAGATTCAGGATATACGCGTTTTCTGCTACGGTCTACATTCTTTGATTTTCTAGGAATGCCTTGATATTTGACCAAAACAAAATTATGATAAATATCCTCGTGAAACTGATCAAGACTCACGTCTACAGGTTGTTACATGAGAATTTCCCGGCAGGAGTTAGAAGGAGGGTTGCACCTTAGTAGTTGTCTACTCCATACTTTGATGTTTTTTTATACGTGTATTGGGCTTGGTTTTAGTCTGCTGATGGTTTTGCCGAAGGTGGATTGACCACTATCCCGAGGTTTGGATACTCGTTTGGTTTGTGAGTTTCTTTGTTTGCTGATGGTTTTGTCGAAGGTGGACGTCCAAGAGGATTACATGCTTCTTTGGAGTACTTTGTATGATGTTATGGGCCATAAACAACAGGTCACATGCATGTACATAAACTTTGTTACTTTAGTGTAATCGGGTATTAACGGATCCGGTTATATTGTTTCTTTTTTTTCCTATAAATTTACCTTTACCTAAAAAAATATATACAATTAACAAGTTTTATATAAGTTTAAAACTTTGAAATCTATATACATATAAAAAAAATAACTATTACCATCAAAAGATTACTATGAAAATTAACTTTAATTATCCATCTACCAAATTTTCTTTATAGTCAAATAGTAACACATGTTTGAGAATTATCGATAGATAACCCTCAAGGATTATTTAGCAACCATAGCAATTAAAGAAGTTTAGCTTTGCTGAGGTAACTATATTTTTATTTTAATATAATTTTGTATATATGATACTCAATTTACATGACAAACTTTTAATATTATCGTCTAAATCAACATCCGACTAACCATCACCTAAATCATCCGGTTAATTATCACCCAAATTATCACTATTATTGTCCAAATTAACATTCAGTTAACTATCATTTAAATCATCACTCGATTAACCATCACCTTAATCATCACGTAAATCGGTATAGGCATGAGTTGTTACGCTTTTATACCATAATACACTTATTAAACTTCTAATCATATGATTGAAACTCAATGAGTCGTCGGCCAATATTGTTAGCTTTTCATGTAAAAGTTGGAAATTAAAATATTTTGGTCAATGCATGATGACTTATCACAAAGGCAACGATGATGGGTCGTATCATCTTATATCTAATATTACACCTAATAATGACATAATCTACCAATTTTCCAGACAACAAGAGCACTAAACTCAAGTCTGACCATAAAACAAAAGAAAAACAATAATATCAACTAGTACAATATTTTATACTTCATACATAAATACACTATTATAATCAATTATCTAAATCGAAAAATAAAAGTTTTTGTCCTCACCCTATCACCTTATCATAAAAATAGAGTTGAACTATCATTTAATTTTAGTGTTGTATGTATAATATAAATAATTAATTATACATTAAATATTCTGAAAAAAATATAAAAGTGATAAATAATAACAAATAAAAATACTAGGTATGTATAAATTTTCATTATAAATTACATAATATTTTATATTAATTATATTATAAATATAGTATTTATATTTTTAATTAAAAATCCAAATAACTATAAATAAATATATTTATAAAAAAAAAAAGACAACACAAGAAAAACTATAGGATGAACTTTGATTTATACATGCTTCTATTTGCTACAGTTGTATATAATTATATAATTATTACATTTATTTTAATAAATATAAACACAATACATAAGCTTCTACAATCTTCTTCATGCAAGCAAATGCCTCTTCTCTCTGTCATCATCTATCATTTCCTACCTTCCTCCTTTCCATTCTCTAGCTTTGACATCTTCATATATTTTCTATAAGTTTGATTAATCTTCGATGTTCTAAACATACCCTCCATCCAAATTGGATTCTTCTTGTATTTTGATCTTTTGGGTACATCACAAAGTTGTTTTGACTTTGTTCTTCTATGATTGTTTAATCCAAGCTCATATCTTCATACAAAGGATGCTGCAAGAAGATTCATGGGATCCAACAAAAGATGTTATATCATTTGGGTAATCATCATATACCTATCAACATCATCATCTTCTTTTGCATTGATCGATAATCGAGTCACTTTAGATGCATACTTGCATAACTATACACATTCAGTTATCTCAAAAGCTAGAACAGGCGTCTGGCACAACGTTGATCTCCCTAAAAAATTCTCGAGTATAGAGGTTTCTGGTGTTAGATTACGAAGTAGTACATTTTGGCAAAGAGGAGCGCGATTTGATCCTCGTTTTACCATCCCCTCGAGGATCATAGCTTCACCTTACGTGAAAAGACTCGAGATTATGTATGAGAATCTCGGAAATTGGTCTTCTCACTACTATGATTTGCCGGGATACTCGTTTTTTGCACCGGTGATCGGTTTCATGATTTATAATGCGAGTTTAACTCAATACAATTCGAACGAGTTGCTTAATCTTACTATATCGGGTAATGATCTCATCATCATCAACTTCACTAACATTCTTGTTCCAGAGTTTAGAAAGACTTATCATAATCATCACAGAGTGAAATGTGTCAATTTTCAGCCTAATGGTCATATTGAGTTGAGGAAAATGGTTGGTAGTTTTGTTTGCTCATCGCAAAGTGAAGGTCATTTCTCTATTGTTGCTCCAATAGTTCATCACCCACCGGATCTATATTCGTCTCCAATGCAAGCTCACTCGAGCCCAAGGCATAGGAAACTTGAGATTTGGAAATGGTGGGTGGTAGGGTTTGGTGCCGGACTTGTTGTCATATTTTTTCTTGGTGTTATGGGGATTTTTGTATGTCAAATGTTGTTATTGAGAAGGACTAGATTGATGGAACGAAAGGCCGAAAAAAGCGTCGTTTTGAGTACAAGATGGATTTGCGAAAGCCGAATGCCCTTAGCTTATATGACAAGAACTCAAGCTACACTCGAAGATGATTATGCTCCTTGATCTTAGTTTTTCACTCTTCATATACACTTTTCTTTTGTCATGTAAATCCACTCTTAACTAGGGTTACATAGTTCTTTGTATGTAAATGTGAATCTTGTTTTGGTTTTTATATTTACTAAACTTTCGGTATATGTACACTTGTATGCACGCACGTGACTCACTAGTTCAAATTACTTTATAATCCATAAAAACTTTAGCTTGTGGTGGAAAGCTTTGATGTATCCAAACAAGTATCCAAAGGTTATTCAAATTGCATTTTATATTTTTTTGTAATAAATTTGTTACAAATAATGGGAATTTTGTGCTTGTGCATTTTGATACATGAATGTAATATATATCTATATGTATAAAGCATGCAACTTTGTGTATGATTAGTGAGTTAATCATTCACTTTCAATGATGTTGGAAGCTAACAAATAGAAAATGATGAATACTCGGAGATAGTCCAAAACGACAGCTCATTGACAATGGAAGCTCTCCTATTCATATATCATTAATTCACATAAATCCATATTAAAATACACATTTGGAGAATCTTATCTCTAAACCAATATTCTTCAAGTTGATAAATTTGAGCTAACACGTTTTGGTGAACCAAAATGGTTCAGCCAAACCAACTAAAGATTCCATTTGTTCCTATTCCAAAAAAGTTTCATTCTTTTACAATATATTTTAATAGGTTTGAAATGTTTTTTTTTATGAATATGAAAAATTCACATTGTGTTTTACAATTTATTCGTTGCTATTTTAATATCTTTGTAAATTTTTTTCGGTGTATAATTAGACCAGACCGGAAATACAGTCTAATTCATTACTGTTGGATTCGGTTCAACTCTAAATTAAACTGTAATACTATGGTTTGATCGTCTTTTTGATGATTTTTTAGGAAAAGTAAAGCTAAACTAGTGACATGAATTAACCTTTTTTTTAAAAAAGGTATTGATGAAATGTATTTTTGAAATTGTAATTAAAGATAAATTATGTAAATAGTCAATAGTAATTTTGTTTAGAAATTAAATAAAAACTTTCCCATTACTATGATTCAAACCATTAACTATGCAAAAAATTATTATCTTAACAAGTATGTAAATAGGGTTTCAAAGTTCTATTCAAATGATACTTGAACTTTGAACGTTATTACAACATAAACTCGATCGATCAACAATAACTTATAAGCATTAAACTAGCTTTATTTGATCTTTATATGTAAATCTCGCAACTCCTAAAATTAAATTCGTGTTGTTAATTTACTATAGAATGTCATTGACATCGCAGAGCTTGTGAAGCGGGTAAGGAGGATAAAAGATTGAGCCGTTAAGAATCGCCTTAGCGATAAGTTTGTTAGCGGCTTCGGTGATGTGAATGCCATCCCAACTAACGTAATTTTGGGGGTCTGCACAATTAGTTGTAGTCAAAACGGTGTCGTTTATGGTTCTCGAGTTGCCGCAAAACACAAGAGGACTGAAGTTGTATTCTCCGCCACCATATCCGCAACATGCCTTGGTTCCATACTTCATCCCTGCACCAACGATTACATTCGGATTTTGTGTTACTTTGCCTTTTGGTCATAAACGGTGTTAATGTGATATAGACTAACCGGAGAGTGGATCGGAATGTCCACTTTAGATATGAAACTTATTATCTCCAAACCGTCAAAATTATACTTTATAAATGTATTGTCAAACGCAATCTGAAAAAAAATAAAGCCAACTCAATAACTTAAACGTGTATTCTATCCTATTATCAATTGGGTTTAGGGTGGAAGTTCAGCAGACCTATGTATGAGACTAATAGATAATTATCATGTGTGGCGGACGGTGTGGTTTTCGGTTTATTTCCTGTGAAATTTTAGGCCGGGTCTTGAATTCAGTAAGATCTAACGGATCATTTAAAAAAATAGATTAAATAAAAGAAGAAAAAAAAAGGTCAAAACCCGTTACCAACTAAAATCTAATGTTCCATCTGAGGCAGACTCAAATCGGTCTAGGACGGGATGAGATTAATCCTTAGGTCAATTCGGTCCAATCTGAGTTTGAACGATGAGCAGTCCTCGACTTCTCGGTTATATATCTCTAGAAAGGTTATAACTATTGTAGGAAATTAGATCTAGGTATGTAGGTACGTACCGTGAGCAGTTGGACGTTGAAAGAGATCTAATAAGACGGAATGAATGTCGACGTAGATAAGCGATGCATTAGGAAGAGTGGTTCTAGTGTGTGCGAGTGCATCCTTTAGCATGAGGTTGTAGTCAACCACTGCTTTGTTGTAGGACATCATGCATCCATACGAGTCCAAATCCGCGGCGTCGTGAGGAAGCTCCACCAGAAACGCCGGGTAGCACCCTATCGGCGCTAGGTTCAACACCCAAAACGTCCTCCCTCCTATTCCATATATTTCCTGCCACATGTGTACACAGATATGTTATACGAGCCGAACAACTCAATCTCGTTCGTATTCTAAATAAGTTGATCATAAACATATTTTTAAGTTTTTAGTCGAATAACGACGACGAAGAGAATCAAAAGAGTCGCTTTTAGTAGTATTGTTATATTAAATCGGATTGTTCAAATTTCGGTCATGACCGGAACTTTGGACCGGCCAACCAAATTTAAAGGTTTCATTAATTTAGGAGGGGAGATAAATTTTGGGTCCGGCCCAAACCTGAATTTCCGGTCCATTAGCAAGAGTTTATACCGATGAACAACCCTAATATTTACTGAGTTACTCAATTTAATTTGAACTCGTTCACTTAACTAAACAAACCAAATATGTGCACATTTTTAAGCTCTACTAAAATTTAGGATCAGCTTCATTCTAAACGAGTTGAATTACTAACATGCTAAAAACTTGACTCGTTTAGCGCGAAGATCAGCCCTAGGTACTAGACACGTTCAAATGACAAAAGACTTGAACCTTGATGGAATCGGAGATTTGCGAGACAACTTGAGGAAGAAACTGCTGAACTCCGGCAATCCCTAGCGACGACAATCTTCCGGTGAAGTCATTCTGACCAATATAGAATGTGTAAAGAGATTTTCCGAATATATCCGTTGAAGGAATTGAACTTCCTCCTACTCCTATACATGTATATCAACACATAACACGATAATTTAGGGTTCACAAAAATATATTCAAATAATATCGTATTTGAAGAATCTTGCCTGAAGAATTGTTCATCATAGTTTGAGATTGTTGTTGAAGAACAATGGCTTTGAATTCCTTCATTTGGTTGATTTGTATGGCTAACGAGAAAGGGCTAACTCCTGTCACAAACAACGACGATTGTGGTAGAAAAACTGTTGATGCCAAAGTCGCAAAGTTTGCGCCATTTTTGTAATTTGATCCTATTGACTTCAAATATGGACTCAAAAATGGTTTTTCAAGACCTTGAGCTGCAATAATATGACAAACTTGATCAATAAAACTATATCAATAGCGATATTTCACAACAAATTGTTAATATTTCAACGCCTAAATTGAATATATTTCATCAAATAAAAAGAAATTTGGTTGTGATGAGTTTGATTTTTCATTTTTAAAAGTATTTTCATGTAATTTTCGTATTCTAAAGCGAGTATAATGTATTTTATTAGTTAATGAACTTTTAAAATTACTAAAAATAAAATAAATTAAAATAGTATATTAGTTTTAGATCCGTTTAGTATCGATTTCAAAGAATTGAAAATGAAATTTTAAATGATTCATTCACATATGGGCCTGAATTATTTACTTATACTGCATTTTGGGCCTGAAGAGCAGCCCAATACTACTCCGAGTACCGCATCCACTGAGGCCCAAGTCCAGCCCAATAATGACGACAACAAGAAGCAAATTAGCAAACATATGAGAGATGATTTCTAATATTCTATCTTGTCCTCTATAAACTAGACCTGTTCAACGGTCCAGACCCGACCCTGACATGGACCGGTATATACGCTTTATGTGAAACTGGACCGGTCAGAATAATATTTTTGTAATGGGTTAAAATTTCTATATTTAAGCTTATAAATTCCAAATAACCGGTCCATATCGGGTCGGACTTGAACTGGTCAACTGGACATGCATGCCCCTTCCGGTCCTCAAACCGGTTCGGATCGAAAAAAATCACCACCCTACATAAACAATCGACATCATAGAAGAGAGAAGGAAATTTACCTATGAAATCAATCATAAGCCTCCCATCGCAAGCTCTTCCGACAGGCCTTTTAAAGTACGTCATCCCGTTCGGCTTCGGAGCGGTCGGAAACGCCGCCCAAAACCCACCGGTATCGGAGTTAGAATCTCCGAAATTAAAGATTGCTTCTATTAATTCACACTTTCCTTCACTAGCGGGAACCCCACCAACCACCAACATCACGACCAACGCAACCGGCCACCTACTCCCCGGAGTTTTAGCCGCCGTCATCGGAGAAAAACAAAGAGGGTGTGATATGTGGTAATGTGGATTGTTGTATATTTGTAAGCTACTAAAATGTTGTGAAATGCCTTATTATGAAGTTATCTTTTGGGCCTTCCTTTATTTTTGGCCGTGTGTGTGTGCATGATTGTACGTGTTTTGTATTGGCCTCCCTGCCAACCTTCACGTGACTGTCAGCTGCAATTATTTGCTCCAGCCATTTTTGTTACGATTTGCAGAAGTATTTATGTGAAAAGGTATGTAAATTGTGAAGGTGTTATAAACATTATTCTTATATATCCATAAAACCTTCATAATTAACATGCTTTTTCTAATAAAATTCGTAAATTAAAGGTAATTCTGCAATGAAAAAGTTATTCAGTTTTAGAAATTTGATTTGTGGGTAGTTTTTTTTTTAAGTAAACGTATGAAATACTAAAACTATCATAAGTAACAGAAGAGAAATAGCGATTTGATAAGAAGATTTTTGAAGGAGTTTTGTCTGTAGATCCAAACATCTCTTAAATTTCTCTACTCAACTCTAATATATTTTTACTAAAATTTCTTTACTGAACCAGTGAACTCTAATATATTATTTCTAAGTAACTTTCATGTCAATGCTAAAAGGGTATAAGGGCGTTTCTCGCACCGAGATTTTTCATAAGAGGTGCATTCAGCATGTCAAAATCATGAGGTTATTGAAGGGATTATTTAGAGATGATTTTTTTTTGAGATTGTTTGGAGAGAAAAAAAAAAACTTTTAATCCAACAATAGTACAGTGTAGATCTTCTATAACAAATGTTATAGAAGACTTGTGATGACGTCATCTAGTAATGCCGTTTAAAGGGAAGTCGTGGATTATAAGGACTTTCCATGCTATTTATCAAACGTCATAAAAAGTACATATCATACTATTTATCAAAACGTCATAAAAAGTACATATCACGGCGTTTAACAAACGCAATGAAAAGCCCCTACCATAACGTTTGACAAACACCATGAAAGTCCCTACCACGACATTTAGTAAATGTCATGAAAAATACCTACCACGGCAAAACGTCATGAAAAGTACCTAACACGACATTTAAAAAAACGCCATCAAAAGTACCTACCTCGGCATTTAAAAAATGCCATAAAAGGTATATATCACAACGTTTTAAAAAACGCCATGGAAAGTCCTACCACAACATTTAGTAAACGCCATGAAAAGTCCCTACCACAACGTAGTAAACGTCATCGAAAGGCCCTACCACGGTGTTCAAAATGTGCTTCCTATAAACTTATTACAAATATATATATATATATAATTTAGATTAAAGAAATGCGTATATAAAGTGAATAATAACGTTATACAAAACGAGTTCAAGACTCCAGTCCAAATTACTACTTACACCATAGTTATTAATGTTCCACAAAACAAGTTAAAAGCTCCAACCTAAAATTCTACTACATCAGACTAATAATGTAACTTTTCCATTTGTTATACAAGCAGCGTGCATAAAGCTGACAAAGAAACACAAAAGAACAGATGAGTAAAATAAACACTCAAATTAACCATTCGTTATAACTTTCATATATATGCATATCAACGAGAAAAATGCGCTATATTAGAAAAGTGGTGCTTACCTCTCATACTAATCATCAAACACAACGTAGTTGATCGGCCAAGAAATTATACTACCAATTTAATAGGCTATTAAATCCATGGCATTTTAGAAACGCAATGGTTTTAATGGCGTTTTAAAAACACTGTAAATCTTTCGGCCTAGTTTAAAAACACCGTAAAAACATCGTAAATCCGATATAATATGAGATCTCTACCTAATGTGTCCAAGTTCATCATCTTAAAATTCATAATAAAACAAATAAATTTAGTTATTAGTAGTGACAACTTAATTACTTATAAGTTGGTTAATCATCCATCATTTAAAAGTACTACGAATTCGTGTACAATAAAATTAGTTAAAATAAATCTAATACAAGAATTAGTATACAAAGAGAAAATTCAAATATCATTATTAACGTATATTTATAATTTTTTAAAAGAAAAATCGTAAGATTCAACTTGTCTTATTGGTA
This sequence comes from Fagopyrum tataricum, assembly GCA_002319775.1. NCBI lineage: Eukaryota > Viridiplantae > Streptophyta > Magnoliopsida > Caryophyllales > Polygonaceae > Fagopyrum > Fagopyrum tataricum. The sequence goes on from CM008283.1 coordinate 4,886,295, forward strand.
TTAGAGTGGAGCTATTAACTAGATATCGATTCTCGTGACTAATTCTCTCATTCATATACGTGTGAAGATGACATTTGATTTATAGAGCTCTCACTTTCCAATCTTCCACTTCTATGTATTCATGGAAAACTAAAATAACTAAAAATCAGCCATAAAACTAGATTAATATATCCAAAATCCTTAATAAAAACATGTAAAATACCCATAAAAGAACATGCAAAAATGAAAAAGTAAACATCACAAGGCAAATACACTCCCTAATTGCCAACTCAGTGTAACTTCCCTCCCATGTTTCTTTATTATCCTCATGTTTAATCTGTACCATAAAACTCAACTTCATCACCCTCAATCTCCCTCTGAGATTTAATTCTTTCCAATTTCTTTTTTTTTAATCTAGATTTTTTGAGGTTTTCATCGGAAAGTTAAAAAGAAAAAAAAATGCAGGACCCGGGGAGGCCAATTCTAAAGAAACCACCGGGTTTCAGAGATACAAGCTCTGATTCGGGTCGGGCCAAACCGTCCACTAAATTTCCAGGTCCAAAAAAGCCGGTTCTTCCACCGTCATTCTACCACCAGAAGAAGAAATCAAAACGCAGAAAATGCTGTCGTTTTTGCTGTTGTTGCCTCTGTATTTCTATCCTTATTCTTATCCTTTTGCTCGCTTGTTTATCCGGTTTGTTTTACCTTTGGTTCAACCCGAAATTACCTATTTTCCGTCTCAGACCGGTTCAGTTCAACCGGTTTAATGTAATTACATCCAAGGACCGGATGAGTTATCACCTCAGCGGTCAAGCGAATATATGGTTGGAGGTGAAAAACCCCAACCAGAAAATCACTTTTTACTACGGTGGAACCCAAATGACGCTGACGTCAGATGGGGATACTGAGTTGGGATCGTCGAGTTTGCCCGGGTTCACTCAGGGAACCGGGAATATGACGTTGTTGAGATTCGTGACTCGGATGGATGGTAGTCAGGTCATCGATGTGGGAACAGCGAAGCGATTAAACTCGACGTTGAGAAGTGGGGCCCTTAGGATAAACGTGGAGGTGAAAACGAAGGTTGGAATTGGATTGGGTGAAAAAATGAAGGTTCAGAATTTACCGGTTGTGGTGTCGTGTGGAGGTTTTACCATGAAGCAGCTCAACGATGACGGTCCTCCCAAGTGCAGTGTTAACGTCATGAAATGGTAAAATCACTTGCCTTTTTCTTCAATTTTTTTTACCATTTTATAATTTGTAAAACATTTATTTACCGTGTTTAAGAAATTGTATACATGTTAAGAAATAGTTTATTTTTAAAAAAAAACATTATATTAGTATTTGTTGAAAAAAACCTTATTTTATTAGTATTTTATATTTTCCGTTATTTTTAAGGATAAATCTTTGTTCAAAGATTATTCCGAACCCGATTATAATTTAATCATATCTACGTTTTTTTCCAGGTTTTATATACGAAATTGAGGATGAATTCTAATATGCAATACTACACAAGTAATTGTTCCGTTTGACTGATTTGAGTCTTGGATCGTCCCTTATTGCGATTATGTGTAAGTCAATGACTATTAGAAATTAGATTTAGTCTTTATGTATCTTGAGAAACCGGTCCATGGATTTTGATTGTTAGGAATTAGACTTTGTTTTCATGTATCTTGACTCTTGAGAAACCGGTCCGGAGACTTTAATCGTTAGGGTTCATCCATTCATACTTGCACAATATATATGTAATATGTAGGGTTTTAATTTTTACACGATTGAAGTGATAAAGTGTGCAATTTTAGTATGGAGGTATAATTCCAGAATGATTGTTTTGCCCTGGATGAGAGAAGACCGCACCAGTTTTGCCACCATGGATGCCGAATCAATCTCGCAAATGACGTCTTTCCAACCCCATTCAACTGTTAACTCCAAAGCCCATTTCATCCCTTCTCCTTCAGCTTCAAGAACATGCCTATTCCCATTCAACCTTTTTTCCCTTGCCATTAAGACCATACCCACACAATTTTTGGCAATGACTCCAGTGCCGCAACCTCGACACCGCCTGACTGAAGCATCGCAATTCATTTTAATGGTACCCGTAGAAGGACGTGACAAGTGGAGCGCAAAGACCTGTGGTGGACTAGGACAAGAGACAGTCGAGTCATGCTCTTCCAAGAATTCTCATATGTAATCATGAACCTCCTCAAAGATAGCCTGCGCAGAAGAAATTTTACCCTCGAAAAGCCTAAGGTTGTGAGCTTTTCAAAGTGTTCATAAAATTACCAACCACTCCTGCTTAACCATCATCCCCAATCCTCCTAGAATCACCTTGGCTCATTTCCTAAGAGGAACTCTCGTACGTCTTGTACTATTAATGAAAAGAAAAGCTCGCCAAACCTCCTCATTAGGACCACACTCTGACAACACATGAGCCACATACTCCATTTTCCCACATATGTCGCACCACGTAGACTTCGTCCGGAATCTCATGAGAAATTAGTGGCATTTGTAGCACCACATCGCTATCAACCTCGCTCATTTGTTCTTGAACCACCTCCTCCTTCCATGATCCTGTAGACCAATCAATTAGATCAATGTCCAATAGATTATTTGGGGCATCTTGTGGTTTCTGCACCGGTCTGAAGGATCTAGGCCTTGGGATCCACGGGTCCTTCCACACACTTGTCGAACTTCCATTTCCAACACGCTATCATATACCTTTGGCAAGCACCTCTCGCCCCTTCAAAATGCTTCGGCATATATAACTCGGACGAAAGCCAACACTTGCATGTAAAAAGGAGTAATTGGAAAAATACCTAGCTTTTAATAACCTAGCACTCAGAGAATCAGGAGTAATCAGAAAACACCAGCCTTGCTTTGCTAACAACGCAAGATTGAACATCTTCATATCCCGGAATCTCAACCCTCCCCCTCGCTTAGGTTTACATATTTTCTTCCACGCCAACCTATGTATCTTCCTTTTACCATATGTCTTATCCCACCAAAATTAGCTCATAAGTCCTTCAATTTCATGACAAAACTCCATACGACATCTCGAAACATGACATAGTATAGTATAGGCCGAAATCGTTTGTACAACCGCCTTCTATTTTTTAATACTTACAATCTCTATTCGAAATTGTTAAAGTTCATTAAATACTCTATTTTAGATACATTACATATATATTTCGAATTTAGTAAAAATAAGTTAATCCGGACATAAACATAGCATATTATATAAAAGATCATTGAAAAAAATTAAGTATTTTATATTTTATGTAAACGAAAAATACTAAAAATAAACTTATTATCTCAAGCATTAAGGATATTACATATTTGAGATACTATAATTTTGGAAAATTTTTGACAATCTAAATTATACTAAAAATAAACTTATTTCGAAGGAACTGAAATATCCAACTCCGTCTTCCCTACAACAAGGCGACTAAATCTGCGGGCGGTCTATCAAGCTTAGCTCTTAATTTTAACTATGACCTAAATGTATTACTTAATCCTCCCGATGTGTTGTTGAACTTTTAAACAATGATGTAAGGGGTCGGGCTATTGCGTATGCGAATCACTTTGCTTTTTTTTCATATATAACTTGTGCAATACCGGCACCTTGTGCGGGTTGTTTTAATTATTTTTTTATGCTATTTATTCGATTAATTAAAATTCATGCATCAAATATTATGATAATAGTTTATTTATTTTATAACCCGAACCTTGTGCGTAGTTGAGTTTTAATAATTTTTTATCATTCGTAAATTATAATGTATAAGTAAAGAGAAAATAAACGAGTGATAGCGAAATTTAAAGATTGAAAATTGGTAAAAAAAGAAAAAAAGAATTGATATCAACATGGATATATTTGGTGAAAAATGATTGATATCCGAAAAGAAAATAAAGAATGATAGCGAATAGAATAAAAAAAATGATAGTAAAAGGATAGCGACGTAGAGAATAACCTAAAAATGATACGACGAAGCAACCTAGAAATATCTTCAAATCCTCATAACCCTGAAAAAGATGATGAAATATGATCAATATAGAAAAACAAGAACGGAATGAAAGACGATGGAATATGATCTATATATAGTGTGAGAGTTTTAACGTACAAGAGAAGTTTAGGTTTTATCGTCAACTAACGTACCAGAGAAGTCGGTAGATATTATTAATTTAACAGATTTCAATATTTCAAAATTAAAATTTAGATATTATTTTAACGTACATAAGAAATTTAGATAGATATTTTAGTTAAAAGAATTTTATGATTTAATTAATAATTTAGTAGATGTTATTTTAACGTATCGAATAAGTTTATAGATGTTTTATTTTTAAAAAAAAGTTTTATGGTTTAATTAATAATGGGAAATTTCTCATGGTGCCCATGAGAAATTGTAATTTTCATTTGGTAACCAATTATTTTTGAAATTCCTCGTGGTACCCATAAGCTTTTGTTTAAATAGTCTCCATGACCATTCTCTTATTTTCCATCCAATTTTCCATCCAAGATGTTAAGTGATACAAGTAATTATAAATTAATTTCGATAAATAAAGTCAAAAATAAATTTATTTTAAAATAATTTTAATTTTAAAATAAATCAATGTTATTTAATTTAATTAATGTGAGCTTTAGTGAAGATTTTAAACTGAACTATGTAAAAAATTTAACAACACTAAGAAGAAAATTAATAAATAAAATAATTTAAATAGTTGATCAACAAATAAAATAATACATTAAATAATAAATAAATATATGTAGAATTTTGCTGGAAAATACCTTACATTTTTTAGACAATAGTTTGTACATTTAAATTTCTAGTATATTTGATGTCTAATAAATTATGAGTAATATATTTTTTTTATTAAGATATTATCCTTTTTATTCTTTTATTATTATAATTAATTAAATTAAGTTACTTATTACCTCTTAAGATAATTAACTTAAGGTAGAGTATATGGAAGATATTTTTTTTATTAAGGTAGAGTATATGGAAGATAACCACAACTAGATCCTTCCGACAAATAAATAAATAAATAATTTAAAGTTAGGTAACTTTTTGCTAAAAAGAAAGTATTATTCGGATTCGGTAAAAATACGCAACCTGGGCGGCTTTCGCCGTGGAGGAGGCCGCAAGCAATCGAACGCAATAAATATTCTCAAAATCCGATATTTCTTTCTTCACTTCAATTCATCGCATCTGATCTCACACCCACATCGTTCCGATCGTCTTCCTTTCACAACTATAGAGTTTTCGTCTGTTAGTCGGCGTTAGGCGGTTCAGTTTTTGTAGTCATGTCTTCGAAGCGGATTTCGAAGGAGCTCAAGGAACTCCAGAAAGATCCCCCAACATCTTGCAGCGCAGGTGACATTTACTTGTTGTTTAAGCATAATTTTATTTGATTGATATGTAAAGTTTGATTGTCATCGTGTTTTTGCTGTTAATTCTATGGTGATTGTGCTTTTTCTGTGGTAGAACTTTCGTTTTTGTGTCTTTTGCTAAATTTTGCGCTTTTATTGTAAATTTTCGATTTGAGTAGTAATCTTGACTGCTGATGGTTGTGGAAGCGAGAGGTTGAAGATCTGATATTGAGATTTAGGAATTTCTGGCTGTGTAGATGTATGAATGGTATATACAGTTTGCGTGATAGTTATTGTCAAGAAATCCTGGTTTTGATGTTGATTAATGTGTAAATAGTGTAAACCCATCAGTTTCTAACTTTCTATGGAAGTGATATCATGTTTAACCATGTATATGTATTTGTTTTTTCTTATATTATTGGTTGCATGTCTAGTTAACTTTCACTGATGTAATTAGTAGAAGATTAGTAGTTAAACCGAATAGTTTTAGATGAAACTATACTGTTTGATCAGAAACCAGTTGATTTATACTGCATTCCAGTATTCCACTGTTCCAACCAAATACTAGAGAACATGATTGAAAAATATTGTTTTCTACTAAAAACTTATGTCATCAGTTTGAGCATACCAAGATCTTTACACAGCTTGATCCAGTGAGAAAGCTTCATTCTATCTCACAAAGGTGTTACTCTAAATCTGTATGACAATTTACTCACATTCATCAGTTATCTTGAGCATTATTGTTTCAAAAATTGGACTGTGCTGCCTGAGATTATCATGTATAAACAACCAATATTGAGAGGAACTATTGTTCACATCCTGATTGCATATGGATTGTTGTTTCTATGCTGCTAACTGCAGTTTTCTCTCATCAATGCTTTTAAAGCTTTCTAAGTCCTGCTTGTTTATAACAGGCCCTGTTGGTGAAGATATGTTTCATTGGCAAGCAACAATAATGGGTCCAGTGGACAGCCCCTACTCCGGAGGAATTTTTGTTGTGACCATTCATTTCCCTCCCGATTATCCATTTAAGCCACCTAAGGTATGTTCTTGATTAGTAAGAGGGTCACTTTCTAAATAAGTTGACACATATTAAAGACTTCTTCATCTTGCTGATCTTTCTAAGCTCAATACTTAACTTTTCTGTGTATGTATCGAATCTCTGTTAGGTTGCGTTCTTAACAAAAGTTTTCCACCCGAATGTCAACAGCAATGGTAGTATTTGCCTAGACATTCTCAAGGAGCAGTGGAGCCCAGCTCTAACAATATCAAAGGTTCTAACATCAACCCTATCTGTTTTTTGCAATAGAGAATGTCACATTATGATATGCGTACTTATTATCTTCTCCAAACCCATCAGTCAAAACTGCTGAATTTTCAGCTATTCTGCTTTCTGACTAATACAGTGAAGAGGCTGCTATCTTGTTTAGAAATATCATATAATGTTGTTCACTACTAACTACTAGTCATGGCAATTGGACTGTCAGCCGGAATGGTTTGTCGATTCCTTGATGTCTTGTTCTGAATCTACATTCTACAAGTGTTCCTGTTCAATTCTCCAGATTGTTTTGCATTGCTTGGCTTGTAGCCTGCTCTTGTATTATTACTTGTGAACAATTAAATCAAATCTAAATATATATTCTCTTATCGTGATAGAATGCTCGTTTTTTCGATTTCAGGTGTTGCTCTCGATTTGCTCCCTGCTCACGGACCCGAACCCTGATGACCCCTTGGTGCCAGAAGTCGCGAATATGTACAAGACTGACCGAGCCAAGTACGAGGCGACTGCTCGAAACTGGACTCATAAATATGCAACGGGCTAAATATTCATCTTGCTTCTTTTTTTTTCTTTCTTTTTTTTCCGAGCATAATACAGAAATTGGCTTGTCATTATTTGAAAGTTTGTCCCATGTTGTTACTTAAAAATCTTTGTGGGACATAAAATTGGGATAGTGAATCTCCTTTGCTTTTTACTTTTGTAGTGTTGCCCACTTGCCATCTTCCAATATTGATTTTCATATAGACTAAACTACTTTTAACAACCCATTATCCTTCAACTTGCAAATAATGTCCCTGGATCTGTCATATATATAATATATTCATCATAGGGTCAGAGAGCTCATGGCTTTGAGCAACAATAGGCCATTTTACATACTCAAGTAAGGTTCAACCAATGATGACAACAAATTATCTGTTCACCTAGGCATTCTTCGAAAGGTTGAGAGTACCGCATCCGATGAATACCTTTGAACCCGACGACCCATGAAAACAAGTAAAAATCCATCAAATTACGGGTGTAATGTGGGGGTGAGATTTGGTGAGTGAGTAGTCTAGCATCCGATCCGTGTTCGCCTAACAGTAATAAAATTTACTAAAGGGCTTGGAGTTGATAATAGTGTTCACCTACACAGTAATAAAATTTATAAAGGGTTTGGAGTTGATAAATTTTATGTTAACTTGTCTTTTTACTTTTAATTATTAAAATCTGAATTTTAAAAAAAAAAAGTGATTTAATGATTATTTCTACTTTTTTAAATAAAACTTTGAGTCGTTATTGATTTATTAACGGTAATTAATTTTAAAATTTTATGTTTGGAGTATTAAACTTATTATTGGGGTTGATAAACTTTGATCAAATTTTTGGTTAACTAGTATATTAATGTAATTGGTCTCCCGATCACCCAACTGGTACGAGTTTGTGTGAGCATGAAAGCGGGTGGCCGGAATCATAAGCATGTATAAGCGGCTCGAGCCAAGTATGAAGTTACCGCAAGAAGCTGGACTCATAAACATGCAATTAATGGGTTTGCCATTCTTCTTTTTTCTTAGGTGTTACGTATTTTAGATAGGGGTGTTCATTTTCCGGGTTGGACCCGTTCAATCCTCGGTTCAGTTTCTAATGTGGGTGCGATCCATATTGCACCGATTGAGTAGAAAAACATTGGTCCAAAACTCAGTCAAAGTCTATACAAAATTACTATTTTTTTCGGATTCATGACCAATCTGGTTCGTTCAAATCCGGTCCTACGTTATTATTTAAAAACATGTAAAGTGGGACAAGAATCTCCCCTCGATTATGTTTTTGACACAAAATGTCGCCATCTTTGGTATGGAACTTTCATCTAAGACATAAGTTCTCATAATGTACAATTGAATGATTGACGATGACAAAGTTCACCATGTGATTCTAGGGTTGCTCTTTATAGACTATTCTTATTTGGACAAAATTGACTTTTCTTTAAATTATTTGTTGGATATGTTTAAACCTTTTATTTTGAGAGATAAATGTAATATATTTGATCACCGTACAAATGGAACGGTGAAACGAGAGGCCGAAAGAAATCGACGGACGAAACTAACCGTCAACGAGAAGAACCCAACGGATAACAAAGAAACCAGCAGAAAGAGAAAAAGGGTGAGGGTGAAGTAGAACCACAACAAGGTAGCACACAATGAAGATAAGCATCTCCCGAAGATGAAACGGGTAATGAACGAGTTAAACACTATCAAATAGCACCGTCGAATGCATGTACAGCATGACACAAACTCCTGGGAAAGTGAACGACGATATTATGTAGAAGTGCCTCCCTTCAATAAGTAACCGCCAGATATGTTGTAAACTTTGTTTTAAGGAGAAATGACATTCTTTATTAGTTATATAACACGTGCTAAATAATAATTAAGAGTATAACATTAAAAAAAACACACACAATAACAATTAAAAAGCCTAGTAACAAGATCATTGGCCTTTTTTTCTAAATGTCAATTGAATTTAGTATGAATTATCAATGGGAGGTATAACTAGCACGTTTGTGCATTAATACTCAAACGACCATAAATTAGTGTAAGTTGGACTTTAACAACATGGATTGTTAATTTGATTAGAGTATATAGAAGATAACAGTAACGAAAAAGAAAATTTAATGATTATCATTCTTTGGATTTTTAGAAAAAAAACTTACATATCATTTCAAAGTTAACCAAAACATATTTTATTGGATTAATATTGTATCAATCAATTTCAAAAATAAAAATTTTAATAAACCGAAACCTAAAACTCGAAAATCTGTATTTTCTCGGGTCTCGAATCCGAAACAAAACAATGTTAAGTTTAATAGTTTTTTATTTATCAATTTTATCTCTACTTCATTTTTCAATAAGTTTTTGTTTGTACTTAAGTCTTAGTTCAATTTTAAATATTTGTTGGACCAATTGAGAAGGTGGGAGTGTTACTTTAGGAAAACGACGTGCATATTCCCATCGCTTTGTTATTTTTAATTTTTAAAAGGTACACCACAGTCCAAACAAAAGCGTGTTGAACTCAGTACAATGGATAATTTAACGTAGGTAAAAAAAGGCAGTACGGCGGAATAATTCATAAGTGCACGACGTTAATGGTTTTCGAAAACTGTGACCGTAGCAAAAAATAATAATAATAAATAAATAAAAATTATTTTTTTTAATAATACCGTGACCGTGGGATTTTTTTTAAAAAATTCCCCCCTATATTAGTAAAATTGTAGGGTTTAATTTTCAACCGTGACGGATCCAAAAACCGTAAACGTCGTGCATTTGTTAATTCCTCCGCCGTGAACTTAGAAGTTCCGTAAAAAAAACTAAAATAATTGCATAGTATCGTACTTTACTACTTTTGTACGTGTCAGCACAACCTCTTAAACGCGTACGACTCTTTCTTTTTTGCCTTGTAACTCGTCCTTTTAGATTGAGTAGTCTTGTTTTACGTTACAAGGCGATCGGATATTCTTAACGACACTTGAAAATATATCATCGTTTTATCATTGGATTTATGGATTAACGGAAATATGAGAAAGAATGGTTGATACATAGATTTATGATTAAATATATAGCTCACTCAATATTGATTATGTTTAGTTAGAGAAATTTTATTTAAATAGTTTGAATATAGACGGAGTTATAGGATGGTAATGTGACTGGCCATTTTTGTAGCGATGGAAAGAAGTGTAAGCGATGTAGAGAGTGTACTGAAATTCTGACGTGTCAAACTATAAGGTGAATGCAGAGGATGGTATCGTACTATCTTCTACGGACACTTGTTTTTACGCCACATATATTAAATTTAATTATGTCAATATATATATATATATATATATATATATAAAATTCGTCTTTGAGTGGTGCCCATATCCAGTATAGTCAAGCTTCGTCATGTATTCGTACAAGTCCGTTTTCTGGACGGACCATAGAGCAGGGTAGCTAATGTATATACGACCGCACACATGTGCGTTATATGTTATATAAATTTAACATAGTTTTATCTCAAAACCAATTGATAATAGAAACAATCAATCAACCTTCTTACCTTATACACTACTATATACTAAGCTCTGAATGTACATATTTTAGATGTGAGAACTTATTATCTCCAACATACTTATATAATCCATCAAACTTACACATATAAGATTGTGAATTTACTTATTATTGACATGAAACAATTTATTTCCGCCGGACATCATAAAGTCTTACTCATATAAAATTGTGAGTTTACTTATCATCAACATGGAAAAATTTATTTCCGGCTTTCCGTCCGATATCATAAAGTCTTATTTTCAACAATAAAAATATATTTGAAGAAAAGTTTTAACATTTCCGCCAATTACAGCTTGTTGATTTGTGTACATAGTTTTATACTGTATGCTCGAACATACTCACATTTTAGTATTGTTTCGTTGATTTGTATAAACGCATATATCACACACCATAAAACAATTCATAAATCCGAAAAATATATAATATAAATAACTATATGAAAGGAGAAAATCATCAATTTATGTACCTTTGAGCTTTTTTTTTATAGAACAGCATGTCATTCATCAATAGGATGTCAATGAATCAAGTGACGGGTGAATTATTTTGACCACCATCCAATAGATCATTAAAGTTTTCACCCCATCCAGTCCACCATTTTCTTTTATAGGTCCACTAACGGATTTTTACTCTATTTTGTTGGATCAGATGATCATATTTCCGTCAAATATGAATAAAATTATCATTCCCATTAAACACCATCGTCCACGACAATCAAGCTACACAATGCAGAAGAAGAAGGTAAAGAAGGAAAAGCAGCAAAATGTGTAATATTACTATTTTTGGTCAGAAAATGTGTAATATTTCTAGGCATGTGCTAGTCTATGTATCTATTTATTATCGCTATGCAATAATTTTAAAATCCTCCTTCATTATCTAGATATCAATACTTTATTAAAAAGGATTGAATCATCCGGTTCCGTCATGTCTTCCGTGAGGCGAATCTTATCGCGAATTTTTTTTCCTATTGCTTTTGACTTTCTTATTGGACTGAGTGTATTGCGTGACCCTCCCGATGATATAGTTAATCTTTTACGTTTTGATGTAAGGGGTCGGGTTATCCCCGCGTGATGACTACTTAGACTTTTTTCTATTAATAAAAGCGTGTTTAGATGTGCGGAGGCACCGATCCTTCCCTTTTACCAAAAAAAAAAATTTCCCCTCCATTATTGTGTTAAATAATATATGAAAAAACTATTTATTTTTTCCACTTCCATCAACACTAGCTTGTTTTTTTTGTTGGTAATATTACTAGCTTGTTTTCTATTAATAAAAGCTAGTGTTTCTTGTAGAATGTTATGTGAGTAGAGGTAGCATTGCGATGTTTAGAAAGTGAATCAACTCGAACCAAGTCCAAATAACTCATCTAATATAATGATTTCATAATTTTATTTTAGCCTAACGACTTAATGAGTCTAATATTTATCTGAACTAAGAATATTTTTAAATGTTCAAGATCGACTTACTTATAAACGAGCTGAACCTAAACTTTATATGATATTTAAAATTATATATGTATTTGACTCGATTAAAAAGTGAACAAGCTTAAATCGAGATTTTTTACAAACTGAATAGCTCGTCTCATGTAACAACCTTACTAGAATAGTAAGGTCGTGAACTATATTTTTGTTCACATTTTCGTACATGAATATATATATATATATATAATTCCTTACGTGTTTGGTATCTCTTGATTCAGTGGCGAAGACAAGGGGATAAGGAAGCGGAATGTTCCCCTTTTACATCGTTATATTTTGGTTTAGAGTTACATTGGTTTGATGGCTTCATTGGTTTTATGTGTAAGGGTAATGCATGTGGTCCTGTATGATTAGTAAATAGTACGAAGTAACATTAATCCTATATGATTGCTAACCTTTGTTAATTTATTTACTAAATACATTTAGGGCCCGTTTGGTTTAAACTCCGGAAACAAAAACGGAATGAAAACGAATCTAGTCCATACGTACACCCTTGTTCATGAAGTTGTTGGGAATCATTCCTTGTGGTTTGAACTAGTTGTAGTAGAATTTGATTAGTTTTAATACCCTATAGGGTAACAAAGTAGGGGAAAGCAAGTGCATTTTGCATGAAACCAACCGAAATAATTCCATGAACAAAGTACATATATGGACTAGATTCGTTTCCATTCCGTTTCCGTTTCCGGAGTTACAAACAAACGGGGGTAATTATTTAATTATCGTTAATTGGTACTGATATGATCATGAAAGTTAATTCATTCTCTTTATTTTATCATAAAAAGTGAAAGAAGAAGATTAGGAAATGTCCAAACTTCGACCTTATATGGCTGATTAAGTGATTAGTACACATCGTTATCAATTATGATACCATGCATCAACTCAAATGTCTTACATACGAAAGAAGAAAAAAAAAAAAAGTTTACTTTGTCCCTTTTGAAACCAGACTTATTGCAATTTAAATAAGTAACTGACTATATTAACTTATTTTTTTTATAACCTTGTTGAACATTTGACAATTACGGATTTATTGACACTGATATAAACATAAAATTTAAAAAAGGACATTAATTTTTGAACTATTTGTCATTAAAATTTTAATTTAATGAATTAATTTTTTAATTAATTGAAAATTTTTGAAATAATATTTTGTTCAGATTTTCTGAACCACTTGTCATAAGATCCTAGAATTCAAATAACTTCATATCATCAAAATAATTAATCTAACACAATAGACCCATTCACCCATTCTGACAACCCTAAGGTCAATTTAAATTGAACCGCACTACGTAAAATGAATAAATTCATAACTTATCGCTACATGTTAAAGTTATATAGTGGGATTTGATGAACCATAACATATGCTTTTTTTATTTTCCTTATTTGCTTTAAGATTAACTTTGAGTTTTACATAAGATGAACTTTTTTTTTTTAAACAGAAGGAACAAGTATTATTAAGCCAAATCGGCTAAGATGATTCTAGCAAGATCCGGGGGACAATTGTGAGAGGTAAACTGAGAAAACCTAAAGCCACTATTAAGGTGAGCCATAAAATGCGCAGCCTTGTCACAAGATCGATTAATAGATCGAAAAGAGCAAGATAGAAACCTGGTAGATAAGCTTCGAATATCATCTACATAAGATGAACTTAATTGTATATTATTAGTATTTTTGTTGTGACGTTCCTCATATGATACGTACACGTTTAATCTGATTCTTGAGCTCCGGCGCTAACTTTAGGACGTTAGCTAATGGTTTTATAAGTTGTTGATTATTAGGGAATCTTCAGGTTTTATGTATGTTTCAAAATAACTTCTCAGAGTTAGTGATCAGCCAGACCTGCGTATATCTTAGGTATTGAGAAGGTCGTACTTGTTGGTCTTGATCTTTAATTACTTTGAATTGGTCGTTCTTAAAGTTATTTCTATTTATGTCTTACTTCTTTACACGGTTGAAAAGTGCATTATATTAAAACTATTTTATAAAATTAAATGTTGGATGTGTTTTGTATTTTGTTAGCACTTGGGATTTTCAAATCCGGGTGTTACACTTATTTCGTCAGTAAGTTTGCAGATGAAAGATAATTGACGATGATTTATATGCAGCCGCCACATCTGCTTTTAACATATAAATATTAACACAAATTTGAAGAACCACTAGCCGTCGTATTCATTTGTCAAAGTATATATATATATAAAACATCACGCTTATCTTCCTCTTAAAGCTTATTTATATTTAAATATTATATAATATTGTATATAAAGTTTAATTAGACTATTAAACACGCGGTTATAAAATCCAGTTTCTAAATATTACCAAAATAAAATTGAAATTTCAAAACGTTATCAAGATAATTATTCCGTAACTTTTTCGGAAAATGGCCTTCTTAAGTCACATTCTTAGTCGCTAAAAATCGGAATAATGACTGTTTTGATCATTTTGTCCTTTCATATTATTTAACCCGTAGGACATATTCGATGTTCTGACCATATCTCTCAACTGAAATTTGATTATGTGAAGTTCTTAAATACCCCAAATAATATTAGAGGGTGAAAAAAACTACCCAGAGAAAAGGTAAAAAAAATTCCGCAAGACCAAATCCAAGCGATCACAACAGTGAAATTTGTAATCGTCAATTTCACATCGTTCGCAAGTTATAACTCAATTATTGTTTATGATTAAGTATAACCCTACTTAATCATAATTAATTAGGATTCCAAAATACTAGCTTTTACGCCTCTATGTTCCCTCATCAAACAAAAATGGTTGAAGCACGTTCTTCCTCCTTCAAACAAATTCAACAAAGCAGAAGAATGCTTCGATTTAATCCGCACAAGCTAGCCCGACGACAACTCGGATGCGCAACGGCGTTCGCGACCTGTTAAGCGAACCAACGTCATGTCGACTGTGCCCAAATCCACCTGGCACAAATCCACCCGAAGCGACTATCTTAGCACGCGAAATGTGAAAAAAAACGTTATGTTTTAATACGTCATAATATATTAGATTTGTTGCGACTTTGTTTTATCCATCTACCTATTTCTCTTACTTTTATCCCTATTAATTTATCAATATTTCCTGCCATTTTCAAATTTTCGTCGTTTTATAACCTTTTACTTTAATACAAAATCACATAAATTAATGTCTAATTACTTAATTATAAAAAAAAAACATACATAAAACTACGTACTTCTCTTCCACGCGGTTATGAAATTGTGAGGATCACATTCTTTCATCAATAACGACTTTCAAGCTTAATTCATCCCATCTTCAGACTTTTAATAGGAAAAAAAAACTCATACTTATCTTATACATTTTGTACTTCGTAAATAATATCACCATCTATCTAAAAATTTTAATAAAAATGATAATTCAAACGACAACATAAAATAAACAAAAAAATTATATGAAATGATAGATGTTTATTTCCTAAAATTAGTTAGAATTTTTTTTAAAAAAAAAACTTATTGAAGACTTTTCTTTATTAAGTAATAATAAAATCGAAAAAAATATTTGGTTTAAATTTAAAAATATATCATTAATAACCTAGTTAATAAAACATACCTTAACTCACCAATTCTAGCTAATCGATTTATGTTATCTGTCACATTATTTATGTTTTATGACTTTTTATCACCCGAGTTCTGAAATCCGATTTATATTATCCGATTTCAGTATACCAAACACTTTTTTCTTTTAACCAATTAAGAAAAAATTTTATTAAAATTTTTTTCTTAATCATCTCAAAATAATTTTTTAGAACACGCTAAATTAAAAATAATTAATCAACTAATCCAGCACCACTACAATTTCTCTTTTAATTTAGAAGTTATTTGTTGTCTTTCAAACATTCAAAATAAAATTATTCGAATTTGCGTAAGCAATGGGACCCACTCTGACGTCATGAACCCACCGAGCCAACGCGGAAGCAGGGTTGAAGATTCTGAGTCCTTTCCCAAAGGCTTATCAATTAATTATTTGGAATTTTATTAACGGAGAAAAAAATTACAAAAAGATATGAAGAATGAAGCAAATTATACCTTATTTGTTTTATTTATTATTTATATTAAATAAAAGACAAATTTGTTATCACTATTTTCTTGGTTGTGATATGTATGTAGTTTTTGAAAAGGTCAAGCCTTTTATTATATTCCAAATTAGATTTTTTCTCTTTAGTTATTATAGTGTACTTATTTTATCTACCAACCTATATTTAAACATGTCCCATGGTTGAAGGAGTCCATACCCATTTTATTTAATTTTATACATTAAGTTTTTTAAATAAAAAACTAATATTACTATATACAAATAATTTATAATTTCGTATTTTTTTGGGCTTCTAACTTATACTATATTTTCGATAAATTTACATCGAGGTAGAAGGTAGGCGGACAACAAGTTGTGTCGTCAATCCTTTCTGAATAGCAAACTCGATCCTTTTAAACACTACATCTAAATTCCTAAGCGACACAACATTACCATGCAAGACCCGTTGAACCCTCTTGAGAATCTCGACGGCATCGAGCGCAAGAAAACCAAACATATCAAAAGCGAACGGAAGAAACACATGGTGGTTTTCGATGAAGACCTTTTCATTCTTAGCGACATTCGTTGAGGCCGCATTGAGGTTCGTTACCCAAACAAACTAGAGGGGAGACTCCCGTCAAATTAATACCGGCATATTTTTCACCCACCCAAACACTAACGCATCTGCCGGCCTCAACGTAGACGTTCCTTCACGTGGATCAGTCAAGAAGTACACGGGCGCCTCATTCTTCGCCGAAATCCCTGCTCTCTTAAACACGTCACATAAAACATCACGGGTAGTTTCTTTACAATGAATTGCATGTTACCCAAAAACATCCAAACCCCTCAAACAATTAGGGATAGGACAAATCGCATCAGCCGGGAACAAATGAATGATAAGGCGATACTTGAGGATCGTGCGATACTCAACAAGAGACATACAATGTCCAAGTCCATCAATATGTATTGTAAGAAGGTAATCTTGACTATGCGCTGACTACAAACACTTAAAAACCGCTTTTTGTCTAAGAGTCAAATCAAAAGTCGCTTCTATCGTATGTACTATCTTATCGAAAAGAGCACTCGCCAAAACATGTTCATGACGGTAAAATCAGAAAGATCGAAACTAGGAATAAAAGCTTGAAGATTACCCAACGCTTCAAAAACCTCGGAGCCCATATCAACAACTCCACTGTCCAGCAAAATGTGTTCTTGAAGGGTCAAAGACTGGGCCGTGAAGGTCACAAATAAAAGAAAAAATCTCCAAAGCTGAATAATAACCAAGGCCCCAAACCGAATAAGTAAAGAATCAAGTCGCCACTGAAGATCGCCAAAAAAAAAGATCCCACAAACCACAGTATCCTCGACTGATTCACGGAGCCCAACATAAAAAAGCAGCAACACACTCCCCATGTTCCGGTAGACAAATCCTCAAGCTGAAAAATATCTTAGCGACATTCATACAAGAACGCAACAAAAAGAAGCTCACTATTCGAGTTCCTCAATTATGAAAAGAAGGTGCATCAACTTAACCGCCTTAACAGTTCTTTTCATGACTAACTTTCTAACAAAACCTGTTGTCTTTACTTACTGCCCCACTAAACAACTTAACACCAAAAGCTGACATTGTAATGTCAAGGGAATAATCTTTTTCTAAGCTTAGACCAATTGCACAAATTAAAGTTGAAAAAGGAAATATTATTAGTAATAACTAGGTATATCTAAAATAATTTCAATGCAAACTATCTATTTTTGTGGAATTTTTTTTTATATATAACAAGTTATAAGAAAGTTACGTTATAATCGAATGTTGATATTATAAAACCGAATATTGAAAATATTTATGTATAATAGTGTTAATAATTAATTATATAATTTTTTTTACAGTATATGTAAATATTTACTTTAATAAAAATAAAATAGTAAGGAAGATGGGTTGAAAAATGAAAAGTTCATTGTAGTTTATTGTAAGCTTGTTTTAAATTTTTTTTTTTTGAAAAACCCTTTGTTAGGATAATTAATATTATCAGAGTCATACTCAAATCCGGTAGAGTTCAACAACAAGTTTAGTTACATGTAAATTTGATAGAACTTTCTCACAAATTCACAAATACAATAAAATTAAGTTCAAGTTTAAACATAATATTTAGACATCAGAGCGTAGAAGTATTCTATATAATACACTGAATTTAGTTGAAAGTTAAACATAATATTTCATTACCATTCTCTTTCGAGAGGTTCAAATACTTTGGCATAAAAAAGAATTTTAAAGAGCACAAAAAGTCTTTATACTTTGTCTATTCAAATCCAAAAAGAAAAGCTAAAAGACTTGTAACTTATCATCTGTATTTATCATTTTTGGCTAATAAATATTCGCCTTTCATTATTATTACTATTCAATTAATATTTTTAATCACTTAAAATGCTAAATTTTTGTAGATAAAAAGAGTAAAATGACCCAATCAACAAATATAAAAATATACAAAAAAAAAGTAAAATACTGTTTACTTTCTAAAAAAAACTAAAATATTAACATATTTCCGACATACTAAAAGTCTAAAAATAATCTTATTATATATATTATGTTGCTTATAAATCTCCACAATCTATCTCCAATTGCAAACACACACCTTCTCTTTCTTCGCAGGCAGCTTAGTTCTTCCTGTCTCTTTCCTCATTGCGCAAACTCAACTTTCTATCACCCAAAATCGCCATAATTTTTTCCACATTCTAATCAAATTCAAACTAGCAAAACCCTAAATGGAATTCAAGGGGGAATTGGACGTCCGGGATGTAATGATCGACGAGCTAGCTCAAGGGAAGGAGCTAATAAAGCAATTACAGAGTCTTCTAATGGATGCTTCTGTTTCAATGGAGAAACGTCAGTTCTTGATGAATCAGATCATCTCAATCTACAATAAAGCTCTGAACTTGATTCGGTTTAATGGAGAGCCGATTGTACCAGATCCTTCTTTCTCGAGTTTGTTTGGTGGGGTACCTCAGAATTCGCCTTTTTCAGTCGCCGGAAATAGTCACATGAGTTGCAGGAGCTCCGACGTTGATGAAGAACAACTCCGGCCATCCAAAAAGAGGTAATTTAGGTTAATTTATATAGTTTCTGTGGGAAATTTGACGTAATTCGTGCAATTTTTTTTATGTTTTGTGGGTTAATTTTGATTAAAGTAGAAAAACATTACCTCGTCGAGTTGAGATGGTGAAGATGAACAACGGAGAAGAGCTTCCCGGCGATGGGTATAGTTGGAGAAAGTACGGTCAGAAGTTTATACTCGGAGCTAAGTTCAGAAGGTAATATATTTATTTATTTATTTATTAAATTAGTAAATGAGCCAATTATTCATTTTGTTGCTGGAAATAAGTTTTTATTTATTTATTTATTTGTTTACTATAAGCTAGTAAATTTAATTTTTTAGTATAAGCCTAATATACATCACCAATAGTTTTTTTCTTTGAAAATTTTAGTATAAGCTTCTTTTTTTTTCTTTGAAATTTTTATTGTGTAAAAAAGTTATAGATGCTTTGTAGTCTTGTTTTATTCTCTGAAAATCCCGCTAAAAATGATGTGACTTTTTTTTTATCCTCCAATATTGATACTATTACAATAATTCTATCAACAACATTTTCAAACTAACCACGAAAATAAAATAAATATTAAATCCATCTATTAAATGATAATAAATAAATAATATAATAACTTGAGTTTGAGCAATCAATCCCCCATAAAATAGATATTTTGAAATATAAGTTTTTAAAATCCATGTTGAGAAAAATATTTATTTAAAATCCACCTCAATAATCTAAGAAAATAAACTATTTAGTGTTGGTGAAAATCTATGTCTAAATTGAAGAATCTAGCTTTGAATTTTCCCGTAATGATATGATGTTAGGCAGATGATGAGTTGGTTGGAATGTTGGATGGGCCTTATCTTTACAACACAACTTTTCATTTTTAAAAGCTTTAAAGCCACCAATTGGGCACAGAATATAATTATCATGAAACTCGTGCGTATTTTTGTGATTATATAATTGTTGATTATTTGTCTTTTATTTCAAAAAATATCAAAAGATGACATGGTCCAATAATAGCCTACAATAGTAACATATAACATACGTACGTCTTGAATGGTTTTCTTCCAAATATATAAATGTTACATTCAACATTCTAATTAGGATGATATGGTAAAATTTCTTACTCAATTGAAAGTCTTTTGATATTTCTAGATAGTTTCGGTTATATGATTTTGTTGACTTTATTTTTTCTTGTTGTCAAAGAAAATAATTGTACCCACCACAAATAGAATATCAAAATCAATATATATATATATATATGAATGAGTTTAAAATATTATGTACTGCATGTAGGACTTGGATAATAATGAAGAGGTAGCTGAATTTGACCTAATTGATGCTACAATTGTACAAACACATTAAAAAAAAAAGATTTAATATTGCAGGGGCTATTACCGATGCACCCATCGTCACTCACAAGGCTGTGCAGCACTGAAGCAAGTCCAAAGATCCGATGAGGACCCCACAGTCTCACAGGTCATCTACGTAGGGGACCACACGTGTAACACAACCATCCAGATCACCGGTCCTTCCACCAGTACACACGAGCCACGTGTACATCTTACGCTGACTCAGCATCCACCTCAGCAACAACCACAAATCCCAACCAAGCCGCAACTCACTGTGCAAACCGAAGAACTCAACAATGGCGATCAGGATAAATTCTACTTTCGATGCTTCTCGTTTTCAACTGCGGTTATTGACTCCGATAATGCTGACGTCGACGTCGCCGGATGGTTGCTGGATGAGTCGCCGGTGACGTCGGGTTCTGATCAGTTTCAAGCTTCTCCGGGGAAAATGAACACGCCAGAATCGGATATCCGTCAAGTGTTTACTCTCGAGGAACTGGATATCCTTGATCCGAACTTCGGGTTTGATAACCCGGATTTGTTCATTTAAGGGCGGTTTTCGGGTTATATTTCTAGAAGCAAGTGACGCAACAAGTAGCGGGGATAGCCGGCCGGGTAGCCACACCTTTTTATATATAGATAAATAAAAATCAATATAATGCAGCGTCTAGAAGCATTTTAGTGACTTTTTTTTTAATGTTAAAAAGGATTAGCATGTTATTTTTCCCAGTAATCTTGAATTACTGAGGTTATTTAATTATTTTTAGCCTTTTTCTATTTTTTTTTTATAAAATTAGGATGTGTAAGAAAAAAGAAAGATTTTTTTAGAGATCTTTCACCATCCTTGTATTATTTTTGTAACATCAGTAAGTGAAATAATAATTGGTGATGTTTTTTTTTCTTCTTAAATCAAGAGAATTTTATCCAGGCTCAAAATTCCATTAATTGAAGTTATTTTTATTTTAGTGACTTTTTTAGGACATTATTCTAAATTTAATTTGATGTCAAAAAATTATTCATTTAAGAGAATATACTACAGACCTAATTACCTAATGCAATTCCGTATATAGATTTTTTTTAATCAACTAAACAAGCTTTTTCGGTAATCATTGGCTAAAATCGATTTATATTGCTATTGGGCCTAAAGTTTGTACAATTTACAACAAGGCCCTTGGGTTTTGTTCGAGGAGCGCGAGAAAAATAAGGTTGAAGACAAGAGTGTGAGAGAGAGAAATTGTGTTGGTAACTGAAAGATTTAGTCTATGGTTGCAACAACCTACTGTCATTAGAGATATTCTAGGAGTGATTCTAGGATTGCAACCTCTCTATCTCTTAATCGTTTGTATAATTATTCATCTTTCACAACAGCAATAAACATTTCTTTTATCATAGTCTTATAAATTGAACATCGAGAAGGGAGAGATCTACAGAAAATGTACTTTGCTTAAAATTACCGTCTTCTTCACCGTAGGGATGACTGGCCTCATGGCCGGCGAATACTTCTTCGTCAATGTGTGTATCTTCTTTCTTTTTTTTTCTCCTCATTTCTAGTACCTAGGTTTTTTGTTTGTTTCTTGCAAATTGTTGCTTCGCAATTGAAGCTGAAGATAAGTGGTTGAAAGTGTGAATTCGATTTGTTCTGATTTGCACTTGTCTTGAAGAAGATGTTTTGATGGATATTTTTGTTTTTTCGCATTCATGGTACTAAGCGATTGAAAACTGAAATTGATGTTTCAGTAGTCTCACGATTTTATTTGAGTATGATGGTCTCTGCATTTCTCTAGCAGAGTGATTCTGCATTTGCTGATAGTGTTCAGTTTGAATTAGGGCTCATGTGCTTGGGTTAGATTCTGATTCACATAAGACTACAAGCCCAAACTTAGGTCAAAGGGTTTCAAGTTTAATTCCTACAAATTTAGATTCATAATTGGATTGATGTTAGAAAACCACACTCACCGTCATCTGTAGATATCAGTAATCCTCAACTTGAATGTTGTAGCATCTTATGTATGTAACAATTTGCATTTGTAATTGAAGTAAATGATATCTGCATGAAATTGTATTCTCTATTTTTTATTATAGCAAACAAGATGTGAATTCCAAAACCAAAACCATCTGAAATTGTTTTACTTTCATCTACCATACCTCATGTAATTTGGAACATTTATGTTGCAAGAGTTGGAATAGGGCGTATTGCTCATACATTTTTGTGTTGAGTACTTTGAAATCAGTACATGCTTTCCTTTCACCATCGGATGTAATTTGTTGTTGGTCTATGGGCAGTATGTATGCAATTGCTCATGTGAGACACAATCAAGCAAAAAACTATCTAAAGATATTTTTCTTGTAAGATTAATGCTGGTGCTGAGTGTTATGTTTGGCAATTGCTTTGCAGCATCCGTATAGAAAGCCACAATCAAGCAAGCAAGATACTACTCCTTCAACCAAGTAGAATGATGGGGATTTTGAAGCTGTTTTGATATCCCTGTTTGGTTGCTTTCTGATGCAGCACAAATTCAGTTTCTTTGATAAACTCAAAATTTTCATTTGCAATAAGTATATGAACAAGCTTGTGTTTCTTCCCTCTTTGATGTTTGTAATAACTAAGGCCGTGTTTGGCAACAACACTTGAAACACTAGTATAAGGGTTTCAAAGTGTTTGCTATGTTTTGTCCAAAACACTAGTGATAAGGGTTTTGAAATGTTAACGGTTGTTTGGTGAACAATGTAAATAACACTAGTGTTCTTCTTCTTCCCAATCCATTCTATCATTGTCGCCCTAATTCCTTCTCATAATACTCATCCTCTGTTTCTTCATATGTATGGATATCATATAGGTTTGATATAAAGCTGTCAAAAAAAAAATAATATTCTCAAATCATTAATAGGACCTACTTGTTCTTAAATATTTCACCATCGACCGTTTATTGAAGAAATGCTTTGTTTCTTACCCGGAGAAGATGGAGATAAGTAAAGAAAGGAGAAGTTATGATAATATATAGATATCAAGTTGGGATCCATTTGATATTCATATATCTTTGTACCAAATAATATATACATATGTATGATATGGATATCCTAAACATCTCGTCTTAGAAGATATAATGCCAAATCTAGTTTAGGAAATTGATTATACAAGATCCTTTTTACAGTTTGGATATATTTTTGAAAATAAAGAAATTTCTTAGAATCAATTTAAATCATCTTTAATGATATTTAAAAGTAGACTTATGAGATCGATTAACAAATTTCTTTCCTATCTACAAACCCGTTGTAACGAACTACTTTAAATTAATTATACAAGATTAGTTAACGATTTTCCCCAAATTGCTCAACCGCCATACGCGTATATATTGTTCCAATTCGAGCACAAGTTTTGAGTTCGTAAATCCAAATGACCAATACTTTATTGGTATAACGGTTCATGTAAATGAATGATATTATGGTGAATCTACTTTTGGTTGCATAGAAAAAAATATGAACTCCAAACAATTAATGCTTGGCATTAAAATTAAATCATTTAAGTAGCCATCATTTATCGGTATTTCTACGAAAAAATACGGGTCTAAATCGTAACTAATAAAAGGTAAAATTTTGTTTTATTAAACCATCTCTTCATCCTTAATTAGATTGAAAGATAAAACTATGGATTAAATCTTCATTAGATTTACGTGTTGAACAATGTATATGGAAAAAAAAAGATTTGCACTTTATGGTGCTTACAGATTTGATTACACATAATTTGCTGATAAAAACATATAAAATAAACAACAATTCAATTTCAATATAAATAAAACCAAATTCTTCCGATTTATTCATTCATTGCATATAATCCATAATTCCAAATACAACACACGATTCAAAATGAAATCAAACGGGCAAAAGACTTCAACTTGTAAGATATCTTCTTATTACACTTAGCTCTCCCTTTTATCTTCTTCCATTTCTTCATCACCAACCACCCACAACCGCCACTAATGCCACCGCGGCCACAGCCGTCAATGATATCCGACCCCACCACAGTTACAGCCTTAGCCGCCGAGTAAACCGGGGCCCGCAGATGCGCCTTGAACCTCTTTGAATCCCCAGACGAAGAAGACGCTCCTGGAATCAACATGAGATGCTTCTCAATTATAAAGCTAACTGAGACGAATTCATGAAGATCATACAAAGGACTCCCGCAATCCCAAATACGCTGCGTTTCATCCCTTCCACGACCCTCAACTGTGTCGTTTTGGTCCATGACACTCTTGTGAAGAGAGTGGTTTGTTCCATGTGGGCTTCTCTGTCATTATATAGGATGAAGAAAAGCGAACTTTGGCAGCATATAGGTTGAGTATTGATTCGTGATGGTCAATGACGAAAATGCCCTTTCTATTATTGGAAGATTTTGTTTTAGAGGGGGTATGGATTTGTAATTTGGTTTTGATTATAGAAGATGCTGTTCAGTGTACCCTATAGAAGGATTGCATGAGTTGTCTTTATATATATAGTTGGGGAAGTCTTAGATCTATGAAATGACATATTCTATCATTAAAATAAATAAAAATACAAATTAGTGTAGAAAGTTAAAATATATATATAACAATTTTTCTAATTTATGTCCTAAAAATTATATTTTTAGATTGTAGTTTTTATCATTAATTAAGATTTATCTATTATTGTTAATATTTTAAAAAAACAATGTGATCATTGAAAATGGACACCTCATCCAATTCTCTTTTAATTTATATCTATTGAACATAGAGTAGAAAAATCGATATTTTAATTATAAAATGTGTTTTTTTAAAATTTTTTTTATTGAAAGAGATACATTGTTTAATTGACAAGCCTACAAAATACCTGATCAGTTCATGGACCAAGCCCAATGTCAAATCAGTTCATGCGTCAGGCCCAATTCCAAATCAGTTCATGGGCCAGGTCCAAGGGGTAGGACGGGTTAGTCAGCTCATTTTGTGTATGGTTTCTCGAGAATAAGGGCTCGTTTTGTATCGGTAAGAATCATTTCCGGTAATGGAATGATTCCGAATCAGTTTTAAATTTTTTGTTTGTTTAGAGGTCTTTTTACACATGAAAGTAATCAAATCATTTCTATTTCCATTTCCATTTCTTTCCCTTAACCGATTCAATTCCGTTTCCATTCCACCACTCCAACCAAACAGGCACTAAAAATGGTTAATACTCTCGTAGACTATTGTGGGGTGGTTAAATAAAAATTTAAAAAAGAAGAAGAGGTGATTATGTGAAAAACTAGTTTAGTACCCGTGTCATGTGTACGGGTATTTGTAAAATAAATATTTTTAAACTTATTTTTATTTTGTGTATTGATAATAAGAGTTAAAATCTAAAACAAATAATAAAATAATAGTATAACCACATTATATTATATCCTAAAATATTTCATTAAATACAACATTGTTTGTAGTATTTTGTGACTTGCTTGTAAAATCATATATCATGATCCTCAAACCATCCCTACTTGTGACTCTTAAAATTGCCACATAAAGTTGTCCGTGACTAAAAATTGGTCTAGATAGGTATAATCCAACTTTTGAAAGGAAATGAATATCAAATGTGATAAAAAAGTATATGTTGTGATTATATAACCGACTTGAGAGGTAAAACAATCATACACAAAGTTATACTCGGATTATATATATAATAGATCGTTATATAATAGCACAAAATTACAACATATTGTAACTAAAACTAACTACCTCTAACCCGCATGACAATCACAGTTTTAAATAAAATAAAAATTATAAAATAACTAACAAAAGTAGAAAATTCAAGTAATTTAAAGTTAAAAAAAATATCCGATTACCTTAAAAACAAGCAATTTTAAATATAAATATTAGAACTAATTATAAAATTATAAAAATAAATAAAATACTTTATAAATTAGATAATTTAAGAAAAAGGAAATCCTACGTACATAAAAATCTAGAATCTTATCTTAATAAAAAAAATTTCTAGAATCTTATCTAAATAAATTTGTTTAACTAAAAGAGTTTGTTTTATTAATTTAGAATATTAAATTAGAAATTAATTTAAAAATATATAATTTAAATGAATGGCAATTTAGTAATATATGGTGATTTGGCTGAAATCCTGAAACTTTAGAATGCCACGTCAGTAAAATGTAGGCAACTTTAGTTATATATAATAGATATGGTATATAAAAGGTGATTTTGAATAATTTAATTTTAAATTAAACAAAAAAATATGTATATCAACAAGTTAATTAAAAAGTGTGATCAAAATTGTAACACAAACATTATAATATTTTTTTGATTGAATAATTAAATCGATATTCAGACCAGTTTAATTGAATAAGTGAGTGAACCTTAAAACTAATGTTATAAAATTCTATTGTCTTTTATTATTATTTTTTGGTTTAATTCTATTTTCTTTTATGTGTCACAAGTTCTCGTAATATTTGTTGTTTTTTTTAATAATAAATATATATATTAGAGATGGTCTTATGGTGAAAAGCTGAAAAAGAAGAATGATCGATTGAAGAAGAAGAAAATCGAAGAATAATCATGTAACGTCCAAATTTTATCAATCGGAGACGTCACGAGTTTTAGATTCGCACAGTGAAATCATCAATAATAGACTGACGACAACAACAATTGGACCTTTTAACAATGACACGACAAAAATAAAAAAAACACCCAACCTGTATATTAAGAGGATGTGTGGAAAATAATGCTAAAGTACGGTGATAATCTATGATGCGTCCTTGGAATCGTTGAAGGACGAACGCCGGATCTAGACCAAGCTAGAGTTTCGACTACTCGTTGTTGATGTGCAAATGAGAACTTTGATAGAAGTTTGGTAGGGCGGAAGCGATTGATATGGATGCGGAAGCGTAGGTTTGATTCGATCTAGAGAGATCGAGCAAACGTTTTAGTGGATTTGATAGTTTGATTCTTTAGAAGAATCCTCGAATGTGAGTTCTTGGATCTAAGACTTGATCCAAGGAAGAACTTTGAGGGGATTGAAGAGGAAGTGATGCCCAAATCAAGAAAGAGGATTTTTCCTTCAAATAACTTGATTAATATTGAACATGATTTACAAGTGAAACCAAGCATCCCTTATATAGTGGGTGAAGGCTACACCAAAAGTCGGAAATTGAATGACGGAAATAAAGGCGGGAAATAAAGTCGGGGCAACTCCCGAAACCAAAGGTCTAGACTATCAATGCCGGAAATTAACTCACGGAATTAAGTTCCGGAATTAATGTTCCGAAAATTAAAGTCTATTATTATTTAAAATGCAAAATATAATAATAATAATATTTGCTAGCTTGATGACATGGCGCTGGAAGCCTATGCCATGGTGGAGTGGTGACATGGCATGCCACTAACGGGTCCAGGTGATGTGACGGTGCGTCGGATGATTGAGCCGGTAGCTTGGGCGATGGCTTTGGCTCGGGAACGAGTGAGCGGTCCATGGAGCGAACCCGCAAAGCATCGTCCTCTTCATCCGCGGTCATAGTGGTCAAGGGCGCATCAGTCCCCCCATCTTGGATGTGAAACGTCCCCGTTTCACCGTCGTCAAATAAGGGCTCAACATAAGGGGCTAGATCCTTGACATTGAACGTTGGGTGCACGCCGTAGGAATCCGGAAGCTCCAACTTGTAGGCATTTGGACCATGTCGTGATAGGATCCGGAAAGGGCCATCACCTCGATCCGATAGCTTGCCCTTGCGTCGAGATGGGAAACGCTCCTTCCTTAAGTGGAGCCAAACAAGATCGCCGGGCTCGAAAGATATGTCGCGACGGCCCTTATTGCGTTGTTCGGCAAGTTGGGCGGCACGACGTTGGAGTTGTGCTCTTGTCCGCTCATGAAGTTCAATGATTGAGGCGGCTCGACTTGCGGCGTTGATGTGTTCACCGTCCTTGAGTGGACGTGGTGTGAAGTCCAATGGCGTGTGTGGATTAAGGCCGTAGACAACTTCAAATGGTGAGAGTTTAGTTGCCGAGTGCCTAGACCTGTTATATGAAAACTCCACAACCGAAATTAAGTCCTCCCACTTTCGTGGGTTGTTCCTAAGCGTTGCTCTAAGTAGAGCACCGAGAGTCCGATTGGTCACCTCCGTTTGACCATCGGTTTGGGGGTGATAACTACTTGAGAACAACAAGTTGGTTCCAAGTTTGCCCCACAACGTTCTCTAGAAGTGACTCACAAATTTCACGTCCCGATCACTAAGGATGGAACGTGGTATCCCGTGTAAGCGCACCACATTGTTAAAGAATAATGTGGCAACATCGCTAGCATTTTGGGTGCTCTTACACGCGATAAAATGAGCCATTTTGGAAAAACGGTCGACTACCACAAAAATGGAGTCGTTGCCTCCTTTGGACATAGGTAGGTGACAAGGCTTATTTCCTAAGGTCGTTATTATAAGCTTATCAAGTTAAATCCGAACTTAATACTAACCAATGTATAGTGATTAAGTAAGGGTCGAACCCAAGGGAGTTGAACAAGTTTCTATTCAATTTTAGTTATTGATTTGGTAACAAGGGGGGGGGGGATTTGGATTGTTTAAAACAAGACAAAGACAATTATAATGTTGGTGAAAACAAGATTGATTTAAGAACTACACTAGGTAGGATCTTAGCATACATATAAATTGGTTGGTTCTTTTTAGAAGTATTCAATATTTGTTCTCATCTTGATCGTATTTATGCATTAAGCCAACCGGCATTAACACAACTTAACTAGTTTATTAATCCGTAAACCTACAAGATTAAACCACTAATTAGCATTCTACCAAAGATAAAGAGATACATAAAAGATAAACAACCCGTTAATCTTATTATGTAGTTAAATTCCTTTCCCTTAAATAATCACAACCAGCTTTTACCTAAGGTTTGCTACTAGATTAAGGACCCGAACCCGGAATCAATTAATCCTAGCCTTTTGCATGCAATTATACAACTTAGGTGATCAAACTAAGTAGAAAATAAACATGCAAACTAAGTTAAAGACAAGGAATATAACACAAAATATATTGAATAAAACTTCTATTTAAAAAGAACTTACAACCACTTTATAATGCAGCTTCAATCCACCCAATGTAGCCAAGGGAGTTTAAAAACTCATTACAAAGAACACTATGAATATAGAGGTTTTTGTGTGGAAAATGAGATTAAAATACCTATAGCCAAGGGCTCTATTTATACTACAAAAATGCATTAAAAAGGAGTAAAGAGGTTGTGCTAACAGCCACCATTAAGGGTGAATTAAAGTGGTTGCAGACAGCCACAATAATGTCCTTAAAGTCGTCGAAAACAGCCGAGTAAAAGCCTCTGACGCTAACCCGCACCCGCGGCCAAGGGCGCCGCGGGGGCGGTTTAGGCAAAAACGTTCCAACTTCTTCTTGGCCGCGGGGCGGCTCGTCATACCCGCGGGGGCGGGTCCTAGAATGCTCTTGAAATGTCTGACTCTTTAACTTCGTAACGCTTCTGGTGAGAATCCGCAGGGGCGGCCCAGAGTTACCGCGGGGGCGGTGACACTGGATCTTCGGCTTCACAAGGCCGCTGGCATGGCCGCAGGCAAGGGCGCTGGGGCGCCGTCTTCGCTTCGTCAGGCTGGGTCACCGCAGGGGCGGACAGGGTTGGCCGCGGGGGCGGTGACATGTCTCTTCATGGCCGCGGGCGAAGACGCGGCTGCGGCTCTTGGTGGTGGTCTTCATGGTTGACACCGCAGGGGCGGACTGGAGAGTCCGCGGGGGCGGTGACAGGCTTGTCTTGGCCGCGGGCGTTGACGCAGGCAGCGGCACTCATCTGTGTTGTCACCGCGGGGGCGGACAGAGGATGCCGCGGGGGCGGTGTGCACCAGAATCTGAACTTCGATGATTTTCTTCAACTCCTAAGTATTGCTAATACCTTCTTTTGCTTTAATTTGAATCTTTTATCTGGATCACAGTATTAGCAATATAAACTGACTCAAAAACATAAAAACGACTCTAAAAGCTACCTAAAATGATAGTGATTCCATCACCTATCAGTAGGCCAACTACAAAGTCCATAGAAAGATCCTCCCAAGGTCCCATTGGTATAGGCAAAGGAGAATACAATCCGTCCGGACCTTGACGCGATTTGGCATGATGACATGTTATGCAACTTGTGCAAAACCGTGTCACATGCTTGCGCATTTTCGGCCAAAAGAAGTGCTCTTGGAGAGCGGCGAGAGTCTTGGTAGCACCGAAGTGACCACGACCCTCATGGGCTTCCTTTATCAACAAGTGGCGTATGGACGAACGCGGAATATAAAGTTTTCCCGCGCGGAACAAATAGCCATCATTAATAAAGAAGGTCTCATGCTCTCGGAGGTCAAGGCATTTGGCAAATATATCCTTGAAGTCAAGATCCGTGGCATATAACTCTTTGATAAGAGCAAAGCCATGGATCTTGGCGTCCATATGCACCAAGAGGATATATCGCCGAGAAAGGGCATCGGCTACCACATTCTCTTTTCCTTTCTTATGCCGAATGACATAAGGAAAGGTTTCTAAAAATTCTACCCAACTTGCATGGCGCCGACTCAAATTAGTTTGACTCTTGAGATACGAAAGAGCCGCATGATCCGAATGAATCACGAACTCCTTCGGCCACAAGTAGTGTTGCCATGTCTTTAGACAATGAACTAAAGCATATAGTTCCTTGTCATAGGTTGGATAGTTGAGTGGTGGACCGGAAAGCTTTTCGCTAAAGTAAGCAATGGGCCGATTCTCTTGGAGAAGAACCCCCCCAATGCCAACATTAGATGCATCACACTCCACCTCGAAGGTTTTCGAGAAATTTGGGAGTTGGAGTAGTGGTGCATTGCAAAGTTGGTCTTTGAGCGCATCAAACGCTCGAGCATGGGTATCACGCCACTCAAACGTGACACTCTTAGTAGTGAGCTCATGAAGCGGCGCCGCT
Source organism: Fagopyrum tataricum (assembly GCA_002319775.1). Classification (NCBI taxonomy): domain Eukaryota; kingdom Viridiplantae; phylum Streptophyta; class Magnoliopsida; order Caryophyllales; family Polygonaceae; genus Fagopyrum; species Fagopyrum tataricum. The sequence goes on from CM008283.1 coordinate 4,917,859, forward strand.
ACCGAGCTAAAGTCTTTGACAAAGCGTCGGTAGAAGCCCGCTAAGCCGAGAAAGGCTCGGACCATGATGACCGTACTAGGTGTAGGCCACTCCCGAATAGCGCGAACTTTGGATTCGTCTAATCGGAGTCCGTCCTTAGACACGACATAGCCAAGAAATATAGTTGTGTCGGAACAAAAGACACATTTTTCAATATTGACGAATAATTGTTCTTGTCTAAGGCACTCGAGCACTTGGCGAAGGTGCCCGATGTGTTCATCCAAAGACTTACTAAAAATTAAAATATCGTCAAAATAAACAACTACGAAATTACCCAAAAACCGGCGAAGGACATGGTTCATGAGGCGCATGAACGTTGATGGGGCGTTGGAGAGTCCGAACGGCATGACAAGCCACTCATATAATCCGTACTTTGTCTTGAAAGCCGTTTTCCACTCGTCACCCTCGGCCATCCGGATTTGGTGATACCCGCTCCGGAGATCAATCTTTGAGAACACGGTGGCGCCGTGTAGTTCATCCAACATGTCGTCGAGGCGCGGGATCGGATGCCGGTACTTGACGGTTATTTGGTTGATGGCTCGGCAATCGACACACATCCTCCAAGACCCGTCCTTCTTGGGCACCAAAATGACCGGCACGGCACATGGTGAAAGCGACTCACGAACATATCCCCGGTCTAGGAGCTCTTGGACTTGACGTTGTAGCTCCTTAGTTTCTTCCGGACTTGCACGGTAAGCGGCACGGTTGGGTAAAGACGCGCCGGGCACCAAATCGATTTGGTGCTCAATTCCACGGATCGGTGGCAAGCCGGGTGGTAGTTCATTGGTCAAGACGTCCTGAAAATCAGACAACAAAGTAGACACCTCGTGCGGCATATTACTAAGGTCATTGGAAGTAGATAAGCAAAAAGGAACAAGTAAGAAGCATGGCAACTTGCCTTCCTTGACCGGTGTCACATCATGTTTCCGGGCAAAAGTACCCTCGGCTCACACCGGCCTTTGATTATTGGTTCCGGAGATGGTAAAGTTGCATTCGTTGGGACGATGCTTCCTTTACTACCTCTAGACTCAATAGCACGGTTACTAGAGGCGGTGTTCCGGGATCCGGAAGTACTAGCACCCACAACATCGGAAGGACTCCTAGGAGGGTCCGATGTTGCCGGCGTAGTGGTCTCATCAATGGTTTGTTGCCTCTTCCGTTCCGCATAATCAATTAATATTTCATGTGGAGTCATATGCAACAATGTGACCCGTTTTCCATTATATTGGAACATGTATCTATTAAGATAACCATCATGGAATGTACGGCGATCGAATTGCCATGGTCGTCCTAATAATACATGTGTGGCGTCCATCTTGATAACATCACAAAGGATCTTATCAACATAGCCGCCTATGGAAAACGTCACCCAAGCTTGTCGTGTAACGGTGTCACACGCCTTATCGGAAATCCATTGGATTCCATAAGGTGTTGGGTGGGGGGTTGTAGGCAACTTAAAGTGTTTTACCACTTTTTCGTTGATAATATTACAACAAGAACCCCCATCAACTATGAGAGAGAGACTAGTGTTATTGACCAAACAACGAGAGTGAAAGAGATTCTCGCGTTGGTCAATAGGGACAAATTCCTTAACGACTAAAATTCTACGAGATACAAGGTCGAACTTACCGGGTTGTGCCGGGCCACAAGCCATTTGTTCGTCGTATGGTTCCATGCCGTAGTAGGGGTCGGCGTCTTGGTCATCCTCTATGATGATATCGCCGTCTTCTTCATCTTCATATGAGGGATTGGCAAACAACACACGCTTTGTGTTCGGGCAATCACGTTGGACCTGACCGAATCCGCTACATTTATAACACACGGGCTCCCTTGGCCGTGCCGCCGGTGGAGGTCCTTGAGGAGTGCGGGCGGGAGGCACTTGTGCCGGGACATTGGGACCACGTTGTGGTGCCCTCTTGGTATCCGCTTGTCGGGTGGATTGGACCATCCGTTGGGCTCCTTTGGTGGCGCCGGACTCTTGATAACTAGATACATCTCGAGCACGGGTGTTAGTAGAATAAGCGTATTGATTTGGAGAGGAGTTATACCTTGAGTATTTTGGAGTCTCTTGTTGTTGCTTGTGAAGCTTCATGGCCGCATGACACAAAGCTCCCAAGTCCCTATATGGAACGATCTCAAGGGGTCGTCGGATTGATGGATTGAGGCCACTCATGAACTTGGTGCGTAAGGCGGAGGGCGAGGCCGAGATGCCGGCCTTCATATGCATGTCCTCGAGCTTGGCCAAGTAGGCCACCGGAGTGAGTTTGCCTTGTTGGAGCTCGGCAATTTGCATCCGAATATCATTTTTGAAGTTGTCGGGGACATACTTCTTTGTCATGACGTAGATCAGTTGATCAAACGTCGCAACCGGTTCCCATCCTCGGTTCTCACGGACGTGTTCATACCGGTTCTACCAAGATTTTATATCGCCTTCAAAGTACAAGGTTGCCGCTTCGATCTTCTCGTACTCCTCATAGTGTCAATGCTTCAAAGCCCTTTTCATGTCTTGTGCCCAATCAAGAAACACACAAGGATCATATTCCCCATAAAATATTGGAAATTTAACTTTACCTTCCCTACGAGCTTTGTAGGGATCCGGGCGGGGCGGTGGCATATCATCATGATGGGCTCGTTGATGTGCATGCCTTGGTGGGTTAGGAGGAGGCAACCATTCTTCTCCTCGGTCTTGGTTCTCAAATGGATCTCGGACGGGTGGGTGCCATGGACGGACATGAGCCACCCGTTCCAAGTTGGCTTCATCGTCGGAGAACTCATCAAAATTGTCCCTCTCGTCATACTCATCATAGTCGCGGTATGATGAACGCCGGCTACGTCGTTGGTGGTGTTGCTCATATCGATCATTACCGGAACGTCGAGGATGACGATCTTGTTGATTGGTGTGCCGATATTCTTCCTGTATGGGACGGTTAGTATTATGTGCATTAGATAAAGGTGGGGGCGATCCGTACCGTTTACGATTGCGCTCGAAGCGCTTGTTCCGATCCATTGTATCTACATAAATTGGTTGGTTCTTTTTAGAACTACACTAGGTAGGATCTTGGCATACATATAAATTGGTTGGTTCTTTTTAGAAGTATTCAATATTTGTTCTCATCTTGATCGTATTTATGCATTAAGTCAACCGGCATTAACACAACTTAACTAGTTTATTAATCCGTAAACCTACAAGATTAAACCACTAATTAGCATTCTACCAAAGATAAAGAGATACATAAAAGATAAACAACCCGTTAATCTTATTATGTAGTTAAATTCCTTTCCCTTAAATAATCACAACCAGCTTTTACCTAAGGGTTTGCTACTAGATTAAGGACCCAAACCCGGAATCAATTAATCCTAGCCTTTTGCATGCAATTATACAACTTAGGTGATCAAACTAAGTAGAAAATAAACATGCAAACTAAGTTAAATACAAGGAATATAACACAAAATATATTGAATAAAACTTCTATTTAAAAAGAACTTACAACCACTTTATAATGCAGCTTCAATCCACCCAATGTAGCCAAGGGAGTTTAGAAACTCATTACAAAGAACACTATGAATATAGAGGTTTTTGTGTGGAAAATGAGATTAGAATACCTATAGCCAAGGGCTCTATTTATACTATAAAATGCATTAAAAAGGAGTAAAGAGGCTGTGCTAACAGCCACCATAATGTCCTTAAAGTCGTCGAAAACAACCGAGTAAAAGCCTCTGACGCTAACCCGCACCCGCGGCCAAGGGCGCCGCGGGGGCGGTTTAGGCAAAAACGTTCCAACTTCTTCTTGGCCGCGGTGGCGGCTCGTCATACCCGCAAGGGCGGGTCCTTGAATGCTCTTGAAACGTCTGACTCTTTAACTTCGTAACGCTTCTGGTGAGAATCCGCAGGGGCGGCCCAGAGTTACCGCGGGGGCGGTGACACTGGATCTTCGGCTTCACAAGGCCGCTGGCATGGCCGCAGGCAAGGGCGCTGGGGCTCCGTCTTCGCTTCGTCAGGCTGGGTCACCGCAGGGGCGGACAGGGTTGGCCGCGGGGGCGGTGACATGTCTCTTCATGGCCGCGAGCGAAGACGCGGCTGCGGCTCTTGGTGGTGGTCTTCATGGTTGACACCGCAGGGGCGGACTGGAGAGTCCGCGGGGGCGGTGACAGGCTTGTCTTGGCCGCGGGCGTTGACGCAGGCAGCGGCACTCATCTGTGTTGTCACCGCGGGGGCGGACAGAGGATGCCGCGGGGGCGGTGTGCACCAGAATCTGAACTTCGATGATTTTCTCCAACTCCTAAGTATTGCTAATACCTTCTTTTGCTTCAATTTGAATCTTTTATCTGGATCACAGTATTAGCAATATAAACTGACTCAAAAACATAAAAACGACTCTAAAAGCTACCTAAAATGATAGTGATTCCATCACCTATCAACTTGCTTTCGGTCTTTGACCGTTTTGTAAAATCCGATTTTTCGGATGGACCGGTTTGCCGGACGTCTTTTCACTTTGTATTTTTTTTTTTTGAACTTTGCAACTTTTTTGATGCAAGAGATGAAACACTTTGGAACAAATCCTCTTTGTTGAAGAGTTATGATTTTTTTTGTTTCTATTTGAATATCAAAATGCAAGATATCTGAATTTGTTAACACAAAAATCCCAAGAAATTTGGTAAAATCGATTAACAAACTTGTCAGATTGGGTCGGTTGAAGAACAAATTGTTTTTGATAGATGGCTTGATGGCAAACCAACTATCTCCTAAATTTGTTTGGTGAGAAAAAAAAAAATAATAATAATAATAAAAATTTCAAGACAACTTCGAAGAACACGAAGAACAAGTTGAAGATCTTCAAGAAGGGAAGAACAACAAAGGCAAAGAAGGATAAAAATATAACGCACAAAAACAAGAGTAAAGAGAACTTAGCTTCGATCCCTTTGCTCTGATACCAATTTGATGCGTCCTTGGAATCGTTGAAGGACGAACGCCGGATCTAGACCAAGCTAGAGTTTCGACTACTCGTTGTTGATGTGCAAATGAGATCTTTGATAGAAGTTTGGTAGGGCGGAAGCGATTGATATGGATGCGGAAGCGTAGGTTTGATTCGATCTAGAGAGATCGAGCAAACGTTGTAGTGGATTTGATAGTTTGATTCTTTAGAAGAATCCTCGAATGTGAGTTCTTGGATCTAAGACTTGATCCAAGGAAGAACTTTGAAGGGATTGAAGAGGAAGTGATGCCCAAATCAAGAAAGAGGATTTTTCCTTCAAATAACTTGATTAATATTGAACATGATTTGCAAGTGAAGCCAAGCATCCCTTATATAGTGGGTGAAGGCTACACCAAAAGTCGGAAATTGAATGACGAAAATAAAGGCGGGAAATAAAGTTGGGGCAACTCCCGAAACCAAAGGTCTAGACTATCAATGCCGGAAATTAACTCACGGAATTAAGTTCCGGAATTAATGTTCCGAAAATTAAAGTCTATTATTATTTAAAATGCAAAATATAATAATAATAATATTTGCTAGCTTGATGACGTGGCGCCGGAAGCCTATGCCATGGTGGAGTGGTGACATGGCATGCCACTAACGGGTCCAGGTGATGTGACCGTGCGTCGGATGATTGAGCCGATAGCTTGGGCGATGGCTTTGGCTCGGGAACGAGTGAGCGGTCCATCGGAGCGAACCCGCAAAGCATCGTCCTCTTCATCCGCGGTAATAGTGGTCAAGGGCGCATCAATCTAGGTATCTAAAAAAACATAACAACCTCAACAAATGTTCAATAAAAGAAACTTCTAAACCAACAAAGACAAACGTCTGACAAACAACCTAACAACAAAAAATAATCCCAAGCCTAAGACACTTACAAGTCCGGTTGAACACCATCGAGATCGAAGGTAACATCGGTAGCGTATCTGACGTCAAGAGCAGAACCTAGCAACAAAACGAGAGAAAAACTGTTAGCTACAGTTCCCAAAATTAGGGTTAGGCCTTAAGATCATAATAAACAAAGTTAGTTAAAGTAGGGAGATCAAGAAATCTAAAATACGTTTTAAATATACATAAGTAGGGAAAAAACACATGGATATATTTATAAAATTATTATTTCATTAACAACAACTACGTTATGACATATGTAAACCTGCAATTGTCTTCCAAAACAATTACCACCACCTATCCTTACTAAATAATATAATAATGAACCACAACACCACAATAATAATGAAAAAGGAACATACATATGCAAGTATGAATGATGTCAATGCTATGCTCATGAATGCAATGTGTTGCCGCATCTTCTTTCAACTCTCGCAACTCTTTCCTTTCTCAAGTCATATGTACCCCTCCGGTGTATAATGCTTACGATAATCTGTAATTCCGTCTCCCATTCCGATTAACAACCTTCTTTTCCCGATTCGGTCCCTACTAGAGCACCGTCCAAAATATGTATGCAAGATGTTTATATATGAAAGGGGTTCCTACCACGTCGTATGGGCATGCATGGGACATCACTCCGTCGACAAGGTCACCAACCCATGCCCTATACCGGTAGTCACCAGTTACAAAAATACCCGATATCTAAAATAAGTATAACCAAAACATGTCCTATATATAATACTAATAACCTACAAACGTTCAAAAGATAGGAAAAATCAGTTCTATCTACATGTCACCAACAGTGCATAATCTGAACAGAATGACAGTTAAGTAAGTCCGGAGACTCACCTCGTCAAATGCAATGCATACTACAACGAAAGCTCCAACAACCGTCTCAAACCAACCTCGAGTATAAACACAGTTTGACATGTATATGTCTAACACTAAATCTAAAGCGGTTCATAGACTCATATATAACATAATATACGAATACTAGGGTCCAACACAAGTAAGGCAATACTTGTTAACTAAAAACCAATTAAGACTATAAGTACACTCACATAAACTCCCCCAAAAGTCTAAGACACTCACATCCATGTATATAATCTACCACTATCAACAACAAGCTCTCGAGATAATTCATTCAAAGGTATAATCACTTCCACAACAAGCCTACAAGCATTCAACTCTTTCATCAACAAATCTTACGTACTACTCATTGACAAGAACTATATACCTAAACATTTCGGAAACATACAATTTATTCACATAGTTAAATTGTCTTCTTCTAATCCGAAGTTTCAAATAAAATCATCCAACTTAGATCACAACATAATTCCGCAATTACCTATAATCAGTTAAGAATTCATATAATCATAACCACAATCATACATAGAACACCCATTTAACAAAAAAATTCCCAAATTTCAAAATTAGGTTTTAGCACATTATGAAATCTCACCCAAAAGTCACAAGGAGTAGTCTAAGTTGGTCTATTTATTAAAGTCCATCCCACTCGAGTTACACAAGTCAAAAATACAATTTTTGTAGTGAGTGAGTTTCAAACTTGGATAACAAAGTCTCTCTTTCACCCTTATACTAGCTAGACTAATTGAACTTGATAATCTATTATTATTTTTTAAGGTTATATATAATGTCTACTTACACAAACACAACATTTGATTTTAAAAAAATTGTGATAACCCACATATTTAAATTTACACGAGTCGTCTCGATATACACAAAACCTATATATTTGCACAAACCGTCGATTTAATTTACAGAAGCCGATATAAGCCATATCGATTTTATTTACACAAGCCCTGTCGATTTTATTTAAACAAGCCTTATCGACTTTATGTACACAAGCCCTATCGACTTTATGTACATCGATTTTATCTACTAACCACTTTATCTACACAAGCCCTAACGAATTTATCTACAAAAGCCCTAACGGATTTATCAACACAAGCCAATCGAATTGCACAAGGAACGTCGAATCGAGCCAGTAGAATTACACAAAGTCAAATTACACAAGCCAGTCGAATTACACAAAACATCAAAGACGAGACGAAGGGAGGGATGATACTTTTAACATTACACAAACTAAAACACTACACAAACAGATCTGACGAGCTTCATTCCTCGTAGATCTAGAGATCTGGGCTCTCCGATTTTCTCTAGGACGAAAAACGTTTTTATTCCTCCAATAGTTGGTGGATCCGGCGAGATCTGGGCTCTCCGACGACGGTTACATCAGTGGTGGTTTCGACTCGGGCTAGGGTTCTTCGCAGATCTAGATAAGGCAAAGAATACGAGACGAAGGTTGAGAAACCCTACTTGTCAATCGTCGTTAGACTATGACCCTGCGGTGGTTGCGAAGGGAATCCCAATTGCGTTGGTTGCGAGAGATCTGGGCGGCGCGCGAGGAGATTTGGGCGGTGGTGCGAGGCGGACTCGGCGGTGGTGCGAGGTGGACTGGGTGGTGGTGCGAGGTGTCAACTAGGGTGGCGGTGCAAAAAAACCCTAACGGCTTCGACGGCTGCGAGAAATGTGAATTGCTCTGGATTGGAATATGATTTTTTAGGGTTTATACTTTCATTTTCTCCTTATACCCCTCTAAATAATTAAAATTAGATTTAAAATTTTGCTATAAAAAAGTGAAGGGCCTAGTTTGTATTCGGTTTTCAAAAAGGCCCTTTACCCCGTTTTCCTCTTCTTTTTACATTATTTCTCGATTCGGTATTTCTAAAATCCCGACCGGTCCAACTAATAAAAAAAAACAACTACGAGTTTTCAGACGATATACTAACTCTACACAACTAAGACGTTCCTACATGATCCTAACTCTAACTCTCTCTCTCTCTATATATATCAATAAAATGAGGTTTTGCATATATCCCCTCAAAAAGAATGTTTCGTCCGAAACTTAGAACTACCTTGTCATATAAAGGTTCTATTGTGTCATGGCTACTCAGAGTATTTCAAACACAAGGCAAGATGTCTATATATTACCAACACATACGCATGGAAGAAGGTAACCACGACTAGAAATCTAGTCCATCGAAACTTATCTAGGTAAGCACGAAAACAAAACTATGTCACGGAAAGTAAGATGCAAAGCGGTTAAAATACTAACCAATCATCTTAGTTCGGTGAGTAGTCGCGCATAAGTATCGGAGTAGACCGGAATTATAAATTTTTTATACCCCCGATATTAGATTCATGGATTAGTATGTTCCAACGGGAAGAAAGGTGATAAAGTAGACAAAAAGTAGAGAAAAGATGATAAATCTTCGGAGAAGGCATTCATGAGAATCCAGTGTCACCGACATTATATTTATAATCTCAGCACCTATTTGGTTTATAGTACATCCAATCCAACGAAATTCACAAAGACGCATGTGCACTTAGCGTTCATTTCCTCTAAAAAAAGTAGATAAAAGATGCCACTTTTTAGATTGAATGACAAAGTTAAAAATAAGTCATCTGGAAAAATAATCTATGAATGCCTTCATTCGTATGAATGCCTTCTCCGAAGATTTAGATGTTTAGTTTATTTATATGAAGTAATATGAATATACAGAGATTGATGAAAAATAGTAAATGATGTGAAAATAGTTGATAATTGATATATCCACCTACAGCATTACAGGCTTTGGATTTAGATTGAGAAAGAAATCTATTCATACCTTCATGTATTATATTGCAGAATGAATGCCTTGAAGATTTAGATGTTTGGTTATAATCCAACTTTTACTTGTATATTTTTTCATTGTTTTGTCTCATTTTTTCAACTAGATTTATAATTGTTTTTATATGCTCCAATTTATACTTTTGAATCTTCAAGTGCCTATCCATTAACTTTTGAAGTGTTTTGAAGCTTCGAATACCTCCTCTAGGCTTCCTCTTACTACTTCCATTGTTTTGCCCATGTGTATGCATTCTTGTTAATTATATGCTTAAGTTTTGAAGTGTTATATGAATTCATTGTTTACTTCCGAATCTTCAGGTACATACGAAGTCATTAAATTGTCTAAGGAATCCCTCGTGTGTCCCTGTATTCCATCATACGAGAAAACTTCTCCTCCTGAGAGCGCAACTGATGATGGACCAACAGATAAAAAAGATGATGAAATTGATCAGTAAGGGTGATTTTCCTAGTAACTAGCATTCAGATGCTATTGATAGCCCAAATAGTTTTTTCATGTAATAGACGACGAGGATATCAGGATCATTCCTTTCAGTTTTATACGGCGAAACAATCTCCAAACATTTGAAACATTTTCCATTCATCTACATTCCTTTCAGTTTTATACGGCGAAACAATCTCCAAACATTTGAAACCTTTTTCATGTTGATGAATCCTCTCAAGAGTCAAGAGTGTTGAATAAGTAACAAAGGTAGGTTGGCAACTCTCGTCCCACATTTTTCCGAAACTTTTCAGTGATGCTTCCATGTTTTACAAGAACAAGGATGTATACACATGGGCAGTTGGACGGATCCCGCTTAGTTTCATTGCATCCACCTTGACTAATGCCTTGTCCAACTTTCCCCTTTGTAAAAGCGTGTTGACAATTCATGGATGAACTGATCAACTGATTCTTTTTCTCTTTTTTTTTTTTTTTCTTTTAAAAACGGAAAGCGGTTAAGTTAGGCTACCCTTCTAGAGGTAGTCCAACCTAAAGTACCTTCTAGAGGTAGTCCAACTGATTCTTTTCTTTTAGATACATCTCTTGGCATCTTAAAATCTTCCGATGTAGCATAAATCAAGTACTTGTATGCACTAGCGGGGATAAACCAATAACACTAGTCATAGAAGAGAGATTGACATCCTTAGTACGTTATAGTGTGTGAGATTTATTAATAAAATATAATTAAACTTACATAAGTTTGAATGCTTGGTTATCAAATAGACCATAAAAAATATATTTTTCTTCGTTTCAGTAAACAGAAAATCATAAAAATGCTCAACAAAATAATTAACAAGAACACGTTAGGATGTTAGATAGAGGAGCGGGATTGTGCGGAGGTTAGTAAACATTGCAATTGTTGAGCAAAAAAGTCACAAGACATTTATTATATTTATCAAATCAACACAGTTCAGCAAACAATAATTAAAATTAGACGGTAAAACATATGATACTTAAAAAAAAGATCTAATTCAACATGAGCAAGCTCTCTGTATAACCCCAAACGGCAAGAACCAGGTCACAAGCTTTTGGCACAGTCTTTTCCTCCTTAGTTTCAAGGTTGATCAACGTCAAGACGTCGCTAAATTCCAAAAGCAGCTCGCCATTGGCGTTGAGGTGCAAGACCCTCGGATAAGTTATATTTATGGGTCCCATGGGATGATGTATGGTGAAAGTAAAGCTGAAACAATCAGCCCAACTGTTGGTTTGGCGAATCCAAATGCGTCCCTGGACAGGGCAAACTTGAACCAAGGCTAATGATCCTCCTCTTTCCCACAAGGTGAGCAAAGGAGACCTATGATTAGATCTGTCATAATCATCGGGAAGACTGATGGAATCAAACCTGTCATTCTCCAAATCAAATGAAAGCATTTCCGGATTGCTACGGCATATCATGGCATACATATATCCCCCAACACACACGGGTTTGCTGACTCCATCCTCGAAAAACATATAACGATTGCTTTCAAACTCAAATATCTTCCAAGAATTAGTGCCCAGAGTGTAAACTGCATAGAATTCTACATGGTGTGTGCGTGTTCTATGCATAATAACATACTTATAATCATTAATGGCCGAACTGAACCCAACACCAAACTGGTAAACAATATCCCCTTTCTGTATTTCAGGACACTTAGGAATCAGTCGGGCCTTTCGAATCCATGCATTATATAACATTACTTCCCCTGTTTCACGATTAGATAGCATGGCCAATCCATCAAACACGAAATCAACGAACAAATTTAGTGTTGGTGAGAGGATACATGCCGTGGTTCTCAAAGTTTTACTGCACCGAAGTACGCATTCTGGGCCGGAACCGATGATTCTTCCAAACTGTTTAAACACTTGATATTCGGCATCGCGGTTGTTGTAGCGGGTGAGGTGCAAACGGGCGAATTTGGGATCGTCGATGCAGTTCAGCCATGAGTTGGATACGCTGCGGAACCGGAGAAGGGATTTGACTGACGATTTCGATAGTATTTCCGGTAAGAGATCGTCAGGCAGATTGCGGCTGGAACGTAGCCGCTGCGAAACTATCGTCATCTTCGACCAAATTAGGTCAAATCTGCTTCAAATCAGAAACCTAAAAGGTAGCTCTATATCGGCCCATATATATAGATTCTTTTCTATTTTGTTAAGATAGAAAAAAGAGTATAAATAAATAAAGATTATTATCTTTTGTTAAGATATTTTGTAGATTTTCTAAAAAGAAGATATTTTATAGGTATTATATCTTGCCGCCAATATAGATTCTTTTCAATTTTTTCTTGCTTTATATTTCTAATTTTGTATATTTGAACTAGATTTTGATGAAGGTAGGTTACATGTAAAGTATTAAAGTATTTTACTGAATAGGTTAGGAATTTTGAGTTTGTTTGATCAAAATTTCCATCTTTAGAGTGCAGTTTGTTTTTTTTTTAATGAATTTTGTTTTGCACGAGTTTTAATTCCTGAAAGTAATTTTATAGAAAATTAGGAATTTTTTTTTTGACGGCTGAGAATGTAAATAGGTTACTTTTGATTTTATTTGTTTGGTTTTGGTGACAATGTTTAATTTTCAACATGTTGATATTTTGAGTTGATAAATGAAAGGTTTTAAGCCGAGCAACAATTTGAGTTTTTGTGGGTGATATATCTTGTCAATGAGACATTTAGCAACAATTTGAGCCGGAGCTACGCTGTCAGCCCGACCGCTCTCTCCTCCCTCTGCACAAGTCACCTGCGCCGTTCCTGTTCGTGCCTCCGCCGGGTCTGCGTGAGCCCTCTGTTGTCCCCCTCCGCCCAGCTCTTCTCGGCCCGACCGAGCTCAGATCCGGCCACCACCACATCCGTCGAGTCTTGCCGGAGCCCTCTGTTAACTTGTGACGAAATTTTTTTGAATTTTGTATTTGTGGTAACTTTTAACATTGTAACCTGAACTTCATTCTTCATACTATTAAATAAATAAGATATGAAATGTAGCTCATTTTGATGATTAAATTATTTGAAGGGACATGAACAAATTTAGGATGACAATAGTAGAGTTTCACAACCCCTGATGATACCATTGATACATTGTCCTTGTTCTTACAAGAAACACTTCATATTTGAAGTGCATCCGCAATGGAACCAGCAAGACTGATTACTTCAAAAGGTGCTCGGTTTTCTATGGCTTTCACGGTGAAGGGGCACGAATCGGTGATCCAGAAGTAAGAAAATGCCTTCTCTGAACCTGTGTATAAGTATTTACAAGTGAATAAATCCTGACATTCACTAACAATTAATAAAAGGCATAGCGTACAAGACATTACCATCATTCTTGTGAATAAATCGTTCCCATGAACGCTTTGGGAAGACACCATGCGTCACATAAGCGCTGACCTTTGTTGCACCATGAGCTGCTAAGGCTTTCTGCAGTATATATCACATTTATTCATTGACAAGAGTTAACCTTTCCTAGTAAACATTTGTTATTTTACTCTTGTGGAGAATATTATCAGTTTAAATGGTATCCGGGAATTCGTATTACAGTGTTATTCAATTACAAAAGGAAATACTAAAGCAAAACTATTCTAAATTTTATGAGCAGTTAAGAATTACCTGACACTCAATTAAGGTGCTCCCTGATTGAACCAAGTCATCAACGATGACAACGTGACAACCAGCAGGGTTACCCTCTTTGATCCTAACTATCCTCTTATCATCTTCTCGAACCTTGTTACAAACTACCTGACAGTCAACACCCAACAACCTGGAATTAGTTAATAAGCGCATGAGAGATATTCTTTGCTGCTATATGACGATTGAACAAACCATAGGAAAGTGATCGAGTTGCTTGTGGAACCGCTTCCATGCTCCATCATCTGGAAATGCAACAACAATCTGCAAAAAAATGACACTCAGATATCAAGATAATAGTTCTAACTATACTGAAAATAGTGAGTTTAAGTTACTTATGTTAGAATAACGGTTTAGGAAGGTAGTTACCTTGTCAGCATCAGGGAGTTGATGGAGCCGCTGTTTTAAGAGAGGAATACCAGTTTCAAAACAAGGTAGGACATTGTCTCCGAAATAGAATCTTTCCTGTACATGATTATCAGAAATATTAAAAAACCATAATGCAGTTATACTTCATCTTTAAGTGAGACGAACCGAAGGAGAAAAGAAACACTAAGCATTGTTTTTTAATATCTCTGGTTTATGAGATTTTTTGTTCAAGTGAGATGGAGCAAAATTAGAGATTTAATCTTTCCTAGCCAACATATGTTATTCTTGAAAATCAAACAATGTTTTTTATAGCGGCAGAAACCGTATGCACTTGTTTTAAAACGATAATCGTTTTTTATATAGGGAGAGTATCATACCAACCTAACAAATAGTTTAGGCCTACATCAAACTCCAAGGCTCCAAGCCCGAACGTTTGTATTCCTGATAAATGAACTGTGGTATTGCTACCTCTCATAGAATTGTGTAAAGGTGAAAGGAATCCCAATTTTTATACTTCCAAAACAAAATGTCAAAGATAACCGTACAAAATCTCAAATAGGCAGGTGAATTTGTAAAGATATTTTACCCGCATGCATATCAGTTTTGTAGATGTTGCATATTCAGTAAGACAATCCAAACTCTATTATATTTCCAAGCTAAAAAAAAATACTTAGTTGCCAGCATAATCAGAACTAACTAAACTGAAAACGTCACAAGACATACTATGATTACCACAATGCAATACAGAAAGTTTACACTTAATATAGATGAACAAAAAAATATCAGCATAAGCTTAAAACTAAGTGCAATTTAGTGTAACATAATGAAAAAAAGAGAAGTTAACCTGCAAAGCGTGAATGTCATAGATAACCAAACTAGTTGGACCGCCCCTGGATATGGGTATATTTGACAAAATTCTTGCCATTGTGAAAGCTGTGGCAACATCCCCTTCCTCTTCCATTCGTTCAGAGGAACCGGTTGGAAAGAAAGGTAACACCAAAGTAAATGATGCAACGAACAACCGAGGAAGTGCAAAGATGACAGAGAGTTGTTCAAATATAACAGTAGGGGAGCTAAACGATGCCAAAAACGCAACATGATGGCCTCGGATGTCTTGTAGAGGTTTGGGAAACCATCATCGAAACTCCTGAACACAGGTTAAAAACACCATCTCTATCAAAGACAGTAACTCCATCATATCCAATTACCATCAAATTTCAGTAGTCTATCATTTATAACAAAGATACTAGCTAGTAATCCTAGAGCTTTCTACAATAGATACTCATTGATATAAACCCAAGAGCACAAATGATATAGGAGTACAATAGTTCTAATCCTAGAGCTTTATACAATAGGCAGAAGAAAGAACCTTCAGTTGATGGATCGGAGCTTGATGTGACTAGACTCAGCGGCGATTCTGCGAGCGAGTTCTTCGGTCTCTACGCAGTAGAACAGAAGTACATGTTTCCTGTTCGGCGCCTCCATTACGGTCATTTCCTTTTTCTTTGTTGAGTTTGATTTACACTAAGCAAGCAAACACCGAAATGCATTACATCAACTACAACATATGTGAAAATTAACCTTACATAACACGTTTAACATACCTAAAAACTCGATTTACAAGATGCAAAATCTCGAATTTGAGGGCTGTTTGGAGGTCTCAAAATAGGTTTGCTGGAGTCCAGATCCAACCAACAGAAGGAGAAGATTGCTCGCGTCTTGTTGCCCAGATGGTGAAACGATTGTTGCTCAGCTCGAGGGGAAATGAGAGTCCTTTGTTGGGCTTGGGTGCTTGTTCAGAAAAAGAAGAGTGAGTTTCCCCCTTGTTGTTGTTGCAAGAGACAAGAGGGGCCGGGTAGGAGGATGAAGAAAAGTTACAGTAGAAAGGATGAAGAAAAATGGAGGTTTGGAGATTTAAGTCGAGTAAGCCTGTAGCGGCTGCGGCGGTGATAAATAAAGAGACAAGACAAACGGGAGGAATTGGGTTATTGAACCGGGTTGAGTCCGGTTTACTTCGTTGAACCGGATCAACTTGGATTATTATCTCATTTAAATCATCAAAACGACAACGCTGATATTAAATTCATGGAAAATGAAAATTTTCGATAAAATACCACTACATGGTGAAATTTTCGGATATTACACTCCTTTGTTGCTTAACATGCATTTTGATCGCAATAATGCAACATAATACATTTTATGAATAAAGTTACGGGAAGTTAGGACGTCCTTCGTAAAAATTAGATTATCCAATTTTATCACATCTATAAAAAACCTACTTTTCAATAGATTTTCTTGCTTCATATACATTTAATTTTCATTTAGGTTATCATTTTCTCGAGTACCCTCGACCCTCTCCCTTATGATTACTCCATATTTTAAAAATGATGCTAAAGGCGGTAGAAGCCAAAGTCTCGTCCCTTGTTAATTGTTTTTCCCTTGTTAATTATTTTCATTCTCTGAATAAAGTTACGAAATGACCGCAAATTACTCCCGTCGTTTAAAAAAAACAAAAAACAAACAAACATTGTTTGATTCCTTCTAAACATAATAAGCTTGTAAACTAAGTACAAAATGCAAATGTTATCACAATTGATATTTCCCCCCATAACTTGAACATCATTATTATTCAATACAATAGTGAGAAGTGATAACCCTAACATAAACCTTGAGATCCTCTTCTAACATCACTACATAATTTCCAAAATACAAGAAACATAAACTCTATAACTAATCTCCTTAATCCATAAATCATAACTCATAAGCACTACTAAAGTATCTCCCCACAACATTCTCCTCCAAGATCTCCAACATAGTCTCATTCTTGACACATCTAGGCATCTTAAACTGCACCACATTAGAACTTTCCATAGAGCTAATGAAAAACTCCATAACCTTCTTAAACGTCCCGTTTCCGACAACTCGAAGCTCCAAGGCTCCGATCGTCTTGGACCGCCTACTCGTAACGTAACCCAAGTCAGCAAAAGCCGAGTCCATGGAAGTACAACATTGACTTAGAACCTCGTCGCGGAAAACGCCTTTGTTGTCGGTAGGGTTACTGAGTTCCATGAATATGACGTAGTGTTCTTTTCCTGGTGTGAGTTCTGCATGGCTTGTGAAGTCGACGAGCTCGATGTGCTCGGCTGATAGGTGGTCTAGGGCCGCGTCCACCGCGCCCTGGAGGTCATTTTCCGTTGTCTTGTCGATGTGGATCGAGAGAAGAACGTTGCCTCTACAGAGGTATTTGATTACTGGTGTTGAGTTGTGGAAGCCTGTCACTTTTACCCAGTCTCCTAATCTGTATCTGTACATACCTGCATAATTTGCATAGAGCATAATTTTGAATAAGCATGGATAAATAACAATTAGGGTTTTCTGAAAAATATTTATCTTTAATAATACATTTGTTCAAGAAACAATTTTTTTATTTTTTTCAAAAATAAACCACCTAATGAAACTTATTTCATCGAATTAAATTACCTATATTATTTTCAGTAAATTTTTATTCTATATCTCACCATATTGGCCAAAATACTTTTCTGTAGTTCGTTATTTGATCTAATAAATTTTAAAATTAAGTTTTTTTTTTTTCCTAAAAAATTTATACCCATAATTGATTGTAGTAGATTTTAATTTTTTTTATTAAAAATACTAAATTAATTAAATCATTACAGTGATAAAGGTATTTTGGTATAAAAAATTACAAAAATATTGTTTAAGACAATTCGACTAAATATATTTTGTAAGATGAATTTAATTTTTAAAAAATTTAAAAAATGTTTTATTTTAAAAAATTGTATTATGAATAGTGTTTTCCCTAAAAAAAACCCTTAATAATAATAATAATATAAAAAAATATTACAAAGTGTTCACAATTTTGTTCTTTTCCGACAATTTCATTTCATGATTAGTGAGATTCTAAAAAACTAAATTGACCAACTTTTCAATAGAGTAACACGAATTTCTTAATTTCATATTACTTTATACCAAAAGTAATAAATATTATTATTTGAGAAGTTTCTTTTGTTGGAAACTAGATAATATTGAAATGAGTATAGTAGAGGAAAGTTAGTACCTTGGAAATTGGTGAAGACAATCTCATAAGTTTGACCAACTTGAACTTCTGTCATCCGCACCGGGTTCAAGCCTTGTCCATCCTTACTTGCCTTAATCTCATCCAATGGTATAAACTCAAAATAAGCAATATTTGGCATAAGAGTGAAATTTATATCCTCAGGTGCATTTCTTGGATGTACATTAGTAGCAACCCAACCTTCGGTAGCTCCATAGTCCATGCCCATAAGTGGTAAATCCCCGGCGAAAAACCGCACCCTGCCCAAATAGTGTTGAGCACTTCCGGTCATGACCGCCAAGACATACTTAGCATTTGGAAACAACTTAGGCACTAGTCTCCTCCATCCCTTTGTCCGAAGCTCAACACATAACTCGTAAACCTCACGGGCCATTTCCAGGTCAGGCTGGCCCATTCGGGTCTCGACAATGGCCCGAAGTGTCGGACTAGTGACACGACATTCGTTGACTTGACCATGTCGAATGTCGTGGCAAAGCTCCTCCCAAAGTTGCTCTATGCTTTGAAGTGCAGATACCATGTTGTGTGCAAAGACTGAAAATATGTATTGAATGTCATGCCTGTATTTTAGGCCTAACAGAAGGTGACAATATAGGGCTTGGGCTGGGTCGGGAGCCCATAAGACCTCATCTGGGCTGACCCGTTTTGTTGGAAATGCTAGCTTGAATTTTGGATGGCTTATTATATGGGAGCTTACAAGCCCGGTTACTAGGCCCGCTTCGTTTTTGGACTTTTTGCTAATGTACAAGAATTGTAGGGACTTCTTGCTCGCATCAACCGGATATTCTCTATAAAATTACATTTAAAAAAAATAGCATCAGAAAATAACATGGATATGATGGGCACTAATCATAATTATGACTAATTGAATTTTTTTATTTATTTTTTTTTCAAAATTTCCTATTGGTAGTCAAAATTCAAAAGCTTCTCCTACACTATATATAATATTATTTGGTGGTATAAAGAATATTGATAGAGACAAGCAAGTTGTTCTTTAGTTCAACTTAGATGAGTTGACACTAAGAAGGGTTCAATGCAGGGAATACCCTTCTTTTTTCCTTTTTTTTTTCAACAAAAAACCATTGACTATACTTCAGATACGGATACTTATACAGGATCACAGATTGTTGTACAATGCATCAGTGAGATTTTGAAACACCGCTATACTTGTCATTTTGATCTCTAATGATGATTTTCCACCAAAGTAATGAAAAAATGAGTAAAATTAAAACCCATATTTGTTTCCGTCCTAGGGTCTAGAAAGTCCCTATCTTGATAGTATTGTGCCAAATCAAGAATTAGTCCTTGTTTGGGGGGTCATAAAAGGTAGGAAGTGAAGTGAAAGGATATGTGTCATTTGCATGGTTTTCAAGTAAACAAAGTCAAAGATAACCACCAAAGTTTGAGCTAATCTTGTTGATTGAATAGGAAAAGGACAGATTGTCAGAAAAAACACTGCAAATTTAAATTACTAAAAGACCCTTCATAATCCAGTCAAACCATCCAAACATGGCCTTACTATGAAACCCAATTGCACAAAATCACCCAAAGAAAGAGGAGGTCTTTACCTGCTTCTGTAAGCATGAGAAGTGATCAAGGATTGTACATATGCATCAATTGACTCTTCAGTAAAAGGGCAAATCTTGGGCTTTCCTTGACTAGTTCCAGAACTGAAAATATCAATTCAAGGTTAAAAAATGATTTTGCAATCAAATCAAACAAAACCCGCTTCATAAATAGCAAGAAATCAGCAAATATAATGCAATACTGAAGAAAATAGTTACCTTAAAGACAAAGTGGTAACAGGTTTACCGGTGAGAACGCCGGAAACTTCACCTGAAGCAATTCTATCAACATAAGGTCTTAAATCAGAGTAAGTAGCCAAAGGAACACAAGATTTGAAGGATTCAACATCAATCTTTCCATTCAAGCAAAACTGCTTCAAATACTCAGCATCTTTGTTTTGTTCTAGAATCTTCTCGAGAGTTTCTTTTTGAATCTTCTCAGCATCTCTTGTTATAGCTTCAAATTTCTCAATCGTCTTCTCTGAGCTGAATTCTTCCTCCGGCGGTTTTACGCCATTTTTAGTCGCCGGAAGCTTTTCCGTTGACCAAACATTGCTGTTGCAGGTGACTGCAGATAATAAGAACTCACTTCCCATTCAGAAATAAAGTTTGGATCTTTAAGGAACCAATTTGATATGAGATTGCAGCAAAGAAATGATTTGTTTGTGTTTTTCTTTTGGGGATTGAGATTGAGAGATGCGCAGTGGCTTAAATTTGGCTTCTTGGGGGCAACTAGAACTTCTTAAAGGCAGAAAGAAAGGAAGATTCTTTGGCTAATGTACTTTTCTTTTTCTTTTTTCCATTACCCAAATTTAAATAATTAATATTTCTTTTATGTAATTGGTTGACCAAAAGTGTAGATCTCTATACAAATTTGCTCTCACTTTTTCCCTCAGAAAAATGGTTTTTGAATATTTAGAAATAAATAAATTCTCATTTGGATCTAAGATTAATTTGATTTTATAATATTTATTTCCATGTTTATGAACTATATTGTTTCTTATAATAGAGCATATATTTAATACTTTCCGTCTCTAATTGTATGATGTTTGAGAAGAAATGTAACATTCTAAATTAATGTGGAGTATAGACTAAACTAACTTGTTTTTTTATGTAAAAAAAAAGGTGTTTAGTTAGTAGTCAATTCAGTATTTTGTGATATATTTTTATTAGTCATATAAACTAGTTGTAGTTGTTTGGTTCTAAGTAGATCGTTTTTGGTATTATTCAAATTTTGAAAATATAAAAATTGGATTAATTATCTCACTAAATTTATCGATCTATTGTCTTATGTGACCTGTCAAATAAAATAGATATATTAAAATATTTAAAAAATGTCCCTTGATTTCGTTTCTTTGATGAGGTCCGTATTAAACATATTTTCAGAGAAATAAACTGTGTTGCTGACCAATTGACCCATCTGATAAACTCGACCCACAACACCAATTTTCCTGAAGACCCCAAACTTCGTGTTATCATCCGTAAGGAGGTTTTAGGTTGGAATACCTCGAGGAGATAGTCTAATCTAACCGCTTTCCATTTTCAAAAAAAAAAATCTTGGATATATGGAGAAAGGTTATAAAGAGGAATGATTTGATACTACTCCAAAATTCCCCACCTAAAGGCTTCTTACCGATCCACAATCTCTTATTGCTAGATTGATGAAAGCAAAATATTATCATCATAGATTTTTCATTGAGGCCACAACAGGGTACCGACTAACATTGACGGATTTAGGGTCTGTTTATTTACAGATTGATTTATTTTCGGGTTTATAAACTAAATGAGTTTATACGGATTTATAGTTTATTTTTGGGTTTATTTCTCAATGGGTTATATATATAAATCATATAAGGTTGTTTACTTGTATTTTAATTTTTGGGTTTATTTTTGTTCAAAATACACTTATGCTTCTACAAAAATCGAAGAACGATGGGGAATACATAGGGATGAATAAAGAATATCGGGTTGGGAAAACACAAGGTCAAAATCGGGTTTTAAACAAAAAAATCCATCCAAGCAAAAATAACCTTGCTCGGATAAGTTTATTGTTGAGTGGTTTATAAACCCGAATAAACTCATAGAGTATTAAACCAATCCCCAAGTAAGCACGCACAAAAATTAAACTCAGGGTTTATAAACTAAATGAATCAGAAATAAACTATAAGTAAACAAACTCTTAATGGGTAAAGGTGGGGATTGTATCCCTACTTTCAGATAAATTATTACAACTTATACGGATGTCATTCACATTGATCTACTAACTCATTTGGTTGATGGAGGGAAGGAGATGCCTGAAGTCCTAGGTTTGAGTCCTAGGAGCACAAAAGAGAGTACTTTTTATTTTTATTGTTACATAAACTCTTAATTAATACAATTAACTCAATATCATTTTTAATAGACTTTTTTTTTGAAACGAAAATAATATATTAGAGATCACTTTTCCGCTAAAACAATGATACCTTGCGGATTGTCCTCGAAATACATAGTAGTCATAGTGGAGATGTCATCCGGTGGAAGTCTCGCTATATAGTGAGCAACTGCATTCCCCGTTCGACTAATATGAGAATAGTACAGGAAAGAAAAGTTTTAATAATAGATTGACAATCAGCAACAAGTAACACTTCAAAAGATCGTATAGATGAAGAAGCCATAGCATCTACATTGATCCTTAGGACACACGGTAACGCATCACACTCCACCTACACATGTGTAGCACCAAGTGCTTGAAGAAGACCTAAACCCAACATAATTGCTTGATATTCAGCCATTGCTGGAGGCCAAACAACCTGGCGTTGAACGCCTGCTGCCACAACAAACCCGTAATCATCCTTGACCACCGCTCCTAAACCAACACCATCATCCGCCCAAATAGTTGCATCTATATTAAGCTTAAGAACACTTAGCAGGGGCGGTAACCATGTGATCCTCGGTATGGGAGTAGGCATCACAGTAGAAATTGTTGCATTAAATGAAGAATAATCCTTGACATATTGCGTCAGACGACGATGAATAATAAAATAAGACTCTGGTAATTGAGTGAAGGTGGCCTCATTACGTATTGTCCACGCAACCTAGTCTAATATCAGAAACTCTTCAAAGCCCTGAACTCTCAACTGCTCCAATACATGTATGGACATCTCCTCGAAGGACAGGTGAAGAACCGAGTCCACCATATGAAATAAAGAAGAACCCATCCATAAACCCTTGAATTTTGGACAATCAAAAGTCATATGTCATATGGTTTCGTTATCTGACCCACATTGGGTACATAGAGAAGACGGGAGAATATGTCGCTTGTGTAGGGCGGACCGAACACTTAGTGAATCAGTCAAGATACGCCATCCAAAAGTGCAGAGCGTTGGAGGAACCTTCAATGTCCACACTAGATTACACAAGTGATCTGCTCTACGGATAGGACCACAACCTCGCCGCTTGCCCAGGACCCCTAGCCAATATGCTGATTTCACTATAAACATTCTGTGGGAAGTAAAAATCCAACATCTTGTATCTAGATTTGAGTGAGGACTCAAAAGAGTGTTGATAATTGCCCTAAAATCCCCCATGCTGAAGAGAGATGCCACCAAGTCTTGACTCCATGTATGAGTATCAGCATCAATCAAATCTGAAACTCTTAGACCTCCCGATAAACTAGGGAAATATTGCACTGGAATGTAATTCCCATTTAAAAATATCCACATATCATTAAAAATATCGATATTCTCTCTAGATCCCAACCGCCAACACAATCCTTTAACCAAAAGGGACTTGGATGTCCAAATACTGGCCCATGAATAACTAGGGTTGTAACCACGATGAGAATAGATGAAGTTATCATGTCGATAATCCTTGGCCTTTAGAACATTGGCAATCAACGAATTTGAATGAATAAGGAGACGCCAACCTTGCTTTGCCAGTAGCGCAATATTAAACGTCTTGAGATCTCTAAATCCCATTCCGCCCTTATTTTGTGATAAACACAAAACTGCTCCATCTATGCCAATGTATCTTTCTATTTGCACCATGGCCACCCCACCAAAACCTTGCGAGCATTGAGTTTACTTCCTCAATAAGACTATCTAGGAGCAGGAAAACGCTCATCACATATAAATGGATTGTAAAACCGACTTGATGAGCACTTCTCGTCCCGCTTGGGACAATAGCTTTTCCTTCCAACCCGTAATTTTTTTTCAAATACGGTATTTCACCCAGGCAAACACTATTATTTTAGAGCAGCTTATCAGAGTTGGTGAACCCAGATACTTGGAATGCCTATCAACTTCCTTCACCTGTAAAAAAAAGTCAAGATGATCGTACGCAAAGATGCTGAAACATTCCGGCTAAAACAAATCTCCGATTTCTACATATTTATTTTCTGACCAGATGCTCGTTCATACAACCCGAGTAATTCAGTAAATTGTCAAATAAAACTAGATGATGGTTGATAAACTAGTATATTAAAAATTATATATATATATATATATATATATATATATATAATTTTTATTATACTAGTTTATCAACCATCATCTAGTTTTATTTAACAAGATTTTGTCGGGTGTGTATATAGATAGGTTTGTGATATTTGGAAAATTTTATTATACTAGTTCATCAACCATCATACTAGCTTATCGACCATCATCTAATTTTATTTAAAAATCTTTCATTTCACAAGATTTTATCGGATCAAATATATAAATATACCCGCATAAAGTGCATTATGAACTAGTAGTATATTAAGTAAATCATTGCAAGTAGTCGATTAAATAATTTTATTTTGGTGGGTCCAAATAACTAAGTGGCTAAACAATAATAATACCAAAATATAAATAAAATAAAAATGGCAGCTTTTCACGTTAGGTTATTTGTCTGGTATACATCTCTATTCAACTTATTTGGGATGCCTTATTATAAATATTTTTGTAGCGTCCCATTTGGTTTGGGATATTGTATTATGTTTAGGGAAAATTAAAGAATTGTTTGTTTTTCTATCTCTTTTGGTTTTGTGTTGTATGGGCATTGTCAGCAAAATCTGAATCATCTCACATGCTTATGTTGCTTTCGGTTTTTTCTTTGTTTTTATCGTTTTTTGAATTTTACTGGATCATATTATGCAACATATACAACTTTGGTGTAACAAGTTATCTCAAGCATTTGTTCTGGTTTTTTTTTGGTGTGTTTTTGCTTTCAATTTAGGAAAAGCCAAAGGTGGCGTTGTTGTTTCTAATTATAAATTATAATAAGGAAATAAATCGATTACACGTGTATCATAATGTATGGTTTTGTTGTTTCTAACAAATTAAAGACATCTCAAACGACTCATTAACGTATGTCTATATTATAATTATCTATTTATTTTATTTATTTTTAATAGAATAGTTTTGTAAATAACTTTTTTCAATATTTATTGTACGATAATAATCAAGATTTAAATTATTTTTTTTACAATGAAAATCGGTTCGAAACACAATAATAGAAAAAGAAAACACATAAAAATACATCAAATAAAGTCTGAAAGCAAATATTCTTCAGAAAAAGGAGGATGCAGTCAACGGAAAGTGGCAAACACAACGTCCGTCGTCAAAGGAAGTACACAAATATGAAGTCTGGATAACAATTCACGCCCCCTCCTAGACAAAACACTCTAACGTCACCAAAACATGTATCAAACTGAGAAAACGGTACTGCAAAACACGAGATTCTTGACCTATAAAAGTGTATAGCTTTAACGGTAATGATTAAAGATTTGTAAGGAGAATAATCATTCGAAAAATAAGCAAAGTTGTTGTTTATATTATTCATTATTTTTCGTAGAAGAAGGAAAAAAACTTGTTACAACTGTAGGTAGCGATCGTTACTTTATTAATAGCCAAGTTGACATATAAAAGAGTATACATCGGGGAATTGTTCAAATGATTTTAAAGTTGGAAAAATGGGATGTGATTGAACCAACCCAATAACCATATTCATTTATTAAAAGAAACGGATTTAAAAAGTGTTCATCGAGGGAGCAAAACACTAACAACATTCAATCTAGATAATAATTGTATTAAATTATCTATTAGGGTTTTTGGTATACCACGGAAGGTTGATCCCTTCACAAAGTATTTGTGCTTAATGAATAAGCATCTGTCACATGTAGGTCCTAGGTTTCTTTGGGTAGTCTGGTGTCGTACAGGGTTAGGCTGCTTTTTCCACACAAATCCCGAAAGCACAAGAATAACCGATTATGGTTACAGATGGGGAATCTTTATAAGCAGTGGGACTTAATGAAGTTAATGGAGGAAAAAGCCGAACCAATCATCATGGTATCAAGAAGAAACATAAATCTAGATTTGAAATTAGAGCATTGCGCCATTGGGAAGTTCTACTCAAGAAAGGCAGTTAATTTGAGTCCTCTCAGATCTACGATAAAGGGAATATGAAAAATCAATAAAGATGTCGTCATCCGAGATTGTGGAAAGAACAAATTTCTATTCTAGTTCTTTATTAAGGCAAACAATGAACAGGTTATGGAAAGGGAGGCCATGGAGTTTCATCCACCATCTCTTAGTCCTACAAAATATATATCCGGGAGAAAACCTCCAAGATGTAGAATTCAAAACATCATCCTTCTGGGTTGTAGCGAAAGCTTTGATGATAGAATTGCACACCTAGAAAATTGTTGAAAGAATTGGTTCAAGAGTAGGGAGCTTTATAAAATACGACAAGGGATTTGAAGTATCTTTTCTAAGTAAAATGCGAGTCAAAGTAATGAAGAAACTAGATAAACCAATCCAATGGGAATGGCAATATAGGTTGGCGGCAAGAGGAAATGGATACATTTTATGTACGAGAGACTCTAACATTATGTTATAGGTGTGGAAGAGTGGGGAATACTTTCAAGTCCTATTCTTTCATGATTGAAAAGGAAGAGAAGGAGGATGACCACCAATACCGCATGTGGCTACGCACAACCCCGAAAACGGGAGGTTTGAACACCTTGAAGGGAGAGAATGGGCTAAACATGAAATGGTTAAAAGAATGAACACGTGTGAGGAAATGGTAAGCAGTGAGGAAGGAGATGATGCGGAAACATTAAAATGAGGGAGACAGAGGAGGAAACAAGGAGGACTATGTGAACTTGACGGATTCACAAAAGAAACTATGAGGGAAGAGCAATAGATAGGAAGAAGAGGGCTATTTATAAGTAACAAAAAGGGTCTAGGAAGAGAGAGCATAAAGATGATTCTAACCCTATGTTGTTGATATATTAAGGAAGAATTAATTCAAGAGAGTAAGAAAAGAAAGGCAAACATGGTATTGGATGAGCAGGAAGACACACTAGTGGCACGTAAAAGGCAAAGACAATCCGTTAACAAGGGGAGAGATTACCCACATAAAATAAAAACAACAGTAACAAACTTAAAAGTGATCTAAGTTCGTGAACATCAATGAAAACCATAGGCTACAACTGCCAGGTCTTGGGCAATTCCCCAACATTAAACGATATCCGGGAGTGGTCCTAGAGATACAACTCAGACTTCGTTTTCTTGATATAAACAAAAGTGAAGAAAGCTTAAACGGAAAAGGTAATAAGAAAGTGTAGATTTGTTATATTAAGGGAATTAATGTTGATAGTAATGGACTATCAGGGGGCATGGGATTTTGGTGGAGGGGACGAAGGGACGTCTCTTATCTCCTTTTCTTTAGTAATGGTTAAGATTACTTGCACGATATTGAAGTTCAAGTAGAGATTGGTTGGTATGTATGGATGGCCGGAAAGCATAAAAAAGGCTGAATCTTGGAATTTGATGAGAAGTTTGAAAAGTTAGTCCGCTGGTCCGATGGTTTATTTCGGGGACTTTAATGAGATACTACTTCACTCAGAAAAGGAAGGAGGGATATTAAGAAGCTAAAAGGAGATGGAATCGTTCAAGCAAGCTAATGATGATTGTCTACTAAGAGACTTGGGTTGGCACAATTGTAAGTTTACATGGAGGAGAGGCGTACCACGTGGTGACATTATTTAGAGAGACTCGACAGGTATTTAGGCACAAATGATTGGTGTGCTCTCTATCCAAAGTTTAAAGTTAACCACCTCTCAAGGGATCGTTTGGATCATTGTCCAATTTCCCTACATACTGAATGAAAAGATTTCCCGAAGAAATATGGAAAGAATCACTAGATTTGAGATATGATGGTTTGATCGGGAAGATTGTGGGGATGTGGTTCGGAATGCTTGGGGTCTAGTGGAAGAGCATCAATACCGAAGAAGCTTAAGGTGATGTCTGCACTCAAATCTTGGGTCCAAACAACAGTTAAAGAGAGGAAAGAAAGAATCAAGAAGCTTGAGAAAGAGCTTTTGGAAGTACAAGGGCTTCCACCTACTAGTAACGATTTACTGAAAGGCAACTCTATGAGTACGGACCTGGACATATTACACAAAGAAGAAGAGTTGTATTGTCATATTCGAGCAAGTCAAAATGAGCTACGGGATGGAGACAGAAACACACATTATTTTCATAACAAAGTCACACAAAGAGACTGCAAGAACAAGATACTTGAGGTTATTGATGAAGCCGGCGTGAGACACGTGAATGTGGAACAAATCGAAGGGCGGGTGGTTAAGTTCTTTGGTAACCTTTTTAAGAGTACATAAAGTGGGCTACAGGAACTCGACATAGAGGTCCCCGGTGGAGAGAAGAGTCACTCCGGATATGAATGCTTGTCTGGAAAGAGAACGGTCTGGGGATGAGATATGGACGGCCGTACAACAAGTTCACCCGAGTAAGCCACCGGGTTCCGATGGGCTTCATGCAATCTTCTACCATAAAACGGTGATCTCCTTAATACCGAAGGTAAAAGCCCGACAAAACTAGTTGAGTATAGACCAATAAGCCTATGCAATGTAATATATAAAATCCTTTCGAAAGTACTTGTAAACCGGCTCAAAGTGTGGCTTCCTTCCCTTATCTCCATGAAACAAAGTGCTATTGTATCCGGAAGACTAATTACGGATAATGTGATTGTTGCACTTGAGATCTTCCACCTTATGAAAGCAAAGAAGGTCGGTAAACTTCAGCTTCAACTATCAATAATCTTTAACTTCATGTCTAATAAGCTCAAGGTTATAAGACGGACCTATAGTATACCTCCCTCTATATCAAACATTAGATATCGAAAAATGTGATATCCATACTTAGGGGGATTTTATTCGTACGACGATGCATTTACTATATACCAACCTGGCGCGTAGTGCGATTGTGTGTCACGGGTAACCGTTTTTTTTAAATGTTGCTTTTTGAGTAGGATTCACGAAGAAAATTAAAAAATCTCTCGAAGGCAGTGCGCATGCACCCGCATATTTAGAATGCGCATCATTGATAAATTGAACGCGCAAACGCAATGCGCATACGAAATGTGTGCGAGGTTTGTATTTAGTAAATCAGTCGCCGTGTACCTAGTAGACCGGTACTTATACATGAGTATGAATATCACATTTCCGATATACTAAGATCAATTTGATATAATGATAACCTCATATTCGAATTTTTGGTCGTATTGATATGTGAAAAATTAGACAGTATCTAATGTATTCTCTTTCCCTCGATACTTTTTCCCATGTGTGTGTTGTTTCTTTTGCCACCTTCAGGGTTGTTTGGTGGCCAAGGGCTCTTTCAGTAGAGAGTCGCATTTTATTTCCATCTTCTCGCGGTAAGAAACATCTAATTTATATATTAAATAAGAAATGTTTAAAACAAATTTAACATTTGAGAACAATTCGACCTCATCAAAGAGTTGAGAATCTTTTACCGTTGTTGGAAAGTCATTGTATTTAAAATTCTCAAATCAATTATTGTCCGACATCTTTAACATCTTAACACCGTCAATTTTGATATCTAATATACTCTAAACAAATATTTCATATATCTGAAAACTGATATGGATGTCAAACAGACTACGAGAATTATCTCACAACAATAATAAACAAATTTGCAGTCTATTATACAAGTCCAATGAGACACTTCTTATATTTACAATTGATTTTAGAGAAATTTCGTTTGGTGCCCTTGAAATTTTGTCTTTTCTGGTTAGTGTCCACCAAGTTCCATTTTCTCGTTTATACCCTTAGAGTTTTGATTTATTGCAATTGGTGCCCATTTTAATCCAAAACTTATTATAAAAAGTGTAATTTTAAATATTAATAAAATATTAGCAAAAAGTTGGTTTTTCTATTTTTTTCCCCAAATATACTCTTACAATATTATCTTATATTTTTATGTTTCTTACCTAACATACAAATTATAATTATAATCAAAATCATATATTGTATCATCAAATAATTTGCTAAGTTAATATTTGTTCATTTTATGCCTATAGAATAACAATAATTTAAGACTTTTAAATTAATATATCTTGACAATTTTAATTTAATAGTATGGGTGTTTGCAGGCACGGATCTAGGGGTAGGCTGAGATTTGCTACATCCTACCCCATGTTTTAGTAAAACTAATATGAAAATATAAACATGAAATTTTGTTGGCATAGTGGTAATAGACTTTTTGAATGATAAGAGAAGTACATTTGGTCACAAGTTCAACTCCCACTTCTAGCGATATGCTTTTTAAAATTTGTTTTCTCCCTTTACGCAGTATAAATTCTATTTTTTTAAAACGCACCGATATTTTTATATTTAAATTGAATTTTTTTGTAATAATGACTTCAATGTGATAGTATGTATACTATTATTGTTAATTTTAATAAAGTAAAAAAATTTATCCTACTTTTTCAACTCTAAATATATATTGACGGATATAAATTTTTTTGAGTTTTTGCTCTTGGTGTCCTCAAGGTTTGGACTTTTTCTCTTGATGTACACCAAATTTTAAATTTTCTCTTGGTACCCTCAAGGTTTTACTTGTTTTCTCCTTATACCCATTTTTACTATATTATATTAAAAAAATTATTATAAAATAATTAAAAAATCATAAAAATAAATTTAAAATTAATTATGACTTGATTAAATTTTAAAACTAATAAATTTATAATAGAATTAGTTTTATATATAATATTTATTTTTCGAATTAAATATATTTTTTGATTTTCGATTTAAATAAAATATATAAATTTAAATT
Source organism: Fagopyrum tataricum (assembly GCA_002319775.1). Lineage (NCBI taxonomy): Eukaryota > Viridiplantae > Streptophyta > Magnoliopsida > Caryophyllales > Polygonaceae > Fagopyrum > Fagopyrum tataricum. The sequence goes on from CM008283.1 coordinate 4,948,690, forward strand.
TAAAACAGTTTTTTTAAAAAAAAATTGTGAAGTTAATTTTCAACAATTTATTTTAATTCGAAAATAAAAATATTATTTTTATGTTTAATTTTTATTTTTTGATTTATAATATCCTTTTCCATACTCTTAAATTTTTTATAAATTTTTTTTATTTAAATTTTTTGAATTAAAATAAATTAAATTAAATTCAAAAATAAATAAAATTTTACTATATTTTTAAAATTCTAGACTCATACAAAAATTTTTAAAAACTGTTTTTAATTTAAATTTATATATTTTATTTAAATCAAAAATTTTAAAAAAATTAATTCAAAAAAATATATTTAATTCAAAAAATAAAAATTATATATAAAACTAATTCTATTATAAACTTATTAGTTTTAAAATTTAATAAAGTCATAATTAGTTTTAAATTTATTTTTATGATTTTTTATTATTTTATAATGTAATACATTAAGAATGGGTATAAAGAGGAAATAAGTAAAACCTTGAGGATACTAAAAGAAATTTTAAAACTTAGTAGATATTAAGAGGAAAAGTTCAAACCTTAAGGACATCAAGAGAAAAAACTCAAAAAAAAATTAAAATTATATAGCCTACCTAAGATTTAAATCCTGATCCGTCTCTGAGTGTTTGTTATCTATTTTAAAAACCATTTTGTCAAATGAGAAACGAACAAAGCTTTCACATCAGGAAATCCAATTACGCAAGTGTTTATAAAATATGTATGATGTGTGAGTGTATATGAGCTTTTACAAAATGGAAAGTGACGATTGTTTAAGTATGCAAATATGCAATGCCATGGAAATGAGTGGAAGCATGATGTTGAGACTCAACTGTCTTTATTATTTGTGAGTTTCGGAAATTCGATTGACGCCCAACACTTAGATGCATCGAATTCGATAAGTGTATTGGTGCCGCAATTTCAAAGTGACACTTCAGTTTAAGTCCACTCACTTTTCAATAAGTCGGCAAGTTTTGATTATGTTCCATAAACAAAATTATGTAAAACTGTTAGCTAAAAACATATAAAAATTAGGTAGAGAAAACCGAAGGCAATTGATTTTCCCATTATAAAAAATTGATCAAATGTTTCCTTTCTAACATTCGCGGATGATATCATAATTTTTATGAAGGCAACAACGGAAGCTAGCAACAACATTTTATCAATCTTGACTAACTACTGTGCTATCTCTGGACAAGAAATTAACTACCACAAATTTGTCTTTCAAACTACCAATAACGTGAATCCAATTAATAAAAGAAGGATTCAAGGGCATCTAGGCATCACAACCTCCACTAATTTAGAGCAATATTTTGGATGTCCTATTATTATTGGGAGAGTAAACAAGGATATCTTCAATACGATTATCCAAAAATCAAAGCAACAGCTAGCGTCAAACCTTAACGTCAAACTTAGTTACCTCATGCAGACATTCATGCTCCCGACGAGCATTCACAATGAACTAGATAGGATCAATAGAAATGTCTACTGGAATAAGGGACTAAATTACCATCCACTAGATAGTTGGGACAAAATATGTAAACCGAGAACTTTAGGAGGAACGGGATATAGGACAACCGGAGATATGAATAAAGCGCTACAATTGAAGCTACTATGAAAATTAATGGCAGAGCCAGACAATATATGAGTCAAAATAATAGAAGAGAAATACCTAAGAAGGGAATGTTTTTGGAATTACAAATCTGAAAAAAATAGTTCTTGGCAATGAAAGAAACTAACCAATCTAAGAGAGGATTTTGAGAAGGGTCTCAGATGGAGAGTAGGAGACGGAAAAACAATAAAATTCTGGAAAGATATTTGGCTAATAGATAAACCACTACACGAGTTGGTATCCAATAAAATACTAATAAACCCCATTGAACTATTTGGTTCCTATATATCCGACAACAAGTGGAATCAATAACTGATAAATCAGTTAGACACATTTCTATCAAGTGATATCACTGCCAAAATTAAGAATATAATCTCCACAGCAATGATATAAGAGATAGAATATATTGGGTTGTGAATGAAGACGGATGGTACTCGACAAAATATGCAACACAAATGATCCAAAAACGGAAAACTAGAGTCTCCGCAGACAAATCCTGGATATGGGAGATTAAAATTATGCCTAAAGTAAAAAAAAAACTTTCTATGGAAGCTAGCTCTTGATGGCCTATCAACAAAACAAAACCTTGATAAACAAAAAACTCAGATGTGATGCACTGTAAATTTTGCAATCACCATACTGAGAGCGACAAACACTTGTTCTTTGTGTGCCCATGTACCCATAAAACTATTGACAATGCCAATGCTTGATCAATATTGAACAACCATGACATCGTTAACCATAACATTATGGATACTCTATCCAAGCTAAAAGAAAACATATCTCCAATAGAGTTGAGACAGCTAACGATGATTTGGTGGAACATCTGGCTTGCCAAGAACCAAATCATCTTTAACAAGAAAAAGGCACCTCCAAATCTGAAGTTGAATGCCTTAAAATAAATTAATGCTAAAATATTTTGGAATATTTTGAACTACTAAAACAAATTTAATAGTTCAAAAAATTAAACCACACATTTATTGCCCTCCTATCAAAGTTTGATAATCCGTCAACGACTGTCAACCACATACTAATAAGCCTATGCTCGACAGTTTATAAAACTATTGCTAAAATATTGGCCAAGAAATTAAGCCTAGTATTACCTAATATAATTCATTCCCTCCAAAGTGCTTTTACTAAAAATAGAGTAATTCATGATAATATCCTTATTACTCATGAAATCTTCCATGGTCATAAGTCACACTACATGGTCATAAGTCATAACTCAGCCACATGAGACGAGACCGTACTAGACGATGTTGAAGACTTCATCCGAAATGATGCTTTAGGCCGGCCAGTTTCTAGAAATTGATCCACTTATATCTCTTACCTTGTATCAAAAAAATCAAATCAATTGTTTACGTTGACGGTATTATTTGATTTATATCATTAGTATATGCAAATTTCAACTTATTTATTAACAAATACTCGCTTTGGTTCTCAATACTTATCATTATAACTTTTAAATTTTGGTTCACCATATTTGACAATACAAGTGTTATCTAAAACTTTTTATAAATATAATTTTCTCCACCTTTTCATTTCATTTTTATGTATTTTCAAAATATTATTTTCTCTATTAATATATAATTCTCTACATTCTACCATTGTTTTCATATAAAATTTTAAATTATAATATATTAATAAATATTATACCTTCTATTTTTAATTTTTCTTCATAATTATTATTTATTTTCTTGAATTACAACTATTGAAAAACCGGATGAAATATTGCACATAATATGAACTAATAATATCCAGATAATCGATTCACCGAACCTACTCTAAAACATTTTTTAATGCTTATAAATTTTTTTAAGTAATGTAAATAAAGGTGTGCCCAACTAGATTCAGTGAATTTAGTTATCAAGTATACTACCATATTAGCACTAATAGCATAGGTATGGAAATAATCTTATTCTGCATCATACACTGAACAAAAAGTATTTGTATTAAATAAATTTTACCTTTTTTTTGCCTTTTTTCTTATTCCTTATTCGGATTTTTTAAATCATTGTTATATATATGCAAAATAAATATTACTATTAGAACAACACTTTAATAATAATAATATCATTATAATGTCCATTGTTATTATAATTATGGATCCAAAAACCAAATCTGCCTATCAATAATGGGGAAAAAATATCAAATATGATCAATTTTAGTTATAAATATAGAATAATATAACTTGTATATTATAATATAATAGGATATAATTTTATAAAAAAATATATTATAACTTACAACAAGAACAATCAAAATAGTTTAATATTTATAAGTAAAAGTTCATTAAATTAACTCTTATATTTTAATAGTCTATTTCGGTGTATATTTACATTTTAAGTAAATTTTAAAAATAAGTTTTTCTTATTTCAAAATAATTCTTTTAAGTAATAGTGAGGAGAGTTAATAATTTACTAAATAATAATTTATATTTACTATATAATAATTATTTCCAACCCTCTACATCTAAGATTATTAGATTATTTAAAAATATTTTTTCGTGTTAATCTTTCTCAACCAAATTAATAACACCAAAAACACTAATTTAAGTCATTTTAAAAAAAGAAAAGAAAAAGGTTAAACACCTTTTAGAGGCAAAAGCTATATATTATAATGGACCCAAAAGGTCGAAATATAAGCAAACTATTCACTCATAAAGTTGTGCATCTCTTATTGGCACGTCTAGTATACTTTATATATATATATATAAAATAAAATAAAAAAGTTTGTGTCATTTAAAATCATTTTATAACAACTATTTTTTAACGTCATTAAATTACAGAATATTATTTCTTGATAAAATTCAGTTTTAAGGCGCTTACCCTGATATAAATGACTTTCTCCGAATAAATAACATTTTTAGGACATAACCCTATTTATAATAATTTGTAAAGAATTTAGATAAGTCATAACTTTATATAATCATGAATTTTGATGGGTTGTATATTATTATTTATTATTTATGTTCGAATAACTTGGTAATATATGAATATATCCCATCATATTTCCATTATCTCGAGCAGCAATTATGTGATTACTATAAATGCAAGTGGTTCATATGAAACGCAATATTATCCAATGATAAGTCATTTTCAATCAATTTTACTTTTCATGCCATTAAACCTAACCAAGTAGCTTATTTTAAATTGAATATAATCACCTTCAAAATATTAACTTTTCATAAATTTATATTGTCCTACTCCAAGTGCTATTAATTTTAATTTATTATAATTTTTTGTTTTAATTTTGTACAAGGCAAAGACTTTAATTATCGTTAAATCAATATTTTATTTTTTCTTACATGCTCTTCGATCAGTTATCGCTTTGAATGCTTTTTCAACTTTCGTTATGGTAAATTGGTACCACAAAACCACAATACCGCAATCACACACCATTATATTAAAATATTAAATTATACTAATGTAATTTATTTATTTTTAAATAAGAGGGAGTTTTTTTTTTATATACAGAAGTATTAGTAGGATAAATGAGGTTTTATAAAAATCAGTTTTCTCTTTTTAATATAAGGGTTCAAAAACAAAACAAAAATGGTGGTTAGATTTTTAATTTAATAATTTAAGTAGGTTAATCAAAAAATAAGGTTTTTATATTTCCAAATAAATATTATTTGTGTTATATTTTTATTAGTAAATTATAAATCGATTAGATTCATAGAGCAAAATGATTTATATCATAAAATATTATTTGTGTAAATATTTTTTAAAAATATTTTTTTTTTAAAAATAAATATAATGGGCGAGCCTATACTCTGGGTTGATTACGTAAACATTGATAAATTTTTTTAGTTTAAGTCATTGTAATTAAATATATAAATTATGTAATTTATTGACTCGCGATGTAGATTTTAAGTTGTTCAAATTGGGTTTCTGAACAATCACATGCAATTAATAAAAGGTTAAGTCATTTTCATTAGGTCATATCATATTTTGATATCATCTTCGTATTTTTGTATGTTTTCAATATATATTTTATTTGCTTAATTTTGAAGTTAGAATGTACAGAATATCAAGCAAATGTTTTCAATGGTTTAAAACCAAATTAGACCAACTTAAAGTTTTGTGCTAATATGAAAAAAATAATTTTAGGAACCTAATTAGAACGACTCAAAAATTAGAAAATAACGACATAATTTATCCAAAAGTTATACCATATTATGTTGGATTCTAAGACGAATTCTTATCGGGTTATACTTATTGTCTTGGGTATCTATATTGGATTAGGTTTGGGCTTTATTAAAATTAAAATTATCAATAGACTTTTTTTAACTTATCTTTATAAATAAATAAAGGATATAGTTTATCATCTAAAAAGAAATTAAATCTTCTTAGTACTCATCTTTACAAAAAAAAATAAAAAAAATTACTCTCCCATTTTATCTAATTGAGTTCTTAACCATCCACACATTGTATCGAGTATTTAATATTTAACTATTATATTAAAGTGCGATACAGACAAATTGGAAGTCATGGGCATACGAACACACATTCATGTTAGGCCCAAACATAGCACATAAATTCGATGGGTTCCATCCAAAAATTAATTGACAATAAGAGTAACCCATTGACCTTACATACTAGTTTCATTATGTGCCTATCTTTCGATTTAAAATTTTATTATATCCAACATACTATGACAAACATTCTAACATAAAATAAACCAACTACAAATACATATTATGAGACCTAAAAAACTAAGGGTCTTGTTGTTTATTATTGAGCGGAGTAAGATATGTATTTTAGTATTTATATCTTAAAAGGGGATAGCACGAAGGGAAAAAAACCATTGAAATTAAGCATATTTAAGCTGAAATACTATTTCGGGCTTGTTTAATTGTACCTTATATCTGTTTTATTTAGTTTATAAACTCATGGTTTAATTTTTATATACGTTGACTTGTAGATTAATTTATTTCTCTGTAATTTTATTTGAGTTTATAAATCACTCAAAAATAAATTTCTCATATCAAGATTATTTTTACTTGAATGTGTTTATTTTTGTTTATAACTCGATTTCGAACTTATTATTTTCCATCTTGATATTTTTTGTTCATCTCAATCTATTCAACGTTATCCTTCGATTTTTAAGAGATATAAATGCCTTTTAAAATAAAATAAATCCTAAAATATAAACTTCAAATAAACAAATTTATCTTATTTATTCATCTAAATCTGTTCAAAAATAATAAAAATAAACTATAAACTTATATAAATTTATTTTTTATAAAATTATATATATATATATATATATATATATAATCTATAAGTAAACAAACCCTTAAAAATTACGTCACAATATAATATTTAAAGTACTTGACCAACTGTATAATAAAATCCTTGTAAACTTAAATAACAATTTTTTTTAAAACCCTCGTGAAACCATACACAGTTTGAACCTTTTTTTATATTGGATTTAATGATTATTTAACTATCGTTTACCCGATTTCATTCTTCCGGGCACACGATAACCTTAGTTACAAAACGCATCTTTTCATTAATATATTAGTTGAAACGCATCGATTCATTTATTATAATTTTAAAACGCATCGTTTCAAGGATTATAACTCACAACGCATCGTTTTGTGGTTCTTTCCTTGGCGTTATTGTTATGTAGTATAGTGAACGTGAATGTGAACGCTATACATTTTGTTCTCCATTCACATTGACCGGTTACGTTTTCCCCTCATTTATTGGATGAAAAATATTGTGCTTATTTTCCAAAATTCAACTTTGTAATAAAAAATGTTTTTGAATTCTCCCCGATCTCTATAATCAACGTTCAGAGTCCAATTTTTTTTTAATTTTCTTCTCTTACATAAATTGTCATTTGGTTGCATGCATGACTTGATTTGTTAAAAACAAGTCTTGATTTGAAATGTAATTCTTTGATTATTGTCAAAGTCCGATACAGACGGACCGGGTAGAGCGGAGGTCGTGTATATCCGAGCGCACATGCGTGTTGGGCTCAAGTTCAGCACATAAACCCAATGAGATTTCATCCTAAAACTAATTGGCAATAGGAGGAGTAGCCCACCGACCTACCTAATATACTAGGATGGGTGGTCTCAATCTTTCGATGTGGAACATATTATCTCCAACACGCCCCCGCAAGTGCAACTAGAGGATATAGACCGAGTTGCACTTGTCCACATGTTAGGATCGCGAGCCACATAGAGGCTAACCGCTCTGATACCATGTCAAAGTCCGATACAGACGGACCGGGTAGAGCGGGGGTCGTGTGCATCCGAGCGCACATGCGCGTTGGGCCCAAGCCCAACACGTAAACCCGATGAGGTTTCATCCTAAAACCAATTGAGAATAGGAGGAGTAGCCCACTGACCTTATATACTAAGCTGGATAGTCTCAATCTTTCGAAGTGGAACAAGTTATCTCCAACAATTATATATATTTGTTGTTTAAATGAAATTAATACCTCATAATATGATATCATTACTCTGCTTAAATTACTTAATTCAACGTTATAAACATTAAAAAATGTTATAAATTGATTTTGAATCGGTTTGATCCATCAAAGTCCACAAACTAAAAAAAAAGTATCAAAATTGCTCCCCCAAACTCACTATGAGATTTTGCTTCTATAATTCTATGTATAGTCTCTCCATCTAAATAAACTTATCGTTTTTATGTATTTTGTAAGGATATAGAATTTTTTTTAATTCATATTTAAGATTTATTTCATAACAATTAATATCAAAACATGATAAACATATATCATTATCAAATATTTCATATGATATATGACATATTGAGTATTTTCTAAGAGAAAATGAGTTTGAGAAACCGGACCTAGTGACTTGAGAGTTTAGCATAACCGCTTATATAACGCCCGTAAGGAAACAAACCAATTAAAACAAGTATCAAAAAACAATACTATAACAGAAGCAACATGGGACATGGGTAAAGCGCAAATATAAAACCTTAGGGTGATGATATTGAAAATGGACAAGAGAAACATAAAATTGTAGCGCCACTGGAAAAACATGTACAAACAAAATGCTATTTATTGTACGGAACTTCTAAGAAATAACATAATTCAACAAATAAAAAAAACGCACACACGAGTTTATAATAGTTCACCCAATAATGACTATGTTCACTCTCAAGATGAAAGGATGAACATATGATAAGTGATAATCAGGTTATCCTATTATCCAAGTTAACAGATAATTATGGTGGCAGAGAAAACGATACAATATATAGAGTAATGAGACCTAAAATTACACTTGAACGTCTAATATAAGAATGAGTTAAATAAAAAAGAAAAAAAAAACACTATTTTCTGAACAAATGAGAAAAAGAAAGACAAAACTCCACGAAAAAACCTTTTCAACAAATAGAGCCATAAAAAGAACACAAAGACAGTTCAATTCAAGGCTCAAACACCAAAAACAATAAAATGAACACACTAACACATTACATGTTTTCCTCTTTTAATTAGAGTACACGTACATTTAAATGCATGTATCGGCATCGATGTGTGCTATTATCTGCATTATATATCTATTCTCCGTGAACTTACACGTGATACAGTCTGGTACATCTACGTTATTAAATTTACACGTGTCAATTTTTTGTTAAATCAGGTCCCACCACGTTAAAACAAATTATTTTAAAATATTTAAGATTTTGCAATCAAAAATAAAAATCATGTTATGTAACCGAATCCGAAATACCTTTCAAATATATAACTTAGAACCAAAAATTTTAAAAAAAATTTGTTACGTTAAAACGTGACTTCAAAACATCGGCCAAATTTATTTATTTATATAAAATTAGTATTTATTTTAAATCAATATAATCCCCTTTTACGTTAGTCTTTTTTAATTAAGATTTTGCAATCAAAAATAAAAACAAAAATTATATTATGTAACCGAATTCGAAATTCCTTTTAAATATATAATTTTAAACCGGAAATTTTAAAAAAAATTATAATCCGAATTTAACGTGATTTCCTACTTATCTACAAGACTATCTCCAATTTAATTACATATTTTTAAATCCGAAGTTTAAGAACTATATTTTGAAATTTTTTTTTTATATTTATTTCAAAGTTAATTTATAGAGTAAAACAGAGTTATAACATATTAATCTTTATCCAAAATCTTAACAATACTTAATATCTTTTTTTTTATTTAATAAAATTAGATTTTTTTAATATTTTAAATAATTTTAAAATTTTTATTTTTATTAATATTTTTATCATAATATTTTGACATATGCTATTAGTTTTATTAACGGTTAGATAATTCACTATTTAAATTTAACTATTTGATATTGTAGTTTTTAACTTATACATGTTACTTATATTGTATAAATCTCTATCATTTAAATTTTAATATATTATTATTTAATATTGTTAATTTAAATTTTATGATTTGTTTTATCCTTCTTTTTTTTGTTAATATATGGTTTACACATGACTTCTTATATATCTTATATATTAAAGCAACCCGTGAATTGATACTTAGCACGGTTTCGTGCGGTCACTTCATCAAGTTTAAAGTATCGTCTATTCGTTAATCCACATCACATACTATAACATTTAATTTAATAAAGTCTACTCCTTTATGGGATTGATACTAACTTTGACATTCGAGTATCTTAGAGGATATTGTCCGGCCGGATTCCTCTTTCCCGATTGTTATTGCAAGATTTGTATTCTTCCTTGATTTTCATTCATACTGTGAAACATACAGCCTTACAACAAGTATCACGTAACAATTAAGTCAATTCTCAACATAATGAATTATCAAACATTTTTTATGACACACAATTATCGTCTAACCCGTGCAGGGCACGGGTATTAAAACTAGTATAATACTAAAATAGAAGTATATACCTCCACATGTCATCGTCGCATTAAGCCATCTAAAATTTTGCCACATCTCATAACCACATTAAGTCACCTAGATTTTGCAACATATCACCACCGCGTTAAATTACATCGGATTTTGTCACATGTCTTAATTTATATAAAGTTAAATGTTTTCATTATTACTTGATTTAGTTTCTTATTTAAAAATATGATATGAGGTATAAATAATATTGTGATATAAACAAACATAATTTTTTATATTTATCAAATATTATATTATTTGTGTTTGTGTGTTAAAGATTACATTATATAAATTTTTTAAAGTTTGGTTAATCAAGATATATGCTTAATCATCTACTTTTTACATTTAAATAATCGGATATTTTAAATATATAAATTATAATGAAAAATATTTTGATATTTATTAAGTTCATCTATATTTACTTCTTTAATGATCATATTTTTTTTAAATTTCCTTTGAATGTATTTTATTAAAAAAAATGACATGTTCAATATATACATTGATGAAAATATTAAACAAATATATTATAACCAATACAAATATTACATTATGATTCATATATATTTTTTAGGATAATATTATAATAGGTAATCCTACACAATTTTTTTTTAGATTAGTTTTAAATTTTAGCATTTATTTTTCAAATAACTTAAGAAAAAAATTATGTTTAAAATATAAGAAAATAGATTTGTTGAATATTTTAATTGACTAACTCTCATGTATATTATACAAAAAAATTATCTTTTGATTCTAAAAAGAAAATTAATCATGATAATATATTTTAACAAAATGCAATATATTATAATTAAAATATATAAATATTCTTGTAATAAAATTGTATTTTTGTCGTAAAATATTATTTGGTTTTACAATTACTATACTAATTTATTTTAGTTTATGAATAAATTTTGTGTTATTTCGTGCGAGGCAAGGGTATTAAGCTATATTTGAGAGTTTAAATATATGTTCCTATATTTTTATAAGATTGCGTAATACCTCAAATTCTGGGAACTCATGATGTTACGGGCTATGACCTCACAATGGGTCCTACCTTAGTATGACAACAATTTTACCGGATCTTACAACAAGACATAAATAAAAAACCGAATAAAACCTTTAATAAATAAATTGTCATAAAAGAAAAGAAATATAATTCAGCCGATCAAATAAACGTGACAAAATCCAAAGAGAAGACATGAGTCTCGTCACAAAAGAAACCCAACAACCAACTAACAAGTATGGAAAATCCGGCTGGCCACTCTCATTTCATCACTCCACAACGATCCTATCCTGCAAGCTATCTACAACATGACGGTGAAAACCGTTAGCTAGTAATTCTAAAATTAGTTAATAATATTCTAGCAAAACCACACATCAAAGCGGTAAATCAACACGTAAGCATGTCATTTTCTTATCATTTACCATTTGTTTAAACATCGGATGACACATGTCATAAAATCTATGTATCATTCAATTAAACATCGGATGACGCATATCATATTCTTATCATTTACTTTTTATTTTATTTTATTTTATTTCATTAAATAAATTTTAGTTATTGTTACTATATAAATCAAGATAAAATTAAATAATGCTAATCTAAAAAGGTAATATATACCTAATTTATAATTTTGCCTTCTAAATAAATTTTAATTTTGGTGAACAAATTTTTTTCTCATGTATTCATTTCCTAATGTACTAATTAGATAGGTTTTTCTTCAAAATTAATTTTTACATTACCTAAAATTACAATATATTACATTATTTTAAACCAAAGAAAAATATAATTCTAATCACAATTATTAGAAAATATAAGTATAAAAATTATTTTACATTAATTTTTATAAAATAAATACCCGTACAAAGCACGTGAATCACGTGATATATAAACAGTGATATATAAATAGTTGAATACCTAAGGATACGTATACCAAATATCCTTAAGCATACATATAAAAATGTTTCTAGAATTTAATAATTTTTTCCCAATCAATTTTATTGACATATGTTCTTATCGAGTAGACTAAACAACTAATTAAAAGTATAAAAGCTAATTGTTACTTATAAATTATAAAATAAAATAAAATCGGTAACTAAAATTTAAAAACTAAGTTGTTTTCAAGGGTTAGGTCCACTACTTTCTCCTCATTAAAGTCCAACTTTATAGCAGTTTAAGTTCATATATAAGCTTTAAAAAAATGTTTAAAAAATGTTCTTTATATTTATTAGTCGATTAAAATCACCGATATTCCATTCGATTAATAAACACTATTTTTCACGATCAATCAATTAAAGTAAATACAAAGTATAAGACTGGAAGGAGAATTAGATTGATATCTTATCATGATTTTCTCAAAAAAAAAATCCTTATCATGAATTTTTATAACTACTTTTCATCAAAATAATTAAAAAAAACTATTTTACCGAATGATAAAAGTCCGAACATACGGATTATATGGACTATAAAGTGAGATTTTGTGCATACAAATTCACATACACATTAGGTCTAAACTCATAAGTTCAGCGAATTTCGTCCTAAAATCATTTAACAATATGATGAATAATAATAAGCAACCTTATACTAATTTTCTCATCTCTTAACTAAACATGGAAATTTATTATCCTCCGGCAAGTTTAAAGCTTTTCAAAAACCTTTTTTTTGTAGTTGTTATAAATCTACTTTTGAATTTTCTCAAATTCAAGAACTTCAAAGATTATTTATAACTTTTTTTTGTATATATAAAGGACTATACTACCTTAAATGCAATTTTGCAAAACACGTAGATAGTTGGATGTCTTATCAGCAGACAAATATGCCAGCAAAATCGTAGTGCATTCGTACGAAGTAAGGATACATAAAGCTATGCTGCTTGCCTCTATGAGATTGCCTTCGTCCCACTCAAACACTATCGAGAAAACTACAGGTTGAATACATTGTATTTTCCTCACAACTTTAACGTGCGATCACAAAGGGAGACAATGAAGAGATGCCTATGTGTATAGCACTTGTCTTTTCTCTCACAATACGACATTCGCTAAAATGAAGAGATCGTTTGATATAGATATCAAAGATATAGGATTGAGGTATATTTTGTGGGTGAGTGATTAGTCTAACATTTAAGTTTCATGGGTCATTTCTTCCTACTACAAAAAGTTTATATTTGAATTCCACGTGTCGACTATGGGCCATGCAGAAAGCAGTGCATCATGGAGATATGAGAGAGTACGTAGTTCATTTTAAAGTTATTAGTAATTTTATTATTCAAAGGAAGTCACAAACTGTGCAATATCGTGGGTAGGTTTGAAGAATGAGTCAAAGTATGTGTGATGCTAACTTTTTACGTGTCAGATTAATTTGATTATTTACAGGATAAGTGATGAATTCCGATAGGTCAATACGATGATTTTGTACGTTTGTACATACATATTATGTTTAAAATCGATTAATAATAGAAATATTAGGTTACCAATATATTTCAACAGGTCTCGTTTTGTCTAGCTCAGTTAGTCCGACATGACGGATAATTATTGTTAAGATCTGCAACCAATACTCAGTTAGTTTAGTCGATGTGGTGCTAGACTCCTTAAATGTTTAGCTTGTTAAGATTACAATCCAAGTATTAATGACAAGTCGGATGAGTTATTAATCTATTTTCTCCACGAGTTTTTTTATAGTAAAACTTAGACAAGGTTCTCGAATCGGGCTGGATCCTACATTGTGGGGTCAAATGTCACATGATTTTTGGGCTGGTGAACATGTATATATAACCCTACAAAGTGCCCCACATAAAAGAGGGCGAACGTGACTACAATATATAAAATATAAGATTCACAATGACCAAGAGTAAGGTATTTAACTTTTACCAACATGGGTAGGTGAAAATTGCATAGGGCATTGGAAAATAAACACTATATATTTCGCTTTGTATTTATAGTAGGATGACAATAGATCGATGGCGGGTGGATGATCTTACAATCATCGATGCTCAAAACCCCCCATCACCCACATCTAACACAGTCATATCTAATGGATGAAGCGGATGGATTGAGTGAGGTTTTAGATGTTCTACATATTATTTGTAAATTTATAATAAATTAAACATTTTACTAAAAATTACTAAAATTCAACTTAAAATATCATAAGATTGTACATAACTACAACTTATTAACCAAGAAAGATCCAAATTAAAATTTACGAATCGATAGTAAGAATTGAATAATTAATGAATAATGGTAAAATTATTGATATAGAAAATTATAAATATATTATTTAACAAGAATATTCAAATCGAGGATATTAGTTGGATGAAGTAGGTAATGTATGGGATAATACGTGAATGAAACGTTCACTTGAATCCTACCCAATCAACGACAATTTATTTCACCGGCCTTTTTTTACAGATGGTCAAGTATTCGGCAGATAGGGATAAATTTGTCCTCCTTTCCTGCTAGTTTGCATTGTAGGCTTTTGTAGCCTTGAACATGTCGGCTTTATATGTAAACCAGCTGGATTTTACCCTGATTTCTCAATGATAAGATATGGGTTAGGTTGGACAAATAACAGCAACATCAATGTTGATACACAGCTTAAACTTTTTGTATTACAAGGTTAATGACTTCATTTTGGGATTTACATAACGGTAGAGCTTATTATATTTTATATTGTGTAAGTTTCAAAACCTTGATGGAGTAGATTATTGAAACTTATAGAGAATTTATGTTTATAAACTATCATATAAGTTCCGTTTCCTGAAAATCCATCAATTTTAGCAAAATAAAACTTTAGCTTCAACTCCGTACTCGTTCCCTGAGATACAGCCGACTAGAAAGAAAAAAAATCCGATTCAGGAATCAAAATTGAAATGAAAGAAGCATGAAGTTGATGTATAAGGTCATGTCAGGGTCAATCTCATTGAAAAATTTGAATACTTCCACGGCTCTTAAATAGCCCTATGGCAATAATGTAAGCTTGTACTGTCAACATTCTGTCAATTGCCAAAAGTCATCTACTAAGGCCAAAAATTACACAGACACCAGTTATACATTTGTTGTGGTTTAGGCTAGCATATGTCGCTGGGCCCTTTGGCTTAGAATGTGCGACGCGTAGAGTGTTTCCGTAACGCTAATCATTTAAGATATGGACCAACATTGATAGTATGATAGAGATTAAAACAGCTAGAATGTGACACTGGTTTCTGTCTAGAAATAAATGGAGGAGGTTATACTTATGGAAGGAAATGACTTACAACCTATTATTGTCGGAAGGAACTATCAAAGATGCATGTGAAAAACATATCAAGGATTATAGAAGTAAGGTAATACATAAACTCTCTTTTATGTTCATTGCTTGGTTGTTCTTTTTCCATTCTGTTTGAATAGAATGAATCAAGCATTTCCTAAACAAATATCAATCCTTTCACAAAATCACATAATAAATCAGCCCAGTGAAAATATTCACAAATTCATACTAGCTACACAACAAGCTCCACACATGAGTTCCTGAATCTCAACTCATATGAGCGATAACTTGGTGGAAGAACACAAGCATAGTAAAAAAAGTATTGTTGAAAAAGTGAAAGACAAAGCCGAATCTATCAAGTTGTGGAACGAAGATGATACGAACCGAGTTGTCTTGGTTTAGGGAAGTGGGTTGAACTTCACAGACTCCCTCCAAATGAGCTCTTGAATGTTTTCTTTTGTTAATGATGTCCGCTCAAGTCAAAACTGAAGGACTGGCTACAAACTGGATCGTCGTTGACATTATGCAGTGGTGCCAAATATGGGTGGCGTAATGCCTCGTTAACTTCATTATTAACCAAACAAAAGATCCAACATGTGAGTAACAGATTCAAAATTGAAGGGCGTAAATTTGGTTATAGACTTATAGTCAAAAGGATGTGTAACCTGTTATTCGCTTGTTTGGGTCAAATACAAGCATTCTCTCTAGCAAATCCACAACCAGGGGAGATGCATTAGGAAATCTGACTGAAAAATCTTGTCTTGGACGCTGGGGTAGTTCTCCCAGTATCCTTCGAGCATAGTCACTCTGAACAAATCCTAAGCTAGACTCAGCGGGTGAACCTATGAGCTGTTCAAGTTGAATTCAACAACATATCAGAGTAGCAGATAAGAACAATGAGAATACAAAGCAAATCTTCGAAAACTACCTCGGTGATTAGTCTTAGTTGGTGACGATGATCTCTACCGGGGAAAAGGGGCACTCTGGTCAGTATTTCTCCAAGTATGCAGCCCACAGACCAAATATCAATTGCAGCCGTGTACTTTGAGCAATGCAAGAGCAACTCTGGAGGCCAATACCAGCGAGTGACAACATACTCGGTCATAGAATCTGTTTCAGATGTTATCCTTGCAAGACCAAAATCTCCAATCTTCAAGTCACAATCAGCATTCAAGAATAAGTTGCTTGGTTTGAGGTCACGATGCAACACATTTGCAGAGTGGATGTACTTTAAGCCTCGTAATATTTGATAAAGGAAAAACTGCATTGGTCATTTGATCATCCACTTAGTCATTGTAGGGAAGGAAAAACTAGAGGCTATAACATATTTGCTACTAGTAGAATCATATGATTTTAGTTTAAAACTGGAATCGTGCATCCTCCATGAAGTTTATGAAGCCATACCCGATGATGATCATCTGTTAATGGCTGGTTGGATCGTATTATTTGGTGAAGATCAGTGTCCATCAACTCATAAACAATATAAACATCATTGAAGTTCTCCCTGTCCGGGGGACGTATGACATCTCTGAGGGAGATCAGCTGATTAACAAGAGGGAAGCAATGAATTAAAACTTACATTTTCATGATGTAACTGACATGCCAAGAAACAATAAATTAAAACAAAGCATACGGAATTAAATTGCAACATGTTTCTGATTGGGTGATTATTTGGAATCTTTGTTTGCCTCTAAAAGTGGTCCTTTTTGCTTGGAGATTTTGTAATATGGCTTTGAGTGTGAAAACAGAACTGTTAAAACACATTGTTTCGATTTGCAAAGTGTGACAGATGTGGCATAAAGGACGAAACTATCATCCATGTTGTGTATGACATGGGAGGGAGCGGGGATGGTGGATAAGGTTGCAAGTCTTACACATCTAGCTCCTGGGGAACTGATTAATACAATTCGAGCACGTTATGGAAAGTCATATGTCAAGAGGTCCTTGGTATCAGTGTGGATATCTTGGACAATTCGTAATAAGACTATTTTTAGTACGTGAAAATCAACACAGATGGGTTTCTGGGAATAAATGACGTGGGCATGGGAGTTTTTATACGTGATCATCAAGGAAGTGTCTTGGCTGCGAAGGTGAAGAGGTGTGCTATGTTGAAAGATCTGTTGATGGTGGAACCTAGCTTTTGCTATCAGGTTAGGAGTGGAGGAAGGGATAGGCCTGGGATTTGAACACGTGATAATAGAAACTGACTGCATCTTGGCAGTTTAGTATTTCTATTCAGGTAGGGTTTATCCCACGAAATTGGGACTGGTATGGGATGATATGAGAGCTTTATGTTCAGGTTTTGTATCTTCCTCTTTGAGGCATGTCAATCGAAGATTGAATAAGGTTGCTCATAGTTTAAATAGGGTTTGTCCTGTGTAAAGGATAAGTGTAGTCAGATTTCGTATCTTTGCAGTTAGTTGACTCAGAGAGTTTTCAGTCAGGGCTTCGTTAGAGTAAGATCTGCTCAAGATCTCTATCTGCTATGTGTATATATTCTCTTCTGAATAATTGAATAAAACACATCAGTTCATCAACTTATATGGTATCAGAGCCTCTCGATCCTCTTTCTGAATCGAAGACTAATTATAAGCCATGGCTGAATATGCATCTACACTACCAAATCCACATGAACCAACGAAACCCTTTACACTAGTAATCCTCACCAATATCGTCAAATTAACTCCCACCAATTACATAACCTGGAAACAGGCCATTTTGGCCACCCTTGAAGGATATGAACCGGAAGATTACATTCCGGGTTCAGTTCAAATTCCAGAAAAAACATTACCAGACTCCTCTACTGTCAACCCAGCTTACAAGACCTACACTCGACAGGACAGATTGATCTATGGATCCATCTTGGGAACCCTATCTTCTGAAGTTGCGAGTTTTGTAGCGACTGCAAAAACATCGCATGATGTGTGGGAATCTCTTCGTCTTACTTACGGCAATCCATCAAGGGGACACGTGAAGCAAATCAAAGAGCGTCTCCGAACAATGACAAAGGGAACAGACTCGGTATCTGCTTATATGCAGCATATCAGAAAGGCAACAAATCTACTTCCCTCGCTTGACTCTCCTGTTTCAACTGAAGATCTTACGGATTACGTGCTCAAGGGGCTTGACGAACCATATCTTCCAGTGGTACACGCAATAAACGCAAGAGACTCGGCCACATCCTTTGAGGAGCTCCATGAAAAGCTCATAAATCATGAGCTTTCATTGAAGCACCATCACAGAGAAGCAGGAGGTGTAATGACAACGTTCACTGCACAGAACAAGTCCTGGAAAAACTATGGTAAGTCTTCTACTAACAATGCATTTTCGCAAACTGCTCATAACCAAACACAAAACCAGCGACTAAACCAAACACAAAACCAGACATCGTATGGCAATTCCAGTCAAGGTAATAATGCATCTCCCAAACCTTTTAAAGGCCGATGTCAGTGGTGTAGACAGGTGGGCCATGTGTTGGCTCAGTGTCGGGTTTATAAAGCTTTGCATCCTACTATAGAAGTACCATCTTCTGCGAGGTTTCCTTCCAGGCCAGTCCATCAAACCAATGCTGCTACTACACAAGCTTCCACCTCACCTTGGTTATTAGATAGTGGGGCATCACATCATGTAACCAATGACCACAACCTAGCATTGCATTATCCTTACACTGGGCAAGATGAAATGGTCGTAGGCAATGGTAAGGGTCTTCCTATCACTCACATTGGCTCTACAAAAATAGCACCTAATGCATATGATGTCAACTTGTCTAATGTCTTATGTGTACCGGCTATGTCTAAGAACATAATTTCTGTGTCTAAACTCACCCATGACACTTCATATGCTGTCATATTCAAAGCTGATAGTTTCCTTGTGCAGGACCTCAAGTCCAACAAAATCATCCTTAAAGGTCCATGTGTCGATGAGATCTACATTTGGCCTTCCACCAGTCCCATGGTTAACACTTTTGTTCGAGTCAATTCTTTGTCCATGCATCACAAGCTAGGGCATCCGTCAACAGAAGTCTTTAGTTTCCTAAATAAAAGTGTTAACCTAGGTTGTTCCTTGTTTCATCAACAAAATTGTACGTCTTGCAATTTGAATAAAATGCACAAGCTTCCTTTTTATTCATCTTCAATCCGTTCAAATTCACCTCTTGAGGTTATCTTTAGTGATGTGTGGAGTTCCCCGGTTCCCTCTTTCGATGGATATAAATACTATGTAACATTTGTTGATCATTACACAAAATATACATGGATATATCCGATTAGGTTTAAATCTGAAACAAAGTCCATATTTATGAGGTTTAAGTCCTTGGTTGAGAACTACTACAAACACAAGATAAAAATACTCTACTCCGACAACGGAGGTGAGTATATAGCCCTTAGGACTTTTCTTGGAGATCATGGGATTACTCATCTTACATCACCACCTCATACACCGGAACACAATGGTATAGCTGAACGAAAACATCGTCACATAGTAGAAACCGGCCTCTCCCTCCTCACTCACTCGTCCATGCCTTTAGATCATTGGCCTTTAGCAATGATCATGTCGACATATCTCATTAACAGGCTGCCCTCCCCTTCCCATGTTTACGCCACACCCTACCAAAACCTTACCAATTTGAAACCAAACTACACCAAGCTAAGGAATTTTGGTTGCTTATGCTTCCCATGGCTTCGGCCTTATACCACCAACAAGCTCGAGCCCAAATCCTTGTCATGTGTGTTCATTCGTTACTCGGCCACACAAAGTGCGTATCAGTGCCTGGATCCTATCGCCAAGAAAGTCTATGTGTCCCGACATGTCAGATTTATCGAAGATGAGTACCCTTACAGAAACATGACACCCACACCATGTGCTACTCAAGATTTAACCTCAGAATGGGCCCAATTCGGTTTACCTGTCCTTATAACACCTTCTTCGACCGACATATCTCCATCACCTACAACCTCACATGTACGTGATGATGTCCATCAAACCATTTCTCCCTCACCAGCCAACACCCTCTCCCCTACTATACCATTACCTCACCATTCACATACGTCCCCACCTCAAATGCAACCACACGTCTTACCTTGCAATCAGCCTATTCCACGTCAAGGTGTGGTCACAAGATCTCGTAACAATGTGGTAAAACCAATCAAAAAGCTAAACTTACATACCCCTATTAGCTCACCTCCTTCTTTAGAACCAAAATCCATAACACAAGCCCTAAAGAACCCTGAGTGACGAACGGCTATGCAATGTGAATATGATGCTCTTTGTTTGAACAAGACTTGTGATCTAGTGCCACCGACGTCATATGAAAATCTGGTAGGATGTAAATGGATTTTCAGAATCAAATATAGCCCAAATGGAACGATTGAGAGGTATAAGGCAAGGCTTGTTGCCAAGGGGTTCACTCAGCGACCGGGGTGCGACTACACAGAGACCTTCAGCCCCGTTGTCAAGCCGGTTACTGTAAGAGTTGTGCTTGCCCTAGCTATCTCCAATGGCTGGCCACCGCGTCAATTAGACATCAACAACGCATTTCTACAAGGCAATTTGTATGACGACGTCTACATGGAACAACCGCCCGACTTTGTTGACAGAAATCATCCAGGTTATATTTGCAAACTAAGGAAAGCAATCTATGGCTTAAAGCAAGCTCCTTGAGCCTGGTACAACGAGTTAAGATTATTTCTAATAAGCCTCGGGTTTAAAAATTGCATAGCTGATGCTTCTTTGTTTGTGTATGCTGAGGGTACTTCATTACTCTATCTGCTTGTTTATGTGGACGATATTATAGTAACAGGAAACTCTACTAAGCTCGACAGCCTCATTACTCTGCTTGCCAAACGTTTATCCCTAAAGGATCTTGATACATTATCATATTTTCTTGGTGTAGAGGTGCAACAGATTAATGAACGCATTTTTTTGTCCCAAAGAAGGTATATGATAGACCTTCTGGCTAAAGCGGGTATGAGGGATGCCAAGTCTGCCTCCACCCCTATGACTCCAGGGGAGGTCCTTCATGGCAATGTTGGTGATCCAATTCCATCTACTGAATACAGAACTTTAGTAGGAAGCCTGCAATATTTGTATCTAACACGCCCAGATGTTGGGTATTCTGTCAATAAGCTCTCTCAGTACATGTACTCTCCAACATCTGTGCATTGGACAGCGCTGAAACGTTTGCTTCGTTATCTATATGGTTCATTGGATCTGGGTATTACCATTGCTGCGTCATCTACTACGAATCTTCACGGTTTTTCGGATGCAGACTGGGCAGGTGACAGAAGTGACTATGTCTCCACCACAGGGTATATAATCTACATGGGTACCACACCTATCAGCTGGAGCTCAAAGAAACAGCGCTCGGTTGCAAGGTCCTCAACTGAGGCGGAGTACAAGGCTGTTGCAGACACTACCTCTGAAATCATCTGGATTACTCAACTTCTGCATGAACTACGTCAAACACCAAACCTGCCTCCTGTGGTTTACTGTGATAATCTGGGTGCAACATATCTTTCTGCAAATCCTGTCTTTCATTCTCGGATGAAGCATATAGCACTAGCTTACCACTTCGTGCGTGAACAAGTTCAACAAGGAAAGTTGCGTGTGAGCTACGCCTCTACTGATGAACAATTAGTTGACATACTTACAAAGTCATTACTGCGTTTTCGGTTTCAAACTCTGTTACGCAAGCTACAACTTCAAAAAGGTCGCTTCACTTGAGGGGGAATGTAAAGGATAAGTGTAGTCAGATTTCGTATCTTTGAAGTTAGTTGACTCAGAGAGTTTTCAGGGCTTTGTTAGAGTAAGATCTGCTCAAGATCTCTATCTGTTATGTGTATATATTCTCTTCTGAATCATTGAATAAAACACATCAGTTCATCAGCTTATATCCTGTGGTAGTAATGAGCAATCTTTTGATATTCTTCCCAATGAGATACGTGTGTATGTTGATGGTGATCTAATAAAATATCTGTTTCCTTTCAAGGAAAAAAAACAAAAAACAAAAAACAAAGCATATGAATTAAAATAAAGCAAACTTACATTTTCATGATGTAAGTGACAAAGGAGCTTAATTTCACGTAATGTCCTCTTGGCATCAATCAGATTACTGTCAAATACCTTGCCAATCTTCTTGATCGCAACCTCTTCTCCCGTCTCGGAATTGAAAGCAGCACTACAAAGCCGAAAAACAAGTTGTTTAACAATTGGAGTACATTTATAGCTAACAACATCTTCTGATAATATCAATATGAACTTACTCTTTAAGCATGACCTGAAACAGATCAGGAAACATTCGATGATAGCATAGAGATACATAATAACTAAACAAGATAATATATGTAAGTTCTTTGCAGATTCATATGCATTTCATCCACCCGTTCTAAGTTCTATCTAGCGTCAGAATGTGAAAATTTTGCAGCCGTCTAAGAAGTATGGAAACTCCAGACGGTCAAAGGTTCCACTTTACCTTTTCTAAGTAGACTCGGAAACACAAATCCTAATGTAAAACTATGTCTATTATATCATTTCTTTCCGATTATTGTATCGTCCGTTATAGCATTTGAACAGTCTGTCATATCAAATTTACCAAAGCTACTCTTTTTCAATTGAAAGAGAGATAATCAGAAAATCAAAGCAAAAACAGTTGACATTGATCTCATCGAATTACAGAAGAAGATAAAATTCCATTTCAGAAAAAAGTCAAATCGGGGAAACAACGAAATTGAACACGATGGAGAGCAATAAAGAGGTCAACGGAGCACGAATCGTGTAATTGGAGAAGTAGAAGAGGAACTAACCAGATGATTCCGTAAGCGCCGCTGCCGACAGGACGAATTGGAGGAATATACTTTTTGGAAACTTCAAAGAGATTGCCTAAGATGTTGTAGTGAACATATTCGCCGCCATGAGCCATGACCGGTTCTGTGAAATCGCTCGTTCTCCGATTATGAGGAGAAGAGGGGAGCGAAATGTAGAAGACAACGCGGAAAGTGAAGGAAGACCTGCAAGTCTACAACGGTTGTTGGTCGGTTGACTTAAAGTTTCGTTATGTTATAAAATTCAAAAAAATTGGTAGACGAATTCGATGCGTATCATTGCGGGTGGGCACGGCCGCCCGGGAGGGGATCGGATGGATTGAGTTCGTTTCACGGTCCATCGTGACTCGTATATAAGATCGGTTTTGCGTTTACATAGCGGAAACTATTTCTTGTTTGGAATTGAAATGGGACAAGATCAATCCTCTTGGCATGTTTACCACTTATCCTTAATCCCTAATAATTTTTAGGGTACAAATAATATGTTGATATAGTTTTTCAAACTAGAGACATCAAAATTTCCATAATCGCTAGTTGTAAGTAATCTTTTCAACGTATAATTAACTCGTTTAAAGTCCAAATCTGTAAAATAGATTTTTAGAACAAAGTTACTCATCGATCATTTTATAGTGAAATAAATGAGGTAATAGTGCAATTTTTATACACTGGATACCAAGCGTGCACTTTAGATTATTAGATGGCACTGTTCACTCACCGGAAACACCGAGTTTGTCGCCGGAATCACTCTTTAATCGCGGAAACACGGTTCATTCGCTAGAATCACTGTTCATGCCGCCATAATCACTGTTCATGTCGGAATGAAGCACTCTAAATTACTAAAAGACTCCTATATTTTGTAATTGCGTTAATAGTCCAATTTTTTTGAATTGTAGACTTTGTCTCAAAAAATATAATAAAAGGAAATCAACCAAATTTATAATTGTAAAAATGACCCAAAATTTTGAATTCCATAATATACCCCAAAAAGATTACATATAATTACCCAAAGTTGTAAAATTGCAACATCTCAGGTTTCTAAAATTTAGAGTGTTACATAATAGTCGTGGTCTATAAGAAAAGACACTCCTCCATCATATCAGTCGGATCACTATAACCCATCGGTCACATCCACAAACCTAACATGCTCTTACATTGTAGTGAAAATTATAGCAAATTCACAACTTCCCCAAATTACTCGTACTACCAAAATCCGACATCGAAGCTTTCTTTTGTCGATGCTCTTACATTGTAATGAAAATGATAGAGGATTCACAGCGTCCCCAAATTACTCGCACTACCAGAATCCGACACTGAAGCCTTCTTCGTCGACGATGATCAGTTATGAGGGTCTAACGGTGAATGCAGGTCAACAATCCACATAATTATAGGTCAACAAAACACATAACATCAGGTTAATGACCCACGTAACAAATATTAATCCGATATTATGACCCACGTAACAAATATTAATCTGATATGAGTAATAAATATACTTAAACTTAACCAAAAAGTCTAGAAATGTGTGATTTGTTTAATTTTCATACACACCATTTATACAAGTTCTCAAAATATTATTCTTACTTCATAACCAATTTGGGATATCAAAATAAATAAAAATATGTCCGAATTAAAAAAATTCGGGAATAACAAATAATTTTATAAATAATTATAAGAAGAAAAAACAAAAAATATTTTTTTAAAAACGTATTTGACTTTTGTTAAATGAAATAACAAAGTCAACTACATATCCTAAGGTTAATGATTTTTTTAAAATTATATATACAATGACCCGCAAAACTAGAAAACAAAAAGATTGTGTTGATTGATTGTAGAAAACTCTTGGAATTTAATAAATTCTGGCCTGGTTGGATTGAGAAAATCTAGATTGTATCCTTAGCCGTTTCACTGTAGATTTCTTCATTATCTTTTCCGAAGGAGTGTAATAGACAATAAATCACCATCCCGTTGTATCTTTCCCATTGAAGAACAATGTTAGGAGGAGAAGTGGGTTTGAGACATGTACCTCGAACAAACCCTAATAGTATTTTTTGGAGAAAAACGATCTTCCTCTATTCCCATGTTATTAGTTGAAAAGAATGAATAGATTAACAAGAATAGTTTCTGTATATTTTGAGAATCTGTATTGTTACAGGGTATATGATAGGCTTTATATACATCTACAAAAACTCAGTTTGTAACTAAACTTTGATTGTTTAGTCTGTAACTGACTTGCAATACAAATAAAGGCTATTTATTTTGTACATGTCTTCACTACCATCACGCTTGAGCTTCGAGATTTGATTTCTCCATTTCCATCATCTTCTTGGTCGTCCTCAAACTGCTACTGTAACTGGACAGGTGTTCAATGCGACAAGTCATCACGAGTAACTTCTATCAACTTAGCCTCCAAATCGCTCTCTGGAACCCTGCCTTTTAATCTCAATTCCTGTTCTAAACTCAATAATTTATCACTATAAAATAACAATTTCAATGGGCCAGTTCCTCTCCTCTCCACCCTCTGGTTCCTCTAGGAAATCCACTTAGATTCCAATGGCTTCTCCTACGTTCCAGGCAACGCCATTTAATAAGCTGAAAAGGCTCCAAACTTTTACCATCAAGCATAACCCTTCTCTTACACCATGGGAATTCCCTGATTTATCCAGAAACTCGGAGTTGGCTATCTTTGAAGCAATGAACACGAGCATGATTGGATCATTACCATATCGGGTCGGGATTAATCCAGTTTTAAGACTTTCCCATAACCAGCTCAATGGGATTACTCAGCAGGACTTCCCACATCACATGCCGATTGAAATTCTCTGGTTTTATCACCATCAACCAGGTATTTCCGACTCACTTAATTTTCTTGCAACTATGACCTAGTTGGCTCAAGCCGGACCTCACAAATTGTGAAAAAATCTTTGATCTTCAGCTGAGTGATAATCAATTTCTTGGATTCGTGTGCACAATTTACGAAACATCTCATTGCATAACAACAATCTCTATAGCCCATATCCTAATTTTTCATCAAGAGTGAAAGTAAGATGAGTAGTTTTTGTTCAGATAAGCCTGGAGTTCCTTGTGATAAACATGTGATTGCCCTCCTCGATGATATGGAGGCCTTGGGAAATCCAATGAAGTTGGTGCAAGCGTGGAGAGGCAAAGATATTTGCAAATGGCAGTTCATTAGTTGCAACATGGATGGGAATGTAACTACTGTTAACTTAGGAGGGCAACAGTTTGTAGGTAGCATCCCTACTTGTCTCGGTAATTTGACTGTCCTGCTTGATTCGTATTTCTTTGCCAGGCCGAAATAAGCCACTTTTGCATTGACGTTTCCGTCTAAAAGGATGTTTTCAGGCTTTATATACAAGTGGATAATTCTGTGTTTTCATCCCATTTGTTTGCATGCCATATGGTTAAAACAAACCATAAGACTGTAAAAAGCGCGAGTACTAGTAGTATAGCAAGAGCAACACAATCCAATATGAATGGCTTCATTGTCATGCCTAATATCGATATAGAATGTTGATGCGCCCTTGACCACTATGACCGCGGATGAAGAGGACGATGCTTTGCGGGTTCGCTTCGATGGACCGCTCACTCGTTCCCGAGCCAAAGCCATCGCCCAAGCTACCGGCTCAATCATCCGACGCACCGTCACATCACCTGGACCCGTTAGTGGCATGTCATGTCACCACTCCACCATGGCATAGGCTTCCGGCGCCACGTCATCAAGCTAGCAAATATTATTATTATTATATTTTGCATTTTAAATAATAATAGACTTTAATTTTCGGAACATTAATTCCGGAACTTAATTCCGTGAGTTAATTTCCAGCATTGATAGTCTAGACCTTTGGTTTCGGGAGTTGCCCCGACTTTATTTCCCGCCTTTATTTCCGTCATTCAATTTCCGACTTTTGGTGTAGCCTTCACCCACTATATAAGGGATGTTTGGCTTCACTTGTAAATCATGTTCAATATTAATCAAGTTATTTGAAGGAAAATCCTCTTTCTTGATTTGGGCATCACTTCCTCTTCCATCCCCTCAAAGTTCTTCCTTGGATCAAGTCTTAGATCCAAGAACTCACATTCGAGGATTCTTCTAAAGAATCAAACTCTCAAATCCACTACAACGTTTGCTCGATCTCTCTAGATCGAATCAAACCTACGCTTCCGCATCCATCTCAATCGCTTCCGCCCTACCAAACTTCTATCAAAGTTCTCATTTGCACATCAACAACGAGTAGTCGAAACTCTAGCTTGGTCTAGATCCGGCGTTCGTCCTTCAACGATTCCAAGGACGCATCAAATTGGCATCAGAGCAAAGGGACCGAAGCTAAGTTCTCTTTACTCTTTTTTGTGCGTTATATTTTTATCCTTCTTTGCCTTTGTTGTTCTTCCCTTCTTGAAGATCTTCAACTTGTTCTTCGTGTTCTTCGAAGTTTTCTTGGAATTTTTTTTTTTTTTTTTTTCTCACCAAACAAATTTAGGAGATAGTTGGTTTGCCATCAAACCATCTATCAAAAACAATTTGTTCTTCAACCGACCCAATCCGACAAGTTTGTTAATCGATTTTACCAAATTTCTTGGGATTTTTTTTAACAAATTCGGATATCTTGCATTTTGATATTCAAACAAAAACAAAAATCAAAACTCTTCAACAAAGCGGATTTGTTTCCAAAGTGTTTCATCTCTTGCATCAAAAAAAGTTGCAAAGTTCAAAAAAAAAAAAAAAAAATACAAAGTGAAAAGACGTCCGGCAAACCGGTCCATCCGAAAAATCGGATTTTACAAAACGGTCAAAGACCGAAAGCAAGCAAAGCTTGCCGAGTGAACAATCCGTCCATCTTCTGTCTCTCCATTTTCTTACATACGTGCAAAATATCACTTGTTTATTTGTGTGAATTGGTTCAAATTTTGTTGGATTTGCCTACCTTGCTTAACGCCCAAACGGCCTTCCCAAAAGTAGAACCTTAACGCACTTGAACTTGGTAACGTTGACTTAATTCGTCACCTTGCTCATTTGATTGCTTGCATTTGTTTGTATTCATTTGGAATCATGACTAACGTGGATATAGAAAACTCACAGGATGCTCGTGAACGAGAAAATGCCTCCTTATCCGAGGAAGTTGTTAGTCTAAAGCAACAAATGGAGGAGATGAGGGCACAACTTTTGGCCCTTACGACCACTCCACGCCCGCCCCAAATCCAATGACACCATGGTCGAGACTTCCACGTCCGACGCTCGTCGGAAGGGCAAAGGTCTTTTGGGAACCGACCCATCTCAAGGTCTTAGGCTTGCCTCAGTCATCGAAAGCCAAACTCAACAAGACGGCAGGCACCACCTCAATGAGACCGAGAACAATAATGGCCCGACTCCGGATGATCTACTTTATGTAGATACAATGGATCGGAACAAGCGCTTCGAGCGCAATCGTAAACGGTACGGATCGCCCCCACCTTTATCTAATGCACATAATACTAACCGTCCCATACAGGAAGAATATCGGCACACCAATCAACAAGATCGTCATCCTCGACGTTCCGGTAATGATCGATATGAGCAACGCCACCAACGACGTAGCCGGCGTTCATCATACCGCGACTATGATGAGTATGACGAGAGGGACGATTTTGATGAGTTCTCCGACGATGAAGCCAACTTGGAACGGGTGGCTCATGTCCGTCCATGGCACCCACCCGTCCGAGATCCATTTGAGAACCAAGACCGAGGAGAAGAATGGTTGCCTCCTCCTAACCCACCAAGGCATGCACATCAACGAGCCCATCATGATGATATGCCACCGCCCGCCCGGATCCCTACAAAGCTCGTAGGGAAGGTAAAGTTAAATTTCCAATATTTTATGGGGAATATGATCCTTGTGTGTTTCTTGATTGGGCACAGGACATGAAAAGGGCTTTGAAGCATTGCCACTATGAGGAGTACGAGAAGATCGAAGCGGCAACCTTGTACTTTGAAGGCGATGCAAAATCTTGGTGGAACCGGTATGAACACGTCCGTGAGAACCGAGGATGGGAACCGGTTGCGACGTTTGATCAACTGATCTACGTCATGACAAAGAAGTATGTCCCCGACGACTTCAAAAATGATATGCGGATGCAAATTGCCGAGCTCCAACAAGGCAAACTCACTCCGGTGGCCTACTTGGCCAAGCTCGAGGACATGCATATGAAGGCCGGCATCTCGGCCTCGCCCTCCGCCTTACGCACCAAGTTCATGAGTGGCCTCATCAATCCGACGACCCCTTGAGATCGTTCCATATAGGGACTTGGGAGCTTTGTGTCATGCGGCCATGAAGCTTCACAAGCAACAACAAGAGACTCCAAAATACTCAAGGTATAACTCCTCTCCAAATCAATACGCTTATTCTACTAACACCCGTGCTCGAGATGTATCTAGTTATCAAGAGTCCGGCGCCACCAAAGGAGCCCAACGGATGGTCCAATCCACCCGACAAGCGGATACCGAGAGGGCACCACAACGTGGTCCCAATGTCCCGGCACAAGTGCCTCCCGCCCGCACCCTCAAGGACCTCCACCGGCGGCACGGCCAAGGGAGCCCGTGTGTTATAAATGTAGCGGATTCGGTCACGTCCAACGTGATTGCCCGAACACAAAGCGTGTGTTGTTTGCCAATCCCTCATATGAAGATGAGGAAGATGAAGAAGACGCGATATCATCATAGAGGATGACCAAGACGCCGACCCCTACTACGGCATGGAACCATGCGACGAACAAATGGCTTGCGGCCCGGCACAACCCGGTAAGTTCGCCCTTGTATCTCGTAGAATTTTAGCCGTTAAGGAATTTGTCCCTATTGACCAACGCGAGAATCTCTTTCACTCTCGTTGTTTGGTCAATAACACTAGTCTCTCTCTCATAGTTGATGGGGGTTCTTGTTGTAATATTATCAACGAAAAAGTGGTAAAACACTTTAAGTTGCCTACAACCCCCCACCCAACACCTTATGGAATCCAATGGATTTCCGATAAGGCGTGTGACACCGTCACACGACAAGCTTGGGTGACGTTTTCCATAGGCGGCTATGTTGATAAGATCCTTTGTGATGTTATCAGATGGACGCCACACATGTATTATTAGGACGACCATGGCAATTCGATCGCCGTACATTCCATGATGGTTATCTTAATAGATACATGTTCCAATATAATGGAAAACGGGTCACATTGTTGCCTATGACTCCACATGAAATATTAATTGATTATGCGGAACGGAAGAGGCAACAAACCATTGATGAGACCACTACGCCGGCAACATCGGACCCTCCTAGGAGTCCTTCCGATGTTGTGGGTGCTAGTACTTCCGGATCCCGGAACACCGCCTCTAGTAACCGTGCTATTGAGTCTAGAGGTAGTAAAGGAAGCATCGTCCCAACGAATGCAACTTTACCATCTCCGGAACCAATAATCAAAGGCCGGTGTGAGCCGAGGGTACTTTTCGCCCGGAAACATGATGTGACACCGGTCAAGGAAGGCAAGTTGCCATGCTTCTTACTTGTTCCTTTTTGCTTATCTACTTCCAATGACCTTAGTAATATGCCGCACGAGGTGTCTACTTTGTTGTCTGATTTTCAGGACGTCTTGACCGATGAACTACCACCCGGCTTGCCACCGATCCGTGGAATTGAGCACCAAATCGATTTGGTGCCCGGCGCGTCTTTACCCAACCGTGCCGCTTACCGTGCAAGTCCGGAAGAAACTAAGGAGCTACAACGTCAAGTCCAAGAGCTCCTAGACCGGGGATATGTTCGTGAGTCACTTTCACCATGTGCCGTGCCGGTCATTTTGGTGCCCAAGAAGGACGGGTCTTGGAGGATGTGTGTCGATTGCCGAGCCATCAACCAAATAACCGTCAAGTACCGGCATCCGATCCCGCGCCTCGACGACATGTTGGATGAACTACACGGCGCCACCGTGTTCTCAAAGATTGATCTCCGGAGCGGGTATCACCA
The DNA here is from genome assembly GCA_002319775.1 of Fagopyrum tataricum. NCBI lineage: Eukaryota > Viridiplantae > Streptophyta > Magnoliopsida > Caryophyllales > Polygonaceae > Fagopyrum > Fagopyrum tataricum. The sequence goes on from CM008283.1 coordinate 4,980,242, forward strand.
AATCCGGATGGCCGAGGGTGACGAGTGGAAAACGGCTTTCAAGACAAAGTACGGATTATATGAGTGGCTTGTCATGCCGTTTGGACTCTCCAACGCCCCATCAACGTTCATGCGCCTCATGAACCATGTCCTTCGCCGGTTTTTGGGTAATTTCGTAGTTGTTTATTTTGACGATATTTTAATTTTTAGTAAGTCTTTGGATGAGCACATCGGGCACCTTCGCCAAGTGCTCGAGTGCCTTAGACAAGAACAATTATTCGTCAATATTGAAAAATGTGTCTTTTGTTCCGACACAACTATATTTCTTGGCTATGTCGTGTCTAAGGACGGACTCCGAGTAGACGAATCCAAAGTTCGCGCTATTCGGGAGTGGCCTACACCTAGTACGGTCACCATGGTCCGAGCCTTTCTCGGCTTAGCGGGCTTCTACGACGCTTTGTCAAAGACTTTAGCTCGGTAGCGGCGCCGCTTCATGAGCTCACTACTAAGGGTGTCACGTTTGAGTGGCGTGATACCCATGCTCGAGCGTTTGATGCGCTCAAAGACCGACTTTGCAATGCACCACTACTCCAACTCCCAAATTTCTCGAAAACCTTCGAGGTGGAGTGTGATGCATCTAATGTTGGCATTGGGGGGTTCTTCTCCAAGAGAATCGGCCCATTGCTTACTTTAGCGAAAAGCTTTCCGGTCCACCACTCAACTATCCAACCTATGACAAGGAACTATATGCTTTAGTTCGTTGTCTAAAGACATGGCAACACTACTTGTGGCCGAAGGAGTTCGTGATTCATTCGGATCATGCGGCTCTTTCGTATCTCAAGAGTCAAACTAATTTGAGTCGGCGCCATGCAAGTTGGGTAGAATTTTTAGAAACCTTTCCTTATGTCATTCGGCATAAGAAAGGAAAAGAGAATGTGGTAGCCGATGCCCTTTCTCGGCGATATATCCTCTTGGTGCATATGGACGCCAAGATCCATGGCTTTGCTCTTATCAAAGAGTTATATGCCACGGATCTTGACTTCAAGGATATATTTGCCAAATGCCTTGACCTCCGAGAGCATGAGACCTTCTTTATTAATGATGGCTATTTGTTCCGCGCGGGAAAACTTTGTATTCCGTTCGTCCATACGCCACTTGTTGATAAAGGAAGCCCATGAGGGTCGTGGTCACTTCGGTGCTACCAAGACTCTCGCCGCTCTCCAAGAGCACTTCTTTTGGCCGAAAATGCGCAAGCATGTGACACGGTTTTGCACAAGTTGCATAACATGTCATCATGCCAAATCGCGTCAAGGTCCGACGGATTGTATTCTCCTTTGCCTATACCAATGGACCTTGGAGGATCTTTCTATGGACTTTGTAGTTGGCGCTACCTATGTCCAAACGAGGCAACGACTCCATTTTTGTGGTAGTCGACCGTTTTTCCAAAATGGCTCATTTTATCGCGTGTAAGAGCACCCAAAATGCTAGCGATGTTGCCACATTATTCTTTAACAATGTGGTGGGCGCTTACACGGGATACCACGTTCCATCCTTAGTGATGCGGACGTGAAATTTGTGAGTCACTTTTGGAGAACGTTGTGGGGAAAACTTGGAAACCAACTTGTTGTTCTCAAGTAGTTATCACCCCCAAACCGATGGTCAAACGGAGGTGACCAATCGGACTCTCGCTCGTGCTCTACTTAGAGCAACGCTTAGGAACAACCCACGAAAGTGGGAGGACTTAATTTCGGTTGTGGAGTTTTCATATAACAGGTCTAGGCACTCGCAACTAAACTCTCACCATTTGAAGTTGTCTACGGCCTTAATCCACACACGCCATTGGACTTCACACCACGTCCACTCAAGGACGGGTGAACACATCAACGCCGCAAGTCGAGCCGCCTCAATCATTGAACTTCATGAGCGACAAGAGCACAACTCCAACGTCGTGCCGCCCAACTTGCCGAACAACGCAATAAGGGCCGTCGCGACATATCTTTCGAGCCCGGCGATCTTGTTTGGCTCCACTTAAGGAAGGAGCGTTTCCCATCTCGACGCAAGGGCAAGCTATCGGATCGAGGTGATGGCCCTTTCCGGATCCTATCACGACATGGTCCAAATGCCTACAAGTTGGAGCTTCCGGATTCCTACGGCGTGCACCCAACGTTCAATGTCAAGGATCTAGCCCTTATGTTGAGCCCTTATTTGACGACGGTGAAACGGGGACGTTTCACATCAAGATGGGGGGACTGATGCGGCCTTGACCACTATGACCGCGGATGAAGAGGAAGATGCTTTGCGGTTCGCTCGATGGACCGCTCACTCGTTCCCGAGCCAAATCCATCGCCCAAGCTACCGGCTCAATCATCCGACGCACCGTCACATCACCTGGACCCGTTAGTGGCATGTCATGTCACCACTCCACCATGGCATAGGCTTCCGGCGCCACGTCATCAAGCTAGCAAATATTATTATTATTATATTTTGCATTTTAAATAATAATAGACTTTAATTTTCGGAACATTAATTCCGGAACTTAATTCCGTGAGTTAATTTCCAGCATTGATAGTCTAGACCTTTTGGTTTCGGGGAGTTGCCCCGACTTTATTTCCCGGCCTTTATTTCCGTCATTCAATTTCCGACTTTTGGTGTAGCCTTCACCCCACTATATAAGGGATGTTTGGCTTCACTTTGTAAATCATGTTCAATATTAATCAAGTTATTTGAAGGAAAATCATCTTTCTTGATTTGGGCATCACTTCCTCTTCCATCCCCTCAAAGTTCTTCCTTGGATCAAGTCTTAGATCCAAGAACTCACATTCGAGGATTCTTCTAAAGAATCAAAACTCTCAAATCCACTACAACGTTTGCTCGATCTCTCTAGATCGAATCAAACCTACGCTTCGCATCATCTCTCTCAATCGCTTCCGCCCTACCAAACTTCTATCAAAGTTCTCAATTGCACATCAACAACGAGTAGTCGAAACTCTAGCTTGGTCTAGATCCGGCGTTCGTCCCTCAACGATTCCAAGGACGCATCAAATGTGTTGTATCAATGGAACTTAATGAATAAGTAGGATTTTGAACGTCTTCATTACTTCCGCTTGCTTCTTCAAAGGTACTCTCATTCACACTAACATGTTTCCAGTAACATTAACCCTCACAAAGGACTGAAATTTTGGTATCATCCATTAAGATAAGTGTTAGAAACATCAAACACTTTGAGCTGAGGCAACAAAGTGATACTCACGGGTATGATACCATAGAATGCATTCGGATAAGTAATATTGACTAATTCTATGCTGCAAACAATTTCATCTTTTATACATATTTACCTATCACTTCTTGTCTATATTTTTTATGAGTTGATGGATTTCTTCATAAGTTACTAAGATCCAACCAGCCATTTCACATATGATTATTTTCAGGTTTATGACTGCATAAACTTCCTCATATGGTAATTGGCTGCACTTCAATTACCCAATTCATACTATTGCAGGTTTTTCTTTACCAATCATTATGAGGAATAAAGTATACTCAAACGTGTTACATACTGATATTAAACCAAGCAAGCTATTGTTGAATGCTAATTGTGAGCTTAAAATTGGAAATCTCAAGCAATATTACTATCAAGCTCTAGAATTTCTGTCATTTTCTTCAAAATACACTGCTGCAGTGGATGTTTGGTCTGCAAACTTGCCAAATTACTGACCTGAAAACCCGTTTTTTTCTGAAATCATCTGTATGGACCATTATGGGTTCTGTCTGTTATGGGTCGAGTTAGTTACTTACGACCAAGACTGTGTTTGTTCTCGTTTATTATAGATTCTCTCCATCATCACTGCTAGCTTGTTACAATCACTTGAGCAGCTCATAGGTTCGACGGATGACTTTAGCCCACGTTTTCTAATGAATTATAATTTTCGAAATTTTGAAGATAAGCTCCGTGACTTCCACGACGAAACCGTTTGCCTTTAGGCTTTAGTTTCGACTTACAAGTATATCATTGTTCATTAGCATTGGAAAACATAAAAGAGCTCATTTTCGCTAAATGTGTAAAGTTAAACCCAGATTTCCAAATCTTTATAGAATAAATTAATTGAGAATGAAAAGATCAATTGGGATGTAGCTCAGATGGTAGAGCGCTCGCTTAGCATGCGAGAGGTACGGGGATCGATACCCCGCATCTCCAATATAATTTTTTTACTTTGCCATTTTATTCCCAATAAAAAAAATGATATATGTTTCTGCCAATTAAAACTACTTACTGAAATATATTGTAGACATTACATTAGCAAACTTCAATGTGTTATATTATTAAATAGGATTGACTTTTAATATAAAAAAGAACAATTTAAAAATACTTGTTATAGTTATTTTTATATTTGAGTTTATATGATTATATATATATATGATTCATCTTTATTATATAAATTTTTTTAAACACTACTCCACTTTAAATAGGTTTTTTTTTTTTCTTCTATAGTTTTGCCAACATATTATTTAAAAGATCTATAAGTCTGCCAAAAATTCCTTAATAGACATATATGGTATTATAAATAAATAATATGATAGCACATACGACTGATCTTTCAAAGAGAGAAAATTTTGTTGATAAATTTTGAACTTTAAAAAATCAAATTTTAAAATATTTTTATAGTTATTTTTATATATGGGTTTATCATAAGATTTTATATATATGATTCATCTTTATTTTTTTTGTTTCTTAAACATTCCTCTATAATCTAAGTGGGAGTATATAAGATTTGGTTGAACGAAATGATACTCTTTTAATTGCCCATTTAACAATAGAACTCGTGGCGCATATGTATGACATAAACAAAAAAACCATGAGGGAAAAAGAAAAAAAAAAAAACTTTACACATTTGTATAACATAAGCAAAAAAGTGTAAAAATGTGCACACTTGCGATAAAAAGTAAAAACACACACAAAAATTAAAGAGGCTTGAAACACGGCAGAACTTACACTCCATGATTGATTAAGATCTTCACCAACTGAAACTAATCGATTCAAAATGAAGATTATCAGCAAGGCCAGATCCACAAATGGCCCGCAACGTGATGCCTCAAGTTCTTCGGCCCAGAAACAAGAACTCCGATGCTTGTTCCTTTGCAATCAAGCAACAATCCTGCAAGAACACAATAAAGTTACAATCTTGAATTCATGTAGATCGATTGAAGATCGAAGCTTTACTTACTTTTGAGATTGGGTCTTTCACCATAATGGATTTGAGTTGATTGAGCAAGGGATTGATGAGGAAGACTCTCGAGTTCTCTATCGGCATTATAGAACAATGATTGAGGTGAAGTGGTTGGTGTTGTTGAATCCAAGCTCACAAATATGTTTTGCTTCCATGCCGGATTTCCTCTTGTTCCAAACGACGGCTATACCTCCGGAAATGGCTATGCAAATGCACATGATCAAGATGTTTAGAATTGCTCTAGTTGAAGTTGAGAAGATTTTGTTTGTGTTGTGATCGATTGGTAAATGTAGTATCTTGTGAGAATCGCGAGGAACACGAGGAATCCGATGAAGGAGGATGTGATGATCATGGCTAGCCAAAGCCATCCATTCTTGCCTAGGATTGGAGATATTGGTGTGTCCTTTGGATTTGGTTTGTACCATTGAGTTTTGATTTCTTGTTTTGTGTCTTCTAGTGTTGTAGGCTCTTTGTGTCGTGTAATGTAGGCTTCGATTTGGAGATCGATACTTGAGAGACTCGTTGGAGTGCCGGTCATTGGTAAAATGAGTTCTAATAGAGCGAGATCGGTAAGTTCTTGAATGCACATACGAGTTGGAGCTTCGGGATCTTGAGGTTTAGCGTCGTGCTTATGTGGATAAGCTCGCGGATTATTGAGAAAAATGGTGTTATTCCACTTCCTCCGCTTATCATCACCAATGTGTCGTGCCTAGAAGACAAATTATACATCGGTAAAAATTCAAACACATAAGTTCAGTGAGATTTATTCCGAAAATAACTACCAACCTTAGAAAATCCGCGGAGGAAGGACCATATGGTCCTTCGGTTGAGACTTCAATACGATCAACGGTAGACGAAGCAAGAATTTCATGCAACTTTCTCGTCCATTTTCCTTCAACCTTTACCACAACACTCAACTTCTCCGGCTCCAAGCCACTACTCGAAGTGATCGTAAAAGGATGCCATTGGAGCTTCGAAATGCTCGGGACATTGATGAACATAATGCTCGTCGGGCTATAGCTCAAACCTACATTTTGGGTAAAATATATTTCATTTAGGGCATCTATTCATGTATATTTATTTGACGTGATGATGAAGTAAGATAATTTACTCGAGCTCTTAGCGAAGTTGAGTTCGAAGGCACCGGAAGCCAAAACCCGAGAGGAGAGGAGACGGACGCGTTCTCGAGATTGCAAGAAGCGTAGGTAACGGTCGATCATGAAGAGGAAGAAGCCCGGAAGCATGTAACCGGCGTAGGAGATTCCGACGTGAAGAACAAAGAAGAGAACAAAAAGAATGTAGAGGTAATGTGTGTACAAAAATACTTCAAAAGCCTTTCTTCTTATCCTCGGGATGGTCATCACCCACAAAACTAAGCCGGCAAGCAACGACAACTCTCCGGCCACATTCGAAATCCCGGTTTTGCTCCACTCCAACATCTACACATTCATAAACACGCAAAACAATTCTCACTCGTCAATCGTCACCATAAACGAGATTTTCACTTAAACCTCTACTTATATATAATACTTACTTCAGACATAGTATTCATCGAAGCCCAAAGAACCACATAGCAAAGCCATGAGCCGTGAATAGAACCATTGTAATGTGTCCGAGCCATATGTGATACTTGATGCTCATCTCCGACGTTAGCCCGAACATCGGAAGAATCGACGAGCCCCTCGTCACCGGAAAGAATAGGAACACTAGACACAAGTTTCCCGTCAGCCCTAACCTTAACCCTGCACTCTCCAACTTTGCTTCCCACCTACAATTTATTACAGATTATAAAATATATATAAAAAAATACTCATTTCATATTTTAAATTACACTTTTCAATATATTTCCTATCTAAATTAAGCAGATTTTAGTTTACTTTCTTTTTATACTCAAGAGAATAAAATAGACGAAATATTTTAGTTAATTTTCCTTGTAAATACTATTATAGAATCAAATAATAATAACAAAAAATACCAAAATAAAGAGAAAAAACGTACATTGGAACTCCATATTCAACCAATTCAGCAGGAGTAATGCTTGCAAATCCAGCTTTAAGGTAATTTGCGAAGCTCCAAATCAAAAGAGCTAAGAACAGTATAACAAATCCAAGCTCAATCCCTGTAACTATCCCAAGTGGACCCTTCGTCAATACTGGTTTTTTCACTATTTCGATTTTACCCTTACGATCATCGTCATTCTTCGTCTTCTCTCCTGACCTGTAAATTTATTAACATATTAGCCGTGGTAGTTGATACTAAAACTTTACTTGCATGCATTACCTTACAAAATTAAGTACCTTTGCATTGACAAAATCGAGATTTGCTTCCCGAGATGGAGGTAGATGGAGCTTGCAACCGCGACAAAGAGGACCGGAAATGTGTAGACGAGAAGATTCGGACCTGATTTTGATAACATGTGAACGTTTTCTTTACCATCGTTCGATAAAGTTCAAGAAAAAGATAACGAAATCTAAAACATACTTACCTTGAGTTCCGAAGTATGTCGAAGAAAGCTTAGATTTGATCGAACTTGACCATTTATTCTTGTAAGTCGCGTTGAAATCATAATCCACATCATTAGATAGCCTAAGCAAACTATCATCACTAATCCCTTAATTACTTTCCTTAAAATCTTTGCTTCTCCCATGATTGTGTTTTGTTCCTTTGTCTTTGTTTTTTGCTCTATGACAAGGAAAAGACAAGAGAAAGTGTTAGTGTATGAGATGAATGAATCCAAATATACGCACGTATGTGTATTTATACTTGTTTTTGAGTTGGGTTTTGTTATATTTTTAGGTATCTAAAATAAAAGAGGAAAAAATGTTTGAAAGAATTGTTATGAAAAAGACGTATTATTGATACAATTCCTAAAATTACAACGCAAGCAAGGCATGATTTGCAACACTATAAAACTATGCTAAAATTATATTCAATCAAAAAGATATGAACAAGGAAGTTAATTAAAATACATATATTCGAAAGTTGAACAATATCCAATTTGATAAATACCTCGTAATCAATAGAGTTTTAGTCGACAATAAGAAGAATAACACATTAAAGTGTATACTATGTTTTATTTATGTAATCACTTGTTTAATTATGTCAGTTAAGAATTTTGGAAACAAATTTCCTACCAAACAAATTTAATTAGGACAAATAGGAGTTAATATGTAAGTTTGAAAAAAAATTCCAAAATAAACTTATTAACTTATATTGTTATTTAGATTGAAAATCTCCATAAAACAGCGTAACATTCTTTCCAAATATATGCCTTAAATTATATTAGGCCATCTTTTCGTTTCTTTTTTCAAAGAAATATTGTATATTATTAAATATCCCACTCCCTAACAAAATATTATGCCTGCAAGTTGAGTTCAAAATTTATAAATAAAATGTTATATATCTATCTATCTTCTTCCCCCTTTTTATATAGACGCCAAAAGAAAAAAAAAAATTTATAAAAAATTATAATAATACTAAAATATTCATATAAATATATGTAAATTATGTCTAAAGTTGTATTTTAAGAAATTAGATATCAAATAAATATCCTTTCAAAAAATATCTCAAATAAATATAATATTAAATTAAGTAAATGAATATACTATAAACATATTATACATATACATCGGTATAATTAATTATAATATTAGTATTATTATTTATTTATAATCATTTTATGATTAAACTAGACAAATAATTTATGAATAATATACATAAAATAATTATATATGCTATTATTATTGATATGTAGATTATCAAAATGGCATGGGGACAATAAATAATATGATCCAACTTTAGATAAGTGACTTGTTACCTATTACAATATGATCGTGAAAAGCAACAAGAAAACAAGAAATGTTAGGCATATATATATATATAGGTGTAGGCCTAACAAATTAGCAATATGTAGGATCGGTCTAATCGGGAATTTATGATTTGAATTGAAAGCCAACCAACATTAGCACTAATTAAATTAAATTTATTTTCCAAAAAATATAACAAAATAAATAAATTGTAAAGTCGAGGAGTTGAAGTTAGTGGCATAAAGTTATCAAATCATTTGAAGATATAAAGTTAGGCATAATATTTAGGCATATATTAGTCTTAATTTTGGATGATGAAGTTAGAAAATTTCTTAAAACAAACCTACAATTGGTAAAAATAAAATAAAATAAAAAAAAAAGGCGGTGATACAAGTGGTGGCTTGAAGATGTTATTGCAAGCAATCGAAATTATGAAATTATGCAAGAGATTAATACAAAATTATGCGATGAAAACTATAATTAAGTGAAGGTGTTGATTTGTCAACGAAGTGGCACGAACAATGCAATTTTGTTCTTCATCGAAGTAAAAGTCAATGTTAATTCTGACATCGTAAGTATGCGAGATATGTGCTGCTAAATTTGTGTGACATCACATGATTTTATACGTATCTAACTTATGAATTATGGTGCTAAAAGGAGCTCTTTGTTTCTTGTTTACATTTTATTTTATTTTATTTTATTTTTAATATTGATTATCTAATCAATTCTTTGTATATATATGGGAAGGGAAATAAAATACATTCTAAACTTATTAGATTACGTAATTCCAAATTCTAAGAGATTTAGGCCCGTTTGACAATCTACGATTATTGTAGGAAGAGTAAAAATACTGCAAAAGTATCTTGTTCTATTTACTGTGTATGAAATACATATATATAGCAAGACGTAAGGAAAGAAAAGTCCTAGAAGGCTAAGCAATAAAATACCAAAAGAAATAAAGATATTACACTATATGCAGAATAAGGAAACACAATATAACTAATGACGTTATTATAGGGATCCTAATACTCCCCTCAAGTTGGCGCGTGGATATCTCGAATGCCCAATTTGCGTAAAAGATAATGAAATTGTTGTTGGCCAAGGCTTTCGTCATAATATCAGCAAGTTGCTCACCGGATCGTACATGAATGGTGCGAATGTTTTGATTTTGAACTTGATCACGAACGACATGGCAATCGACCTCGATGTGTTTCGTTCGTTCGAAAAACGGATTCGATGCTATGTGGATAGCGGCTTGATTGTCACATCGAAGTTCCATCGGTTGTTGATGAGAAATTCCAAGGGAGCTTAAGAGCGAGTTGAGCCATTGTAATTCACATGTAGTTGTGGCCATAGCTCGATATTCGGCCTCCGCGGATGATCGAGAAACTGTCGTCTACTTCTTTGTTTTCCATGAGATTGGTGACTCGCCAAGAAATATGTAAAAACCAGTAATGGAACGGCGAGTTAGAGGACACGGCATAATCGGAATCACAATAAGCAATTATTTGTAACGAACTGGTTTTAGATAAAAGTATACCTTGTCCAGGGCTCTGTTTAAGATACCGTAACACTCGATTTGGCAGCATACCAATGTTGCATAGTCGGTTGTTGTAGATATTGAGAAAGAATGTGGACCGAATAACACAAATCTGGTTGAGTGATAGTTAAATAAATCAGACGACCTACTAAACGACGGTAGCGGTCTGGATGAGCAAAAGGCGCTGATTTATCCAAGGACAATGTATGGGTTGGCTCGATGGGAAATGTAACCGGGCGCGTACCTAAATTTCCAGACTCGGTTAGAATGTCCAAGGTGTACTTACGTTGAGACAGAAACAAACCTTGGAGAGTACGGGTGACTTCAATACCGAGAAAGAAACGAAGGGGCCCTAAATCTTTCATATGAAAGATTGAATGTAAATAAGATTTGAAACGAGCGATAGCAGAATCATTATTACCAGTGATGATAAGGTCATCAACATAAATTAAAATGTGAATGATGTTACCTGATTTATTGTACGAGAATAAACTATAATCTGCATAAGATTGTTTAAATCCGACATTACGTAGTGCTGAACTAAGCTTTGAGAACCAATTCCGAGGAGATTGCCTAAGACCGTAAATGGACTTATGTAGATGACAAACGCTCGTAGGATTGGAGGTCGAAAAACCCGGAGGTAGACGCATATATACGTCCTCCTTAAGATCGCCGTGGAGAAACGCATTGTGGACGTCCATTTGATGTATAGACAAAAGCTTGACTGTTGCGACTGCTAAGAGCATTTTAACCGAAACAAGCTTAGCGACAGGAGCGAATGTTTCATTAAAATCAATACCTGGTGTTTGCCGGTTTCCGAGTGCAACCAAGCGGGCCTTGTGCCGTTCGATGCTGCCGTCGGAGCGTAGCTTGGTCTTGAAGACCCATTTGCACCCAATAGCCTTTTTACATGTGGGAAGAGGAACGATTGACCATGTTTTTGTTCCGTTTTAGAGCATCAATTTCACAAGTCATAGCCTCACGCCAGTGCTTGTGAGTCACTGCTGTTTTATATGACTGAGGTTCTTGAATCTGTAAGGTGGAGGCCACATAGCAAGAATAGGATGGGGATAGATGGGTAAAGTTCATATAATTTATAAGAGGATAAGAAGATTTACCTTTGGACGAATTAGAGCCGGGAAGCATCGTGGATGATGATACTGAACGAGTATAATTACATACATAATCATTATATTTGAAAGGAATACGGTGTGATCGACTACTGCGTTGAAGGGAAGGATCACAGTTAGCTATAGACGGGATCGAGGTGGAGATATCATCGGTAGATTGAGAGGGGATATTTGAGGGAAGAGGGTTTTCTGTCATATTTGAGGAAGGAGGATTTTCTGGAGGAGTAATATCCATAGATTGTGGAATGATTTCCGATTGGATCAAAGATTCGTCTAAAACAGGGAAGTGTATATTGGTTTGATCTGAGGGAGGAAATTCCGTATTTGCAGGGATATTAGTTTCAGAGGAAAGTGGGATATTATTTTGCAAGGGAAGTGGGATATTTGGAGCGTGGAAATTGAATTCAAAATTTGCAGGAAAAGTAGAAGTTAGTGGGGTAGGCGGGGTAGGGGGGTAGGGGCTGAAGAATCTATATTAGAATTGGTATTTTGCATATTGCTCGAAGAAGGTGGGGTTCCCCTTTCAACAGAATTTAGGTTAGGTATAGAATCATATGTAATTGGGTCTGAAAAAGTTAAAATCGGATTTAAAGGGGTGAAATTTTGTGAAAACGGGAATAAATCTTCATAAAATATGACATCTTTGGAGATAAAGAATGAATTATTTTCGAGATCAAAAAGACGCCACCCTTTATTTTGAGAAGAATAACCAATAAAAACACATTTTCGACTTCTCGAATGAATTTATTCGTATTTTTAGGAATATTTGACGCATATGCGAGACAACCAAAAACACGAATGATATTGAAATCCGGTGGTTTTTGGAAAAATTTCATATGGTGTTTTTCCATGAAGCACATTTGTAGGAGTTCTATTAATAAGATAACAAGCCGTAAGAACAGCCGATCCCAAAACGTTATTGGTAAATTGGATTGAAATATAAGAGCGCGCGCGACATTTAAGATATGTCGATGTTTTCTTTCAACCCGACCATTTTGTTGTGGTGTGTATGTGCATGAGTTTTCTAATAAAATTCCTTGAGTTAAAAAAAAAATTATTTAGTGATATAAATTCCGTGCCATTGTCGGTTCGGAATTTTTAACAAATTTATTAAATTGAGTATTTATCATTTTACAAAAATTATGAATAATGGAAGGTACTTCAGATTTAGTTTTCATTAGAAAAACCCATGTGATACGAGAGTGGTCATCAACTAACGTTAAAAAATAAGACGCACCACAATGTGTTTTAAAACGGTAAGGACCCCAAATATCCGCATGAACTAAATCAAAAACTTCATTAGAAATAGAGTTGCTAATTGAAAAAGATAGACGAGTTTGTTTAGCTCGATGAGATACATCACATGGAGTATGTTTGTTTTGTAATAAAAGAGAAGAGGTAACACCGGGTAAAGATGCTACACATTTATTTGCTGGATGACCCAAACGACGATGCCACAAATGGAGCATTGATGATGAGGAGGTCACGGTTGAAACATAAAAAGGGCTTGAAAAATGAAGATTTCGAAACCAGTACACACCATCCCTAGGCTCACCCGCTCCAATCAGCGTCCGCGAAACTTGGTCCTGAATTAGACACAATTTAGATATAAATAAGAATATTACACTTATGTTCAGTAGTTAGACAATTTATAGATATTAATTGCACCTTAAATCAGGGACAAATAACACATTAGATAAAGTTAAATAGGGATTTAATAAACCATACCAACACAATCAGAAGTGGTAACGATACCATTAGGTAATTGAACATTATAAGTATTAACATATCGAATTTGAGTAAGTAGATTCATATTACCCGTCATATGTAGGGAAGCCCCACTATCTAATATCCACGATAGAGAATTATTACCTGCCATCGTTTCATTCGTAGACGCATGTATTGTTTGAACTTTTCGAGCAAGTCTGCCCATTGGTCATCGGTGACATGAGAACCGAGTTGAACGCGATCGGACCCAGTGAGAGCAGAAGGGCGTTGTTACACCTGCATTGTTAGCATATGCAATCTGCACCGCTTGAGCTGAGACCTCCCTGGAACGATTTCGCTGCTGAGATTGAGACGAAGGGGCTGACACCCGGTGTTGGGTGGCGAGGTATTGTTGGTGCCGCTCCAGTTTGAGGATCCGAAACCCCCTGCTGTTGTTCCACACTCCGGGTATCCCCACAATTTTGAAGCATGTAGCTTTCTCGTGACCTGTTTTATTGCAATAGGTACAATAGAGATGAGACTTATCGAGTTTACCTGACGATGAACGAGAATAATGACGAGCAGCCAACGCCATTGAATCGATACGAGGTTCGATCTCCAATGAAGAAACACGCGTACATTCTTCTTGAATAGCCAACGAATAACTTTGTTCAAGTTTGGTAGAGTCTGCTTCGAAATGACGTGGGATCTGAGGTTGTGATAAGCGTCATCGAGTCCGATGAGAAATTGATGGGTTCTCTCATCATCTCTCTGAGAAGCTAATATCTTAGAACAGGGAGCACATATTTTGTCATCATAGGGAATAGAAGTACTTAGCTCGTCCCATAGACGTCGAAGGCGACCGTAGTAATTGGTTATAGTTTGTCCTGTTGACGGCACTGTGCAATATCAGCGCGAAGTTTGAGAATTCGAGGTCCATTGCTTGTAGAAAAACGTTGCTCGATTTCCGACCACAAAGTACGCACCGAATCGAACGTAGAGAACGTGGATCGGTGAGAGGGATCCATAGTTTGCAACGTCCATCCCACAAGCATTGAGTTTACCGTCTGCCAATGCACGAAATCCGTGGATGTGGCGTCAGGTTTTTGATTGTGCCATCGATGAAACCAAGTTTCCGTTTGGCTCGAAAGGCGTTGTACATATTCCGCTTCCATTCCGAGAAGTTATTATCTTTGAGAATCACCGAGCAAAGAGATAAGCCCGGATGATCCGAAGGATGTAAATAATAGGGGTTTGTAGGATCGAGAGTAGTAGGTGCCATAGCTTCGAATAAAGACGAGCGGCGTATTGTGTTTAGGTTGAAGGATCGGTTTTAGAAGTGCCTGATACCATGTAGGAAGAGTAGAAATACTGCAAAAATATCTTGTTCTATTTACTGTGTATGAAATACATATATATAGCAAGACGTAAGGAAAGAAAAGTCCTAGAAGGCTAAGCAATAAAATACCAAAGGAAATAAAAATATTACACTATCTGCAGAATAAGGAAACACAATACAACTAATGACGTTATTATAGAGATCCTAATAATTACGTAGATGAAGATGAATAGAATTATTTAGATGAAAAATTATGGGAATGAAATTGTTTAAGGAGATAAAGTATGAAAATAAGTAAAATAAGTGTTTGGTAACATGAAGATGATTGTTGTTCAAATTACGAAAAAGGATATATATGTTTTTATTATTCACGGTAATTTAATTAATGTGGGACGACAAATCTTGGTATTACACGGTTCTCCCCTCCTCCATTGTACTCAAATGTTTAGATTTGGTGAGACTCCAAACAGATTAATGTCACAGTGTAAATTCCAGTTTTAAAGTGGAAGATTATGTGACCCTTCGTTGAGTTACTTTGCATAACTCAACTGAAAATTCAAATTGATGCAAACAAATTCCAATTTCAATATGAAAAACATGTCTCTAATTTCAGTATTTTAGACCTTAAATTTAACGTTTTTCATTGTTAGGGTTAAAGTCACGGGTTCGGATTTTACAGTAGGAATCGCCTCTTTTCTTGTTTGGACTCATGGCCAAATACTGCAATGGACTCTTGCATCGGCACCGATGGATAGGCTAAAACTGGGAGAAGCTTTTTCATCCCAATTATAAAAATCCCAAATATGTGAACTGAACTAGTAAATTAGAGAACCCGACTCTAATTTGAAACCTTCAATTTGTAGAATTCAATAGTAGATCGATGTTGAGTAAGTCGATAGCAAGATTTGCAGGCAAGGAAAGGAAATTGAGCTGAAAGGGGATGAGAATGGGGGTAGAAATGAAAATAAAAATCAGTAATATGCTTGTGAGAGACGGATGAAAAAAATCACATAATTTAATCTCCTTCGTCCCTGATTTCATCTCCTTCAACCGGTACCAAACAAGATTAAATTGGAGATTTCATCCCCCTCATCCTGTCATCCTTAATTTAGACGTACCAAACGGGGCCTTAATGTTGAATCAATGGTTATTTGTAATATAGTTAAAAATAAAATAATTATTTATATTAGACCAACTCGACAGGAACATTTAACTAGCTATTTTTAAAAATGTTATTAAAAGGGGATGAATAGATTTTTTTACTAATCCTATACACAAACTCCTGAATTAATATTATCTAATTTATAAACCAATGAAAAGAGGGCACAATTTGTGTTTACGTAATAAAAATCATGTTTAGCCAAACGAAGATTTTAATACCCTTTGGAATTTATGGTATAATGTCGTTAAATATTCTTGATTATATATATAATGAAAGTGAACCTATATAAAATATTTTAAAAAATTACGAAACTAAGCACCCAAATACTGAAAAGTTTATGAAAACCACCCAAGTGTGAATTTACTACAATTCATTCCTCAGTCAATGAATCTTGACATGCATAAAATAGGAAGAATTCACGAATGTAAGCACCCAAATTTAAAAAAAAAATTGAAACCATTCAAAACGTGAGTAATTCGGAACATGAAATACATAAGATAATGATATAATTTATAAATTTGCACCTATAAATTAAAATTTTGATAAAACTTACCGATTATTGTACGAGCTTGCTTCAGGAATATTGCTTGGTTGTGATAGTGTTAATGTAACACTAGAATCCTTCAGTCTTGTCAAAGATTTGCGTGGAATGTTGAAAGACATTTTGAAAAATATGACCGTAGATGTCTAATTTGACCGCAGAGTGGTATGAAGATGGCGAAACGTAGAGAAACATATATAGTCACTGAGGGTAAAAGGGTAAAATTGTGGATCAAAATTTACCAAATAGGTAAATATTGAGTCATCTGCACAACATTAAGTAAATTAGGATGCGTGAAGACACGTGGAATGCTGAGCTTAAGTACGAGGAGAAAGTGTTAGATGCGTGTTTAACTTGTGCTACACACGTGCTTATGTTTGTATGGCGTTGACTGCTTGGGATTTCTCGTGTTATGGTCAATCTTGTGTTGACTTTAGGTGATTGTTGTCAATAATTCGACATATAAGGTAGTTGTAAAAGTAGTGTTAACTATAGAAAGTGAGTTTTATCTATCAAGTACACATGACAAATCTCTATGTTAAAATAAAGTAGTTCATTGGTCCAAGATTTGGGACGGAAAATTTTTCTACACAAAATATTTACGTTTTTTGGATCTTCTTCTTCTTTATTTTTTCCAAACTAATTTTGAATTTTTTAGTCAAAAATCGTTCCTTCAAATTTTAGTGGATCAGACTTGGATATTCTAACAAAACTCAGTCTAATAAACAACTTTCGGCTCCAATCTGCTCAATGACTGAAATTTGAGGTGTGGTTCATGGCTTTAAGATATGCTTCAGATAGTTCTACAAATAGTGACAGTTTTGCAGAAATTTGGAGTATGGTTTATGGCCTTGGGATATGGTCCATGGCTGAAATTTGGGAGCCTCCTCAACAAGGTTTTGTCAAGGTCAATGCGGATGACGTCAAAAGGAGTGACATTTTTACTTCTGCGGTAGGTGTTGTAAGAAATAATGCAAGAAAGTGGTTGAATGGATTCGGTGTTAACCTAGGGATATGTTATGTTTCCATGGCTGAAATCGTAAGAGCCTTAGTCTTTTGGACCGAGTTTGCCTTAGCCGAGATTTGGCTTAGCCGAGTTTTTACCTTAGCCGCCCCGCGGGCTTGTGTGCCGCCCCAGCGGGTTCCCGCTCCCGCGGCCCAAGGAACTGCCCCCGCGGTTTCTTGCGGTTGCAACTGGTTTTGTTGACCACTTGACTGTGCTTTACCCTCTTTCCTTACTTCCTTCTTACCTTGCTGAGCAAGGGTTTTACCTTCATTTCCCATTCCAGTCTCCTACATCCTTCTTGCTTCTTCCTCTTCTCTCTCTCTTGATCTTGATCTTGTTCTTCCTTAGAGTTTGAAAGAATTGTGTGAATGATGATGTGGATGCTATGATGATGCTATGAGCTTGAGAGCTAGTTGTGTTGGGTGTTGATCTTATGTGCAGCCTAGGACCACAAGTGTGGTAAGTCTTTTTCTTCTTCTTCTTCTCCTTCTCTTTCTTCTTTGATTCCATCTCCCTTAGCTTAGGATTAGATGAATTGGATATAGATTGATGTTGAAATGTGTATGTATATGTATGTACTTGATTTTGGAATAAAGAAGAAGTGATTTGATCACGTGGAAGAGTGAAAGAGGAGTCGCGGGATCACATTTTGACTGTCGCGTCGCCCTTCGCACTGTCGCCGTCCCGCGCCTGGAAGCCGCCGCCCTTGCGGAAGCCGTGCCACAGCGCCCGCGCCGTGCCTTGCCTGCGGCCATTGTCACCGCGCCTGTGGTTGAGCCTTGCCGCGCCTGCGGGTTGCCTGTTCCGCCCCTACGTCTCTCTTATCACGCAGGTGTGTCTTGTCCCGGGTCTACCTAGAGTTAGGTAGATCCTTTCCTTTCCTAGTATGAGCGGGTTAGTAGCATGCTAGGTACATGTATGAGGTTAGAATGATGATGAGTATGATATCGGTTATGCCGTTATGGCTTTGAGGTTTATGAGTTAGGATATGATCCTTATGGATCCCTTGGGTCTAGGTGTGACCTCTTTGATGGATATGAGTTGATATATTGTTGTGCCTTGTTATTAGGCAGTATTGTCCTCCAGATTGTAGTGGACCGTGTTTGAGATCGTGGTTGAGACTACTACTGAGGTTGAGGTAAGTCCATATGACTTACTTAGCTACCATCCTTATATTGGATGTGTGCATGAGTGGTGTGTGTTATCTGCTTTATAGCATGCGTTATGATTATTACCGACCTATGGACTAGTGACTGCCCATTGTAGGGCCGTGACAACTTGTCCTTTCATCCCGCTAGGAGTCTTGAGGTTCTCTGCGGGCAGGTCAGACTTGGATTGTGGGGCGGACTTTTCTCCACTCCATAGGATATACGGGGACGGTGACCGTATCACCACTCCAGCTGGCACTATTCCCAGAGGCGAGGATTATATATCCTCGTGTCACATATGTTCATATACATTATTTATACGAATTTGAGTGTTGGACTTAAAAAATAATTAACCGGTAAATTGGTGATAGCATGATGATGTGTTTATTATTCTGACGTGTGATTTGTGCTCTTGCATCTCTATATATATGTGTATGGTTAGCTAACGGTTTTATACCGTGTTGTAGATCCTTTGCAGGTTAGGAGAACTGCAGAGTGATCCATAGTGGGTGATCTACCGAGGGCTCCGTACACTGGGGCGATATCGTGGGATATGGGTTATTTATGTTGCACGGATTTATATTTTGACTTTGTACTCAGCAGTTACTCTGTATTACTTTTTGATATGTATATATATATATATATATATATATATATATATATATATATATATATATAATCAGTTTTATGTTTTGTTTTAATCTATCGGTGCCTTGTTGTAAGATTCAGTGAACTTGTTGTCAGGCTAAGGTCATGATCCATTGTGAGATCCTAGCCCAGTAGCACTCTGAGTCCTACGGATTCGGAGTGTTACAGAAATTTGGGATATGGTTCATGGAATTAGGAGTGCTAGGGAGTTGGGCTATTGTTTAGTTATCTTGGAAATGTATTCCCAAATCGTAGTCCGGCTCTTCAAGAGGAACATTGTCCCTCACATTTTGTTTACAGGCCCTTAATGCCATTCTTGGAAACAAATAATAACAAAATAAGAAAACCTCCGTTCAAATTGATATCTTGATATATACTTCTAATACACAATTTCTCTTGTTTGTGTATCTCTTTGTTTTGATATATTCCAAAAAATAGTGGTATCAAATATGCTCCCCCCTCTTCTATTTTTTTTCTCTAAAGATATCAAATATCAATCACATACCCATATCTTGATACCTATAGTTTGATACCAATATCTTGATATCTAGATATCAATACCAAACATGCCCTTAATGTATTGTTTAAGAAAATGTTGATCATTCCGTAACGATAAGATGTGTTAATTGTTAGATTTTTGGGAGCTTAATGTAGAGACCTTGCTTAATCGGCTCTCACTCGACATAAGCAACAAAGTTCAACCTCGACGATGCTTGGAGAGTGCGTTTATCCGTCCAACAAAAAGGCTCGTCGGAGGCTTGAACATATTTCCAGCTCTTGCTACTTACAAGGTGAATGACATTAGGTTTACGGTCGAATTAAAAGAAGCAAATTTAATAATATTGGTTGAGAAGATTGTTAAAGTTCAATATTGGTCAAATAAGATCGGAAGTGGTGAATTGTTAAAGAAGATTTATTCGAAGATATTGATTTATGTTAAAATTTGAAAACCGTATTTAGTGAAATCTTTATATTTTTTATTTTTATTTGAAACAAGTAAATATCATAATCTGATAAAAAAAATTATTTGAAGTTTTTAGTAAAAAAAATACTTTTTTGTCTAATTAGTTACTTACAATTTTTTAATTATACAAAATTTAATAGGTGTCACATCAACTTTAATGTATACTGCTTTAATAGTACATAAATATAAATATATAGATTTACTTTGTGAGATTATTCTTACAATAATTTTTTTTTAAAACACTCGAGCCAATTCTCATATATATTAATCGCACACAATTCAAATCGTAATATATATATAATTTATTCGAATAGTTACATTCGGTATAAATACAAATATCATCACATGCGTTGTATTTTTTATTTTATTTTTTGTGTGGGAATATCACATGCGTTGTATGGACCAATATACACCGAACTAGTAAATCATGTAAAGTGCAATGTACCTAGTAAATTAGTTATGTTAACTCACGTTTTTTAGAGATGATTCACGTAACATATCATAATAGATTATTAGTCATCAAATCATAATATCGGCATGCTTAAATAGCAATTACTCTACTTTCACCCATACTTTTGCTTGGTTATTTTTGGAATTTGAATAACCTTCCAAATTGACTATCAAATTGCATAGTTGAATGTGAACTAGTACCTTCCTTGAGTTCTCTCTCTGAGTTTGGTTCTCTTTCTGGACTACATACCAACGGGGACAAATCGTCAATTTTTTTTTTTATGGTATTGATGTCCACGACCAAGCATCCATAGCTTCTCAAATGGGATTCACCGTCAGAAAGCTACCCACGATATATCTTGGGCTCCCTCTTAGTTCAAACAAGCTTAAGCTCTCCGACTATGCACCCCTCATCCACAAAATCACCACAAATTCACCACAAAAATCAACTCATGGGCTTCTAAACACCTCTTTTATGCTGGAAGACTTCAGCTCATCCAATCCGTTATATACGGTAATCAAAACTATTGGTGCAACGTGTTCCTCTTCCCTATGTCTATTGCAGGAAAAATTAGAAGTCTTCTTAGAAACTTCCTTTGGTCGGGTGCTACTACTGGTCGGCGTAACTTGGTGGCTTGGGGCAAGTCTTGTCGGTCTCGCGCAAAGGGTGGCTTGGTCTCAAAGAGATCCTCACCTGGAACAAGACGTGCCTTGCTAAGCTCATTTCCATTTCCGAACTAGATGACACCCAACATCAACAGCGGCAGGCCTTTGGATTCAATTGACTAGATCCTACTAGGCTACTACCTCCGAAAATCATCAATTAAGCAACACTAGTGCAATTTATATTAATGTAGATCAGTATGTACAGATGGGAATACACTTTTTTTTTTGGATCGATCTATAGAGATGGGAATTAAACTTGAACAAGCAGAGTTGGTATTTATGTAAATCAGTATGCAACCTTGTCAATTTGAGCAAGCAGGAAGTTTTCAGGTTATTTTTTTCACAGCCTTTGCTTCAGCCTAGACATAAAAGAAAATCAATCAAGTGAACACTAGAGCAATTTATGCAATTATTCATCTATAAAAAAATGTATTGTGACGATGCTTTCGAATTTGATTTCACCCGAACGAATTCCCTTGAGGATGGAAAATCACTATCAGCATTCTTTGGAATAGTCGTATTATCATTTGAAGGGCCAACATCCTCATTCGTGTTTGAATATGCAGATGGAGCAGCAACAGTTGGTCTTGGTAAGTCAGTCAGATGAACGTATTGTGAAGATGCATCCGAATTTGGTTTCACCCGAACGAATTCCCGTAAGGATGGAAAATCACTATCAGCATTCGTTGGAATAGTCGTATTATCATTTGAAGGGTCAACATCCTCATTCGGGTTTGAATCTGTAGATGGAGCAACAACAGTTGGTCTTGGTAAATCAGTCAGATGAACGTATAATGAGTATGCATCCGAATTTGATTTCTCCCGAATGAAATCCCGTAAGGAAGGAAAATCATTGTCACTATCAGCCGCATCCATCGCTCTCTCATACGATGCAAGGCATCCATAAGTTTCTGAAAATTCACAATTAAAACTTAAAGCATGGGCGAATAATGCTAAATAGATGCAGCAATGAGGAAACCTTATATGTATCTATTTGAACATACGGTCTAAGATATTTCACATATTGGTAAGTATCTGAAAGGGTCCACTTATTTATCTTCATCAGATATCCGATTACTATTGCTGGAGATCTGCATCAAGCAAAAATATTACTTGAAGTAATATTGAACATATTAGCATATACAACATTACCCACATGTTTCCAGTCCTGCAATAGACAAGCACGCACACTCCTTCCATCGCATATCTCTCTGTCAAATGAACATTATCTATTATATAATAAGTTGTCTACGTTTTGCTGACGTGACGTTCTAAGATTTCAGGATTCAGTCAAATTACATATATTACTAAATTACCACTCCCTAAAAATATATTTTTAAAAACATGATTCTTAAAATTTTATTTGTTAATTTTTGATTTTTAATTAACAAATAAATATTTTAAAATTCAATCTTCACCTTCATGATTATATATTATCTATATATCTATATACTAAAGTAGCCTACGGATTGCTGACGTGACGCTATAAGGTTTCATGATTTCAGCCAAATCAACGTATATTACTAAATTTCCACTTCTTTTAAAATTTTACGTAAATCTTAATTTGTTAAAAAAAGTATTTATTTTAAAACCTATTACTATCAACTTCGATATTATCTATTTTTCAGTTTTTTTAGTTATACCAAATTAATATTATCTATTTTTGAAGCCAAATTCCAATATATTAATAAATTGCTATTGTTTATATTAGAAATTTTTTTAAATAAGTAAATAATTGTTTACAATACTTCAACCAAAATCAATTCATATTGAAATTGTTGAATTTGTTGAAAATCTCCAATGTATATCCAATATCGTTTTTTCAAAGAATTGTTAACATTAAATATTTTAAAGTAATCCAAATTTTTTAAAAAAAATTCCATTTAAGTTAAGCTTAACTTTTGTTTAAATGATTTATATATATTTCGGTGCATTTATATCTTCCTTAACAAGTTAGATCTTCATTATATTGTTTTTTTTTTTAGAATTTCATTTTTCTTACGGTTAAACTATATTCTCAATTACAGGATGTAAATCAGATTATATATCAGTACTTTTATTAACGAATAATTTTTTTAAAAAACGTTTTTTTTTAACAAAATTGTATATTGCACCCGAATCAACCCTATATATATTATAAATACCCGTGCAGGGCACGGGATCTAACTAGTTTGTTTCAATAAGTGCAAAATTCAAAAATATCTTTCACAACTCTCTACCAAATAAAATACCTAAATCCCTTTCAACATCAACAATGTACAAAATGGCATACCGAACGCTTCTATGCCAAAAGCAAGCTCTTCCGCGTTCATAGTTTCAACGAAGATGATTGCAGGTCAAAATCGTACGAATCAGATTTACTGGTAATACTAGAGAACAATTAAAGAAACTCAAAATAGGCACAGGCATATGAGTATCCAATCGATGACAGAACCTACTTCTTCTATAGGGTTCTACAACTTATTTAATTAAAGAAACTCAAGAATAACGGTAGATAAGGCGGAGGTAGGAGTATCTAATCTAATCGAGAGTTATATATCATCAACCAAAATCCCTAACAAAATAAGCATATCGAATCAGACGTTATTTTCTTTGACATCAATTATACGACTTAGAAACTCAATAATAGCGGTAAATTAGGCATAGGTAGGAGTATCCAATGTTATATCTCATCAACCAAAATCCCTAACAAAAGAATTATATCGAATCGGACACCATTTTCTTTGACATCAATTATACAACTTATTTAATTAAAGAAACTCAATAAAGAATGATGAGCTTACATCGAGAGTTTCACGTATCATCTCACGATTCCGAAAATTAGCGTCCTTGTAGTCTTCAAGATAAAGTCGCCCTTCTAGTATATCACCTTCTAGTATATCAGTCAAATCTAGGTCTGACATTGAAGCTCTTATTCGAGATGATAAGAGTGAATGTAGTTGAATAGCTGAATAGTGAATACAATGGTGGTTATCAAACAAGCTATTAGGGGTTTATAGAAGTGAGGTGAATTTAATAGGGATTTTTAGAATTTCCTGCAACTTTCCGCTAAGAGAAGATTTAAATTATAAAAGAAAATTAGTTTAGTGTCCGAGACTTGCTCGGGTATATATATATATAATCAGATTTTAATACGACAGTAATTTGTTATGTGTGTATTTTTCTTTTCTTTTTTTTTGTTGAATGGACATGTTAATTGTATACCAACGACCCAATAAAAAACAATAGGCCAACTACGCACAAAACAATTGGTCAACTAACCACAAAACGGATATTAAGCCGATTTTAATAAAAATTATAAGTCTAAAATATATATATTGTTCTCAAAACTCGTCGCGTCAACGTTAATGTATATTGCTTTAGTAGAGTATATAGGTTCAAACCCTTCTCTATTAATACAAAATTTCAAACTATCAGACATACTGAATAATCGATGTGGGATAACAAAACC